>OX439480.2:15818606-18218606 GCA_949320105.2 Crepidodera aurea
ACTGCTAGTTGGCTCTGTATCTCAATCAGCCTACTTCCCAGAGACAACTGACGCGTCGTTTGTCTATGGTTCTCATTCATAGGTGGCGGTGGAGGAAAAGTTGGCTGTCAACTATGGTAGGGGGCGTAAAAAATTAGAACATGACTGATTGACAGATTGACGGCTGTCGTTGGCTCTCAGTTTTTCGATTTCTATTGCTTCTCATATGATTCTAGATTTGAATCATTCGTCGTTTGGATATGAGGTTGGGCTAGATGTCAGAATGTCTGACTCAAACGGTATGTTCTTTGAATCAGATGTGGATGCGTCGGTTAGTTTGATCTATGTAGGAACAGAGACAGTTGGAGAACGGAATTTCATAGACACGAAACTTTAACTGTAGTATCAACTTCTACTATTGATAATCGCTCCAAAATGGACGCCAAAACGTTGAGAACTCAAATTTCCAACAGGACTTATCCCGTGAACTTAGTTTCTTTGACGTTTTTGACATATTCAAATAAAAAAGTATTTAAATTTATTGTGTTCATTGTCAAAAGTGTAAAATTTGTTTTTCTTAGTTTGAGGAAATATTTGACAAATTTTAGCTTTCCAAAAAGTTTTCCCGAGACAAAAGAACCATTTTCAAAATTAAAACACAAAGAAATAAATAGTTTATGATAATATTAATAAACGACGAAACTTTTCTCTCTATTTCTGCAGTAATCCTGCTGGGAATTATTTCATTTTCAGGTAGCACTTTCTACGTTCTGGCCGCAACATTATAAAATGAAAACTAAAACTTTGCAGACTGCACGCTAGAAGCTTTATTAATTTTCATTTTTAGATAATTTTTCGCCTAGATGAGTCAGATAAAAAAAAATATTTTAAAACACTCGAACTTTATATTATAAAAGCACTTATAAAGTATGTAACCTTTTGAAGTAATTTTTCAGGTGAATTATATTGAAAGAAAATTTTACAAAGGTAAAAGTTTAAAAATAAACGATTTTCCATTAAGTTAACATTGTTGAATTTGGTTTAAATTCACTCTTGTTTTCATGTCTGAGATTAAATTGAATAAAAATGGCTAAAACTTATAATATACGGGGTTTCCTTTATGATGGATAAAAAATGGCGACTACATCAGTTGAACAATCAATCAATTTTTGCTTCACTTGAGAATTTGAATTTAAAAAATATTGTTTGCTGCATCAGAGAGCATTTGTCAGAGAATTTGTAAAATTACGTTTTATTTGGACAACGGAGCAGACCCGCTTGGTTTCGCAACTAAGGACATACTTTTGATTTGAATTTGTCAGTGATATATTGGGCATTTAATATCCAGGAAGCAAGCCTTTATGAGAAGGAAACTTGCGGTACGTCGCACTTGACGGAGATGTGAGTCGTTATGCGATCAAACACAAACTGAACAACATATTTTGCTAATTCGCGCTTCTTAGCGTTTAGTCTAGTCTTTGTTCTAGAATTATTAAGCCACGCCCACTGGTCTACGTGCACAAAGGCCTGCAGGTGGTCCGAGGAACCGGAAGTACAGTGTTATAATAATTTTCTCGGTTACTTTCACATTTCAACTTGTATGTTAGAAATTATTGGTAAATGAATGACTTTAAAAACTGCGTCTTAAATATCGCACGTGTTTGCTCCCCAGTGGCGTTGTTTAATTTCAAGTTAACAGGATTTTTATCAAAGTGAGAGAAACCTCTCACATTTTACCCCTTTTTTTCGTCACAGCCGAAAGGATAACAAATCGATTCCCACATGAGTTATCCCGACGACATCCTTTTCCCATCAGGACATTCTATAAATGACAACTGCAAATATTCTATATAAACATGTGCATTTCCTATTCAAATTCTCCACATTCGGCATCAAACCACATTTTTACGAAAATATGAATTTATTCTCATAAAATTTTTATTCTCCCACGCACAGATTGACTGCCTTTATCGAGAATATGCTCTTATTTTGTTTGTACATCTTACATTGTATATCTCGTTTCCCTAGGGCTATTTGTAATAAAAATGGAATGAACAACAAGACTTTCGACTTCCGCGAATTTATTATTGACTTAAAATATTAATATTAATACATGTGTACAATAAAATATACTATTAAATAAAATATAGAGCGATCTACAACGATTTTACCATTGGAATCTTTTGAGTAGATAAACAATGCCACTTCTACCATCAAGGAGGGGTGGGAGGTTAAAATTAACATTATCAAATTGCTACTAAATCATTATCATCTGTCATATTTCAAAAAAAATATCTGCATCGCTTTACTGGGTTCGAGAAACTAAAATATTGAATCATTTACAAAAATCTCAAAAGATGAATGGCATTATAAATCTTGTGAACGCAGTGCCCCAGTTAAAAATATGACTGTTCGAAATAGGAGAATTCAAGTAATTGTTTGTCCCAACTGTTTCTATTATTTGTATTTCGATATATGCGAGGCATTCATTTAGAAAACTTAAGAGGAGTATAGACCATAGATATAGGAGAACAAGATAGAGTTTGTTTACAACAACAAGTAACAGTCTAAGCGCTGTGTTATTAAATTTATAATGAGATATTTTGTTTCACTAAAATAATTGTACATCTACGTTAACACTAATTTTTGAAACTAATAACACTACAATTCATATTGATAGATAAATATTGACAAAGATACTTTACCACGATTTAAGTTTAAACCATTTCTACGAAATTTTTTAAAAGCGGCAACTAAGCGCTATCAAGCATTTGATTTTTATCAATGAAGCAGATGATAGCACATTCTAATCAATCTGTTTGTTTATTATTGTGTTTTATAGGTTATAGCAATTGTGCGAGATTAATGATTTTTTATATATATAAGTTGATTGGTTAAACAAATACGGCTCAACAGTGTTTTGTGTGCAACAAACTAGATTATTTAAATCCCGATTTATCATTTCATCGGTAAGTTATAGCTCAGTCAAATGGTACACAAGGAGCGTTCAAAGTGGAAAATTCTGGTGTAATTCTTTTTAGTGGTAAACCTGGGAAATGAAACCATTGATGGAACGTAATATTTGACTCCTGAAAATATGGATGAATCAGAGCAGAAATTATACACTGAAGTGGAAGTCCCCTAAAAGATTTTTTCTTTGGAAGGGAAAGAGAATGTTCGCATTTTTTTGGGATCAGCTCCAGACCATGAAGCAGTTGCCAAGTTTTCAATTTTCTTTACAAAACTGTCAAATTATAAATGAGACCAGATATGGTTTTTCTTCAAAATTCCTAGTTGAATGCCGGATGTCCAACGAAAAATATTGTGTTTTAAGCTTGTAAAAAAATAATTATTATTCCTATCAATTCCCAATCCCATAAAATGTATATACTACTATAGTATCATAATAATATTGTAATGCGCGTCATCTTTGTTACACGTATGATGACATACTGGCAAATTGACGATATATTGTGTATTCTAGCGAAAAACAAATTACGTAGCTTTTATGTGACGTCCTATATTTTTTATTGTTATGAAACTAGGTCAGGAAAGTATCATATCCAAAATTCATAATGATCGGACATCAATTAACGAAGTTATGCACTAGTTTGCAAAAAATATTATTTTAATGAATATTTTCAGTTTTTTCAAAAATGTCATGTTTTGAGATGTGAACCTTACCGTTCCTCGAACGATACTGATAACAATTGAAACAAAATTTTCGCAGTGAGTGTACCTTCTATATCGTAACCAAGATATTTGTTAAAGGGTATTACAATCCTCTTAATTTTGAATCCTATATGTATACATGTTTACTGTTACTTCTGTAAACATAGTTTTATGAGACACAGATTTTATAGAATTTGCGAGTTAGCATCATCAGGAAAACGAAGCACTTCAAAAATAAATAAAAAGCAAAAATCATGACTGTAATATTTGCGTGTGTCACATATGTAAACTTGGAATTCAAAGCACGATAAACATATTTCATTTCATATATGAGTGTATGTTGAACATGCTCATTGCTGAATATAAGTAGTTAAAGTGATCACTGCATGCAAGTTTCTTTTTATTCATAAAAAAAAAGGATGACAAACCCGGTTACAAGCTTTGTAGCGAAATAGGGAACATAAACCAGACGAATTTCAATGAGATTATTTTAAAGTGTATTTCCAGAAGGGTATAAAGTTTCTAAAAAGAAATATAAATTGGCTTTTTTTTTTCTCGTAGACATGTAAGTCATTTAGCGAACCACCATTCGTTTATATGGGAAAAAACCTAGAAAACTAATAATAGAGATATACATTAGCACTCGTGTCTCGTCCAGAGGCCCTTAAGGACATTTTTAGTTAATACAAACAATACTAGGTCTCGGTAAAAAGGAAAAATTTGGTAAAAGACAGAGGTACAGTTTAATTATTTTCAATTGCAAAAACCGCTCGATTTGGCACAATACATTGACGGGTCGAAAAGGAGTTTTGATAGAATAGATAGAAATTCGATAATAAAGGCTTACAAATACAAACTCAATACCTTTATTCGTTTATTTCAAATCGCTTTAATACACACATAACTCAGTTCAACACTCAACATCAGTTTTTCAATACCTAACCACTTCAAATTACACAGAAATCTCCATAAATCCCTTTAAAACTGACAAATGTCAAAGTCGAACCGAGTTAGGCTGTCCAGAACACGTGACCCTGGCCCTTTAAAAATGGCCGCCTGTAGGCATACATAACCATGTTTTACTCTGTAAAGCATTGGCAGAAGATAGTTTTTTTTTGAAAATTTTAAATGCGAATTTGCATAAACTTTAAAATGCAATATCTCAGCTTCCCGTGGACCGATTGTCAACTATGACATATGATTTTTTATGTACTCGTCGAGCACTATAAGATAGGAAAATGGCGAATTCTTAAGATTTTGCGTTTTCGTCATCTCCACAAGCAAGCAAAGTAACAGGCATATCATCACTTAATATTCTAAATTTTTGGCGAATAGAACCTATTATTCTTACTACACAAGTGGTAGGCATAGTCTTAAAATATTTTTTACTGAAAGTTTACCGATATTAACAAAAAACTTTGATGACAAATCTGTTTAACATAAGACTCAATAAAAATATCTAACATGAAACGGTTCTCTGAAATAACTTTTTAATCGTTGAATCTCCACGACAAAACACAACTGTCACATATAAACAATAACATAAAAGACATTTGTGTGCCTACAGGCGGCGGCCATCTTGTTTTTCATCTGACAGCATCTCGGATACCCAAATTAAGCCAAACACAATCGCGCATGCCTTGGTGGCCCTGTATTTATATCTATAACAGCTCAATATTTTTTTATGTTTGATATTTCAATTTAAATTGATAAAGAAAATATTGAACATTTGTTTGTAAAGTGTCTTTTCCATATTCTCTGTTTTTAATACAAAATTAGTCCAAAAATAACCTTTCCAAATGCCACTCGTCCTCTCAATTCTCAAAACAAAAAGAAAATAATGGACAAAAATTGAAAAATCCAAGATTCAAAGATTCCAAACAAATTAATTAAGAAACTTTTATAACGACTTATCTCCTAATATTCACGGCTCATCACGAAGAGTCTTAAAAAACCATTTTAACAAAAAGTACGTCTAAAATACCCCCGGGAGACCTCAATTCAGATAACGACAATTTTATCATTTTGTAGAATCCGTAGTCGAGCCTATTTTACATTCGATTTCTCCAACGTGAGTCAAGTTGCCTCTTTTGCGTAACTCCATCTGTAGATTTACAATAGTGAGTTAGAAGCAAATGTAATAACTGGGAAAATGGGTAAAATGGGAAATGGGAGAAGGAAAATGTTAGTAATTTTTTGCTTTTCCTCACAGTCATATTTCAAAAGCGACGGCTTGCAGAAAGTGAAATACATTTTCAATACATTATATCACATTTCTCGCCATTAACAAGTGCAGTCAAATCCTCTGCGCTACTTGCTTGAATTTCAAAAGATTTAACAGAGTGCAATTATCACTTAAAGCTTTCTTTGACTTATCTGGCAAGACCAGAGATGTGTCATCAGCATGGATGGTAAAACATGCTGGTATGTGGATTTTATCCAGATCATTGATAAACAAAATAAAAAGAATAGGGCCCAAAATCGAGCCCTGTGGAACACCAAGATCATTGTGCACCTGTTCTGATGAAATATTTTCGACAACTACATATTGTGTCCGATTAATCATAATATCCCATATATATAAAGTTTATTTAAAAGAAATTCTTGATTGACGCAATCGAATGCCCGGCTGAGATCACAAAATATCCCAACCGGACACTCACCTGCTTCAATATGATTTATTAGTTGACTATAATACGAATCTAATGCAAATGAGTTTTATTTGAATACAAATTGCAAATACTACGAATTGAGCCAAAGGGACATAATTATTCTTCTTGTTTAATTTTCAGGCAATTAAACATATACACTCATACTCATTCAGCCGGCAACGCCGCGCCGGGATGCATTTGCAACGGCGCTCAGACACGAGGCATCGACAAATAGTTTTTTTTTAGTTTTTTTTCCCATTACGCTACGATTGACACGTAGAACAATATTTAACGCGCAGAATCTATAACGAATTTTCTAAGCTTACGTTAAAGAAATCACGTCCGCCTGAGATTCATAATGACGTAATTTGAGTTAATCCTTGTCTTCTCAAGCGGGAGAGAGAGACAGCATAAAAAACTTACAATCTTTCTAGAAGTAATCGTGCGACCCGGGAAGGGATAAAAATTTGAAGCGATGAGCTTCAAGAGTTTTTAAACAGTGCGTTTTTAACTGCGAATCAGGTTAGACCCTCCGTTGACACCAGCTCAACGTAAAAATATTTCGTTATCACAGTGGTACTTAGCTGCAATCAGGCGGTACACTTTATTGTTTATTATATTTCAAACTAAACTCAGTGTGTCTCTAGCTGCGAATCAGGCTAGGACCCTCCAGTGTCTCACGCAGAACACACGCAAAAATAATATTTTCTGAATGGTGTGATTAATATGTGTTAGTGCTTGTTAAACACATGTTAACTATAATACTTTGTTCTTAATTACTTATTAAAGTAATCCATTGTTAAGCTGTTATGATGTTTATATTTATTTAACATTTTAATAAATAGTTAAATAAAAGTGTTCATTGTTTTTGTCGAATGGAGTTGAGAAGATAAACATACTACAGTACACACATAACCAATATAAAATCTACAGTCCACTTTAAGAATACCACGATGCAGTTTAAAAAGGCGATGATAACATATCGGTCGTCCTGGGAAACTGGCACAACATAGGGTTTATTCCAGAACCCTCAACACTTCTATTGGATGAATCACCCGTATATCCCATTAGGTCCAAAATTTGTAAAAATGGCAATACACAACGATTTATTCTAAAAAAAATCTTACCTGTAGGACTGGGCGTCATCTCCTTCATCTCCAAATGCGTCTGTATATCGTGATTCTTAAAAAACTTCAGTTTCCTCTGAACGTAAGCAGTTGCACTGCTAGCAGCCTTTTTATATTCCCTGACTCCAAACGATTTATATGGGACCATCATTCCTACGTGAAGATGGGTGATTCCCGTTTTGATACTGGGCACGGTGGGGGCGAAAACGTGATCCTCCTCAGGGATGATAGTTGTCGTGGTACGCACTCCGCGGGTGCTTCCTCCCAACTTGATACCTGAAGAGGTTCCACCTAGTTAATAATTCAGTTTTTTATGAAAAATTTAATCATGGTATACAGGGACGGTGAGTTCTGGATCTATAGACAAAGCTAGTGGGGAGGGGAGGTAAACTCGTGCAAATAATGTGAAGTGGGGGGCCAAATTTACTAAATTTTAAACTAAAAGTTGGACAAGGAAAGAACACAGACTCTATTTTAATGATAATCAATTAATTTTCGGGGGCAGAATCAATTAGAAAAGAAAATTTAAAAACTCACCATTGCCTCTGAGCGAACTGGTATTTTTCCCACCACCTGATCCGATTTTTAACCCACCACCACGTTGCACTTCTTTCCATGCTGGCCCACCACTCACCACCGATACTATCAGGATATTTAGAAGGAAAGCCACTCCGCGCATTTTTCTTTAACTTTTTATTAATTTTCTTTACAAATAATTTTTTATACTTCGATAAGTATTTTTGTTTAGTTTTGTTTTTAGTTTTTTTTTTAAGTATTAAGTATAGATCTTGTGAATTTTATATGTGCATTTTTACTACAATAAATTTAAATGTGAGTCCGATAGTGATAGGAAAAGATCATTTTAAAATGTCAATTGCTTGGGAAAGTGGAAAAGTGATTGACTCGAGTACTTTCTATATCTATGATTTAAACAGGGTAATCAATCACTTTCGTTTACTTTGTATATACTGTTTAAAAAGCTTGTGCGATAAATATCTAGTTATTTTAAAGTTAGGTACTGTTTATTTTAGGAACACATATTTAAAATTTAGGATCTGGTAGGGCTCTGGAACACAGGAAACGCAGGATATACTCAGGAAACTTCAGGATCAACAATTTTTCTTGAGAAACCAATCATTTCTGCTTACCTCACGATTTCAATTGTTTTTTAGATTGTCTTCGATAGATGCTGTTCGAAGGTTTTTTTTTATCAACAGAACCTCTGTTACCGGCGAATTTAGTTTTATTCTCGGTTTTATTATTCATTGAAGTCAAAGCCTGACAATCTAGAGCACCAATAGATAAAAGAAATTTAAAAAATGCTGCTCAGCAACTAAAAAGAGAAATTCAGAAATTTAAAAATGATTCAATTAGCACTTAGCTTAGTGAGTTAACAAATGACAGTAATAGTGACTATTCGCTTTGGAAAGCAGCTAAAAGATTAAAAATATGGATGGAACTTGGGCAAGAAACAATATACAAAAAGCTAGCAAATTCGCCGAAGATCTAGAAAATACATTAATGCCTACCGAAGTAGATGAACTCATAGAAGAGGAAAATCCTATTCTAGAAGAAAGGAACATCATGATTACCTCACCAAAAGAAATAAACATAAAAAAAACATAAACCCTAAAAAAGCGCCTCGGTATAGTAAAACTTACATACCTATTTAATGCATCATTTAGAATGAGATATGTTCCACGGATGTGGAAAGTATCAGAAGTTATCATGATACCAAAACCAGGGAAACCACCACGTCTTACAGGCCTATATCCCTACTTCCTGTAATCTCGAAACTGTATGAAAAAATATTACTAAAAAGACTAAAACCCATTATAGAAGAAAAGAAACTAATTCCATCGCACCACCATTCATTCATTCACTCATTCAACTATACACCAAGTCCATAGAATAACTAATATCATCGAAAAAACCTTAGCTCTACTGTCTTCCTTGATGTAGGGCAAGCTTTCGATAGAGTTTGGCATGAAGGACTCAAACACAAAATGAATCGATTATTGCCAATACAGTATTCAGAATTATTAGCATCATATATATCAGAAAGATACCTAGGATTAAACAGGAAGAAGCATACTCTAAAATTAAAGAAATTAAGGCAGGAGTACCACAAGGAAGTGTATTAGGCCCAGTCCTATACCTATTATACACTAGTGATATTCCTGAATTAGAGCAACCTTTGCAGATGACACCGCTATCATTGCAGTAGGGAAAGCACACGAAGAGGCTGCAAGAAAACCACAAACGTCATTAGATAGAATTAATAATTGGACCAATCGTTGGAGAATCAAATTAAATGAAAATAAATCGGTACATGTTAATTATACTAACAAAAACAATGAGTATATACTAGTCAGAACACCATTACTGGGACCTGAACCCTTCTGCGGAATAAGCACCAGTACAATACTTGATGAACTTCGAAAAGAAGTAAATAAGAAAAGATCCTAATAAAGTTTTTTGGGCAGTTAATATTAATCTCGTACTTTAACTTTCAAATTTCATTAGTATTACTTTTAAAACTTGCTAATAAAATGATTTATAATGTAATTTCTTATTGTTATTATGAATTTTTCATAAAAAGTGATCTAATTTAATAGATTGTTACCAAAATCTTTCGCCTATAAACATTTTATTTCAAATTATAATGGTTTGTACTTTTGAGGTAATACTAATTCTTTAATTTCTTGATACATTTTTTAAATTGAAACTTTTTATCATTATTTTAATTTCAGTTTTATCTCCTTATATGTTACGTTAATTTTATCAATACAATGTCACAGAAATATGAGTATTGATATCCAAAATCCTAATTACTAAAGCGAGACGTCAGCGACTATTTAACTAAGTACACCAAATAAGTTATCCAACTCAGTCGTCTAAAGTTACATCCAATTTTCAATCAAAGTGAATATTAAACCGTTCATTTACCAGGTAACCATATTCTGGTAACTGAAGAGATCTGTAGCCCTTATCGAAGTTTGACTACAGTAAATAATGTTTGTTTCCTTTCAAAATATATCGCTTTTCATTCTAGAGTGCTGTAAAGCGTCCAACATATTAGAAGTATGCTCTGAAGTTAGCTACGAGTTGACAGTTGGCAACCATGTTGACAGATGACCGATTGTTGGCAATCCTGTTGATAGATGACAGATTGTTGGCAAGCCTGACGACAGGGCTTGAAGTTAGCTACGAGTTGACAGTTCGCAACCCTATTGACAGATGACCGATTGTTAACACACCTGACGACAGGGTTCTTGACGGTTGGTAACCTCGTTGTCAGGTTTGTCAACAATCCGTCATCTGTCAATAAGTTAGCCAACAATCTGTAATCTGTCAACAGGGTTGCCAACTGTCAACTCGTAGCTAACTTCAGAGCAGTCGTAGTATTCGTTATACTACTCATATTTAGTAAATCCAAAAATAAAAGCCAATCCTGTATGTAATAATATAATTAGTTTCTGGCAATTTTAAATGGACCGCCAAGTCTAAACCAATAAAAATTTATTTTTTGCAAGCGAGAGAAAACAAAGGCTTGCAACGAAGAAGTAGCTTTACCGGCATTTCAGTAGCACATCAGCACTCATCAGGACAGCATGACATCATCAAGTTCAATATCGAACTTTTTATTTAATTTATAAAAGCTTCAATAATTATTATTTTAAACCATCTCCAACTTATCCCTCTTGTCACTATCCAAATCGAATACACCAAAATTCTACGTGATGATATCGGATGAGATCATCTAAACCTTCGAAAAGGATATTAAGAAAACGTCCAGATCGTTGACAGACATTCTAATTGTATTTTCTCGATGTACGTACGGTTGGCTGGGTTGTCTCATCTGGTGAGACTATATGTCACTTTTATAGACATATTTCCTTACATACGCCCACGGATGTCGTTTGGAAAGGATATTAATATATCATTATTTACTAAAATTTTGTGTGGCTAAAAATGAACGAGAAATTACATCCTATTCAAGTATAATTAATAAAACTAATTAATTTAGTCTCTAAGGACACGACACTTGACTTAAAGAAGGCGCTTGTTGTTTGGAAACAATGACTATTTCCCTAGTCTTAATTTCCACCAATCACAAACGCGCAATTTTGAATTACAAATGGTTTCTAGATGAAAAAACTGTATGACATCTCCTGTTGTAGTTTAAGTAATCCCTATAGTCCAGCCATCTAAAAAGCTATTATATGTATTACACAAACTATACTCATGAAATAGTCTTGTGATCTAATTTTCTGTGAAAAAAATTAGATGCCCTTATAACCATGTAAGTGTTCTAAAAACAGAAAGTTTCCCGAATAATAAATCCCGAAAAGAATTATTTGTAAGACTGTTAGCGCCTATAGAATGTTAAACAAAACAACAAAAAGCAAGGTTTTTTTTTTAAAGTTATTGTCAAAAAGAGCTTATACGACGCAATATTTTATTTTCTTTATACTTTTTCTTATCATTTATGTTTTCACACGTTTTCAAAGCAACAAAAACTGTGTGTAACTTTTCCGCGTCTTAAAAAGTTTTGGGGAATTTCGATAAATATCGTTCAACATATTTTCCCATTTTCTTTCGTTTCACTGTACCTGTTTATGTATGGTTTTTATATTCAGAATATTCCCCTTCGCAAGAAACTTACCACGCCCTCCTACTGTTACGACATCTGTCAGACTAAGTTGTTCGAAACAATTTCGATGAATAATTGTTTTTAAATCTTTTCTTTGCAAGAATGTTTCTTATTTCCCATTCATTCTTGACGAAACGAACAGTCAAATACGTCAAAAGAATATATAATTACGAGGTTGTTTAACCAAAGTAACAGTTTGAAAAAAATGTTGTGTAATATTATGGTTAGTTGGCGCCAAAAATAAGTTAAAGTAGAAACAGGAGATATAATACAAATTCCTAATTCGTTTATTTTTTTTTTATTTAATTAAAATCATTCATATATTATTCATATTTTCAGGATCTCTCCTGGGTCCATAGGAAACAAATTTTTAGAATTCAGAAAGGAAAATATTCCATTAAAATGCAAATCATTTTAAAGAATCGATTATATGTATGAATGACAAATTGAAGATCTGTATTGAATATACAGGGTGGTCCTTAAGTAATTGTACATAGAAGTATGGTAGATTCCTCACTTAAAAATATTACGTTTTGAACCAACTTGCTCTAATAACATGTTGCTAATAAGGAATATACAGGGTGTTAAAGGTTACATTTTTAGATTTATTTTTTGCAATAACTTTAGCGTTTTTCGATATATATTTGGAACTGGGGGTTTTTGGGAACGAGAAATAATAATCTGGTACCTACTTCCACGTAATTTTATATTGGATAACTTTTTTGCTACGATGCATATTTTCCGAGATATAAGCGAAAAGCTGAAAAAGTGACCTTCTCCGTGCCCCTCTGCAGCCCGCGCACCTCTTACGCTCGGTGACTTATATATTTTGTATATTTATAGTATTTTGTATATTTATAGTTGCCCTCAAAATAAGTTGGACAAACTGTTTTGATCGTTTTAACTTACTGGCCTAATCCTTGAAAAAGAAAGTGTTTTTATAAGTCGTTATCTTATCTGTAGAAAAGTAATGTACAAAAAAATATATGAATAGCATTTCTTTAGAAATAAAAATTATGAGTTAAAACGATCAAAACAATTTGTCCAACTTATTTTGAAGGCAACTATACCTCCTCCTAACTACTCCAAATGCAGCCCCCCCAGAGACGAGCCCCCCTGTTGGAATAAATACGTTTGGAAAAATTCCTGTCAAAATTTGACAATTAATTTAATGCATTAGTGCTTTAAAGTGATCATTTTAAAGCACTGGTGGAAGCTAATGATTAATAATTTCCAATGACAAAACCAGCACAATTCAAGTTTGTTACGAACAAAAAACTTAAATGCAGGTGCCAATTTGTATGTGTGCTATTTTCTGTCGTAATTTAAGTTTTAAAATATATCAAAGAGGATTTTTTATTAAATTTCTAAATTATTTAAACACATTTTTTTTTACTTTTTGTAACCAATGAGTTTTTATGTTCAATACGAAATGATCGAAGTTTAAAAAACTTTTAAAACATGAAGGAAGTTTTAAAAAAATTTCTAAATATTTTTGAACAACTTTCTGAATGTCGATAAGTGTTCAAAATTGTTCAGAATGATTCATAAATGTTCAAAATGTTTAGAATTATTGAGAAATGTTCAGAAATGTTCAAAAATATTTAGAAATGTTCATAAAAATTCAAAAATGTTTAGAACTATTCAAAAATGTTTGTTTACAAATGTTCAGAACTTATAAATGTTGATAAATGTTCAAAAATGTTCAGAATTATTCAGGAATGTTCAAAAATGTTCAAAAATATTAAGAAAGGTTTGTTTAGAAATATTCAGAACTGTTCAAAAATGTTTAGAAATATTCAGAAATGTTAAAAAATGTCTAGAAATATCCAGGAATGTTTGTTTACAAATGTTTAGAACTGTTCAGAGGTGTTGATA
The DNA here is from genome assembly GCA_949320105.2 of Crepidodera aurea. NCBI lineage: Eukaryota > Metazoa > Arthropoda > Insecta > Coleoptera > Chrysomelidae > Crepidodera > Crepidodera aurea. Next base: position 15,832,571 of record OX439480.2, read on the forward strand.
AATGTTCAGAATTATTCACACATCTTCAGAAATATTCAGAAATGTTTGTTTACAAATGTTCAGAATTGTTCAGAAATATTGACAAATGTTCAAAAATCTTTAGAAATGTTGAGAAATGTTTAGAAAAGTTCAGAAATATTCTGAAATGTTGAAAAATGTTCAGAAATATTTATAATTATTTGTTTACAAATGTTTAGAACTGTTCAGAAATGTTGATTTATTTTTTAAAAAAAATCAGAATGATTCATAAATGTTCAGAATTATTGAGAAATGTTAAAAATGTTCAGAAATATTCATAAATGTTCAAAAATGTTTAGAAATGTTGAGAAATGTTTAGAGAAGTTCAGAAATATTTAGAAATATTCTGAAATGTTGAAAAATGTTCAGAAATATTTATAATTATTTGTTTACAAATGTTTAGAACTGTTCAGAAATGTTGATAAATGTTAAAAAAAATTCAGAATGATTCATAAATGTTCAAAAATGTTCAGAATTATTGAGAAATGTTCAAAAATGTTCAGAAATATTCAGAAATGTTTGTTTAGAACTTAAGCCAAAATCGTTTTTTTTTTCGGTCAATAACGTAAATAGCAATTTTTGCAACAAAAATTTAAGGCGATATCCTGTACTATATAAAAGTGAAATATTTCAAATGATTGATAAAAAATATAATATATATTTAGAAGCTGCAGATATGCGTTTCTCATTAAGTCTTCATCAGTACGGCATAGCTGAAAAGAAAGTTGGATCAGAAGAGGTTGTCATACATGGATTCGTCTCAAAAAGTCTGGACTGATGTTTAGAAAGGTTGAGAAATGTTTAAAAATGCAGTCAGAAATATTCAGAATGGTTCAGAAATGTTCAGAAAGGTTCAAAAATGTTCAAAAATGTTTAGAAATATCCATAAAAGTTCAAAAATGTTTAGAACTATTCAGAAATGTTTGTTTACAAATGTTGAGAACTGTTCAGAAATGTTGAGAAATGTTCAAAATTATTGAGAAATGTTCAAAAATGTTCAGAAATATTCAGAAATGTTCAAAAATATTTAGAAATATTCAGAAATGTTTGTTTACAAATGTTTAGAACTGTTCAGAAATGTTGATAAGTGTTCAAAAATGTTCAGAATGATTCATAAATATTCAGAATTATTGAAAAATGTTCAGAAATGTTCAAAAATATTTAGAAATATTCAAAAATGTTCAGAAATATTCAGAAATGTTTGTTTACAAATGTTCAGAACATAATAAACAAGTTTAATGACTAAAATAACAGTAATGAAGTATCTCAAATTTTTTTTACATTTTCCATAATTTTCAAAACGATCTTTCCCTACACTTTTCAAAACTCACTCACCCTCATTAAAAAAATATATAATTATTTTTTATCATTCAAACGACGGCGTCGCGACGGATCCTGAGCGTACTTCCGAAACAAACCCCGACATCGGACCATTCTGATTCCGAACGAAAAGTGGGAGTGTCGGTTTTTTGAGGCGAGAATCAGAATCGCTCGTCGCGAGACGTGCACCGAGTTCGCATTCAGACAGACTGAAAATAGCATACCGATGCGGACCGCGAATTCGGAGCATCCCCGCCCCATGTAAGGTCTTGCGCGTACACCAGATTTTTGTTTTTTGTTTTTTTTTGTGTTGACATTTTTTGGTTTTGAATTGTAACTTTCTATCGCATCCGGCTCAACGGAATTGCGAACGAATCCAATCTTTATCTGAATTTTCGAATTGAAGTTCAATGTGGACAAATGTGGGTAAATTTATTAATATAACTTGGATGTTATCCAAAAAATTAAAAAATCGAAGGATGCTAAATCGATAAAAGGGTATGAAATGGGTAAAGTTCATTCGCAAAATATTAAAGTTGAAGATAATCTCTTAAACGTCAACATACGTCTCGAAAAAATCTGAACTGATGTTCAGAAATGTTAAGAGATGTTGAGAAATATTTAGAAATGTTCAGAAATGTTGAGAAATGTTCAAAAATGTTCAGAATTGTTTAGAAATGTTTAGAAATGTTCAGAAATATTTAGAAATAATCGGAAATGTTTAAAAATGTTCAGAATTGTTAAGAAATGTTCATAAATATTCATAAATGTTTAAAAGTGTTTAGAAACGTTCGGAAATATTCAGAAATGTTAAAAAATGTTCAGAAATATTCAGAAATGTTTGTTTACAAATGTTCAAAACTGTTCAGAAATGTTGATAAGTGTTCAAAATTATTGAGAAATGTTTTAATAAATGTTAAAAAATGTTCAAAATTATTGAGAAATGTTAAAAAATGTTCAGAAATGTTTGTCTACAAATGTTCAGAACTTCAGAACTTTTCAAAAAAAAAAAATATTTACAAAAATTCAGAAATGTTCAGAAATATTCAGAAATGTTTGTTTACAAATGTTCAGAACTGTTCAGAAATGTTCAAAATTATTAAGAAATGTTCAAAAATGTTCAGAAATGTTTGTTTAGAAATATTCAGAAATGTTCAGAAATATTCAAAAATATTTAGAAATATTCAGAAATGTTCAAAACTGTTTAAAAATGTTCAGAATGATTCATAAATGTTCAGAATTATTGAAAAATGTTCAGAAATATTTAGAAATGTTTGTTTACAAATATTTAGAAATATTCAGAAATGTTCAAAAATATTTAGAAATATTCAGAAACGTTCAAAAATATTTAGAAATATTCAGAAATGTTCAAAAGTGTTTAGAAATATTCAGAAATGTTAATAAGTGTTCAAAATGATTCCTAAACGATCAAACATGTTCAGAAATGTTTGTTTAGAAATGTTCAGAAATGTTCAGAACTGTTCAGAAATGTTCAGAAATATTCAAGAATATTTAGAAACATTCATAAATGTTGAAAAATGTTCAGAAATACTCAGAAATGTTTACAAATGTTCAGAACTATTCAGAAATGTTGATAAATGTTCAAAATTATTGAGAAATGTTCAAAACTGTTCAGAAATATTTAGAAATGTTTGTTTGCAAATATTCAGAACTGTTCAAAAATGTTGATAAGTGTTAAAAATGTTCAGAATGCTTCATAAATGTTCAATACTGTTCAGAAATGTTGATAAGTGTTCAAAAATGTTCAGAATGAATTATAAATATTCAAAATGTTCAGAATTATTGAGAAATGCTCAGAAATGTTCAAAAATATTTAGAAATATTCAGAAATGTTCAGAAATATTCAGAAATGTTTGTTAACAAATGTTCAGTACTGTTCAAAAATGTTGAGATATGTTCAAAAATGTTCAGAAATATTCAGAAATGTTCAAAAATATTTAGAAATGTTCGTTTACAAATATTTAGAACTGTTCAGAAATGTTGATAAGTATTCAAAAATGTTCAGAAAGTTTCATAAATTTTCAAAAATATTCAGAATTATTGAGAAATGTTCAGTAATGTTCAAAAATATTTATAAATGTTCAGAAATATTCAGAAATGTTTGTTTACAAATGTTCAGAACTGTTCAGAAATGTTGATAAATGTTCAAAATATGTTCAGAATGATTCAGAAATGTTCAAAAATGTTCAGAATTATTGAAAAATGTTTAAAAATGTTCAGAAATATTCAGAATTGTTCGTTTGGAAATGTTCAGAAATGTTCAGAAATATTCAGAAATGTTTCTGTAGTCAAAAAAATGACAGAAACTAGGCTCACGGGACAAACAGCCTTAGCAAAATGTCAACATTTCAACCAAAATCGTTTTTTCTCCGGAAAATACTTGGGAAACTGTTCATTTAAAAAAGTATTTCCAATAACGTAAATAGCCATGAAAAATTTAAATCTTACATTAAAAATCGTGAAAACCTCACACAAAGTTGTAATTTTGAATGAAAAATTGATAGACCGCTGACGAGCTGTGGAAAATGAAACGAAATTCTAAAATCGCTGCTACAATCGTTTTATTTTTTATTTGGAATAAAGAAAATTGTGAAAATTCAAAAAAAGAGATAATCAGCACTATAAAAATTTTTTTTAAAAAAAACTAAACACCCAATTGACAAAAATAAAAATGAAAAGTTTCAAATAACCATATAACAATTTTTTGGCTAAATATTTAAGCATATCTCCTATCTTTTAAACGCAGATATCCATTTTTTAATGACCCATTTGAACGCAAAGATCGTCATTCAATCACCGGAAACTCTTAATAGAAATTTTTGCGAAAGGCCAAAAGCGAAAAGAAGAAATCATCTGGATAAATTCGAAAGGAAATACACCAGAAACGATACAGAATAAGGAAAAGCCCTATAGGAGGGGTGTGCCTCGATCTTTTAAAGCGATCCCTTTTGATATCGAAACTAATCCCGACAGATTTCCTACGAATTCGAAGGAGAAAATTCACGCAATCACCGTTGAATCCCTTTTCATCCCTAACTTGAGAAAGGTAAACTGACCCGAGCGCTTTCAGCTTCAGCCCGGTGGCTTTTGTTTTCAAATTGAATATGCTTAAAGAGCGATTTGATTGTTATTTAATTTTTGTTATTATATTACTCTGGGAGGATGGCTCGCTCGTTTAGTTTTAGAATTAAAATGTGTACACAAAAGTTACAACTAATGGAGTAGATCTGGCGAAAAAACGGTTCGAAAACAGACTGATAAAATCAAGAAATGTTTTTCTCAATCGATGAAGTCAGATCCCCCCATCATTCCTGTTCTTCTTTCTTACGGTTTTAGAAAGAACGCCCAGTCTACCACCGATGTTAAAGAGCGAAATCCAGTGAAATTGAAGTGAAGTGAAATTGATCACAGGTAAGTAAACTTAGAAACTGTCTTTTACCGTTTTCTTATAGATTACTGCCAGTTGTCACTTTAAAAATGTCACTTGTCATTTTAAAAGCATCAATTACTTCAAAAGTGTCAGTTGTCACGTCAAAAGTGTCAGTTGTCACTTCAAACGTGTCAGTTGTCACTTCAAAAGTGTCAGTTGTCACTTCAAACGTGTCAGTTGTCAATTGCCTTTTATTAAAATCGTGAATTACACCATTAGTTGTTACGGTTCAAATTGATTATGTATTCTTACTCCGAGTTTGACACTTCAAAGTTGTCAATTGCCTTTTACTAAAATCTTGGATTACCACTAGTTGTTATAGTTTAAATTGATTACGTTCTGAATTTGTCAATTGTCACTTTAAAAGTATCAATTACTTCAAAAGTGTCAGTTGTCACTTCAATGTTGTCAATTGCCTTTTAATAAAATCGTGGATTACCCCTAGTTGTTACAGTTTAAATTGTGTATGTATTCTTGTTCCGAGTTTGTCAGTTGTCATTTGAATAGTATCAATTGTCACTTTCAAAGTACCCGTTGTTACTTAAAAAATGTCTGTTGCCACTTTAAAAGAATCAATTACTTCAAAAGGCTCAGGTGCGACTTCAAAAGTGTCAGTTGTCACTTCAAAGTTGTCAATTGCTTTTTACTAAAATCGTGGATTACCATTAGTTCCTACAGTTTACATTGTTTATGTATTCTTGTTCCGAGTTTGTCAGTTGTCAGTGTCAGTTGTCACTTTAAAAGTATCAATTATTTCAAAAGCGTCAGTTGCGGCTTCAAAAGTGTCAGTTGTTACTTCAAAGTTGTCAATTGTCTTTCACTAAAATCGTAGGTTACCACTAGTTGTTACAGTTTAAATTGTTTATGTATTCTTGTTCGGAGTTGGTCAGTTGTCAGTATCAGTTGTCATTTTAAAAGTATCAATTGTCACTTCAAAAGTACCCGTTGTCACTTTAAAAGTGTCAGTTGTCACCAGAATTGAGGGGCTTGACAAAACGCGTAATAAAAAATTAAAAAATTAATTAATTATTTCTCGAGAGGCACTGGAGATGGGGCGTCAATTTTTTGTGAATAAAAGGGTAATAACGAGTAATTGCGCAAAACCGGAATTTGACCTATTTTCACCTCCTATAAAATTATTTTGCTTAGTGCACAGAGTCACATCAAAATCTAGCTTAATTTTTTTATAATCAACAGCTATTTTCTGAGCTATAATGTTTGTTTTTCAACTTTGCTTTTTTAGCTATTTTCATCTGTAGAAAAAAAACAATGATAGTATGAAACAAAAGGAAATGTGCACAAACATTGTATATATATGTTAAAACAGTTAACAGAAAATAATTCTATATTATAAAATTTAGTAGATGAAAATCCTTTGAAGATGTTGCCCTGCAATGAACAAAAATGTATACTCCCAAAAAGTGAAATAGTAAACCCTGACTGCCTGAGGATGTGAAATAAAATCACACTTGTTCCCAATAACAAGGACGTTAAAAATGTCCTACACTGCACCAGCGTCTGGACTTCAACAACTACTCCTTGGTCTATATGCCCCACCAGGTATTGAATTACGAAAGTCCAGACGTGGTTTGGTGCCCGACCAAGTCGGGGCTTTAAACCAAAAACTTCGATTTTGTTATTAAAGCCATTCTTAGACCCGTTTCGGTATTATTGTACCTCCTCAGTAAGAAGCAGGCTAGCTCGACATCCTATCACTAAAGGATGTCTGAAAATGAATAAGGCTCCAATCTTACCAAATACCAATGAAATTGAAAATGGAGAAATTGAAATCCAAAGTATACACAGGAATTTAGTGAAAAATTAGGTTTGAATCTCTCAGATATGAAAGATTATTATGGAAGATCATCTACTAATTTCCCCAATTCCTCAACAGTCTTGCCAGATAACTTTGAGTCAGATATTAGAATTTTTTAAATTTCCGAGAAAGATACAAATGCTAACCAAGAGTGTTCTCAAACAAGCTCAAGTACTTCTCAAATAATAGTTGCTGCTGATTCATCTTCTGAAGAATTTAATATTTATTTATTTATTTATTTATTCAATAAATACAGTGAATGATAAGCGATAAGTGCTACTGCACTTGTTTCGCATGAAAGGCATCATAAGACATCATCATCAACATTATAAATAGAATTATACCCAAAGACCAGACATCTGTATGAACCTTGACCGATCTTCTTTCCAATTAAGTATTTCCTTTTTTTCCAGAGCTTTTACTTCAGAATTTCGAGGACTCAAAAGGGTCCTATGTGTTAATTAAGCAGGTTTTTTCTTTACCTTTGATTTTCCAAAAATATCCATTCAGGCAAGTCGTTCCCGCGTATACACCTACTTGAATTTTCGTTCCAGTCTTTTAGTAGATTTAAATTACAAAAATGACATGTCATACTTTTATTAGTGAAAGTAGTAGTCCTTCAAATTCTTGTAATGGAGAGACATATACAGACATTGCTGTTGCTGTATCTCATTTTAAAGAAGACCCAAATTCAATCAATAATAATAAAAATTCTTGCACTGCCTTAGAAAAATTAAACAATTATAAGTCTTCTTTTCAAAATATTGACAATTTTTAATCTATGATGTCTCCTGAGTGGTGGTGGTGGTGGGACAAGTGGGGGGAGATATGGGGAGAAAACAAATATTATTTCAACGCTTGTAACTTCCGTATTAATTGAGCTGACGTAACCAGCCCTCCTACTTGTCCCACCGCCCCCACCCCCCAGCACTTAAAAGTACTCGTTATTACACTTTTATTCACAAAAAATTGACAACCCATCTCCACTGCCTCTCGAGAAATAATTAATTAATTTTTTTCATTTTTTCAATTTCAAATCGCGATAATTCGCGAACTGATTGAGTTATCGGGTTCAGGTTGGAAGGAGATTAGGTGTTTTGTCAAGCTCTTCAATTTTTGTAAGAACATTTTTTGGTGGGATCAAACCCGGCTGAGATTTGTCGGAAAAACCGTTTTCAAGTTCTTTAGATAGACATTTTATGCAGGAATGCTGGGGGGAAATGATTTCATCGATTTGGAAAAAAAATTACTCAATTTTTTACAAAATTAATTAAAATTTCACCTGTAAATTCTACAACGCGCGGAACATACATTAAAAGCGATAATAACTAATAAAACTTTCGATTATTCCATCCACGCGGTGCCCGAGTGGCACACTTATCCCTATCCTGGAATTATCCTTTCTACTTGATGGGATACCACGTGTATGATCTCTTACATCGCGGCTGCGTCAACGAAAATATTGATTTAGTGATGCAGGAGTATTGCAGGAAAAAGAAATGGTTGCTGCTGAAATGCCATGAGAAGTTCTGAAAAACGTTTGGAAAAATTGTGAAAAATCGGGTTTTTGGGGTTTTTTTAGTTTTAGTGGAGTATGTGATTGTGTTGTGTTTAGGGGGAAATTGTATATGGTAAGTATAATGATGATGAAATTGATTGGAGAATCGTTTTTAGAAATAGAATACAGGTCGATACGATTTATGTAATAATTATTTTTATTGTAAGTCGAAGATTTTAAAATATCCTTTTTGGGGATCGCCAGGAGGGGACATCAATAGATAAGAGTGAAACATAATTAAATTAAGAATAAAATAAGAAGAAAAATAAATGCTGGAAATTTTAAATATTAAAAAATGTACAATTAAAAAAAAAATTAATTTAGAATTACTGAGAAATGTGCGATAAATACAGGGTAAGTCATGAAGAACTACTCATACCTCGTATTGACCATTGTTTAATAATATAAAGGGGGAGTTGTGAATTTTGACTGAAATTTCTTTTGGTCATTAAGTACTTTTGAATGGTAAGTTCGATTGTCTCATACTTGTCTCAACTTAAGGCACAAAAAAGCTAAAACTACATAACGAATACCTAAGGGAAAATTGTTGACATTCATTTATAGCAGATTTTCGAAGTGAAATACACCTGCTTCTATACATCTTCTTTGTCGGAACATCAAATATCTAACTGCCTTCCTGATTGTTAAGGGATCATTTCTAATAATTTTGTCAATTAGTTCTTGTTATGGAATATGTAATAGCCGATAGGGTTAAAGTCAGGGGATCTATGTGGCCAGACATGAGGCCCCCCGCATCCTATCTACCGATTTCCGTAGGTGGCATGGAGATGTTGACGAACAGCAACTAAAAAATGTGTTGATGCCCCGTCCTGCATAAATGTTGCCTGTCTATAACTCCTATGCAAACATTTACTGAAAGTCTATACTGCGAATGAGATTCGCGAATCGCATGAGGATTTTCATCTGCCGAAAGTGGCCAAAAACGTAAAAGTTTTTGTTGCCTTATTTTTTTAGTCATCCTACAAACTTTTTATTACATTTTCAATTTTCTTTGCAGAAATTTAAATGGGTATTTTACAAGACTTCAGTCACAGTTTAACGCACTGGTCCTTCGGACTATTTGTGTTGATTGGATTAGCAGCATCTGAATATTCGGGAGCAGAAACTGTCATATGCATTTTAGTCGCAGCTGTCACTTCAATCATTTCAGGTAAAATTAAAAAAATAAACATACCGCAGTTTGCATCAATATACTTTTTTACCACTAAATCTGGTCTTTATCTCGCATTTATTCTATCCTGAATTGATCACCATTGATCATTATACCTATGGAACAGAACTTAATGGCTAGAGTGGGTACGCATCTGCGTAGACCGCCTGATGATAACTCAAGGGGTTGATGATTTATAACCTTACTATGGTTAAACCATAACTGATATTTTCCCACGTTTAAATTAAGAAGGAGGAAGAAGAAAAAGCTTCTAAAGCAGAAATAAATTAAAAGGATAGAAAAAAAAAGAAATTGAAGCACTTAGACTTTATTTAAGTCCTTCAGCTGTTATTTAATGATAATATAGAAGAACCCACGTGGATGAAAGAGCGCGAAGATTAGGTTACAAAAAGGACAGTGAAATATAAATAAAGGCTTAGATAAGAAGATGGGCCCACTTTAATAAGGAACATTAAGAGTATTTGGGTTATGAGATACAATTTTTAATAGATCTGTAGTTGCCATAGTTAGGATAATGGGCTATCTACCAGCTTAAAATGTGGGTTAAAAGAAACAATTTTAATAGAAGTAGAAGAAAAATAAGCAACAAGCCCACAAAATAACAAGAAAGATGCAAATAGGAATATAAAATATAAAGCAATTAGGAACATTTTTAATTAAATTATAAAAAAATTCACAATATTGAAAGTGGTATATTGTACAGCCCCTAAACACATTCGATTATTATTACCCCTTGGTTTTGAACATATTTTTTTTAGGATTATGTTCCTCGTCAGCTAAGGAGCCCCAGGAACAATACAGAAAAAAGAAGCTTTCTGACATTTTAGATTTTTTAATCTTATGGCTAGATATTCTTATGAATTTAGTGGCGGGAGCTACTTGTGCCAGATTGGCAAGCGCCACTGTGGACTACATAAGCAAAGGCCACTTCAGAGAGTTCCTTTTCGGTATGGAACAACATTCCCTTGGAGAACCGTGGCCTGATGTCTTAGGAGTGACCATTATAGTAGTGGTTACTATCTTGTTTATGATGGGTTTAGAAGTAAGTCTTTAGATATGAAATAACCGGAAATAATTTTTTTTTTTTAGAAATCGTCAGCTATATCAATTCTCATAACAATAACTTTACTATCAACTTTTATATTTTTTAATATTGTTGGAAGTATTCATACTGTGATAAAATTCCGAAAATGGTGCGAAACTTTTAGAGTACATTCTTTTAGAAAGGTATGATAGAATTGTGATAAAAATGAAGATGAAAAATAACACACAATTGTCTTATTTTTAGGTTATAAGAGCTGCAGCGAAGTGCTTTTTCGCATTTGTACATATATTTCCTAAACTGCGGAATAATAATTGTATCAAAATGTCGGCAATAATTTTTACTCCTCTAATATTCTACACATCAACCGCAATAATATTTTCTATGATGACTCACCGCAAGTAAGTGTTCGAATAATAAAAAAACAGTATCGGATATTCAACTGTAGAGATTTTGGTTTGGGCTCTGAAAAAAATCCTCTCTATAGTCGGGAATCTGAGGTGTTGAATTCGACCACCTCTATACGAACATCCACCTAAAAAACATGAAATCCTATGTAAAATGAACTTTTTTTTCAGACGACGTTTAGTTTGGGTTGTGTACTTTTTTAAAACCGAACGAAATTGAATCGGCGCGTTGAATCTCTTGGCATTGGAATCTAATCCACATGAAATGACTGGGAAATTATCTATTTCTAACACTGTAAAAGTTGAGAACCTCTTATGTTCTTGTAAAGTTATAGCATGAGGCTTTAATGTTCTCCGTTTTACTCTAACTGTAAATAATAAATCAAAACAAAGTGGTAAATAATAATTAAATATTTTTACCATACCTTTTTGAATAAAATCACTTTCAGTAAAATGTAGAGAACACACTCTCATGGTATTTGAAACTTTCTTGCCAATTTTTAATGTTGTGATCCACAATCTTTTCCTATCCACTAATTCTCTATTGCCAAGTTTGGTTTCAAAAAAAACATTGGACGTTCCTGCTTTTGGAAACGAATGAAAACATAGTTCAGGGTTTCTTTTTCCCCATGATGAACACTTAGGTACACAACAATAATGATTACTAATTATAAAAAAGATCAACAAATCAAAATTATTTGTAAAAACATGACAACGCTAAAGAAATAACCCAAAATGTCAAAACTACTCCTTAGCTCAGTTTTCGCAGTTTTCACCAGAGGGCGTATCAGTTAGGACGAGAAGCGAATACAATTATTGTCTTTGCGTTCGTAACCAAACTTTAGAATTTCTGGCAGATCTGGCTCTAACATATATGTCGTTTTGAAAATTGCGCATTGTAAAAATGCCCTTCTCACATGAAAAATAAAAGAATCCTCTGTCGGCGGCAAATCCCTAACAAAAGGTCATTATTAAAACCTTATTTACCACCAGTATAAGAGTATAAACTTCAATGATATATTTTGGTTCCAAAATATTCATCTCATCTGGTTTTTGGAGAATAAAAAATGTAGAACGTCAAATAAAAGCTACGTCATTTTTTTTTCGCTAGATGACACAAAATATCGTCATTTTGCAGAGTAAAATGCTTAGTCGAGAAAACTTTTTTATGTTTAGAAATAGTTAACAAGTATAAGCGAGAAAAATGTTGCCATTAGAGCACAGGAAACTTTTTTACTTTAACTTTTTTTTCATAAGACGTTTAGTTTGGGTTGTGTACTTTTATATAACCAAAGGAAATTGAATCGGCGTGTCGCATCTCTTGGCATTGCCACTGTTAGGATGCTGTGGAGCGAATAAAGCGATCAGTGGGTCAGAGAGAGTAAGCATTCTTCAAACAAAGATGACGCGCATTACAATATTATTATGACACTATAGGGATTAAAACACAATATTATTATTATCTAATTAAAATATTTATTTTTCAATGCATTTTCCCTGGGACATCATTTAACAAAGTAATGCACTAGTTTGCAATAAATATTATTTTAAGGAAAATTTTCAGTTTTTTCGAAAATGTTCGAATCCGGCAGGTCATTTTACAAAGGATTTCATGTTATTTCCCAACTACTATTGATGCTGATGTAGCAGGTATCGCTAGAAAATCTCTTCCTCTTCCACCATTTTAATAAATTTTCTGAACTATCAGCCCTTCATTCAGATAAATATTTTGTAATATCATATTTGCAGGAATTTTCATCAACTGGGACTGGGTTTTTACTACGAGATGTTTGAAAGAAAGCTATAGCTACATCCAAATCTAAATCCCATTGTTCCAGTTTGTCCAACAACTTATTTATTCCTATTGGGAGAGTTTTTTGTTACTCATTACACAATAGTTACTTCATTTTAATTTCCAGTATCAGACAGCTTAGGACTTTAATTAATTTAGAACTTTCAAATCCGACTGGCTCGAATATTATATAAATCTTTGTACCTTATATGTCTATTATTACGCCATATACAACAATATGCATCCATACAAGTTTTAGTCCCAAGGTTTACATAAAGCTCTTCTGCATCTCTAGAATAGTAGCGTAAGACTGGAAATTTCATTTCCCCGATGATTTTTTAATATTTAAGGCACCACTATGCCACTATTCTTCGAGCTTCTTGGAGAATATTTGCAACTAACCCGGATAAAGCGAGTGAATTATTAAAGTATGGAAAATACAAAAGCGGGCGAGGTCAGATACCTCTTTTCCATATAAATATTAAATATACAAGATAAATAAAAAGTTTCTGTAATGTTTTAGAGAACTTATCGGTACAGCGATCCCTCTGGTGCAAGTTTTCGAAAGTCGCGACGTCGATTGGGCGCGACCGATCATGGCGGCTTCTACAATATTTGTGATTTGTTTGATACTAACCGAAGTTTTGCCTACCGTTTACAATTCGTTCGTTAAACTGGCTAGCAAAGAATGGAGAATATTTGTTCCATCGATTCAGTACAGAGCTTCTGCAACAGGAGCGCCTATTTTGGCTATATTTGCTGCAGGTAACGTTGAATGATTATGTAGAAACGATTACTTATAGTATTTTTACGATAGCAAGCAATTACGTCTTACGTCATATGTCAAAAATCTGCAGCGTTGCCAGATAGAATTTTTTTGCGCATTGGATGCCATATTAGCGGTCTATTCTTAATTTTGTCCGGCTTTATCAACTTTAAAGTGCTATGAATTAAGTTATAACTTGATAGAATATTGGAATGGCTGCAAAAAAGAACTTCTAGTCTATAGAACAATAAATTCTTTACTACAAAGTATGTTCAAAAGTAAGAAATGATTTTTAAGATTCAAATAAAAATTAATTGTTATGTAGTTTTGTCATTTTTATTTTCGCTATGTCATCGGCAACGTCGGTGTGACATGTAGAGTCGCATCGCCCAGTATATCAGTATATTAAAATATGTAGTTATTAGTATTAGTGTAATTATATACAGTGTGTCCCAAAAAGTTTTATACAAATAGACAAAAAGTTTATCTCGCATTTCACAAAAAAAATTACTCTTGATCAAAATCTCTGCATGACTTGTTGATCCATAATCAGGTACAGAATTTTACCTCATCAGGTCAGGTCAAGGTCATTTGAACATCAAATTGAGGAAAAATTTCTAGAAAAGTCTGAAAAAATTCATACAAAGGTTTTTAGGGACGCTGAATCCGAATCCCATGTTCGCTTGACCTCATCAGATCAAGTCAAGGTCGTTTGAAGGTCAAATTGAGGAAACCTAGAAAAATCTGAAAAAATTCATACTTAGGTTTTCAGGGTCGCTGAATCCGAATCCGAGGTCCGCTTGACCTCATCAGGTCAGGGTCAAGGTCATTTGAGGGTCAAATTGAGGAAACCTTCTGGGAAAAATCGGAAAAAAAGTCATACAAAGATTTTCAGGGTCGCTGAATACGAATACGAGGTCTGCTTGACCTCCAGATCAGAGTCAAGGTCATTTTACGGTCAGATCTGGTCCAGGAGCTGACCTAATGAGGTCAAGCGGACCTCGGATTCGTATTCAGCGACCCTGAAAACCTTTGTATGATTTTTTCCCGATTTTTCCCAGAAGGTTTCCTCAATTTGACCTTCAAATGACCTTGACCCTGATTTGGTGAGGTCAAGCAAACATCAGATTTGGATTCAGCAACCGTAAAAACCTTTGTATGATTTTTTTCAGATTTTTCCCAGAAGGTTTCCTCAATTTGACCTTCAAATGACCTTGACCCTGATTTGGTGAGGTCAAGCAAACATCAGATTTGGATTCAGCAATCGTAAAAACCTTTGTATGATTTTTTTCAGATTTTTCTAGAGTTTTTCCTTAATTTGACCTTCAAATGACCTTGACCTGACCTGATGAGGTCAAATTTTGTACCTGATTATGGATCAACAGGTCATGCAGAGATATAATCAAGAATAATTTTTTTTGTGAAATGTAAGATAAACTCTTTGTCCATTTGTATAAAACTTTTTGGGAGACACTGTATATTTATATTACGTTAGATAGGAAGGTCGACGACCAACACGTAGAGAATTAAATATTGTGGTGCCAACCTTTGCAATCGTAAATATACTATATTATTTTGCCGAATTTGTGTCACGGTTAGTTTTATTTTATGAATTTTAATAAATACTGGCCAAATAAAATATTTATTAAGGGTAAGAATGACACCAAACTTATTGGTTATTTAAATTCCCAGGTCATCTTATATAGTTTTTATGTTTCAGGAAGTCTATCGGCGATACTGGCATTTGCTTGTCCTCTTTCACATCTAATTAAGCTTCTAAATACGTCTGCACTTTTGAAATGCGCTTTGACATCGTGCCAGCTGATCTACAACAGATATAAGCCCGAAATAAATTACGACTATTTAGGTAATGAATTAAAAAAATAATTAAAACTTCTCAAAGTCATACAACTAATAAATATAATAAATTATATTAAAAATTGCACTTCATCTGAACTGCAAACAACTTTTTTTGGAGCTAATCCACCCACAGGCATTGAATTACAACAGTTCAGACGCGTGTTGGAAACTTATATAATCGCACAATTCAACTCTTTAGTATTAGTTAAAATATGAAAAATCGGCCTAGAGTATAGCAAAAGTAACTTAATCGAGATCACCCTGTACATATTTTTTAATTTTTTCTGAAGCTATAACCTATTTTATTGCCTATAAATTATTAAGTTTTAGATTATCACTAATGAAACGCTCTAACGAGTCTAAAAATAATTAGCGGGACTTTGAAGAATCAAATTGAGAAAGTTATATAATTTATTGATCGCATACTCGACCAAACTGTTACTTGCAGTGTGTGGCAAAGTGATTAACGGAAAGAAAATTTTCTTCTATACATTTTTGCTAGAAAACTAATAAACCAGATCGGAAAGGTTTCAAGTTGTAATCAAGTTATATAAGAATTAATCGGTTTTTGAAGCGCAGATCGTTTTTAAAAAAATGTTACGTATTTCATAACATTTCTAGCACCTCTAGATTTTAAATTACTTACGCCCAACGTGTATAATATATACAGTGTGTCTAAGTAAGTTGAAATTATATGGAAAACTTTTTTATTATTAATTTTAGGAAAAAAAGTTATTCTTTATAAAAAGTTCTGCATGATCTAAAACCTAAAATACAATCATCAGATATAAAGATTTTTCAGTGGTATACGAGGTACGTCAAAAAATATAAATTTGGCTCAAGAGTAAAGTACCTTTATTTTTGAAAATATCGAAAATTGTTATTAAGAAAAGTTGATCAGAATTGAAAGTTACATTCAGATATGCAATTACATCCATTTGGCCTGCCAGATCTCCGGACTTAACCCCCCTTGACTATTTTAGGTGGTTACTTAAAACAGCAGGTTTATCAACGAGGTTCCTTACAAGATGTTGTTCGCTTGGAGAGGATTATTTTTAAAGAACTTTTTATGAAGAATAACTTTTTTCATAAAAAAGCTTTCCATCTGATACAACGTATATGCTAGAGGGCGCTGTTTATATTTTTTATAAATTTTCTTTTCTCTCGGAAATATTAGATTTTAAAATCAACGTTTTCCATATTTTTTTCCTAATAATTCATGGGTAAAGCGGGGTTATTACGTCTCTTCCCCTACATCTATTCCTTCGATACTTTATCCCATATTTAATATATTTTTTTGGTTACAGTTCACACTACAAACGTTCATTATAGTAAACTACCTGGAAATCCAACTAATTCGGCATTAGAAAGTAACTTAAAATGGTCTACGATTAAAGGAAAAATCCAAAATTGGTTTAAAGGGAAGCCTTATTACATCCATCGTTTAAGTTCACCGAAAAATATTATTTCCCAAAAACTAACACCTGGGAGAAGTAGAGTTGGTGAGTTATTTAATATTTTACATAATAATATTTACAAAATCTGAATTGAATACACCATTTATATATAATAGTTCAGCTCTACAGGTCTTCTAGGTTCTTAAGGTTACTTTTTAGCACATTTTTTAGCGTATTAGAAATAAATTAATAAATCTTAGTCGGTATTTACTGGTTTCAATCTAGCTTGGTCGGTCTATCAAATGTATAGCTGAGCGGTTTTCTACCAAAGATCAATTATGCTGTGGTTCGTCGTGGCTTACCCTAACTGTAGAAAAATCCCCGGAAGATATTTGATCTTTTGTATACTATCACTGATCAGACAGACAAGCAGCCATTAATGCTTTGATCACCCACGTAATCAACTCCAAGATGGTTTGGGAGTGCCTAGAGAACTATGCAAGAACAACACTGTTACCCTTCTATGAGTTCCGGAACATACTGGAGTGTAGAGTAATGAAATAGCAGACGTACTCGCAAAAAAAGGTGCTGAAACACCATTTCTGGGACCTGAACCCTTCTCCTCCATCCAGCACCATTTTTACCATTCTTTGCTGTGATATTCTGCTACTTGATGAACTTGTAAAAGAGGTAAATAACAAAAGATCCCAATACTGGATACTACAAGGAATGAGGCAGGCCAAAACACTACTGGGAAACTATAACCAGAAGAGATCTGACGACTGCATCCTAACAGGGCACTGCCGGCTGAGAGGCCACCTAAAGAAACTCGGATTTGTAGACAAAGAAGAATGCAGATTCTGCGAGGAAGAGAAGGAAACCTCTATCCACATTCTCTCAGAATGCATTACCCTGCAAAATCGAAGGGTGCAATACCTCGGAGAATATCAAATAGAAGAGGAAGATCTACCTAACCTGAAGCCTACCAACATCCTAAACTTTTTGAAAGCAATAGGACTGGAGTGCTGCTCTAATCCTTGAGACATCCTTAACGATTGGGCAGCAGTAGGGGGCACAATAGATCTTATAGGTCGCAGTGTATCGACGCCCCCATCAACAGATAGATAGATAGATCACTGGGGTATTTTGATTATTCAACTTTCTTGACACGCCCCCCGTCTCGGCTTCCCGACAGCCATTATTATTTTTGCCAATCAACGACTAACATATTTCCTTTATAGTGAAGAGCTCTAGTGTCCCTCTGTGAAATATTGTCAACGTGTCACTGAGTTACTTTTCTGTTTGAAACGCCGATCAGTGACGCTATAGCTTTGGGTACTTTCAGGACCCGTCTTGAAACACGGACCAAGGAGTCTAGCATGTGCGCGAGTCATTGGGATACGACTAAACCTAAAGGCGTAATGAAAGTAAAGGTTTACCTTGCGTAGACCGAGGGAGGATGAGTGGTTTGCCCTTAAAGTGGCCACTCCGCACTCCCGAGGCGTCTCGTTCTCATTGCGAGAAGAGGCGCACCAAGAGCGTACACGCTGGGACCCGAAAGATGGTGAACTATGCCTGGTCAGGACGAAGTCAGGGAAAACCCTGATGGAGGTCCGTAGCGATTCTGACGTGCAAATCAATAGTCGAAACTGGGTATAGGGGCGAAAGACTAATCGAACCATCTAGTAGCTGGTTCCCTCCGAAGTTTCCCTCAGGATAGCTGGCGCTCGTTGCGTACGAGTTTCATCCGGTAAAGCTAATGATTAGAGGCATTGGGGTCGAAACGACCTCAACCTATTCTCAAACTTTAAATGGGTGCAATAGAAATATCTGGTTTGACCGATTGTAACCTATTGGGTTAAATACATTTAATTATACTGAGTGTCCCAAGGAATCTACAGTTTTATTTAGATAGAGTATTAATCTTTTTTTCTTCTAAAATGTCTGATTGTTCTCGATGGTTCCTACCTCATTTAGATCCCGCTTGACTTCTTTTCCCACCTTCTCCTACATCCAGCACCATTTTTACCATTCTTTGCTGTACCATTCTGGCAATGGCAATTTTTCCCTCGCATATTTCCCCTTTATTTTCCTCTTGTTTGTCATTGTCCATGTTTCTGATGCATATACAACTGTTGGTCATACAATTGTTTTATATATGCTCTAATTTTGACAGCCCTTTAAATATTTCAGAAGAACGAGAATGTCTTCTATTAGACGACTACAATACTAGAGCTATAAATTTGGATCCTGCCGAAGACAGCGGTTCAGAACTTGGGGACGATTCTCTAGCTGGTACTGATGACGAAAATTCCAGTACATCAACTGACATAGATATCGTTGTTGAAGAATACAAAGAGGGACTTACAGTAAGAAACATATTTTTCCTACGACCACATAGGACAGACACTCTAACCACTGAGCTAACACGGCACAGTTGTAGGAATTTTTAACAATAACAAATTATTAAAAATTAAAAGTGTCCTTTGGTCTTTTAAGTAATTTTGCACTAGAAACTGATTAATTATTAAAACTAACGAAGAAAAATAGTGTATAATACTTGAGCGAAAGTGATTTTTCACACTCGTGGGACAATATTTCCCACTCGTGTGAAAAGTGTCACTTTCCGCACTTGTTATGTAATACACTATTTTGCCATCTGGTGGAGTAATGTTGAACTTTTTACAGGTATCGACTGTTGGAAAATTTAACGTGAATAGAAGATCTACTAGATTTACTTCGACTATAGTTACGTTTTGCCTAATTTTAGCGATGACATCTTCGATAAGCTTGGCTTTATACATAGAAAGAGTTTACAGTATTTACTGGCCTAGTTTTCTAGGTACGGAGTTAATTTTCAATTAAATTGTATGCACTAAAATTAATGTTGTGTTTTATATGTTCTAGGTCTAATCATATCAGTGTTAGTAATAACAGCAATGCCTCAGAATGGGGCAGACAAATCAAAAGAAGCAATTTTGCCGTCCATACTATTTCCATTTTTTAATATTTCTTCCGTAGCGCTTAATGTTAGTCTGGCCTCCACCATTTTCTTGGATATTTGGCAGGGGGTCGTTTTTTGGTCGCTAGCAGGTAAGTCTTTCTAAAATTTTTTAGTGTCATCGTTAGTCTCAGTTGCTGTAAGTTTCTTGTTGCTTACAGTTTCCTAAAGACATCCAAGTAGAATAAACACAATTAAGTCTGTAACTTCTCCTAGCTCACTGCTATCTCCATCGCAAAAGAGACTACCAGAAGAAATATTACTGATAATAATATTTACATCCTTACAGACAGCAGAAACAGCAAAAAATACATGACTATGAACAGGCAGAACCTGCGCACAGTCACAGGTATCCTGACTGGCCACTGTCATCTACGAAAACACCTCTACAGGATGGGATTATCTGACACTCCACTGTGTAGATGAAGTGAACAGGAAGACGAGACTGTCGAACACATTCTTTGCGAATGCCCGACACTCTCACAAATTAGACACTTTCTTTTCAGCGAGCAGAGGTTAACACATGCCAACATGAGGCAGCTAGGTTCAGGCGATGTCATCACTTACTTTAAACAAGTAGGCTGGCTGACGAGCTAGAAGAAAGGCTCAACTGTGGCCTACGTGCAATGGGGTGACCCACCCTTCTATCTTTACAGATACAGAACTCCCACTTTGGCGGGAGTATCATTATTACAATTCCAATTACCCTCATGGCCTAGTACTTACTTTATTATAGCTGGCCAGTTGCTTGGGGGATTTTTTGTATTCCCGTATATATCCGGAGTGCTCATTGTCTTTGTGCTTCTTCCTGATACCTCCGTTGGGGTCTAGCTCTCTTAATACCCTTAAAAGGTTCCGACTTATTTGTTTTAATTTTCAGGCCTACTATTGTTCTGGCGGTGCGACTGTTGTACCTGCGAAGGTCTCTTCAGAAGCCCCAAAGTCCACAACCAGATCAACATCACCCCTAACACTTCTATGCGAGTAGAATGCAACTTTAAAGACACTATCCCGGTGCCTGTATCAGACACCATATACATAACCAGATGACATAACGACGGCTTGGATGACGAACTGTTAGTTTCTGATTCCGAGGAAGATATTTAAGGAGTAAAATCTGCTGAGAAACGGGCGATTCGTAGCCAGCATTGAGCTGAAACAGGCAGTATCTCACTAAGTAAAAATGACATTGATATATATTCATATTCCGAATCCTAATTACCTGTACTCAAACTTAAAACGTCTTACGATGTATCTGCTATCTTTTTTCCAGTGTTTCTCTGGCGTTGTTCTATCCTTTCTATCCAAGTTGTCTTTTTTGACAAAATTTTTGCTGACTCTCTCTATTCGCTATTAGGGGGTGGATTGTTCTAGAAATTAATTCGTTCTGATGTATCAGGCGACCCCTTTACGCTTCGCTCTTTGCGTGGGAATTGCGGAATGTGTTGTGCTGAAATTTTATTGGTTTCATAGACCATGCACGTGTGTTTTAACATCTACACGTGTGAGATTTATAGAAATAGTTATTTTTACCTCTATATCGTAGATTATTTTTAAGATGGTTTCCTTCAATATCTTTTTTTTTTCAAGAGCCTTGAGTGAAATTTAACGCCCTGTATAGGATTGTAAATAAATAAATTACAACTGCTTTTACATTTTCTCGAAAATGTCTTAGAAATAAAGTTCCCAATATTTTCAAAATGATTGTTTTTGTTCAGTGAGGTACCGACAAATAAGGCCGTACAAAGGCTTGTTTAGAGTCGCCTAAAGCAGTTTGTTGAAGTTAAAAATGTGATGTGTTTTATATACGAGTAGATTCACATTTAATAATAAATAAATTGTTACCTGATAATTATATTGATAAACAATAATTGACTATATATTTATCTTTTGTGAAATAAAGTTTGCTTTATTTTTATTTCGAGGTTTTTCTACTATTTCTACTTGTCAGACATCAAAATCTACACTAAGATTTTCACCTAATTGATCTCGCCATATAAACCTGCGCGCATTAACAGGTTATGGGCCCAGTTTTAGCAAATTAAACATTTTTGGAATTAAAAGACATTTCAGACGTATTTATTTATTTTTATCATTATATCATCAAATAAATTAAGATTAAAATTATTTTTAACACTAATAGATAATAAATATGGCCATTCTTATGACGTATCACAAATAAAATCACTTCAATTAATTGTCGAACCGATTGCACCTAAAGTTTCAAATATTTCATCACCACATTTGCACTGGATCGATGTTATACCTGGAAAAATAAACAGCAGTTGGTATCTTGTGAATGTAATCTCAAAAAAAAACCTTTAAACGATTCCAATTTGAATTGAAATCAACTGCAGTTAAAAAAATAAATTACCTTAATTGTTCTTTACAAACTGGAGAAGCGGGTATGGACATTGTTGAAGAAATTATCGATACTGAAGAACAGGAATCGTCCTTTTTGTAAGGATACGTCCATGGGCTCGGTTCTAGACGAAATTCTTCGTTCTCTTTAGAGGTACTGCTAGTTTTATTTATTGTTTCCTCTTCTTTACTTCTGGAATTCAGTCTCCTATAAAATAAACAGATTTAATCATATCATTTATCCATTTACCAGAGTAGACAGAGAAATCTCTTATTATAACTGAGTCCAGAGTTCTGCAGCCTCGGCAATTACCTTCGGCAATTCACCTCGGCTGTTAATTCTGAGTTCAGCTATAATAAGAGACTTGTTAAACTATTTCTTAACGAAAAACGAATATAAACGACGTATTTTACCTTAAAATTCTACCTAAAGAATTGGCTTCTTCCAAACTACCATTAATTTTCTTCTTTTCGAATCGTTTACCCCTGCTATCTTCTATAATGACATGTCTGTCAAATGGCGTATCGTAATCTACTTCTAATATGGTCGAAAAACTGTGAGGATTTAGTATTTCGACAGTGGTTATTATTACACCGGCTAGGAGGCAAACTCCACCTAAAAACAAACGTTCGAAAATGTGGTGCTCTCTTATTTTTTAATTCTAAAAGCTATAAGAAGTGTTCGTTTATAAATCAGTAATTTTATTTACAATTTTTCCTATATAAGACTTCAAAAAATAATGCCCAGTAAAGTTACAAACGAAGGAAAATTGACTGTCATTGGAAGATCTCGCTGTCACTTTTTTGATCTGACATGCTAAACTTCTGGATAATTTCTTAAGAACACCAGTAAGGAGGATCGCTCTAGAAAGTGCCTATAGGCTAACACAGGCCAAATCTTTGAAACTCGGCGACTTACCGGGGCGTCTTGAGATACTAAGGGTTGGAGCAACCCAATCCATGAAGATGCCCACGGACTTTATATCTACTAAAGGTGATCTCCCGATGCACTCGACCGAGACCAGAGACCGCGACCAACGACATAGACACGTGTAGCAAAGGCACGTTTATTGTAATCAAATTGTAATCTCCCGATCTGAGAGACATGTCTCTCTGTCGTTGGTCGCGGTCGCATGCATCGGGAGAGCACCTTAAACAAGACTTCGAACTTCTAGTCGCTCTAATTGCAAGAGGTGCTCTCACTTATTATACTGATGGGTCAAAAACAAACGAAGGAGTAGGAGTGGGGATTACAGGATCTAGTACTAGGATGTCAATAGCCCTGGGAAACAATATTCCAAGCGGAACTATTAGCAATAGATTTCTGTGCTCAAGAGTGTCTCAAAAAAGCCTCAAGTCAGTCAGAATATTTATTGCATCTGATAGTCAGGCTGCTTTAAAGGCTCTGAAGTCCACAACTAATGAGTATAAGATAGTCTGGAACTGCAAACAATCCCTTAAGCTGGCAAAGTAACATTGTTATGGATGCCAGGGCATAAAGAAATTGCAAATGAGATTGCTGACGGTCTAGCTAATAATAATTCTTTTTTTAAGTATCAAAATATCTAATCCAAAAAAATAAATAATCCATGGTTAGTTATAAATAATATACTTCAGTTAAACACAATTTGAGTGTATGCAAAAAATTAGTTACCTGCTATAAGGACCAGCCAATAACACCAGCCGAAAGAAAAATTCAACTTAGTTCCTTCAACGTATACGACCAGCGGTGGTTCCGGCAACATTCCAAAGTACCCACATACGGTCGACAACAAAAGAAACCCACACAAGGTCATCAGAAGAGCTCCGTATCTCGGTACCACAATCAACATAAGGTTCATTAACACCCATGTCACAAACGAAGTCCTAAATAAAAAAGTTGATTTTAATTTTTGCAGTACCATTTTGAAAATAAATTTGTGTCTTAAGCCAATGTGAACATCAGGTAAAGTCACCTCGGTTTAGATTTGTAAAGGATGCATATTTATCCCAAGTACCGATATTTTTTATATTTTTTTTTTCCTATTTTTTTATTGTGCGAGTAATAGGTTACAAAAAGTATTCCAATCTGCTGATAATCGAGTGAGGTGGTTATCTTACAAACGGTCCGGTAGTTATAAATTTTTTATATGTTGTCTAGGATGGATAGTGAGTATGTAAAATACAAAATGGACAATTCCTCCCCCTCCGCGCCCGCCCCATATTGAAAAAACCGAAAATAATCGGCAATTTCTTCAGATTTTCGCTTATATCTTCGTTTAGGTACATTTTAGCTAGAAAAGAGTTCTAAACAATGTTGTAGACAATTAAATTTCCTATAATTTACGTTTTAAATTTTCTTTCTCGGGCAGATAATTACGGAGATAAGCACTTTCAAACTTCTAACTTTAGAACGCTGTAATTCAGTTATGGCATATTGTAGGAAAACAAGTATTAGAATAAAATTTGTAGGGAATTTAATTACCTACAAAACTCATGTACATTTTTTTGTTAGCATCCCTATATGGAGTGAGGGTAAAAAAATCAAAAACAGCGGAATATTGCTTTTTTTGCTGCTGACTAATACAACACTTGCGGTCAACAATGTCTACCTAAAAAAGCCAGCGAGAGCGAAACATCCAGACCCAATTTACTCTGCCTCCTCCTACAAGTACAACTCCAAAGGCTCTATCTTGCTCCTGCATTCAATATCGAGCTGCGAGACCATTTTTGGGTTTGGAAAGAATAAATTCTGCCAACTTTTTAGGCAAGACCCTTCATTACTGGAGCAGGCGGAGAGGTTCCAGGACTCTGCTGCCAGCCCCCAAGAAATTTCAGCAGCTGAAGAGAAAATCTTGGTATCCCTGTATGGTGGCAGAAGAGAACAGACGTTGAACTCCCTTCGCTATGGCAAATTGAAGACAAGTGCCCACCAAGCTCAATCTGGCTAAACTACCTCCGACTGACGTAGCACATTTCCACCATACCACCTGGTCATGGAGTGGAAGAGGATTGTTAAAAACCCTATCGAGTGGGGCTGGTGTAGAAAAGCTAGAAAATTGGAGCCCATCAAGATGTGTAGACGCTGCTCGCCCAAACCTGCTCAAGACCATCTCATGCAGATGCACAACTGGCTGTATGGGGGCGTGTGGCTGTAGAAAGGCGGCGCTAAAGTGTTTTGCCCTTTACAAATTCTGTGCTGGCCAAGAATGTAATAACAGGATTGAAATCATCGTCGACGACGAAGACGACGCCGATCTAGTAACTTAACTAAACATTGTATGGAACCCATTTCTAGCTAAGAAATTGCCGATTTTTTTCATTTTTTTAAACACTCACTAACCATCTTAGACAACAATTCAAAAATTTAGAACTACCGGGGCGTTTTCACTGGATTATGAACACTCTTAGGGTATGGGCAGATACATTAACGAAAATTCAAACGGGGAACCAGTTTTTGAAAAAAGTACAAGCAAGGTAATGTTGGCAACAACCCAGATTTCATATCCAGTATCTATTATATAAGAAGTAAAAAAGAGGCGTAACGATACTTTTGGTTCCACCATAATCTTTGAGTACTTAGATCGCATAAAGCCGTTATTATAAATTACACAGTTTATTTAACGTTTCAAAACGTCATATTGTGCAAGTGCGAATAAATCGCCGATAAAATGGTATTTCGTGCCTTAAAAATTTCACGCAGTATGTATAAATCCCATTGTTTCGTACACATATTAAACTCAATTGAGAAATGAGATCAACTCGTCATAAACTGAAAGTTAAAAATACTGATAAGTTATTTGTTATAAATATAGAAGTAACACATGGCACATCAACCCTTTGAGGAATTTATTTAAGTCTTCCTAGCTTATCAACTCTATTTATAATGGCGTAAAGGTATGAAAATTTCCTTACCAGAGCATGATAATAGCAAAATACCCAGCAGTCCTGTACTGTCTTCCCCAGGCTAGACCATCCTGGCCAGTGGTAAAATATTCTGCTACAGTCAAAATAGGAAAAGGTAAACCCCTTATTATGGCTTCCTTGAAACTGCTTTGCATTTGATTCGCGTCTACCCACATGAATTGTTCGTTAAAGTCTATATCACTCCAATCTTTACTAGAATTAGCTAAAAAATATATTAAAAGTAAGAAAATATTGTTTTTTCCATAGATGAGTAGTTTATTTCTAATTTTTTACTTACCTCGTAAAGTAATATTTACATGATTTAGTCCTACGTAAACACCGATGTCAGCTGCCAGTTTTTCTTGTGAAAAAGCTTGGTATGTACTGACTACTGGCGATTTGGATATGTACCACGCTGATCCATATAAAGTAACTAAAAATAATTTATAAATAATTACAAAGTAGTAATGAAATAGAAATAGAAAAAATAAAATGAAGACTGCAAGCTTCTCTTACAAGAGCTCCGTTAAAATTGATTCAATTCTTGATATTTCAAAAGAAGAAATCATCTATCACTCATCTTCTTCTTTTTCTTTTTATCTTTCCCCTTTTTAGCCTAACGGGTAAGAGATGTGGTCGAATTTGGCCTGTTGAATCTTCTCCATAGTGAAAACCACAAGGAATGTCGTCATAAGTTCTCCTTTCAGTTGTAGAAGCATTCTTATGTCCTCTATCGGATTCCTGCTGCTTTATTTCTTCTTCTGCTATAACAATTCTTGTAATCTTTGGTGGGGTGATTTCAGAGTGAACATAAACGTCGAGTCTTCCTTCATTTAATGGTACATCCACATAAAATATTCCTGTTTTAGCCTAAAAGTGTAAGAGATGTTGCTGACTTTGTATTCCATCCCAAGAAGCATTTTCCATTTCTGTATGTTCTCTTTACACCTTGAAACTCTTGTTGGCAGCCTGTTGAGTTTTCTTCATGCTAAAAATGACAAGGAATGTCGTCATGAGTTCTTCTTTCAGTTGTAGAAGCAGATTCCAAACTTCAGCAGTCTATTTCTGCATTATTATGTCCTCTATCAGATTCCTGCTGCTTTATTTCTTCTTCCGCTGCAACAACTCTTCTAATCTTTGGTGGGGTGATTTCAGAGAGGAGATAAACGTCGGTTTTGCTTCATTCAATGGTATATCCACAGAAAATTTTCCCTGTTTTAGCCTAACTGGGTAAGAGATGTTGGTCACTTTGTTTTCCACCCAAAGAAGTATCTTCTATTTCTGTATATTTTCTTTACGACTTGAAGCTTTCGTTCGCAGCCTGTTTAGTTTTCCCTGAAATGACAAGGAATGTCGTCATGAGTTCTTCTTTCAGTTGCAGAAGCAGATTCCAAACATCAGCAGTCTATTTCTGCATTCTTATGTTCTCTATCAGATTCCTGCTGCTTTATTTCTTCTTCCGCTGCAACAACTCTTCTAATCTTTGGTAGGGTGATTTCGGAGTAAGAGATGTTGCTGACTGTGTATTCCACCCAAAGAAGTATGTTTTCTTTACAACTTGAAGCTCTCGTTTGCAGCCTGTTGACTTTTCTCCATAGTGAAAATGACAAGGAATGTCGTCATGAGTTCTTCTTTCGGATATAGAAGCAGATTCCAAACTTTAGCAATCTATTTCGGAATTCTTATGTCATCACAGGAAACTGTTGCGGGATTTCAAACTGAGGCTGGTTGGCCTAGAATCGATACCTTTAATTGGATTCCTGCTGCTTCAGTTCTGTTTCTGCTGCAACAATTCTAGTCTTTGGTGTAGTAATTCCAGAGTGAAAGTAAACGTTGACTGTTTAATGGTAATGTTATTTTCTTCGAAGGCTTTCATTATATGTTTAGATGTATGTTATTTTTGAGTTCTAATTTTTAGAATTATATTACTTACTTAAAATAGTTGCTCCTATGAACAAGCTCAACGTCACAGCACAAAAAGTTGAACATCTCTGTAAAGAAATAGAAATATTACGATAATTTCGTACTACTTGGTAAAAAATTCAATGCTTTAAAAACTATTTAACAACGGGTCAAAGTTTGGTTTTACCGAAAACATTCATAATGGTTATTGTTAAATGTTCTTCTTAAAATTTGTTTTTGGATTAAGATGTACAGGGTGTCTATTTAGTGAACAGGTTTTTTCGATTCCGCGTTTATCGTTAGTCAAAATAAAAATTGGTAAATGTAGATGTGGAAAATAGTATGAATTTTAACTTACAACAGAAAATTGGTGTGCTCTTGGCAAACTCGGGCGCTAAATAAAATAACACTCATTAAAAAAATCACAGAAAAAATATTGCTGATCGAACGATCAAACATATACCAGACAGGGTGTTATTGAAATACAGGCGTATATTGAAATTCTACGCGCAGAAAAATATTTATTTGATAAAATTCACATAATTGATTCAGTTCATTGAACTACTAAATTGGGCACTATACTTTTACAACTAGATGCATCTGTTTTTTAGTAAAAAGTAAAATTTAGTACTTCCCGAGTGAATGGTTATTAAAAAGCGTCCTTTGAAATAAAACATGTGTAAGTATGTATAAGAAAAAATTGAAAGAATGTCAGAAAAACTAGATCAAATCGCAGAATCAATATTAAAATTGTTCTTTAGGCTAAAATCAGTAGTAAATTTTGGTAATGGTAATTTTTTAAAAATTTCTTCTCGTTACAGAGTGTCAAAACAAATTTTTTTAATTTTTTTATGGTAAATATAAATTTTTTTAAATAATTTCACTAAATTATTCTCCAAATATAAAAAGTTTTGACATGTTATTTTACAACAATAAACAAAGTACGAGTTATACTTTCATAATTATCAATTTATTGGTTAACAAATTACGAAAAAAAAAACAAATTTACGAATTATATAACTCGACAAATTTTTTATTTTTAATTGTTACGTTTCAAAATATTACCTCTCACTTTCCTAATAATATTAAGAAAAATATAAAAATAGTAAGATGCAATTAGGAGTAAAATAAATGGAACCTGGTGTCAGAATAATTCCATCATTATAAATTTAACCATTCTGAGAATATAATTGTACACAATTTAGATGATTTAAATAAGCGCTTATTTTGCATGATGCAAAATAATACCAATTATTTAGAACCATGTAATTCAAATATTAGATATTTGAATTTATAACCTTCAAGCATAGGCGTAACATTTCTACATTTGTTGAATTTCCATAGCTAACTTTGTCTGATGGCACATATTACGTATGTTAAACAGACACAGCCGTTTCGGCACAATCAACCGAAAATATTACAGTATTTTCTAACTATTTATTAACTATTCTAACACGATCTAGAATTTTCTAACTCAAGCGGTTCGCGAGAAAACTCTTCTATGACTTTTTCTCCGAAATAGTTATGAAGATGATTCTAACGCCCAGTTTTCTAACATTAATAACTCTCGAATTAGAATTCGAGCAAATTTGAAGTTTTTACGGGTGCCGAGTTCACCGAAAATTTTTTTTTGGACATGAAATTGCAAAATATTGATTCCAAATGCGTTTTCGTCCATCCCAAGAAACATCTTCCTTTTCTGTATGTTTTCTTTACACCTTAAAATTCTGATTGGCAGCCTGTTGAGTCTTCTCCATACTGAAAATGACAAGGAATGTCGTCATGAGTTCTTCTTTCAGTTGTAGAAGCAGATTCTAAACTTCAGCATCTATTTCTCACTCCTATATCCTCTATCAGATTCCTGCTGCTTTATTTCTTCTTACGCTGCTACATTTCTTCTAATCTTTGGCGGGGTGATCCAGAGTGAATATAATCGTCGAGTCTTGCTTAATTTAATGGTACATCCACAGAAAATTTTCCCAGTTTTAACCTGACAGGTCAGTTTGTTTTCCACCCAAAGAAGTACCTTCCATTTCTGTATGTTTTCTTTACAACTTGAAGGTCTCGTTCGCAGCCTGTTGAGTCTTCCCCTTAGTGAAAATGACAAGGAATGTCGTCATGAGTTCTTCTATCAGTTGTAGAAGCAGATTCTAAACTTCAGCATCTATTTCTGCACTCCTATATCCTCTATCAGATTCCTGCTGCTTTATTTCTTCTGGCACTGCTACATTTCTTCTAATCTTTGGTGGGGTGATCCAGAGTGAAGATAATCGTCGAGTCTTGCTTCATTTAATGGTACATCCACAGAAAATTTTCCCAGTTTTAACCTGACAGGGTAAAAGATGTTGCTCACTTTGTTTTCCACCCAAAGAAGTACCTTCCATTTCTGTATGTTTTCTTTACAACTTGAAGGTCTCATTCGCAGCCTGTTGAGTCTTCCCCTTAGTGAAAATGACAAGGAATGTCGTCATGAGTTCTTCTATCAGTTGTAGAAGCAGATTCCAAACTTCAGCATCTATTTCTGCACTCTTATATCCTCTATCAGATTCCTGCTGCTTTATTTCTTCTTACGCTGCTACATTTCTTCTAATCTTTGGTGGGGTGATCCAGAGTGAATATAATCGTCGAGTCTTGCTTCATTTAATGGTACATCCACAGAAAATTTTCCCAGTTTTAACCTGACAGGGTAAGAGATGTTGCTCAGTTTGTTTTCCACCCAAAGAAGTACCTTCCATTTCTGTATGTTTTCTTTACAACTTGAAGGTCTCGTT
Source organism: Crepidodera aurea (assembly GCA_949320105.2). Taxonomy (NCBI): domain Eukaryota; kingdom Metazoa; phylum Arthropoda; class Insecta; order Coleoptera; family Chrysomelidae; genus Crepidodera; species Crepidodera aurea. The sequence continues at coordinate 15,863,110 of OX439480.2, forward strand.
CGCAGCCTGTTGAGTCTTCCCCTTAGTGTAAATGACAAGGAATGTCGTCATGAGTTCTTCTTTCAGTTGTAGAAGCAGATTCCTAACTTCAGCATCTATTTCTGCTTCCTATATCCTCTATCAGATTCCTGCTGCTTTATTTCTTCTTGCACTGTTACATTTCTTCTAATCTTTGGTGGGGTGATCCAGAGTGAAGATAATCGTCGAGTCTTGCTTCATTTAATGGTACATCCACAGAAAATTTTCCCAGTTTTAACCTGACAGGGATGTTGCTCACTTTGTTTTCCACCCAAAGAAGTACCTTCCAGTTCTGTATGTTTTCTTTACAACTTGAAGGTCTCGTTCGCAGCCTGTTGAGTCTTCTTCTTAGTGAAAATAACAAGGAATGTCGTCATGAGTTCTTCTTTGACTGTTGAAAATGTTATTTTCTTCGAAGGCTTTGATTATATTTTTAGATGTATGTTACTTTTGAGTTTTAATTTTTTTTTTGGCCATGAAATTGCAAAATATTGATTCCAAATGCGTTTTCGTCGATCTATTATTTAATAATCAATCGTTCCAAATTGAAAAAAAATTCTCCTAGGCTATTTCCTATCACAACTGTACTATTGTTAGAAAATGCATCATAAAACACTAAAATAATTTCTATTTAGAACGATTGTGCTGGAGTTATTAAATAGTATATCGGCGAAAACACATTTGGAATCAATATTTTGCAATTTTATGGCCAAAAAAAAATTCTCGGCGAACTCGGCACCCGTAAAAGCTTCAAATTAGCTCGAGAGTTATTAAAAAGTTAGAAACACTTGAGTTAGAAAATTCTAGTTTGTGTTAGAAAATAGTTAATAAATAAGTTAAAAAATACTGTAATATTTCAGTTGATTGTGCCAAAACGGCTGTGTCAGCTTAAAATACGTGCCAATATTGCTTAAAGGAGTTGTTTTCAAGATAGTTTCCCGAAAACAATTGACCGAAAGGACAATAACGTGAAATAAGCTCCCATTATTGTCCTACATAGCAATTATTACTACTGCAGATGTAGAGGATTCACTTGAAACCATTTGGAAGCAAAATTTGTGACCTGTAGAAGCCCAAAGAGTTATCGATTATTGGGGATTGATCGTACACTAAGTCTAGACTATAATGTTTGTCCCTATTTCCACATGATTTGTACTGGAGTACAAGAATGCCTACCAAAAACAACTCCATAAAAGCAAATCATCGAAACATTAGGAGAAGAAAGCTTAAAGTTCAAATTGAACGATGGCTTGGAAGGCCATCTAACTCTTAAAAAATATATCTACGGATCTTGAAGAAAAAACTGGAAGTATGATAAACATATAACTTTTTGCAGGGATATTTGCGTTTTCTGAATTTATTTCATACCATTCATTTAAAGCTTAGTGAGTTTCAGAGGAATATCTACTCCCTTACCAAATAAACTGCTTATAATAATTGACACGAACATAATGACATTAAAAATTTATATCCCTTGTTAAGTAGTACTCAGACAGGCAATTAAGCGTAAACACATTAATTTACAAACAAAATAAACCTTGACCAGAATTATTGTTTGTTTATTTACACACATCATACGTTTGAGATACTTCTGAATAGCCATTGAACGAAAATAATTGTTATATTGACACGAGTTATTATGTCACACTCAAAACTAGTTTAGAAATTATTACGTTTTGGTGAATTTAACTGGACTCTATACGAGAATTATTTCGTAACATGTAAATTTTGACGCCTGTAGGAAAAATCCTCTATTGCAATTATCAAACTGTGTGGAAATAAAAGTATATGCTCGTTTTTTTAGTTCTAGTAGTAAGAGGTATATTGAAGTTAAGTGAGTATGGATAATATTTCTGGCATTTGAAAAACTGAAAAATTTTCATCAAAAAAAATTTCTCTCATTTTCGCACCTCAAAATGCGCGCCAAATTCGGCACGTTCGATTATACAGGTGATTAGTGTCATACGTACATCATGAGGCAGGTTGAAAAATAGTGAAGATACAAGTGAAACATTTACTTTATCTCCTCCAAACACCAGAAGAGATCAGACGATTGCATCAGCGAAAGTAAAAACAAGCTTAGAATAACAAGAAAATGTGTGATCCCTCTCTAATAGCAAATTCATTTAATGAATACTTTATAAATACATCTACCAGATTATTACGGGATGTTATCATTTATCCATCTACTTCTGCTTTACATAAAATCAGAGATGTCTTACCAACTATTTTCATTGGTCCGATCAAAGAAACAAAAGTCTTAAATACTATATTTGAATTGAAGAATTCTAATTCATGCGGAATTTATCAAATTAGTTTTAATATGCTTAAATACATTGCCGATTATATTATTGAACCACTAGCGTTTTTAATTAACCGATCTTTTCAAGAAGGTGTTTTTCTTAAGATATTTAAAACTGCCAAAGGTGACGTATCATGTATCCATAATTATAGGCCTATATCCATGTTATCTAGTGTTTCTAAAATAGTGGAAAAATGATGTTTACGAAAATGGTAGAATTCGCTCTTAAATATAACGTGTTTCATGATAGTCAACACGGGTTCAGGACTCAAACTGCTGTCTCAAAGTTCCTTAATAACCTCTATGATAATTTGAACAAAAAAAAAAAGTGTAGGTATTTTCATGGATTTGAGCAAAGCATTTGATCTAGTAGATCATGGTCTACTTAATGTTAAACTTTGTAAGCATGGTTTTAGAGGAAGAACTGGTGAGTGGTTGAGTTCCTACCTATCTGACAGAAATCAGTTAACAGTCGTTAATTCTTTTCTATCAGAAACACATTTAGTTAATTGTGGCGTACCTCAGGGCTCTGTCCTTGAGCCTCTTTTATTTTTAATCTTTATCAATGACTTAGCTCTGACGGTTAATGATGGGAGTATTGTACTATTTGCCGATGATACTTCCTAACTATTTTGTAATAATGATATCTCTCAATTAAATGGTGAAATTCAAATTAGAATAGTACAATGATTTGACGAAAATAAACTTATTGTTAATAAAGAAAAAACTGTGTTTATTCATTTTACTCCTAGGGTGAATGATATACTTGAGAGTCATCTATTGAGAATAGATGGAAAATCTATTACAGTCCACAAAATTCTTAGGTGTTCACATAAATAACTCTTTAAGCTGGGAATTTCATATTGATCTACTGTGTAAAAAACTTTCATCTGCATGTTTTGCACTCTTTAGGCTTAGAAGTATAACTAATAAATCTGTTATTGTTGTTATTACGCACATTATGACTCCCTCATTAGATATGGTTTAATTTTTTGGGGATCATCAACTCATGTATTTAGGGTTTTTAAACTTCAAAAAAATCTTTAAGAAATCTAGCGTCACTGAGGTACAGGCAGTCATGCAGAAAAAAGTTTAAGGAACTTCGTATATTACCACTTCCTTGTATTTATATTCTAGAACTTTTAATTTATGTCAAATCAAACCTATAACATTTTCGTATTAATAACTTCTACCATAATTATTTAACTCGAACTCGAAATGATTTGATGATACCAACATATTACTCTGCATTTTTTTAAAAAAGCCCTCAAAACATGGGTATTTTTGTTTATAATAAACTTCAATCGGAATAAAATCAATAGGACCTTTGAAACTATTTAAGAAAAAAGTACAAAAGTTATTGATGGATAATTGTTTTTATTCTGTTGTAGAATATTTGGCGTATACATTTTAACTGTTAAATTTTAGCTGTACGTTTAATTTTTTTTCTCCTTCCTATATTTATTGTATTCTTATGTTTTATGTTCTACATCTTATAAACTGTCTTTTGACTTGTCCCATTTCATGTATAACTGATCATATGGACAATAAAGTTATTATTATTATTATTAATATTATTATTAACACCCAATATATTAAATTGCATTACTAGAATATTGAAATGGAAAGTACTCAAAAACCATTACTACAGCAGATATACAGGGTGGTCCATAAGTAATTGTACGTAGAAGTATTTTTGTAAAAGAATATTAAATCCACGTTATTTTAGTAAAAAAGAAGCATACTTGTTATTAACCTTAAAACACATATATATCCAAGAACGCTAAAGTTATTGCAAAAAATAAATCTTAAAATTTAAAGGTTGCATATTCCCTATTAGTAACATTTTATTAGAACAAGTTGATTAAAATCTTAATATTTTAAAGTGAGGAATCTACCATACTTCTATGTACAATTACTTAAGGACCACCCTGTATATATAAAAAGCAAAATTATATTGTAAAGGCGAGACTTCTATAATAAAATGTAAATTAATCCCAAATTATATTAATAAAAACAGCAATAAATTATATAACAAATATATTTTATATATTCATTTAGACCGTTGTAGACAGGACCGGCTTACAAATTTAAGAGGAAATCTGTACCAACGGTTAAGTCAAAACAAATAAAGTTTTCGACAATTATTTCAGGGAATTGTAAAAGCAGATTTTGGACTAAAGCTGCCAATATCATTGTCGTAGTTGTTAACCTACTTTTTTTAGCAAAAATGAAGTTTTTAGCACTTTGAATTATATATTATTCAGCAATTCAAAATCGAGAAGCGTTTTTGAAGTATTTTGTATACTTTTATGCATTATGTATGAAGATTAAGTAGATTCAAATTGATTTCACTGTTCCTAACAAATTGCCCTACTCCTGCCCTGTTTACGTTGATGGAATCTGAGAAATCCTATTACTCACAGCAGGATTTTTATTTTGATTTGTAAATGTAAAACATACTCGTACACCTTCTACTGATCTTGTGATCTACATCCGCATTGCAAAACCCGTTCAATTTTTCAAGGTTTTTTTTGCAACCTTTAGTAACCAAATAAATTTAGAAACAAGAACCAGATCTCCGTAAATTGTTTCCGATCGTTGTAATTAATGATTTTTTTTAATTATATGTGGAATTTTTCTTATCCAAAAATTCCTTTTTGCGGATTTTTATTTTTTTTTCAATCCTTTGTCTTTTACTTTAATTATTTTAGTCACCCGAAAGATCAGAATTGAACTTTAAACATGTAAAAAAAACTGGTCAATTTTTGTTTTACCACCACACGTCAGTTTTTTTATTTTTTTAATAGAGGGATGTAAATGAGTTGAGAAAACATTTTGAGTCAGGTTGAAACTTTTGTCTTAGCCATATGTCAGTTCTGTTGATGATAGGTTATTTTATATGATTTTAGATTACGAAAAAACATTTTCATTGGCGCACTTGAATTATGCTTATTTTTTTAGGGCTGATTCTCTACTTGAGGTATTGGTTTTTATTATGAAAAAGGTGGACAAATAATTATTGACACCAGCAAAGTACGTTTTCGAGGATGCTGAACACGATGGCGTTGGATAAAACTCTTTTTGAGTTGGCCCCACCCCCCTAACGGGTCGACTTTTGGGGGTAGTTTTTTGGCCGTTTGGGGGGTGGGGCCAACTCTAAAAGTATTTTAACCCACGCCTTGCCCCTCCTCTTAGCAGCGGCGTAGCTTCCTTAACAACCCCACGTTTTTCTATATGCATAGGCGGGCGCGTTCATTATGTTTTGTATTGTTGAATCGATTTATTATTTCTTTTTTGATGACGTGGGACAATTATCTAGAAGTATTTAGTGCTATCTGATTTCGAATTAAATTATGAAATATAGAATGAGGCACTGTAAACCATTTCTCTATTAATTAATAATTTATTGTCCTATTTAAAGGGTGTCTGTGAGGAATTTTATGTTTCACTTGATACGATTCGTTTTTTTTTAATTTAAATCCATTTTAAGGCAAACCACAATTCGATTATTGATTAAATACTCTCTCTTACGCGATGCCTATATTTAATCTCAAATCTGTGATATGAGTTAGCAAACATACGTAGGACATTTTGCCATTTAAAAATGTACTTTACTGATTTTAATTTTTACTATAAAAATAACTATTGTTACCTACTATCTTTTGTGTAAACGAGAAAAATTACTTTTGTTCGATATTTAATTTCGTTATTTTATTTATTTGAATTTTAGTTTTAATACATAACCTATTAAATTACTGTTGATTTTTTTATTTATTTGTTGTTGGTAATTTTGGGCGCCATCTACTTTCCAGTAGAAAAACTTGATAGTCTTAATCCCAGGTAGTGCTTCAGCTATTGGCCGCGTGATTGTAAAAATCGATAATAACGACTCGGTGAATATGAAAACATTTATTAATAATCATAAAAATAACGGTTCATCTTTTGGTTTATGTGAGAATAAGAGTTGTTGCCAGAATAAGGTAAGCGAAATAAATTTCTTATTTATAAAATCAACACTTAATACAAATCTTATAATTACTCTCTTACCTTATTATAATCTAAATTATTTAGTTATTAATTGAAATATAATCTAACTTCCAGGAATCAAAATCAGGAACAGGATAAATCAATAGAGGATACAATTGGATCTGGATAGTTTAACAGGAACAAAGATGAAACAAATATCTAGCTTTTTTCTTGATTTAACTTTAAGTTTCTTGATTTACAAAAATATAACCTCACTTAATTTGATTGGTAAATTTCTTTTAATTTTTATCTTCAATCAGTATTGCTTTGATTTGAATTTTCTTTTGTTTTTATTACGAGCACCGATGTGAACAGTTCAAGAGATTTTGATCAAAAGCCTCGCTTGACAGCGAAAAGTAGTTTTTATAAACCATCATATCACGGCTCTCTAGATTAAAATTTGACAGTTTTTTTACTTATAATTTTTTAAAAATTAAAAAATTATCAATTTTTATACAATTTTTGCTTATTACTAAATCATTCTCGAGACAAAAAGAATGATTTTGATATAATTTATTTACAATTCCTACTTTATTTACACACAGACTTTTTAAGTTCGTCATTATTGATTTCTAAAATTCTATACAACTTTATTATTACTGTCTTTTTTTACAGTAATTCTTTGATTTTAGAATTCCCAACACTTTATTTTCCGGATTGATTGTATTTCCCCTGAATTTAAATTAATCATATTGATACATCATGATGTTGAAATTTGAGGTTAAGTTTAAAATTTCTTTTTATACAACATCTAAAATAACAATGTTCTCATTGTTATTGTAATGGCAGACTTATCTGAGATTATATTACTTTAAATTTTGCTATTGAAATCTTTGCTAAATTGTTTGTAAATATCCTCAAATTATTGGTAAAAATCTCTTATGGGATTAACGTGTTAAAATCTGACATCTGGAATTTTATATTTTCTTTTGCAATTTCTACGTTAAAATTAGTTTCAAATATTCAGCATCCTCGAAAACGAGAGGGACGTACAGGGTTATTCATTATAAATTACCCACCCCTTATCATCGTTATTATTGCCTATAGAAAAAAAAGTTTTCAATAAAAGTTGTGCGGTTATGACTGAATTTTGGTCAAATCGTCTCAAAAGTACAGTAGCGTGTAAACCATTTTGATTATTTCATTACAGAAATGACACTTATCAAACATAATAGTTGTCATTTTCACTGCTCACTTTAATCATATTAACTTTTCCATATTAAGAGTAACTAGTTTAATTAAGATATTCGACGTTTAATAACTCAAAAACGGTATATGGTAGGGGTAACATATATTTTTGAAATCAGGAAAAAAGGATCATTCCAAAAATGTGATAATATACAGGGTATCCCATTTAAAAAAATATAGTACCAAACTTCAGTCATATCCGCACAACTGAATTGACTGCATATATGCGACTCTATGTAATTTCGTGTAGGTATCTGCGTGCGGTAGAAAATGTCATTTCGATATTTTTAATTAATATTTATGTTATTCTTTATAATTTTTGGCTGTAACTTTTTTAGACCCTTTTTTCATGCAAATACGTTTGTAGAAAAAATTTTACTGAAAAAAATTCAAAATGGATATTGTCAAAAACTATTAAGATCTTCGAAAAAATTTATTTATACTAAAATAAATTTTTTTTTTTTTTTTTTATTGAAGAACTGCATATTTACAATCTACTCACATTAAGGAGAAATAAGTAAATGTTTTGTAAGAATAATAACATGAGAAGAGAAATCTTCCAGCGAAAATCCTCTTGCTACCATTACTATTGAGAGTTAGTCGTCGTCCTCGTCTAGTTGCTGCATTAGGTCTGTGGGCCATTGTCGTTGCAATCTTCTTATGATGTTCAATGGAGTGCTTAACTCAGTTATATATTGGTTTTTATTGTCTTGTAGGTTGGTGTGGTAAAGTTTTGAGAATCTTTTAATTTCTTCAGTAACGAAGGGTATTTGTAGGTCATTATGTAATGTAAAATTACTTACATACCATTGTGCATCAGTAATCATGCGTAATACTTTTGACTGTAATCTCTGGATTATCTTAGTGTTGGACGGTTTGGTACATCCCCACAATTGAATTCCATATGTCCATATGGGTTTTAAGATACATTTATATAATAATAATTTGTTATCAAGTGATAACTTCGATTTACGTCCTAGCAGCCAGTTCATTTCCCGTAATTTCATATTTAACTGTTGTCTCTTGGTTTTTACATGTTTGTTCCAAGTGAGCTTCTGATCCAAATATAATCCCAAGTATTTTACCTCAGTTTGAATTGGAATTTGAACATTATTAAAAGTGACAGGAGGGCAAATTGTTCGCTTGGTTGTGAATGTCACTTGTGCTGATTTAGTTTCATTGATTTTAATCTTCCATTTATCAACCTATGCCTTTAATAAGTCTAAATGGTGTTGGAGTTGGTGTGATGCTACGTTTGGATCAATGCTTCTTGATAGCAGCGCTGTATCATCTGCGAACATTGCAATTTTTGTATTGGCTGTAGTCGGTATATCTGAAGTGTAGATTAGGAATAGAAGAGGTCCTAATACGCTACCCTGTGGTACTCCGGATTTTATTGGATTGTGGTTAGAGAGAGCTGAATTGTATTTGGTTTGAAAGTATCTTTCAGCTAAATAAGATTTTAACAGTAGGTAATATGGACTTGGGAGATTATTTTTAATTTTATACAGTAAGCCAATATGCCAATTATGCAAAAAAAAATTTTTTACCTTAAAGATTCAAAGCGTTTTTAATAGATTTATTAAACCAGATAAACGCTCATCTACAATAACGTTATTAAATTGTTTCAAAAGAGCCTAAAACGGGGAGAATAATTGTGTAATTTTTCCACGATTGCGGTAAAGCGCAAATTATAATTACTGACGTTTTTAATTTACAAAGACTGATGTGATATATCCTACGAAGATAAATGATTACAATCACTGTTGCAAGTTTTCTAAAAATCCTTGCTAATTGCAGGACCGTAATAATAAAAAGAAGGTTACGATGACACAAAATGAAGAACTACATACTACTTCATTTTTATTGTCTATAGCAAAATCGTTGATACTGTTAAAACTATTGGTTTAAATTTACAAAAATTTGACTTAATGATGTGTTTAAAAAAACATATTTTTACCTCTTTTCGTATGCCAAAATAAATAATTAGAAATGCAACGTAAAGCGTACAGAATGTAGCGAGGAAGGTGATAAAAGTAACATCACCAGTCACTGACGTTCGATTGTTGAAACTGTAAAGGGTAGGTCCACCATCGTATCGAAATGCATCGAACCACCCCTTCATGGCCAGTCACCTGAAAGAAAAAATATCAATTAATAGAATGAAAAGTTTTATGTGCGAGATATTATCAGATGTTTTACACTCTACAAACATCTTAGCTAAGCCAAGAAATGTATATAAAGTTAGACCACCAGTCTGGGCCTCAAATCATCACTGCGCAGGTCTCCAAATGTCAAAATTGTATGTGAAACGTCAAAAGGAGCGTCAAACGTCAAAACCTAACGTTTAGTGTCGATATCTTCCGTGAAATGTTGACAATATGTAGTTTGACGTAAGTCTTTCATTTTTGACGTTTGTTTTTCGCCCTTATTGGTATGTTTTTCATTTTTAATATTTGATATTCGTTTTTTGGCATTTAACATTTATTTTTGCCGATAAATAACTTTCTTTTTTGACATTGTAAGTACGTTTTTGACATTTGGAGTTCGGCGTTTTATGTTTGTTTTAAGCCTTCTACGAACTACTATGGCGACCCCTGAACATCTGAGTTCGCGACGGCAGCCATCTTGAATTAAAATCCCTATATCTATAATGTTAAAATGTTTATTATTACTGTTTATTGTTGATAAAAAGACGTGTTTGACGTTATGTTGCTTGATTTTAATCATGCCATTTAAATGTTCTAAAATCCTTTGCAATATGAGGTTTATTATTAAAAGTTTTTTGTATTAAGATTTGAATGTTAAACCTGTTGACTAACAATGTTAGAATTTGCATAATAAGACTATTTTGTAATATTATATGTTAAGCTACAGAATATTTATAGAAAACAGCGCAAACAGAGCATTACAAATTATTCTACAGTGATTGTACGAAAATGCAATTTTTAATATTTTTCTAAAAATATGTAGGTAAATATAAATTTTAACGTCACGCCTCTAAAATTATGTTATCAATCATTACTGACAAAAGAAATAATTGAATTTAAAAAAAGATTTAATGCTTCTGAATTCAAAAAGTTAATAATACTGGAACAATATGAGATGCCGTTAATAATATTACCAAAGCCGAAGAATTTCGCCCCATTAATATTTTACCTCCAATTGAAAAACTTCTTGAAGTTGCAGTGTATAAACAATTATTGAAACATTCTGTTTTGATTAATAACCAATCTGGTTTTCGCAAAGGATGTTCTTGTGAGTCGGCATTTACAGCATACGGTATGTTTTCTTAAAGATAATTTGGATAAAAACAAATATACTATTGGTGTTTTTCTTGACTTTCGAAGGGCCTTTGAGACAATTACATTATGGTATAGAGGGTAGATTACCTTAGATCAAACATCTTCTGAAATGGGAAATGATACAGGAGTTCCACAAGGCAGTATACTTGGCCCACTGCTATTTATATTATACATTAACGATATAGAACTATTCATAAAATGCGACTTTGTCAAGCTATTTGCATGCACTGACTTAAATTTAGAAAAGGCTATTCAAAATGTTCATTCACACAACACAAGAAATATTAATAACATATATATTTCGCGAACTTGCTATAAAAGTACAATGAATTCATTGTTTTTTAAAGTTTTCTCAGACTTTAACAATCTACCGATAGATGTAAAAAATTCCCAATCTCTCAATGTCTTAAAATAAAGATCAAATATTTTATAAGTATCAGGTAAAATTGTCCATTGCTAATAGTTTTTTTGTGTATTGTAATATATTTTTTAATATTTAATAACTTTAGTGTTGTCAATTCAATAGTTTTATTGTATTGTATGTAAAATTATTTCTTTAATTCCTATTTTAATAATATATTTACCTGCTAAATAGTTGTAGAAAATTTTTATCAAACTGTTTATTGTATTTTTTATTTTATATACTGTGTAATCTATATCTTATATGTATATTAGGGGTTCCTATTTAATAAATACATCTATCTATCATTTATTTACTCTTTTACTTTATTAAACATCATTAAATAAATAAATACAAAGCTGTATACAGGATGGCTCAGGCTTCAATGAATGTTTTAACCAAAACCAACAAATAGATTGCAATAATGTTGGTAACGTACTGTATTTTTCTATATTATACAATTAAAAAATATTTGATTTATGCGTTTATTCAATATTCCTTGGGATTTTATGCATTCCTTTCTCCTTTGATATGATACGAAGGTGATTCAAATGCAAATGGTGGTACGTGATATCGATGGTAACCTTACTTTACCGCACATTTATGTTCCGCCTGGGTAATTCTCTCTTTAAAACTTTAAACTAAAGGTTACTTTCGACATATGCTTGAAATAAATTTTATTTTATCAGATATATAAAAAAAATCAATTATTTTTTTATGTGTTCACATAGGTGTAAATGTTGCAAGGCTGGGATATCTACTGGGGATATTTAAATCTAGAGTAGATATAAAATTTCAGGCGGTAAGGATATATTGTTAAAAAATATTATATCTTAGGAGAATTATTACTAAGGACAGTTTGTAAACAAATGTTAAGCTTGATCCGACTTATTGGTATATTACTATAATTTTGTAGTTCACCAGCTTATGTGTGTTATTGTGACTTCCTGTCAAAGACATCAATTATTTTTTATTATGAGTCCAAATATTGATTTAAACAAGTGTGTTTTGTGTCAATCAAGTAGTGAGGAAACGATACAGAGTGTCACAAAAGAAGCTATGATGACAAAAGAGAACTGTTTTTATCATTAAATCCTGTTTATCACGCTAAATGTATACGAGCTTATACCAGAAAAGCCTACACAAAAAGACCTGAAGCAGAAGAAGGTGCTTCAAAATGTACAGGGTGGCCAAATAAGAATGCGAGGTACTGTATCTGGGAAACTATCCATCGTAGAGGCTTGCGGAAAAAAAAGTTATTACTAAAACGGCCAAGAGAAAAACCTGGAAAATATTTTCTGAAATGGCCGCTAGGGGGCGTAACTGCAATCTTAAATCTAAGAAAGTGATGTTTCTGTGAATTCCGCTATATTAACCTAACAAAAAAATACCTGATCTTTAAAGTAGAGGATAATCTGAACCTTTTTTGTTTGACAAATTTTATTGTATCTCTAAAAATAGAGTGGTGGGGGGGTATTCAAATGTTTCAGTAAAAAACACCCTGTATATTCGAAACGGCTGAGCCGATTTTAACAAACTTGGGCTAGTTGAAAAAAGCTATTCTTGGGCTACAAATGTTATAATATTTGAAGTTTTGTTAGGTTCACATGTCGCCGCTAGAGGGCTTTTTTCGACATTTCGACAGAAATGGTTAATTTTCTCAAAAAAATTAAATGCATTGGTATGATTTCTTTTTCATGAAAAAGTAGCTAAATGATACCTAAACAAGCTCGCGAAAACCGCATCTCGATATCTTGTTCCTAACCTAAAATTTAGGCAAAAGAAAATTTTATACGGAAATCCCTTATCCCTTATTTTTTAAACTAATTAATTCCTTTTATTATGTAAGTTGTGGCCCTAGAATTGACAGGTTTCAAAAAGAAAGGTTTTTAATGCCTCCGCAAATGCTGACCATCACGCTCTATGCATTGCTGAAGCCTCTCATGGGTAGACAAAACTGCAGCTTCAATTTCGGCTCTCGGTATGTTACGTAATGCATTACGGATTCGGTTTTTCATATCTCTCTCGTCATAGGTTGTCTGAAAATCAAGACAAGTTAAGTCTGGTGATCGCGCAGGCCATGGAAACAGACTTCCTCTTCCATTAATATGCTCTCGCACTATAATGGAGAATTTTTATTTCAAATTATTTGGACCGATGAAGCCACCTTTAAAATCTGCACAATATGCATTATTGGTCTGCAGAAAATCCGCATTGGTTGCGTGAAGTTCAGCACCAAGGACGTTGGAGTTTAAATGTGTGGTGTGGGATACTGGGAGGCCGAATTATTGGGCCATATTTTTTCGAGCAATCCCTAAGCGGCAATATCTTTCTTGACTTTTTGGCCAATAAATTACCGTTGTTGTTGGAAGATGTGCCATTGGAAACACGTCAAAACTTGTTTTTGCATTTGCAACAGCGGTGGATTGGAAGAGGAAGTCTGTTTCCATGGCCTGCGCGATCACCAGACTTAACTTGTCTTGATTTTCAGACTCAACCTACGCCCAGAGAGATATGAAAAACTGGATTCGTAATGCATTACGTAACATACCCAGTGCCGAAATTGAAGCTGCAGTTTTGTTTACCCATGAGAGGCTTCAGCAATGCATAGAGCGTGATGGTCACCATTTAGAGCATTTACAGGGACATATTTGCTAAAAGTTTATCTCTACCTGTATTTTCAATGCATTTTGCATCATTTTATTGTATAAAATGTTTGACAAGCGAGACATTATCTATATACCTACTTAGATATTTAAACGTTGACATTATTAACAGCAAAATGGTTTGTTAAAAATATTAACAATAAAAACGCGTCCTTGCGTATTGTGTAACTGTAAATTTGCAAAAGAGCGACTTTCTACAGAACGACTGTTCTTAGTTTCACGCAAAATTATGAAAAATTAATTAAAATGTCATCTGGTATACCATATGTTACTCTTAAGTAGATTTTTACATAGCCGAAGAATATCTTTATAATGATTATGTAAGATTTTAATGAGAAAGGATATTTTTTAATTTGCATTGTTCAAAAATCATATGACAATAATTATAATATCAAGTAGATAATTGTTTTTTCTACAATGGCTATATAATGACAGCTTTTTGACATTCAATTTAGTGTTTACAATTTTAATGCATCCAGGAAAGGAGGTGATGAAACAACTGAAGTTAAGTTAACGCCAAGGGCGGCTCCAGTCCGGAAATTTGGGGGGGGTGGGCAACGTCATCGGCTGTTAGGATTATAAATAGGTATAAAAGTTTAATATTTTGGGTTTGTTGATATAAATAGACCTAGAATCTACAAAAAAAAATTTTAAAAAAATTAAAATTTTATAGAAACTATTGGCAATGTCAAAATTACTGAAAAAAAAATGTTTGGGCCATTTTTGAGGGAAAAAGTGAGTTTTTTAGGATATAAATGGACCTAGAATCTACAAAAAAAATCAAAAAAATTAAAATTTGGTTTACGCACAATTAAAAGTTTATAGAAACTATTGGCAACGTCAAAATTACCGAAAAAAAAATGTTTGGGCCATTTTTGGGGGAAAAAGTGAGTTTTTTAGGATATAAATGCACCTAAAATCTACAAAAAAATTTAAAAAAATTAAAATTTGGTTTACGCAGAATGAATTTTGTATAAGAAACGATTGGCAATGTCAAAATAACAAAAAAAGATGTTTGGGCCATTTTTGAGGGAAAAAGTGAGTTTTTTAGGTTATAAATGGACCTAGAATCTACAAAAAAAATTTAAAAAAATTAAAATTTGGTTTACGCAGAATGAATTTTGTATAAGAAACGATTGGCAATGTCAAAATTACCAAAAAAAAATGTTTGGGCCATTTTTGGGGGAAAAAGTGAGTTTTTTAGGATATAAATGCACCTAGAATCTACAAAAAAAAATTTAAAAAAATTAAAATTTGGTTTACGCAGAATGAATTTTGTATAAGAAACGATTGGCAATGTCAAAATAACAGAAAAAGATGTTTGGGCCATTTTTGAGGGAAAAAGTGAGTTTTTTAGGATATAAATGGACCAAGAATATACAAAAAAAATTAAAATTTGGTTTACGCAGAATGAATTTTGTATAAGAAAGGATTGGCAATGTCAAAATTACCGAAAAAAAATGTTTATGCCATTTTTGGGGGAAAAGTGAGTTTATTAGGATATAAATGGACGTAGAGTCTACAAAAAAATTCAAATTTGGTTTACGCAGAATGAATTTTGTATAAGAAACGATTTGCAATGTCATAATTACCGAAAAAGGCTTCTGATCCAATGTAACGCTTGCCTTAAACATAATCAGCTGATTTGGAAAATAAATTGACATATTAAATGAAAATAAAAGCTAGAATAGGAATAGAGTGCCCTCAAGGGAGTGCATTGTAGATATCCTCATCCCCACCCCCCTTCCGGATCTTTTACTCAGTCGACTTAATTTTTACCATTCACATCCTGCAGAGAATTTCTTTTGTTTTAAAATTGATTGGACCTGGTCCAAGATGGCGTAAAAATATTATTGAATTATTTTAAAGTAGTTTTTTTATTTCAATAACAAAATCAATCAATAACTCGAACGAGTTCCAAGAATAATCGCGTTGGTGAATTAGAGTAATCAAGATCAACAAATGTAAGTACAAAATATAATAGTATTTGATTTTTTTTAAATATATGACGCCACAAAAGGATTTTTTACAGAATGACGCAAAGCGGATCTCGATTATAATATTTAAGATTCTTCAGAGATAACTTCGCGGTATTTTTTTTATTTTAGAACCGGACAACCATAATTGGCTCATATCAGATTAATTATAATTAAAATTTTTTTTGTATGAAACATTTCAATATAATAATCGGTACGTAATTCGCAATAAACATACTTAATGAATATACAAGTGAGAAAAGATTGTAGACAGATTCGCAGACAATTTAAAAATTAATGAATTATTTAATTTGTAAGAAAAACCATAAAATAGTTATTTATGCAATAAGTAACGCTCATGGTGCATACAAGATTTTACTTTTCACGGAAAATTTAATTTATTTGAATGACAATTTAATTCATGTATAAAAAATCCCATAAGCCGCGTGATAACTTTTGAAAGCATGACAACCAGCATTGTAAACACATTTTTGATGACGTTATGTCAATTTTTCTCAAATATAAAAGTCATTCCAACACGATTTTGTAGTTTTTCACTATCTAGACACCTTTGACTTTGACGTTTCACATACATTTTCATTAAACGTCAGTGTAAATCAAAGTCAGGAATCAACGCTACTTTAAGGTCTGATTTTTAGGGTTGATATGATTCGTTTTCACATATGGTAGGCGAAAAACAATTGTTTACTGTCAAACTTTGTTAATTCTCACTGCGTTTCAATTAAAACGTATTCGCTTTAAGTAAAAATATTTTTATTAGACGCTGTACGTCGTACGAGCTA
Organism: Crepidodera aurea; assembly: GCA_949320105.2. Lineage (NCBI taxonomy): Eukaryota > Metazoa > Arthropoda > Insecta > Coleoptera > Chrysomelidae > Crepidodera > Crepidodera aurea. Next base: position 15,879,797 of record OX439480.2, read on the forward strand.
TCCAGGTCAAACAAACTTAAAATTCAGGTGAAGATTCACAATGCATACAACCAGGCAAAAGTAAAACCAAGTGAGAGTGGAATTTCTAATAAAGGAAATATTTGATGTTTCATGGATGCGCGCAATTGTGTACAAACTAGAAGAGTAACCCCCTCGGGTCGTCTTGCGGCCTCTTGCCCCCCCCCCCCCCTCTTCCTTTCCGGTGCAGTAAATGCACCGATAATCTCACTGCAACTACAATATGACTTTCTATACTTCGGGGAACAAAAAGCGATCTCTTTGAATTGGCAAACAATACTCTAATGTAAACAGGGACGTCCACACGATTTATCTTTATTATGAATTGGTAAAGAAAGAAACAGGTGTGGTCTGACAAAAGAACATTAAAATAATATAATAATGTATCTTTCTCCACAGCCACTACTGAATGTAATTATTCTGAAATCACTTATAATAACATAAAAGAAACATTCTTATGTATTTTATACGTATTTCATTCTTACTCTAGTGTCAGAATGTTCATTCTGTAACACCTAGCTGTAAATATCACGCCCTCATCCTAGATAGCCATTAATTTCAAGTTTGACAGTGCCACTGATAGTTAGATGACTTGCGCGAGCTTCGTCCTTTTAAGTATGTTCCAAGGGAGCATACAGAAATAAATTCCTGTACACCAGAGGTGAAAACTACTGAAGAAAGAAACCGACAAATTTCTGGGATCGGACCCGCGTCTCCAGTATTCCGTACTGATGCCCGAACCGCTAGATCACCGAGGCATGTAATCTAGCTGGTTAAAAGGAGATATATTAGGGATGTCCTTCCTAATTCAGATCTTTCACGGTTTCTTACATGCATCTTACATTTGCTTTCAGGCATTTGCACTTGTTACCACAGTTAAGTAATTTTTAAAAATATTTGAAGTATGTTTAGACAATGGCTCTTGAGAAAGGACCATGTGTTGAGTATGTTTCAGTGGCGGATCCAGAGACATGTTCTGGGGGGGGGGGCATCCTCTAACATGCGCTATTTTTTTTGTTAACGAGTTAGATGGTCGCTTAAGCACGGGTCAGACTAGGCTGGTTACCAGCTGCGAATTAAAGAAGCCGCTACTATCAGCTTGGTGTGATTACAGAACCCGTAGCTGACACTTTCAGCCGGCGAATATTTGTCAGAAGCTGGCTAAGTTGGACATGTTCAACTTTTGGTAGCAGGTAGCGGGTCACGTGATTATCAGCAGCGGCTGCTAACCAGCCTAGTCTGACCCGTGCTTTACTTGCATACTCGCTGGTTACCTGACAGGAAGCTATAAACACACACACTGGAGCTTCAGTCAGTCGCTTGTCGGCGCGTTAAAGATGGAGAGTTTATTTTTATTAACAATAAAAACATTTTGTTGCATACTTGAAAACATTGTATCTCCAGAATATTCAAAGTAGGTATAAATTCAACATACAAAAGCGTGTCTTGCAGAAATAAATTACACATACAACTTAATTTTCGTAGTATAAATTACGCTACATGCTACATATCATGTTAATAATAATAAAATCGAATTACCAATCTATTTAGCTTTAAGAATTAATCACCTATTATTAATTAAATTGTGTTTTTATAAAATGGTATTATTTAAAGACATATAAAATGTGGTAATGCGGAGCATCCTCGCTCTAAGCGATCTAAACAAACGACTTGGCAATTATGTCAGCTTACAGCTAAAGCACGGGTCAGACTAGGCTGATAACCAGCCTAGTCTGACCCGTGCTTAAAGGCTTGGTTTCCTCCACGGTCGCTGGTAGCCGCTACCTGCGACCGAGTCGTTGAGACATCTCTAAGGGTAAAAACACACTGGAGCATGGCAGGACGCTGGTTGCTTACTCGCTTAAGCAGGCATTGCCCCCGAGCCCCCCCCCCCTGGATCCGCCACTGGTATGTTTTTGGTTTTGTCCCACATTTTCACTTTAATTCGTACAAAAATTCTAAACTAATATGGCGACGCTTTCAAAATTGTAAATTCTGTACTGAAAAGCAAAATTAATTACAGTTGAATCAACTGTTTTTGTAGTCCGATTAGAAATGCAAAACGAAGTAAATTATTATCCATTGCCATAACAATCTCTATAATTTAACTAATTTATCAAATAGGAACGAAATCCGATAATAATAAGTTGTAATAGAAAAAATGTATCTCCGTAATAGTGGATAAAAACAAATAAGTAAAACAGAAGGATATATCATTTAAATAACTGGCGACAAAATCTTGTGACACACTTCAAACTTGTTTACTTGAATTATTTTTGTGCAGGCGATAAAATTATATTTGGTGCTAAATTAGCTTCGCTTGATCAAACACTGTGTGCACTGCTTTATTGATTAATTATTTGATTGTTAATTTCTTGCTAATTCACAAGAATTTACATTCACTTTAAAACCAAAGCTAAATAAGGTTTTATTCATTATTGGTTAGCCAATAGTAACAAAATAAATAAACAAATATAAAAGTATGAGGAAATGTATTGTCTAAACTGCAAAAATCTGTTGAGAGGATACCACAACTAAGATAGTTCAAGTTGAAATAATTAGTGGAGTGCCGTTAGTAGTAAAAAGTGAAAAACCTCGAACGAGAGTGGCAGTGAATTGATTTTGATGGGGATTTTTGCATTGTATTTCTAAAATGTAAGACTAAAATTAAAAATTTTAAAAATGACAATACAATTAAGATTTTACCGTCAGATAAAGGTAATGCGATTAACGAAATTATTGATAATTAAATAAAGCTCCAACTACTAGTATTGAAAACAAAATTTACAAAACTTTATATAAAAATAAAAAATTCCTAAGTGATAAAGAACGAAGATCTCTTACTTATCATTATAAATCAAATAAATAAATAGTAAACCACCACATTTTTATGGTATAACCTTTGAGTTTGTTAATTTTAGATGTTCTGACTGTCTGAATTTGCATATTTTGTTTAAAATTGGAGTTAAATTGGGAGTGGAATGACTCACATGCATCCTGTTTGTCCATATAAGTGGAGGAAATTTTGATTGAACATCAATGTAGTTATTCATAATATAATCGCAAAACGCATTATTTCAAAAATTTCGTTAGCAAAAAAATCACCCACTTTATCAGATTCCAAAAAATGAATACCAAAAAATAATCTCAAAAATTGTTTTCTCGATCTAAAATGGTCAAAAAATACTCATCTCGTGAAGGTTTAGGCTGTACCTACAAGTACATTAAAAGGATATTAAAGGTTGGGGGTAGTTAATCTCTTGATTTCATATTTTTTGTCCAACTACCTGATCCTTTTGCCCAACTGAAATATTTCGCCTTGTACATATTTTTTTAATAAATGAGTATAAAGTTTTTTATTGTAAAATTAACTCGGCTAAAAATTTTTCCATTCATCACCGTAAGGTGCTTTAATTACGTTATAGGATTACAGGACCTTTTCTGGTGACAGGTAATCCACCCTTTTTGGTCCGCCGTCCGGGGGCATTTTCATGTCTGATGGTGAAGAAACAAAATGTACACCTTCTGGTATTTTTTTGTAAATTATATTAGACAATAGACGTTCCTCAGATATGGAAAATGAAATTTTTTAGAAATTAACTTTTAAAATTGGAGGTGTATTAAGTTTTTATTGATTAAACTTACGTCTTGCTAAAGGGGTTAATGTATCTATTAAGTCATTCATTTTTTTTGTTATACAGGGTGTCCCAGAAGTTTCTTTATTATGATAAAAAATTTCCTATTTTTGCATTACAGTTATCGATTAAAGATTAAGTTGAAACCCGCAAACTGTTCATTTAATTAAAAAAAACTCCCAAAATAAAGAAAAACATATACAGGGTACTCTTTAAACTTCAATTGTTAATAAAAATTGTGTAACATCGTCCAATTCCAAGATTTTGAAATTGAAGATGTCAAAATCTGTTTCCAATGAATTTTGTTAATACAATTTTTTGTATTTTGAATTTCATTAAAAGGTTTTGTATTTAATATTAAGACTTTAATGTATTATTAGTTTGAAAGACTGTTTTTAAATTGAATGTATTGCCAATGCTTCTAATTTTTTTTCAGATAATTTTGGAATATACGGGATTTTTGCTATATTTGAATGAAGTATTGGGGGATTTAAATTTTGTGCTTTATTTTTGATGTCTCGGTAAAGTTCGCGATTTATAAATTTACTTGGGTAGTTGTTCTTAATCAAGACAGATTTGACAAGTGATAGTTCATTATTTAAAATATTGTCATTTGAACAAATTGTTTTTGCTCTAATTGAGTGGTTTGAGTTAAAATTTAGATATCTATTTGTATGTGTTTCTTTTCTAAAAACTGATGTTTCAATACAATTGTTGTTATTGTGTATTAGTACATCAAGAAAAGGTATTTTTTTATTATTTTCAATTTTAATTGTAAATATAATAGTAGGTTACGAATTATTATTATTATATAAAAATGTATAAAGATTTTTCCTATCGTGTTGCAAAGATATCATCTACATATATCTAAACCAGACAGATGGTCTTAAATTTTGTTTATTTAAAATTTAAAATAAAGGTGAACCCATTGCCATACCAAAATGTTGTTGATAAACATCACTATTTAATTGATAATGTGTGGTTTTAATACATAATTCCAACAATTCTAGAATTGCTGAGATGCTTAATTTAGTTCTATTTATTAATGTATTATCACTTTTTTCTCACAAGATTAAGAGTTTTATCGACATGAACATTTGGAAATAACCTAACTACATCAAAACTAACCATTATATCTGAATTTGTAATTTTGATTTTTGATAATTTTTCTAAAAAATATTTTGAATTTTTGATAAAGGAATTAGTATTTCCTGATAATGGATCTATTATTTGGTGATGGTTGTTAGGAAAGTTTTTGTTTGATGTTGATTATGAGAATGTGAAGTTTGTAAAAAAAATGTCAGAGATTAATTGAAAATAAAGAATATTAAAAGTTAAAAATATAAGAATTTTCATTATAAATAATAATTTATAATATTATCTCAATTGGCGCCAACAACGTGGGCTCGAAATGCAGTGAACCCAAAAACATGAAGGAAGAACAGGAATATAGAAGGAAGAAAGGAACAAGTGAAAACAATGACGTAATGGAGATATTGATTAAGATGCAACGAGAAAATCAAGCAAGATATGAAGAGTCGAAACCAGAAAAGTAAGATTTGGATAGGAGATTAGTAGGAATGGATAAAAAAAAATCAAGAAAGATATGAAGAGTCTGATAAAAAAATTCAAACAATATTAGTAGAAATGAAACAGGAAAATCAAATAATATTGGTAGAATTCAAACAAGAAATTTGGGGAGCAGGATAAAGAAATTAATAATATCAAAAGTGAGACGAAACAAATTAGAAGAGATATAATAGAACAGAAGATAACAGTACAAGAAACAAAGACAGAACAAACGGAAAAAGAAATGAAAAGAATTGAAAGAAATGTAATGAATAATGGTAAAGAGATTAATGTAATAGAAGAAATTACCCAAGACAATTGGAAAATTGCAGAAGAAGAGAATTTAAAAACAAGAAAAGATACAGAACAGAATTTGAAAATAATGAGATAAAAAGAATGGGGAAGGAATTAATAATTTAGAAGAGCATATTAAAGAAGGTTTTAAATTACAGGAAGAAATCATAACTACAGAAACAAATATTACAAAATGGAAAATAGAAGAAATAGAAAAGAAAATGTATCAAGAAAGGGAAGAATACAAAAAACAAATAGAAAGCAATATGGGAAAAAATGCAATTATAATGACAACAAATGGAAATGAATTAAATAAAAATATAAAAGAAGTGAAGGAAGATCTTAATAAAAAAAATCAAAACAACCATAAAGAATTAGAAAAACAGTTTAAAGATGGATTTGAATTACAAAAAGAAATTTTAAGGAATAAAAACAGGTTAGGTCAAAATTATCACAAATGGAAAATAAAATTAAAGAAAATAACAACATTTAAGATATTTTTGGAACAATTTTGAAAATAACTAAAAATTAAAGATAAATTAGCATTCATTTGTTATTTTTTTTAATTAATTAATTAATAATTCAATATTATCTTACTATATCGGGATAGTATCATAAGTTTTTTATCTGGTTTTTTTCTTATGAGAATATCAAGAAAATGTCATTTATGACGAAGTATAAATTCTCTTATAATATTCAAAATTCGTTCCCAGAGACGTCACAAAAATATGATGGAAACAGATTTTAACATCTTCAATTTCAAAATCTTTCTCCGTGTCCTATATCGCTGTCATATTTTTGTAAAATTATCAAGTGTTCTGTTTCTATAGTACATTTTTTATTATACATTTTTTTGTCATTTTGAAAACGACTTTCAAAATTAAAAAACTATCCATAAAGAAGAGTATTTAAAAAAAATATAATTTATATTTATATTTATATTTTTTCATAACTTACCTAAAATAAAAATTTCATGAAAAAGTCAAAATAAAGTAAAATTTTTTTTTTAAAAATGTCTTGAATTTTTGATAAAGGAATTAGTATTTCCTGATAACGGATCTATTATTTTATGTAGAAATCTTGCTAAATTTTGACAAGGTGAATTTATAGAACTTATTGGTCTTACTGGTATTTGTTGTTTATGAATTTTAGGTAAACGCTCTATATCGGGATAGTATCATCAGTTTTTTATCTGGTTTTTTCTTATGAGAATATCAAGAAAACTTCATTTATGACGAAGTATAAATTCTCTTATAATATGCAAATGCGCTATCCTTTTTTTCAAAATTCGTTCCCAGAAACGTCACAAAAATATAATGGAAACAGATTTTGACATCTTCAATTTCAAAATCTTTCTCCGTGCATTGGCGGATCTGAGGGGGGGGCCAAGGGGGCCATGGCCCCCCCTAGGGTTCTGAATAGTTGATATTGGTTCAACTAGTAGTCCAATAAACGAAGGTGCCAACCCGGGCATCAGGTCTGTCCGGCACCATTTTTTTTTAATTTGCAGGTATTCATGGGTACATTCACCCCCGAAAATCTCAGCTGTCTGAAATTGGTGGAAGGGAAAATGGCCCATTGGTCTCAAAAATGTGTTTTTTTTCGCCTATTTTCGCCGATATTTCCGAAAATATGACACTTAGAGAATTTTTTTTTGGACGAAAATGAAGATGAGTTCATTATCTACAAAACTGATCATCAGCTCCAAAGCACGCTCTAAAGGAATGACACTCCCAAGCGGAATACAAATTTTTCAATAAATCACGTAAAAATTAATATTTTTTCATGATTCAAAGTTCTGTTGAAAGAAGGAACCTGTAGCTATAATATCATGTTACTTCTCCTTTTATCTATTTCTCTAAATTATTGAAAAACCGGGCCAAAGTTTGTTTTTGCTCGATATTTTGACCCTCCTATAAATTTATTCATAATTTTTTTATCAAGACTAATTTCACCGAATCCTTTTGGATAATGGGGCTTTGCAAGGTCTTAAATGTATTCAGAAAGATTCAATAAATTATTTTTGTGTATTTTCATAAACAACATGTTTTTTTATGGATTTCCGGAGTTTTCGAAAGTGCTCGGGTCTATCGGGAATTAATAGATAATCATGGACCATATCGGTTTTGAACGTACATCATTAGAAAGCTCAGCTTGTCCCTTTGTCGATGGCATTTTTCTTTTTTTTTATATTTTTTGGTTTTCCGGAAAATTGAGAAAATTCTCACCCCTCGACATTTTTTTTTGAGGATTATTTTCTTTTCGTGCTAAAATTTTTTGGGGTTAGGAACTGTACTAAATAAAAAATCACATTCTGACCTTTTCATCAATATATAAGATATCGCGTATTTTATGCACGAGAAAAAACTCTGCCTTGAAACTTTCTCAAATTGGATTTTTTTACAATAAATTTATTAATCAAGTGCAAAAAGTGAAAAAAAGTTGGTTATTATTGCTTTATCTTTTGTCTTCAGACAAAAACGGGAGGATATTCAAGTTTTGGGACGATATTCAAATTTTCCATTTTCACCACAATAATTTTGAGAATTATTAAATGAATTTTTGAAACGCCGTTTTTGCAAAAAATATTAGTATAGGGAAAAAAATCATAGAGACAACTTTTGTGTAATGAACTGCTCTTCATTTTTTGTCTAAACAAAAATGCTCTAAGGGTCATATTTCGGCAGATATCGTCGAAAACGGATTTTCGAGAATTCTAGAGCCATTTTCCCACCCTTCAAAATTATTCATTGTATTGAATATTTTCTCAAAGACATCCCAAATTTTTATAACTTAATCACTTTGGTTACAAATTTCCATTAACTGATGCCCCCCCCCCCTGGAAAACTCCCTAGATCCGCCACTGTCTCCGTGTCATATTTTTGTAAAATTATCAAGTGTTCTGTTTCTATAGTACATTTTTTATTATATATTTTTTTGTCATTTTGAAAACGACTTTCAAAATTAAAAAACTATCCATAAAGAAGAGTATTTAAAAAAATATAATTTATATTTTTCCATAACTTACCTAAAATAAAAATTTCATGAAAAAGTCAAAATAAAGTAAAAGCATCCAGTAGATCAGAACACAAAAATACGAATCGGAAAAACTTTTTTTTTTTCAAAATAAAGCCGATCGCACAAACCACCGTCGATACAGCATTTCCACTATACAAACACGAATTTCGAACCAAGCACTCCAAGAGATTTAAGCGATATAAAATGGTCGGCAACCAAGCCAAACACTTGCCGGCATAGAATTTTGTTTTGTACGTATATACGGCCCTGAAAACACCATAGGCAAGGTTGCCGCTCATTTAAATAATGTAATAATTTTATTCTTATAAGGAAAATGTTTAAACAAATTACATGTTTTCGCTTATAAGTACCTGCTGATGATATTATTTTTATTATTCTTTTTCGACCTCGAGATAGTTTATCACGAATATATTTATGTTAATATTTTTATGGATATAATGTAATTCTTTTGGAAAATATACCAGAATGCAACGAACAAAAAAACTTTCTTTAAAATGACGGTATCAATAAATATTATCGTAAATAAAACGACAGATTATATACAGGGTGTCGCGGTTATAATGGTTGGAAGCAAATTCATATTAACACTTTTTTTTACTTCATTGTCGAACGTTTAAAAATCGTTGACAAAGCATCGTTAAGACATATAAAAAATAGAAAAAGTATAAAATATGTAAAAAGTACAAAAAATATAAAAAACTACAAAAACTATACAAGAAACATTTAAAATTCTAAAATACATCAAAGGAAATCCAGTTTAAAGTACACTCTAAAAAATGGATATGAAAATATACTGTGTGACCTACATTTTACATTATATATACCTCAAGAGTACATTGTAAAATTATGCAAAGAATAATGTATGTGAAAAATATCGTCAACGTGAAAATACATTGTGAAAATTACTGGTTTACAGAATTCATTCTGTGAATGAAATTGCACAGGTTTAGTTATGTGAATACCCCACCACCTGGACTCTGCACTATCAGATTTCTATTTTTAGAACTCAATGTCTCAGAATTAGACAAATTAGTTCAGGGCTACGCAGTAGTCGGGAATCTGAGGCGCTAAATTCGACCACCTCTATACAACTCGCGAACATCCGCCTAAAAAACATGAGATCCTATGTAAAATGAGTGCCGGATTCGAATTTTTTGTTCGCCCTTTGATCCGGAATTACGAAAAAACTGAAAATTTTCCTCAAAATAATATTTATTTCAAACTAGTTCTTAACTTTGTTAATTGGTGTTATGAATTTTGGATATGATATTTTTCAGTACTTCCCTGACATAGTGTCATAACAATAAAAAATGTAGAACGTCAAATAAAAGCTACGTCATTTTTTTTTCGCTAGATGACACAAAATATCGTCATTTTGCAGAGTAAAATGGTGAGTCGAGAAAACTTTTTTATCAATAGTTAACAAGCGAGAAAAATGTTGCCAATACAGCAAGGAAACTTGTTTACTTTAACTTTTTTTTCATACGACATTTAGTTTGGGTTGTGTACTGAGCGGTAGAGCACTGGACTCATAATCCAAGGGTTGTGGGTTCGAATCACACCAAAAGCAGAAATCTTTTTCTGATTTTTAATTAATTAAAATTTTAGAAATTGATTTTCATATACCAGGTGTGATTCCTCACTCGACCATTCACTGTTGGGTTCTAATTAACAGTGCTGTTCCTAAAGTGGCGCTGGGAAACAGTAACAAAGCCTAACCAGAACACGAGGCTAATGGCCATAGTAGTCGATGCCGTTGACACAGAAGCATAAAACACAATATTATTATTATCTAATTAAAATATTTAATTTACAATGCATTTTCCCTCACACTGGCAACTTATATTGCATCTTACATTTGCTTTCAGGCATTTGCACTTGTTTAAAAATGCCGCTGAATCAGTGCCATCATATTTTTTATATAAGCTGTGTTAAAAGTGTCGCTTTTTTCTATTGGTATGCAGGTACATCTTTAATTTCTCTTAAGACAGCCTTATAGAATTCAGATTTGTTTCCTTTTCTCAAAATAATATTTTTAAAAATTACTCCTTTTGCAAATGTAAATTATTTAAGTGCAAATGCCTGAAAGCAAATGTAAGATGCATTGTAAAATAAATATTTTAATTAGATAATAATAATATTGTGTTTTATGCTTGTAAAAAAATTATTATTAATATTCCTATCATATCTCAATCTCATAAATCGCACCATACCTCCTATAGTGACATAATAATATTGTAATGCGCGTCATCTATGTTGCGCGTATGAAGAAGGCTGTGGTGTTCACTCTCTTTGACACACTGATCGCTTTATTCGCATCCACAGTGGTAAAGCCAAGAGATACGACGCGCCGATCCAATTTCCTTCGGTTTTAAAAAAGTACACAACCCAAACTAAACGTCGTAAGAAAAAAAAGTTAAAGTAAAAAAGTTTCCTTGCTCTATGGCAACATTTTTCTCGCTTATACTAGTTAACTATCGCTAAAGATAAAAAACGATAGGACACCAATTAACGAAGTTAAGCGAGTTATATAGAGCATCTTTACAACGCTTCCTAGAGGCTTCAGGTTCCCAACTATACCCTAGGTATGAAAAAAGATATTTGTTTGTACACCTCATAATGTACATAATTGAAACAAGATATCTTTGAATATTCTTATCAGCCGTTCATTAAGATTATAGCGTAGAAATATGAATACTTACCATTTTTCAAAAAAAGCTGTTTTAAGAAAAACTAGTGAACTTATCCATAGGGAATACTTGATAAAATTTGTAGAACCTTTGTTGGCGCTTCTTATGGATCGATAATATACAAGAGTGTTCCTTTTGAAATAAGGAAGATTCTGCAAATTTTTATTGACAATGTGTGGCAAGCTGTTTTTCATAGCCTGTATATCACAGGTCGATATTTGACCAAAAATAAATGTTAATGGGACTTGGCACAACTTTATAATTTCAAATATTCTTAGTGACGAATACTGGAAAAAAAAACCTGTCACCAGAAAACATATATCTACCTATACCAAGTACCTATAACTTTCGTTTAAAGAGATTGTTTTTAGATTCAGTTTCTTCACGATTAAGCGGAACTGAATTATTAATTATTATTCTATATTTGGCAACGCAGCAATTACTGTATCAGGAAGGAAAATAACAGCGAGCAGCACGTTGTCGATCGAGACCAAGTAAAATAAAGAGTAAAGTAGAAGATTGGCCCGCGGCAAGGTCATACCGTTGTTTTATATTACTTTTCCGTAAGATGTAACCTTCTTACTACAGCCACGACTCAAACTCACCCACCGGCTATTTAATTTTTATTCTTCTAATTGCTTAAGCACATCGAACAACATTAAGAGTATTATGCTAATGAATAATTATAAATATTGTCGCCTTTTTTACTCAAATTCAAACACAAATCGTTCCTTTTTAAATATTAAAGGTCTACTAACCAAAAGAAAAGGGAGATTTATAAGAGAAGCTAAATATAATTCCTGGATATATTTGGAAGACCCTTGGATACATACGCAATTAATATAAAGCATAAAGAATGCAGATATTGGGGACAAAATCAAACCGGAGGGGCTAGATGAAGCAATTATTATGTTTCAGCAGGAAAACCTTGCAGGGAAGATCAAATAGAATGAGTCAGAAATAAAACATGCCAGGAACATTTTCAGACAGTGACAACTATAGACCAAACTATAATAATGGAAAGAAGCTAGAAGTTAAGCAAGCAATCAAAGAAACAAGTATCAAACAAAAAATATACAATGAGAAATGTTATAGGAAGAAGAATGGAAGTAGAAGATCAAGTACTTTTGACCTTAGTAGATTTAAAAGCACTAAAGAAAAGACAAACCATCTTAAACATATTAATTGCAGATACTCACAAGAAGATGATGAATATTTGGGTAAAGAAAATTGGACAAATGGGGATGGAGATAAACATAAGCAAAACGAAGACAATGATAGATAATAATAAAGTGGAAAACACAAATGAATAGCAAGTAATAACTGGAAAATAATAGACAAACTTCGAATATCCCAGTATAATCGCAAACGACGAAAGACTAAACCTAGAGAGAATAAAGGATTTTTTTCAGATGGCTACAAATTTTCAAGACAGAGGATCTGGAAACTCCCCAACCCAAAGGCAGACACTAGGGTTACCAAAGCGTACAGCAAGAGTGCCTATAGAAATGGATTTGGTGGGATAAACAGAAAAACTACTGAGAAATTGTCCCAGGAAACAAACACGGGAAAGAATACATCAAAGGACCGTGCCACAAAAGAACGGCAGACCTGTTAAAAATGAATAGCAGCTAGCTGAAAATCGTTACGGTGCTTTTGACTGTCCACCTCAGAAACAGTGACAGAGGTACTTGATTGGGCACTATGAGAACAAGACGAGGTTAAGAAAGAGGTGAGATACAATGGGGCCGACAGTCAGTTTTTAGTGAGTATGCCTGAGAACGACACTCACGGTAGACCTTGTAATTTAAGACTCATATCCTCCGCATAAAGGGTTTTTATCACCTCCGCAAAAAAGCCAACCATGAGCAAGTTTGAGGTTTAAGCGGCATTCAGACTTTACAAGTTACTTGAATTCAAGTAACTTGAAAGTGAATAAAAGTTGTAAATAAGCTAATTGTGGATGGATTACTAAATTCAGAGAAAAAATTCTACACTTCACTTTACAAAAAAATTCAAACAGAAAATAAAAACAACATAACCTCACAATTTTTTTTTTAATTTGATGTATTAGGTAGGTGTTAAAAAGGCTCGTTCAGACTTTACAAGTTACTTGAATTCAAGTGCAATAATTAGTGCAACTTGAAACAAATTTCAAGTAGAAGTAGAGACCAAGTTAACTTTTGCTTTCAAGTTGGGGACTTGAATCACAGTTGAATAATGTGAACTGATATTCAAGGGCACTTTAAGTCACTGGAAGTAGTGAAAGTGGCTCTGCACGGAGGCAATTTAGACAACCACATTTACGTCTACGGCCCAGCCGTTTTTCGAGTGCCCACGCTGTTGCTAAACTTATCGCATAACCTAATGCACGAAACATTATATCAAAAAATAATAAAAGGCAACAGATCAATAATTTACAGGGTGAGGTCAGGTAAAATTAGGGTACGCCAGGCCAACTCAGCTCAGAAAAACGATATACAAAGTAATATTTCAAGTAAATATATTGTATTGGCATTTGGCAACACCGTGAGCATTCGAAAAGTAGTTGGGATGTAGACGCTGATTCTTGTGTGAACCACCCACGGAGGGTTCTAATTGTGAGGTTGTTTTGTTTTGTGTTTTTTTGTAAAATGAAGTGTAGATTTTTTTTCTCTGATTTTTAGTAATCATATCATTCGACGCCATTTTTGTAACTTGAAAGAGGAATCATTCAAGCAAAAATGTCAACTTGAAATGACTTGAATAAAATATAGAAATAGTATGAACCTTCACTTGAATTCAGGTTACTCCTTTCAAGTTACTTGAATTCAAGTAACTTGTAAAGTCTGAACGAGCTTTTCAACTGTCATTCAACTCGACCTTCAAGTCCCCAACTTGAAAGCAAAAGTTGACTTGGTCTCTACTACTACTTGAAACTTGAAAGCACCTTTCAAGTTACTTGAATTCAAGTGAAATGATTTTTACACCTTTCAATTTGTTTCAATTTGCACCAATTATTGCACTTGAATTCAAGTAACTTGTAGAGCCTTTAGATTCATCACAAATTCAACGAAAATGAAGATTGGACTATATTCTATAAATATTTCTAAAATTATCCTTCTGCAGAGGTTTACTATAATTAATATTACTATTCGTTTTAACTAAAAACTTCATTTTTTTAGACAATCATGCATGATTGATACATTCTCTTAAAAAATAACCTTCTATTGGCCACACCAAACGGGATAATAAATGTTTGCCGAACAACAAATTGCACGAAAAATTCTAAATTAAAATCGTGTTTACCTCTAAATCACGTTTTTATTTCAAATGAATGAAAGTTGTTTATTTTCTATTATTAATAATTCCACGAATATAACAAAATTAAAATGAAGACAAAAAAAATTAATCCCACTAAAAATATGATTCAACATAATCAGCAGAATCTCGAATAACTAATTTATTCGTATAATAATTCTTTTTCGAAAACATAATCATTTCTGTCAGAATTCTAATGAAGATATTTCATGTCCTTTATTGAAACCCAATTAAAAAGCATCGTGTGAACTTTTATCTAACAATAAAAATCTAAGAAATTAATTGTGTACGAATTCAGCGCCATGGTTATTGGCTAACCAACGTTTAATAAATTATATGTGATGCACCATGATGTAATACTATATGGATGTAGACAGTGCCGTAGAATCTTCTGATGTTACACATGATCTGATCTTACCACCTCTTAAATTTGCAGTCGTGTGACGTCTGACTGTCATCTAACCCTCCACCTGGTGGTCTGTTTCTAGGTGGTTTCTTTGACATGTTTGTTACATTGTCCATTGCCCCCATTTCTTTCCTAGATCAATATCAATCGATGTAAGGGCCTGTACAGCTGATTAGCTCAGCTGAAATATATATTTTAGCTGGTTTCAATCCCTTGCAAGAAGCTGTATGACCTCTACAGTTTCCATCATACTCCTCAATACGTTTGTTTGGATGATACTTTGTTTGGTAAAACCCTTGTAGCTGTATGATATAAGTTTTACAGGTGTTTATACCTGCTCATAAAGCAGAAGCTTTGCAGCGTAGCTAGAGTAGGAGATCAAGGTATTATTTATACATTTTATTTATTATAGGGGATAGGCTTAAGGTTTAAAAATACTGATACCAATTTAATTCATTCTGGGAGTTGAGTGATTACATTGGCGCTGTGGGTCGAAATCTCCTGGAACCCATTTAAAAAAAATGCTTTCACATTAACTTACTACACCCACGACCCTTCTTCACTGCAGTTTAGCCGGCATCCAATGCGGATTCTTTAAATATCACGAAAGGTCTAAAATCCGGAAAATTCATGGCAAGATATTATTAAAATTAACACGTGCTGGTTCTCAAAATATCTATCACTAAAATGTCTTGTTAAATGATTTAAATGTCTACCTTAGTTTTAAGTCCCTCACTGCTACGCAGCGATACAATCGCCAGGAAATCGTAAGTATTAAATGGCTAAAGATTAAAGATTTCAAATTATCTCATTATATTTATATCCTTTGTACAGATTAACGATATATATTGAACTTTCTATTCATTAAACGCAATATGAATTAGATGTAAGAGGTAATAAAAGTAATATTGCTAAATTGAACAATATTTTTTATATTACACATAATAATTTAATATTTCTTCTGAAGCAATTGCAAAATTTTTCAAGAATAAATGCAAGGTTGTACTAGTCATTCTCACGATATCAGTATAATGTAATTAGTCGGACAATGTATAAGAAAATAGTTCATTTATCTAATTGTATATTTAATAAAACACTTTTGTAGCTCTAGTTTGAATGAAAATTATGGGATTCCCAAAATAGCCTAGTTGCCAGAGAAGGATACTGGCCAAAATATGTAGAAAATGATAAAAAAATCTTTGCTGCTTTAAAATGTATGCTAAGTTAACAATTTCGAAAACAAACTTTGGTTTTTTCATTATATCTCAAAAAATATCAAAATTTCGAAAAACTAATAGCACTACGTGAAAGAGCGGAAAATTTTACTAAAAATTATATTAAAAGTTATTTTTAAAAAATTATTTGTATTACTATAAAAAATTATTAAAACTAAGAGAGAGAATTGGAAAACTCTAGGCGCGCCGAGCCGTTGAATACAAATATTCAGGCGAGGCGTAAAGTATCTTTGCCTAAAATGTACGCAACGAAAAAAAAAGAAAGCATTTTGAAGAGGAGACTCTAAGCCTTCTCAAAAAGCCATTAATTTTTAATTTTTTTTTGTTTTCGCATTGAAAATTTGACCGGAAGTTATAATTTATAAAATTCTCACTGATTTTTATAAAACTGAAGAATATATATTAATAGAGCCATAACAAAAAAAAATCCTGGTACATTGATCATCAATATACTTTTACTTTTGATATAAAAATAATTAAAATTATGAACATTGTCTCTGTTTAACAAAAATTATCATTTTTTTACAGCATTCATTCGACGCAATTTTTGTTTATTTATATAAATAAATTTTTGAATTATTACACATTATAAATTGTATTTTTAACTTTATTTAAAAAAAATCATTTCCGATTTATATAAACACTATTCAAACTAACCTTCATTCAAATTCAAACATTGTTGTGCATATCTTTGCAAATTGTTGCTTAATAATTAATTATAATTTTTTAAATAAAACATTTTCGCACAAATTAATTAAAAAATATTAAATGAAACAAAACAATAGTTTTGTTGTTTAATTTGAGGGCACACCTTGTAATGTTTGCAAAATCCAAGGGTACCCACATCTACTTCGTTATTAGAAAATGAATAAAATATTAACCTGTTTTCTATAACAAAGTATATTTCATTCATCATTTTTTTATATTGTAATCAAATAGAATGGAATCATAAAAAGGTTATGTTTCATAAGAATTTTTTATGATACTCTATTTTTCAGATGCGTTAACATTTATCGAGTTGTAACTTTTTACAAATAATAGAAAATGACGATTTTCGCCACAAAAGTCGTATGTGAAATTTTATTAACATTAATTCATTAAAAAATGATAATTTATCGATTGCCCAATTTTTTTTCCCTCAATTTTTGATGACCCCCACGGCTTTTCACTTTTTACGACTAACGGCACTCCACTATACGATTTGTGGCTGAAATATGCATCCTATCGAAAAAAAGTTTAATATAAAAGTTGTAGACAATTAAAAAACCTAAAACTTTTATATTAATCATTTTTCTACATAACCTCAAAATTATCGAGAAACCCCCTAAATCATTCAGTTTTTTTTTAAAGAATAACACTTTCATCATGACAGATTTCTTCAAACCTATAATTTGAAAATGTTTGTATGCATGAAGCCACACGATGCGAACTTAAAAACGGGTATTTGTCTATTTGATACCATACACGGTTAAGTCATTGAGTATCTTCTCATAATATTTTCTTTCGAGAAAGTTTGCAGCTGTAGTTCAAAGGTGACGAATTCTTCCATGATTTCTTGCGGTTCTTGTTTCTTATTTTCTGCGACAGGTGGTTGATGGCATCTTACAGAACATTACATTCATTATTGTGAACAAATTTTACCTGTTAGAATATTTATTTTGCGTTATATTTATGTGGTTTTAACAAATAACGATTACTTCTGTATTTTTGTTATAAAAAAAACGATTGTGGCGCTTTACTGAGGTCGAATTTATTTAACAGCATCTAGATGGCTTTGGCAGTTTGATAAAAAATTCACTGACAGCAACTGACATTTCTTGCACGAATTAAATTGAAAATATGGATAGTAGTAGTGAAGATACAAGTGAAATATTTACTTCAAACCCTCCAAACAACACATAAATAGCCCAAATCAGAAATGCACAGGCTTAAAAGCTCTTGAATAGGGGATCAGGTCAAAGCGCCATTTCCTAACAACCGCTTGGGATGACAGCCTTTGTAAAAACAAGCCAAACTTTTATCATTTAAGCCAAATTACTTCAGTGTTCGGAGACCATTTTATTCAGCCAAGTACAATATACTATGTAAAAACTATGTTATCCAATAGTTCTAACAATCAATAAACCTTGTACTACAAGTCGACTTCCTCAAAAAAGTAATCCAATGATATATTAACTTTATTCTTGACACTCAACCTCAATGTTATGATGTATGTTGTATTTAACAAAACGTATAATCATAATCGTTAATGAAGACTTTTTACGGACAAATGCTTCAAGTACTTGTCTTCATTGCCAAGCGAGCATTACCAACCAATTAGTATTATTATGATTATTATAGTGTAAGACGCGTTCGGAGTGACCGTCAAAGTGAATTCTTAACTAAGGAAATACGTGTACGTTTTAATTTTACACAAACCAGGGAAGGTCGTATCAATTCATTGTTGTACGTTTAACATCGATATATATGAAGTATTTTTTTATATACTGTGTACCATAAACATTCAGAAATACTTCTCAAATATATTTAAATATGCCTAATATTAACGCGAATATCGAATATGCAAGGCAGAAAGAATATCCATCAAAAGGAAGCAACTTCCTAGCAAACCTTGAAGTGCCGGGCAACTAATGGCGGGCTGCCGTCACTGAAGGATACTGACGATGTCGGCTGACCGATGCCGGACCATAACTTTCCTATTTTATTATCTTAAACACGCCATTTTAAGGGCGAGTATAAAAACAATAAGAGGGGATTTAAAGGCTCTGATCCTCGGGCCAGGGGTGGGCTATAAGTGGCTACCCATTGAACAAGTGATGGCTGGCCGATCCGGGGGCAACTGTCGGCCGGAGTTGGGCCAATAGTGGCCCAGAGTTCAGCAGCTTCGGCAATCCGCCTCGGCTGTGAACTCTGAGCTCAGCTGTAATAAGAGGTTTCTCAGCCTGTTAGATAATATATTATAAATCCCGATATCCTGACACTTATCTTTATTTAAAAAAAGCAAAACAACAAGCAAAATAAACTAATTATAATTCTATATCATTTTTAAAATTAATTTAAAAAATGTATAAATGTGTTACATAACAAACAAATTAACGACCATATTAGCGAGCGTATAGTTAAAATATTTGAAAAATTGTTGAGTTATTCATCTAATAAACAACCGTAAAATTTATGTTTATGATATTTTAATTTAATCATTTACACAGCATATAATAAATTGTCTGTCACAAATTGCATTTCAGTTTTTTTGTAGAAAAGAAAGCGCAGTCGATTTATATTACCATAAAGTGTGAAATATTTCTCTAGAAAATGTGGATTGCTCGTAAAATTACTCGGTATAACGGGCGTGCTTAAGGGAGGGAAACAATTTATCAATTCGTTTTGGAATTTTTTATAATAATAATAGCAACAAGCATTACTGAATTATTATTATTTCACGTGCCTACTATTATATGGTAAGTTTACTTCGTTCCTAATAGATGGCGCTAAAAGTGGGGTCAGAACTTAAGATGCACAAAAGCTCGATCGGTTCCTCTGATGTTGGATAGACACAACATTGAGACATCACAGCATTGAATGATAAACAATTTGAGATACACTGAGAAAAGCAACATGTATTGATTCAAATTCTTACAAACCGAACTACACTGAGAAAAATAATAGTGTTGATGAATATACCTTCCCGTTTAATAGAGTGAATCTGGCGGAAAAAACCCGATAAACGAAGTCGCTCTTTTCGAAATTTTTTTTGCGATTTCATAGATTGGAGGTCCCTCTTTCACGTGATCACTATATGAAAGCTAAGGGAGTTGTGGAAGGGGGTAAATTAACATGTAAAGATATAGGGAATCAGTTTTTCGCATGTAACTCTCTGGGTTATATTCGGATCGAAACGACTTCTAGATATAAAATAAAGGGCTCGCGAAAACGCATAAACTGAATTTCAAACCGTCCAAATCGGTCTAGCGGTTCTCGAGATATTGCGATTTGAAAGTATAGGGATTTTCGCCGCATCAATAACACATCTAAAGCCGTGTTCGCGTTTTTCGCAAGGAAGAAAGTGACTTCGTATAATTCTTATGTTTTCTGTGCAAGATATGAATTTTTTCTTCAACACTTGGAAAGAAAAATGCACTTTTTGATGCAGGGATGCAATTTCAAAAAAGTACAAAATCATAATAAACAAGCTAACGAAGCGAGTGTTAAAAATTCCATCTCAATCCGACTTACGCTGCGGACACACACAACGATTTTGGACTTACGATAAAAAGTGCTATGTGAAAAGTTCCATGCATATCTTCACGCAACTAAAGGAATGTGGACGTCATGACTTTTTATCGTACGTCCAAAATCGTTGTGTGTGTCCGCAGCGTAACTGCACCAAAGTTCCGACCTGACCTGGGCTATTTTTGTGTTAAATTTCCTCGACTATTTGGTTTACCTTTTTTTGAATGAAAAGACAGTGTTGACAATATGACATTACTGGAGAAACTTGAACTTGACAATTTCTAAGAAAATTAAGAGTTTATTATTTTGGTCTATACCTATTGAATATACACTTTTCTTTTCAAAGATCTTAGTTCAGATATTTCCTGGTAGCATTTCTCATTTTCTGCAAATGCCAGTAATTACTCGCAAAACGGCAATACCGCGACAATCGGAATAACGGAAATGATGATTGACATTGACAGTTAAACTAGTTTAATGGCGCATGCGCATACAAATTTGCTATTAGGAAAACAGCTTTCTTTCGCCTCGTGTTAGATGGTGTACTCTGTGGTGGTAACGCATATAACGCGCATTGTTAAATATACCTACACCATAGAATAATTAATATTGAAGTGGTTACATAACCCCTAGAGGAATAAGTTGGTAGACCTGTACGCCTATGCCCGTTATGTGTCATTTGATAAATTAATAGCCATATCCTCCATAATTTGTTAAGCAAAGCGTAGTAGCCATTTTGGAAATTAATCATCGTCTGTAGTACTTTCTGTGCCTACATCATATAGCCAAATTGAAGACAGTAGATATTTTAACTTTCTATTCAATTATACAGGAACTGTTTTAATATTAAAAGTGGATGCAGGCAATAATTGAATGCGTTAGAAAGTTGCATAATACAGTTAGAAGAAGACAGCATATAATACAAGATAGGAAAAATTGATCGATAAAGAATGCGAAGATATGATAAAGGGAAAGGATGGGAGAGCTAGAAGAGGAAGAAGGGGAGTTAAAAATAAGCACGCGATAAAGAATGACGAAATAAATAAAAATTAGAAAAGGAGAAAGACACAGTCCTTGGGAATTAATAACATTTTAAGTTTATCGCTGTCAGGTGTCTGGGGGAGAAACCAAATATTTTAGGGTAGCCTAAGCGGAGCTCACAAAACTAAAAACTTCATTATTATTAATTTGTTTCAAATAAGACGAACAGCATGGTATCTTAAATGTAACTTAGAGCAAATATTTATTATAAAATCATGCATAGCATTGCTAGAAGGTCCTTAGTGCCTAACTTCGTTGTTACTAAGCTGGGTTGAACGGCATCTCATGGACGATGGCCTAAAATGACCTTCTGCCATTTATTACAACTTAATAACAACGAAGCTAGGCAATGTCGTTTGTCTTATTGGAATCGAAACAATAATAATGAAGACCCTTCTGGCAACGCTATAGGGCATGATTTTGTTATTGTATTGTTTATTTTTTGTTTCTTCATCCCCTTGTCCTAATTCCTCTATATTTTCTCGTTCTTTCAAAGAATTAACCTTTTTACCAGCTCTTAAATCCATTTTGTTTTTAATTCTTAAGTATTATTTAACCCGTTTCATTTAAAATATTTTAATACAATTTTTAAACCCTTCTTTAGATCACCTCAATGTAATTTTATTTAAAACAACCCCATATCATATTTAAATGTGCCCCATGTTGGGCGCAATTTTATAATTACATATACATTTTATGAGCCCCCTTTAGACTATTCTAAAATATTTAACTCATGAGTATGAAGCCTATCTGTTTATGTTGTTGTAAATAATTCCTAAAATAAAACTAAATTTACTTGTCTGGTACGCTGAATATGTACGGGACCTCGCAGAGTACCACAGTACTGTAAACTAATAATTATTCTTTCGTAATTTCGAATAAATTAATATTTTTATAATTAATACCAACCTGGTAATTATTCATAAATTAATTAAAATGTTTATTTCAAAAGTTATTTAACATAAATTTCTAATTTTTTCCTTAATCGACTTCAACAAAATACTGACAAAAGTAGTCATTCTCTGTCATCACTTAAGAAATCCAAATAAGTAGTTAGTATGAGCGGTAGACTTAAAAAATAATTTATTTGAAAAATAAACCTGGTACAAAACATTAATGTCTCACCTACAACTTTTAGTTTTGCTTTTTTTGGATGAGAACACCTTCCATGACACTTTGATATATCAAACTGGCTTTTATTATGCGCTTTATAACAATTCTTTAAACTTTATCGAGATTTGTTACTCTGAGTTACTTACTTACGGACTTCAGGGAATTTCTATAAATTAAAAAATACAACAGCACATCTGCCTTCTTCTACTGTCAGATACGAAACACCAACAAAGTTCAAAGAAATGTTTTAAAAGTTATTAAATTAATCAACATAAGTGCACAATATAAGGTTTTCTCATGGCAAGAACTCAAAAATAAAAGTTGTATTTTATTGTATGGTAATAAGAATATAACGGCTTAGATATCTAGATTATATTTAAATGTGCCCCGCGTTGGGCGCAATTTTATATATACATATTTGAATTTTATGAGACCCCTTTAGACCATCCTAAAATATTTAGCTCATGACTTGTTTTTGGTATATACCATTAACACTACCTCCGTACCGATGAACATGAAAAAGGTATATACGTTTTTTAAGTGATAACCACAAAACAAAGATTAGACGTACATTAAAAAGTCACGAAAAGGTTTGAAACACATTTAAATCAGATATCAAATTACACAATAACGTTTTTACAAAATGACGAAATTCTAAAACAAAGTATATTTCATATTGCATAAATTCTTTTAAATGGTCGATAGTTGCCTTCAAGGATTCAGGATACACATTTAAACCACTGGTTAATAAAACGGATTAGTACAATGAAACAATTAATAAAAATGATAACTAGGTGCTTGTTGTATCAGGAGTACTTACCGATTGAGCAAAAGAAGGCGTGTACAGGATTGGATTCGTTTTATTATTTTTTTTTTCAATTAATTTAAATATTTTCGTTTCAGTTTTTTTGTGAAAAAAGTTGTAGAACGTTATATTGTCACGAATAAAATAATAATTTCCGAAAAAACAAAGTCAAAAACATTTAGCAATTTTATTTATCAAAATTATTTTAGTTAAACTTATTTACTCAATAGAAATATAAAATATAAACATTTAATTGAACCAGGTTGTTGCAAAATTTCGTCGCTGGTGTTCAGAAACCCGAAAATCGATGTTAGATTGCCTAATTGAGAGACTATAGTAGAAGTAAATGTAGGGCAATATATCGAAACTACGGACTCTGCAGTGTCAGCGATTTTTCTCTAAAAACTATCCTGGACGCGAAAAATGAGGCAGTCAGTGATTGACCGAAAAGGTTGCCCGAAGAAAAGAGGTCGGCCAAAACGAAAAGTAGCGTTCTTTACCTTTCGTCAAAAGAATTAAGTTTTATAAAGAGTTTAGTAAAATAATGGTCGTTTGTATATCACAGCTCCGTTTTTTGAGTAAAAGCCAAAGAAGTTGCCTGAATAACAGACAATATTATACCTGCTATATTTTAAAAATACCAGCAATAGTAGTTTATACAACTGTGTTATCGTTGTGTTATTTATCCCTCAAATACCTTCAGACTTGGTTTATTTCATTGATAAGAAAATGCCTCTAGTGAGACGTCACAATATTGGTCCGCTTACGCCTAACGCAAGACGTCGTGAGACTGAAGAAGAGCGCAGGCAACGCTCGGAGGCAAACAGTATGCGAATAATCAGAAGGTCAATCATTGGAAGTGTTGTAACCCCAGCAAACAATGAATCTCTGGGCCATGCTGGCTATATGCTGGCAACAGCAAAGCCACATCGGCAAAATGATGGCCCAGTGTATGGCAAACGTAATCGGATACCTACAATCCAGCCAGCAATGGGCCAATGAATGCCAGGAGTGTGACGTCACGCGGCCATCTTTATTTTCACAGGTTAACGATCAGCATAGGGCAGATCAAAATTGTTTGCTGGGACGGTATATCTATAGTTCAATACTATCAATCGTCCTTTTGTGTTGATCGCTGTCAATTTGAACAACGAATGAATTCCAGTTAATCGTTCATTATCTAGTTTCTCTTTTAATTGCGGAAGCCATTTGATTCATTATGCTATGCAACTTAATGTATAATTCCGAATAATATTCCATTCCCAAAGCGCAGAAAAACTCTTACTATTGAGATAAGTTAGAAATTTGAAATTGAGTAATATATTAACTTTAAAGTACTTTTTATGGACTCCTATAAATTAGAAATTGTCCGTTACTGAGTTAATGATTTTTTCCACATTTTCTTTAATCATTAATATGTTGTTTAATACTTTTTCTTTTCCTTTTCTAGCTTTCAGAAAAGTTGTTTACACCTAATGCCAAACCTACGACCCTTAAAAAACACTTAAACGTAAAAATAACGAAGAACATCAGAGTTTGTGGAATAAATCTTGATTTGCCGTGTTTTTCGTATGGGCACTTATACGTTGAGTGCTCAAGAGTCGGTGTTATTTTTTCTTTCCGGAAAGAAAGACAAAAAATATTGTACATTAGAAATAACCCAGTTTCCAGAGAAGGATATTGACCAAAGGCTCGCACAAAATGTGATATCGATGAAACTGGGCATTTAAGTACTTGAAAGGTTGTAGAAAACGATGAAAAAATCTTTGAAAAAAAAAAATCAGTGAGAATTTTAGAAATTATAACTTCCGGTCAAGTTTTCTATGACTATTTCCCTCGTCTTAATTTCCATTAATCACAAACGCGCAATTTTCAATTACAAATGGTTTCTAGATGAAAAAACTGTATGACAGCTCCTGTCAGAAGTTTTTTCGAGTTTACCCGCGGCAAAACTTGACAGCTGTTGTCACCAAAAATTACAATACCTTTGATAACAAGTAATTATGGTCTCCTAGGATACCAGCAAACGACGCTAAACAATTTTTCTGATTTTATTGTCAATAAATTTTGTAATATTGGTTTTAAACAGTGCTAGTCATCTTATGTAGTGAAAATGAGTTGCTTTGGAAGTGATTCTATGACCAATATTGATATGGCAACTAAACCTAATCCTGAAAGATTGGGCGTGGAATATGAAGAAAGAAAACGGTGAAAATTACAAAGAACTAGTTGTGAAGACAATGTGGAACACCGTTGCAAAAAAAATATGCAAGAGATGTATTTTATGAAGTGAAAAATAATTTTTGATCCATCTAATGGTTAAACGTTCATCCAGAATAACAACTGATACATTATTCTTAACAGTAAAATCAAGTGGATGGTACCAAAATACTCCAGTGGGAAAAAACGAACTTTCAAAATGGACTATACTACAGTAAATAGAGACAATTTACCATTGACTAAATGGAAAAAATTAGGGGCAAGCTGGTAGTTTTTGATCAAAGGGACGAACTCAAATCCAAGTTTTCGACCTTCAACCCCTTGCAGAAGGGTGGTTTTTGGGGGTGAGTTTGTTTTTTGCAAATAACTCCCTCATTTTTAATCTTACAAAAAAACTTTTAAGAGCAATTTTGTAGAGAATTACATTTGTAACAACTTTCAATTCTTGACTTTTTTTCATAACTGCATTATTTTGTTTAAAAAATTGCAAAAGCGGTTTTTTCGTTTTTTTTTCAGTTTTCCACCGATTTGATTAAAAAAAAACTTCCAGACTGAACGAGACCGCATTATTCTGCAAAGTGTGTATCATTTTGGATGAATTTTGAATTTACAGGAGCGCGCTGAGGAGCAAAAAGTATGTTGACTTAAAAATAGTTCAGACAAAAAATGTGGAGAATATCAACAGCTACAAGTATAATATAGTTTTTTCAATCAAATCAGTGGAAAACTGAAAAACAAAACGAAAAAAACACTTTTTCAATTTTTTAAACAATTGTTATAAACAAAATAATGCAGTTATGAAAAAAAGTCAAAAAGTTTTTTTTGTAAGATTAAAAATTTATTTGCAAAAAACAAACTCACCCCCAAAAGCCACCCTTCTGCAAGGGGTTGAAGGTCAAAAACTTGGATTTGAGTTAGTCCCTTTGACCAAAAACAACCTGCAAAATTTCAGCTTGCCCCTAATTTTTCCATTTACAATTCTAATTTTACTGTACTATAAAGAAGCAGCAGAGAAGGCAGGATTAAATACAAAAGAAATAAAAATAACCAACCACTCCATGCGGTCGACAGCAGTCAGTAACCTAACTAAAGGAGGGGTGGTATGTTTTGTAAGCTATGTGTATGCAGAATAATCGGTTACTCATGAAATAGTCTTGTCAAATACCATTCGGGCATCTCATTTTTCCTGTGAAGAAAATTAGATGCCCTTATGATATTACTAAATTAAACAACAAAAAATTAAAAACTAATGGCTTCCTGAGAAATGCTTTCTTTTTGTTCTTGCGTACATTTTAGGCAAAGATACTTTGCCATCTATGATTAGAAGAGAGTATTGACAATTATTAAAAGCAAAAAATTCCCGGTGTATTGGGGTTGCATACACAATTTGCATTGTGTGTTGCAAAGCTTTTATTTGACTGATTCTAGTCAAAATGTCACTCTCTTCTTTCGTATCCCTTTCAGAGATTAATACAAAGTTAGAAAACGAGTAAGGAATTTAATTTATCAGATTCGACATCCTAAGACCGGTTTCTGCCTTTCGGCTTCGTCAGTTAGGCTTTTCGAATCCAATAAATAAAATTCCAAACTCGTACAAGTCAGTAGCTATATCCGCTATAAGATAAAATTTTTAGATGTGCTGCCATCTATGATTAGAAGAGAGTATTGACAATTATTAAAAGCAAAAAATTCCCGGTGTATTGGGGTTGCATACACAATTTGCATTGTGTGTTGCAAAGCTTTTATTTGACTGATTCTAGTCAAAATGTCACTCTCTTCTTTCGTATCCCTTTCAGAGATTAATACAAAGTTAGAAAACGAGTAAGGAATTTAATTTATCAGATTCGACATCCTAAGACCGGTTTCTGCCTTTCGGCTTTTTTTTTTTTTTTGCTTTTAATAATTGTCAATACTCTCTTCTAATCATAGATGGCAGCACATCTAAAAATTTTATCTTATAGCGGATATAGCTACTGACTTATACGAGTTTGGAATTTTATTTATTGGATTCGAAAAGCCTAACTGACGAAGCCGAAAGGCAGAAACCGGTCTTAGGATGTCGAATCTGATAAATTAAATTCCTTACTCGTTTTCTAAAGATACTTTAGTTTTTGCGAACGCCTCGCCTGAATATTTGTATTCAACGGCTCGACGCAGAGTGGCGCGAAGCGCCACTGTACCACTTGATGTACGCCCCTTAGGGTTGGGCCGTTTGAGATGATTTTTTTTAAAAATGTTAGTCATAAAATTCCCTATCGATCCATCTTTCTCGATTTTTGCTTCGTTTCTTCATTTTCGCAGAATTTGACTCCAAAAATGGTGCACGGAAAAAACTAGACTTTTCGCACCAAAATGACACGAGATTGAGATTTTGCCGGACTTTTTTATGGGGAAATGCTCGTCTTGGAAAACCCTACAAGACTGTCCACTTAGAATTCGGGGAGAAATTTTGCGTTGTCCTTAAAATGGCCACAAAAATTTTCACATATCAACTGAAAACTGGGAAAGTATTGGAAAAAATTCTCATCTGACAAAAATTATTTGTACACATTCGGGGAATCCGCAAAAAATTTTCCAGGTCTTTTGGGCACATTTTTGGACATCTATTGCGATCTATTGCGAGTTTATGGGGAAATCTCTGTATGTGGCCATTTTTTTGAATGTCGTAGTTGTCTAGCGGTTACGGCATCAGCACGGAATGCTGGAGACGTGGGTTCGATTCCCGCCTGAGGCAGAAATTTTTCGGTTTCTTTCTTCAGTAGTTTTCACCCCTGGTGTACAGGAATTTATTTCTGTATGCACCCTTGGAATTTTAATTCCATTTTCTAGGAAGATTTTCCGCTAGCTTTTCACTTCTACTTTCACATTGAACCCCCACGTCGTATTAGAAAACACCACTCCTAGGTGTAGGGGTTTAATCTCAACAAAGTTTGGGTAAAACCTTGGCATCCTGAAAAGTGGCTAAAGAAAGAAACCGTGAAAGATCTGAATTAGGAAGGACAGCCCTAATATATATCTCCTCTTAACCAGCTAGATCATTGCCGAATTACATGCCTCGGTGGTCTAGCGGTTAGGGCATCAGCACGGAATGCTGGAGACGTGGGTTCGATTCCCCCCTGAGGCAGAAATTTTTCGGTTTCTTTCTTCAGTAGTTTTCACCCCTGGTGTACAGGAATTTATTTCTGTATGCTCCCTTGAAATTTTAATTCCATTTTCTAGGAAGATTTTCACTTATAATTTTTAGTAAAATTTTCCGCTATTAGTTTTTTTTCGAGATATAATGAAAAATAACCAAATTTTCGATTTTATTTTCGAAATTGTGAACTTACCATACACTTTAGAGCATCAAAGATTCTCTTCACCCTTTCAAGTACTTAAGTGCCAAGTTTCATCGATATCACATTTTGCGCGAGGTCAAAGTCTCTGACAACTGAGCTATAGCCCTTAAATATAACGATATTTCGCTCTAAATGTATATGTAATCCTTTTATGTATATGTGATTTTCAAAATAAATAATATTATTATTAATAATATGAAAAAAGCATCAAACTTACTTTAATTCTATATCAATCCATCGAGATATCGCTTCCGAATACACAACTTTCTTAATACGACATTATTATTTACATGTTCACTTTCTTATTCTCCGAGAGACAAATAACCAACCACTGATGACATGTCCCACTTAAAAATAACCCACAAGTATAAAATAATATTAGTAATAATCTCGGTAAACACAAACCGTTCGAAATTCAAATAGAAAAGGTAAATAAAATTCACTACGACAAAAAAAAACCAAACGAATACAGAAAAGGAACGCACGTTTCGAAAATTAAATCACCGACGACCTCCATCCAAGATCAGTATTCCCAGAACATCGTAAAATACTTATTACGTGCCTACGATCGCGTTAGAATAGGACCTTGTAGCACACCCGCGACAACGTATGACTCGTCGAATAATATGCACGAGTGCATGACACATTCGAAGAATAAAGAATAGCGGTAGGCCGTGTCATAGCACTCGAGCAGGTGAAATTACCGATGCAGGAATAGCATAGGAGGCGATGGTAAATCGAGTCGGCGAAAGTCGACGGAATTTCGGCGCTCCGGTAAAATTTCTTCTCGGTTCGAATTCACAATTCGCTATTCGATCAAATCCAAATCGAGTGAGTGCTGACGGATTACGTTGCACTAGTTTGATCAGTAGGTGTGGAATTTAATTACGCTACCGTGCGCTAATCCACACGTATTATGTTCGGGTTTCGTTATTGGTGCAAATCATTATTTTACTCGACCTCCAACTAACGCTTAAAGAGAGTAAAGTGGCACTTCTACTCCAGAGGGATTAAAAGCGTCACATTTGTGCAGATTATTATTTTACACGACCTCCAACTAACGCTCAAAGAGAGTAAAGTGGCACTTCTACTCCCGAGGGTTTAAAAGCGTCACCTTTGCGCAAATCATTATTTTACACGACCTCCAACCTCCAACTAACGCGCAAAGAGAGTAAAGGGCACTTATTCTACTCCCGAGGGATTAAAAGCGTCACATTTGTTCAAATCATTATTTTACACGACCTCCAACTAACGCTCAAAGAGGGTAAAGTGGCACTTCTACTCCCGAGGGTTTAAAAGCGTCACATTTGTGGAAATCATTATTTTACACGACCTCCAACTAACGCTCAAAGAGAGTAAAGTGGCACTTTTACTCCCGAGGGATTAAAAACGTCACATTTGTGCAAATCATTATTTTAGGCGACCTCCAACTAACGCTCAAAGAGAGTAAAGTGGCACTTCTACTCCAGAGGGATTAAAAGCGTCACATTTGTGCAGATTATTATTTTACACGACCTCCAACTAACGCTCAAAGAGAGTAAAGTGGCACTTCTACTCCCGAGGGTTTAAAAGCGTCACATTTGTGGAAATCATTATTTTACACGACCTCCAACTAACGCTCAAAGATAGTAAAGTGGCACTTCTACTCCCGAGGGATTAAAAGCGTCACATTTGTGCAAATCATTATTTTACACGACCTCCAACTAACGCTCAAAGAGAGTAAAGTGGCACTTTTACTCCCGAGGGATTAAAAACGTCACATTTGTGCAAATCATTATTTTAGGCGACCTCCAACTAACGCTCAAAGAGAGTAAAGTGGCACTTCTACTCCAGAGGGATTAAAAGCGTCACATTTGTGCAGATTATTATTTTACATGACCTCCAACTAACGCTCAAAGAGAGTAAAGTGGCACTTTTACTCCCGGGGAATTAATAGCGTCACATTTGTGCAAATAATTATTTTACACGACCTCCAACTAACGCTCAAAGAGAGTAAAGTGGCACTTTCACTCCCGAGGGATTAAAAGCGTCACATTTGTTCAAATCATTATTTTACACGACCTCCAACTAACGCTCAAAGAGAGTAAAGTGGCACTTCTACTCCCGAGGGATTAAAAGCGTCACATTTGTGGAAATCATTATTTTGCACGACCTCCAACTAACTCTCAAAGAGAGTAAAGTGGCACTTTTACTCCCGAGGGATTAAAAACGTCACATTTGTGCAAATCATTATTTTAGGCGACCTCCAACTAACGCTCAAAGAGAGTAAAGTGGCACTTCTACTCCAGAGGGATTAAAAGCGTCACATTTGTGCAGATTATTATTTTACACGACCTCCAACTAACGCTCAAAGAGAGTAAAGTGGCACTTTTACTCCCGGGGAATTAATAGCGTCACATTTGTGCAAATAATTATTTTACACGACCTCCAACTAACGCTCAAAGAGAGTAAAGTGGCACTTTCACTCCCGAGGGATTAAAAGCGTCACATTTGTGCAAATCATTATTTTACACGACCTCCAACTAACGCTCAAAGAGAGTAAAGTGGCACTTCTACTGCCGAGGGATTAAAAGCGTCACATTTGTGCAGATTATTATTTTATACGACCTCCAACTAACGCTCAAAGAGAGTAAAGTGGCACATTTACTCCCGAGGGATTAAAAGCGTCACATTTGTACAAATCATTATTTTACACGACCTCCAACTAACGCTCAAAGAGAGTAAAGTGGCACTTCTACTCCCGAGAAATTAAAAACGTCACATTTGTGCAAATAATTATTTTACACGACCTCCAACTAACGCTCAAAGAGAGTAAAGTGGCACTTCTACTCCAGAGGGATTAAAAGCGTCACATTTGTGCAAATCATTATTTTACACGACCTCTAACTAATGCTCATTGGCACTTTTACTGCCGAGGGATTAAAAGCGTGATTATTGCTCTCTAGGGAGTAAAAGTGTTTTCACTATATCAACATTGGACATATAATGAATTTCTATAATCATAAATGAAGATCATTCAAAATAATGACCTAAATAAGGTTCGGAAAGCTTCAAAAACTGAACTAATTATCCGGAAAATTTCCAGCCGATGTATAGTCCGGAATAATTGGGGAATGCTTATTGAAATAGAACCACCCGTACCACATACAATGGGACGAACAGCTACATAAGGAGATAATAGAATTCCCAGATTTGAAATGGCACACTGACGGCTCCCAAACCGATGCAGGTACTGCTGTCGGAATACATGGAGAATCTTCCAAAGTACATCCAACGATAAAATCGAAAAACTCAAAGTCTAGTACCACAACTAATATATTATAAATTGCAACACGTCTAAATCGCAAACAACTACTCCTGGGACAAAATCCCCCAGATGCCTTGAATTACAGCAATCCAGACGTGCTTTGGATGGTAGTTTAGCCAATCCAACTCTTTGATTTTGTTATTCAAGGAACCTGTCATTCCCAGACCGGTTTCGGCATTTTTGTGCCTCATCAGTGAGAAGTATACAGCTCGACATTGCACCTCTAAGCAATGTCTGAAGACTGCATTGGATATTGGATCCACCAGGTACTTATAGCCACTGATTGTGACGAAGTCGGTGTATTGTTGTCCAACGCCCTCTTCACTCAAATAACAAAGTCAAAGTTTGCAGGTAGGCATCCCATCATGCAGGCTAGGAACATATCAGCCAGACTGTAGTAGAAATCTAAAAAAACATTTTTTTTCTGCGCTCTTCTGATCTAAGATATCCCATATCGCGGAAGCCTCTGGCATATTGCGTTTCCCGCCCATTTGTTACTCCACCCAGTCCAGTATTTTTGTACCCTGCAGTTTGTACAGTTCTTTTGCTGGGTCTTTGTTAGAACTTTCGGGGTCTACTGTTGGTTGCCCAAAAAATGCCTACCAATTCCTCGCATTCGCACTGTCTCTGGTTCCTTTGTAACGTTTAAAACGTTTCAGTTTTCGATTTCTTAAAAATAGTCTGTAATTAGACAACACGCATCACGCCCTAATGTAATATCAGTTGTCTATGGTAGTTTCAATTGGTTGTTGACATCGTTCGATCGAAAGTTCCCGATCGCGAATCCCGATTGTCATATAATCGGAAGAATAAACCTGTTGAACAAGTGATATTGTGTGAAGTCAATTATTAGTTTGTGTTAGTTTTTTTTCTTCGTCAGACAAAGACCTGGGAGACCTAATTAATAAAGGAGATCTGGGAAACTTATAAAAAGGAGACTAAAGGAGACTGGTAGATATTGAGGAGTATTTTAAGGGGGACCAGGAGATCTACTCCCTATAAAAAGGAGACCTAATAAAGAATATCTGGGAAGTATTCGAAAGGAGACCCTTAAAATTCTCCTCAATACCTACCAGGTCTCCTTTAATCTCCTTTTTATAGGTCTCCCAGATCTCCTTTATTAATTAGGACTCGTACATTACTAAGCCGTTTTCCTCGTTCAAATCGGACCAATAATAAGGCCCGTCTGTTACTGCGCATGATTTTTGTTTACGTATCCAACCCCATTATACCGTTTTCCTCGTTCAAATCGAACCCATATCAATCAGTTTATAAGTTATAAGTTTATGACACATATTCGTACAGTCCAACAAAACCAAACTGAACCGCGAAGGTCATCACGAATGCACTTGGAGGTGTTCTAGCGTCTCTCGTACTGTTCGCTTGGGTACTTTTGCATTGGAAGTGTTTTTAAATGTTTGGCAACATCGGTGTAGGAAGGGTCGATGCTGTTAGCTATGATGACCTTCGCGGTTCAGTTTGGTTCTGTTGGACTGTATTTATAGGGAATCTAACTACGCTGCGCCCAACTTTAAATTGTTCTTTTTATTTCCTCTTAAGAAGGTCTCCATTGTACAGTTCTATTTTGTTTAGGAACTCTTTTACTGATACATGACCAGTCATTAGTCCTGTTATCACTCTCCGCCTACTTCCAACAAGAGCAGTTCAGCTGTTCTATTAGAACAGTCTTCCTATGAAAGATTTTCCGTGTTTTTGTCCTGACCCATTTTGCCAGTGTTACAGGAATCTTTGCCTGTTCCTGTTTTAGTTTTTTATGACCACTCGGACCGAGCATTTCAGTGCTCCGGGGTTCTGTTCTATTTCTGATATTTCCTCAGTTCTTCGATGCATTCCCATACCAGTTTAGACGTCACTTCCTGTTATGCCAAGACATGCAAGTCTTTGCACCTTGCCTGGTCAGCTCCTCGTTGTGTTGAACCACCACACTGTTGCTGCAAATGTCATAGAGTAGACACTCATCTATGATCCTGATAGATAACAGATCTACTTCAGGGATGCGCCCCTGCCCACGCGAGTCTTGGTTTATCTCCCAATATACCACCCTGGGGAAACCATTGTCACACTCCCACTTCCTCTAACCAAACCCATATTTCCTCACTTTCTAATACTCCTACCCCTCTTTGGAAAGCAATGGGAATCTACCAATGAGTAACTATCCCCCGAGAGAATCACGTAGGCTCGGCCAATGTGATCACTACCCTAAGGAAAAGAAGAAGACTTCAGCTCTCCCTTTAGCTGTATTCTTATTCTCTCTGGTAATCAGCAATCAAGACAAGAGAGAGGGAAGGACGAATAGAAATCGACGTGTAAGGAGGTTATGTAAGGGAGATACAAAGAGCCTACAGACCTAGGTGTCACCTAGAGGCTCCTGGCAGCCGGGCCCTCCAAAGGGGTTAAGGTCTTAGTCAGTATGCTCCTCTCACAGTAAACCTTGAAATTAAAGGGTTTTCTTCACCTTCGAAAAAAAAGGAGGTTATGTCTGGTGACAATAAGGACTCTAGAATGGAGTTTTTTCAGTGCGACACTCTTTGCTGATTGTATTTGAAGTGTTTGCCTTCAGGGAAAATATTTTACACTTCCAACGCCATTTTTTATATATCGAGATAATTTTATAACGTTTTTCTTCTTTTTTAACCAACAACGACATACGCAACCTTGGAGGAAAATTAAAACCACTAAAAGTATGTTTAGATACGTTTATTTGAATTTATTCAAACTACTATACATAATTGGACTATATTTACGTATATAAAAGTTTAATTATGTGATATAAAAATAATAAAACTATAACTAAATATATCACCGTATATTTGGTTTTATTGCTTATGCCATCTGTGCTGATTAACCAAAAACATAAAAGACCAACTAATTATAAAATATCATTTCGATTACAAATTCATTTGTCACTTCCAAAAGTCAATTTCAATTCACTGCAATCAACACTTCAAATGTCACATGTCAATTGTCAAATGTCAATTGTGAAATGCCACTTGTCAATTGTCAAATGTCAATGGGCAAATGTCAATTGTCAAATGTCAATTGTCAATGGTCAAATGTCAATTGTCATGTGTCACAGAAGTCAATATTACGATGTTACCTGAAATTTCATCTAGACAAACATAAAAGACCAACTAATTATAAAATAGCATTTCGATTAAAAATTCATTTGTCACTTCCAAAAGTCAATTTCAATTCACTGTTCATCGTTATGTCAAATTTAGACAAATCAACACTTCAAATGTCACATGTCAATTGTCAAATGGCAATTGTTAAAGGTAAATTGTCAATTGTCGAATGTCAAATGTCAATTGTCATATGTTACAGAAGTCAATATTACGATTACGACATATATGCTTTTCAAACTTAAATAATCGCGATATTTACCGAATATTTTAATAACTTATAATTATTTATGTATATATTATTTGTTTGGCGTGTCAGTCGATTTGCTAGGCTGCTCTTTAAGGATGCCTTCGAGATCAGAAACGGCCGCCGATACTTGAAAGAGTCTTCCAAAAACGTCCGCCAGATCAGGCTCTTGATTGAATATCACAAAATATTCTAAAAGTGAGAAAATAAAATCAAATTTCGTCTCATCTAAACTCGAGGATCTAACGTCAAACAAGACCTCATGATAGCATGACCTTGTAACAAAATATAATGAAAGGTATTTTCAGAAATTTAACAGTCTGGGTCGTTTAAGGGTGTTTGGAAATTGGAAGGGAAAAAATGCGACAACGGAAGGATAATGTGTTTGTTTACTCACCAGGTTTGTCGTATACCAATTTCTTGCAATAAATATTCAAAATAGACATTACGTCATTATCCCTATCGCACAAATCTTCGAATTCTTTAACGAACTCTTCTTTGTTGCATTTGAAGTACAAAATGACCGATGTCCATTTCTCGTTTTCGATCAGCCTGCACAAATTGAACAGGAGATTTTCCGAACTAACGCTACCGGCTATGTTGAAAGAAATCCCACCGTCGGCGTCGGTGTCTTCATAGGCTCGCGTCAGAGCGTTTCGGATCAACATTATATCCCCAGTTACGTCTTTAAACTAAACAAATGTAGATTATGTTACAATAAGTGCATAACAAAATAAGATTGCAATTAATATGTATTTTCTAGGATTACCTTCGTCTGATGTACCTCAAGGACCAATTTTAGGGCCTACCACCATTACACATATACCTACAGGGATAGGTGAGAGGTGTCGCATGCAGACTCATGCAAGGGTCATCACGAAACTCCAGGGGACAGAATACCAAAGGTTAGAAGAAGAGCTAAGGGAGAATCCAACTATAGGAATGCCCATCGACACCATGGTAACCAAATAAAACTTCAATAGAAAATACAAAGTCAAAGTACTAGAGAGAGAACACTGGTAGGAAGAAGCATCCATCAGAGCAGCAACAATCTGGAATATACGGGCGGAAAACAAGGATAATGATCCCATTGAGCTGGTCCAAAGCGGAAATAGCAGCAATACACTTCTGCATTGGAGAAATAAACAGACAAGACAGCATAGGTCAGTCCGATGTCATATTCTCCGACAGCACTAAAGGTAAAGTAAACTATAAACTTGTGTCTGTGCCCTGAATGAGCTAGCATACCGCAAGAAAGTGATCCTGGCATGAGTTCCAGGACACAAAGGACATCAAGGCAATGAAAAAGCCGACGAAGTGGCCAGACGAAGCTCGCCAATGGCATTCTGTGGCCCGGAACCTTTCTGCTGCATAGCAAAAGCAAAAGCAATAGTAGGCATGCTTACAGGACCCTGTAAACTCAACAAACACATGAAAAGGTCCTTTAGAAGAAACCACATGCAGGTTTTGCCAGACTAAAGAAGAAATCTCAATCCATATCCTATGCAAATGCGAAGGAATAGCAAGAACAAGGACAGGAAGAACCAGAGGCAGAAAGCTACGTTGAAGAGCCATTGTCAGGGATCCTAAACATCCTTAAAAGGACGAAGCTCGCGCAAGTCATCTAACTATCAAGGTGTTTTTATTATCCATAAAGAGGAGCCGAAAGATTGCAATCATATGTATTTTCTAGGAACGTCTTCATCTGGTGTACCTCAAGGATCAATTTTGGTGCCGATTCCTGTTGCTTTCTCCGTCAAATAATTTAGTTTAGATATAATTTGAATTAAAAAAAAATTTTTGATAATTTCGAGAATACACGGTATGGAAAGTGGAATAACTTACCTCTGCACTTTTAAGGCTACCGTGTAACGTAGTAACCATTTTATTTCCAGCTTCTATTAGCAATAGGAGTTGGAAATATAGTTTATAGAGAGCTTTCCCAAGATCTAATAAATACTGTTCGTGATGAAAATCGCCTGTCGGTTGACCGCTTAACCTTTCCAGCTTTAAGGTTGTTTTTACGGCGTCACAATACTAAAAAAAATAACATTTTATCGAAAAAAAATTGCGATAACTTTTGACGAAAACAATTTTATGAAAAAAAAAAGTTAAATGTACGCTTTGGTCGGTGAAATAATTACACAGGCCTACAAAACAAAATGAAGGTCGTGAGCTAGGCGATCTGAACCATGATTTCTTATGTATTTTGACATTCTAAAACCTAATCCATCAAAAAAACATTTTTCTACTTAGTACAAACGTATTTCCAGACCAGGTTGGGAGTTTTTTGGTACTGGAGACATGAAACTGGCCATATATGATGTCACGACAGCTGCCAACACCTCCAAAACTGTCAAAATTCCCGAAAATGGTCCGGAGTTTTCAGTTTTTTTTTTTGACAGCTGTCACAATCGAGACTACCGAGTCAATAGCTCATCTATGGCTACCGGATATGAAAACCGGAAAACCCGGACTATTTTCGGGAGTTTTAAACGTGTTGACAGCTGTCATGACATCGTATTTGGCCAGTTTCATGTCTCCAGGCTCGAAGATGACATATCCAGTACCAAAAAACTCCCATTCTGGTCTGGAAATACGTTCGTACTCCGTAGCTTGTAAGTGCGTGGAAAAAAATTTTTTTTCATGGATTCGGATTTAGAATGTCGAAATACATAAGAAAACATGGTTCAGATCGCCTTTGGTACTGGATATGACATCTTCGAGCCTGGAGACATGAAACTGGCCATATACGATGTCATGACAGCTGCCAACACCTCCAAAACTGTCAAAATTCCCGAAAATGGTCCGGAGTTTTCAGTTTCTTTTGACAGCTGTCATAATCGAGAATACCGAGTGTCAAGAGCTCATCTATGGCTACCGGACATAAAAACCGGAAAACCCGGACCATTTTCGGGAATTTTAAACGTGTTGACAGCTGTCATGACATCGTATATGGTCAGTTTCATGTCTCCAGGCTCGAAGATGACATATCCAGTACCAAAAAGCTCCTATCCTGATCTGGAAATACGTTCGTACTCCGTAGCTTGTAAGGGCGCGTGGAAAAATTTTTTTTTCATGGATTCGCATTTAGAATGTCGAAATACATGGTTCAGATCGCCTTTGGTACTGGATATGAAATCATCGAGCCTGGAGACATGAAACTAGCCATATACGATGTCATGACAGCTGTCAACACTTCCAAAACTGTCAAAATTCCCGAAAATGGTCCGGGTTTTTCAGTTTTTTTTGACAGCTGTCATAATCGAGAATACCGAGTGTCAAGAGCTCATCTATAACTCACGGACATAAAAACTGGAAAACCCGGACCATTTTCGGGAATTTTAAACGTGTTGACAGCTGTCATGACATCGTATATGGTCAGTTTCATGTCTCCAGGCTCGAAGATTGTAACGTTATCAGCGGATATTAGGAATAATGTTCATTTTTGAATATTGAAACGTTTTTGGCAACTCGATTAAGGAACTTTGTATGAAATTTCGAATTGACGTTAGCGCCCTCTTTCCTGTACAGATTGATAGATTTTGAACGAGTCTTTAGAGACATCAGTCTTGGTGTGGTTTTCAACAGGGTAAGTGTGCTCATTTTTTCTTCATAGTTTAATAATTTTGTTTCTATATCATTTTCGTTCTTATCAAGAACTGTTAAGAAACGTATTTAAAATATATTTAACTTTTAAAAACTGTTGATTTTACGAGTATCTGTTCGCCCTCAAGTACTCGAATTTATCATTTGTACAAGACAGATATAACAGCTTGTCTATCTCGTATTTTGATGAGTTCCGGAGGAGAAAACCAATCCAGATGTTAAAAAACTAGATGTACTGTAGCCAGAATACAGTTTAGAACACTCGAAATCAGTGTTATCGTCGGTGCAGCTGACCCCAGTCTCCGTGGAGCCAAAGTAGTTGTGGCTCGTGGTCACACACAAAGTCTCGTCTATAAAACAACAAAATAAAACTCCAGAGATGACTCAACGACTTATATCTTAAACTGAGAGCCCTAATCACGGACCTTCAAACGGTCAGACCAATGCCAGTCTCAACAACAACAAAACAAAAACAAATTCCTCTGCGCCATATATAAGCAGCAGATTTATTTCTTGCTGAATACAAAAAAAAATTCAACATATGTATCAAAAGACTCTTGCAGTTATAAATAATCAACTTCACAGTTCAATCAATGCAAGACTGCAACAGAAATTCTTAAAGGAATAATGCCGACCTAACATTTCTTTCTTTTGCTTCAGATACGACCGAGAAGTGTTTACTTAACACTAATCATAATTTTCGTCTTGCTTTACTTTTATCAATAACAAAGTATCGTCAACCACCTGGCAATCCAACCTCCAAGAGGACAAACGGTGAGATCCATCCAACTCACAGAAAACAAGCTCTTAAAAAATATTTATTCATCCTATTTATAATAATTCATAATAATTCTAGCCTTCAGTTATATTATTGTTTGTTTACTTAAAAGCCTTCAGCTATTGTAATTTTTGTTTTATTATTAATAAATCCCATTAAATTTTTATCGTGTTTGATTTCCTCAAGGTTCTCAGATAAATTGACAAATATCAATTATTATTATATTTCAAAGGCACAGCTAATTCTTTTTTTTTCTTTTTTTTCACATAAGTTTCTATTTTTAAATAAATGATAATTTCAAATGTGATGGCGCCCCCTCAGAGAAATAACTCAAAGTATAGCCGATTCTCGCCCTGAAAGCTCTTCATCAGCTGGCCTAAGAAACTTGGAAACTGGCGCTATTTCATTCATTAATTGTGACGAGCCCCAGAAATTAAAAATTAAACGACTTAAGGCAGTTTATCGTCACGTCACAAGATGACATATCCAGTACCAAAAAACTCCCATCCTGGTCTGGAAATACGTTCGTACTCAGTAGCATGTAAGGGCGCGTGGAAAAAATTTTTTGTTCATGGATTCGGATTTAGAAAGTCGAAATACATAAGAAAACATGGTTCAGATCGCCAGCTTACAACTGTGATATACCAGTATATTGTATTAATGTTATTGTTTAGATATTGTTATTGTATAACAAACCGACATGTACGGCAAGGACGGGCGCTCATGAACGACGAGTGAACTGTCTAAGTTCACTCGAGTACAAGATGGTACAAAAAAATGTTTAAACGACGTAACTTACCATACTGGCTTGTTCTTTCTTATCGCAGAAAGTTTCTAGATGTTCTTGCACTTCCAACATGCCATATTTCAACGTTTCAATAAATCGAGAGTTGCTTATAGCGGACGTGTTAAACCAAATCAAGTTTGTGACCAATACACGATGATTTACAAAGTCTACCATCGATAACAATCTAGAGCCTATGAGCTTTATCGTTGGTAGACCGCTAACGGACGATTGGGACATGTAGGAGCAAGACTCCTTGGTGATTTCCAAAGCCGTCGAACAAATTTCCTGTAAAAACATTCGTTAAAATAAATAAAAATTGTTGTTGCGATATAAATCGAGACATACCGTAACCAACTTTTGAAACTGATGGAAAAACTGTAAAGTATTAGCGGGTGTTTGCAACATGTTCGATTGAATGTAAGTCGTCCAATTTTCTAATACGTCGCTCTTCGATACTATTCTCATATTCATCAAAGTCGATAAATTCGGAGAAGCGTTACAAGGAGTCACTTCTCCCAAATCCCCCGTACTCGAACCGCTAATAATTAAAAAAAAAAAACATGAGAGAAGTCAAACAATTTGAAATACTTCCAATTGGGATATGACGTGGGGACGTGGCCTATCCAAGATGGCGTCAAATAGGTGTCATCCTTGTATCAGCCCCAATCAGGATCTGTCTCGACCTGATCGGTTCCATACGTATTAATCGAGTTATCGCGCTAAGAAAATTTGCCAGGCCAAATTACTTTTGCTCTATGATATAGTGGACGGCGGAAAAGTAAAAATGAGTCTCACGATTGACCAAATTTGCGAATTAACTACAGCAGATCCTAGCAAACTAAAAAAAATTAATGAAAGTGACAGTGACTGTGTGGACGTAGTGGCTTCCTGTTTATCAACGTCGAATTTGCGAGGTAAACAACATCAAATTAATGGGAAAATTGCAGGAGATGAGTGTTGTTTGTTCCTGCAAGGCTTCCTTGCCAATGGAGCAAATTTGCGTGGGGCTGGTTCGAAATTTTGTTGAAGGAAAGAAAGAAAAATTCCCGGAAGTGGGTGGGGGTAAGTAAATATAAGTTTTGAGGGTTGGATATTGTTTTTTTACAATTTGTGGCTGAAATATGTAAAAGTTGTAGACAATTACAGCATCAGAGATGTTACAAAGTCACTTGAATGATATCCAAACTTGGTTACTCAAATACAGAATAAAAATAAACGAGACAAAATCAAACCAAGAGACTTTCACACTGAGAAAAGATCAATGTCTTCCAATCTTTATAAATGATATTCAAATGCCACAATCCATAAGTACGAAACAACTAGTGTTGAAAATCAACATAACGCCGCCACTGTGCTCGAAAAGGGCAATCAAAATAAATAAAAATATTCAATTAAATAATCGAATAAAAAATACGAAGCGCGCTAATGTATTTCGTCAAAAGCGATATCAGGTTTCACATAAAATAATCCAAAGAAGTCAATCTAAAATACTCCGTATGATAACCTTAGTATGTGTCCAATGCAATCCTACAAGAAGACTCAAAAATTCCATACGACAGGTACTTTTAAAGTGACAACTGACACTGACAACTGACAAACTCGGAACAAGAATACATAAATAATTTAAACTATAACAACTGGTGGCAATCCACGATTTTAGTAAAAGGCAATTGACAACTTTGAAGTGACAACTGACACTCTTGAAGTGACAACTGACACTTTTGAAGTCGCAACTGACGCTTTTGGAGTAATTGATGCTATTAAAGTGACAACTGACACTTTTAAAGTGACAACGGGTACTTTTAAAGTGACAACTGACACTTTAGAAGTTGCAACTGACGCATTTGAAGTAACTGATACTTTTAAAGTGACAATTAACACTGACAACTGACAAACTCGGAACAAGAATACATAAACAACTTAAACTGTAACAACTAGTGGTAATCCACGATTTTAGTAAAAAGCAATTGACAACTTTGAAGTGACAACTGACACTTTTAAAGTGATAACGGGTACTTTTAAAGTGAGAATTGATACTTTGAAAATGACAACTGACACTGACAACTAACAAACTCGGAACAAGAATACATAAACAACTTAAACTGTAACAACTAGTGGTAATCCACGATTTTAGTAAAAGGCAATTGACAACTTTGAAGTGACAACTGACACTTTTGAAGTCGCAACTGACGCTTTTGGAGTAATTGATGCTATTAAAGTGACAACTGACACTTTTAAAGTGACAACGGGTACTTTTACAGTGACAACTGACACTTTAGAAGTTGCAACTGACGCTTTTGAAGTAATTGATACGTTTAAAGTGACAATTGATACTTTTAAAGTGACAATTGACACTGACAACTGACAAACTCGGAACAAGAATACATAAACAACTTAAACTGTAACAACTAGTGGTAATCCACGATTTTAGTAAAAGGCAATTGACAACTTTGAAGTGACAACTGACACTTTTGAAGTCGCAACTGACCCTTTTGGAGTAATTGATGCTATTAAAGTGACAACTGACATTTTTAAAGTGGCAACGGGTACTTTTAAAGTGACAACTGACACTCTGAAGTCGCAACTGAAGTAATTGATGCTTTTAAAATGACAACTGACACTGACAACTGACAAACTCGGAGCAAGAATACATAAACAATTTAAACTGTAGCAACTAGTGGTAATCCACGATTTTAGTAAAAGGCAATTAATAACTTTGAAGTGACAGCTCAAAAATTCCATACATTAAGGATGAAATCTCAGAGCGAAGTACGAATCATCACAAAAAATTAGAAAACCATGTTAATAGAACTGCTCCATCCACTTCTAGAACCCCAAAACACAAGAAGGCTGAAAAGGAACTGGCCAGCCGACCTAACAAATGGTTGAAGAGGATTTGTCATTAGAGAAAACCTCATCATGCTTGACGTGAAACAGTTGAAACACCCTGTAGGTATTTCTGTTCCAACTTGAATAATTCACGGCTACTTGTTTGTGTTGTGGACTGTATAAAATATCGTTGTTTATGGAATAAAATTGTACACTTTATTGAACTGCATATTAAACATCAACACACATCCTCTTAACAGGCGGAATTTATGTGATATACCGAGTATATCCATCGCCCAGTATATTGTATAATTGTTATTGTTTAAGGTTACTGTCGGGTCGTGTTATAGTTATCAAGACACCGACTTGTAACGGCAAGGTCGGGCCTCGATCTTACGTGTGTGAACTCTAGTTCACTCTCTGCTAAGGTTGTTCAGGTCGTGAGAAAATATTTATTTTTCGATTTTATACGAATTTAAATTAAAAAAAAAGTCACGTTGCCCCACGTCAGGACCCAATAAAGACTGACTGCGCGCCAAATCTTCAAGCGATCTTATCGCCAACCTACGACGAATTGGCCGATAAGGTCGCTTGGGCTTTT
Organism: Crepidodera aurea; assembly: GCA_949320105.2. NCBI lineage: Eukaryota > Metazoa > Arthropoda > Insecta > Coleoptera > Chrysomelidae > Crepidodera > Crepidodera aurea. The sequence goes on from OX439480.2 coordinate 15,924,031, forward strand.
TTCGATGGTTTATAATAAATGTCAGCGATATAACTCAAATTGATAATAAATAAAAACATAATAATTGTACCTGGTATCTGATCTAGCGCTGGATTGAACCTGCGAATTATTTTCTCTCAAAGCCAAAGACGATGGAGGGAACATTGCACTATTTTCGATCATACTGTTATCGAATTCGGGAGCGATAGCAATTTCGTCTAACGGAGATTCAGATCCAACCTCATCGTCTGACGATTCTTCGGTTAATAATCGCTAGAGTAAAAAAACCATTTAAAACATTCATGTGTTGTTATTAGTAAACAAACAAAAAAAACAACAAAAGCAGGCGATTAAATATAATTAAATTCCAAGGGAGCATAAATTCCTGTACACCAGGGGTGAAAACTACTGAAGAAAGAACCCGCGTCTCCAGTTTTCCGTACTGATGCCCTAACCGCTAGACCACCGAGGCATGTAATCCGTCAATGATCTAGCTGGTTAAGAGGAGATATATTAGGGATGTCCTTCCTAATTCGGACATCAGGACATCCCTAATATATCTCCTCTTAACCAGCTAGATCATTTCCGGATTGCATGCCTCGGTGGTCTAGCGGTTAGGGCATCAGTACGGGATACTGGAGACGCGGGTTCTTTCTTCAGTAGTTTTCACCCCTTGCTCCCTTGGAATTTAATTTCATTCTAGGAAATATAATGTTTGGTTAGTATACCCTTTCGTGATTGGTTTAGTGACTGTTGCAATACAAAAAAAAACGTCAACTCACATTATGATCAAAAGGACAGACGTGTACCTTTCTTACTGTTAGTACGGGCGTTTTTTCACTAACGCTGTCTTCCAATTGCTTCAAATTTCCTTGATCGTCTTCACCTTGGCTCAAAGGTCGTCGCCTTACGCCCCAATTGAAGTTATCTGTACTTTCACCCTAAAAATAAGGAGAAAAACAATTAATATTTCACGAGGAACCCTTCTGTTGGGATACAAATCTTATCTAGCCAATATTGTGATAGTAAACGTAGAGGACTGTATGATGTTGGCGCTGCAGTTGAAATAAAATGCACTTGGCAATAAAAAAAATATTTTTATAGAGAGAATATGTTTTAATAAAAGTGCCTGGCTGGAAATAAGCAAATAAACAGCTTTGGTACACAACAGAGAAACGACAGATGATGGAGAAGTGCGGAGTGAACAAGCAAAAATATTGCCCGACAAACAATCGTGAAAAGAAACAGCATAAAACGAAATACAGACATGACAAATGAGGCACAACTGTAGGAAAATATTGGCACAGGACCAACCTCGGGATGTGCAGGACTACCAACCGCGCCATCATTTATCCACGTTTACTGAAACACCGTAACGCGTCTTATGTTCAAGTGGAGCTACTGGAGGAAGAAATTGAACTACTGCATCTAAAACATTTCGAATTCGTTAGCGAACTAACCTCAATGCTTTCACTTTCGTATTCTAAGAAGTCGAAATCTTTGAAAACTCCGAATTCTGTAGCGGCGTCATCTCGTCGCGATCCACCGCTCATGTCGTTATTGCCAGCCGATACTTCTTCGGTACTGGACGCCATACTGGATTGTCTTTCGATGATATCTGAAGTTTGACTGAATATAACCTAAAAATAGAGATATTAGTAATAAGGGAAGTGTGGAGTTTATAAAAAAATATGTCTTACTGATGGACTTTTCGGTAGTCCCACGCGTTGTCCACAGGTTGTCAAGAGATTTACCAAACATTCTCTTACTCTCCCCTAAAAAATAAGAAATAAATTTAGACAAGGTCGAATCATTTTTTTTCAAACAAAAATACATAGAAACTCTTTTTCTTTTTAATTCGCTCTTGCGGTTGCCTATACACGGAAAAGAAATATTAACCTCAAAACCATCGAATTGGACGGGAAAGTTATTGAATGGAAGCCAGATGTCAAATATCTGGGACTAATACTAGATAATAAACTCATCTGAAATAAGCACGAAAAAGAAGTAACCAGCCAAGCCACGAAAGCTCTAATGGTGTGCAGAAATTTTGCGGGATAAAACTGGGAATGTAACTCCAAGATCCTGCAGTGGATGTACACGTCAATAGTGAGATCAGCCATCACTTATGGAGCAGTAGTCTGGGGCAGCAGAACTAAGCTGGCCAGTACAAAGGCAAATCTAGCGAAAATCCAAAGACCAGCCTGCGTATGCATAACAGGTGCAATGAGAACGTGCCCAACGGCCGCCATGGAGGTAATCCTAAGCCTTACACCCCTCCATATAGTAGTGGAGATTATAGCGATAAGGACAACCTACAGAATGACCAGAGGAGGATCAACCAAACGCAAGTTTCGACTCCTTCCTGGAAATCACCAAACCTGGGACATGCCCCAAGATGAGATGACAAAGAAGTTTAGCTTTGTGAAAGAATTCAACACAAAACTCAAGAGAAGTGCCATTAAATGGTGCACAGATGGTTCTAGAACAACAGAAGGAACAGGAATAGGAGTATATGGGCCTGGAACCAAATATTCCGAGCATTTTCCAAGCTGAAATACACGCCATCGGAAAATGCCTTGAACTCCCACGTAATCAACTCCAAGATGGTTTGGGAGTGCCTAGAGAATCTAAACGAACTAGGCAAGAACAACGTACAGGCCGATATGCCTATTGAACACAATCAACGAAATGGTAGAAGGAATGGTGAAAGGTAGACTGGTGAAGGAACTCGACGAGATAGGGGGAATATCGGAAGACCAATACGGATTTAGGGCAGGGAGATCGACGATTCAGGCGGCGGAGGAGATTCAGAAAAAGAAACTAGAATGCGGGAAAAGGTGGTTGGTACTCGTTACCATAGATATCAGAAACGCCTTTAACACTGCGTCCTGGAATAATATCGTGGAAGCGCTGGGAAAAAAGAGGGTACCCGCATACCTGGTAAACTTGATCAAGGACTTATCTGTCTGATAGGAGTATAATAATCGAAGGCAATCAGACGATGCAAGTGACTGCTGGGGTCCCACAGGGCTCCGTTCTCGGACCAGTTCTGTGGAACGTCCTCTATGACGGGATATTGAGACTAAACCTCGCACGACACTTGCCTTCGCAGACGACCTGGCTTTGCTGGTGGAAGCAAACGAGGTGGCGGACCTCGAGCACAGAGTATACACGTCACTGGACTTAGAGAGCGGTGTCTCTTTGATAATTTTTTATTAAATATACACTTTATTAAATTCTAATTATTTATTCCTGCGCATTAGCAGTGGCGGCGTATATGTTGAATTTTCAACAACAAAAAAATATAAGTTGAAGCAAAATATTTTTTTTTTCGGATAAAATTAATATTAAAGTATTTTAAAAGAAATTGGAGGAAATTTAAAATACGCACAGAAAGATTTTAGCAGTGAATAAACCTATAATAAATTTTACTCCATGTTTTTTACTACGACAGTAAAATACTGCCTCAAGGATCAATTTCTACCATTTCTAATTTACATACAAGATTTGTAAAATAAACATTGTTGCAATGTACAATACAGAAATTAAAGTAATTGTACCGGACACATCCAAGGTCGATTCCATCCAGACTGCGGTGAAGTATCTGACACTGATAACTGACAAACACGATTTTAGTAAAAGGCAATTGACAACTTTGAAGTGACAACTGACACTTTTGAAGTCGCAACTGACGCTTTTGAAGTAATTGATGCTTTTAAAATGACAACTGACGCTTTTAAAGTGACAACGGGTACTTTAAAAGTGACATTTGATACTTTTAAAATGACAACTGAGACTGACAACTGACAAACTCGGAACAAGAATACATAAACAATTTAAACTGTAACAACACAAAAGGCAATTGGCAACTTTGAAGTGACAACTGACAACTTTGAAGTCGCACTTGAGCATTTTGAAGTAATTGATGCTTTTAAAGTGACAACTGACACTTTTAAAGTGACAACGGGTACTTTGAAAGTGACAATTGATACTATTAAAATGACAACTGACACTGACAACCGACAAACTCGAAACAAGAATACATAATCAATATAAACTGTAACAACTAGTGGTAATCCACAATTTTAGTAATAGGCAATTGACAACTTTGAAGTGACAACTGACACTTTTGAAGTCGCACCTGAGCCTTTTGAAGTAATTGATGCTTTTAAAGTGACAACTGACACTTTTAAAGTGACAACTGACACTTTTGAAGTCGCAAGTGACGCTTCTGAACTAGTTGATGCTTTTAAAATGACAATGGACACTTTTAAAGTGACAACAGGTACTTTTATAGTGACAATTGACTTTTAAAATGACAACTGACACTGACAACCGACAAACTCGAAACAAGAATACATAATCAATATAAACTGTAACAACTAGTGGTAATATTAATATTAAAGTATTTTAAAAGGAAGTGGAGGAAATTTAAAATACACAGATAGATTTTAGCAGTGAATAAATTTTACTCCATGTTTTTTACCACTACAGTAAAATAGTGCCTCAAGGATCCATTCTAGAGCCCCTACTGTTTCTAATTTACATACATGGTACCTACAGATTTGTAAAATAAACCTTATTGCAATGTACAATACATAAATTAAAGTAGTTGTACCTGACACATCCAAGGGCGCTTCCATCCAGACTGCGGTGAAGTATCTGACACTGACAACTGACAAACACGATTTTAGTAAAAGGCAATTGACAACTTTGAAGTGACAACTGACACTTTTGAAGTCGCACTTGAGCCTTTTGAAGTAATTGATGCTTTTAAAGTGACAACTGACACTTTTAAAGTGACAACTGACACTTTTAAAGTGACAACTGACACTTTTAAAGTGACAACGGGTACTTTGAAAGCGACAATTGATACTATTAAAATGGCAACTGACACTGACAACTGACAAACTCGGAACAAGAATACATAAACAATTTAAACAATAACAACTAGTGGTAATCCACAATTTTAGTAATAGGCAATTGACAACTTTGAAGTAACAACTGACACCTTTGAAGTCGCACTTGAGCCTTTTGAAGTAATTGATGCTTTTAAAGTGACAACTGACACTTTTAACGTGACAACTGACACTTTTAAGTGACAACTGACACTTTTAAAGTGACAACGGGTACTTTTAAAGTGACAATTGATACTTTTAAAATGACAACTGACACTGACAACCGACAAACTCGAAACAAGAATACATAATCAATTGAAACTGTAACAACTAGTGGTAATATTAATATTGAAGTATTTTAAAATGAATTGGAGGAAATTTAAAATACGCACAGAAAGATTTTTAGCAGTGAATACAGAAAATAAAAGTAGTAGTACCTGACACATCCAAGGACGCTTCCATCCAGACTGCGGTGAAGTATCAGCAGGGCTTATGGAACAAGACCTTCTTGGGGTAGAAGCGCTCTTAGACGCAGCTGGTTCTTCGGTTTTATGCAGAAAACGTCTTCCGATGACGGGCGTTTGTGACATATCGAAAGTAAATTCCATCGTCCTTCCTGGAAGTTCCTTTTTCGTAAAGATATTATCTTCGTTGAACGACGGATGTGGCATCGGTGTTAAGGAGCTCTCCCAATGCGAATGGATGGTTATTGGAGGCGCTACTAGAGAACTAGATCTACTAACGACTAATTTTAAAATTTTTAAAGATTCTTTCCAATTAGGTCCTTCGATGTACTTCACTATGACTCTCAGTAAATCCGCGTTTACCGGTTGAGCAGCGGCTGTCGCTAGATCGACGTAGTGCAAAATACAATGGATTATGTTCAGGATCGGTAACTGTAGATTGCTAGGACCTTTTTCTAGAATTTCTATTAGGAAGGACAACATGTTTAGGCTCAAATGGGAGTAAGTATCATGAAGATACTTCACCACGCATTTCGTCCATTGGAAACTTTCTTTACTGAATGTTCTTCTGCTGTAGAGGTTCATCACAGTGCCGAGGTTTTCTAGTTTTTTGCTTTTTTCGTGGCTCACCTGCGCGATATTGTCCGCAGCCCTTACACAAAGTTCGTTGGCGTCTTCGTAGTTTAAAAGCATGTATGGAAGTAGAGCTATGACGTTCATAGGAAAGGCTATACTTTGTGAGGGATCAACGACCACAAAATTTAATAAAGGAGTAAAATGCGATAGCAGCGCCACCACTGGTTCGTAGATATTCGGATGCGTACAACCCTAAGAAAGAAATACAATTTTATCCACCGTTTCTAACTCTAAAACTAATACTAACTTTCAGTAACAAGGCGTGTACCCCGGGGAAAGAATTCCATCTCAATTGTGACTGAAGTTTTTCGACTTTATCCCTCGCATCGGGTCTATCCAACGGTAATCTATGCATGACACTAGCAAGTAGCCTGATGGCTAACAGAAACTCGTGTTCGTAGTCGGACTCTAACAGTGACACTGCCAACCAAAATAGTTGAGCTAGAATCGTCAGTTTGTCATCTTGAGTGGCTGTGTCTCCCAACATTTTCAGACTTTGAGCAGATCTGGATCTTGACAAATTGTTTGGCGCGAATTTGTTTATGGAACTCCTAAAAATAACGTTCGATTGGTCGTTTGACAGCTGACAACTGACACTTTTGAAGCCGCAACTGACGCTTTTGAAGTAATTGATGCTTTTAAAGTGACAACTGACACTTTTAAAGTGACAATTGATACTTTTAAAATGACAACTGACGCTGACAACTGACAAACTCGGAACAAGAAAATATAGAAACAATCTAAACTGTAACAACCAGTGGTAATCTACGATTTTAGTAAAAGGCAATTGAAGTGACAACTGACAAACTCGGAACAAGAATACATAAACAATTTAAACTGTAGCAACTAGTAGTAATCCACGATTTTAGTAAAAGGCAATTGACAACTTTGAAGTGACAACTGACACTTTTGAAGTCGCAACTAAGCATTTTGAAGTAATTGATGCTTTTAAAGTGACAACGGGTACTTTGAAAGTGACAATTGATACTTTTAAAATGACAACTGACGCTGACAACTGACAAACTCGGAACAAGAATACATAAACAATTTAAACTGTAACAAATAGTGGCAATCCACGATTTTAGTAAAAGGCAATTGACAATTTTGAAGTGACAACTGACTCTTTTGAAGTGACAACTGACAGTTTTGAAGTTACAACTGACACTTCTGAAGTAATTGATACTTTTCAAGTGACAACTGACAAGCTCGGAACAAGAATACATAATCAATTTAAACTGTAACAACTGATGGTAATCCAGGATTTTAGTAAAAGGCAATTGACAGTTTTGAAGTGACAACTGACACTTTTGAAACGACAACTGATACTTTTAAAGCGTCAACTGACGCTTTTGAAGTAATTGATACTTTTAAAATGACAACGGCTACTTTTAAAGTGACAACTGACGGTAATCTATAAGCAAACGGTAAATGACAGTTTCTAAGTTTACTTACCTATGATCAATTTCGCTTCCATGTCGATTTCGCTCTTTAACATCGGTGGTAGATTGGGCGTTCTTTCTAAAACCGTAAGAAACTGAATAACTCGTACTTCTAGCGTGACCTATTATAGGCGAATAGAATACGGGAGTTCCTGCTAAGTTTATAGGTGAACCTTCCGCGTTCTTCCGATTTGCGTCTTTATTATTGAGATTTGGTGTAGATTTAAAGAAATCTTTCATAAAGTCCAAAGGTCGAAAGTCCGATTCTAGAGATTCTACGGCCGCTTCGAGTGTTAGGAGAAGCTCGGTTACATAACCTAGAAATAATTGATGATTATGAACACGTAACGCCTATAGGTGGAAAAAAAGTCGTCTAAAGTCGGACAAATTTAAGAATAGACCGGTAATTGTCACCGCCTACTGCGCTACTGAGTAATTAGCTCCGCCTTTGCGTATTGGCATCCATATTAGCGGTCTATTCTTAAGATTGTGCGATTCTACCTTGCATATCTTCGCCCTGTTCGGCCACAGTTTCAACTAGCCTGCTTAGAATGTCGGATAACATCCTGGAAGTGATGGGAACCCTGAGAGATCTAAATATTTGTAAAGATCTGCCAGCGTAATGCCTGGAAGAGCAACTCAAGCCTAATTGTAGAGCAGTTTGTGCCCACCGTTCGTTGACGTGCGCGTTCGGTAGGGATTCCCTAAAAACTTTGAGGGTGTACTGCATGAATATATCGATCTGTTCGAAACTTTTAATCGACCAAACTTTGGCCGTTATATCCTCGTAGTTCCATAACGGGGAATTTTGACGGGTGGCTAGGAATTGTATGAGAGATTTGATTATAACCGAAACTGTAAGTTCGATTTTTGTTATTGGAGGAGGTTCTGCATTTTCAGGTACCACTATGACTTGAGGGATAACCGTTTCTTTTTCTTCAACTAAAACTAAACGTTAAAATAGTACTCGGAAGTTTGTTTTATGTTGTATCTTACCAGTTTCTTCAGTCTTAACCACTGGTACTATCTGGGTTACTGCCTTGTTTGCAGCTTCCACGGTACTACCAGTACTTCCAATTTGATTTAACAGAAACTCATTCAAAGTTGGATTCGATTCTAAAAGTTTGTTATAACAGTTCTAGACCAAACCGCATGTTAAATCCCATAACAAATCGCGAAGGTTCGATCTGGCAATTTTTGCTCATTTCAAGGTCAGCTGTCAACGGGGTTGCCAACGTATCAGGGTCCCGGAACCCAACCTAATATAGCGACAGGTTGTAAAATGTTAGATTAGGGTTCCGGGCCCCTGATACGTTGGCAACCCTGTTGGCAGCTGTCATCTGTCAACAAGTGGATATAAAATGGCGATCCGGGCGCGCGTGACCTTGAAATGAGCAAAAATTAGAAAGTTTTAGCAAATTTACGTTAGATCTCCGCTAACGTTAACGCTAGCGTTAAAGTAACGTTGCGTAGATTGTAACGGCAAGTCCAAAATATAGTTTTAGCAAAGTTCGGGAACTTTAACTTTTACCGTAGTTTTACCTTGGTCTGTTAACGGTCAACGTCAACTATTGTTTATTTCTGAATTTTATGGTGTACTTATTTGTTGATGGCAATACTTTTTAATTATTGAAGTCGTTCTATTAGAGAGTTTTAGCAAATTTACGTTAGATCTCCGCTAACGTTAACGCTATCGTTAAAGTAACGTTGCGTAGATTGTAACGGCAAGTGCAAAATAAAGTTTTAGTAAAGTTCGCGAAACTTAACTTTTACCGTGGTTTTACCTTGGTCTGTTAACGTTCAACGTCAACTATTGTTTATTTCTGAATTTTATGGTGTACTTATTTGTTGATGGCAATACTTTTTAATTATTGAAGTCGTTCTATTAGAGAGTTTTAGCAAATTTACGTTACAACTCCGCTAACGTTAACGCTAGCGTTAAAGTAACGTTGCGTAGATTGTAACGGCAAGTCCAAAATATAGTTTTAGCAAAGTTCGGGAACTTTAACTTTTACCGTAGTTTTACCTTGGTCTGTTAACGGTCAACGTCAACTATTGTTTATTTCTGAATTTTATGGTGTACTTATTTGTTGATGGCAATACTTTTTAATTATTGAAGTCGTTCTATTAGAGAGTTTTAGCAAATTTACGTTAGATCTCCGCTAACGTTAACGCTAGCGTTAAAGTAACGTTGCGTAGATTGTAACGGCAATATAGTTTTAGCAAAGTTCGGGAACTTTAACTTTTACCGTAGTTTTACATTGGTCTGTTAACGGTCAACGTCAACTATTGTTTATTTCTGAATTTTATGGTGTACTTATTTGTTGATGGCAATACTTTTTAATTATTGAAGTCGTTCTATTAGAGAGTTTTAGCAAATTTACGTTACAACTCCGCTAACGTTAACGCTAGCGTTAAAGTAACGGCAAGTGCAAAATATAGTTTTAGCAAAGTTCAGGAACTTTAACTTTCACCGTGGTTTTACCTTGGTCTGTTAACGGTCAACGTCAACTATTGTTTATTTCTGAATTTTATGGTGTACTTATTTGTTGATGGCAATACTTTTTAATTATTGAAGTCGTTCTATTATCTCCATAAATCAAATTAATTTTTTTTTACTCCGAAATGTCAAATGCAAATGTCAGGAAGGTCATCCAATAGGAAGTCCCCATTTCGTATAACGTGTCACTTTAAAACGCCCACTATTTTCGCCCATCTAACGTAACAATACACTTAGGCATGCGCAGATTGATAATCGATAGCCTAACGTTAACGTTAACTATTGCTAGATCGAACCTTGGCGATTTCTTATGGGATTTAACATAAAGATTGGTCTAGAACTATCATAGTGCAATTAATTAAATAAATTAATAACTGTAATAGCGTTACCCGTAAAGCTATGTTCTACTACGGACGATAGATTCGGAGTGCTCAGTCCTAGCTCTAGCTGTTTCGTTTTGCTGTTAAGCAAAACATGAGCTACAGTTAAATGATCGTTATGTAGCGCTAGAACGATCAATAAGTTGAGCAAAAGTTGCTTGCAGTGTTGGTAGACCAAAGGACGAGTGTGATCTAAACCTAAGAATAGTATATGTAGCATTAACGGCACGTGAATTGTCCAATCGAGTTCAATGCCGTCCACAACGATATCGCAGAGTAACATTACGCCCACGTTACATCTAGAAAATGAAAAAATATAACAGATTACATATAAATATCGACGGCCACCTCGTACGTTCAACGACTGGGTGATGGGATAAAGGTAATTTCAGAAATTTAACAAACTATCACTCGGGGAATTACCGGGATTTAAATGATCAATGATTACCTGTGAAAACCGGAGATTGGTTGTGAACTATCCGGTAAATATTCGGTGAGCGGTGCAAAATAACCTCCAAATTCCGGCATAGGCAACGGATGAGGCTGCGGTAACGACATGTTAACCTTATCCCTGAGTAAAACATCTTCCTCGATTGCAACCTAAAAGTTTGAAATTTTAGAAACCAAATAGCTTAGAAAAAACGTTATAATTTACCTCTTCGAGGGATCCTATCATCTCGTCTTGATTTTTTTGTTTGTCAGAACGCGACATCGCGAAATCGGAAAATATGTTCGTACCTGAATCGGATTTTGCTACGGAAGTTTTCGATGGATCTTCACCGCTGTGGCGTTTAGTGTGAATCGTTCCCTTTTCGATACCTTTACATTATAAAAGAACATTCAGATCGATATTTCAAAATTATTTAGAAAAAATACTTACTTAAGTCGTTTCGGCTGCTAGAATCCGTCTGACCTGCAACTCCGTTGGTTCCGTCAGAATGACTGGAAGCTTTCCTCATAACGGTTAATCTGTAAAACGGCGGAGTCTCAGTTCTCTCTATAAGACAGTTTAAAGTTTCCACCGTCTGTAATTCCACCATCATTTCGTCCAGTAACCTTACCGATTGGACCCTTGCTAAATACAGTACCACCCTTTTAGCCTGAAACATTTTAAACTTTCGTCGAAGTTGTCAAAAATAATTTTTTTACAACTTACAAATGGTAGAAGCTCACATGGCGCCATTCCTGACACTATTATGAGATACCTAATTATTACTTTCATGTTGTTCGGCCATGATGTACAGAGCGTTGCCCAAACTTCTTCGATTTCTTTCGAATGATTATCTCCAAACTAAAAATTTGTACGTATTATATATACTTGATCAAGTGTGGAGTAGAACATTATCGTTACCTTTGCTGTGATGTAGAAAATATTATTTAAAACCATCTCAGTAGCCTCGGCGGATCCCCAGCCTTCTTTGCGCTCCGAACCCATTTCGTTGGCGTAAAACTGGGTTGATAAAAATTAAATGATGCAAAAATATTAAACTGTACAAACAAATAGAACTCACCTGATAAATATTATGAGTAATATTGGTATGTGGAATATTTGGATCGACCAACTCCATATTGTGTAACCAAGGCAATAAATATTGTAGCAGCAATTGTCTAACTTCGGGTCTTGCTGTTTGAAATCTGTACGTTATTTCTATGAAGAATAAAAAATTTTCAGTGTTATGTCACTTCAGATAAATGTAATTTACAGACACTGAAGACCTTTTGGGTATTTTATCCAATAAATAACTTAACTAAATAAAAATAAGCAACGTACTTGCTTCAGAGCTTCCGACCCGCATCTGGATCGATGTAATTCAATACCTATGAGAGCAAGTAGCCCCAGGAGTAGTTGTTTTTATTGATTTTATTTATTTAATTATAAGAAACTTTAGCATATTTTTAAATTGATTATACGAATTTACTTACCAGAGAACATTGGCATGGTAAGCTCGGGATGAAGTAAGGATAACTGACGAGACAGATGGATTTGTGATCTGCAATAAGTTGTAGCTAAGATGGCGTCTAATGTACTTCTTCCTTTGTCCCCTTCCGCTAAAGATATAAAATTAAATTGAAACTTACAACTTTTAAAAATTTAGTAATTAAAGTGTCGAAATTAAATTTTGAAAATTGGCATTAAAAAGTACGCACTTCAATATGCCAACTCCATATCATTCACCACAATAAAGGAAGTAGAGTAATGAAAATGCGAGGGGTAAACCGCGAATTAAATTTTTGTACATTAATGGCTAGTAATGGCTCCTCACTATTGGCTAGTAATGGCTACTAATGGTCGAGTAATGGCTACTAATGGCCGAGTAATGGCTACTAATGGCCGAGTAATGGCTACTAATGGCCGAGTAATGGCTACTAATGGCCGAGTAATGGCTACTAATGGCTAGTAATAGCTGAGTAATGGCTACTATTGGACGAGGTCTGTACACCAAAATGGACCTCGCGGTTTACCCCTCGTGACAATGTTAGCAGTAATGATGAAAGACTTAAAAGAAGATAAATAAGAGATTATAAAGAAGATGGATGAAGCAATATAAAGAAGATCAAAAAATTATAAAGAAAAATAGAACTTAAAACGTATACAGATGACAAATAAAAAGAAACAAGATATAGTATTGAAAAAAAATACGGAAAACAAGAAAAAAAAGGAAAAAATCAAAAGAATAGATAGGCAAATTAAAAACAAAAGGGGTAAAAGGGAACTTAAGAGAGGGATTGACAAAAAAATGGTATAAATACTAATATTTAATTAATTAAAAGATATGGATAAAAGGACTTGAAAAAATAGAAGAAACGGGACAAGATTTTAGGAATAAAGAAGCAAGAAACGTCCTGTATAATAGACCGTTTCCGTGTTAACAGATTGATAAATGAAATTGGGACACCCTGTAAGCACAAACCCGTTTGTAAAAATAACCAGCGCCAACATTGCTTTGCGTGCTTTCCGCGTTCCCTTTGTCAGTAAACACCGCACCGACACCAAAGTTGCGCATACCAGCGTTCCTTTTGATACAAAGCCGATCGTTTTAGTCCCTCCCTCTCTTTTCTCTAGCGTTGGTTGTTAAAAATACTAAAATCTACTTCCCACTTGGGTGCCCACGTTGTTGCCAAATGCCAATACTATATATTTCCTTGAAATATTACTTTGTACATCATTTTTCTGAGCAGAGCTGACCTGATGTAGCCTTATATTACCTCACCTCACCCTGTAAATTATTGATCTATTACAATTTATTAATTTTTGTTTAACTGTTTCGTGCATTAAGTATGCAATAAGTTTGGCAACAGCGTGGACACCCGAGTGACGGTTCAGACGTAGACTTAAATGTTATAAATACAACCTTCAGTTTACAGCCAGTCGATATTAGCAGGGTTGCCAACGTGTGAGTAATTACTCACATTTGGGAGTATTGTACTAGTCTGTAAGTAAAAGGTAATTGTGGGTATTCAAGAGGTCAGTAGTATACTAGCGGTAATGGTAAATATGAAAAATTCTAATCTGAGTATTTATTAAACTCGTTGAAATTTAAAAAAAATCTGTCAAGTTTACGCGCTCTAATAGTCATCAAATTTTTAAGCTTTTTAGTTTTACAGAGCACTGAATTGGTTTGCCCATTATAACAGTAGAGTTGGTAAATTACGATTTAAAAAAATTTTGTTTTGCTATTGATATTTTCAAGTTGTGAGTAATCCATATTTTTTATTTGTTATGAGGTAATTCTCATTTTTCTGTCGAGTTTTTTTTAGTTAATACTTAATTTACGGTGATTTCAAAAAAAATTGCCTTGCTATTAATATTTTCCAAGTTGTGAGTATTTGTAATCCACAAAAGTTTTGTCAGTAAATCCGTCAATGATAGTTGGCAACCCTGCAGTCGATATTAGTTTGTAGGATGAGTTTATTTACCCACAGTTTAAGCTGTTTTTAAAAAGGAAATTTGAATAAATGTGTTGATTATTGTTTTTATAGTGAATATTGGTTAAACATTTTGTATTATCTTGTTCAGTTTTACGCAATATATATATTTTATACAAGTAATTTTAAAAGACAGCCTAGTATTAGCCACTTCATTGGAATAAACGAAGGTAACCTCACTTTTTTACTTTCTTGAACTGTTTAAACCATTTTTCATTTATATTTGTTAGACTCGGAGCTTTAGACACTCATAAAACGTTGAAAAAAAACAATAAACTTTACTGTATATCCTTTATTGTTTTAAGCAATTTAGGATTAAAAGAATATTATGAAAAATGTAAAAAAAACAAATCATTCAGAAAACTTGAAATACTGTCTTTTATAAAATTAAAACCACATTGGTACGGCAGTAGCTTTTTTATAATTTGTCCCTTATACAGGGTATTTGGTAGAGGGTTAGCCAAACGAAATTGGTAGGTCAATAAGGCCATTTAAAGCACATCTGGCCTATTTGGTTTTTTTTCATTTTCTTTAAAATTTGGTCTTTCAACTAACATAAAAAGAAATCATTGATCTTAAATAACTTTTTTATCATTTCAAACTTGTAATTGATTCTTTTTTGAATATTTTCAATTGCTGCAATTATAAGAGAATTTATACTTAGTCATAAATGAAGTTTCAATAATAATATAAGAAAAAAAAAATACCCAGATAAATAAATAGTATCATTTCCGATATAGAGGGTATCCTTTTTATGATTAATTCTTTTTGGAAAATAGGCATCCAAATTTTTGAAATATCGACCGAACAATTAGAAACACATTGCGTTTATAATTCTTAAGTTCTTTTAATAATCTAGTTGAAGAATTCCATTGTATTTTATGGCCCAAATTCCAAGCATGTTCACATATTTTTAATTTTTCGAATTGTTTATTTTTAATGTATGATTGGTGTTCCTTAAATGTAAATTATATGAAAAGGTCTAGATGCTTTTCCTATATAAAATTTATTACATTCACATGGAATTTTATTTACACAATTTTTTGTATTTTGAATGTCATTAAAAGGTTTTGTATTTGTATTAAAGATTTTAATGCATTATTTGTTTGAAAAAATGTTCTTAAATTAAATTTTGGAATATAAGGGACTTTTACTATGTTTGAATGAAGTATTGGGCGATTTAAATTGTCTTCTTTATTGTTAATATTAAAATTAATTCATTTTAAAATTCGTGATGTATAAATTTATTTGGGGTTGTAGTTGTTCTTAAATCAAGACAAATTTAATAATTCTTTATTTAAAATATCGTCATTTGAACAAATTTTGGAAAGAGATTTGACAATACCTCGTTTAAGTAACACATATTGAGTGGTTTGAATTAAAATTTAAATATCTATTTGTATGTGTTTCTTTTCTAAAGACTGATGTTTCAATACAATTGTTATTGTTGTGTATTAGTACATCAAGAAACGGTAATTTTTATTATTTTCAATTTCAATTGTAAATTTAATATTAGGTTCCGAATTATTAATATTGTTTTGTTTGTTGTATTATTTTTGTTGATTAAAACATTTTTTTAACACTTACTAATAACTTCGTTTATTGAACATCTTGCCAAATCAGTTAACAATGAATAATAATATTGAAAAAAACTGCTTGACATCCCCTGCTACCAATATTTTGATAGGCGAGGTTGCCAAACCATATAAAAATAAAATATCATTAAAAATAAAAAAAGTCAAATGAGGCCGAACCAAATATTATACAGGGTGTTTCATTGCGAAGTCTCCATACATTAAACGCACACATAACACAATTAGACAATTCCGAAAAAACTATATTTGTTGATTACACGAAGGTGGAATTTTTTTATCCATAAAAATTCCAAAAAAAGGACCATGGGAGTGACAAAACTGCACAAAGGATGTGAAATAAAATCACACCAAGTCGGCTTTAACCCAAAAACTTCGATTTTGTCATTAAAGGAGCTTGCCATTCTTAGACCGGTTTCGGCATTATTGTGCTTCATCAGTAAGAAGCAGACTTGGTCGGGCACCAAACCACGTGTGGACTTTCGTAATTCAATACCTGGTGGGGCATATAGCCCAAGGAGTAGTTGTTGAAGTCCAGACGCTAGTGCAGTGTAGGACATTTTTAATGTCCTTGTTCTTGAGAGCTTGTGTGATTTTATTTCACATCCTTTGTGCAGTTATATTTGTTGGGTGTAACCCCCTTCCTAACTCAGATACAGAGTGTTTTATTAATTTTGCTAATTTCTTTCTCGACTCGTAATTTACGAACCACACTGTATCTTTTTTTCATATTTCATAAGAACTTCCTTTAAGGTATCCAAGCGATCAGAATATTTTCCAGGTTCAAAACAACACCCTGTATAAAGGATTTTTAAATATTGATTTACACATTCATAAAGAGCACAAAAAATTGAATTCGACTACGTATTTTTCATTTTCTAGCAGATAATGTTACTAAATGTTCTGCACAATTGATGAATTATCACGTACGTTTATTCCCAACACATACAATTATTTTACAACTGTCAATTTCCTGTCCAGTGGCGTTTCATTTACCATAGGCGTAGTCTGGATTTGTAACACTATATTGCACTAAGCAAAACGAAATTTAAATTGAACATAGAAAATACAATAAAACTGCTGCCACTAAACAGACTCGAGTTGGTGATTTATTGAACTAGAGGTGTTGACATTAGATTACAGTTTCCTCTATCGCCATTTGCTTATTTTTAAAACACTAGTTCGAAATAAAAAACCTGATAGCAACAATTGAAAACAGTCGAGTATTTTTTTCTGCAGGGGCATGGGAAACAATTACCTACCATTTTCGTTTGGCTAACCCTCTACCAAACACCCTGCACAACTTTTAATAAAAAATTGTTTTATCTAATTACAAAATTCAAATAAAAAATTATTTTTTGTAGTTAACTTAAACGAACGCTAAATGTTATTAAATCATGGATACGGACGACGAATTTGAATCGGAAAAAAGTTACTTCGAAGACAGCAGTATTGTAGAAGATGATGCACTTTCTTCACAAATCGGCGTTTCCGAATTTCTCATAACAAAACAACTAATTTTAAAGAGTCAAATACCAAAAAAAAGAACTTCGTTTGATCGTTTGATAATCAAAAATTTAATAAACATTCAAATAGATAATGGACCGTATAAAGTACTTTCTTTAGAAGACTATCAACAAAAATTAACAGGAAATCTTTCTATCGCTTTCTCCAGTGATCAAATCAAAAACTGGCTAACAATTATCGGACTTAAGTGGACAGAGGAATCAAAAGGACTTGAAGAAAATACTGAAACTCAATCTAGCATAGAAGGATTTACATTAAAGTGTTCTGCTGAAGTACAAACGAAAGAAGATACTGAATTTATAGAAAACGGGAATGAAGAAGAAGGAGAGGAGGAGGAAGAAGAAGGGGAATGGGGAGAGGAGGAAGAAGATTTAAGTTCTACACTAGAAGATGATGAAATGACTAATGAAGAAATTATTCCAAGCACGAAAAACTCTAAACTTGGTATACCAGAGATAGAAATGGAAGAAGAAAGACAAAATATAAATGTACAATTAGAAATGGAAGGAAATAACGAAATGCATATAAAAACTGAGTTGCCTGACATTGAAGATGAGGTACAGGCAGATATAGTAAACATAGAAGAATTTAATCAAACAATTAACACTGTAACTAATTGCTTAGATGATCAAGATTTATCAGAAGGCGAGAAAACTGAAGATACAGAAAAAATTACCACAGAAATAGAAATAGATTGTGGAAACAAAGGGGTAGTCACCTACCACTACAGTGTAATAAGAGAAAAAACTCCTCCAAATCACCGAATACTTCCTACTTTTTACTATTTTTATCGTAAAATGAAAAAAACACGTTATAAATGTACGATAGGAACGCTCCTAAAGTGGTTACAACTTTTAAATATAAACGTTAAACCACATAATTATCATAGTAATGTAAAAAAAAAAGAAGACAGACTTTCGTTTAATATTATCGAACTCTTAATACAATTCGAGAAAGAGTTTTACGAGAATAAAAAACCATTACCCAAACATCGAACAATAAATTATAATTATAAATTATTTACAAAAAAAATAACTGAAGATACAGATAAAGAAAAAGTTACTGAGGAAATTCCCGAAGGAACGAAACATTCAAAATTAATAGAAACAAATAGCGAATTAATTCCTACTTTAGACTATTTTTATCATTGTTTAAAGGAAACGAATAACGTATGTTGCAAATCGTGGCTGAAAAAATGGTTGCAGTTTCTAAATATAAAATTCGAATCTACTATCTGCGTTCTTGGTAAAAAATGCGACACCACCGAACAACAACCCTCTCCATCGGTTATAAAACTTTTGATAGAATTCGAAGAAACTTTTCATTATCCGAACAAAACTATACCAGGAGTACTCGTCCGAATGTTGGAAAATATAGATGATAAATATAAAAAAAACGATGAAATTCCCTCGATAGATTTCATTTATGACTACGTGTTTACTTCGAAAGAGTTCGCGAGACGTACACCCTATTCGAAAACGAGACTCATGGATTGGTTAATTGTGCTCAAAATCAATTTTAGAAATAAAACACAATTAAATGTATTCGATAAAAAATTAGACGAAACTTCCGGTCTGTTCTGTGACGCAGACGCACTTCCTAGTCTGGAATATTTCTTTAAAAAAGTCAATGCGTGTTCCAAAAATACGCTTATGAAGTGGTTGGAAGTGCTGAACATAAAATACGAACTAAAAGACCGCAATTTAGACACAAACTGGAATCCAGACCCCCCGCTGTCATCCGTCATTACAAACTTGTTGATAAATCTCGAAGATGACTTCTATAAAAGTAAAGAAACCTCTTTGACGTTACCTCGGTTTTTGATCGATTTGGAAACCCAATTTAAAAAGGAATCCATCAAAATTCCTTCGTTAAATGAGTACCAACAAAAAGTGATAGAATCAAAACTATTTAAATCCTCTCAAGCTTGTTGCAAACATAACCTCAAATCTTTGTTAATGAAACTTAATATTAATTTCACATTAGGAACATCGTTTAATGTAAGTCCAACTTTGAGTTACTTTCATGAAAAATTGCAAAAAATTTGCGATTTTTCTTTATCGGAATTAAACGCTTGGTTGAATGAAGTAGGAATATCATTCGAAAATGATTTAAAGAATTTAGTTATAGAGAATGTTGAAATTAAACCCATCTCGAACGAATTACGTCAATTATTGTGTAACATAGATCATGAATATAGACTGAAAGATCTGATAGCACATCTAAAGAACGTAGAAAAAGATTTCGATAAACATCGGAAATGTCTAACCTTCGAAAATATCTACGAAATAATTAAAATGACAAATCTGTTTGATACAAACGTCGACACTGATTACAAGAAATTGGCTTTGAAAAAATGGGTAAGAAAATTAGGAATCAAGTTTGGGGATATAAAAGAAGAAGAACCTTCTTTAGATTATTTTCACGAAAAAATTAAACTCATCGAAAAAGTTACATATTCTAAAGACCAACTCGCAAAGTGGCTGAATCAAGTCGGAGTAAAATTCAAAGAAAATCATCTAATCACTGATAACATGGATGGACCACATGCACCACCAAATATAATACCAACTTTATGGCAAATATCCAAATACCACTGTCTGTGGGACGTGGAACCTATTTTTAAAAAAATCCAATACAAATTCATTTCAAGAGGGCAAGTACCATCGATAGACTATTTGGAGAAAGTATTGTTTGATCTCAAAGGCAAACATTATTGTAGCAAAGTGATGTTAAAGAGTTGGTTAACGTTTTTGGGGATCACATTTAGTGGCCCCATAAGAAACGAACACCAAAGAAGCCAAAGAGAAGCGATAGAGAAGGACATCGACAGTGTTCTAAAGAAAAAATCCAAAATTAATACTAGACTTTATGAAGAAACTCAAACTGATGTTATAGAAATAGATGATGATGACGATGATGATTGGGAATATGATGATAAATCTATGGATTCAAATATTGAAAGAGTTGAGTTTCCACAACAAACAGAAGTAATAGAAATGGAAGACGATGATGCAGAAGACATGCTAACAAAAAAGAAATACAAATCATCATTATTAAAAACGGAATCTCCGAGAATTACAGCAGAACCATCATCGTCCTTAATATTTCATTCATATGATAACGTAAATGGTGATGATGAAAGAGTTGAATTTGCACAACAAACAGAATTAATAGAAATGGAAGACGTAATATTATATCCTTATGAAAATACATCAGCGCCTGATCACATAAATAAAATAATTGAGTTTCCACAACAAACAGAAGATACAGTTCTCGAAACACCAAGTACATCACAAGAACCAAATTCATCGAAACATCAGTTTGTATCAGAAAGAACTGATCCTCCAAAAATTATAACAAAACCATCATCGTCCTTAATATTTCATTCATATGATAACGTAAATGGTGATTATGAAAGAGTTGAATTTCCACAACAAACAGAATTAATAGAAATGGAAGACGTAATATTATATCCTTATGAAAATACATCAGCGCCTGATCACATAAATAAAATAATTAAGTTTCCACAACAAACAGAAGATACAGTTCTCGAAACACCAAGTACATCACAAGAACCAAATTCATCGAAACATCAGTTTGTATCAGAAAGAACTGATACTCCAAAAATTATAACAGAACCATCATCGTCCTTAATATTTCATTCATATGATAACGTAAATGGTGATTATGAAAGAGTTGAATTTCCACAACAAACAGAATTAATAGAAATGGAAGGCGTAATATTATATCCTTATGAAAATACATCAGCGCCTGATCATATAAATAAAATAGTTGAGTTTCCACAACAAACAGAAGATATAGTTGTTGAAACACCAAGTACATCACAAGAACTAAATTCATCAAAACATGTATCAGAAAGAACGGACCCTCAAAAAATTATAACAGAACCAGCATCTTCCGTAATATCATCAACGCCTGATCGCGTAAATGATGATGAAACGGTTGTATTTCCACACCAAACAGAAGTAATAGAAATGGCAGAGGTAAATTTATATTGTTATGAAAATCCATCAGGAATTGATAACGTAGTTGATGATGATGGTGATGATCCACAACAAACAGAAGTAATAGAGATATTAGACGATGATCCAGAAGATATTCCAAAAAAAACGAAATGCAAATCGTCAAGTACAGGTCCATCAAAAAAAAGAAATTCGTCAAAAAAACCAAAATCCAAAAAAAATAAATCTGCGAAAATGATAAAAGAACCATCGTCTTCTATAATATTGCCTGATTATTTATGGAATCTATTGACAGATATAGAAGATAATTACTTCAGAATGAAGCAAATTCCTACATTGGAACATTTTTACTTGGTGATGGTCAGGAATTTTGGAAACATATATTCCAAAGATGTGCTTAGAGGATGCTTGACAAAAGCTGGAATAATGTTTACAAGCAACAGTGGTAAGTTTTTAGAATTAATATTATTTTTTTTTTGGAGAGGTTTTTTTTTTTATTTTCCTAATTCCCTGCTATAGGAGTTTTCCTCCGCTTCAAGGTAGTATATAAGAGGCAGTTGTAGTATATACTGGGTCAATCCATATCAAGTGGTCCAGCACTAGTTGCTTGAACATCTCAGAAAAAATTAATATTTGGTATTTTTTTAAATTTTTATTGTGTACCATTTGGGCATGGCGGCCATATTTGTTTTAGGGCTCACGCTATTTTTCGCGTTTGCAGGCATCTACGATTTTTTAAATTGTACAGCACCAAATATTAATTTTTTTCTGAGATGGGGTCAAGCAACCAATTATTTTTTTTTGACCACTTAGTATAGATTGACCCTAACTGAATACTTATAAAAAAATCATATAAATCTAATATTAGTTTCTAACTTTGTGTCCTTTTTATTTTTAATGTTCTGTATATTGTTTTTATATTTTTTTTATTTTTTTTACTCTATATATGACCTTTCATTTTAAATTATTTTTTTATGACTTTTAAACTTTGTTTTTTTGTTAGGTACCTATTTTACAGCTTTGTTTATAAGGATGTAATTATTCTTTAACAATAAAGCAATTTTGACTTTTGTTAAATCTAATGTTATGTAGTTTTTATCTTCTTTCTTTTGTTTTCTTTTCCCTCTTCTGTTTTTCTATAGTTTTTATATAGTTTTCAATTGTTTCTTTTAAGGTTAAGGTTATCTCGAAACATTTTTAATAATGTCAAAACCAAACACATATTTTCAAAGATAATTTTTCGGATCATAGTCTAAGCTGATCAAATACAGTGTGTTATATTTAGGCATTACGGTGGAAAAATAATGTAAAATTTAACAAAATTAAAAATAACTCCAAAATTAATAGATTTAGGCATAGTAGACCTTTATAATTTTTAAAAGGTAATGGAATTTGCTACATAATAGGATTATAAAATACAGGGTGTCCTATTTAAAATAAGAACGATATTGTCGTTTGAATATGTCATTAGGGACTCTAAATACATTATTGTTTTCAATTATTAGTCTAAGTTTTTCAGTTAAAATTGGATTCGGCTGATTCCATAGGTTTCGAAGTTATTGGTTTTCTTGTAAGTGCTTCCATTTTTAGAAATATCAAAATATCTCGAAAACTAAAAAGCTTAGGTATAGGGAATATTTAAGAAAGTTTATCTTATTTTTAACGTATAATCTATAAATGCAATAAAATATAGGGTCTTCCATAAGAAATAATATAACTTTGATACGCCACACTTTTTTGGGACAGCCTGTATAATTCAAAATAATTTTAAAATGTAGCCTTTTAATATTAACCGTTTAGCCACAATGGACCGTGACTTACCCTGTATAATGTGCAATGTTAAATCATGATAAAAAACCCCGGAATATATGAATTCTGATCTAATACGATTTTAACTCAAAATAACAAAAAAATTACAGTTTTTATAACTAATTCCGTTTTTTTTTTTTATTTTCAGATGACAATGATCCAAAGAGAGTTGTTGTCAATTAAATTAAGGATCTGAATCGTATCAAGTTATTTAGTTTCTAATATTTGTATTTACTTTGTGATATTATTATTAACATATTAATAAATATATTTACTTTATAAAAACCCAAATATTTTATGAATACTCTTTGCTGAGACCCGAATATATTTAACTAATCTAAATAATAAAAGCCAATCCTGTACACAAAATAAAAATAATAAATATAAATAATAAAAATAAAATTTTATGTAGATGGATGTTTTTTTAGTGAAATATAAACGTTTTTGTCTACAAATCTAGTAGGCTGAATGATTTTTGAAAAGAAATGCAACTGTCACTTATTAACAAAAGAAAACAAAAATCATTCAGCCTACTAGATTTGTAGACAAAAACGCTTACATTTCATAAAAAACCGTCATCTACATAAAATTTTACTTAAATTTAACTTTAAATGAATTTATTACCATAAAACTGACAGACCCGGACTAAGGAGTGTGCGACGAAAAAATATTTCGAAAAAATAATTTAGTTTTTGAAAATGCCAAGTTCAATAATTAAAATTTTTTGGAGAGCATGCAAAAATATCATTTTATTTTTTTTACTCGAAAACAATGCGTCAGACGAAAAAAAGACAAGGATCCTTTTTTAATTAAAAATGACTACTTATAAATAAAAAAATTCTATTTCCAAAAAAAAAACAGTGGCGTACCACGTTTTTTTTTCAAAATTTGTCATCACTTGGTCACACGAACGCCACTGGCTTAAGTAAAAAAATTTGGCTTGTCCAAAAAAAAATGGACAGTTATGCCATTCTAACGTTCAGCAAAATTCGGTCAAATATTTGAACGCGTTTCTGAGATAATTAAAAAAAACGTTTTAAAAAAATTTTTTCAACGCCCTGTATATTCAAGAGGAATCCTTTGCCCAAAAATATCCCCGTGAAATATTGGCTATCAATTGTATAAATACTAATAATAAAATAAAAGATGAAGGACTTGAAATAGAAGAAACGGGTAAAGATTTTAAGAATGAATTGATTAATCGAACAAAAAAATTAGAAAAAAAATCACTAGTAGTAAAATTTAAGAAGGAGATAATAGTTTAAACAACCTACAAACGCCCTGTATAATAGACCGTTTTCGTGTTAACGGTTTGATAAATGAAATTGGGACACCCTGTAATCACAAACGTTGGGCGGCGATACGAGATGCCATTCTAGGAATAGTGCAAACCGTGCAACTGGTAAGCCTGTCGACTCAACTATTATACAGTGTTGCCAATGTGCGTGTAATTACACGAAATTCGTGTAATCTTATTACATTGTGTGTAAGTTTCGTGTAGTGGTCAAATGGGTGTATTATAACAATTGTTTCACAGAACCCAAGTTGTCCGTATCATGAAAAACTATGGTAGTGGTGTTTTCCAAATCAGTTGCGCGTAAAAACATGCGGGAAAATTTCTGTATCTTTACTTGAAATATTTGAAAAAACTTTTCTTTACAATGGACAAACCAGAGTTGATGAAATGAAAACCCTCTCGAGAAAATCCTACGCACGGACCTGAAAAAGTGTATCTTGACAATAATTGGAAAGTTTCGTGTTGGCAACACTGCTATTATAATCTCTCAAGATTAATTTTTAGTTGTATTAGAAATTCCCTTTTTTATTCAGCCCCTTAAACGGTTTACTTTAATTAGAAAAGGTTTCGTGGACTTTAAAGTTATTTCTGGCGGCAACGTGGCTTTCCGCTTTCCCTTTGTCTGTAAACACCGCACCCGCACCGACACAGATCAAAGTTGCGCGAACGAGGGTTCCCTTTGATACAAAGCCGATCGTTTTAGTCCCTCTCTCTTCTCTCTCCTCGCGTTGGTCGTTAAAAACGAAACCTTGAGTTTACAGCTACGCTATAGTCTACAGCCAGTCGATATTTGTACTCTGTACCTACATTAAGTTTATTCACCCAAAGTTTAAGCTGTTTTTAAAAAGGAAATTTGAATAAATGTGTTGATTATTGTTTTTATAGTGAATATTGGTTAAACATTTTGTATTTTATATATATATTTTATACGACCAGTAATTTTAAAGGACGGCGTAGTATTAGCCACTTCATTGGAATAAACGAAGGTAACCTCACTTTTTTAACTGTTTTAATCCATTTTTTCATTTATTTTTGTTAGACTCGGAGCTAAATAATATCTTTTAATTTTTTTCTACGACGATATTTTACTACGAACAAATGGCGGAAGATCATTTATTTTTTTAGCAATTTAAGATTAAAAAGAATATTAAATGTTAAAAAAACAAATTATTCAGAAAACTTGAAATACTGTCTGTTATAAAATTAAAACCACATTGGTACGGCAGTACCTTTTTTATAATTTGTGCTTTATACAGGGTGTTTGGGAGAGGAACGAAAATGGATTTAAGTTTTTTTTATTGTTTTTATAATGAATATTGGTAAATAATATATTATAAACTAAACATTGTGTTATCTTGTTTTCTTTTAAAATACAGCGATATATTAGCCACTTCCCGGGAATAAACGTAGATAACTTCACTTTTTTTAATTACTTCAACTGTTTTAAACCAAATGATAAATTTTCATTTATTTTTGTTAGGGGATGTTCAGATGGTCAATGTCATGAAGGAAAAATATTGTCAGTGCACTCAAATATATTGAAACAATATGTCAATCGTTTGACGAACATGTGTGCATAGATACTGTCTTGTATATTTTTTTGAAGGTTGAGTTGACCCAATAGACCAGGGCCGGCGTGGCGTAAGTTCCACCCGGGCAACATGGACCACGTCCGGGGGCCCCAAACAATTTAGGGCCCACAAAAATGATAAAAAAATATTAAAACTTAAAAAAAATATACCTATAATTGTAAAAAAACGCGATGCACCACTAAAGATGAATATAATAATTTTTTTATAGGGTAAATTATGAACAATCAAGCTATTGGATATTGATTTTTTACGATTTGGGGCTGAAATATGCATCCTATCGAAAAAAGTTTATTATAAAAGTTGTAGATAATTAAAAAATTGAAAACTTTTGAATTAATGATTTTTCAACATAACCTCAACATTATCGAGAAAAACGCTAAAACCCGTATATAATTTTTATCTCCCTACGAATTTAAATTAAATTTTTTTTCCATACAAACAATATTTTTTTTTCATACCATCTTAAAGCCGAGGTTTCAATGAAGAAAATGAGCACTGATAAATTTAAAAAATTAAAAATTTGTAAACCAACTTTTTCGATTAAAAATCGAAAAATAAATATTTTGCTCTGAAAAAATTACAGCTTATTTAAAAGACAAAAAGAATGTTTTCACAAAGTTTCATAAAAAAAATATTTTTGCGGAAGAAATAAATTAATTTCAATCAATTAATTAAAATCAGAGACTTTCTTGAACACTCATATTTAATAAAAGATCATTAAAAATGTGTTTGGATTTTGTGGGTACTGGGGACATTATTATCGGTGATTTCGAACCGTCAGCCATAATAAAATTGATATACAATAATTAAAAAAGTTTAAAAACAAATAAAGTTAAAAAAGTACTTTAAAAACTTTAAAACCTTAAATAAGTAAGTTAAAACAAAAAATCAGTAGCAAAGTACTTCAGAAGGTTTCAGTTTTGAAGGTTAGTTTTAGGAAAAGTTCCACGAGTTGCCACTGACAGCGCTACAATCCGTCAAATTATCGAAGGAGCTTCAATAAAATCAAATTTATTTGATTTTTATTGAAGCTCTTTCAATATACCTCTCACGAGGTCAATCTGACAGAAATCAAATATATTAATAATAAATTAACCTACACTTTCATGTGTAGAACTGTCAGTTGTCAAATGAACTTTGAAGCAATATATTGACCGTCTGAACTTCCCTTTAGACTCAGAGCTCTAGACAATGACAAAAAGTTGAAAAAAAAACAAAAACTGTACTGTCTAAATAATGAATATCCCAGAATTTTGAAACGCATTGTCTAAATGTTAATTGACATTTGTTTTCTAGCTTTGTGCTAACTTTTGCTAGAAGTATTTTAAAACCTCTCAATGTTTACTTATTTTTATTTTTAACTCAAACAATAGGTTGAAATAAAAAACCTAATAGCAACAAATTAAAATAGTCAAGTTTGGTTAACTATATAAGAAAAAATAATATAAATATTTAATTTTAATACTGAATTTAATTTAATACTTAAAATGAATTCATTTCAATTTCAAGCCCCACGTTGGGCGCCAATTAAGAAGATATTGAAATTCTCAGATTTGTATAAGTCCTTTTCAAATATTTTTTTTAATTCGTTTAACATACACATTTTTCATAATTTTGTCCCATTTTTTTACACCATAATAATTTCCCCCAAATTTGTATTCATTTGGTATTTTTGAGAAAATAACAAATGAATGCTAAATTTACCTCTAATTTTAGTTATTTTCAAAATTGTTCCAAAAATATTTTAAATGTAATTTTTTTAATTTTATTTTCCATTTGTGGAAGTTTAGTTTCATTTTATTATTTATCATTTTTGTCAATATTGTTGGTTGTTATCTTTTATGCCTTTATTCTTATATATTCCGTGTTTTCTGTTTTTTTTCTTCGTCCTTGTTCTATTTTACTTTTAATATTCTGTATATCACCATTTACTTCTTTTTCTTTGCTCCTATCTTCTTGTTTAGATATTTTAAAATTGATTTGCATTTTATTGTAAAATCTTTTATTTGTATATTTTTATTTAAATCTCTTCTTGTCCTTAAGTTTTCTTCTTCAACTATTTTCATATTTTCTTTTAGTTTTTCTTCCATAATTTTCTCCAATACTATTATTTGTTATTACACTTCTTTCTATTCTTTTAATTTCCTTTTCCGCATGTTCTGACTTTGTTTCTTGTACTGTTCTGTTCTAATATCTCCTGTCTTCTATTTATTTCTTTAAATTTGTTTTCTATTTTCTTTTACACTTTTCATCGTTTTCCCCAAATCTTCTTTGTCTTGTTGTCTTCCTTCCCTTAGTCTTCTTAATTCCATTAAGACCATCCTTATTCCATCATTATCTTCCTTTATCTTTTGGGTTGACTCAATTGAGAAGAAATTGAAATTCTCAGATTTTTATACTTTCAATAATCTTTATTTTTTAAAATTCATCTGACATTTTTTTAAATCAACAACCACTAATCTCTATAAACAATTTTTAAGTCCTTTTCACATATTTTTTTTAATTCGTTTAACATACACATTTTTCATAATTTTGTACCATTTTTTTACACCATAACAATATATAATAGCAAATTTTGAAGAAAAAACTTAAAAAAATTATTATCACAAAATACGTAAAAAAATTATTGTCGCAAATATGCTATATGTTCTCCAAACGGCTCTATTCACCTACCATTTTCGTCTAGCTAACCCTCTACCAAACACACTGTATAACTTTTAATAAAAAATTGTTTTATCTAATTTCAAAATTTAAACAAAAAATTATTTTTTGTAGTTAACTTACCCCAACGCTATTTGATATTAAATCATGGACAATGACAACGAATTTGTCATGACAAAAATTGTCGATGATGTCCAAAAGAAGAAGGAAGAAGCAGAACCAATTTTAAAGAGCCAAATAGCAAAAAAAAGAAATTCGCTTGATTGTTTCATAATCAAAACTTTAATAAATATTCAAATAGAAAATGGACCGCACAAAGTACTTTCTTTAGAAGACTATCAACAAAAATTAAAGGAAAACGTTTCTATTACCTTCTCCAGTGATCAAATCAAAAAGTGGTTAAACATTATTGGACTAAAGTGGAGAGAAGAATCAAAAGAACTTGAAGAAAATACCGAAAATCAATCTAGCACAGAAGAATTTACATCACAATGTTGTGCAGAAGTAAAAACGGAACAAGAAGATGATGAATTTATAGAAACCGATGATATTTTTATAGAAGAAGTGAAATTAGAATGTACCGAACCTAAAAATGAAGAAGAAGATTTAAGTTTTACACTAGAAGATGATGAAATGACTAATGAAGAAATTAAACCAAGCACCACAAACATAGAAATGGAAGAAGAAACACAAAATATAAACGTAAAATTGGAAATGGAAGAAAATAACGAAATCTATATAAAAACTGAATTGTCTGACATCGAAGACGAGGTACAACAAGCAGATCTAATAAACATAGAAGAACTTAATCAAACAATTAATAATGTAACTAACATTAATACAGAAAATTGCTTAGATGAAACAAACATTCCTTTTGTTTACCTTGCACCACCACCAATACATCCGCGAAGCAAAGGGGAAATCATAGAAGAACTTAATCAAACAATTAATACAGAAAATTGCTTAGATGAAACAAACGTTCCTTCTGTTTACTTCGCACCACCACCAATACATCCTCTGGCAGAAAAAATTATCACACACATAGGAATAAATTGCGGAAGCAAGGGGGAAATCCCCTACTTCCATTTTATTCTCGACAAAGTACAGGCTTACGATAAAAATATAAATAATGAAACGCTCGAACTGTGGTTAAAGGAGTTAAAGATAACTTACAGACGTAACAATAGAATATCGAGAACCCACAAGTATCTTCCAACTTATCCAAATCACGAAACATTTCCTACCTTCGATTATTTCCATCAAAACATGAACAAAACGCGTTACAAGTGTTCGAAAGGTTCGCTTATGAAGTGGTTACAACTTTTACAAATAGACGTTCAACCGTTTAATTATGAGAGTGAAGTAAAAAAAACAGGAGACAAACTTTCCTCCCCTATTATCAAACATTTGATACAATTAGAGAAGGACTTTTATAGAAAAGGATTAAACAAACATCAAACAATAAACTTAAATAAAAACAAAAGTACTAAAGATACTGAATTAATTCCTACGTTAGACTATTTTTATCATCGTTTAAAGACAACAAATAAAATATGTTGCAAATTGTGGCTCAAAAAATGGTTACAGTTTTTGAATATAACATTCGACTCGACCAACTGTGATCTTGGTAAAAGATGTGACAGCCCCGAAGAACCACCGTCCCCATCGGTTATAAAACTGTTAATACAATTCGAAGAAAATTCATTTCATAAAGAAAAAACAACCGAACCAGGCGTACTTGTCAGAATGTTGGAAGATTTAGATCATAAATTTAAAAATATCAACGAAATTCCCACGTTAAATTTTATTTATTTGTATTATATCAATAAGAAAGCGTTCAAGAGACATTATTCGAAAAAGAGACTAATGGATTGGTTAACTGTACTCAACATTAATTTTATAAATGAAATAGAATCATATGAATTTGATAAAAACTTAGACAAAAGAGCTTCGGTTCTTTTCTGCGATAAAGACCCACTTCCTAATTTGGAATATTTCTATAACAAAATCAACGAACGCGATTATGTTTGTTCCAAAATTACGCTTATGAAATGGTTGGAAATATTAACCATAAAATACGAATTGAAAGGCAACAATTTAGAAACAAACCAGGAAGATCCAGACCAACCATTGTCGTCAGGCATTATGAACTCTTTGATAAATCTCGAAGACGATTTTTATAAAAGTAAAGAAAACTCTTTGGTGCTACCTCGATTTTTGGTCGATTTGGAGACTCAATTTAAAAAAGAAAACAAAGTTCCTACCTTAAACGATTTCCAACAAAAAGTGGTAAATTCGAAAATATTTCAATCCTCTCAGGCTTGTTGCAAAAACAACATCAAATCTTTGTTAACAAGACTTAATATTTTTTTCATATTAGAAACATCGTTTAACGTAAGTCCGACTTTGAGTTACTTTCATGAAAAATTGCTAAATAGAACAATTTGCGATGTTTCGTTATCCCAATTGAATGTGTGGTTAAATGATGTAGGAATAGCGTTTAAAAATGATTTAAAGAATTTAGTTATAGAGAAAGCTATAATTAAACCCATTTCGAACGAATTACGTCAATTATTGTGCGACATAGATCATGAATATAGAGTAAAAGATCTAATAGCGCATCTAAAGAATGTTGAAAAAGATTTTGATAAACACCGGAAATGTCTAACCTTCGAAAACATCTACGAAATTATCAAAACTACAAATCTGTTTAATACGGACGTCAGCACTGATTACAAGAAATCGTCTTTGAAAAAATGGGTAAGAAAATTAGGAATAAAGTTTGCGGATACAAAAGAAGAAGAACCTTCTTTAGATTATTTTCATGAAAAAATTAAAATCATCGAAGGAATTACAGTTTCTAAAGATCTTCTCGCAAAGTGGCTGAATCAAATTGAAGTAAAATTCAAAGACAATCATCTAATTACTGATAACACTAATGAGCCACCCGCACCAGCAAAGATAATTCCTACTTTACGGCAAATATCCAAATACCACTGTCTGTGGGACGTGGAATCTATTTTAAAAAAAATAGAAAACAAATTCATTTCGAGAGGGCAAGTTCCATCGATAGACTATTTGGAGAAAAAGTTGTCCGAACTCAAAGGCAAACATTATTGTAAGAAAGGGTTCTTAAAGAATTGGTTAACATTTGTTGGGATCGCATTTAGAAATCAGCCAACAAAAGGAAGCCGAGAGGTAGAGAAGGACATCGACAGTGACCTAAAGAAAAAATCCAAACGTAATACAAGAAATTATAAACCAACTCAAACAGTTAATACCGAAGAACAAGCAAGTGTTTTAGAAGAAATGGATGTTATAGAAATAGATAATGATGATGACGAATCTACACAAGAAACGGAAGTAATAGAAGTAGAAGACGACGATTCAGAAGACGTGCCAAAAAAAAAGAAATACAAAAGGCCATTATTGGATCTTGAAACACCGAGTACGTCAAAAAAACCAAAACCAAGTACATCAAAGAAACCAAAACCAAGTGCATCAAAAAAACCAAAATCGTCAAAACGTCAATTTGTATCCAAAAACACTGAATCTCCGAAAATTATAACAGAACCATCACCGGTCGTAACATTACATTATAAAAATACGTCAGCGCCTGGTGATGAAATAGTTGAGATTCCACAACAAACAGAAGTAATAGAAATAGAAGACGATGATTCAGAAGACATGCCAAAAAAATCGCCATTATTAGTTCTTGAAACAACAAAAACAGAATCGTCGAAACATCAGTTTGTATCCGATAAAACTGAATCTCCGAAAAGTATAGCAGAATCTTCATCTTCCGAATTATTACATTCAAATGAACGTCCATCGGCGCCTGATGAGTTAATGAGAGTATTGACAGATGTTGAATATAATTACTTCAGAATGAAGATAATTCCTACATTGGAACAGTTTTACAATGTGATATACAAGAATTTTGGAAACGTATATTCCAAAGATGTGGTGAAAAGATGGTTGATAAAAACAAGAATAAAGTTTGCGAGCAACAGTTGGTAAGTTTTTAGAATTAATATTATTTTTTTGTCCGTTTAAGTGTTAATCATGATTTAAAAAAAATACCCTGTGTAATGAACCTATTTTTTTTTTTTTTTTTTTTTGTTTGCAGTATGTTAGACAAAGATGCAGCGCGCTAGATCGCAGATCATATTTCACTTAAAAAACCAAGCCAAGACCTTATTAATAATAATAATAATAATGCTGATAATAAAGCAAAACAAAATCAGTAATCAACTAAAATCTGGCCCCACGTTGGGCGCCAAAATTATGTTACGCACTTTAGCTGTTGCCTATCGATCATGTGCGCAACCCTTCCTGCTAAGAATTTACAGTTTTTTTATAATTAATTCCGTTTTTTTTATTTTCAGATGACATTGATCCAAAGTTGCCAATTAAATTAAGGATCTGGATCGTATCAAGTTATTTAGTTTCTAGTAATTTGTATTTACTTTGTGATATTTTTTTTTACCATATTAAGAAATATATTTACTTTATAAAAAACCAAATATTTTATAAATACTATTTGCTGAGATCTGAATTAAATGTGCAGATTTAGAATGATGTGCAATATATTTAAAAATAAAAATCAAATGGAAGAAATTTGTAACGAAGTTACTAGTTTCCGATTTTATTTTCAACTAATATGTAACAAAATTACTATTTTCCGATTTTATTTGCACATCTCCGCGATGTAAAACTAGAAATTTTAAACCTTGCGCGAAGCCGTCCATCGAGACAGGGAAACCGGTAAGCACTTAGTATTTTTGACATTATTAGTAGGTGAGTTTATGCATTCTGAAATATTCTAAGTCCGTGTATTTAAATCTGCGAAATTTGTAGTAACGCGCAATACTTAGATTGGGAGAGGGAAATAGATAGTTAGATGGGTTATTAGAATAGATAGGAATTTTAGTTGCAATTCAGACTTCAGCGAGACCGACACGAACGAATAGTGCTCCGATTTTGGTAAGACATTTAATAACAGTAGTAAATCGCGATTTTGGGAAAAATAAGAATTCTCTAAGTCCGAGAATTATCATTCTGCGCCTGTAGCTTCTACTGAGTTTTCAAGTGGCTACGCTGGGCTAATAACGTGAGGCAAAGGAACATTATGGTCATTTTTGGGAAATTAAAAATTTTTTCTCCTCACTTTCACGGAGACGGTTTTGTAGTATTTATCAAAACGAAGATTTTTAGCTGAAAAAATTTTTGGAAAAACATCATCTTGCACCAGGACCACATTTGCGCAGAAAATCACTTTTTTTTTTTTTTCATAAAAATCAAATTTTGGAGTCAAATTTCAGAAAAATAAAGACCGAAATCAAAGAACCCAAATGATGGATCGATAGGGAAATCAAAGACGAACATTTAAATAAATTTAAATAAAAAAAATTGTAAAATCCGCAAGAATTACAAGAAAAAAAAAATAAAAACTCACCTAAATCATTCTCCGCCAACGGTCCCACGCAGCCGAAGAATCTTTTATCTAATAACTGCAGCAATTGCAACGCGGTGTCTCTAACTACTTGTCGGGGACATCCTGTATTCATCAGCGTCACATTGATGATCGCAGTGTAGTGGTCGCAAGGGTATTCTCTAAAAATGTTTTATTATATTAATTAAACAGTCGTTTAATGTACCCTCCAAAAAATATTTTTTCTTAAATTCATTCAGTCAACTCGATTCCTACTCGAACGCCTTCAAATCACAACTGTTGTAAAAAAAAATATCCTTAACAGCCTGTTTAATTTTCAATCACCAAAAATTAAACATAAATTCAAGTCTTTCATTTAGTAATCAAACCGGCAACTGCGCCAAATATTGGCTAATCTTATCAGTACGATTTTCGCTGCGCAAAGAGTAATACTTTGGCCGCGAATCAAGCCAGATTACTCAAATTACCTTTCATCTCCACTGTCCAAGTACAGTACACAATTGATCGTTCAAATCGTCGTTTTTATAAAACATAAAATTATAAGTGATTTCTGGGTGACTGATGCACAAATCATTTAAGAGTTATTTGTGTAACCAATGTAATGTTTCTATTTGTTATGTTTGTTTATTTCCTGTTTTTAAAGTTTTAAATAAACGGTGTTAAAACTTAACGTGTGAGTTTTACTGGGAGTTATACAACAAACTAAATCTATACAGTCCACAAATTCTACATCGAAATCAAGTCGGCACCGTAACAACCTCCACCGGCCGACCTTGCAAGTGGCTGCATTCGTAATATTCACTTATTTACGACAACAGCCCATTAATATGAAAGTAGTAAACGTCTGTTGGTCAAGTAAGTAAATTTTATATATTAATAATTATTGTTTAATTTCGGTTTGAAACTTCTTGCCAGCTTACAAAGATGCAATGGTCTTTTGGCATATCCAACTTCTTTGAGCTTTGTTTGGTTCATAAGTGGCCTGTACCTTCATGATTTCATTTTTTTCTTTCCCAGAATTGAAGCACGCATGTTATTTATTAACACTTTATTAAAAAACTTTAAACGAAAGAAAATGTAACGAATAACGATACGAAAGGCAGGTTGTTTAAGTTATGTTAACTACAACCGCTCATAATTTGATTTGTATTTAAAATTTATAATATTTTGCTGCACTAAAACGAGCAATTAAGAATTTGTCAGAGAATGTGGGCATACAATATCCCGAAACAAAAAAATACGTTGCATTTTAGCAACGGAGCTGTGAACTGATTAAAAATTGAACACATACTAAATTATAAGAGTAATTTTTATCCGAAATCTTTGCAATATCACTGCTACCCTCCTATAGGTTCCGGGACACACTGGAGTGGAGGGTAATGAAATAGCAGAAGTACGCAAAATCAGAGGGTACGATACCTCAGAGAATATCAAATAGAAGCCTGAAGTTTGACTTTACATGAACAAAAACAATCTGGTAACCATTCCTTAACCTCCTAGATAGTGTAACGACGTTTCTGTCTGTAAAGTTCTACTCATTCATACTCAGACTTTTTTTTCAGGCCTTAGAGTAAAGGTATATGTTTGCGAGATACATCAGAGAGTATATTTAATGAATTTAAGAAAAAATGAAAATAAACGCACCCATTCACTTGATTATTTAAAAAAAATAGACTCACCTAGCGCTAAATATCGTTGCCAAAGCAATGAAACAACTGTCTGCAACTTTTGACGCCCCTGTATAACATTTATCCACTACCCAATCTAATAAAGGTGAAACGTCTGGATTGGATTCGAGCAACAACACTACGGTTTCTTGTGCCAAACTGTATACCTAAAATAGAACCTCGATTAGCATTTTTCACAATTTTTATTTATCCTTTTTGACAAATTTACAAAAAAATCGGTCACTAAAATATTACTTCGCGCCAAAGTTAACGTATAATAGCACAAAATAAATACTTTTGGGATCTGACATCCAGCGATACACCATCTAGCGCTTTGTTTTCGAACACAATGTAGGGTGAAGATTCCATAAGAAATACATTTCGTCAAAGTGTAGTAAAACACCGTGAAAAAACGAAAAATAAAATGATCTCCCTGTATGTGACGTCACTAGCCCGATCGCGTTGTCTTTCTAAACCATTACAGTTTCCTACGTATATGCTATTTTGATAGTTACCGACAGCAGGGGTTGGACGTGGAAAAATTTTTGACAAGTGACATGGCGAAGGTCGTCTGTCATTTCTGGCCACCATTTTTCATCCAAATTACAGCGCCACCTATAAATGAATGTCGGAATATACGCCGCCTATCAGTATGTGTCGGAATCTGTAACCTACGTAGGAATCAGCGCCACCTATCAATGAGCGTCGGAACTTGCCGAGTGTCGGAATCTACGTAGGAATCAGCGCCATCTGTCAATGGGTGATGGAACCTTTCGGTAAATAGGAATCTGTCATCTACTCATTGACAGGTGGCGCTGATTACAGATTCCTACATATATGCTAGTTACTGACACTCATTGACAGGTACTGCGCAATAGTAATAATACATTTCAATCGTGAGAATCATTATTAATATTTAATACGCGACCAGCACTCGTCATATTTAAATCTTCACCCTAATTGACGTCTGCTTGCATAGGCCACTGACAAGTGACCTGACAGATGACAAGTGACATGACAGATGACAAGTGGCATGGAAAGCGCCACCTATCAATGAATGTCGAAACCTGATGGCTGTAGGAATCAGCGCCGCCTATCAATGAGTGTCGGAATCTGTAATCTACGTAGGAATCAGCGCCACCTGTCAATGGGTGTCGGAACCTTTCGGTAAGTAGGAATCTGTAATCTACTCATTGACAGTTGGCGCTGATTACAGATTCCTACGTATGTGCTATTTTACCTACACTCATTGACAGGTGGCGCTGATTACAGATTTTTACGTATATGCTATTTTACCGACACTCATTGACAGGTGGCTCTGATTACAGATTCCTACGCATATGCTAGTTACTGACATTCCTACATATATGATATTGATAGTTACCGACACTCATTGACAGGTGGCCCGGATTACAGATTCCTACGTATATGCTATTGACAGTTACCAACACTCATTGACAGGTGACGCTGATTATCAGGTTCCGTCACCCATTAACAGGTGGGGTTACAAATTGTCATCTGTCAGTTGTCACTTGTTATCTGTCAAACATTTTTGCACGTCCAAGTGTCGGAATCCCTGCTACTGCCCAGTATCAGTGTGTAATAATAACTCTAATAAATATCTGGACGTTGTATGTCATTATTTTCTGGAGCTGGAAAAACGTTTTGTACATAAGAAAAACCATTTCGGAGTACGAGAAAAAATTGATCAACACGAAGAGCAAGAAGAGAAGAAAGAAATCAGAATATTGAAACATGATGAATCTAGTGAGCAAAGCAAGGAAGAATCGGCAGAATTTAAGGACGATCAGCCCATTATTGACATAGAAGCCTTGCAGGAACAAACAACGCTCCTCGCTTGCCCCATCTCCTGCAATTGTCCCATTAATTTGATGCGGATGACCTCGCAAATTTGACGTTGATAAAGAGAAAGCCACGACGTCCACACATCCACTGTCACTTTCATTAATTTTTCTCCCGCATTTAACCAAATGTCCAGCGTATAAAATGCGTTCAGCTTGTTTAAAATTTAGTTTGTTGTAGCCCAATCGCAAATTTCAATCGTGAGAATCATTTTTTATATTTAATACGCGACCAGCACTCATGTCACATTTAAATCTTCACCCTAATTGACGCAATCTCGGATAGGCCACGCCCCATGTCAGATCCCAATAAACTCCTCTAGAAGAATCTATGAAATAGTTTATATAGGACAAAACAAATGACCGATAAAAACTAGATTTAAAGAGCACTTAGCGCACTCAAAACATAGTAGATACGAGAAATGACGTATACGACAACAAAATAAATAATATTTACCTTTTCATCGGTACTATTCAGCAGTCCATCGATCCACAAATAATAAGAACTCTCTTCTGTCAACGAATCGAAACAGGGTCCGCAACATAACAACGAACTCATCGCTTGCAAAGCGACGAGTTGAAGTTCGACGTGTTTTTTATTGTTTATATCACCTTCGACGCTAGTTTTCCCGATTGGAAAACTATATTTTCCCGCCCAATTTCCGAACAGGCTGAACAAGTTACGTCTTAGGTCTCGTTTCAGGAGGCTTCTACATGCGTCCACTAAAAAAAAAAAGTTTTTTCCACGATCATGGGTATATCGTATTGTTTGGCCACTTACAAGTGAAATTCTTGATGATCTTTCTGATAAAATAGCCGAAATGCATCGTTAGATCTCTAACGGTGGTCGAATTCTTATCAGGTTCGTTTTCGAGGTAATATCTGGCTCCGTCTATAAATTCGACTAACACAGGAAGTAGAGATTGGGAGTCTCTGTCTAATACACAACTGCTAATGCCGAACGTTCCATTTTCGGCTATAAATTCTAATAGTCTCGTCAATTGCAGTCTTAAAGCGTCTCTCCTACGTCTTCGTCTGACGTTTTCTTGCTTTTTGTCTACTGCTTCTCGAATGTACACGGTTAATTCTTCAAATAAATCTCTAAAACACAAAAGAGTGGCAAATTATTAACAAATCATAGAATAGACCAAGTAAGTAACTGCATTAGGGCCTGCAGGTGCGCGTGATACATCTATAAAAGCGAGTGCGCCAGCTCAGGAGCCGATATGCCGAGGGAGAAGCCTATAGCTTCCTCTCATCTCTCTTTTCTCTAACAAATACTATTCCAGCATCTCATTTCACTCGCTTTTATAAATAAATCACGCGCACCTGCAGGCCATAACGCAGTTAGATCTTCGGGGTAAAAAAATCTTGAAAGATAAATGAGCTCGAGCCAAAGTCACTAACCCTATGCTTTGCCCTTCTACAGGGCAAAACGCTTTCACCCCCTCCCACCCTTCCTGATTATCGGATCGAGTCCTTGTAGGGCTCAAATCGAAGAGAAAAAAATTCAGCATCCGATGGCGAAAAAATGTCCCCTACTTTACTCTTTCATCGCGAAAATCGAAAAATAAGATTTGTAAAATCAGAAATTCGGTCGCCATTTGTCCGTTTTTGAGAAAATCATCACCTCCTTAATACATCCTGTAGCAGGATCCTCGGGGAAGAGTTCGCCGTTTTACTGATCCGGATTGGTCCAAAATTAAAAAAGTTACCGCGTGTCAAAGATTAATCAGTGTTTGCCCTCCACCTCCTCCCCTAATCAACCTAGCGAGTTGAAATTTGGAGACAGTACTTGGGCCATAACTGTCTATTTGAGGAAAAAAAATCAAGTCTCTAAGTCACTTTCTTCTTCGCGAAAAATTAAATAACGTGAGGGCGCGATGTAGCCTATAGGTACGTCACATCCTACGGCCGTTACAAATTAAAATAACACGAAATCTGGGAAGATTTTTATTTGTGAAGAAGAAATAAATACTTACCTAAGAGCCGATCCATTAATATTTCCTAAAGCGTAAACCGCGGCATCCCTAATATCAGTAACTTCGCATCTCAAATGTGGAACTATCAATTTGTACAAAGCCAAAGGGGAAATATTCGTTGCTGGTAATTTACTGTCGTTCTTTTCGGCGTTCAAACTATCCGGAGATGAACTAAAATTTTTTAAAGTTAGGTTAGTACCTAATTTTATAAATAAATTCATAAAAATTATTAATAAACAAATAGTAAAGTTAGGTTAGGTTTCATGTCAGGTAAGACTCGAGGTTGACAACCCTGTGATGTCAGGTTAGAATCGCAGTTGACATTTCTGTTGTCAGATTATTGGCAACCCTGTTGACAAGTGACAGATGTCGTGGCGCGGCCATCTTGGAAGGGGGGGGCTTACAATGCTGTCAGATTGTTGGCAACCCTGTTTCTACGGATGTCACATTGTTGACAGGAATGTCAGGTTGAAATCGAAGTTGGTAACCCTTTCATGTCAGGTAAGAATCGAGGTTGACAACCCTGTAATGTCAGGTTAGAATCGCAGTTAACATTTCTGTTGTCAACCCTGTTGACAAGTGACAGATGTCAAAAGAAGGCGTGGCGTGGCCATCTTGAAAAGGGGGGGCGTGGCTTACAATGCTGTTGTCAGATTGTTGACAACCCTGTTCCTAAGGATGTCACATTGTTGACAGGAATGTCACATTAGAATCGCAGTTGACATTTCTGTTGTCAGATTGTTGTCAACCCTGTTGACAAGTGACAGATGTCAAAAGGGGGTTGAAAAGGGGACGTGGCTTACAATGCTGTTGTCAGATGGTTGGCAACCCTGTTTCTACGGATGTCACATTGTTGACAGGAATGTCAGGTTGAAATCGAAGTTGGTAACCCTTTCATGTCAGGTAAGAATCGAGGTTGACAAACCTGTGATGTCAGGTTAGAATGGGGGAGTTCTTTCCAAGTTGCCAACCTAGAAAAAGGTCTACCATCGGGGAAGCGTTATTTTTTGTCAAAATCTACTTCATTATTTCCGTAATGATTTAATATGTTCACAAAAAACTACTTAGCTCTCCAGAATATATCGTTTTAGAAAAATTATGATTTTAATAAACTCCATTTCTGATTGGTTAAAATTAAAGTTGGTATCGAGACTCGGGGTGAAAAACAAGGCTAATATCGTGCTTCTAGCGACATTACGAATATGGCATAATGACATTTGACAACGAAACATGTCAACTGTCACATCGAGTCTCGATACCAACATTAATTTCAACCAATCAGAAATGGAGTTTATAAAAATTATTTTTGCTAACGATACTTTTTGGAAAGCTCAGTAGAATTTTGTTATCATATTTTATCATTGCGGAAGTAATGCAGTAGATTTTATCCCAATAAAACCCTTCCTCGTTGGTAGACTTTTTTTTAGATTTTGAGGTTAGTAGGAAACTCCTCCATTGAAGTTGACATTACTGTTGTCAGATTGTTGGCAACCCTGTTGACAAGTGACAGATGTCAAAAGGTGGCGTTGAAAAGGGGGGGCGTGGCTTACAATGCTGTTGTCAACCCTGTTTCTTCGGATGTCACATTGTTGACAGGGATGTCACGTTGGAATCGAAGTTGGTAAACCTGTGATGTCAGGTAAGAATCTAGGTTAACAATCCTGTGATATCAGGTTAGAATCTAAGTTGACAACCCTGTTGTCAGATTGTTGGCAACCCAGTTGACAAGTGACAGATGACAAATGTCATAAGGGGGCGTGGCGTGGCGATCTTGGAAAGGAGGCGTGGATTACAATGCATAGGGATAGGAAACTTTCTCAGGTCAGAGTACTTACCTTAAACTGAGATCAGGACTGGCGCATCTTACGATAGGATTTGATATAAGCGGAACAACTCTAAATGCAAAAGTGATATAATTTTTCCATAAATGCATGTACGCGTCTCGCTCTGTAGGGGGTTTTTTGACAGCGGTAGCGCTTCTTAACAAAGAAGCTCTGTTGTCGTTTAAAGGACTAAAAAAACGATAATATTTTAATACATTTTTTTTTATAATAGTTCAAATAAACTTACGTAGGATCAACGACTGAGTATAGAGCGTTCAACCTAGTGTAAACGATAGGCCAGGAATGCATCGTCATCAAAGTACACAAACTTAACAACCTGTCTCGTTCTAGAAAGCCAAAATAGCAAACGCTCCAAGGATCTACCACGGAAAAATTATAATTAGCGGCGTTTTTGATAGATCCATCTTCGAACAATCCAGCAGTCCAAATCGACGAACTCCTATCGGCCAACCATTGTAAATCTACGGTTCCGACACCTTGGACGGCCGTTTTTTCCGCGGGAGGTAACAGAGGCAAACATTTTTCAACCACTTGTGGGCAATACTGATCCATAATATCGATAACGGGTGGATGATCCGAGCAATTTAAAGTTTTCAAAAGGCTTTTGACTTCTTTTAATATCAAAACGGATAACCTCCTGGTTGTTAGCCTGTAAGTGCACAGCATAACTAGCGCTAAGGCTTCCACTAAGTGTAAGACAGACGACAGCGGTTCGGATTTGCTCGTGTCAGTTCGTTTCGTGAGATTCGGGTCCGGAGGGCCGGATTTTAGTTCGTTGTATTCCTTACCTATAAAAATTTGGATTTCAAAACTACAATTCTAAAGCGTCAGTAGTGGGAAGATTATTTATTCGATAAAATAATTAAACAAAAATTTATACACATTCGGACGAAATATGTCTTTGGTATAGGCCCAAATCTACGAGAGTAAAAAGAAAAGCAATAATAACAGAAAGAGAAAGATACAATGATGTACTCCCCTCTGTTGACACCACTTAGCTATTGAAGTGACGGAATCACGGACACAAGCAGCAGCGAACGAGCAAACGGATTCGTTACCGATAGGTCGATATCCCCTTCTTCGCGATAAGTGAGGAGAAATTGTAAGGATGTCTCAACGTTTAACAAGCCTTCCTTTATTCTCTCGCTAAATTGTAATACCACAATTATTTTTTGTCCGAATGTGTAGACGACGCATACTAACAAAAAATAGATTCAGACTCGTATAAAAAACTATTAATTGCGACGAAATATCCACCCGACAGAGGCTTTTTGAGACTAGCCGCGTTAAGCCATAAATCATTTCTCATTTCCAGTATGTTAGACAAAGATGCAGCGCGCTAGATCGCAGATCATATTTCACTTAAAAAATCAAGCCAAGACCTGATTAATAATAATAATATAATAATAATAATAATAATAATAATAATAATAATGCTAATAATAAAGCAAAACAAAATCAGTAATCAACTATAAAATTTGGCCGCCCCACGTTGGGCGCCAAAATTATGTTACGCACTTTACATGCTGTTGCCTGTCGATAGCTCTCATTTGCGCAACCCTTCCTGCCCAAGCTCAGAGCGGTTGGGGTGGGTTTGTATATTCAAAACCATCGAATTGGACGGGAAAGTTATTGGATGGAAGCCAGATGTCAAATATCTGGGACTAATACTAGATAATAAACTCATCTGGAATAAGCACGAAAAAGAAGTAACCAGCAAAGCCACGAAAGCTCAATCTATCAAACCGGCAACACTGTACCAAATATTTAAAAACATATCTACATTCATTTTGTCACGTAGGCCCACAAACGGACATATCAAAACCACCCGGTCTAGCCAAAAATCGACTCGTCCACATGGTAACAATTTCTTCTAGAAGAATCGTACGAGGCGGGATTAAGATTAAACGGCTAGACTTGAAAAAACTTTAAGTCAGTATTCCATCAACAC
This sequence comes from Crepidodera aurea, assembly GCA_949320105.2. Classification (NCBI taxonomy): domain Eukaryota; kingdom Metazoa; phylum Arthropoda; class Insecta; order Coleoptera; family Chrysomelidae; genus Crepidodera; species Crepidodera aurea. The sequence continues at coordinate 15,967,482 of OX439480.2, forward strand.
TCCGAGGCGCAACACCACGTAAAATTCTTATCGAATCATTGCCTTACGCGCATCACATAAATTAAGTTAACAAATTTTGTTCGGTTCATTTTTTACAATTACATCGATATTTTCTGAATGATGTGGTTCATTTACTTTAAACACTAATATGGTTTAGTGAATTATCATTGTTAATTTGTGTGTTGTTGTTTTTTCGTTATTTTAATAAAACGTTAATTGCAAGATGTTCGTTTTTCTTCAAGTTCTACAGACAGCAAAACCCTAAAAATATACAGTCCACTGAGAAAGTACTGACATTGTTCTCTACATCAGAGTCCTTTACACAGATTCTGCGAGGAAGAGGAGGAAACCTCTATCCACATTCTCTCAGAATGCATTACCCTGCAAAATCCAATATCAAATAGAAGAGGAAGATCTACCTAACCTGAAAAGCCTACCGACATCCTGAACTTTAGGCTTTATTTGAAAAAACCACGAATACAAACTGATTTTATCTCAAATCAGTTTGTTTGAGTAGTTTTGCCTGAAATAAAGGCGTTTGAGTATGGAGACCAAAAATCTCATCTATAAAATTTGAGAGGACGAGTGGTATTTGGAAGGTTTTGAATCATTTTGTATTAAAAACAGAGAATATAGTCATTTATGCAAAAGACACTTTACACACAAATGATCAATATTTTCTTTATCAATTTAAATTGAAACATCTAAAAATATTGAGCTTGTTTTGGGAGATTCCAAATGTTACCAAATTTGGAGACCCAAACTTATTAGACTACACCCTGTAGATGAGTCTGTCCCAACTTATTGTAGATTAAGTTGGCTGCGTAGATTGTGGACTGTATTTGTGGTTTGTAATGAAATTATACACTGGTTACTTGAATTTTTATATTTAACGATAACTTTCGTAAAAAACAAAACACTTTTTAACAAACGTAGAATTTAACAATGATTCAAAACTGGGTTTGCAATTGCTCAAGAAATAAATGAGTTTAAATAAGGGTATGTATTTAATATCACGCAATTTGTATAATGTAAATTGCTGATTTTATTACGTATGAACTGTCCAACGATTACGACCTGTTCACACGGAGTTAGAAGTTCTACTGATTTAATTTTATTACGCGTGGACGGTCCCAAGCTTACGACCTGATCCACGCGGAGTTGATGTTGTACTGGTTTGATTTTTGATCTATTTGAAACGCCTGCCGTTGGGCGAAATCCTTTCGGCCAATCACCGCTGCCAGTTTGCGGCTTTTTAGATGTGTCTTTTTATTTTTGCTTGGCGACCTGTAGTCGCGTCAGTTAGGCGCCGCATTGAAGTTTTATATCCTTGTTCGTCGGTGACTTACTTCCGCGTTAATTTGTATCTGCGCGATGGCCTTGATTCACGACACGTGTTATAGTGTTCCGTGTTACCAAGCAGGTACATAAGCGTGCGTTTTGGTTATTTTATTTTCTTTTATTGCCATGGGCGTAGATTAAAATGTTCGATTTCGAACAGAGCTGTTATAGATTTAAATACAGGGCCACCAAGGCATGCGTGATTGCGTTTGGCTTAATTCGGTTACAGACTTTGACATTTGTCAGTTTTAAAGAGATTTATGGATTTCCATGTAATTTGAAGTATTTAGGTATTTGAAAACTGATGTTGAGTGTTGAAGTGAGTTAAGTTTGTTAAAGCGATTTGAAATAAACGAATAAACAGGTTAGTTTACAAATACCAAAACGAAGAGGCGGTTTTATCAGTATACAACTCAATGATTGGTTAGGATCGTGAGCTTTTATTGGCTGAAACCACAAAATCTGACTGTTTTGACAGATGAAAGAAAATAATCAGTAGTAAATCTTACTCTCCTACGAGCAAGGCGCTCGTAGTTTTATTGGGGGCGTTCGAATGCCCATTCTTCTTCAGTAACGCTCCCATTAACATTGCTGAACAAAGCATTAATGGTTTTTATTTTTTTACGATTTGTTGTTCTTGTATTCGTGCTAAATAAGATTATTTCCCGCGTAAATTCTGTTGCTACACTGAAGGCAGATAAGTCAATACGTATATAATTCTTAGATTCAAGGCTACGCCTGCCTGCCTGGCTTCAGTGGCGTCGTCTATATATTTTTATTCATTTATTTATTTGGTTGAATTTTTATTTGGTTTCGATTCTGCAGCGGCGGCGTTTTATGTTGAATTTTCAAGCCAAGAACTGATTAATAATAATAATAATAATGCTAATAATAAAGCAAAACAAAATCATTAACCAACTTAAAATCTGGCCCCACGTTGGGCGCCAAAATTATGTTACGCACTTTACACGCTGTTGCCTGTCGATAGCTCTCATGTGCGGTTGGGGAGGGTTTGTATTTAGGAAAAAAATAGATGTTTGAACATGCCATCACCCCAGTTCACGGAGAGAAGTCTCACGGACGCGTTCGGTCAACAACTTAATTTTAATCAGTAGTGAATCTTACTCTCCTACAAACTACATGCCGCACTAGACACGCGGCGTTTTATGTTGAATTTTCACTATTTACTATTAAAAAATAATAGAAGTACTGGAGTAACCAATAGTATCGAAAAGAATAGAAATAATTATATATAAGATTATTTTAACTTACCCCTAAGAGTCGCCGAAGAATAAGTGCTGACACCAACGCCAGTAACCGCCGATTTCCAGGCACACAATAGCGTTAAGATCATCTTCAATCCGTGATCCATCAATTGGGGGAAAGTATCCAAAATTTCTTTAGCAACGAATTGCGTCAAACCCCACAAAACGTCCTGCCTCCAATCGGGGAAGTCCACCACTAAACTCTGTAAGCTACAGTACGATAAACCTCGTAGTTCTTCGTCCATGTGGACCGTAAGTCGACTGAGTAAATCCACTAATTCAGCGCTGGTCATTCCGTCGGGTATGAGCCTGGGAACGGCGGCTACGCAGGTCCTGAATAACTCTATCCTGGGTTTTCTTTCACCGGTTATCATTTCGTCGGGTTCTTTATTGACGTTTTGGGTGTTCGTCATCATCAACGGTCGTCCGTATTGGGTATCTAGCGCTCGAAGGATATCCACGAAAACTCTTCGTACGTGTGGGAAATACGCGTTCATTCCTATACTCCTAGCAGTATCCTCGGTCAGCATTTTATTCAAAAAAGTCTTACGTACTCGTAGGGTATTCCCACTCGGTAATACCCCGACAGATCTAGGCATCGGGGGATCACCTTCCTTTTGTTGTAGGCTATCGGCTACTACTAGAAAGGCTCTAAGACCTATGCTCATCCGTTCCGGGGTTAAAATAACTTTGAAAGGACGAGCTACTGATAGTAGATCAAATACTATCTCGCGCATGGCGAAGTCTAATCGTTCTTGGGCTATGAACTGGATTATTTTCACGAAAATATTTAGAGGTGTGTCTCTGGGTACTACACCTTTGGAACCTTTCGGAAACAAAGAGTTTACGATACTCTGAAGTCTGGATTGGGTGGCGGAATTGCTTTCGCACTTGATTCTTATCATGTATACCCATAAGAGACGATACAGTGATTCTAAAATCGAACAAAGAATGGTTTAGAAACTGAATATTTATTTAGTTATGTTTGTTTACCTAGAGCTACTCGACACATCTTCGGATCTCTGTTCTTCAAATGCGACAGACACATCGCTAGGAAATAGTGCCAGTTTTGAAGAAAAAATTGTTTTTGGCTTACGCATAGAAGGCAAGTAACTAACGGAAAAAGCGCCAAGCGATGTTTAGATTTTGTGCTAGCGTCTAAAGTTTGTGAGTAGAGCATTTCTACGAAATTTTTTAGGCATGGCACGTTTACTTCGTTTTTTACTGCCTAAAATAAAATATAAATATTTTGATACGTCGCAACTATTAGGAAGGTCAAATTTGCAGAAGATAAAAATTAAAAACGAACAATTTTTAGCGTTTTTCTCGATAATTTTGAGGTTATGTCGAAAAATGATCAATACAAAAGTTTTCGATTTTTTAATCATCTACAACTTTTCTATTAAACTTTTTTTGATAGAATTCATATTTCAGCCACAAATCGTAAAAAATCAATATCAAACCCAGGCGGCACATTGTCCCACGTCAGGTCCCAATATTTTCAGAATTTTTTTTTGTGATAGGTGAAAAACTGTTATTTTCTATTTTGTCATTTGTTTATTTATCTCTAATTTTTCCTAAGTTTCCATTTTTTTTTCAGTCGCAATTTCTCAAAAAATATTTTTCGACAATTTTCCCAAATTATTCTTTTCTTCAGAAACAATTCCCCAAATAATTTTTATTTTTCTGCCACAAATGCCCAATTTATTCTTTTTTTTTCAGCCACAATAGCCCAAATTATTCTTTTTTTCAGCCACAATTTCCCAAATTATTCTTTTTTTGCCACAATTCCCCAAATTATTCTTTTCTTCAGACACAATTCCTCAAATAATTCTTATTTTCCTACCACAATTCCCCAAATTATTCTTTTTTCTGCCACAATTCCCCAAATTATTATTTTTTCAGACGCAATTCCCCAAATTATGTTTTTTTAGCCACAATTCCCGAAAAAATATTTTTTGACAATTTTTCCCAAATTATTCTTTTTTTCAGCCGCAATTTCCCAAATTATTCTTTTTTCTGCCAAAATTCCCCAAATTGTTCTTTTTTCTGCCACAATTCCCCAAATTATTCTTTTTTCAGCCACAATTCCCCAAATTGTTTTTAGCCATAATTCCCAAAAAAATATTTTTTGACAATTTTTCCCAAATTATTATATTTTTCAGCCACAATTCCCCCAAAAAAAAAGTTCTACAAATTTTCCCAAATTATTCTTATTTTCAGCCACAATTCCCCACATTATTCTTTTCTTCAGTCACAATTCCCCAAATAATTCTTATTTTTCTGCCACAATTCCCCAAATTATTCTTTTTTTCAGCCGCAATTTCCCAAATTATTCTTTTTTCTGCCACAATTCCCCAAATTATTCTTTTTTCTACCACAATTCCCCAAATTATTCTTTTTTCAGCCACAATTCCCAAAATTATATTTTTCAGCCACAATTCCCCAAAAAAAAAAGTTCTACAAATTTTCCCAAATTATTCTTATTTTCAGCCACAATTCCCCAAATTATTCTTTTCTTCAGTCACAATTCCCCAAATAATTCTTATTTTTCTGCCACAATTCCCCAAATTATTCTTTTTTTCAGCCACAATTCCCCAAATTGTTTTTTTAGCCACAATTCCCAAAAAAATATTTTTTGACAATTTTCCCAAACTTATTCTTTTCTTCAGTCACAATTTCCCAAATTATTCTTTTTTTTGCCACAATTCCCCAAAATATATTTTTCTACAAAAAAATTTCTACAATTTTTCCCAAATTATTCATTTTTCAGCCACAATTCTCCAAATTATTCTTTTTTCAACCAGAATTCCCCAAAAAATATTTTTCTACAATTTTTTCCAAATTATTCCTTTTTCAGCAACAATTCCCCAAATTATTCTTTTCTTAGCTACAATTCCCCAAAAAATATTTGTCTTTGGTACAGCCGCCATTTTGTGGTTCTAGAATGGCCTACCACTGAATCCTATTTAAAGTAAAAAAAATCCCGAAAATCCATAATTAGATGTGTCTCCCCGGTGGTCCCCCTTTATTGACCCGTAGATGGCATTCGTCAATGCAATGGTAGGAACCAAAAATAAAAATTTCTATTAAAATATTTAAAAAAAAATAACTTACAGCAGCAACAGGCACCAAAATTTCAACAAACAATCCCGCCAACGCGTGTTTTATATCCTTATCTTTGACTTCTAAAAAATACTGAGCACATTCTTGCATAAACTGAAAAGAAGCTTCGAATTCTTCGATAGGCACCATTTTAACGCGGAAAAATTTCATGCCCATAAGTAAACTTATTATGCTCTGGGTCGTATTCGGATTCGATTCTCTAGATCTGAGCTCTTTTAGCTCACCCATGAATCTCGTTCTCACTGACATGAAACGGGATTGAGCTAAAACTCCTATTACTTCTGCATATAAATCGGATATCATGTGAATGTTCGCGCTATTGGGACTGTTTTGGATGCTAAAAGAATTAATTTCTTCTTTCAAAGTGCAAAAATTGGACAAATTAAAAAAATATATAATTTAAATACAAATCTGCATACAAGATCATTTTTAAGTTGGGGCTTTTGATTATTTTTTTAAGAAACAAAGCTTAAACACCAGTTATAAAAAGAATTAATGTAAAAAATTATTTACTCACCCTTCGTGATGTTTAAAATGCTTCAGAGCTAAATTCTCAATATATTGAACCAAATCTTCATGTCCAGGATGTAACCCCATTTGTTTTAAAACTTCTATTAATACCAAACAAAAAATAAATTCGACTGCAAGGTCTCTTTTCTCCTTCTGTATATCAGCTTCAGATCTTTCTACGGTTTCAGTGGTATTTCCAGCCACTATATTTATTATACTTTTTTGTTTAATGTCTGATTTTTTTTGTTCTGGATTTGAAACTTCAGACATTTGGCGCTCGTACCAAGAAAATAAGGCTCGGAGGAGAGAAGGTAGACAGTGCTCGGCTACAGATCCGAACGCACTAAGCAATTGATCAAATTGTGGATCTTCTCCTCTTTGTAAGGATTTTGACAAAGGTTTTTCCTTAAAAAATAATTACATAGAAAACCATACACTTTGTTACACAAAATATTCTTACTTGCGCTTCGGTCATCACCAATTCGATTTTTTTCTCTGCTAAAACAGTGAAATCCGCAAAGAGATTTCGCATAACAAATTCACCGGGTCTTAAATCCATCTCTAAGTGCTGTCCTGTACTAACACTTCTTTCTTTTTGAGCACCCCATGGTAAAACTATACCTCTGTTTATGATTGTAGTGAAACTTTGTTTGGAATCAGGCCCTGAGAAATTGTGATTTTGTTAAATGATAATTAAATTTGTAAAATCGTTTGCATACCTGGTGAAATAGCCGAGCGAGTGGCTGAATTGTCTCCATCACTACCCCCTGATAAAGCATGTATTGTTGATTCAGAAAGAGTGCTCTTATCAGTTAATCCAGACGCAGAGGTGTTATCACTATGAGTATCGGAGCACACACTCTGGGAACACTCGTTTTCCGAATCATTTGACAATAAATCTTAAATAAAATTATATTAAATAGATCGTTTGTGATAAGAGTGAATTGCTAATTGATTATTTCGTTCTTAGATTATCTTTTGCGTACATTGATTACAACTGTAATATCTTAATAAATATACCGGAAGCATATATCGTTGTTTTGCTACTTCGACTACAGCGAAAATTGTTATTGAACGATTATTTTTTTTAAAAACTAAAAATTCAATTTTAGGTTATCCCTTTAAATTTACCTGTTTCTTGCACCTCTATCTGAATATCGGACATGTTAAAATACAATTTAGCACAATTAGTTATTTTAAATCACAATAAATTTGAAACATCATTTTATTTGTTGGGTAAAAACTTTTATTAATTCGCAATAAAAACAATTATTCCACCTACAGCTGACAATGATTAATGTTGACAGTTATTTGTTGACATTTCACTATTTTGACAAGGTAGTTGATTTCCTGGATAAATCAAGACCATTGTGTTGTCTTTACTACGCCATAATAGATGTCGCTAGCAGAAATAATCACAAATAATGTTTTTTGTATTGCCTAGTTTAGAAATTAAAAAATTTGTATTATTTCCATTGAAAATTAGATAAATTCTTTAACTTTCCCAACCCAATACTCCTCTAATTAAGAAATCTTACAATTAAATTTCAATTTTTGATTAGGTTGGTGATACTGATAAGAACACAAGTTGTCATTTGCACCATAACTTAAGTTAATTTTTTTAAATAATAAAAAGACTAACTCGCTTAGTGAGTAAAGAAAATTTTTGATATGCTTGTTTTTTTGGTAGCAAAAAAAATATACAGTCTACATTTTACTCATCTTATTGTCCTACTCGCCTATGTATCATGCGAGTAGATTCCTCAAAAAAGTGACACATAAAAACTGACTCCTTTTTATTATAATTATACCACTCCACTACTCTAAATAAAAACGTCATTATAATTTATCCATTTTTATTCACTTGGTGCATCTAAAACTTAGAACACAAATTGTCATTTGCACCATAACTTTTTTTAAATTATGAAATATGTTTATAAAACGTTTATTTGCCGTAGCGTTGAAAATTACAATACCAGAAATAGGTAAAATCAGCATTACAACCTAAGCAGAAGTTGGACGTGATCGAGGCAGAAAAGTGGGCGTGGCCGGCAGTACTATTGAGATAGGAAATTATCCCACACCCAACCGTCCCAACTCTTGCTAACCTACTAAATTAATATCAGTAAGTTTGGAACGGATTGGAAGGAGTATAACAAAAAACATTTATCATTTTATATTTTATTAACAAAGTATTTATAACTGGTCCATTTAAACATAACAAACAATTAACATATAAATATAAGTAGATATATAATAAGGTAGTTAAAATTATTATTTAGAAAAAATATAACCAAAAACGGGTACGTAGCTAAAGCAGGTTTTCATTCCATCAAATAAAATCTTTACCGGTGGAAATACACAACTCAAAAGGTAGAAAACGTAGTAATAAAAACCATAAACGAACATTTTGTGAACTACGTACATCCTGAAAATAAAAAAAAAAGTTTTTTTTTCTCAATTTATGACTTTGACAGGGGCCAATTAGCCAGAGCCATGTAAACTGCACATTTAAACTTTGACACTATTTAGGTTCCAGGTTTTTTTTATTTTTTTATTTTATTTTTTTTTTTAAATTTTTTTTATTTTTTTTTACTCTTGGATATCTATGCCTGAATTGTTTTTATTACATTACAAGTTAATATTTATTTGTTCAACAAAATTACTGTTTGTTTTTTCATTTATCAATAAAACTTTGAGTATACTTACACTTTTTGTTTCCTTCTACATCTGGGCAAAGAAGATAAGTCCTCCTTTAGACAATATTGTCTCGTCCCTAACAACGCGTTCAGCATGTATTCTTCAATAGGGGGAACTGTTAACATTGGGAATAATTCTTTGTCTTTATCACTAAGTTTATCCAAAATTCCAATGAAATTTTCATTTTTAAATATCCATTCGCGTACCGAGAAGAATTGTAAGAGCTCTAAACCGTCGTATATTTTCCGTTGTATCCTTAACATGCTAAAAAGAAGAAGAAACACATCATTTTTACAAGAATAATAAATGTAACAAGCAGGCCTGTCCCAAAACATAGTGCTTAGTGTTCGTATAAATGCTCTAATCACTTTTAAACATCGGTGTCCAAATTTTTTTTGGCCAAATTTTATTTTTGTCCATTTTTTTAACACTTATTGTTCAATTATTTTTTCTTAAAAATTTTTTTTTGTCCATTTTTTTTTTTTTGAAAAAAAATTGTTTTGTCCAAATTTTCTTATTTGAAATTTTTTTTCCATATTTTTATCCAATTTTTTATTTGAAAACAATTTTTTGTCCAATTTTTTTTAACAAACTTTTTGTCCAAATTTTTCTATTTTGAAAAAAAAATTTGTCCTGTTTTTTTTGGGCATTTTTTTCCAATTTTTTTTTTGTCAATTTTTTTTTTGTCAATTTTTTTTTTGTTTATTTTTTTTAACAAACTTTTTTCTTAAAGATTTTTTGTCCAAATTTTTCTTTTTTGAAAAAAAAAATTGTTTTGTCCAATTTTTTATTTGAAACCAATTTTTTTAACAAACTTTTTGTCCAAATTTTTTTCTCTTGAAAAAAAAAATTTTTGTCCAAATTTTTCTATTTTGAAAAAAAAAATTGGTCCTGTTTTTTTTGGGCATTTTTTCCAATTTTTTTTGTCAAAATTTTTTTTTGTCCATTTTTTTTAACAAACTTTTTTCCAATTTTTCTTGTCCAAATTTTTCTTTTTTGAAAAAAAATTGTTTTGTCCAAATTTTCTTAATTGAAAATTTTTTGTCCAAATTTTTTTTTATTGTCTTGTCCAAATTTTTATTTGAAAAAAATTTTTTTTGTCCAATCTTTTTTTAACAAACTTTTGTCCAAATTTTTTCTCCTGAAAAAAAATTTTTTTGTTCAAATTTTTCTATTCTGAAAAAAAAATTTGTCTTGTTTTTTTTGGGCTTTTCCAATTTTTTTTTTCAAAATTTTATTTTTGTCAATTTTTTTTTGTTGAAAAAAAATTTTTTTGTCCAAATTTTTCTATTTTGAAAAAAAAAATTGGTCCTGTTTTTTTTGGGCATTTTTTCCAATTTTTTTTGTCAAAATTTTTTTTTGTCCATTTTTTTTAACAAACTTTTTTCCAATTTTTCTTGTCCAAATTTTTCTTTTTTGAAAAAAAAATTGTTTTGTCCAAATTTTCTTAATTGAAAATTTTTTGTCCAAATTTTTTTTTATTGTCTTGTCCAAATTTTTATTTGAAAAAAATTTTTTTGTCCAATCTTTTTTTAACAAACTTTTGTCCAAATTTTTTCTCCTGAAAAAAAATTTTTTTGTTCAAATTTTTCTATTCTGAAAAAAAAATTTGTCTTGTTTTTTTTGGGCTTTTCCAATTTTTTTTTTCAAAATTTTATTTTTGTCAATTTTTTTTTGTTGAAAAAAAATTTTTTTGTCCAAATTTTTCTTTTTTGAAAAAATTTTTTCTAGTCCAATTTTTTTTTTTTTTGAAGAAAAGTTTGTCCTGTTTTTTTGGGGCATTTTTTCCAATTTTGTTTGTTCAAATTATATTTTTGTCCAATTTTTTTTGAACAAACTTTTTTGTCCAAATTTTTTACTGTTGAAATAAAATTTGTTGTCCAAATTTTCATCTTTACATTCATTCGTAAAATTATTATTATTTTTTTGTTATATATTTCAGTATTTTTCCTTTTCTGTATCTTTCTTTCTCAGTATTTAACTCTGATTTATTTTAATTTGGACTGATTGATTACTTACATTTCACGCTAGTAAAAGTTTTACTTACAACGTCTTTTGCCTGAGAATAATCATTAAAAAGTCAATCAGAATCGCGGGTATCCAATGGAAAAAGAAACTATAAAGGTTGTGAACGAATCTCGACGATCTGATATCACCATCAGGGTACCAAACTTGCATCTCAAAGGGATTGTCGAGAACTATATCTCTACCTTTATCTATAACTTCCCGGTATGTGATTGGGAAAACTGAAGATGCTGTCAAGTTGTAGACTGGAACACCTTTAAGTCTAAAAAAAATTAAAAAATAATTCAAATAATTTTTAGATGACTGTATTTTACTAAAGCTCACCCTGTTTGTTTGGTTCCGACTAAATAAGCAATACAAATGCTGGCGTTTATTGCGTAATCCACCGGTATAAACTGGCCAGTATTTTCACCTTTACAATGCATGGACCGTATGACGCCTTTTCCACCACCTACCAGCAAGCCAATAGGTCCGTTTAGATTGTCCACCCAACCAGGGACGGGCTCTTTCACTGATGGAATCACTGAAAAATAAGAAAAAAAAATGTGTACTAAAAGTAAAGTATAATATATTTGCTCTTAATATGCATATGCTAAAACACGTAGTTTTTTGTTTGTAGTTTTAGATCATTTTCAGTCAAAACTGTTGCAAATATTCCACCTAATGTTAAATTGAAAAGGGGACCGAATAACACCTCGTGTTAAAGACAATTTTACGTTCAGTTAGTTTCTTATTTTTTCAAAATACGTTTTTATATCTAAGCCTTGAAATTTCTTATTTCACAGCATCGAGGACATTTTGTTTACACATTTTGGCTTATTTTTTGAAAAATAATTTTCGAATAATTATTCATAATGTGTTGTTCGGTTTTTAGACGTTTTTTTGATTGGGGACACTCTCTTTTTTTTATATGTTATCATAATTTGTTCTACTTTTACATTTTTTGGCACAACTTTTATTATACAATTAGTAAGTGTTGCGCATTCAAAGAGAGTACAAAAAAAATTCATTAGTCATTCTTTTAATGTAGTTTCTCGAACAAACGATTAGATAATCGACCTCTAGATCGATATGTACTTCCTACTGTAAGAAAAGAAATTACTTCTACTTTTTATTGTTTATCGATGTCGATGTTCTTTTTTGAATTAAGAAATGTATGTCAGATCATTTACCTTATTTTTTTTATTGGTACCAATAATAGACCAGGGCCAATCATTTTTAAAACAAAAAAAATTGTATGTAGATGGTCGGAAGATTTAGGGGAAATAAGACAATTGAGTGAAAGTTCCGGAAAAAGGGTGGGGGTAGGTAAATATATGTTTTGTAGGTTGGATAGTGGTTTTTTACGATTTGTGTCTGAAATATGCATTCTACCGAAAAAAGTTTAATAGAAAAGTTGTAGAGAATTAAAAAATCTAAAATTGATTTTTTATGAAACTTGGTGAAAACGTTCTTTTTTGTGTTTTAAATAAGCTGTAATTTTTTCAAAGCAAAATATTTATTTTTCGATTTTATACGAATTTAAATTTAATATATTTTTTCATACCATCTTAAACTTTTTTGATTGAAAATTAGGCTTTTTTACGGAGGTCATGACATATTTAAGTTACGAGCATTATTTGTTTTTTGCAGCTATAAAAACCAGTTCTTCACCATGTGCTCTAGAAACTAGACAATATCAGAATTTAACATCAAAATACAATAACAAAAAGAATATTTTCACACTTTGTGGACAACAAATCCGTATAATAAATAACATTGCCGTAGATTTCTTTTTTTTCGAGCGTGTAAAAATTTCTCGGGGTAAGAAAAAAAAGAAATGTTTCTTAAACCACCGGCAGACATGACTGACCATTTTTTAAATATAAAAGTTTGTTAATTAACAAATTAAAATAAAGTTCTATCACATGTAGTACCCAAGCAAAGCCAACGGCGGCTCCAAGAGGGGGCAGTAGGGGCAATTTTTTGAATTTTTTTTGTAGATTCTAGGTCCATTTATATCCTAAAAAACTCACTTTTTCCCTCAAAAATTACCCAAACATTTTTTTCGCTAATTTTGATATTGCCAGTCGTTTCTTAGACAAAATTTATTCTGCGTAAACCAAATTTTAATTTTTTTGAATTTTTTTGTAGATTCACTTTTTTTCTCAAAAATGGCACAAACATTTTTTTTCGGTAATTTTGACATTGCCAATGTTTCTTATGCAAAATTCATTCTGCGTAAACCAAATTCTAATTTTTTTGATTTTTTTTTGTAGATTCTAGGTCCATTTATATCCTAAAAAACTCACTTTTTACCTCAAAAATACCCCAAACATTTTTTTTCGGTAATTTTCTTCTACAAAATTCATTCTGCGTAAACCAAATTTTAATTTTTTTTGTAGATACTAGGTCCATTTATATCAACAAACCCAAAATATTAGTTGTTTTATTTATATAACCCTAACAGCCGACGACGTTATCCCTCCCCCCCAAATCTCTGGACTGGTGCCGCCCTTGCTGGGTATACTGTATATTCATAAACATCATGCTCTAATTTTTTAGGTACTAATAATTTGTTTTTAACACGTTAGCTGCCACGGTAATTTTCGGGACTCCGGTTTAAAAAGCCATTTTTGGGAGGTCATATTTATAAATTTATCAATACCCCTCCCCTGGGCCCTTGAGTAAAACAGATGATAGAATAAATCTACAAAATATACTATTAACGCTATACTAAATTATAAAGAGCTGTAAAGCTACTAAAAGTCCTTTAAAATCCTTACCTATAGCAGGACGAACTATACAAACAGGAAAATTATCGTTTTCCTCAGCCACCAAATTTTCCGCAAGTCTCTTACTGTACGTGTACGTATTGGGATGTGGAGCTATTATAGACGGAGTGGCTACTTCTAGTGCTTGAGGATTTAACCATTTTGTTACCTCAAGCACTTCTCGAGGCGAATCTTTTGTTTCATACACCTAAAAACAATTACGATACACGAAAAAGTTTAATTCTCTATCAGTGATCATTCATTTTCCATTAAACATTAAAAATATTGCCTAAGAATGTTACGCCCATGGTTATTAAAAATATTGTGCCGTCTTTAAAAAAAATTGTTTATTTATATTTTCTTAATTGAAGAGGGCAACAATTAATACCTTGAGCATTCAGTGCAATTAGGGACGTTCTTACTGTTGTTTAAGTCTAATTGGTCAAGGTCAACTGGATGTTTAACTGCTTCTGCTTTTGGCGGTCGATAGATGCAAATATAAATAAGTAAATATAAGAAATTAATAACGCATTTTTACTCATTAAGTGACTGGCTGAATGACAAAAGTCCAAGCCAAAAAAAAAATTAAAAATTAAATAAACAAAAAAATATATTAAAAAAAATCTAATGCGTATTACAGTTGTAAGAGTAACAGTTAACCCACATTTCATGAAAAATAAATATCTCATCGCTTAGTATATACAGTGTGTTTATGTAAAAGTTTGAATCATATGGAAAACTTTTTTATTATTAATTTTAGGAAAAAAAGTTACTCTTCATAAAAATTTCTGCGTAATCTTAAACCTAAAATGCAGTAATCAGATATAAAAAATTTCAATAGTATACGAGGTACGTCAAATAATATAAATTTTGAGTAAAGTAGGTACCTTTATTTTTGAAAATACCGATAATTGCTATTAAGAAAAGTTGATGAGAATTGAAAGTTACATTCAGATATGGCCGAAAGCCATTCTTATTGGGTCACCTTGTATAATATACGCATACATTTTTGAAAAATAATAATGTTTGTTTATTGTTATTATTATAATTTGTAACTAGTAATTTTTTTATAATTAAAAATAATGGAAAATACGAAAATTAAGTAGCATTACAAATTTATAACTTTCTAATTTTTGCCTTATTTTGAAGATACTATCAAGCAATTCTAATTATATGTTTTATTATAATCAAAATTGCAACATCAAGAAAATACAACATAATTACAACGATTTTATCGATCTATAATATTAAGCAATTTGGTAATTTTTTAAAAAATGTGGGCAATATTTTATGCAAGTAAAAGAAATTAACCAGGGCCAAACCAATTTTAATTATTCAAATGTACATTTTTGAGGGTTGGATATTGTTTTTTTACGAATTGTGGCTGAAATATGCATCCTATCGAAAAAAGTTTAATATAAAAGTTGTAGATAATTAAAAAATTACTCATTTTTCAACATAACCTCAAAATTATCGAGAAAATCGCTAAAAACAGTTTTTTAGGCTTTTTTTAATTTAAATTCGTAAAAAATCGAAAAATAAATATTTTGCTTTGAAAAAATTACAGCTTATTTAAAACACAAAAAAGAACGTTTTCACAAAGTTTCATAAAAAGAAAATTATTTTGGCGGGAGACAAAAATTAAATACGAAAATAACGGTTTTTAGCGTTTTCCTCGATAATTTTGAGGTTATGTTAAAAAATCATTAATATGATAGTTTTAGATTTTTTAATTATCTACAACTTTTATATTAAACTTTTTTCGATAGGATGCATATTTCAGCCACAAATTATAAAAACCAATATCCAACCCTCAATGGAGCCCTTTTCGTTATTCAATCGTGGAAAAATCTAAAATATTTTTAATTAAACTTAGATGAGACAAAAATATAATCTTTTTACTTACCCTCTCTTCAAAAATATCAATATCGGCGGAACAGAATGCAGTACTGAAGTGCAAAAAAGCGACAATATGTTTCATCTTTCTAGCAATATCTATAACTCTCACTGTACCTCCAGTATTTTGTTCTATAGCATCGTTTAAAGTTGCTTCCAGTTTTAAAGTAGCTCCCATATGCAAAACAACGTTGCATTGGTTTATCAACATTTCTAATTCAGATTCTTTTAGCCCTAAATTTTCCGTGTACAAGTCACCAGTTAGAGGAATTATTTTTTTGACTGCCGATGGTTGAGATTTTCTCAGCCGTTCAAACATCTAAAAAAACAACAATGTCAGCAAACTTCTGCGCTGTTTGAAGCTTTTTATGATTAGAAATTGACCAGTTTGATTTGATTTTAATAATTTCGTTTGAGTTTGATTTGAAATCAAGCCTATCAGTGGCAAAACTGAAGCCTATTTTGAGATCTTATTGAATGATCGAGTGCTTACCGGTAATTTCCAAAAATCTTCCACCCTCTGCTTCGGAGTTTTACCCCTTTTGGTACGAAGAAGAACATATATGCACTTTATACCTGGGCAAGCGTAAAGAAGTTTTTCTACCATTACTTTCCCCATGAATCCGCTACCTCCGGTTATGAAAATGACTTTGTTTTTGTACCATTCTGGTACAGGGCTGCTAACCTCAGCGTTCATATCTAAAAAATAAAAAAAAAATCCTTAAAAAATTGTGTTCTGGTTTATAAAAATCTTCCCGTAAGAGTGAGCCCAAAATTCTTCGTCACTGCGGAAATATTTTCCCCCAAATGTCACTCTGAAAAGTAGCAGAAAATTCCAACTACGGCACTGTAAAGATGCGAAATGTGTCAGAACGTGACATTTTTGAAAAAATTGAAAATTTTCATTAAAATAAAAAATATAGGACGTCAATTTGCAGCGTAAAACTTTTTTATCTTTGGAGATAGATAACAAATATAAGAGAGAAAAATGTTGCCAATACAGCAAGAAAACTTTTTTACTTAAACTTTTTTTTATACGACGTTTAGTTTGGGCTGTATACTGTTTTAAAAAGAAAATTGAATCGGCGCGTCACATCTCTTGGAATTGCCGCTGTTAGTGCTATGTCATCATACGTGCAACAAAGATAACGCGCATTACAAGCATAATTATATAATTAAAATATTTATTTTGCAATGCATTTTCAATAGTGTGTTTGTATAATTGATTTGATTGCTTAAAAAGCGTTGACTGGAAGTTTTTTGGTTGATAATAAAGAGGAGTAGTTAATAAATAATGAGATCTTTAGTGATTTTGAATTTTCAAAATCAACCAGCTATAATTTTTTCATAAAATTACTTTCGTCATCGTTGAGTTAAAATTGCTTTAAGGTTAAACTATTTTTGATCTAATAAAAATACCACATAATTATTAAAAAAAATTGTTTGCGTAACCAATAATTTTTATTTGTTCATTACCAAAAGTTTTTTGGGTATTTTACCTCAGAGTATTAAAAAATTTCACCTCATTAAGACAATGAACAAATCCTTTATATACTAGCCAGCTAATGGATGTTATTTCTAAGCAAATAAAAGGAGAGTATGTACTTTTTATAAAATTTAGAAAGTACTTTTATTTATACAATGTGATTCAAACAAATAGCTTAAAATGGACTTTAGCTAAATCGTGCCGAATTAATAAAAAAGTAGTAAAGAAATTTTGTCCTATACAGTGGTGATAAAGCAAGTCCTTAAATGTAAATTTGTTTGATAACGTTTGGCATGAAGGCTTAGTACATAAGCTCAAGCTTTTCCTTCCAAAACAATATACAGATATCCTCCATTCATATATATCGGAAAGATACTTTAGAATTAGACAAGAAGAAGTCTATTCCGATCTTAAAGAAATTAAGGCTGGAGTACCACAAGGAAGTGTCCTAGGACCTGTGCAATACTTACTGTACACATATGATATTCCAGAGTTAGAAAACAATACCATAGCCACCTTCGCCGACGACACTGCCATTCTAGCAGTAGGAAAGAGCAATGAAGAAACCCCACGCAGTCGCCACATAATAAGCTTATGCTTTATAAGCAGATACTTAAGCCTGTATGGGCCTATGGTATCCAACTAAGGGGATGCACCAAAGCAAAAGCAACTTAGCAATCATCCAAAGATTTCAAAACAAAGCACTGAGGAACATAGTAGATGCCCCTTGGTACATTCGCAATAGTGACCTCCATAGGGATCTGGAAATGGACACTGTTGACCAGACCATCAAGAAATTAGCCAAGAGTCATGAAGAAAGACTTCATCATCATGTCAATGTCGAGGCTATCCAGCTCCTTGACAATATTGAGTTAGAAAGAAGACTTAAGAGGATCAAGCCCTTTGAGTTAGTTTAGTGTTTTTAGTGCAAAAGCAGAGCTTGTGTGTGCACGTTAAAGTTTAGTGCAATCCATTCTACCAAACCTAAGGAACGCTGATGAGTATACGTTAGTTTTAAGAAATGTAAATTTAGGACCTAAACATTATGGATAAAGTTCTAGAAAAGAATGACGCGAGAATGAATAAATATAAAATGAAAGTCATAAATTTAATACTGATGAAAGAGGTAAACTTCTTTCAGTATCTAAAGCTCAGGATAAAACAGAGTGGACGATCAAGGATAAAATGGTAGGGAAATATAAATTGAGCAGAACCATCTTGAAAGACTGAAGAACACAAGTAAAAACTGTATGGAAGTCTAAAGCTCAGGCTAACATAGAGTGAAAGCTCAAGTATAGAATCAGCTGGTGTCTTTGGGACATCTTGAAAGAATGAAGAATACAAGTGGAAACGGTATCGAAATCTAAAGCTCAGGATAAAATAAAGACTGGAAGACTAAGGATGGCTACAGTGCTGTCTCTTGTGGACCTCCTTAATTTCTCGGCAATTTTGACAACTTGATTACTACTTCTGATATGACTTGCTTGTTCGAAGAAAAAACTGAGGAACGTTTCTTGGTAAATCATTTATTTTATTTATACAAGGTGGTCCTTAAGTAATTGTACATAGAATTATGGCAGATTCCTTACTTAAAAATATTACGAATTGAACCAACTTGCTCTAATAACATGTTGCTAATAAGGAATATACAGGGTGTTAATGGTTAAATTTTAAGATTTATTTTTTGCAATAACTTTAGCGTTATTGAATATGTATACATAAAACTTTGAAACTAGGGGTTTTTGGGTACGAGAAATCATAATCTGGTACCTACTTCGATGTAATTTGTAGAGGGCCTTAGTTAGGTTACATATGTGCGATAAACTTTTTTGCTCTTTAAGGTAGCGCTATTCTTGTAAAAGAATATTAAAGCCATGTTATTTTAGTACAAAAAAAGCATACTTGTTACTAACCTTAAAACTTAACGGTTTACGAGATAATTGCATTTTAGGGATCAGCTGCGTGATTACACTGGTAGGCAATTAGCAACATTTTATTAAAACAAATTAGTTCGAATTTAAAACAATTTGTTACAAGTTGTAATTATTGAATATTTTATACATTTATACCTTGAGAAAATAAGTAATTATGAAATAAAGTCAAACGTATGTATATGTGTTCCAAATTAGTGACTAATTATTTAGCAATTTACTTGAAAAAATTATTTAATTTACGCTTACAAAACAGTCAACTATTTCATCATTAATTTACACTTCTAAATATTTACATAGTTTGCATTAATATAGGTCAGTAACTAAATGTAGCAGTACGAACATTAATGAATATTATAGATAAAATCGGACCACTGCGCGAACCTTGCGGAACACCGATTCATTGTCCCCCACACGACACTCCCCATATAGTAAAAAAATGTTGGACAGGTGGAAAATAATGTAAAATTAATGTATTTTAAACTGTGAATGAGAATTGTCGGTAGAAGGTGCTTTCTTGATGTCTGTAAAGGATGTACAGGATAGTAGATTACATTATTCGAGCTCCTAATATTTCAGTATCGCGTATGTTGATAAAAATTATTAATTATACCTCAAAAACTGATTTTACGGTAAAATTTTTTACCATTCTTTATGAATCGTCCTGTATATGGTTCAATTTTAAATCCAAAATTAGCGAAAATTAAGGAAATGGGCTATATTTATCTATTTCGTTAGTGTTTTAGCCATGAATAATAATCGAAAGTACAACTATAATTATTTATCGTTGTTGTGCTTGTTGAAACGAAACACTCCTCCAAAGGTGCGAAGTGTAAAATTAATTTCAATCAGTGCGTAAACTTATTCTTCAAGATTACGGTATATATTTGTAGAACTATTATTTTATATAAAAACTAAATAACGTTACGAAATCTGGTAATCAAAAAAGAGAGTTGTAATTTAACAATTTTCAATTGCAGAAATATAAAAACAAAATTCCCAGATGTGCCGACAAGTTGCTTTGATCGGCATTGGCATTTGTTCTGCAATTGAAAATAGATAAACTGTTAGTCCAGTAAATTAACGCCACAAAAACCCCAAACCTGGGCATCAAGTCTGTCCGTCAAATTTTTTTTTTAATTCGCAGGTATTCATAGGTACATTTACCTCCGAAAATGGCTCTAGAGTTCCCAAAAATCCGTTTTTCGACGAAATCTGCCGAAATATGACCCTTAGAGCATTTTTGTTTAGACAAAAAATGAAGAGCAGTTCATTACCTACAAAAGTTGTATCTATGATTTTTTTCGCAACACTAATATTTTTTGCAAAAACGGCGTTTCTAAAATTCACAATTTTGAGAATCTGAAAATTCGCAAAATTATTTTGGTGAAAACGGGAAATTTGAATATCCTTCCAAAACTTGAATATCCTCCCGTTTTTGTCTGAAGACAAAAGATAAGGCAATAAAAACCAACTTTTTTTCACTTTTTGCACTTGATTAATAAATTTATTGTAAAAAAATCCAATTTGAGAAAGTTTGAAGGCAGAATTTTTCTCGTGCACTTAATAAAATACTTCATATATACAGGGTGAGCCATGAGGAACTGTACATAAGCAGAGGCACCTTAGGGGATTACCAAATGACCATTAAAAAATATCTTCTGTTTTTCTTTAATAATGTTTGTTCATATCTTTTCAACAATAAAGTCGATTTGTCTCATTTTTTGGTAAAAGTGTGTATTGGTGTCTAGCAACTAACTGACATATTCAGAACTAAAAAATTCCAGGGCCGGCTTCGCGAAAATTTGATGAATTGCTATAATTGCAATAATTCACCCTGTATATGATTTCTCTAAAATGTGATATGATCTCTCCAGAGGACATAAATAGACAGTTAAATCTGGATATTTGAAATTTTTGTTACACTTGCCTTACATTTTTAATTAAAGATTCATTTTAAAGTCAAATTGAAAATTGGCGATAATGAAATATCTTACTGTATAATAATGTTTAGTAATTATAAAGAAATCTTTAAAATAAACAATAACGACACACACTGTATTCCAGTATAGTAAATACTAGAATTTGAATCAATTTACAGGGCCGGATTTAAAAATCTGGCATATCTGGTTCATGTCAAAAAATTCACCCTGTATGTAACTTTCTCCACCCGCAATGGACTGAAATTAGATTGAAAATGTTTGCGAATAATTCTATCAATGAGCTGTTGCCGCGTTATTATATTTTCTGCGTAGACCAGCTGTTTTAAATGCCCCCAAATGTGATAATCAATTGGGTTATTGTCTGGGGATCTAGGTGTCCATGAAATAGGACCTCCTCGTACTATCCATCGGTTTCCATAAATGGTATCTAAATCTGATTTGGCATTTTTGAATTATTAAAACACTTAAAGAAACTAAGATCTAATGTCAAATTACACAAACAATTTCAACCCCGATCATGTCAAATTGTCACAGCCTGCTGCAGTATGTATTGCATATCAGAAATAACCCATTGACAATAAGAAAGTCCATTACATATTTAAAGATTCGCCAAGAAAAGTGTATTGAGGCAAATGGATTTCGTTTTGAACATCTTTTAAAATCGTAATGTTTATTAAATTGTTTTTTACTTTGTTCCGCATTGTTAAAAGTGTTTTGTGTTTGGTTATTATTATTTATTTTATTTCTTAATTTATGAATAAACATTTCTTGCGGTTGTTAATTTCAATCCGATTAAAATAATTACACATGATATTCGCTGAAACAAATGACAAAACTAGGTTAATGCAAACATTTTCAATCTAATTTCGGTCCATTGCAGGTGAAAAAAGTTACATACAGGGTGAAACAGCTGATGTACGCAGAAAATATAATTACGCGGCAACAGCTCATTGATAGAATTATTCGCAAACATTTTCAATCTAATTTCAGTTCATTGCGGGTGGAGAAAGTTACATATAGGGTGAATTTGACATGAACCAGATATGCCAGATTATTAAATCCGGCCCTGTAAATTGATTCAAATGCTGGTATCTACTATACTGGAATACAGTGTGTGTCGTTATCGTTTATTTTAAAGATTTCTTTATAATTACTAAACATTATTATACAGTAAGATAATATTTCATTATCGCCAATTTTCAATTTGACTTTAAAATGAATCTTTAATTAAAAATGTAAGGCAAGTGTAACAAAAATTTCAAATATCCAGGTTTAACTGTCTATTTATGTCCTCTGGAGAAATCATATCACATTTGAGAGAAAGCATGTACAGGGTGAATTATTACAATTATAGCAATTCATCAAATTTTCGCGGCCCTGGAATTTTTTAGTTCTGAATATGTCAGTTAGTTGCTAGACACCAATACACACTTTTATCAAAAAATGAGACAAATGGACTTAATCATTGAAAAGATATGACCAAACATTATTTTGGTCCAAATCCATAAATCGCTCTGTACATTATTAAAGAAAAACAGAAGACATTTTTTAATGGTCATTTGGTAATCCCCTATATAAGGTGCCTCTGCTTATGGTAGAAGTATGTACAGTTCCTCGTGACTCACCCTGTATATTGATGAAAATGTCAGAATGTGATCTTTTATTTAGTACAATTCCTAACCCCAAAAAATTTTAGCACGAAAAGAAAATAGGTAATCAACAAACTTTGGCCCGGTTTTTCAATAATTTAGAGAAATAGATAAAAGGAAGAAGTAACATGATATTATAGCTACAGGTTCCTTCTTTTATCTGAACTTTGAATCATGAAAAAATATTAATTTTTACGTGATTTATTAAACAAATTTGTAATGCGCTTGGGAGTGTCATTCCTTTAGAGCGTGCTCTCGAAATGCAGGGCAGGAGCTAAAAATGAGGGTGCGTTTTGGAGCCGGTTATGTCGAAAAGTATCAAATTTTTGACAAAAATGATGAGGATCATTTTTGTAGGTAATGAACTGATCTTCATTTTTGTCCAAACAAAAATTCTCTAAGTGTCATATTTTCGGAAATATCGGCGAAAATATGCGAAAAAAAACACATTTTTGAGAGCAATGGACCATTTTCCCACCCTTCCACAAATTTCAGAATACCTATAAATTAAAAAAAATGGTGCCGGGCACACCTGATGCCCGGGTTGGCATTTTTTCCATTTTCAAACAGATGTAAGATGTATATCGACAAATTGCTTTGTCGGCATTGACATTAAACTTAATTAATTGAAAATGTACTTTTTTTATTACAAAAAAACTAAATCGATGTGAACATAATTAGACTGCGTAATGTGTTTATTTATTTACAAAGAAAATATAAAATATGTTATGATTATTTTAATATATTTCATTAATTTTAAATTAAATGGAAATGTTGGTTCATTATTTGTCGATGAAGGTTCAAGAATATATTGCAAATTAATGATATTTATTCATCAATCCAATTTACTTGTTTATATATTTTGTTTTAAATGACTTTAAAATATAATTATTTCATAAAAATATTTAATTTTTTAATTCATTTATAGTTTACCCTGTATAATTAAATATATAGCAGAAAACAAAACAAACGTAGATGTTATTGGCTTCATTCTAACACACAATTTGTTATTGATATGGTCATTTATATATATTACAACAAATTATTGTTAAATAATTGCTGAATAACTCAACAAAATGCATTTCATCACACACGAGTATTCAAATTCCCATCACCGAGACGCGTTAACGATGTAATAACCACTAATAAAATTAATTTATTGTTAGATCTTAGAGTTGTCGGATGTTAAAAGCCTATTGTTGCTATAAAGGCAAAATTATTTAAACAATTAACACATTAAACAGTTATTGTGCCAATACATAAGAAAGGCTCAAAAGATATTATTAATAACTATAGATCAATTTCTTTAATAACAACTTTTAGAAAAATCTTTGAAAAAAAAACACTTAAATACAGAATTGAACAATTTATAAAAAAATACAATATTATCTCAAAGTGCCAGTACGGTTTTTATCTATCTTAGCTTTATTACAAAAAATGTATACAGCTGCAGATGAACCTAAACCATCCTTATGCCTATTTCTGGATCTTGCAAAGATACAAGAATACGTGGCATTGCTCTAGAACTCTTAAAAAGTTATTTATCTAATAGAGAACAGATGGTAAAAGTTGAAAATGAATTAAGTAAGAGTAGAACAGTTAAATTTGGAATACCCCAAGGAACTGTGTTGGGTCCTTTATTATTTTAAATTTATTTAAACAATATTTTCACTATTGATACTCGAGGTACTATCATTTAGTATAGGGAAGAATTAAAGGAAATAGCTGAAAATGGTATAAAACAAATAATACATTGGTTTAAACATAAACAACTTACAGTGAACCATGAGAAAACTTATTTTGTACCCTTTTGTAGCTACAAAAATTCACTCCCGCTGTATCAATCGCTTAAAATTCATCAAAATTATGAGATAAGAAAAAAGGATTATATTTAATAATTAGGAATAACTGTCGACTTTCATTTAAGATGGAATTTTCATATAGACAATATTGTAAAGACATTGAGATTGCTGCATTATAAATTTAAATATTTAAAAAAATATATAGATGTGGAGCACCTCCGCATAATATATTTCAGTCTTGTAGAATCCAGAATAAGATATGGCATAACATCATGGGGAGCTTTGGAAAAGACACATCTCAAAGAAAAATAATAAAGACAATATATAATAAGAAAACAACTTACCCAACAGATTTAGTATAATAATAATAATAATAAAGTTTATTTATAGAATTAACATAGATATAAATAAACAAGGGCATCACAGAAGCAATATGTATCGCTTGTACGTGATATAGCCAACATTATAAATAAAATTATACCCAAAGACTAGACATCTGTATGAACATTGACCGATCTTCTTAATGAAAGTAAAATAATGGACATTAGACAGTTATATGTTTTTAATTTATTGATCTACATCAATAAAAATACGAGTATTTTACACCATAAACAACATAAATATCAGACTAGAAGTAAAACAAAAAAAATATCAAACCTGTTCAGTTAATAAGAGGTCAGAGATCTTTTATATACTTATGCTCAAAGATATTTAATTTCCTTCCAGAAATCTATAAAATATATTTAACAATAAACTCCACGAGTCTACTAAAAAAATTATAAAAAATTATATACTCCATACTACTAAGAACTTGTTACATAATTTAATAGAAGGTGTAAATAATAATGTCATTGATGTATCCTAAATAAATAAATATAAGTGTGTGAAGATTCATGCTTGACATCACTTTTATTGTCTGAATTTTTTAATCATAATCATTTTTATTTCCTTTTATAAGTGGATATTTTCGTGACTGTTTAATAGTAATTTATGTAGATAAAATTAAGGGCAACTGAGCTTAGAGTTAAGGGTGGCTTACCTGAGCCTGCACTTAAGCTTTGATTGTACAACCGGCCACGAGTAGAGAAGGTCGCTACGATAGTTGTATTCCTTTTGGAGAATACATCTCGAGAAACGTCTTTAAATGACTTCAAGGGAATTTAGAGACTCCTCCCCAACCAATTTTTGTTTATGGTTGAGGATGCTAATTATTTTTTAAATTTATACAGGATGCATTGTAGTTTATTGACGAGATATAAGATATGTTGATCCCATCATAAGATATATTGATCCCAGGCCTAATTCTGGCAGGAATACATCATAACTACTAAATGGTAAGTAATACGTTTTATCTAAATTTATTGACAGTAACCTGCAGTTGGGTCGTGTTCTAGCTTAAGTTTCAGATTGAACCACTCATCATCTTCACAGAATATGACAGTGTCATCTGCAAAACTGATGATTTTCGAGTGGGTGTTCAATAAAAAGAGATTATTTAAATAAATATTAAATAAGATTGGTCCTAAAGCCGTTCCTTGTGATACACCACATAAGATCGTTTTTTCGTCACTCAAAATGTCATTGATTTTCACTTTTTTTCGCCTATTTAATAAATAGCTTCTGAAAAGGTTATGTGGTATGCTTCTTATGTCCATATCTTCTAGGGTTTTGAGTAATATAGAGTGGTCCACGGTGTCAAATGCTTTTCTCAGATCTATAAAGACACCAATTGATGGACTAGACTTATTTAAACACTGTTATATGTTTTGTGTCAGTATTTTTATGGGATCTTGAGTGGACTTATTTTCTCAGAAGCCATACTGCGATTTTGACATAAGATTTTGCTTTTCCAGGAATTTATTTAATCGCCTCTGAATAGCTTTCTCTAAAATTTTTGTTAGACACGTTAAGCTAATTGGCCTATAATTTGATACGTCAGTCTTACTTCCATTTTTATGGATCGGCGTCACTACGGCTGTTTTGAAAGCTGAGGGAAAATACTCCTGTTCAAACGATTTATTGACTCCTATCAACTCCTGATGATGCCAACATAGTTGGCGAAACGCGCGTAGAGTGTGTTTTGGTTGAGTGGTCGACGATAGTGTTTCAACTTAACTATATGGGGAACAATAATTAATTATATATATTTAGTACTTAAATTTTTGTATTACATTGTAATGGAAACCGAATTGAATAAACGATTCTGATATAGTTGCTGCGGGATCAGTTGAGATATTAGTGTAATAAACGAGCCTATCAAAAGAAATTGTGTGAATATACATGAATTTTGCTTATCTCCCGGGCTATTATTTTTGCCAGAGTATCACTTAAAATATAGAAGTGTGGTCACGATTCTAAAATTATGTAATATGCCATAAAAACAAACCATATTAAATGTAACACAATAATGTAAGAGATCGCATAGGTATATATGTAAAACCTAGATAAGAAGAAAGTTGTTGCAGTGAAAAATTCCTTACCGAATGACTACCTACATACAGAAATGCCGACGAGACCAGATCATAAGGAAAAAATCAACAATTTACGCGAGTTTCTTAGAATTTTTACGTTTCTTATTACGTGGCGTGCATTGGGTCGATCTCTACCAGGAAATTCGCTTTTAATACTAGAATTAATGCATCTATCTATACAGGATGGCACTTCATATTTTTTGGTTGATAACGCCCATAGTTAAAATTAAGAATTTTACCTGTGCCGCCCGGTTTTGTTGGACATAACAATAAACTATCATTATTTTAATCCCTTTTAAGACTCTGACGAGCGCACGGTTGGGTAAATTGGGGTGTATTTGTTTGTATTATTATATTTCCATTCAATATGAGTTGATTGAATGTTTCACCCAGGTTCGTCCAAATAAACTATTTTTTTGCCTTCTGCACGTAATTTAAAAAAGTTCTGAGACTCCAACAAACAATTTCCTCAGAATCAATATAAGATTGTCTCATTATAATTTCTGGGTCCATTCAGAACTGAAATACTACAACTTTACTCTGCAAAGTTTCACGAAAATATCTCAAAATGGGAGCTTCATTTGAACGTTTGAAAATTTTTGAAAACTGCCAAAAAAATAAAAGAAAACATCAATCCAAAAATGGAGAATCCATAATGTAATACCAGTAGAAAGTACAAAAAACTAAATTCTGAAATGAACTGAAAATCTCTCGAATTGTTTGGCTAGACACTAAAAATAAAAAGGTAACGATTCCAGACGAGTCCAATTTAGAAAAAGCTAAAATAAATTAAAACGACCTCTCAAAAATTTCTGTTAGTACAGTCACTGAAGGTTTTCAACTTCGATTTCGTTGAACCTTCATCGATTTTCATGAAAATTGGTGAGTAGTTAGAGGATACCTCAAGAAACAAAGGTGACTTGGTGCTAACTTGCGCTTTTACCCTGGGGGTGGATGCCACGGGGGTGGAAATTATTTTATTAAAAAATAACCCCAGAAATCGAAAGAGGTAGCAATTCTAAGCAAAATTTGTTATATAAAGTTATTAAAATAAAGCAATACTTTTTGAGTTATTAAAGATTTTGATTTTTCGTGAAAAAAATGCATGTTTTAAAGCGGTTTTTCATAAATAACTCAAAAACTATAAGTTTTTAGAAAAAGTTGTCATTACCAAAATTGAAGCTAATAAAAAATCGAATAAATTCCTTACTTGAAAACCTTTTAATGTTAATTCAAAGTGAGTTATAGGTAATTGAATGTATATTTTTTTCGACGAGTACTCAAATCTAAGTATTCAAGCTTAAATAACGGGAAAACGATGCATTTTATAAAATATACTTACTGAACACTTTTCAAAGTACTCAGAAATACCTATCAAATGAGCTCTAGAAGAAGTTGATAGCATCAAAATTAAGCAAGTTATGATGAAAATAAGAGGACCCTTTCGAACTTTTTAGGAAAAAGTGAAAAATAAAACATACGCCATTTCCACAAAAATTAAAATTTATAGTAATCTATATAAGACTTTATTTTAGCATAAGTAATGACCTCAAAAATTTTGACAGGTTTAGAATGCATATTTTTGAAAAAAAATATGATTTAAAAAAATCAGAATGTTCGTAAATTTCATTTTCTTTTAATAATAACTCCAAAAATATTCGATATTCGTAAAAAATGAATTTTAGTTTTTTTTAACAAAGATTTTACTTTTTTTTTTTTATTTTTGTAGGATAAAAAAAACCGAGATAGAAACGTTTAAAGCCTAAATTTTACTGCAAGGGAACCGGGGCCCTTTAACATCTTTTAAAAAATAAGGGATTTAAAAGATTAATAATAATAATTAATACGATGTTATAGCCCTTGAAATTACCTTTCAAATGGTTTTTGGATGAACCTGATATCATAAAAATTAACGGAGTTATTGTAAAAAAACCAATAACATTTTTTTGGAAACATTTTTGGAACAAAGATTTTGTATGTATATATAGGAAAAAAGATAGATAGTAAGAAGTAGACGTGTCGATAGGTACATGTGTACACAGATATACATGTGTGGGTGTGTGTACGTATATTTCACAAAAGTGAAAGGAATTCTGTACATCACAAATTTTCCATTATTTTTATGACAAGGGGTAGTTTTTAAGGGTGGAAAATTTCGCAATAAATAAATAAAGATTTTAATCCTCAGTAAATGAGATTTCAATTCAGTAATGTATTATTCAAATGATTAAAGTCTCTTGAAACCAATTTTTTCAATGATTCTGCTTTAAGGGGGTGTTTTTTAAGGGTTGAAATTTCACAGTCAACCAAAAATTATATCATAAACATTAAACAAACTGTTTGTGTAATGTTAATATGCGATTTCATATTTCAAAAATATAAAAAATGATTTTTTCATGATTTTCGATTTATGGGGTGGTTGCTAAAAGGGTTGAAAAATTAATTAAAGTCATAAATCATGCATATAAATGTTGAACAATATTTATTTTATTTAATTAAACGAGATTACTTACGCCAGAATGCTTAAATCTGCATTTTTTACCATTTTTAACAAAAGGGGTGGATTTCACCACTAACATGCAAAAAGCGCAAGTCGAGCATATGTCATTTTTGATGGAGGTTCACCGAAATCGGAGGTAATAGTTGGTTTTTACCCTCATTCACTGTAGTATGTATCTAATAGTCCACATTCCATAAGATACCATGAAACTATTTAGAGACAACAATGCAGAGAATAGAAAAAACTAACAATAAAAACGACTTAGTGAATATTATTGAAGGTAATTAATCAATAAATTTAAAGATCTTCTAATTATTTTTAAATTAGTTTCAACTGTCGAGTTGTCGTATATTTTATATGCTAATGTGACCTACATTTACAGAGCATCTGTATTTAATTTTTATTATTGTTTGACGTATATTTCTGGTAATAGGGTGATTTAAATACAAAATAAAAATAAAAAGCTAACTGGCCGAAGAATTTATAGCCTAGGTGTTCCACAAGGCTCAGTCTTGTACCCTATTTTATTTAATATATACTGAAAATCTACATAAAATTCATGTATCTAATAATTTTTAAGAATACACTGAAAATAAAAAAACTGTAGTAATAAAAAACTATAAATATATAAGAGGCAAGACTATAAAATTGTAATTAAATAAAAATAGGTATTTAAAATTATGATAAATAAACTTGAAAAACAAGCTATCATTAACACAGGTTTTTTTTAGTAATACTTCACGCAGTTTGAATAAGTAAATTGAAATTTATCAAAGGACGAGTGATATTTGGAAAGATTATTTTCTGAATCATTTTGTATCTAAAAAGACATAAATATTCAATATTTTCTTTATTACATTCATTAAATCTATTCGTCTCCATTTTTTAAATTAAAACGTCAAATATTGAGGTGTTACAGATTTAAATACAGCGCTCACTTGATTTAATTGATTGTCTACTAACGTAATACAAGTTGCCTATCTAGGAGTATTATTTTAAGATTATTTAAACCGACATACGTTAACTGTAAATAGAGGGTACTTAGGTGATTCCAAATAACCTTGGTTACTGGGTCTAACGCCTTTAATAACCGAGATACAAGGTGTTTCATCCATTTCGGCCAATATTTTGATAAGCCGTAACTTTAGAACCACCCTGTAGATTTCTCTCATACTTGGTACAGGTATAGTGTGTTAACAGTCTAATCCTATAGTGTAAGAACTACAATTAAAGAATTTGTAAAATTTGAAAATCCCCAAAACAACATCCTGTATATCAGAATTTTGAAAATTGGGATAGATATTTGAAAAGAACGGAAAAAAATGAGTTAAAGTGAAATTTTTTTTCTGGAGTTTTAACGTCAAATTACATCAAATGCATTATTTTCATTTTCATAAGCAGTAACTTTCGAAATACAACACGCTGTACATCAGATTTTTTTTAAATTGGATCAGACAATCGAAACTAATGGAAAAAACTGAGATATACTGACATATTTTTATAAATGCACATGCACGTTCTACATATTACCAAACTTTTAAAGTTAAAATTCAATTAATGCAATACTTATTGTCATAACTTTGGAAACACCCTGTAGATTTCTTTCATATTTGGTACAGGTAGATTGTTTTAATAGCCCAATCGTACAATACAAGAACTTAAGTTAAAATGCAAATCCGGATTAAGAAAAATTGGTAAAAGTTGATCTCTAAAATAGCACCCTGTATATCAGATTCTTTAAAATCTAATCGGATACCTATTTGAAAAAAGAAAAAAAAAAGAACAAAGATGTGTTATTGCCAAAGCCTACTTGATAGTTTAATGAGTTTTTTTTATAGATGTGCAATTAAAATTTTTTTTCAATTTAACTCATTTTTTTCCGTTCTTTTCAAATATCCACCCCAATTTTAAAAAATATGATATACAGGGTGTTGTTTTGGGGATTTTCAAATTTTACAAATTCTTCTTAATGCGGATCTGGATTTTAATTGTAGTTCTTACACTATAGGATTGGGCTATTAACACACTATACCTGTACCAAATATGAGAGAAATCTACAGGGTGGTTCTAAAGTTACGGATTATCAAAATATTGACCGAAATGGATGAAACACCCCGTATCTCGGTTATTAAAGGCGTTAGACCCAGTAACCAAGGTTATTTGGAATCACCTAAGTACCCTCTATTTACAGTTAACGTATGTCGGTTTAACTATGAAACACCCTGTATAATGGTAACGTCAATCAAAATTAAAGGATTGTATCTAAAGTTCAAAGATATAATTTAATTGAAGTAATAATTTGTGTTTAGAATTTTTTAACTTATTCTAAATCCAACAATTTATGTAATCTAGTACCTTTACATACTTATAACTTGTACATTTTAAAAACCAAGGCATGCACGATTGCGTTTGGCTTATGTTTAGAGCTTGACATTAGTTGTCAATTATAAACGGATTTATAGAGATTTCCGTGTTTATAGACTGAAATAAAAAAAGTATTTCTTAATTTAGCTAATTTGAAGTGTTTAGGTATTCAAAAACTGATGTTTAATGAACAAAAGTTGAGTGTTGAAGTGAGAGTTATGTGTGGGTTAAAGCGATTTAAAATAAACGAACAAAAACGGGTTAGTTTACAGGGTTAGTTTTGAAATTTGGGTATTAACATAGATTTTCAATACATTTTAGTATAATAATAATTGATAATACTAAATAAAAGTTGTTAGATGTTTATATTTGACAATTCGAAAAAGGTAAACAAAAACAAAGAGACGGTTTACAAGCAAATATCTAATAAAATGTAAAAAAATATATTTAAAACCATTTTTGTTTTATGACGAATTTTTAAAAATTTGACCATTTAAAATTATTATTAGAGTAAAATAATCACAACTAACTTTTGCACGATCAATTAAAAACATTGGAACTGTCAGTAGCACAGTATTTTAAATAATAATAATAATAATTGATTCAACAAATTTGACGTAAAACTAATAATTAATTTTGTAGGTATAAAAATTTTTTATTACACGATAAAATATAAACATTTAACCGTATATTTCTAAATGGTAATAACTTATTAATTGCATAAAAAAATTACGAAAACAAATGCATTATTTGTTTAATAAAGTGCTTGACACAGTTTTACACCAAGACCCCATCGAGTTTATTTATTTCAAATACTACTGGTTGAAAAAGAGGCAAAACACTTACCTAATTTTCAAAATACGAACTAGTATCAAATCGTGCACGTAATATTTAATAGAAGTACAAGGAGTTGGTTACGGTCGATGTTCCGACAGTATTGGAAGTCTACGTTCGACTGAATACAGCAATAATTCGCTTACAGATGAAAGTCTAAAGAACCATATTATTTAATGGGAAGGTAAAATGATTCTAATTTATTATTCGATATACATTTTCTTGATCAGAATCATTAAAGCATCGTGACAATTTCGGTAAAGAGTGTTCCAGTTGATGAATCCCAATTTGTTATTATTTTTACCAAGCAATTTTTACATTCGGGCTTACTAAATTTTATCTTATTCATAATAATATTATTAAAAGTCTAAAAATTGAAAAAAAAATATTATTATTTTATAAGTAGCACAGTTGACCTCGCACAAAATGTGATTTCGATGAAACTTGGGGTTCTATACACTCCGCCATATTGGAAATGCTAATGTTAAAATTGCGGGCTTAATACTCAACAAAAAAAATATATTTTTTGTATCCGAGCGTATTATTCATCGTAGAACGGCGGATAATCACTTTTTTATATACATAAAAGAAATAACATGAAAAAAATATAAAAAATGTCATATATGTATCATCCGCCGTTCTTCA
Source organism: Crepidodera aurea (assembly GCA_949320105.2). Classification (NCBI taxonomy): domain Eukaryota; kingdom Metazoa; phylum Arthropoda; class Insecta; order Coleoptera; family Chrysomelidae; genus Crepidodera; species Crepidodera aurea. Next base: position 16,000,723 of record OX439480.2, read on the forward strand.
TTTGTCACTGAACAACTTTTGTATTTACCATTTTTGAAAAAAGTAAGTAGTTTTTTCTAAAATTGAACGTTGCTTCAAAATCTCAGAGGGTACCGGGAGGTGCTGCCCCCCGACGGTCCTATTTTAAAGCAATTAAAAATTAAAATTTTACCAGACGATTTATATTTTGAAAGGTTTGTCTTGTGTTTAGCGGCTCCCGGGACCTCTCGAATTGCGCTCGTGTTCTGTCGGATTTTTACAGAATCCTAGCCAATCAGAAAAGGTCATTGTAAGGCGAAACCCGAATTCTTGTTTCGTTAACGCAAACGAGGAAGTTAATTAAAGACGACAGTTATTCTGATTGCATTTATTTACATTGGATTGTTGTGTTGACTTGAATATAGATCATTCCAGGATGACGTAGGTGAGAGGTCGGCCATATTTGCTGGGAGGCACATAACTTTATGACACAACGTTAGTTTCATGTGTAAGCATCAGAAAGATTCTTTATTTAGAAGAAATAAATAGAAAATGCCACATTTTTGTAGTGTTATTAAATGCTCAATGCGTTTTGAAATAGACAATGTATCATTTTTCCGGTTTCCTACTGTTTTGACAAACGGAGGGGATCATTTAAATGCGTTGTCTAATGAACGAAGAAAAGCTTTGAAACCAGGTACATTTTCTGAAAGCCAAGTGAATAATAGACGTGTTTGTTCAAGGCATTTTATAATAGGTATTTTTGGCGATCTTTTATATGTATTTTTTTATTATTACTTGTGTAAATGTTCAATAAACCTGCTTTGTTAAAACACTATAGTGACAAATTTTTGACAGAAAACTGTGGTTTTTTAAATTTAATTTTACCAGGTGATATTGTTTTAGCCGACAGAGGTTTTTTAATTCAAGATTCTCTACAAATATTAGGTGCGAATATAAATATACCAGCCTTTACAAAGGGAAAAATTCAACTACATCCCACTGATTTGGAAAATACACTTAATATTTCCACTGTACGAATTCATGTAAAACGAATTATTGTTCTTTAAAAAAAATAAGATTTTTCATGAAACAATACCAATGAGTATGTTGTCTAAACGTATGTATAAACATCTAAGATTTACAATTTGTTTTATTTGTATTATTTCTGTATATTAAACACAATTTTCACAATTTGGCTAAAACACTATGAACAGCCCTGGCCTCATACTGATGCTTACAGGCTTGCAAACTTTTGTAAGCCTTAAGCTGTTGTCCCGAATAAAAACTGTGAGTTAGTATGCAAAATTTATAGAAAATATGTTTCTATACAAGTTACTCATATTAGTTTCGTTCGCGCTCAAATTCAAATGCTTAAATGTCAAACTGCAGATAAACTAACAAACATTACGCGTTTCGGGCAGTTCAAATTAATACCGCTAGATCGCATAAAGTTGTCTTCATGTCAATAGAAATCTAATTTCCATCCACGACTGAGAATGTTACGTCTAGATGTCGTCCTTATCCGAGAATTGGTAACTATGCAACAGCAAATACACAGATGTATTTCATGTTGCCTAACAATTTCTTTAGAGGGGGGTTTCAGCGAAGACGTAAGGGGCGAGGTTTTCTAGGTTATGTATGAAATTGACAGAGTTGATGGGTATAGAATACTCTTAAAACTAATACAGCTCTTTTTTTATCGAAAAAACATTTACATTTTATGTTTTTTGGAGGGGTTAATGGGGGGCTGGGGAACTGAAAAAATTCAAAACTGAAGGTAGCAATATTCCCTACAACCATGATTTTTTCTCAGACTTTTAGACCAAGCCAGTCATCTTTTAAAATTAAAAAATTGAGACATATCAAGTCATTTGTACATTTTCAATTGCAGACATATAAAAACAAAATTTCCAGATGTGCCGACAAGTCGCAATCGGATTGGATGGCGTTATGCATTAATAGACCAAGCGCAATTTTTGTTAAAAGGAGATGGGAACTAGTATAACAAGATTTAAAACATGATCCTTTGTTAATTCAAAATATGCCATGGCGTGCTATATAACATATACGTTTGTAAAGAACATATGCCATATAAACAATCGTTTTAAAATTAAGTCTAAATTTCTTAGCCAGTCGAATGCCTCTCCTAACTTGTTTACAAGCTGCATTTATTATCAGAGACATAAAAAACAATCCAGGGTGGAATTGTATTAACATATAAATTAAACAAATTTAAAACATGTAGAAAAAAAATGTTTTTATTGTTATACTCCAGAAACGAAGCAGCAATCTACAGTGTGGTGCTTCCCGAATTAACTTTCACGCATAAAAGCCAAGAAATCTCGAAGTGGTGGTAAAAATTGTTTAATAATTTTTTCTTAAAGACCCAGCAAACAATGAATTTCTGGCCGTCTTCTGGCCCAATTCTACATCGGCATAATGATGGCCCAGTGTATGGCATACTGTAATCGAATACATATAATCCAGCCAGCAATGGGCCAATGAAGGCGCGCAGTTTGACGTCACGCGGCCATCTTTGTTTGCGCATGTCAACGATCACTTTCCAAACCCACCCAACCCAAGCATAAATTGTTTGCAGTTAGTAAGTGTAGTGTTCATAGAAGCTATTTTAATATTTGTATATTTGTAAGTACATATTGACTATACATATATTTTTTTTTGTAATATTACACGACAGTAGTAAGTATTTGTCCTAACGGCCTAATGATATTCTACGATGTGGGTCCCAAGACCGAGCCTTGAGATATTCCCTAACGCGAAAAAATTGTTTCAAATATTCAAGCAGTTTCTTCTAAAAATTCAGCGTGACCGACGCGTAGTCCACCCTGTATATTATTTCATAACAAGCGTCGTGGTCATTTCCTAGTGAGTACCTACTAGAAGATTTTGCTCTCCCATCTATTCGTGCTCAATAATTGAAATTACGGTAAACTACCTGATATAGGAAATTATCTGTTAGATTGAGATTCTCGAATTCGGTATAATTTTTATTTTTAATATGGTAATTGCGAGGCGCGAAAGTACGAAACCGTGTTTTTCCTCGTACAAAAACTGAAAATATATACATTTATGCAGATTGTTAGTTCAAATTACAAAATAGGAAATCGTAATTTATATATAACCTTACTCTCACTAGACATTATTAACTTAAAACGAAAGGAATTATTGAAATAAAATTTGCAATGTAGGTAGGCAGTTACGGAAATTTAATTTTGATTAATTTTGATAATTTATTCATAACAAACGTACGAGCATAATAATTAAGTTCAACCTAATTATTAATTTGAATAATGATAGTAAATATGATACAATATTTGGTAAGAATACGGTGAAACGTCTTGGGGCCATTCCTGTTTATAATTTGTCTTAAGAGTCCGCTCTGTCTGTAAGGGTTGTGCTATACACGTTGTTTTTGAAAACGACTTATGATATCGACTTGAAATTAAAAAACACTTCTCGAGAAGAGTTAAATCTAGGGCGACTCAAGATTAAAATTTTGATTTTTGTGAAAAGTATTTATCTACAGCTATGATAACTTTGCGTTGTTTTGATTGATTTAAAAAAATTATATACCATGAAATAAAATGTAATTAGGAAAAAATCATTCTTGGATCGTCCTAGTTTCATCCATTTTCTATCATTTGCCAAAGTTGCAGAACATTTCATTAAGTTTTACAGAAAAAATACAGTGCACATCAGTACGGGAAAGGATTTCTTACAATTTAAAGCAGAAAATGTGCTGCCGCTGTGCCGGAATACAACACTGAATCCCCGCTTCACATACAATGGTAATTACAGGGAATGATTTTAATTTTACAAACTTCTCGGCTATTAGTGGGCCGATTTGAATGGGGAAAATGGCATAGTAATGTAGATTAAATATATAAACAAAAATCATGCGCAGTAACGTTACCAAATGAGTTTAGGTAATAATATCTCGGTTATTGTTAAGCTGATTTGAACGGGGAAAACGCCATTGTAGTATATGGGGTATAAAGATTAAACACGTAAACAAAAATCATGCGCACTGGCGTCGCCTAAAGGACTTTCGGTAATATCTCGGTTATTATTGGACCGATTTGAATAGGGAAAACGGCATTGTATACAGTATATGGGGTGTACTGATTAAATACTGGTCGCTGACTTTACGCACATCCAGTGAAATAATGTGATTTTTAACAAGTATCTTTATTTATCACATTTGCATTAGCACTGAACTTATGTGTGTTTGTTGTCGTGTAGCAAATTTGTTTGAAACCTTCACACTTCCTCTTTATTCCGCACATCTACAGGGTGTCGCCTAAAAAGTTTGGGTCTCCAAATATACAGAGGATTTGGAACCGCCCAAAACAAAAGTGTTAAAGTACGTGTGTGTCTTATTGGAAGGTTTCTGAACAAAAAACAATCTACAGAGGCAGCACAGTAACACAAATTTCAACGGCTGACCTTGTAAATGGCTGCACAAACGTATTCTTCACTGATTTACGACATTCAGTACTGGCACCTACACCTTCAGTCTGGCCCCTTTTCTCCCAATAAAAAAACTTCCAGAATGAACCTTAGCTTTTTTAAATTTTGAGAATGTAAAAAAAAATTGTTTGAAACCTTCAGCCAAAAATTCAGTACATTACACCATAGTAGAGTATGGGATCCTTGAGCGTGGAAAAATTTTCTATCTCAATAGCATTGCAGGCCACGCCCCTTTCAAGATGGCAGCGCGTCACGCTGGTCGCCATTTTTTATCCAAATTGCAGCGCCTCCTGTCAATGGGTGTCAGAAGTAGGAATCTGTAATAATGAACTCAACAGGAACAAAACGTTGCCAGAAGGGCCTTAGCCAATATCTCAGCTATTATTGGTCCTATTTGAATGGGAAAAACACCACACAAATTAAATACGTAAACAAAACGTTACCAAAAGGGCCTTAGTCAATATCTCTGCTATTAGTGGTCCAATTTGAATGGGAAAAATGCCATACGGGGTGTGAAGATTAATGTGCAACTAAACATATCTAGATGGCGGTAAATGTGACCTCTGGACGAAAAACGATAACATCTCGGGCTAACCTAACTTTTAAGAAACAATTGTTTTCTATAATCTTTATTATTAAGGATACCTATACATATTATAACAAATTTCACCATAATTAACACACTTACATTTTTCAAACAGTTCTGCAGACATTGAGTTGCTTACAGCATTTAAAGAGGCAGCACAGTAACACAAATTTCAACGGCTGACCTTGTAAATGGCTGCACAAACGTATTCTTCACTGATTTACGACATTCAGTACTGGCACCTACACCTTCAGTCTGGCCCATTTTCTCCTAATAAAATCATAAAAAACTTCCAGAATGAACCTTTGCTTTTTTTTTCATTAGGAAACGCGTCCGGAAAAGGGATAACAAATAGTCAATTTGATGATACATAACTTTATTCAATCTGTTAAATAAAAAATGATTAAAGACATTAACTTAATTATACTCGTACCATAATATTTACAAAAATCAGTTCTAATAATATTCTCATATTAAATCATAATTTTCTTAATAAATAATCAAATTTTTCTAAATAAAATGACCTCCAGTATCATATTTCATTACAAGATTTTTTTCTACGAATCACATTCATCAAATATTCTCTATATACGTTCACTTAGTTCATTCAATATTTTATCGCGGTGCCGGAGGAGGCGGGGCATACTGAAAGTACACCCCGGTCACCCTTTGCGCGGGCGGAGGAGGTGGGGGCGTATTAAAAAATAGCGCGCCTCCGTTCGGCAAATGGTACCCACCGAACGATTGTGCCTGAGGAATATTTTGGGGTAAATTTTGATAAGCCAAAACGGGCTGTCCTTGATGCAACTGTCTTTGTTGCGGAGGAAGTTGTTGCTGCATGGGTAAACCTTGAGGAGGAGGTTGATGCATGGGCGGGCCTTGCGGCAAAGGAGGTTGTTGTTGTTGATGCTGCGGAGGCGGCGGTGGAGGTTGATGCAAATTCTGCATATGCATCGGAGGAGGACCTTGAATAGGCGGTGGCCTGTGCTGTGTTAACGATTGCCTTTGTTGCGGAGGCGGAGCTTGCATGGAAGGCGGAGCTTGCATGGAAGGCGGAGCTTGGGTCATTTGGGGTCTTTGTGAAATAGTTAATTGTTGCCTGATAGAAGGCGGAGGTTGAGATCTAGATTGTACGGGAGGGACTTGATTGTAACTAGGGGGTTGCATCGTTCTAGGAGGCATCTGCATACTTATCGATGGAGGAGGGTGTTGAAGCATTTGCGGGGGAGGGTGTAGCATATTTTGCGGACTCGGAGGACGATTGTGCATCGGTGGGGGAGCGGATAAGTTGTGTCGAGGATTATCTAACGGTGAAGCCGATCGCGATCTTGGTGAAAGTGAACCGTTCGATCTTGATTTTACGGGACTTCTTGAACGATCCCGACTCAGAGATCTCTTCCTTCTTCTGTCTCTGGAACGCGATCTGTCGCGTCTCGAACGTTTGGGTGTACGCGATCTTGTTCTAGATCTGGATCTGGAATTGGATCTGCGTCCTCTTGTGTTTCGACCCCACCTGCTTCTTCCTGCAAAACAAAAGGTGAACGTTCATTTTTTTGATATTGGTAAAATTAGTAAACCAGTAATTAAAATTCCTTGAGTGACATCTTGACTAGAATCAGTAAAAATTTATTGCCAATACTCGCTTCTAACCATACCACATCTAAAAATTGGTAAAATTAATAATAATTGTGGTTTAATTAGCCCAACCCTAAATAATATGTAATTAATAAAACTATTTATCGCTATTAGCGAAAACGAGTTTGCTTAAATTTTTATGTTTAAAAAATTATTTTCGTCTGAAGGACTTCGACCAGTGGTCATTATTATTTTCAAATGAGTTTTTAATTTAGGGATAGATCATATTAATGTAAATAATTTGAATAAAAAAATAATTTGGATCCTCTAATGAATTCTAAGATCAATCAATTATAAGTAAAAAAAAATAGTAATGTAATAATTGTTTACCAACAGATCAATGTTTCATTTCATTTAAAATTCAGATAACGTAACATTATGCAGTCCCTAAATTTTTAAGTACATATTGGAAAAGGTCTAATCTATGTTCCTATGTTCTCACTTTTTCAAAATTCCAGGCTTTTTATGATTTTTTCCCATTTTTTTTTAGAAATATGAATTTAAAAAGTAAGAAAAATCGTAGAATAATATTCCATTTCAATTGGCGCCCAACGTGGGGCGATTTAAAACTAAAACCGTGGGACACAAAAAAAAATTGGGTTTCAAAAAAAAAAACGTTAGGTACATTTAAAAAATAATAATACAATAGGATAAAATGGAGGGTAAAACGATTTTTGAATTAAAAAGGGTAGAATTAACAGCAGAATTAGAAAAGAGAAAATTAGATAAGACAGGAGTAAAACAGGTATTGATTCGAAGATTGGTTGAAGCTATGGAAGCAGAGGGAAAGGATATAGATACATATAAATTTGGGAAAATATAAGAAGAGGAAGAACGAGAAGAAAGGAGACATGGAATGGGAGATTGTCAAGTGCAATACATGGAACAGGGAAGACAACATTCAGGGGAGATGAAACAGGAGACGAACCGGAGCAGACGCTGATGGGTAATGAAGGAGACATAGCAAAAGAAGAACAGGAGGATAGGAGAAAAGGAAAAACAAGTAGAGATGATCAATTAATGGGATTTTTGATCAATATGAATAAGAAATTAGAAGAAAATATGAATAATATGAGGGGAGATTAAAGAATGAACAGGAAATTAGACAAGAGTTTAGAACAAATAGAAAAAATTAAAAAGGAACAAGAAGAGCGGAAGGAGCAAATCAAAAATATACAAGAAACCATAAAAGGACAAGAGAAAAATGTAAGAGAAGAAATTCAAGAAAATGGTGTTAGAATCAGACAGGACATAGAGAATGAATTGGAAGAGAAGATATGTCAATTAGGAGATAAAATAGATGAAAATTTAAAAGGTCACATACAAGAAGTAGAGGAGAAAACAATCAGCCGTGGCTATGTCATCAACGGAAGCAGAGTATCTAGCAGCGTCGTTTGCCAGTAAAGAACTTTTATGGCTGCGACAACTTTTGATAGATTTTATCAGAACTATGAAGAAACCAATGTTTAATTTTCAACCATAAAATTAAACATAACATCCAAAATGTTAAATCGTATCACAAACCGGCAACACGGCGCGATGACCAAATATTTAAAACCACATCCAACATGAGGCAAGTCACGTAAGCCACATCGGAATTTGCGACAACAAACCGGCAACGTCGCGAGTCACGTATGTGTCCGGACGTTAAAACTTCCGACTTGGTAAATGAATGCAAAAAAAGTTCTCTAAATTAGAGTCATTGAACAACCATAATGTTCGAGGACAATCAAGGTTGTATTCATTTGATTAAGAATAACAAATGTGGAACACGAACTAAACACATTGACGTCAGTTATCATCAAATTCGAGACTTGCAGAGGAAAAGAATTTTGGAAGTTAAATATTGTTCCTCAGAAAAGATGTTAGCTGATACAATGACCAAACCATTAGCCAAGGAGAAGTTAAAGTTCTTCTCCAAACGTATGGGACTTTTGTAATTTCAAACATATCTAAGCGAGAAGGGGTGTTTTTCATGTTTGTTTTTGACTTTGAGCGAGAATTATACGAGATCCCTCCGTCTCAACCATTGTACCATTCAGTACCAGTTACGCGAGCAACTTCCGTTTCCTTTCAAGCGCCATTACGACTTCCAAAATCTACACGTAACCACAGTATCAAATTAACCAAATATAACACTAAAAATATTTCATCTAACGGGTGCGAATGAGACGGTATTATACAAGAGTGAGATGCAAAACGAATGGCTCGCTCAACTTAAAATAGACTCATCCACATTCCACATATAAAACACGCGAATATAGTCACGTATATCGTGGTAGGCGTGACTTAACAGCCGACAAAAATTCATACGCCAAGAATCCCAAAGTTGGCTAATCTCATCAGTCCGATTTTCGCTACGCATCAAGCAAGTCTACTCCATTGTCTAAGCACAATGTATTTCGTAAATTAATTAGTAATACTTTGGCCGCGAATCAAGCCAATTTACTCAAAATTATTTTCATCTCCACTGTCTAAGGACAGGACACAATTGATCGTTTAAATCATTAATGTCTTTTTTATAAAGAATAAAATTATAAGTGATTCTGGGGACTGCACAAATCATTTAAGAGTTATTTGTGTAACCCACAAATTCTACAACTAAATCAAGACAGCACTTAAAGAGGCGGCACCGTAACAACCTCCACTGGCCGACCTTGCAAGTGGCTGCATTCATTATATTTACGACAACACTGATGTTTCTTTTTTGTCTTGATAAAGAAAATAAACATTTTCGAAAGCTCGACTTAAAACTAATTTTATCTACATAAATTATTATTGAACGGTCACGAAAATATCCCACTTCTGAAATAGAAATATTAACATTTACCTCTTCCTGAATTATTCGAGCTGTATCCTCTATCCGCCATGTCTTGCAATTTGGGATTGATGACCTGTTTGGCTTCTTTGAGAACCGCTACCAAATCGGCTGCTTTATTGAAGTTACTGGGCGTGAAAAACGTATAAGCCGTTCCTGTTTTTTGCGAACGACCCGTTCTACCAATACGATGGACGTAATCTTCGGAATTCGAAGGGTAATCAAAATTTATAACGAATTTTACGTCTTCGACATCTGTAAAGTTGCTATGAATTAACTTCATTCACCTGAATATTTAGTGTTATTTTTAATTGTTTACATGAAAACTTTTTCGAATTTTCTTTCAAATAAGTTTAAAAATAACAAATTTTTGCTGGAATCTTTTTAGATGCCACAAAAATGATCAATTTTACTTTGTTTTTATAAATATCCATAAAGATTATTAAACAATTAAACGTAATTTGAAAAAAAATAATCAAAGTAAACTTGATTTTGTTGTGATTTGAATAATCAATAAAGAAACACCAAAAAAATCGTTATATTAAATTTATAAAAAATAATTTTTGATTTATCCACCAACGTTTTTAAAAAAATAATGGTACTTGGCGTCATATGTCAAATTAATTAATTATTTATCAGAAAATTTCAACATTGATGAAAAAATTTTAAACGGTAAAATTTTTTAATAAAAACTGCAATTATTACTGCGTCTTCATCAATTTTCTCCGACACATACCAAATTGCACCGCATCTGGACTAAAAACAACTACTCCAGGGGCTACTTGCCCCAACACAGGTATTGAATTACGTCCAGATGCGTGTTGGAAACCCTACTAGGGACATTCCAACCCTTCGATTTCGTTATTCAAGGATCTAGTCATTCCTACACCGATTTCGGCATTGTTGTGCCTCATCAGTAGGAAGTAAACAGCTCGACACGCCATCCAAGACCACGGTGGACCTGCCAAGCTTATAGTGAATGTAAAACCGTAGAAATATCAGTGGAAGTAACACCGATTTCGACGTTTCGGCTTCTCTTTTACAACCATCTTCAGGAGGGGTAAGAAATTATTCGGTTACGTAGCCTCAATCTGCTTAATCTAAGTACCGAATCGTTTCAATCAGTTGAGACTGAGGTTTCAATCAGTTGAGACTGAGGTCTCAATCTGCCTACTCCTCAGTCTCAACTGACGTGCCGGCTGTCTCGTATTATTTTGTCACTTCAGCTAGTGATGAAATGAAATTTACTGATAAATTAATAAGTAATTTTCCATGTATGGAGGATAAACATGTAAGAAGCACCCAGTGAACTGGAAGATCAGCATACCTACCTGATATATTTAAAATAATTTTTTGTTTTGCTATAAAGTGGAAATTAGTCTTAATGTAAATATAAAAATTATTATTTATTGTGGAAAATTGTTTCAAACAAAATTCCACAAGCATAAAAACCATAATTTTAATGAATTAGAAGCTGAAACTTTGTAAATGATTGAGAAAAAGTTTATTAAAAACTTTAAATTAATATTTCGGGAAATACCAGTAAAATATTGAGTTTTGTTTAAAAAAAGTGTAAAAATTGTTAATAAAATCGTTTTCTTCACTGCTTTACCCCTGAAAGAGACTTATACTAAGAAAATCGTAACATATTTATATTTAAAAACTAAACAAATCTAAATATTATTAATGCCCAACTTACAATTGACAGTGACACATAAGAAAGTATCGTAATTTTTTAGCACCATGCTTTGAAAGGAACCAAAAAAAAAATTAATCAAATTACTCAGAATAAATGAACTATTTTCAAAATAAAATATTATGCACCACATTAACTATTTTCAAAATAAAATATTAAAAGTCAATTTACTCCAGATAAATTCATTTAAATATAAACGACCTAAAAATTGTTTATCACTGTCAACTGTATACTATAAACATTTACGACCATACAATATGAATTAGTGGTGAAATAAAAAAAAATTAATAAAATTAAAAGCGTCTAAATGTTTATACTTAATTTACCCAACCATTACCAAAAAGCAAAAAACAAAAAAGATAGGATTGCTCTCGCAACATTTTTTCAATCCAGATTTTCCGAGTTTTTTTTTTTTTAATTTTCAGTGGCTTCCAATTTTATTCCTGGTTTCTTTCTTTCTGAGCTATTAGACCTAACCCATTTTTAAAAAAAATATATTTTAATATCCTAAATATAGTCCAATCAATAGGTATGAACCCGAAAACAAAAAATAGGATCGTATAGAGAAAAAAAAATAATATGAGTTTCTCTTTCATTAAACTCGGTCCTAGTTGACGAAATTTCCATAATCACTCCACCAACGTTCTCGCCGGCCACTGTTAGATCAACATTATATGTATCGCGACTACGTTACTGAACGTTGCTCTGGAACACCCCTCACACAATAACATGATATGATTGACAATTAAGTTTAAGTGACATTGGACTTAAACGAGCAATTTGTTCAGTGGACTGTATATCTCTTTGAAGAAGACACCCTATAGATGCCCCTGTTCCCGTTTAAGTGACATTGGACTTAAACGAGCAATTTGTTCAGTAGACTGTATATCTCTTTGAAGAAGACACCCTATAGATGTCCCTGGTATTGACGAAGATGGTTTAAAAAACACTCAACACTTTCCTGAACTGTGTATTAAATTTTAACAAGAAATAGTACAAACGTAACAATTTAGATTTATTACAATTATGATAAATGGTTCAAATTATTCTTATGAGCCCAATCATACTTTTGCATTGTTTTACGAAACACGAAAAGCGTAAAAGAAATTATTTTACATCGGCTTTAACCTTTAACCTTTAAAGAGATCACGTATGCGTGTTGCTATACAGAAAAATGCATGTATTTCGTTATGACGTAGTATCATTCGATTGTTTTCAGCCAATGATATTGTTTCTGAGATTCTTTTGATGCTAACTGTACATTTCTCCAACGTGTTTACTTCCGTATGTAGTGCGGATGAACCTTATTGTCTAACTGTATTTCGTACGGGGTAGCATGATATAATAACGAAGTTTTTAGTGTGGCTGATTAACAGCGCGTTGATACAAGGCCAACAACACATGGGCGTGCTATATTTATTTTATTTGAATATTTCTATTCTTTTTTTTTATCAGGGGCGTAGATGTTCGATTTCGAGATGTAACTTATCGATATTTATATATTGAAAAAACCGTCCAAAATCGCATTTTTTTGTTTTGGATATAACTTTATCAAATTTAAATAAATTTATTTGATACTTGACAAAAATATAGCTCGTGTCTTGTAGAATAAATATTTATAGTTTTCGAGATATTTCGATTTTTCGAAAAAAAAAGCTCTTGCGAAAATCGGCTACTCTTGCTCGAGGAGTGATTGTAGAATAACGATCTTGAGCTTATTTTCTTCGGAAAGACTTGTACTTTCATCCTTTAGAAAGTTTATAGCAATTTTTTCAATTTTAAGTACCAAAAAACGACTTGGAAAATTCAGTTTTTTTTTCGATCGCTATTTTTAACTGTATCTTTTCAATTTTATTATTTCAACTTAATCGTTCGAGGTCAATGTTTTCGATTATATCGATCGAATTGAAGATTGTTTACAACAGAACAATTTGTGGGTTATGTGTCACTGTCAACGTTCGATCTTCAGGACCTACTTTAGTCTGGTCTCGGACCTTTCAAGTATTTATTCAATGTAAGTAAATTACCAGTTACTCAGTGGGTTAGTTTGTAAGTTTGGTTACACGTTTATACTATCCGTTTTTTTAAATATATTAAAATATTTATTGGTTAAATAAGTTGTTTTCATTTGCTAACAGTCACAAATGGTTATTACCCAATCGAAGCAAGGTAAGCAAACGATTTCTTTTTGTGCAACGTGGTTGTCTTATTTTAAATAATCCCCTGGCGCCCAAATTTATTAACATCATTCATTAACCCACGACCATTCTTCACTGTGGTTGGCCGGCATCCAAAGCGGATATAATCCCACGAAGGAAAATCTTTGACCAGAATAACTCGTGGCAATACTTAAGATTTCAAAAAATTGATATAAACTTTTTATAGGATGAAAGTACAAGTCTTTCCGAAGAAAATAAGCTCAAGATCGTTATTCTACGACACAATTTCATGAAAGAGAAACTCATATTTTTTTTTTTTCACTATACAACCCTATTTTTTATTTTCGGGTCAAATTTAACATTGGGCCGTTGACAGGTTGATTGGACTACTAACCCATTTTTTTTTAAATGAATTGGGTATTTTTTAATATCCCAAATATCGAGGATTTTGGATTGAAAATTCGTGTCACTCGAGCAGTTCTTCCAAGTTTGATAAAATGCGAAATTTCCGTTTGCAGTGTTCAAAATTCATCAACATATTATTATTTAAAGAACAAAAATTGCAATTGCAATTTCCGATACATCGTGGGTTGCACCGCATCTGGACTAAAAACAACTACTCCAGGGATTACTTGCCCCCACAGACATTGAATTACATCAGCCCAGATGCGTGTTATTCAAGGAGAAAGTCACTCCTAGACCGATTTCGGCATTGTTGTGCCTCATCAGTATGAAATAGACCACGGTGGGTCTGACAAGCTCATAGTGGAACACTTTGCGTAGAATGAAGTGTTTTAAAATGGTAAAAGTGAAATTTGAATACTGCAAAAGAAGAAAAAAATAAGAGTACTCACAAAAACCCGATATAAAAAATTAAATAAAAAATAAAAAAAACTGAAAATATATTAGGTATACACCGGTAAATGACGCCCATTTTTAAAATGTTATACACGTTACGGCAATATGGAGGAATATATCGCGACAAAATAATAATTAAATATGTAACAAGAAGATAGACATTATGCGAAAGCCGGCAACGTCGAGCCCCACGTTGGGCGCCAGTGTAACAGTTGAATTAAACACTTTATTTCACAATTTGAATAACACTGAAATGATTAAATAACTGATTGAGGGAAGCATTGATTTAATTAAAACAAGTTTAAAGTTTTTAAAGTTAAGTAACTCTTAAAACAAAACTAAGTACTGTTAAAAAGAACAATTAGAGTGAGATAGGATGTCTGTGAGATTGGCCGGCGTTGCCGGATCTCGCATAATGTCTATCATCTTGTTACAAATATTTATAATGAATTGTAGACTCAAATATGTAATTTATACGAAAAAATTCGAGTTGGTTACTTGCAGGACAGATAATTAAAAAAAAATCAAAAATTAACTCTCTCGCATCCAATTTTGCTATTTTAATTGAAGATACGTTCTCGAAATATTTCCCCATACTCCTCGATTATAAAATAAACGAATCATAGTCATAAAATTATTGTATATAGTCTCATATTTTTTTGTGTACCAAAACATAAATGTATTTGCTAAAAAAATTATTCAATCGTAAACGTATACACAACATAGCATTTTATTTCTTCCTCCAGTTAAAATCAATACTCCCGTAATTCCCAGAAAATATATGACGCAATGAGGGTCCACAGATCAAAATACAAAGCAAAAAGACCGAAACTTATATTTTACTTGTAGTCTAATTCACTTCCGTTTTTCACTGAACAAATGCTAACGCAGAGCCTTTTCGTAAAGTAGAACCAAAAGTCTAAGAAGGTCATAAATCGCCATAAACCGTAAACGACTCGATTTATCAGCTACTCTAGCCATTAAGTCATGTTCTATAGGTATAAACTGCCTATAAGATATTTTAATCCGGAAATAGGAATTTTATTGCATTATTACATCTCGAACAATGGGTAATAATGAGAGATAACATTGATTTATGACCTTCTTAGATTGCTGGTTCTACTTTACCTAAGTCGAAACATCAACTAAAAATATTGTAGTAGAACGAAGAGTGAGTTTATTACCCAGAAGATTTGACAAACGAATAAGCCACCAAGGTATTGAATTACATCATCCCAGACTCGTCTTGATCCAATTACTGATTCTGTTATTAAAACAACACGTCAGTTGTCAGTATTAACTAATCAGGAGATACTCCATGACTTAAGTGCCGAATTGAGGCGGGAAAATTATGTTTTTCAATGGACCAACTTAAGAATAGACCGCTAATATGGCTACCAATGAGTGATCATGTCAGCACTCGGTACTGCCTCGTTGCTAGGTAACGTACACACGCGCACAAGTAGGCGTTGAGCTTATTTTAGTATATTAATTCCTGTTACAATTTAGAAACGACTCTGTGTTGTGAAAATTGTCTAGCGAATTAAGAAGTAAACTGATCAATTTAAATTCGAGAGTAAGTATTGGAACAATTGACCTATTCGTATCTGTGGATCCCCAAAGGTGACACAAGTGACGCCTGAGCTGGTGTTAAAATAAAGTCATACCAAAAAATTTGGGGTAAGGCGAAGCCCACCAAGTTCGTAAATGTGCGGGCCACTGGGCCAGCCGTCTTAGAGTTGGTCCAGAAAATTTTGTGGACCATCACGGTACAAGCGGGCGAGGGGGCAAGACGGGGCTACGCGCGCAGGCGCAGCGCCCCACGGCCCAATCAGCACATAATCAGGAGAGTCGCCAGCGCGGCGGGCAGCTCTTTGGCACATTGATTAAGGCCACATTTACTGAGAGAGCGCCGGCCACCGGCAGACGGACGTCCAGATAGAAGAGAGAGAGGCACAGCCACAATGACAAAACTTTCTTTTTCGGTCTGTCATTAACTCGCTAGTGCCTCTGGAAAAGAGAGTAGTGACTATTTTACTATATGTTTTCTCAACAAACCATTTTCATTTTTGTTATTTCTTAATATTTTACAGATAAAATATAAAAATAATAAAATGACTTCAATATATTGTTGTTCTCTAAAAAAAATTGACGTTTTTATGTGATTTAGTTTGTAAAAAATCGCGAGGATTGAGAAAATTAGTTCAAATGTACAGGTTTTATAATTATCTCAATCCTAACTCAGTTTTGAATGAAGATTAAGAAAATTAGTTCAAATGTACATGATTAAGAAAATTAGTTCAAATGTACAGGTTTAAGCAAATTAGTTCAAATGTACAGTTTTAAGAAAATTAGATCAAATGTACAGTTTTAAGAAAATTAGTTCAAATGTACAGGTTTGATAATGATTTCAAACGTAACTCAGTTTTAAGAAAATTAGATCAAATGTACAGTTTTAAGAAAATTAGTTCAAATGTACAGGTTTGAGAAAATTAGTTCAAATATACAGGTTTTATAATGATCTCAAACGTAACTCAGTTTAGAATGAGGATTAAAAGAATTAGTTCAAATGTACAGGTTTAAGAAAATTAGTTCAAACGTGCAGGTTTTATAATGATCTCAAACGCCTCAGTTTAGAATGAGGATTAAGAAAATTTCCTCAAATGTACAGGTTTAAGGAAATTAGTTCAAATGTACAGGTTTAAGAATTTTAGTTCAAATGTACATGTTTTATAATGATCTCAAAATGTCTCAGTTTTGAATGAGGATTAAGAAAATTAGTTCAAATGTACCGGTTTTATAATAATCCAAATGTCTCTGTTTTGAATGAGGATTAAGAAAATTAGTTCAAATGTACAGGTTTGGGAAAAGTAGTTTAAATGTATAGGTTTTATAATGATCTCAAACGTAACTCAGTTTTTAGAATGAGGATTAAGAAAATTAGCTCAAATACAGGTTTAAGAAAATTAGTTCAAATGTACAATTTTAAGAAAATTAGTTCAAATGTACAGGTTTAAGAAAAGTAGTTCAAATGTACAGGTTTTATAATGATCTCAAACGTCTCAGTTTAGGATGAGGATTAAGAAAATTAGTTCAAATGTACTGGTTTTATAATTATCTCAAATGTCTGTTTTGAATGAGGATTAAGAAAATTAGTTCAAATGTACTGGTTTTATAATGATCTCAAATGTCTGTTTTGAATGATTAAGAAAATTAGTTCAAATGTACAGGTTTTATAATTATCTCAAATGTAACTCAGTTGTGAATGAGGATTAAGAAAATTAGTTCAAATGTACTGGATTTATAATGATCTCAAATGAATGAGGATTAAGAAAATTAGTTCAAATGTACATGTTCTATAATTAACTCAAACGTCTGTTTAGAATGAGGATTATGAAAATTAGTTCAAATGTACAAAATTAGGATTTTCTAAGTAACCTGAAGGTAAAAATACAATTATATATAAAAAAGGGTCACAAAAATAAAGAATTGTTTTAAAGAAATGTACTTAAAGTATAAATTTGAACATATTACGATAAATACGCAAATTTTTAGAGAAACCAACAATTTATTTTGCAAAAAAAATGTAAATTGTAACAACAGGTCAACAGGCTAATAATGGTTCCTTAAAAAAATTTAAAATAAAACTACTAAATAAAAAAAACAATAAAAACTTAAATGGGACACTATTAGCCTGCTAAACGTGCAAATCATTATTGAAAAATATTCCTTTCTCGCAGAAAACACCAAGACTTACCTAAACCTCTTGCTGCTACGTCAGTCGCAACCAAAATCGGCGCCTTGCCTGTCCTAAAATCTATAAAAAAAAAGAAGAAATTATGTTTCCCACAAAACTATCATGCAACTACTACAAAATTTGATGAATTTAATCATTTAAAAGTGATTTATTTTTCAAAAAATTTTACTTCAAAGCTCTAACTGAATTAGAGCCAGCACGCGCGCGTGATACATATATGAAAGTGAAATTCCGGGAGAAGAACGAACTAATTGAATTAGAGCCTGCACGCGCGCGTGATACATATGGAAGTGAAATTCCGGGAGAAGAACGAACTAACTGAATTAGAGCCTGCACGCGCGCGTGATACATATATGAAAGTGAAATTCCGGGAGAAGAACGAACTAACTGAATTAGAGCCTGCACGCGCGCGTGATACATATATGAAAGTGAAATTCCGGAAGAAGAGCGACTTCGTTTATCGGTTTTTTCCGCCAGATGGACTCCATTATTAAATAAAAATGTCGTTTTGTTACCTTGTAAAACCCAATCTCTCTCTTGTTGAGACTTGTCTCCGTGGATACAGACAGCCGGCCACCTAAAAGAAATATACCAAGAAAATCATAGAGAAGGATCAGACGCTTACATAGGCGAGTTACTCACCCATCTCTCTTCATTTTTCTTGTAATATCATCCACTTTTTTCTTGGTTTCTATAAAAATAATAGTCTTGTTCTCCTTTTCTGCCATAATTTCCTTCAGCAAAGTACTCAATTTGCTCTCCTTCTCGTACTCTTGACAAACATCTATAATCTGCAGGATATTATGATTAGCAGATAATTGCAACGATCCGACATTGATCTGAATGTAATCTTTCAAAAATTCCTGCGCCAAATTTTGTACTTCCTTGGGCCAGGTTGCCGACCACATCAAAGTTTGTCTATCGGGTCGAATTTGTTCAATGATTTTCCTGATCTGAGGTTCGAAACCCATATCTAGCATTCTATCTGCTTCATCTACAAGAGTATACCATCGAATATAAATATAATAAATTTTTATTTAAAGATTTTTACCTAAAACCAGGTAAGTGCATCTTTTTAGATTGGTTCTGTTGCTTTCTAAGAAGTCTATAAGTCGGCCAGGGGTGGCTATAATGATTTCTACTCCGTCCATTAGGTCGTTTGCCTGCGGGCCTTTCGGAGCTCCGCCAAAGACACATGTATTGCGAATCCTTGAACTTTGACCAAAATCGGTGGCCACCTAGTTTATTTTTTAAATAAAATTAATAATAACAAGAAATTTACAGTCAGAAATACCTGTTGTATCTGTTGTGCCAGTTCCCTAGTCGGAGCTAATATCAAAGCTATAGGTCCATCTCCTCTCATTAGCCTTGATTGATGATTAATGTGAACTATAGCAGGTAGAATGTAGCTCAAAGTTTTTCCTGATCCGGTTGAAGCGATACCAACCATATCTCTACCAGACAGAGCAATAGGCCATCCTTGAGCCTAAATAAAAAAAGAATTGGTTAGAATTTCAATTGTAAGAATGTTTTAAACATGCCTGAATAGCTGTCGGATTCTTAAAATTCATTTTTTTAAGTTCATCCATGACGTAATCGGGAAAACCAGCTTCCTCAAAATTCATTACAGGATTAGGAATGGTTTTTCCTTTTAGAGATATCTCCTGTTTTCTTCGCCATTCCTCTATTTCGAGAGACGTGCGATCCTGGACGGACGACAAAGGTACATAGAAATCTTTTTTAAAAGGTTCTAAGCGACTTAAGTCCCATCTTGGTCTACGGAGATTCGAACCTGCGGCGTTACGTCTTCCGCCGCCGCCTCCTCCTGCTCCTCCGCCGCCGCCACCGCCATATCCACGATCACGACTGCGGGATCTCCGACGATCCTTACTTCTCGATCTGGAATTCAAATGTTCCTATTATTCAGCATTCAAACGTAGTATTTTTGCTTTTGGGACATAGGAGGTATTTGTCAATAATGACACGAAAAAAAAAGACTAAAAGATCATTATACAAATGCGCTGTTGCCAAAAATGCGAATTTTCCCCAGAAACGAGGAAATCCCAAGAAAAAGGAATGGATTTTTTGCATTTTTTTTACGTCAGATGGACTTGGACAATTATTCATAACAATTGTGATATTTGCTGTTTATTTGTGAGTAGCACTGCTAACTTAATATTAAGTTAGCAGAGCCACCCCCAAAAAAAAAAACTGAGAGCGCGACAAATTTTTTTCGTTCACGACAAATTCTCGACAATTATTGGAATAGGTTTCATCAAGTTTTTTGCAAGTGGCTCTGCTAACTTTATAGGGGTGTCTTTATTTCATATTATATAGGTTATTCCATAGTTACTATTTATTATCCGTTCTGTAATCAGTTTTTTTATTTTATGGTAGGGTTTTGACTTAAGTTTTGTGGGAATGCATTATATACAAACGTAAATGTCATAAATTACATATTATGTAAATTTTAAATCTACAATAAGTATTTTATTATATTAAGCTAGCAGACATTAGCTTGTGAAAAATAACGAACAATTAGGTAAGTATGTCAGAAATGTTATTAATTAGGTATCTACTATACTGTTTAAAATTTGTAATTTATTTTTTTCAAAGATTAAGTAATTTTGTGATTATATATCGTACTTTCAACCATAAGAATAATGGGATTTATACAAATCCTGACTGATTTTGTCTCACGGAATGATAAACTGATCAACGTATATTTTTTTTTGGCTAATATAATTACTGGAATTATTCGGAAACTAGCATTTTTAATTATATTAGTCTTACATTGATTGTTGTTTAAGCATTTGGTGACAAACAACAAAAATATCTATAAAAGAATAGAAATAAAAATTATTTACCTTCTAGGTCTTCCTCGCATTATTGTATAAGAAAAAAAGCAGGTGTGTCCTTATAATTCAATAATTTTTAAGAGTTCTAGAACACAGCCTCCAATAAAAGTTTCGATTTTAACGTAAAAACAAGTAGTAAATACCAGAAATTAATAAATTTTATGAGAAACGCACGTATTTTAGTAAAATATATGTTATTAGCCGCATCATACACACAACCACCATTTTGTAATCACACTAAACGTCAAAATTTGACAAATGAGATACATCATGGCTTCGGCAGCGTTCGACAACTGCGTTCAGGAGATTGTATAAAATTTATAACTCATTGTCCATTTTCCTTACGCCAAATGACTTTCTAAAATGTATGTATTTTTTGTCATTTACACCATAACTTTTTTGGCTAATCTGTAGTTTACGGACAAAGCTGAAGTTGGCTACAAGTCGCCAATGATTTTTGGTGAAATTGGCAATTTCTCGCGACACAAGTCGATCATAAGTAAATACCGGCAAATTTGAATATAAACGAAACTTTAAAATGTCACCAGTAGTACCTTTATTCTTTGGCTAAGCTGTCGTTTACGGACAAAGCTGAAGTCGCCAATGATTTTTGGTGAAATTGGCAATTTCTCGCGACATAAGCGATCATAAGGAAATACCGGCAAATTTGAATATAAACAAAACTTTAAAATGTCAACAGTAGTACGTTGGAACAATGCGAGAATTTTTATTTTGATCTTTTTTCTTTGTTTTTCTCATTTGAAGAATACTCAGCAATACTAAATTTCTTTAATTAACTTTAGACGTGTCACGGTTTGACATGTGTCACTTTTGACAAACGTCACATTTTGACAGATGGCGTGGAAATAAAACAAAAAGGTTTATTTTGTATTTTGTACGAATTTTCTATTAATATTAATGAAATGTTCACGATTTTTAAATCAATAAAAAGTGAACATTATACATTGAATCTTTCACGCCACACTACTAAGATTCAACATATATATATAAATAAACGTTAAATACAAAAAAAAAATAAAAAATAAAAATTCAAGTACAAAATAAAATTAAAAACAATTAATAAAAAATAATAATAAACAAATCTCACAGGTTTCTTTAACTTAAAATATATTTATGCAACGATGAAAATTGTCGCGAATTAACTTTAATGTCGAATAGAAGTTTACGACGTTTCGCGTCTTCTCGAAGGTCGTATAAAGGCGGGCATTGCTAAAAACAAAAAAAAAACAAAATTCAATTGTAGTTATGGGAAGACCACAAACATATTACCGTAAAAAGGGTGTAATTTCCTATAATATACAACGCCTGTTTCGCTCTAGTAAGAGCAACATTTAATCTTTGTTTATTAGCCAGAAAATAGTTCGAACTATATCTGACGCAAGATATAATAATGACGTCATTCTCCATTCCTTGGAAGCTGTCAACCGTATTGACAGTTATTGTAACTTTCGGATTCAACCTGTCAAAAAGTAGAATTAAATATGAACACTTAAGACTAGACTTATTAGGGAATGCAGCAAAAGGTTTTAAAGAAAACTCTTTGAAGATGATCCAAGCTTTCGGAAATATATTTCCATAACCCTGATGATGGAAATAAGTAATAAAATTTCCGAAAGCTTCTGGATCATCTTCAAAGAGTTTTCTTTAAACCTTTTGCTGCATTCCCCAATAAGTCTAGCTCTAAGTAAATACTTTTTTTTATATATATATTTTTTATATTTTTTTTTATTAAAAACAACTCGCCTGATACCAGCTATTCGTTTCATAATCAACTCCTTCTGCGCCTTGTACGGCGTGATAATCCCAATACTAAATTCACAAGTATGCTTAATGTGATGCCTAAATGTTTCCAGTAAATTGGAAATTAAAGTGACTTCGTCCGAATTCGTATAAACCGTAGAGTCTTCTTTATCGGAGCCGGTTAAATTAAACAATATGTACGGTTTTAATGGCGGTTCGATGGGATTGTAACATTTCGGAAACGAATTTAATTGACCCTCGTAGAAAGTTCGGTTGGGATAGTCGCATATTTCCGGCTTCATTCGATATTGATCGTTAAGCATTTTGATGGGAAATCGGCCGATTTGATAGCTTCTAGTTAGATTTTCTGCTATTCTGGAAAACAACGAATTGCCGAATCCTAGTTGCTGGGCTTCCTGAAAAAAAAAGAAAAAAAAGAAAAAAAAAAAA
Organism: Crepidodera aurea; assembly: GCA_949320105.2. Classification (NCBI taxonomy): domain Eukaryota; kingdom Metazoa; phylum Arthropoda; class Insecta; order Coleoptera; family Chrysomelidae; genus Crepidodera; species Crepidodera aurea. The sequence goes on from OX439480.2 coordinate 16,023,753, forward strand.
AGAAAAAAAAAAGAAAAAAAAAGAAGAAAAAAAAGGATAAAAAGGGAAAAAAAGGAAAAAAAATGGAAAAAAAAGAAAAAGAAAAAAAAAAAGAAAAAGAAAAAAAAGAAAAAAAAAAGGAAAAAAAAGTAAAAAAAAAAGAAAAAAAAAAAGAAAAAAAAAGGAAAAAAAAAGAAAAAAAAGGAAAAAAAAAGAAAAAAAAAAGGAAAAAAAAAGGAAAAAAAAAAGAAAAAAAAAAAAGAAAAAAAGGAAAAAAAAGAAAAAAAAAAGAAAAAAAAAGAAAAAACAAGAAAAAAAGAAAGAAAAAAAAAAGAAAGAAAAAAAAGAAGAAAAAAAGAAAAAAAAGAAAAAGAAAAAGAGGAAAAAGAGAAAAAAAAGAAAAAAAAAAGAAAAAAAAGAAGAAAAAAAAAAAAAGAAAAAAAAAAAAAAAGAGAAATTATTTAGTTTTGAGAAGGTATGGAAAAAACAAAATGTATCTTACTTTGTTGTGAACAACTGCAGCTAACTGTTGGGGATCCCCCACTAGTATAAATTTGTCAACTCCCAATTGAATTGGCGATAAACATTCTATTTCATTGCATTGAGTGGCTTCATCAATAATACAGCAAGTGTACTTCATTTGGGACCTGAAAAAGAAAATATTTTTTTTTGATAAGTGCCTTTTGATGAGACTACATTATTTAAATCCCATTTCTAAAATAACTTTTTAAAATAAACAATATAGTATCCCTCTGCCAGTAAACTTAACAACCCTACTAGCCACCGATAACAAGGATATATTCGATTTATTAATCAAACATATACAAATAATAAAATTACAGTTATAATATACAGTATAAGTAAATATTAAAATTATGTGGCTAATGAACTAGTTCCGAGGCCATTCTCCCCCCCCCCACACACACACACTCAAAATAAACAATATCGTTTTCGTCTTGAATTAAAACGTTTTTTTAGGGGAATCCAATGTAGCAATAAGTTATTCTTCTTCTTTTAATTTAAATTTGAGGTTAACTTCCCAAACGTCAACTTACTTTCTTGTAGGTTGATTCAATATGAAGCTCATGCAACTATTCAACGTAGTGCATATCAGATTAGCTCCGAAAAGTATCTTATCTTCGGCTACTCTGTATTCGTAGTTGTACTGATGACCCAAACATTCTCGTAAAAATTGTTCGAGGTCCATTTGATTATCGGCAACTTTTTTATAGCCTGGTAGGTGTATCAATTTTTTTTCGAGCAATATATTCTTCTTGGCTTGATATTTGAGCGTAAATTTATTTACCAGCTCGTTAATACTCGAATCGGGGCCTATCCTAACGATTTTTACCAATTTCCTGTCTTGTTCTAAAATAAAAAAAAACGAAGGTGACCAGAGTTTTTTTATGTACAATAAGAAAAATAAAACGAAACAAAGCAAAAAAAATAAAAAAACAAAAAATAAAAAAAATTCAAAACAAAAAAAGAAAAAGAAAAAGAAAAAAAAGAAAAAAGAAAAAAAAGAAAAGAAAAAAAGAAAAAAAAGAAAAGAAAAAAAGAAAAAAAGAAAAAGAAAAAAGAAAAAAAGAAAGAAAAAAGAAAAAAAGAAAGAAAGAAAAAAAGAAAAAAAAGAAAAAAAAGAAAAAAAGAAAAGAAAAAAAAGAAAAGAAAAAAAAAGAAAAAAAAAAAAGAAGAAAAAAAAGGAAAAATAAGGAAAAAAGAAAAAAAAAAGAAAAAAAAGAAAAAAAAAAGAAAAAAAGGAAAAAAAAAAGAATAAAAAAGAAAAAAAAAGAAAAAAAAGAAAAAAAGGAAAAAAAAGAAAAAAAAAGAAAAAAAGAGAAAAAAAAAAGAAAAAAGAAAAAAAGAAAAAAAAAGGAAAAGGGGAAATTATTTAGTTTTGAGAAGATATGGAAAAACCAAAAAAATAAAAAGAAAAAAAGAAAAAAGAAAAAAAGAAAAAAAAGAAGAAAAAAAAGAAGAAAAAAAAGGAAAAAGAAAAAAAAGAAAAAAAAAGAAAGAAAAAAAAAAAAAGAAAAAAAGAAAAAACAAAAAAAAGGAAAAAAAACAAAAAAAGAAAAAAAAAAGGAAAAAAAATGGAAAAAAAAAATTAAAACAAAAAAAAAAGAAAAAATTAAAAAGAAAAATACAACAACAAAAAGAACAATAAACGGGGCTAGTGTGCTTCCGAAGAAAAAAATATTTTGTGTGAGGCTTAAACTTGGTAACAGCATGCATAGAAAATGGTCACTATTTGGACACGTATAGACAAAGTACAAGAAAAAAAAAAGCAAAATAAGAGAAAAAATAAAAAAAGAAAAACTAAAAAAAAATAAAATAAAAAACAAAAGAAGCGAAATAAAAAAATGACAGAAAAAGGAAAAAAGCGAAATAAAAAAATAACTGTGCTTCTGGAGAAAAAATATTTTCGGACATTTAGATTACGTAATTAAATAAACTTTGATAGCTTGGTAAAATAAAAAAGCAAAAATAAGAGAAAAAAATAAAAAAAAAACCAAAAAAGAAAAAAAAAATGAAAATAAAAAACAAAAAAATTAAAAAAAACAATCAGAATGAAAAAAACAAAAAATAAAACAGAAAAAAACAAAAAAAGAAAAAAAAAAGGAAAAAAAATGGAAAAAAAAAATTAAAACAAAAAAAAAAGAAAAAATTAAAAAGAAAAATACAACAACAAAAAGAACAATAAACGGGGCTAGTGTGCTTCCGAAGAAAAAAAATATTTTGTGTGAGGCTTAAACTTGGTAACAGCATGCATAGAAAATGGTCACTATTTGGACACGTATAGACAAAGTACAAGAAAAAAAACGCAAAATAAGAGAAAAAATAAAAAAAGAAAAACTAAAAAAAAAATAAAATAAAAAACAAAAGAAGCGAAATAAAAAAATGACAGAAAAAGGAAAAAAGCGAAATAAAAAAATAACTGTGCTTCTGGAGAAAAAATATTTTCGGACATTTAGATTACGTAATTAAATAAACTTTGATAGCTAGGTAAAATAAAAAAGCAAAAATAAGAGAAAAAAATAAAAAAAAACCAAAAAAGAAAAAAAAAATGAAAATAAAAAACAAAAAAATTAAAAAAAACAAACAGAATGAAAAAAACAAAAAATAAAACAGAAAAAAAGAAAAAAATAAAAAAAAAACAAAAAATAAAACGGAAAAAGAGCATAAAAGAAAAAATAAAAACAAAACAAATAAAAAAAGAAAACAAAAAACAAAATTAAAATTTGACTTACTACTGTTTTGCCGATTAGTATAGAAAAATCAAAATAAAAAAATAAAAACAAAAAAAACAAAAAATAAAACAGAAAAAAGGAAAAAATAAAAAAAAACCAGAAAAAATAAAACTGAAAAAAGCATAAAAGAAAAAATAAAAACGGCAAAAAAGAAAAAAAAAACAAAAAAATAAAAAAAAACAAATAGAAAAAAAAAGTAAAATAAAAACAAAAAAAAGAATAATATAAGGGGCTAATGTGCTTCCGAAAAAAAAAATATGTTCGGACATTTAGATTACGTAAGTAAATAAACTTTGATAGTTACCTGGTAGCTCCATCCTGGCTTGGTACAATCTTAAAATTAAACCATCTATAGCGGCGTTCGACGGAGCGGTTAAGAGTATTCGTGGCTGCACACGTCTGAGTTTACATTTATACAACATCTCTAAAACTATGCTAACTATAACGGACGTTTTTCCAGTACCGGGTGGTCCTTTTATTAAATAGAAACCGGGCGAGTTCCTCAAAGCCATTTCCGAAGCTTGTGCGCTTATTTCTTTTTGTATGGGGTTTAATCGAGGCTGAAAAATGTATAATTTATGATAAATATTGTTACAGTTAAATTGGGTATTTTAAAAAAAATCACTAAATACTTACTGTCTGCCTAACGCTGACGTTTTCTATAGGCATTATGGAGGATAAATTGCAAGGTGCAAAAACGTGAGAGCGGAGAGGTGAATATTTTAAGTATTTGACCGTTTTAATAAGTCTTGTATTATTACCGATATTGGCACATATTCTCATTATCAATTTTTTACGGTGTATTTGCTTTTCGAAGTTCTTCGTAATCACTGTTATTTTTCCGGCTACAAATAATTTTTCAGTCATGAAATATTATACAAAACAAAAATATTCAAAAAGAAATTAATTAACAAATATTATTTTAAATGTTCTTTCTGGATAATAAAACTACTTTTTTATATTATACAAAAAAATAAAAATCTGAAAAGGAAATAAAAACAGCAAAAAAGAAAAATCAAAATAAAAAAAAATTAAAAAAACAAACAAAAACAGAAAAAAACAAAAATGAAAAAAAAAGCAAAATAAAAGAAAAAATAAAAACAAAGAAAAATAAAAAAGAAAACAAAAAAAAGTAGAAAAAGAAAAAAAAACAAAAATTAATAAAAAATGAAAATAAAAAAAATTAAAAAACAGAATGAAAATGAAAAAAACAGAAAAATAAAAAAAACGGAAAAAAGTCCAAAAGAAAAAATACAAAATTTGAAGTCAATAAAAATAGCAAAAAAGAAAAATAAAAAAAACAAAAAATAAAAAAAAAAGAAAATAAAGAAAAAAACAGAAAAAATAAAACGGAAAAAAGCATAAAAGAATAAAAACAAAAAAAAAATAAGTGAAAAAAAAAGTAAAATAAAAAACAAAAAAAATAAAAAAAAAACAAACAGAGAATGGAAAAAAAACAAAAACAAAACAGAAAAAAAGGAAAAAATAAAAAAAAACAAAAATGAAAAAAAAGCAGAATAAAAATAAAAAAAAATAAAAAAGAAAACAAAAAAAACAAATGAAAAAGCAAAATTAAAAAAAAATTAAAATTTGACTTACTACTGTTTTGCCGATTAGGATAGAAAAATCAAAATAAAAACAAAAAAACAAAAAATAGAAAAAAAATAAAAGTAGAAAAAGAAAAAAAGAAGAAAAAAACAAAAATGAAAAAGAAGTAAAATAAAAGAAAAAAAAATAAAAAAAGAAATCAAAAATACAAATGAAAAAGCAAAATTAAAAAAAAATTTTAAATTTGACTTACCACTGTTTTGCCATTTAGGATAGAAAAATCAAAATAAAAAAATAAAAACAAAAAAAAATAGAAAAAAAATAAAAAAAAAGTAGTTTTTTTCTACTTTTTTCTTTAATAAAAATAAAAAAAAGTAGAAAAAGAAAAAAAGGAAACAAAGAAAAAAAAGCAAAATAAAAGAAAAAAAAACAAAAAAAAATTAAAAAATTTAAAAAAAAATTAAAATTTGACTTACTACTGTTTTGCCGATTAGGATAGATAATCGATTTTACATATCCAAAGCAAGTATACATGTAGCAATTATTGGAATCTTTCAATTTCATTTCAAGTAAACAATAATCTTCGACTCTGAAAGGCATCACATGGTTGCTATTTTCAGGAGGAATATCTATAAAAAAAAGACATTGATATGATGATAATGACTAGATGCTCAATGAAATGAATCGAAAATTTCTTGAATTAATGGTTAATAACTTTAACTTACATTCGCAGTCTAAGTACATTATTCGCCCTGCCCTTCTCTCATGCACTAACCTAACTGTTAGGGGTGTCCTAAAAAATGATAAAAAAAAACAAAAATAAAACAAAATATCGGTTAAATGTAACAAATGTATTGCTAAATATAGAAAAGAAAATAAATAAAAAAGTTAAAATTAAAAAATATAAGAAAAATAAGAAAAAAAAAATAAAAATAAAAACAAAAGTAGGAAAAAGTAAAAAAAGCAAAAAAAAATATAGAAAAATAAGAAGAAAAAAACAGAAAAAAATAAAAAATAGTATGAAAAAGTAAATTTTGCCATAATTATTTTAATTTATTTAATTATGACAATAAAATAATGAAAAATATATTGGCAGAGTTCCAATTTGAGCAACAGCAACATAATATGCGAATAAACAGAAGAAAAAACAAAAAAAAAGAAGAAAAAGAAAAAACAAGAAAAAAAAATAGAAAAAACAGAAAAAAAATAAAAACAAAAAAAATAAAAAATAAAACAAAAAGAAAAAAGAAAAAAAAAGAAAAAACAAAAAAATAAAAAAAAGTAGAAAAAGTAATTTTTGCATAATTATTTTAATTTATGGATTGACAATAAAATAAAGTCTTAATATGTTGTTTTGTATTTTTTTAAATAAATAAACGAGAAAAAAAAATAGAAAAAAGAAAAGAAAAAAAAAATAAAAAAAAAAGAAAAAAATAAGAAAAAAAAATAGAAAAAATAAAAATAAAAAAGTAGGAAAAAGTAAAAAAAAGAAAAATAAGAAAAAAAACAAAAAATAATGAAAAAAGTAGGAAAAAGTAAATTTTACCATAATTATTTTAATTTATTTAATTATGACAATAAAATAATGTCTTAATATAAAAGAAAAAAAAGAAAAAAAAAGGAAAACAGAAAAAAATAAAAATAAAAGATGAAATTCATCAAAATTGGCATATAAATTATTCAAAACGAATATATTTTGGGACTTCCAGACTCCAAATGCGGTATGCACGTTTGAGAAAATGTCCCAACAATTTTAGAGATCATTTTCAATGAGATTAAAAATGTCCCTTAACCTTTAGGAGACGCCTATGCTTGACATATCCTCAATGCGCATGTGCCCTGCTCCAAAATGTTATATACTAGTTGCCTGTCAAACGTCATTAACGTCATCAGTCATATGTCAAACGTCACTAACGTCATCAGTCAACAACATAACCTTAAAATATTAGCGCTTATACAAATAACAAACTTACCTTCTTTCTTCTTTCTCGAAAGTCATTTGAAAAATATATTGCCAGAGTTCCAACTTGAGCAACGGCAACATGACATTCGAATAATGGTCTAGGCCTTGAAAAATCAAAGGAACCTGACAGTAGCGGTTGTCAAAGTTGACAGGTGCGCTTAGTTCGCTGTTTTTCTGCTCCAACAACCAACCAACGTTCCAGCACAGTATGTGATATATATCGTCGTTGATATCTATCGGATGATTATTACCGACAGGCTGATGGTGGGTGTTTTGGTTCGAAGCGATTTTCCATATCACTCCCGATCTGTCTTCGGAAACTGTAGAATCCGGGGAGGATTTATAGGTTTGGATTTTATTAGACCCCATCGTGGTCAATCTACTGCTCGAAATGGTGGTGTCTTGGACAGTATCGATTTTTTGTTTGTTTATGCGTGGATCCAATCTTTTTTCTTTAGGTTCTACGAATTTGTTCGAACAAGGATTTATAACTGTAGTAGAAACGTTACTCGGTATAACGGTTGTCGATTTTTTTTTTTTAGATTTTGAACTTTCGGCGTTCGGAGAAATATTGGAGGAAGAAGTATTCGAATCGTCTGTCGAGAAGTATTCGATGTTTGAAAATTTAAGTTTTTCCGGAGCTTTAATAATTGGAATACTTTTGCCTTCCGAATTGGCAGTAGAAGTACTAGGAAGTTCTGTAAATAAATTAAATAGTAGTCGAAATATAGTAAAGTCATAAATCAGTATATAGATGCCCCTGTTCCCGTTTAATTGTACTTAAACGAGCAATTTGTTCAGTGGACTGTATATCTCTTTGAAGAAGACAACCATATAGATGTCCCTGGTATTGACGAAGGTGGTTTAAAAACACTCAACACTTTCTTGAACTGTGTTGCTGCCTTGCACCAATCGTATTCATTTTTATTTTCTTACATTTTGCACTCATAGCCCAAAACAAAACGCTCGTGGAGGACGTACGACATGGGCTTAGTTCAGAACCTCAAACAATCGCTCGGCAATAATCAGCGTTTATGGTTGATACCTATAAGTGAAAAGCTAACGGAAAATCTTCCTAGAATGGAATTAAATTCCAAGAGAAAAATTTTCTGCCTTATCGAACCCGCGTCTCCAGTATTCCGTACTGATGCCCACCGAGGCAATGAATCCGGCAATGATCTAGCTGGTCAAGAGGAGATATATTAGGGATGTCCTTCCTAACATCCTATATTCAATCAAGAGGGTCCTGGTCTGATATTTCCCACATGTAAAGGACGACTTAGTAGATGAGCAGTCAAAGCCCATGGAAGGGGGCAACGTTTAGAGTTACATAGAACTGTATCAGATTATATAAGTATATATAAAATCATTTTAATTATAATTCAGTTGTTTAATTTTCAATCATAAAATTAAACATAACATTCAAAATGTTCAATCGTATCAAACCGGCAACACGGCGCAATTATGAAATAACCAAAATCATATCGAACCTTACGATCAAACCGACAACGCTGCGAGTCATGCGGTATCCGGACGTTTAAAAACTTTTAAAATACGATAATATAAATTTCAATTTTGTGTCTCCAACGCGAGGAAGTGAGACAGAGATACCGGAAGTATATCAACCATCATTTTTTCACATTTTGTCACGTACGCCTAAGAAACCCACACACTCGGTTTAGCCAAAAATCGACTCGCCCGCATAGCAACAATTGTTCTAGAAGATTCGGACGGGGCGGGGTTTAGTTTAAACGGCGAGACTTGAAGAAATTTATACTCAGTACAACTTGTGCCGCTATCAAGCAAGGTTGGTTCCGTCAAATAACACGATGTCGTAATCTTGACCGCGTATTAAGTCAAATTACTTGAACTTAAATTCAATATTTTCTAGTGGTTCATTTATGTTAACCATTACTATTACAAAACCCAATCAAAAACTTTGTGTTTGCCTTTACTAAGAATGAAATGAATTTATTAAACTTAAATCTCGTACTTGAGTAAAATTATTTTACATCGACATGCTCTGATGGAGCTTAATTGAAGACTAATTTAATAAGACTGACTCTAAAACTTTTAAAAGAGATCACGTATGCCTGTTGCTATGCATTGTTTCAGCCAATGATATTGTTTCTGAGATTCGTTTGATGCTAACTGTACATTTCTCAAACGTGTTTACTTCCGTATTGTCTAACTGTATAGAGGCTAAATGTTTTTTATGCAAGCGAAATTATGTTTTCGTACGGGGTAGTATGATACAGTAACGAAGTTTTTAGTGTGGCTGATTAACAGCGCTTTGATACAAGGCCAACAACATATGGGCGTGCTATATTTATTTTATTTGAATATTTTTATCCCCTTTATTTATCGAACAAAAATTAAAAACGAAAAAAAAAAACGGTTTTTATCATTTCTCTATAATTTTGAGGTTATGTTGAAAAATAAGTTTTGAAACTTTGATGGCAACGACTAATATTTTACGTGACGCAAGAGATTTGCAACCGTGTTTTTTCAACGGAACATTTTTTTATTCAATTGTGTTTTTTTTGCAAATAGTTTTTAAGATTACTCATTAATTTGGGAGTCTAGCTGAATAAATTAGCGCAACACTACAAAGGGCGACAGTGGTCCAAACTTTTCTCGATAGGATGTATATTTCAGCCACAAATCGTAAAAAACCAATATCCAACCCTCAAGTTGCATATTTAGCTACCCCCATCCCCCTTCCGGAACTTTTAATTTGTCTAATTTTTTTTTTTAATTTACTTATAATTTATCCTAAATTTTCCGACCATCCACATACTGCTAAGAATTCTTTTTGTTACAAAAACGATTGGTCCTGGTCTGTAACTGCATTAGGGCCTGCATGAGCGCATGATACATTTATAAAAGCGGCCGTGAAATGAAAAGCCGGAATAGTATTTGTGAGAGAGAAGAGAGGGAGCACTAGGCTCCTCTCCCGGCATCTTACTTCACGGTATCACGCGCACCTGCAGGTCCTAATGTTAGATTTTTGCGTATTTTTCTTGTTATTAGGTCTATTATAGCTATAGAACAGAACTTAACGGCTAGAGTAGGCATAGCCCGCTTGCTCATAATTTCGATAAGTTCCTCAGGTGTTGTTGAATACTTACCATTTACATTCGTTGATTTAATATCATCACTTTTACCAGCGAGATCTTTTAGTTTTTTCTTTCTAATTTGTTTAACTTCCTGTTTTTGGGGTTTGCTTAACTTTTCGTTTGTACTATGTCTTCGTTTTTTTCTGCTTTTGTCTAACTCCGATATTTTTCCATCTGTAGATTTCCTCTTAGCCGGTTCTTTTATTGGTTTTTTAGGTGGGACAATATGGGGTTGTACTATAGGTGGAATTAAATATTTGGGCGGTTGATTGATCATTACCCTTAATTCTTTAACTCCTACGCTCGATTTATTTCCGGGTTGATCTGTATGCGAATCATTTAAATTTATCGTAATATCCGTCGGGTCAGCAGAAGGTATTTCCAGTCCATCGGCAAGCGTATCAAAAAGGTTTTCTGAAGTGAGTGTTTTAGATGTAGTTTCGTGACGGGTTTCTGAATTATTCGGTTTAGATGGAGTTTCCTAAAAATGAATGTACAAAGTACATTATTTTCGATTTTGTCTCTTACCAGTGGCGGCGTTTATGTTGAATTTTCAACAACAATTTTTTTTTACTTACCAATACGTCGAGTAGATCTAATGTACTCTCAAAATGATCTAGATCATCCGTCAAATCGACTGTGAAAACAGTTTCGGTGTTACAACGATCTAAATATTGGAGTTCTTCTTTGATTTCCTGGTAAGGGTTGAAACCTTCGTTAGAATCGATCGGTTCTTCTTTAATTTTTTCGGAAATTTGAAAAATTTGACTGAAAGAAAAATCATCGTCTTCTCCGTCAGATATTAAAATACATTCGTTATCGGTAGTTGTAAAAGACGAGGAAATTGCATTTTTTTTGGCAGGCGTTTCTTCTTCGCTTACGCAGGTGATGTTATTTTCGCTCGTTTCTTTGTTGGTACAATTATTTACATCGCTGGAAGTGCTAGCTTCTGCAGGAACAGGTGCTGGAGACTGAAATAATTATTTGCAGGATTTACAGGATGATTCCTGCGCTTAGCTTCTCGGTATGTATGTGGGAAGGTCCAACTTGTATTTTTTTTAGTTATTTTTTAAGATAAATTCCGATTATCTGTAAACACCTTACGAAAAATATTTTTGAAATTCGTTTAAAAAAATCCCAATTACTAATATTAAAAATGTATAAAGAAAAACAATTAATAAGCGTTTTTTTTTACTTATGAAAACTATTATCCCAAATACCACTCATCAGAATTTTTGTAAGAACAGTTATTCCATTTAAAAATAAAATAAATACTTACTACTTTGACCACCTTAAACAAAAATGGAGCTCTCTCGAATCCCGGGCCCCGCACAATTGTGGGGGTTCCGCCAAAAGAAACAACGTCCCCATCTTTCAATGTTGCTACTGTTATCTTCTTGGTATTAACATAAGTACCGTTGGTACTCTAAAATTTAGGATAAAAATTATTCTTCTTCAAATTATTGAAAGAAGTTTTTCAAAAACGCTTTTGTATGTAAAACAAAGACACTTGGATACTCCCTTTCATAGATATAATAAAGATTTTTTTTCAATTCACAATATGAATATTATATATCATTATATTATATATTGAGACGATGCTTACGTGTGAAAAAAGTTAAAAAAAAGTCTCTAACCATTTTACCACCTATTTTAGTGCTTTGAATTGTATAAAAAATCATTTTATATAGGAGAAACATATAGACCATTTCATACAATACTTAATGAACATAAATCATACATTAAAAATAACCAATTCGAAAAATCAAAAATATGTGAACATGCTTGGGATTTTGGCAATAAAATATCATGAAAATATTCAACTATACTCTGTTTGAAAATGATTGATAGCAAAATTGTTATGACCTAGAAGATAAATATAACATCATAAATCAGTGGCGGATAATTTCTAAAATAAAATGTTTAGCATTATTTGTGCCAAAATGAAATCTGCGCTCATAGAAAAAGATGAAATTATTTGTTGGAGGAGGCAATATTTAAGGGAAATTAGAAAATTAAGAAGAGAAGACAAAAATATTTTTATTTAGAAGGAAACATGGATAAATGAAGGACATTTTGTAAAAAAAGTTTGGCAAGATAAACAAGTTACAAATGCTCGTCGGGCATTTATAGAAGGTTTGTCTACTGGCTTATCATTTCCAAATGGTAAAGGTCCCCGTTTAATTATCACTCATATTGGAGGAGATAAAGGATTTGTTGATAGAGGTTTGTTAGAATTTGTTTCAAATTCTACGAAAGACTACCATGAAGAAATGACTGCTGATGTTTTTCAGGAATATTTCAGTCAAATGATAGATTTATTACCGACCAATTCTGTAATAGTTATGGACAATGCCAAATAGCAAAAGAACATGGAGTTAAAGTGTTGAGCTTACCACTGTATCACTGTGAACTTAACCCCATTGAACTAATCTGGGCTCAAATGAAGGGATATGTTGCGAGAAACAATACAACATTTAAACTTCAAGATGTTCGTAAACTATTATGTGACTCCATATCAAAAATTTCACCGGACAATTGGCAAAACACTATAAGATATAGCAGAGGAAGAGAAATTCTGGAAACTTGATATGTTAATAGAGGAAACATTAGAAACAATTATTATTTCTGTGGGTAGTGAGAAAACTGATGATGATGACTCCTTATGACTTATTTAGGTATGTAACTCTATATTTATATTAATTATAATAAGTTTATATGACGCTAATACCCGAAATACAAACAAACAAATTTATATGGAATCACCCCGTATTTATAAAAACGAAATATGAGTGTTTTATGAGAAAATATTTTTTTACAAAGATTTTTTTTAAGTATTTGTATCGTATAAATTTGGTTGTGAGTGTATTTATTATTAAATTTTAAGGAAATGTCCCAACCTAATATCTATTTTTTATATTAAAGTAATTTCGTGTTCCCTCACTGAGGTTCGGTTAATCCCCTTTAGGGTTTGCTTATTTACATTTTATGATGTATTGTATTCGAGATTTTTCGGGGTGGTCATACTAAAATCTAGTGAAAATCCAGATAAGAAGGTAACAACATTTACTTTTTTTTGCATTGAACAATCCGGTATAAAGACCTTTGCCATAAAAACTGTGCTATCATGCATTTTCATAGGGAGTATAGTGAAATTGAATATGTTTGAAAAAAATATATTACCTTATGATCAGTTAAGGAAAGTTCACCATTGGACAAGAGATGAATTGTTGCATGTTCTCTAGAAATTCTGCTACTTTCTGTTGGCAAATCAGCGTCTACCTTTCTACCAATACTGAATGTGCATGTTTCAATATTTATCGTAGATCCATTTAATAAATTTTCTAGTCGCCACTTAACTGAAGCCATTATAATCAAGGGGTTTTGTCATATCTAAAAACAATGAATTTTCGCGGTACAGATTTACTTCCTAGAGATAGATAACAAAGCGTAGGAAGTCGGTTATCGAATGAAATTAAATATTGAGGTTGAAACATTAGTAAATGTTATAATCGTCTAAAAAATAATTGTGTATTCTAGAACTAATTAACATAACTACTATTAGGATTTGTATTTGTCTACATGTAAAATATTTTATAAGTTTTAATGATAATTAATGCACAGGTTCTATGTCTTATTTTTTTAAATCTTTAAAAAAAATTATCATCAAAGAAACCGTTGTCTCTACATACCTGTTTCTCACATCAACTTTCGTATAAAAATGTTTTGTAAACTGTACTATATTTTTATTTATCTACAAACGTCAAATTTGAAGCAACAGTGCTGCCAATGTATACATACGAAACCACGTACAAGCGATAATCCTCCGGAACTGAAAGCTTCTGTGGTATCCCCATGTTTATTTATTTATTATATAAACAGTCCTGTTTCTTAGTTAATTATAATTATTATAATAGCTAAAGACTAATTTTTGCAAGCATTTAAAAACAGTTTACCGACAAATGCATGTTAACAATAAATACGTGGCGAATTTGTTCTAAAAATTGTTAAATTTCCTTCTTTCAATTCAAAACTTTGAAAGAAAAATAATGTGTATTATTATTTTGGTTGGCTGCACTTTCTAACCACAAGAGTTATTTTTTAACGGTTATTTACTTTTTTTTATATTTGTAATTTTTGAATGGTTATTTCGGGAAATTTAATAGGTTTCTAGCAGACTATATCTATATAGACGTAGTAAATAGATTTATAGAATTGACAGGACGTATGTCAGTGAGAAAATTGACAGGACGTTATATTTGAAGTTATTCGTTAAAATACTTGGCGGGATAAAATAGTCTCCGAAAACGAACTGATATGTTGGTCTTTACGCCAATTCATAACATTTTTGTAAGCATTGTTTCTTTGACTTTTGAGGAAGTTTTATACAGGCTATTTCTGTAATGTTTGAAAGAATTGAAATGTTTCACTTGTATCTTGACTACTATACATATTTTCAAGTTAATTCGTGGAAACTTATTGAATTTATTCAGTTTAAGAGGGGCGTCGCGACAGGTATGCCAAAGTACAAACACCAAAAATCCCCATCTTTATCTTTATCTTTTATCACTGTCTTTCTGCAATAATGAAGAGAGATAGATATCTTAAGACTTCAGTGAATCTCCTGTATGCTAGGTGGCGCTGCTAGTATTAAAATATAATATATTATTTGGGATATCTAAGGAATCTGAGAGAATAAATTTTCTTTATTTTTACGGTTAGTCTTGTCGCAGAGAGCGCTAATAATCCATTTGTCATGAGTTCGATACCGGCTTCAGCCACGACAGAAATTTTATTTTTTATTTTTAGGAAATTTCATTTTTTTTGTTTACTATTTTTTTTCTAGCATCAAAATAGAGTTTATATTTTATTAATTTAATTAATTTTCAATTATTTTCGTATAAATCCGTTTATTTTAATATGAATAGCGCTGCCACGCGACTAATCTCACTAAATACATCAGATAGGAATGGAGCTCGGAAAATAATATTTCTAACATAAAAAAAATATTTAAACATGAATGGATTCATACGAAAATTGAGAATTATATAAATGTATAATCTTTAGGGTGAAGCAAGAATTTTTTTAAAAAATGAATTAATAAATAATTGGCAGCCCCAAACGCAAAATTTTTTTATCAATATTTATTTGTTTAAACAATTGCAGAATAAATGAGTTATCGACACAAAAAACTGCGTTCTATGAACAAAATGCAACATTGTAACCACAATAAATTATCTGCAAGTCCTTTTATAAAAAAAATTGTTAATGTTGGAACATTAATTTGTATATAACAATTGAACGGTTACAGATAAAAAATCGCTGCAAGTCTTAAACCATGGGTTACGATAAATTGTTCATGTTTCATCCCTTGAAATTTTTTTTGTCCGTGTCACTGTTTTCGTTAAAAAGTCCAAAAAAAAGGGTTGAAAAATTAAAATGCTCACCAAAAACCATCGCTTTTAACAATGAAGACGGCTATTTACAAATTTTTTAATGTCACCATTGTATTCAGTGTGATTTTTCCTATAAGAATAATATACAAATATAAACCTACTTTAAAATTTTACCCAAAAAACCACGTATTTAGTATCCATACTAAACTTTATACTTTATTTACCACAGCATCAGAACAGTGTCGAAAATACCTACCTAGATATTTCTTTATTATCAATATACGATATGAATTTATATGAAAAGCGTTTTTATATTACATTCCAAAATATTTTAAATGGAAAATATAATATGTACATTTATTTTAAAAAAGTGAAAAACAGCTTTTTAGTAATTGATAATTTAGAGGTTGCGGGCATTTATTAATCATAAATTTATTTCAGATTTTCAGTTCGAGTACTTGCATTTATTTCATATTTTCAGTTTGAGTACTTGTATTTATTAATCATAAATTTATTTCAGAATCTTATTTCTAGTACCGAGTACTTGCATTTATTAATCATATATTTATTTCAGATTCTTATTTCTAGTACTTGCATTTATTAATCATAAATTTATTTCAGATTTTCAGTTCGAGTACTTGCATTTATTAATCACAAATTTATTTCAGATTCTTAGTTCTAATACTTGCATGTATTAATTGTAAACTCATTTCTTTAATGTTAACTTTATTGTAAATCATTAAATATTATAAAATCATTTTTGTAAGAAAATAAATTGAACAATTAATAATTATTTCTTTATTTAAAAGTACCTAATTACAGTTATTCACTAAAACAAAAACAAAACAATACACTATGAAAAAACTGCATTGCTTTTTAGCAATGGACAAAAGACATAATAGCAAATAAAATGTGTAACAAACCTACATCAAGAGTCCCATGGACGGGTTAATATGTGAGACATACTGTAAATATTAATTTCTGCAAATGTCTGTGATTCCCAACTATGCAGACACTATTTTGAATGCACGAATAAAAATCACAAAAAACTGTTATAGTTGAATTGCACATTCTCCATATTACTAATCACTAATTTTGCACACTTTCACACTTCCTTCGAATATGCATAAAAATTGAAGATTTTTTGAACAGCCTCTCGAGAATGGAATTTTTGTTCGTGGAAATATTTTTACCCGTTATAGCTTACATCTTGGAATAGGACATCTCCATTTTTCAACAAATTTTAAAGAATAATAAACATATTAATCATTTAGTGGAAGGTGTGCTTTTGACAATTTGTGATCACCAATTTTAAAGTGAAACATGTTCTACATGAGGTATACGGCATTAATTGAAATACTTTAAATTGAAGAACTGGTTTTAGTTAATACTAATTTACTCATTAAAAAAAATTGCAAAACACACGAATAAATTAGCCAACATAACCTAAAATGTCAGTTCTAAACATCTAAACTTTCTTTCTTCCTAACTTCGTATTCGTAAAACTGGTTGCATACATCGTTCAAAATAAAACCAAAAAGCGCCACTGTCTCAAAGTGTCAGGCGGAAAACGCCTGAACTATGGAAAGAGAAAATCTTACTGGGATATAGGCAACTTACATAAAAAAAAATTTTCTGGAGAGTTAATCTCAAAAATTATAAAGTTTTGCGAATTGGTATTCTCGGAAATTAATTCTGTATCCTTCATTTAGGACATCTCCTTTTCACGTTAAAATTGGTGATCACAAATTGTCAAAACTATCAAAAACACACCTCCACTAAATGGCTGATATCTTTTTTATTAATCCTTAAAATTGACTCAAAAAAGGAGATGTCCTATTCCAAGGTATAAGCTATAACGGGTATAAATATTTCTACAAACAAAAATTCCGTTCTCGAGATTAACTCTCCAAAAAATCGTCAAATTTTTATGCATATTCAGTATTGCCAACTGAAAACGAGGTCGGCAGTGGCAAGGCCCCTCTTAAGAACTGTCAGTGAAGTTTTATAATTGTCAAAGCCACCTAGACGTCGTTATGACAATTGACATGACATATGTCAGTGAGACAATTGACAGGACGTATGTCAGTGAGACAATTGACAGGACATGTTCGTACCATAATTCGTTGATATGAAACTCATACTTTTCTTTATAATCGTAGAAAAAAAACCATTTAGTCATGTTTTGTTTGAAAATTTTAATTGCATTCGAAGAGATACAAAAACTTTTATTAAAAATAAATAAATCACATATACAAAAAAATTAAAGCGAACTTATTTAGAACGCGTAACGTGTTCTGATATCTTCCAGTTTTTTCGAAACTTCCGCCGGGGTTCGATCCAATTCCGAAGCGATGAACTTCTGTTTGGAGGGCTCCAGAGAGTTGTATTGTTCGCACATATCACCATCGATAACATTCTGAAAATAAAAAAAGCACCAAAATAAAATAACTGCAATTGTTTGTAAAATGAAAAAATGTTGGTAGAAAAAGTCAGATTATTAATGAATAAAATCATTGCTATCATAAGTCTAGCATGTGAATAGTGTGATCATCACTGTAAAGTTGCTTGCATAGTATAAAATAAAAATAGCTACTTCAAACATTGTACAAAGCGATTTGTCGGCCCTAATCGCCTTAATAGTTGGCCAATGACGATAATTAAGTTAATGCCTTTAATTTCTTTTTATTCAACACGTTTCTTACACGCCTCCCTCGCATAAATTTGTAAAAGTTCATATAATTCGCAAGTTTTGTAAGATTTCTGAAAATTTGGAAAAGTTTGTAAAATTTGTAAGATTTCTACATTTGAAAAAGTTTGTAAAATTTGTAAGTAAGATTGTAAAGTTTCTAAAATTTGTAAGATTTCTAAAAATTGGTATAATTTGAAAGTTTTGTAAGATTTCTAAAAATTTGTAAGATTTCTAAAAATTTGTAAGATTTCTAAAAATTTGTAAGATTTCTAAAAATTTGTAAAATTTCTAAAAATTTGTAAAATTTCTAAAAATTTGTATAATTGGCAAGTTTTGTAAGATTTCTAAAAAATTTGTAAGATTTCTATAAAAATTTGTAAAAGATTGTAGTTTCTAAAATTTGTACGATTTCTAAAAATTTGTAAAATTTCTAAAAATTTGTATAATTGTCAAGTTTTGTAAGATTTCTAAAAAATTTGTAAGATTTCTAAAAATTTGTAAGTTTGTATAATTTGCAGTTTTTGTAAGATTTCTATAAAAATTTGTAAATTTTTTTGTAAAAGTTTGTATAATTTGCAAGTTTTGTAAGATTTCTAAAAAATTTGTAAGATTTTTAAAAATTTGTAAAAGTTTTGTAGGATTTCTAAAAAATTTGTAAAATTTGTAAGATTTCTAAAAATTTGTAAAAGTTTGTAAGTTTTAAAAAATTTGTAAAATTTGTATAATTTGCAAGTTTTGTAAGATTTCTAAAAAAATTTGTAAAATTTGAAAATTTTGTAAGTTTGTATAATTTGCAAGTTTTGTAAGATTTTTAAAAAATTTGTAAGATTGTATAATTTGCAGTTTTTGTAAGATTTCTATAAAAATTTGTAAAAGTTTTGTAAGATTTCTAAAAAATTTGTAAGATTTCTAAAAATTTGTAAAAGTTTGTATAATTAGCAAGTTTTTTAGATTTCTAAAAAATTTGTATAATTTGCAAGTTTTGTAAGATATCTAAAAAATTTGTAAAATTTGCAAGTTTTGTAAGATAACAATAATGAATACAATACTTGACATATGTATGAATTAATCTAAATTGATCTGATCTAATGTCTACAATAATTCGATATATGCATCGACCTTTATGAGAGTCACCTGGAGTTCATCCACGTAAGATCGAGGCCCGACCTTGCCGTACAAGTCGGTATCTTAATAACGATAACATGACCCGACAGTAAACTTAAACAATAACAATTATACACTATACTGGGTGCTCGATATACATGTGGTATATCACAGTACGTCTAAAGCTTTTATTATTTATATTAGTAAAATATGTTGGAAGTTTTCTCACCTTAACAGGAAAATAATAACTCCTAAACGACAAATGATCCCTACCGCACAACGGCGGATTCTCGCTTCTCATGTGCATCTCCAAATGTTGGAAAAACTCGTGATCCTCGTGCGAAGTAAACGGTACCAAAACTCCTACGGTACCCGATAACGACGTATAGATCAGTGATTCGGAACCGCCGGGAATGAGAGTCGCCTTTTGTAACCACGTAACCGTTTCGCCGACGTGGAAAGTAGCGATCGTGTCGGTTTTTTGCGAAGCTCCGTTCAAGAGACCGCGATCCCACAACGCCTTATGTCCTGTAGGATCTTCTTCGACGTCATCGCTCACGTTCGCCGGAAGCCTGAGTATCGCTATGTTACCGAATTTATCAGCGGTAGCGATCGTATCGTAATCCAGGACGGAGGTGCAAGTGATCCATCGGGGATGCGTGTCGTCGGCGAAAATAATCAGTTGGTTTTCGGCGCGTTTGTATCGAACCATAAAAACGGATTCTTGGACGTCTGACACGAAAATTCGCTTTCCCATCGCTTGGATGTTAGCGATGGTGTTCGGAATGTGCTGGAAGAAAAGATATTTTATGTACAAATGCTTGAAACGTCTAAAAAAATGTTTTTTTAAAAGGTTAAAATCAGAACTGCAGGTATTTCTACATTTTCATTTCGATACTTGTTGTTATCATCACTTTATTTTCAACTTAAAATTAGTGCTCCATCAACACTCAGAGACGAAACATCTCATAAATTCTTATCGAATCATCGCCATACGCGCATCATGAATTGAGTTAACAACGGTTCATTTTTTACAATTACACCGATATTTTCTGAATGAAGTGATTCATTTATTTTATTTGCTAATATGGTTTAGTGAATTATACATGTACTTTTATTGTTAATCCGTGCGTTGTTGTTTTTTTCGTTATTTTAATAAACCGTTAACTAAAAGGTTCGTTTTTGTTCTTGAAGTTGTACAGACAGAAAAAAACCCTAAAAATTATAGTCCACTTAGAAATTTCGACATCGTTTAAAAAAGCGGCGTTGTTGATGCAAAGGAAGGTCTCTACATCTGAATCGTTGACACTTACCTTATTTTCGCACTTCCTCAGCAACTTCTTCTTTCCCAAATCGTACAATCTTAACATCTTTCCCACTCCGGCCAACAATCTACCGTTGTAAGAGCACAAAGCGTTCGGTACTTCGTCTACGACGGTCCTGTGCACTAATTCGATTTCTTTTCCAAGAACGTCCACCCTGTAGGTATCCAAAAACCCGACGTTACATTGTCTAGGTATCATCTGGAAATCTTTGGCAATGCCCACAATGAGGAACCATTGATGCTCCGGTTGACCGTGAAACTGGAAGAGAAATTTGTCATTTAACGGTTTTAAAAACTAAATGGGCCCATAACCTGTTGCGATTTCAAATTGAAAAAGAACATAACTTTAAAAGCAAAAACTGGCAGTAACTTAACTTCTAAAACAATGAAATACAGTTTCTCTTGGAAACCGTTAGTTTTTTTAATCTGAAAAAAATTGTGGTTATCTGACACCTAAAAAGGTATACATCCACAAAATTTCATCAAAATTAAATTTTGAGGTTATGGTAAAAAATGACTCCTATACTCGTACAATTCTTCTATTTTTGGTCCAAAAAAAAATTTCGGTCTAAAATTTTTGGTCCAAAAAACTTCGGTCTAAAAATTTTTGATCGAAGAAAATTTTGGTCCAAAAATTTTCGGTTCAAAAATTTTTGATCGAAGAAAATTTTGGTCAAAAAAAAAATTGTCTAAAATTTTTTAGTCCAAACAAAATTTCGTTCTAAAAATTTATGGACGAAGAAAATTTTGGTCCAAAAATTTTTGGTCCAAAAAAAATTGTCTAAAAATTTCGGTCTAAAAATTTTTGATCGAAGAAAATTTTGGTCCAAAAAAAATTGTTTAAAAATTTTTGGTCCCAAAATTTTTGATCGAAGAAAATTTTGGTCCAAAAAAAATTGTTTAAAAATTTTTGGTCCCAAAATTTTTGATCGAAGAAAATTTCGGTCCAAAAAAAAATTCTGCCTAAAATTTTTGGCCCAAAAAAAATTGTCTAAAAATTTTTGGTCAAAAAAAAATTTTCTAAAAATTTTTAGTCCAAACAAAATTTCGTTCTAAAAATTTTTGGACGAAGAAAATTTTGATCCAAAAAAAAATTGTCTAAAAATTTTTGATCGAAGAAAATTTTGGTCCAAAAAAATTGTCTAGAAATTTCTGGTCCAAAAATTTAGTTCTAAAAATTTTTGGTCCAAAAAAAAATTTCGGTCTAAAAATTTTTGGCCCAAAAAAATGAGTACAAATTTTTGCTTAAAAAAAATTTCGGTCTAAAAATTTTTGATGATAGAAGAAAATTTTGGTCCAAAAAAAAATTGTCTAAAAATTTTTAGTCCAAAAATAATTTCGGTCTAAAAATTTTTGATCGAAGAAAATTTTGGTCCAAAAAAAAATTCTGTCTAGAAAATTGTGGTCGAAAAAAAAATTCTGTTTAATAATTTTTGGTAAAAAAATTGTCTAAAAATTTTTGGTCCAAAAAAAATTTCGGTCTAGAAATTGGTCAAAAAAAAAAAAAATACCACAGTGTACGTGACTATATTCGCGCCTGGAAGTTTGCCTGCAGTTTTTTATGTGGAATGCGGAAGCGAGAGAAGCTCGATCTTGCATCTCACTCTTGTATAATATCGCCTCGTTCTTACTCATGTCGAATGAAATATTTTTTAATGTTGTTTTAAATGTATTTGGCAATTTGATTTGAAAAATGAACGACTTGAATTTATGTTTCAATTTTTTTGTGATTGAAAATTAAACACTTACCTTAACTAACGCCAGCGACATCGCAGCTTCGTTCTGTTCCAGCCTGATCAGTTTGTAAGTGCTGCCTTGTACGGGATCCATTATTCTCATCGTAGAAGCCCACATGCCGTGTCCCGCCTTCGGAGCGGAAAATATGCTCTCCGGTAGATCTTCGTTTAAGAAAGCTTCTGCCATCTCTTTGGCCAACTCTTGTTCGTCGTCGGCGGCCGCTTCGCGCATTTCTTCTGCCATTTGAAGTCGACGTTGTTTTTTAGTTTCCTCTGTATAAGCGTTGTGTTCCGTTTCTAATACTATCAAGTTGCTGGATTCCGGATGAATTATGAATTTTCTCGGAGTGTATTCTAAGGGGAACGAGACCTGATTGAATACCGCTCCCAATTTTTCCAAAGCCAAAATCCTCAATTTATTCGTAGAAATGGCCACGATACCTTCCGGACATTGTTCCGAACTGAAACCTGATGCATACTCCAGACTTTCGTACGACAAAGGCGTTAAATAAAAGCGACTTTGGTAGTAGTAACTCAGCCAAGATCTGCTGCTCATCGCCAAAACTGCTTCGGACTGTTGCATCCTAAAAAAAGCAAAAAAAAAAGTAAAAAAAAAAAAAAAAAAAAAAAAAAAAAAAAAAAAAAAAAAAAAAAAAAAAATATATATATATATTTATATTCTTACCTTATTCTAAACAGTTTGACGGGCCTGGAACCCAGATATCTCGTTCTAGTGTCAGTCAAATCTCCCGTAACGGGATCAAGAACCGTTCTTAATAACGCCCCGTTTTGCAACCCGATATTTAAGTACAAAGTACTCGTAGTACTGGCTTGCGCTGCGTTATCAGGATCTCGTTCCGTACAACCCATTTCTACTATACAGAGAGACTCAGCGCAGACCGGCAACGGTTGCATAGCTCTGGGAGCTAGACAGTCGCTTGGATCTATAAAAAAAATTAATAACGTATACAAAGATAAACAGAAAATAAGAGTGTTTACCTAAAGAAATGATTCTGACAGTACCGTCCGCCAAACCGACAGCTAAGAACCAGGATCTTTGTTCACCGGCCGGTACGTTGGCCAAAGCCATACAGAGGACGTCGGAATTCATTCGTTTTCTTTCTTTATATTCGTGTAATTGACCAGTCTAAGGATAAAAAAAAGGAGTTGAACGGATATTTTGTAAAGTAGAACCAGAAATATTGTAAGGTCATAAACCAACAATCACTTGCGATCTACCTACTTTAGCCATTAAGGTATGTTCTGTAGGTATAATTTTATTGCTTTAGTACATCTCGAACAATGAGGATCGTTTGCTAATACTGATTTATGACCTTACTATATTTCTGGTTCTACTTTAATTCGATTTATTAGTAATAAAAGTCATGAATGAAATTTTTGTACAATCTTGATTCACTCCAGTATAACACAGAGATACACCGGAGGCGACAAGACCGATTTTATCTAGCACAGATGTAATATCCACTAACAAATAAATTAGCGGAAAAAAAATACAAATATGCAGACTTTTAATACAAATTTTTCCTACGAGCGTGCGGAAAGTTACTTTTCCGCACTCAGTGCGGATAAGATATTATTAAGCTGTCATTTTTTATTTTGGTTATCTGATATGAAGTTCGTAGGAAAAATTTTGTTCCTAACATGTGCAGAAAGTGTTACTTTTCCGCAGGCAAAAACTTATCTAATCGTATTTGCGTGCAGAAAAGTAAAATCCACTAACAAATAAATCAGCAGAAAAATGCAACTCTATGTAGACCTTTAATACAAATTTTTCCCACAAAGTCACTTGTTCGCACGCCGTGCGGATAAGATTATTGATTAAACGTCATTTTTTATTTTTGTTATCTGATATGAAGCTAGTAGGAAGAATTTTGTTCCTAACATGAGCGGAAAGTGTTACTTTTCCGCACCAAAAAACCTGCGTGCGCCAAGTTACTTTTCCGCACGCCGTGCGGATAAGATATTATTGATTAAACTGTCATTTTTTATTTTTGTTTTCTGATATGAAGCTCGTAGGAAGAATTTTGTTCCTAACATGTGCGGAAAGTGTTACTTTTCCGCACCAAAAAATTTATCTAACCGCATTTGCGTGCGGAAAAGTAAAATCCACTACCAAATAAATCACCAGAAAAAAATACAACTATGCACTTTTAATAAAAAAAAATTTACGAGCGTGCGGATAAGACATTATTGATTAAACTGCCATTTTTTATTTTTGTTATCTGATATGAAGCTCGTAGGAAGAATTTTGTTCCTAACATGCGCGGAAAGTGTTACTTTTCCGCACCAAAAAACTTATCTAACCGTATTTGGGTGCGGAAAAATAAAATCCACTAATAAATAAATCACCAGAAAAAATACAACTATATTTTAATAAAAAACTTTCCTACGATCGTGCGGAAAGTTACACTTTTCCGCACGTTGTGCGGATAAGATATTATTTATTAAACTCTCATTTTTATTATTTGATGTTCGTAGAAAAAATTTTGTCCCCAACATGTACGGAAAGTTACTTTTCCGCACGCAAAAACTTATCTAACCGTATTTGCGTGCGGAAAAGTACAATCCACTAACACATAAATTACCAGAAAAAAATGCACTTAATAAAAAATTTTACTACAAGCGTGCGGAAAGTTACTTTTCCGCACCCCGTGCGGTTAAGATATTGATTGAACTGTCATTTTTATTTTTATCTGATAAGAAGCTCGTAGGAAAAATTTTGTCCCGAACATGTGCGGTAAATGTTACTATTCCGCACGCAAAAACTTATCTAACCGTATTTGCGTGCGGAAAAGTAACTTCCCGCATTAGTTACGAAAATACCTATATTTCGGTTACTTACAGGATCCATTTCGAAGTAGACCAATTCTCCCCCCGACAAAGCGATAACGACTTGCCTTTGATTAACCGCACATTTTACGATACTTTTCTTTCCCGCTTTCCATTCATTGACACGTTTATCTGCACATATATGTCTAATACCGTCGGGATAAACCTGAAACATAACTGATCGATAAACAAACGCCACGTTTGTCGAAAATAATACCTTACTTGTACGAGGGCGTCGTCGCTAAGCGCAGAACAAGATAGGGTGGGGGTGGTACCCAAAAATCCACTATCAGTTACTTCTTCGACTGTTTCACCGATCGACAACACCAGAGTGGCGTTAACGAAAGATACGATGATATAGGCATCGAATTCATCTGGAACAATGAAAATCATGTTTTGTTTTAACGATCGGTTAGTTAAATGTAGAAGTTGCCTAAAGTTTATAAAACTTCAGTTTTAGAAAGCTGTAATCACTTGGATTCAGTTGAAACACGGATAAACGTCATCATGAAAAGTCTGATTAAGAAATTTTTATCAGTATTTTTAATTTTGAAACGTTTTTTTGAATTACTAATGCAGAAATGTAACACACTGTTTCCCAATTCCAAATATTTCGATTTTTTGTTCAGTTAAGAGTGAAGAAATTGAACTAAAAGGAAAAAAAATTATCTAGTATTCAGCATATCCCCATAAATTTTGTTTTAGATTTAAAATACTTATCACATTTAATTAACATGGCAGCTAACGTGTTAAATTTTTTTAAAGTTTGATCCCTGGTGGGTTCGTTTAAACTAAGAACTGAAACAATGGTTAACAATTTGACAAATATTTCATTGAAATTGAATGTTTTTTTTGCAAATTTTTCATGATTCCCGAAAAAAATTCAATCTTGTATATCTGTTGCATGTTAAGTCGTTTTCTTGATAATTGATACTTACCAAACTGGCAACATCCATTTTCTTAGTATGGGATCTGAAATGAAAAAAGCACTGGTGTTGAAATGGGGTGGTTCAACAGCCAGGCATATTAGAAATGATGTTACTTTTTTTAAATGAATTTTTAAAAAATTATTCCTTTAAGCAACTTTCATATTTTCTAACTAAAATAGTGACAAATGTCTTGTACGATTTTTGTTCCACGATATATAAGGATTTAATTTATTCCATTCGACACCCTAACACCGGTTTCTGCCTTTCGGCTTCGTCAGTTGGGATTTCGAATGTAAAAAATCGAATAGTTCAAAACATTTTGTCACACTAAATTCTACATATTGGAAGTTATTGCAAGAATACTTTAAATTAAATATCAAAATGTAATCAAAATTTATAAAAATATTATTTTTGAGGTTTGGGAAAGGAAAATTATAAGAAAAATTTTTGGAGGAAAGAAAGTAGATGGAATATGGAAGCGGAAAACTAACTAACAAATTATACAATGAACCCTACAAATGATGTGAAATATATAGACCAGGGTCGATAATTTTTGAAAAAAAAAAATAAAATAATAGTAGAATGAAACCCATTGGAAAAGCAAGAGAATATAACAAAAATGAAAGGAAAATAATTTGCGGGCGATCTGAGGTCGGTAAGTGGAACGGGGTGAGTTTTTAAGGGTAAAAACTGTTTATCTCGATTTACGACAAAACTACAAGTCCTATGGAAAAAAGTTAAATGGCAAAGTTGTAGGTAATAAAAAGATCTACAACTTTTGTATTTACACTTTTTTCACCTTTTTATGTCCCAAATACACAGTAATTTTTTTTGATTTAAAATATTTATTTTTTCACCTTATTTTGACTTAATATCGAAAAAGTACCCTAATTTTCAATCGAAAATTCTCACTTCAAAATATTTGCTTTTTTTAAAAAAACTCACATAAAAAGGTAAGTTTTCACCAAATTTCGCGAAAAAACGTTCTTTTTTGTAAAAGATAAAAATAAAAAACTGGGTATTTGAATTTTTCACATAAATTTTGAGGTTATGTGAAAAAAGTGTAAATACAAAAGTTGTAGATCCATTTAATACCTACAACTTTGCCATTTAACTTTTTTCCATAGGACTTGTAGTTTTGCCGGAAATCGAGATAAACAGTTTTTTACCCTTAAAAACTCACCCCCTTCCACTTCCCGACCTCAGATCGCCTGTAAATTATTTTCCTTTCATTTTTGTTGTATTCTCTTCCTTTTCCAATGGGTTTCATCCTACTATTATTTTTTCACCACCGTCTGGGACTTCAAACAACTACTCCTTGGGCTACATGCCCCAACAGGTACTGAATTACAGACGTCCAGACGCCGGCGGAACCCGAATCCAAATCCAACAACTTTGATTTTGTTATTAAAAGAGCCTGTCATTCTTAGACCGGTTTTGGCATTATTGTGCCTCATCAGTAAGAAGTAGATCAGCTCGACATTGTATCACTAAACGACGCTGAAGACTACATTGGACCTACCAGATACTTAAAACAACTGGTCGAGTCGAAGTAAGTGGAGGAGAGCCCAACGCCATTTTCACTTTAATAACAAAATCAAAGTTTGCAATTATATAGAAAACTGTATTGTATGAAGAAATGAAATATTTTGGAACCAAAATATTTTACTGGGAGTAATAAAACTGTACAAATATCTCCCAAGAAATACGACATTAGAAAATGTCACACACAGCACCGTCTGGACTTCAAACAACTACTCCTTGGACTACTTGCCCCAACAGGTATTGAATTACAGAAGTCCAGACGCGGGTGGAACCCGAATCCTTTTGGAACCGATAGTAACAGCGATCGTAAAAGCACAAAGATGAAACTAAAAAAATATTTTTGGATATTGGAAGAAAATTTAAAAGAAATAAAAGTGAATTTGGGAATAGCAGAGGAAGAGAATTTAAGTAAACGAAAAGAAATCAAAGAAAAATACAAGATTTTAGTGGGAAAAATAGAAATTAAAATTTGATTTTATTTTTTTTAAAAATAAAAATAAATGAAGAAAACAAATTTTGGGGGGATTCGTTATGTTGTTAAAAAATGGGACACAATTATGAAAAGTGTATTTTAAACGAATTAAAAGGTCTCATCGCATACTAAAAAGATTTGCCAAACTTTTGCGTCTTTGCTTGTGTTTCTTGGGCGTACGTGCAAAAATTCAAGAACATGATGGCTGAAACTAGTCATCCGGTGTCTGTCTTTGTTTCCGTTTCACTCCCGCGCGTAGGAGAAACACAAACTGAATCTTATTTTATTCTCAGTTAAATATTTTAGAATATTTACACGTTCGCTCGCGGCGTTGCCGGTTTGAAAGTATGATACGAACGATTTAAAAATATTTGGTCGTTTGGCAATCGCGCCGTGTTGCCGGTTCGATGCGAATGAATATATTGAATTTCATGTTTAATTTTTACGCTTGAAAATTAAACAAGGACTTAAGGATGTTTGTTTAGGTTGATGAGATTGTTAGTTTAAAAATGTCAGATAAATGGGAAAATAGAGAATATTAAGAAATTTAAGAACCTTTAAAAGTTTGATTACCATTTCAATATTATTTGCAATAATATTATTATAGATTCATGTCTGAGATAATTCGGAAAGATAAGAAAAAACTTACCGTCACTTCTTCTCTTCACAGTCCAAACAGCGTTAGGATTTCCGGGCAACTCCGACACGGCCATTTCGGACACCTCTAAACCGTGCCTCAACACCCTCATAGAAGACCTGGGACCTCTACCGCAGAGCATGTAGAGTTGCGGAGTATCTTCTCCCGCCAAATCGGCCACTCGCGAGGACAAAATGGGCGATAAAGATTCCATTTCATCGACTAAGACGAGATTTCGAAGAGGACGAGGTGCGAAGAAGAAAGTGTCGCCTTCTTCTAGAGGCATGGCGGAGCTGAACTCCAGTTCGTCGTCGTCGTCGCCCAAGTGTGCGATTTGATAGAGGTAACTGAGGAAATTAAATTACAATGAAATACCGGAAAAATTATCCGTGCTCAAAAGCGGTAATGTTTAAAGAAATTAAAATTTTTCTCAAAGTTATTGGATCCCACAGGCATTGGATTCGTGCAACAATTGCTAGTCGCGCAATCTTATCCCAGCCTACACGTTGGGCTGCATACCTTTGTAACTTTGATTTTGTTATTTCAGTGAAGATGGCGTTGCGCGCTCCTGGTTCTCGATACACTTGTTATGACGCAATTAGTTTTATCAAGAACCAGGCGAGTCGAACGCATTCTTCAGACATC
Source organism: Crepidodera aurea (assembly GCA_949320105.2). Taxonomy (NCBI): domain Eukaryota; kingdom Metazoa; phylum Arthropoda; class Insecta; order Coleoptera; family Chrysomelidae; genus Crepidodera; species Crepidodera aurea. The sequence goes on from OX439480.2 coordinate 16,052,943, forward strand.
GTTTAGAGATAAGTTGTCGAGCTATCTACTTCTTACTGATGAGGCACAATAATGCCGAAACCGGTCTAAGAATGACGGATCGAATAACAAAATCTATTGTTTAGCTTCCGATACGCGTTTGGACCGCTGTAATTCAATGCCTGGAGTAGTTGTTTTCAGTCCGGACGCGGTGTAATATAATGTATGTTATAATTTTAGAGGAATGGCTTTGAGAAAAATTTTAATTTATTTTTACAATGAAATAGTTATACGGGCTACATTAGAATTTGTTAATTAGTTTTAATTTATGTAAAAATGTCCCAGAATTGGAGGCCAATACACCATTTCATAAATGTATTGGTACTATGTACGGGTGTTTATTTTAGGACTTCAAATTAAATTCAGTTCCTTAAAAACTAAATATATTAAGAAACTGTGTCTAAGTCCACAAAAAGAAAAAAGTTTTAAAACGTAAAAGAAGGACCCGTGTCGAATGTTTTACATACCCAATACACCGAGTTTGAGGCCAAAGTTTTTTAAAAAAAATTCCGCCATTTTGTTTTTTTAATCTGACTTCAAATTCGTAATCAGCTACTCCGAAAATCCCCCTACACCGAGTTTGTCGCTAATCTAGTGATTTGAAAAAATTTCCGCCATTTTGTTTTTAAATCTGACTTCAAATTCGTAATCACAGACCCCGAAAATCCCCCTACACCAAGTTTCTCGCAAATCTGGTGATTTGAAAAAATTTCCGCCATTTTGGTTTTCCATCTGACTTCAAATTCGTAATCAGCTACTCCGAGTTTGTCGCAAATCTAGAGATTTTTAAAATTTTTCGCCATTTTGTTTTTAAATCTCACTTCAAATTCGTAATCAGAGACCTCGAAAATCCCCCTACACCGAGTTTCTCGCAAATCTGGTGATTTAAAAAAAAAAAAAAAACCGCCATTTTGTTTTTTAATCTGACTTCAAATTCGTAATCAGAGACCCCGAAAATCCCCCTACACCGAGTTTGTCGCAAATCTAGTGATTTGAAAAAAAAAATCCGCCATTTTGTTTTTTGAAAACATGTTTTCAGATTCGTAATCAGTGACCCCGAAAATCCCCTACACCGAGTTTGTCGCAAATCTAGTATCTGATTTGAAAAAAATCCGCCATTTTGTTGTTAAATCTGATTTAAAATTCGTAATCAGCGACCCCGAAAACCCCCCTACACCGAGTTTGTCGCAAATCTAGTAAGTGATCTGAAAAAACTCCGCCATTTTGTTTTTTTAATCTGACGTCAAATTCGTAATCAGCGACCCCGAAAATCCCCCTACACCGAGTTTGCCGCAAATCTAATAATTTCTTTTAAAAAATTCCCGCCATTTTATTTTTTTATCTGACTTCAAATTCGTAATCAGCGACTCCGAAAAGCCCCCTACACCGAGTTTGTGGCAAATCTAGTGATTTGAAAAATTTTCCGCCATTTTGTTTTTTGAAAACATGTTTTCAGATTCGCAATCAGCGACTCCGAAAATCCCCCTACACCGAGTTTGTCGCAAATCTAGTAAGTGATTTGAAAAACTTTCCGCCATTTTGTTTTTAATCTGACTTCAAATTCATAATCAGCGACCCCGAAAATCCTCCTACACCGAGTTTGTCGCAAATCTAGCAAGTGATTTGAAAAAAAATCCGCCATGTTGTTTTTTAATCTGACTTCAAGTTCGTAATCAGTGACCCCGAAAATCCCTTTACACCGAGTTTCTCGCAAATCTAGTAAGTGATTTGAAAAAATTTCCTCCATTTTGTATTTTGAAAACATGTTAAGATTCGACTCCGAAAATTCCCCTACACCACACGAAAATCTAATAAATGCTTTGAAAAAATGTCTGCCATTTTGTTTCTTAAAAACTTCTAAGCGGCGACCCTGAAAACCCCCGAGTAAAATTTTTTATCAAAGGTAACAAGTCCTCCAAATTTTATCTATAAAATTTAAGAGGACGAGTGGTATTTGGAAAGGTTATTTTTTTAAAATAATTTTGTATTAAAAACAGAGAATATAGTCATTTATGCAAAAGACACTTTACACACAAATGCTCAATATTTTCTTTATCAATTTCACACAAATCTATTCAATTTTTTTTAATTTAAACGTCAAATATCGATGTAATTGATTGCATACCAACGTAATACAAGTTGCCTATCTAGAAGTATTTAAGATTATTTATATAATGGTAACGTTTAGACTTTGACATTATTTGTCAGGTTTAAACGGATTTATGGAGATTTCTGTGTTTATAGACTGAAATAAAAAAGGTCTTTCTTAATTTAGCAAATTTTAAGTGTTTAGGTATTCAAAAACTGATGTTTAATGAACAAAAGTTGAGCGTTGAAGTAAGTTAGGTGTTAAAATAAACAAGCTTTTAAAATATGTTTTCTTAAATAAAACAAAATTGATTTTTTGTGCACTACAATTAAGTCGAGCAGGACCCCATAAATGTATTTAATTTTTAAAGTTATACTCACTGATTGCCGAATTCCGAAGCAACAAACAAAAATCCAGTCTTCAACACGCACATGGCAGTAGCTACGGGTACAGTATCGAAATATTTCAATTTAATTTCAGTAACCATATCGCTGACAGTTTCCAAAGTGATCTTGAAAATATCCCCTTGCTCGGTTTGCGCCAAAAAGAAGAACATAGACTTTGTTTTGTGCGTAGCGGAGCAAACAAAAATCATTCCTCTTTCGGGATCGTCCAAGTCGTTCCGTCTACGAGGTATGGGACAACGGATATCGTGTTGTTCTCCCAAGTTTTTATAGGTAAGGTAGTTTTCGGAACAGACTAAAACCCCCGAAGGACCGTCATCTCCACCAGGCACTGTTACTAAGAAGTTGGCGTGTTCTTCTAAAGGTTCAGAGTATTTTCTGACCACATGATTAACCACTAAATCTATTTCGTAGAAAGTTAAAGTTTGTTGGGTTTTTTGAGCTGCTTCTCCCGTGGGATCAGCATCGGCTTCTTCGTAATCAATTTCTAAACAAGCGAAAATAGGATTATCATATCCTACATCTACTCCCACCATGTGGTAGACTAAAGTGTTGCTCTTGTGTGCTTCTAACGGCGAGGAAATGGTAAGTCTGGCTTGTGCATCTCTGTTTAGAATGTAAGCTAATTTTTGCTTTTCTATAGCCCCGATCATTACAGCTCTACCTCTCAGATCCGTAGCCAAATATTGGCCGGGTACGATCCGTCTGCCTCCGGATTTTCCGAAAGTTTCCTGATGTACTTTTTCGAAAATATTTTTCTGAGGTATGTACTCCATGATAACCAACCTCCCGGAATCTGATCCCACGACCACATAATCTTTAGTGCCTCCTGTCAATCTGAAAGGCATCAAAGAACGGATGATACCGAATATTTCTTGTGTTAGGAGAGTGTGGACTTTTCCGGTGTTCGGATCTGGTCTAAGAATTTCGAGAATTTTTCCTCTGGAAATGACAATCTCCTGGATTTTGGAACCGGAAAAATTACCGTGGATGGCATGAGTAATCGCCGTGCCCCTTTGCAGGGTTAAATTGTAGAGAAACATCTTTACTGTAAAAAAAAGCGAACAGTTAAGTGAAAGCAGTAGGCGTTAGTTTGAATTAATAATAAAGTTTATTTATCGAATGTACATAGATATAAATAAACAAGTGCATCACAGAAGCAATAACATATATCGCTTGTACGTGATATAGCCAGGTGATATGAACTACTAATTCTAAAATATATAACAAAAAGGCATCATAAAACATCATCATTATAAATAAAATTATACCCAAAGACCAGACATCTGTATGAACCTTGACCGATCTTCTTTCCAATTAAGTATTCCCTTTTTTTCAGAGCATTTAATGTAAGCATAATTTGAGGAAAAAAACCGAAATTTTAGGGGAAATACATATAAATGATCATTTTTTGATAATTCTAGTAGTTTTAATAAAATGTTGACGTTTCGAATAGCTTTTTACAAAAATATAAATGGAACAAAGGAATCCAAAAATACACAATGAAATATGTTAATTCATGTATTGATTTTTTGTATTATTAGACATACATTTACAATTTATTGTTTTAAAGAAAAAAAATTGAAATAGTAGCCATAAGTTATCAATAAGTAAATGTAGCAAAAATATTTCGAAACGTCTATCGGTTTTTTCTTCTAGTATGACAAAGTTTAAATTCCCATAATGTGCAAATGCAGAATAACAAAAATTAAAAACATTTTATTATACTCCGTTTGAAAATGATTGATAGCAAAATTTTTATGACCCAGAAGATAAACCTCAATATAACACCATAAAACAGTGGCGGATAATTTCTAAAATAAAATGAAATCTTGGGGGTTCTTCCTAAAATTTTTAAAAATACCAATTTATTTCAATTCTTGATAAGTAAGCAATCTATACAGGTAGAAAATATTTACAATTCAAGATCAATTTAAGTACACCTCAACTTTCTTAGAAAGGATTAAAATTTCTAATCGGCAGAAAGTGTTGTGCAGATTGTAATTATTTTAGTTAAAATTTACATTTCTGTTTGTGTGGTCCTGTGATTGTAACACGCAGAATTGTTAGTTCTGTAATAATAGGCGATAAAAAGCAATATTGATCAAGTGAATTTGTGCAATAAAAATGGCACAAACGTCTAATTATACTCCTGTGAAATTAAAGTGCAATTTAAGCAACCATTTATAGACTTTTGAAGCAACGAAAGCATGGAAGCATTACAGTAGCACCTAAAACGTCAATTGGGAGAAAACCCACTCAAATAGACGGTACTATGAAACAACTGATCTGAAGAAAAGTGCATTCATTTTATTTACAAATAAAGATATCTACTTTGGATAAATTTTTAGTAGACATTAATGGAGACGAAACTTTGCCAAACGTTAAGAGACAAATGAAATTATTTGTTGGAGGAGGTAATATTTAAGGGAAATTAGAAAATTAAGAAGAAGACAAAAATATTTTTTATTTAGATGAAACATGGATAAATGAAGGACATTTTGTAAAAAAAGTTTGGCAAGATAAACAGGTAACAAATGCTCGTCAGGCATTTATAGAAGGTTTGTCTGCTGGCTTAAAATTTCCAAATGGTAAATGTCCCCATTTAATTATCACTCATATTGGAGGAGATAAAGGATTTGTTGATAGAGGCTTGTTAGAATTTGTTTCAAATTCTACGAAAGATGATGATGATGTTTTTGAGTGAATATTTCAGTCAAATGATAGATTTATTACCGACCAATTCCGTAATAGTTATGGACAATGCCAGTTACCATTCAAGATTAAAGGAACCGTTACCTAACACTAAATGGAAAAGCAAGAACTCTCCGATTGGCTAATAACCAAAGAAATAGTGACAGAACAGAGGGATTACTAAAAAAAAAAAAATTGCAGACAAAATATGAGTGTTTTATGATAAAATATATAAGTGTTAGTGCCATAAGATTGAGAATTTTCTCTTCTCAAACTTTGCTTTATAATACAAAAACACGTTTTATTAATTTTAGGAGTCTTGGATATTTAAGGTAAAGCAGCCAACACCATGTATCACTATCTGATGATGGCAGCAGCATAATAAAGCAATTATTTTACTGAGGTATAAATAGATAGTTTACACTTTTACATTATACTGTTTTTTTACTAATTTCCTACATTCAACATAAGTTTAAAAGCCTGCCATGTTTTGAAGATTATTTTTAGACATAACCTGTACGTCTACAATGAACTGTATCATTTATATTATATATAATATAAAGCATGAATGTGGTCTAAACACCAACAAAACTTTAAGAGCCAAACTTAATTCTTGAAGGAGGAAATTAAAAATGCTTTTACGTGTTTACCGTAATGGCGAACATATTTGCAACAAAAATAAATAAATTGATACATTAAATTAAAAAATATTATTTCAGTTAAATGCACCGACATATAAATTTTATATAAAAACTCACTTTAATTCCGGATGGCCCTTTCTTTTCTGGATTTTACATTTTTATTAATTTTATAACCTTAGCGTGTCTATGCCACAACGCTGTAACCGGAAGTTACACTGCTGACAACCTACATCAACGAATTCGGGCAAGAGAATGTTAAAAAAAAATAAAATGATCTGATGTCCCGTCTACTTGAATAGGCAACTAATATAGCTTCTCGGTGTAATACATGTTGCCTAGATATTTAAACAAAATCTAATATTTTGAGTGTAAAACATCGAATAATGTATTAATCTAGCGTGATATATGTTATAAATTACTTTTTTGGTTAATTTGTAACATTATTTGTTGTAAAATCATCGTAAAGTTAAGAAATTAGCTGAAATACGATGGTGCCCTCTGTCCATTAAGTTTGTACTTAGCGCTGTATAGAACTACTATAGCGACCTCTGTTGTCCAATAGTATCTAACACTTTGACGTAGATTTTATAGTGCGCCAATTTTATTCCAACACCGTTTCAAATTTTTTTGGTTATCGTTTTCGGTTTAGTAATAACGATAAAAATCACAGTTTCTAGCCAATTTTGGTAAGTTTATTATATATCTTATTAGCAAGTAGATTGGACTTCGCCGTTGTGAGTTTCCATTATGAGTCTTCGACAATTGTTAGGTTAGGAGAAAAATAAAAGATGTGATTTTTTTACCATATTATATTTTTGTAAAGACAAAATATTACAATAAACTATATATAAAGAAGTACCTTGTCTTAAACTAAATAAAAACTATACAATATTGTATTTTAAAATCAATAAAATCCTTATTATCTAAAGGTAGGTATTTTTCTGCTATAGAATAAAAATTATCTATATATACAAACTGTAACATTTCTATTGCAATATCACCAAAAAATTACATAATTTCATTTATTTTGTAAAATTATTTAAATACATATAGTGATGTATATACCAGCAAATCAGAAATACAATCATCAGGATTTTGCATAGTACATCAATCACTGATAATGGTTGGTAAAAAAAAAGTACAAAACGTTTTAAAGACATTTAACAGATAACGTGTATATTGGCTATAATGGTGACAGTTAACAATCATGCAGACATAGGTATCACATGTTATTTGGACGACAAGTCAACAAATTTTCTATCCCCTATTAACCCGGCAAATTTTTTTTCAACTATATAACAAACTATTTCCATTGCTATTATTGCCAATTTATTATACAGTTCAATGGTATATTCGGCATAAGTATATAAAATAATATGATGGGTATCGCAAAATTTGTAAATTTGTAAATTGGTAATAAGTAGCAATGCATTGTAACATTTTTATAAAACGAATGTTATTTACCAGCTTTAAGAGGGTATATCATGTTGTGCACATAATTTTTTACACAATTTAACACATACAACTGTTTTTCTACATAATTATTCTTATTTATAGTACAAATTTTCGCTGAGAAAAATCCTGGGTTAGGTTTTCATTTTTTTATCTAAAAATCTACGTATTAATTATTTAAGTTTTTGTCCTGATTAACCTGATTTGCACTGTGTTGATGAGTTTTCAAGACACATATCATTTAGGTACATACGTTTAATAACATAGAACAAATTTAGAAAAGAAAAAGAAAAACAACTAAAATTACAAAAATCACAGAAAGTTACAAAAAATTTACAAAAAAAAAAAATTAAACGTGATATTTCGAAGTTATTAAATAAATACTATACAGAATGTACACTTACATTAACTTTAAGCTCAAAATGACCCAAAATTCAATTCAACATAAGTACGAAACGTTCTCTATTTACAATTTTTTGTTCTCTGACTTTTATTTCTCTAAAATTAGCTACAATTTTCGAATATAGAGTGTATAGATAAAATCTATGTTGAAACAATACACAACATACATTCTTATACGCTATTCACCATCAGGAGATAGTAATATAACCTAAATTTGTATGAAAACGACAGCACAAGCGTCTCAAAGAAGTGCCAGTCTGCGTATCGAGTATATAACAATAGGCGACCCTATTATAATCCCAGATAGATAGATAGAATTAAAAATTTTAGTGCTTTAAAAAGGTATTATTATTATCTCCTGATAGCGAATAGGGTATAGATACATTTTATATTCAAAAACTTTTTATTCAAAATCGACATTGTTCTACAAACCATTTTTTGTGTACATACTGAGATCAGAAGCCAAAAAGATTTGCCACTCTATTCAAATGAAAACAAAGAGAGCTATTTATTGACATTCATTTTGTTTTTCTGTCAATCACTAGGCACCTCGCAGTCTTTTCTTAATCCATTATAAAGCACCTTCCTTTACAATAAAATTACGCGGGAAGTTCCATGCATTCCTTCCCCCCTTTATAATGACAATGACAACATTTAGCTTGGTGTGCGGGATCGAAATATATGGACCAACCCTCGTAGGTAACAAAATTTGGAAAAAAAGACTTCCCCCAAAAACCTTTTCTTATCACAAATCTCACAAATCCAACTATCATTATTACTAATAATATTATAATTGATATCTTTACTTAACATTTTAGTTATATACTTTTTATAAAAAATCTCCTATATAACAAAATTGTCACTATTCCATACTATACAAACAACAGTGATACATTTTTTATCATATTTTTTTTTTGTTTTTATAAACTTTATATTTACAGATCAACCTCCTTAAAATATTCTTATCAGCTCATCGAACAATTCTTTTTTTTTTTTTTTGTACAACTGTTTTGTTTTAAAAAGCACTTTTAAATGCAAGTTAGAACATTTGGTCCGCGGTATTACAACCAAAACAAACAAGGAAGAACGGGATACGGACTGTTGGAGAATTACTGGCTCGATACTAGACCAATAGTCTAATATTGAGCCATTATTTGTCCAAACGTTCGGGTGAAAACAAATGCTTTAATTCATTGTATAGCTGTATGAAATAGTGGTATTACGGGTACTACTTACTGATATTTTAACCCTTCTTAAAATGTCCTTTTTCAAATCACAACCATTCCCATCTTTCAGGTCACCTAAGGATACAGACACGTCGATTTTCTGTCAAAGAGTTTGCAAAACGATTTGAAATACCAAAAACTTTAATTTTCGGCGATTTTTGTCGTTATCTATTGTCTATATCTTATTTAAATTATATTGGCAGTGTAATTAGCACTGGCAGTAAAATAGCATTGTTAGGCTAGCCGTCCACTGCGAACTTATTATCGGGCAACTGCTTGACGACTTTTTAGTCGCCTCTATCCGAGAAGGCTTAGGACTGGACATCCTTAATGAATGGGCAGCAGGAGGTGGCAGTGTATCGACACCCCATTAACAGATATATCCGAGAAGGATCAAGGTTAGAGACAGGAGAAACAAAAAGTTGCCCGACAAAAAGTTTCCATTGAGCGGCTGGCCTTATACGCTTTATTACCAGCCTCCACAAAATATTAGCAGTACACTTTTACGTTGATACTGTAATATATTTAAAACAAATTTAATAAAAAAAGCAAGATATTGACAGTTAGCACTGGTATAGCAATACTTAATCTTAAGTAGCACCGATTATTTTATTAATATAATAAATCATTAGTAAATATCAGCCAACGCTCTGAATTATCTGGTTGAAACCACATTGTATTGTATAGTAATTAGTGTATGGTTGAACCAGAAATATAGTAAGGTAATAAATCAGTATCATCCTACGACCATTATTACTGTTCAAAATGTTGTAAAGCAATAAAATTGTGTGTCCTTTAAAAGATTCCCAGGTGCGGATTAAAATATCTTATGATCATTATACCTATAGAATAGAACTTAATGGCTAGAGTAGGTACGTCTCTGCTGATAACTGTGGTTGGTGATTTATGACCTTACGATATTTCTGGTCAGACTCACAAGGTTTTTTTTAGTATACTTGTTAAAAATAGCAATAAATAGCAACAAAATTAATTTTGGTACCTTAAAATCGTTTTACTAACTTCACTAAAACTTTTTCAACTATGAGATCTTTCAAAAAACGCTATAAACTGCAAAAATTCGTTGTCTTTTATTTATTTATGTTTTGAGTCATAGCTAAATATTTACAAAATCTAGAAATAAAAAAAATTTCTAAATAAATAATTTGTGATTTGTTGTACTTTCGAGACACAGCTGGGTCTCATGCCAGCCGGAGGGTTTTTTATTTATTTTTAATAAAAGGGTGGTACAGTTCACGCCGCCCCCGTACAGTCGATCTCGACTATATCCTTAGGTACTTCGACAAATTGATAGACTAGTCTTTGACCGTCAACTTTGGCCAGGATACCACGTTGATAGTAGTATCTTAACGCCCTTCCCATAGTTTCGTAATTCATATCTGGTTTGTTTTTGTGCATGCCCCATAACCTCGAAACCGCCTTGGAGTCTACCAGTTTGAAAACTCCTTTCTCTCTATTGGTCCACTTGATATACCTTGGACAGTATTCCCTATCCTGAAGTAATTTCAGCAGGAATTCCCATAGATAAGTAGTCGATCCTTCTCTGCTTTTCCTTTTAACGGTACCTGGTTCACCAAGTTTCTGTTTCTTCACTTTTTTGAGCTTTCTCGGTGAAAATCCCAGCATGTAGGGATCGTCGTACATACTGCTGGTAGCGGCTTGGATGACTGACGTTGGGATGGAGTGCCTAATTGGTGGTGAGGGAGGGGAGGGTGTTGTGAACGGGGATTGACTGTGGTGGTGCATGTGATGACTCTGCTGGACTTGGTGTTGTTGAAGTAGGTAGCTATTGTACGGGTCCAGATCTGTAACAAAAAATAAATATAAGTTTCTGGTTTAAATTAAATTAAAATTCTATTACGCCCGGCTCCACATATGGGAACAAACGTTGGCTCATGTTCACGGTATTATTCTGTAAAGCCTCGTCCGGACATGCCACCAAGGCAACCGAACGCCAATGTCACCACATTCGGCGTTGGCCTTTGCTCAGATTTGATAAGCATTGGCAAACTGTCCAAACTCATTCAGAATTCATTGTTAAGTTTGCGTTTGGAACGAATTCCTTTGATGTACCGCTCCTCGAGCGAAGTCGACCGAAGGCACATCTGCCGTTGGTCGCGCTGTCTACACCTACACCAACATCACCGAATATTGTTTTCACATGTGCATTCGGTTGCCTTGTTCGCATCTCTAGACGAGGCTTAAAAGCATCCACATATTGGGGGTATTACGGCTATGTCAGTTCGTTCCCGACAGAGCCAACGAACATGTCTGCCATAATGATAATACTGGTTCTGCTTGATAAAGCTCACAAAAATTCCAGCACCTTTTTCATTATCCCATGCCGTTTGAGACATTTTTAAAAACCTTAAATTATATCTTCACCATACGAACGAATAATTTCACACTGAAATGAGAGGGGCCTACCCGCGCCAATGTGTGGTCGGCAACACGAATATTGGGGTCAATCCCTTTGATGTGTTGTCGAAAAACCGAGAAGAGACGGCCAACTTCCAACGTTGGCGCGAGTCATAAAAATATTGGCGCCAACGTTGGCTGCAACGCTATTTTGTCGGTACACACATTGGACGAAACTGTTAGGGTATATGCCAATAGCGCCCAGCGGTCAGTTTAAACCTTACAGAATACAGACAAGACATTAGTACCTGCCCCGAGTTTCCCAGTCTTATGATTGTACACAACAAAATCCTATGAATGTACCTTCAGCAGAAAATAATAATAATAATTATTATAAGGTTAGGTTAGATTAGGTTAGGTTAGGTTAGACTAGATTAGTTTAGGTTAAGAGTGTTTATGACTTTGCAAAAAATAAAATATATTTATAATGATCATTGTTTTATTTAGTTTTTTTCAGTAATTAACCAATCTCCCGGGGGTAGCCCGAGCGCAATTGACCCATACAATTTCACTACCTTTTCCCTTCTATTATTGTCTACCACTAGCCCTTAAAAACACTAATTATCTGAACTTGTTTGATTTGAGAGTTGCTGAACTAGTCTTTAAAGTTGTTAAATTAGATCAGTCATTTTTAGTATCCCTTTTTTGGTATTAAAATCTCGATCAAGACCAACAATTTGTTGCCTGAAGCGATCCTGACACCGAGTTAAGATTTTTACGTCTCTCTCTTTCTCTCTCTGTGTTTCAGAGCTCGCAAACGAGTAACAGATGCACTTTTTTTGGCGTGGATACTAGTATTTTTCATTTCGCTTTTTTTTAATGGCTATGTAGACTCTCACTCTCAGTTGGTTATGCAGGATCTGCCGTTGTTGCCAAATTTTGCACAGTATTCTTCGCATATTTGTATAGTTCATTTAAAATTTAACGATTCGGACAAGTTTTCTAAATTGCGAAGTTTCTATCGTATCTAGACGAAAGTCTTAATATTTAGTCATAAATACGTCATAGTAACTCGTTCTGAAAATGTTTTTTGATCTCGAACGTTTTATTTTACATTGGACTTTCTAAACATCACAAATTGTATTCATTTTGCGAATACCTTAGGTTTGGCAATGTTGCAGTCCGGCGCCGATCACGACTTAACCAATCACTGCAAGTTTCCTCGTTACATAGGCGTCTCATCTTGTCTGAAGCTATTTTTATTTCCGATAGCTCCTATATGATTACAGGAAGTATGACGTGCTATCTATTTCTTTTCTCGAGTATATTTTTGCGCGAATGTAAATGTTTGGACGGCCGAAAACATTATTGCAATCTTTTATTTCATCTAGAAGTTTGTTTAGTCTTTTAAGAGACGAATGATTTCTCACAGTTATGGCAATGATTGAGGTCAGTTGAAATATTTCATATTAAATTATTGTTTTAACAATTAGGTAAACAGTCTTTGTTGTAGATCTTAAATTAAGATTAATTTAATTAGGGACAAGTGACAAGTGCCCCCTTCTGCTGCCCAGTAGTTCCTCCAGTCTTCTTACTTTCAAAAAGTTCAGGATGTCTGTAGACTTCAGGTTAGGTAGATCTCCTCTTCTATTTGATATTCTCTGAGGTATCGTACCCTTGGATTTTGCAGGGTTATGCATTATGAGAGAAGGTGGATAGAGGTTTCCTCCTGTTCCTCTCAAAATATGCATTCTTCTTCCTCTATTAATCCGAGTTTCTTTAGGTGCCCTCTCAATCGGCAGTGCCCTGATAGTATTCTGAGCTTGTCTTTGCTTTTGCTGATGCAGTCGTCTGATCCCTTCTGGTTATAGTTTCCCAGAAGTGTCTTGGTCTGCCTCATTACTTGTAGTATTGGGATCTTTTGTTATTTACTTCTTTTCCAAGTTCATCAAGTATTGTACTGGTGCTTATTCCGCAGAATGGTTCAGCCCCCTTTTTGCGAGTACGTCTGCTATTTCATTACCCTCAACTCCAGTGTGTCCCGGAACCCATAGGAGGGTAACAGTGTTGTTCTCGCCTAGTTCGTTTAGTTACAAGTAATGAACCAAATGAGTTTTTTTTCTTCACGAAGGTAGGAAATAGTAATTTGGTCTATTATTTTTTATTTCAAGAACGCACATCCACCTTTATTTACACGCTGTATAATATTAATACCAGACATCTGCGTTAAAACCGCAAGTTTGTTTTCTCGAATTTTTAATCGACAAAAAAATACAAAAACACAATTACGCCTTTTGAAACCAGCACAAGCGCCATCGTGATATAATTATGCCGTAGAAATTAAGAAGAAGAAAGAAGACCCGAGTTCGCAGTAGGAAAAACAAAATGCAATCGAGCCATTTCCGGTCGCCGTTGCACGTAACGCCTCATAGGCCAAAAAAGCGAAAAAAAGAAGAACAAGAAACAAAACGACACATACGCGAAGATCCAGCACATAAACGGCGAGAGTGAAGGCCATGTGCGGTGTTGTGACTTCTGCAGATTTTTCCCTAACTTTACGTTCTTTTTAACAGTATAAGGGTATATCAGAAGACCTGGTTTCTTCCTCACTAAGCAATTTATTGTGCAAAAAATGGCAAGCCTCTTTTAGATATTTAAATCTCTACATTTTTAGATTAATATCGTTAAAACGTAAGTTACCTTTAAGTAAATTACCAAAGTTTACTCTCAAAATTGATAACATTCGGCAACGCTGGTCGCGGTGCAACGGCTCACTGCGCATGCCAAATTCTATAATTATATCATTGCAAAAGTGCAAGTGTGGCCGCTGCAGGAACGTCACTGGGCGATTGGGTGGCTGACAGGGGGGAAGGGAGAGGGTGGATGGTGTGTCGGGGTGGACGGCCTATTCAAGGCCTACTATGTTCAATAAGCGGTTTGCTCCTATCTTCGATGATGTAGTTCCGTCCTTGTTTTGTAACTCAAGTTGGCTTTTCAGTTTTGAAATTATGTTTGGAATTATTATGAAGCGAATGAGATAACGAATTACGCTGCGAGATACAAGAGGAAGCTTTTTTTATATCGATCAGAATGACCATGTTAACTTACGAATACGTCAATCAAATTCAGAAAGTAGTTTTTCGTTTGTTAGTGAATACGATAGGTTTAAAATAGCTAAGTCATATAGTATTGGAAATATTTTGCTATTACAAAATAATTTTCGAAATTACAATTTGTTTTCTGCGTTTTTATTTTATGAAATTGCACGAAGTTTTTGGATCCAGCGATCTGAAAATTTCTTTAAAGTCGATGCCCGAGTGTTCTACTTTAATTTATAGCTCGGGAGCCAGAGAATATTTCTCGAGTTGATAAAATAGAAACATGCATTCACTAGGATGTAATCGAAGCGACTAATCGCTCGGCCGCCCGACCAAATCAGAGTTTAACTGGTCTTTGCGTTCTCGGCAACGTAGCGACACCCTTTGCGACAGTCTCAAAGGATGCCGCCGGTACGTTAGAAGTTTTTTTGGTAGCAACAAAGGCGCCGCTTTAAAGCTGTTAAATTGGGGCTACTATATGTATTACACGAACTTCTCTAACTTTTACCCTAAATTTTCCGACCATCCAAATACCGCTAAGATTTTTTTTGTTTCAAGTAAGATTCGGTTTCAATAGAATAATTGGCTTTAACAATTAGAAGGTTGTTAGTCACAGTGCAGGAAATATCGATGCATGAGTTGAGTATTTATATCGCGATGCACAAAAAGAAGACTGACTCTCTAAAACGAAAGTGCGTTTTCATAGTGAAAACCGTAAACTAGCAGTAATAGTAAATAGTTGATAGAGTTAAACAATAACAAAAACGAAACGTTTTTCACTTATCGTGCCCTAGTTTCTCACTATATTATCATGTCTTTAAGTTATTTTCTTTTTTAATACGAGGGCAGAGAAATATGATTCAAGAACGGCTTGTTCGGGAAAATAACACAAAGGAAAATTAAAGGGCGAGATTCCAGACACAATGTCGATGTCAGATCTGGGAAGAGCGACCCCAAAAACCCCCGCGTGAAGTGTTTCGATCGATTTGGTAAGTAATTTCAGTACAACTCCAGGAGATGACGTTTTTAGCCAGGTCGCGTGCACCAGGTCCTCCGGAAGACGATGTCGATGTCATATCTGGATCGAGCGACCCAGATATGACATTCCAGGTACACAGGGTACCCCCGGGTACTGAAATTCCTATGGTTCGTATGTTTTCTGTGCAAGATATGAATTTTTTTTTCTTCAATACTTGGAAATATGCACTTAGAAGAATGCAAGTTTTGATGCAGCGATGTTATTTCAAAAAAATACGTGATCAAAATATGGCACAAAATTTCTAGACTAGCTAATGAAGCGCAAAAAACCCCACTGCACCAAAGTTCCGTAATTGGTGGTGGTTGTGGACGATTTTTCGAGCTATAGGTAACAAATCGGATTTGTGATATTTCCAGGTTCTAAAAAATTTGGAAGACATGGATATTTATTCATTACATTACTTGATATTATCCCATGTAAGGTTAATTAGCTTTAAATCGCACTATCATACGAAATTGTTGGTGATATTGGTCCCAATTTGGAGGTCTCGTACCATTTCTATATTTAATGGCCAACAAAAGTCTGCCATCATAATGACATTTCTTTTTTCTTGATACCTTTTCCATTTCCTCGTTTCACCAATCTGCAGATATTAAAAAATAAGTGGCAAATCGAGAAACTGTATCAAGGATATCAATTTACTGGCAAGACTTTTGTAGGACATTAAAAAACAGTCCAAGAGGCACATGATCGAAGAATAAATCAATTGCGAAGATCTTCCGAGGATAAAAATCAGAAAACGACTTCTAGCTCGAAAATTCGTGTTTAATGCTCCTTCTTTTGTGTTTTGCGACGTTTCAGTACTTTCCAATATTACTTAATAGTATATTCCAACAGAGTAACAGACTGTACTTTCTCTACACCCACAGAAAGTAGGAATTGAATATATTAAAATGAAACCTCAAAAAACGTCGCGTAGAACTGTCAAACATGAAATTCATGGCTATCTAGGATGCAGACGTGATATTTACAGCTAGGTGTTATAAAATGAACATTCTGACGCTAGAGTAAGAATGACATACGTATAAAATACATAAGAGACAAGTGTTTCAGAATTTTCTTTGAATCTCAAGAGCGAGAATGTTTCTTTTCTGTTATTATAAGTAGTTTCAGAATAACTACATTCAGTAGTGGCCGTGGAGAAAATATTTTCCGATTCTTTTATGATGTTTTGTTGATGTATTTTTAAATCATATCCATCCGGATACACAATAATTATGAATGAATGTTTAAAAAGCGACACAATATCTCTTGTTATTGTGTCTCTCGGGTCAGTAAGTTTTCAAATAGATAATATAAAAATGTCAGTTTCCTCTTAGACCATTTCGTAATCGTCCAAATAAGGAAGACGACCTATTTATTTATTGTTATAGTTAGAATGGAGATTTGATAACATGAAACGACATTTCCTACTTAAAAGTGTCCACTTTAATAAAGCCCCTAAACTTTTTCGACTGTCGTAGCACCAGAGGTCAAAATACCAAGATTGAATGTCAGTGGCGTGGCCTTGACCTTAAGGCAAAAGGAATTGGTGAATCAATCGATTCAAAAAAATTTGAAATATTTGTGACAATTCCACTCATATGTAAAAAATGTCATGAAAATTCAAAAATCGGATATTTAGCCTATGAGGAAGGAAGAGAAAATATAACTGGATAAAAAATCAATAATACCACCTTGCCCGGTTAACCATGTGTGTTTGTTATTACCAGCTCGAGCTCAGATTTTGGGCAGGATATTTTTTGTAAGTTTGATGAAAAATACCCGGCTAAAAACACTCAAATATTATTTTTCAACTTCCTCATTCTATTCATATTCACTGACCAAACATAAAATGTCATTTTAATGCTCAAACTTCTATTTTCAACAACCGACCACTTCCTATAAAAACAAACCCATGTTCATCCAACGGAATCGAAATTCAAAAAAAAAGGATGGTAGAACAAATAAAAATAAAACGTGGCCGTGAACAAAAAGCGGAAGGGCTGTATGGTAGGGCCCTTTTGTAACCCAAAAAGTAGGTCAAACGAAGGCGGTGAGATATTTATTGTATGTATGGGGTTGATGCGATCACATGCACAGGTAGATCTTTTGGGCGCAGGACTACTGCACTCGACGTTTTTAATCCATGAAAACTGGTAATCAGAAAGTTTTGACACTATACTATATCCAAATCGCAGAGGCCAGCGTTTTTTTATTTATCAAATTGGAAATATTCTTCCTATTGGTCAAACACTTTTAAAATAAAATTTATGAGTACTTCTCGGCGGCTTTGCGTGATCACTGCGTGTCTCCAATGTTTACGTTGGCCTCTGCGATTTGGATAGAGTATTTTGAATTACAAATGGTTTCTAGATGAAAAAACTGTATGACAGCTCCTGTCATACATTCGCATCGATAAGGGATTAAAAGATTCACCGTGGTGCAGATGACCATATCCTTGGAAGATCAACAGGCGGGGCAGCAGGGTGTTTAACGAAGGAAAGAGATAGACATATTTTCATCCCGGAAATCAATTATGTTAAAGAGAGGGTGTTGTAAACAGGTAGTGAGGCGATTTGTCTTCGAATTTTACCCAAATTATAGCCTTCTGTTATCTTGACAGATAATGCGGGGGCTTCTATATAACCTTTATTAAGGAAAAAATATTTAATCGGGTCGTATAATCGAATTTCCCACGAATATCAAAATACCTCTTTTAATTGATTTAATCCCTCATATAATCTATTTTGATTTGAACAATTTTAGATGTATCACGGGGTACTATTTTGGAAGACATGTTATATCTCAATTATTATCTGTAGTAGATCTTGATAAATGATCCTAAAATTATTTTTTTCTTAAAAAAAATATGATCAAACACAATCGGAATCAATATTACAGTGACAATTCCACTCATATGTAAAAAATGTCATATGAAACTTCAAAAATCGTAGTTTGCTATCGGATATTTAGTTAATGAGGAAGGAAGAGAAAATATAACTGGATAAAAAATCGATAATACCACGTTGTAAATTCATGGAAACGTCTTACCAAAAACCAGATCGAGCTCAGATTTTGGGCAGGATATTTTTTGTAACTTTGATTTCTCGTATTTACATCAAACTTATGAAAAATATCTTTGTGCACATAGGAAATAGTAAAATAAAATTTTTTTATTGACCAATATTTTATAAACGCTTTTACTCTATCTCTTTGTTATTGGAAAATATTCATTTCAAATATATTGATTCTAAATATTTCCAAGAACTTGATTAGTAGTAAATAATAACAAATGAAATCATGAATAGATATTCAATTATTATTCAAACAATCAAGCGTTAAGGAGCAGTTCTTTGGTAATTATTTAACCACAATATGCATATGTTGTTATTAAAAAAATACCACTCTCTTAAGATATTTGTAAAGCACAGTTTTTTAATGTTTTATTTGCGGATTATTTATTTAATAATGTACCCAAAAAAGTTCAGCGATCTCTCGACGGTGCTAAATATTTTTTCAAGATGCATTATCTGGAGAAAAAGACGCTGTTACCAGTGGTTATATATTTTACAAATAACAGGTGTGAAGTTTTTTAAAAATGTCAATATTTGTTGTTGTTTTTTAAATAAAGATTTACAAACATTAAAAAAAATCTAATTGCAGATTGTATCTGCGAATCTGTCAGACATTAAAAAAATCTAATTGCAGATTGTGTCGGTGAAACTGTTAGACATTAAAAACATTATAATCGCAGATGGTATCTGTGAAACTGTTATACATTAAATGAATTCTTAATGCATATTGTATCTGGGAAACTGTTGGACATTAAAAACATTCTAATTGCAAATTGTATCTGGGAAACTGTTAAACATTAAATAAAAT
Source organism: Crepidodera aurea (assembly GCA_949320105.2). Taxonomy (NCBI): domain Eukaryota; kingdom Metazoa; phylum Arthropoda; class Insecta; order Coleoptera; family Chrysomelidae; genus Crepidodera; species Crepidodera aurea. Next base: position 16,072,246 of record OX439480.2, read on the forward strand.
TCTAATTGTAGATTGTATCTGGGAAACTGTTAAGACATTAAAAAAATCTAATTGCAGATTGTGTCTGTGAAACTGTTAGACGTTAAAAACATTATAATTGCAGATTGTATCTGTGAAGCGATCTCTCGACGGTGCAATATATTTTTTCAAGATGCATTATCTGGAGAAAAAGAGAATGTTACCAGAGGTTATATATTTTACAAATAACAGGTGTGAAATCTTTTAAAAATGTCAATATTTGTTGTTGTTTTTTAAATAAAGATTTACAAACATTAGAAAAATCTAATTGCAGATTGTATCTGGGAAACTGTTAAACATTAAATAAAATTCTAATTGTAGATTGTATCTGGGAAACTGTTAAGACATTAAAAAAATTCTAATTGCAGATTGTATCTGGGAAACTATTAAACATTAAATAAAATTCTAATTGCAGATTGTATCTGGGAAACTGTTAGGTATTAAAAACATTATAATTGCAGATTATATCTGTGAAACTGTTAGACATTAAAAAAATTCTAATTGCAGATTGTATCTGTGAAACTGTTAGACATTAACAACATTATAATTGCAGATTGTATCTGTGAAACTGTTATACATTAAAAAATTCTTATTGCAGATTGTATCTAATTGCAGAGTGTATCTGTGAAAGTGTTAGACATTAAAAAAATTCTAATTAATATCTGTGAAGCTGTTAGACATTAAAAAAATTCTAATTGCAGATTGTATCTGGGAAACTGTTAGACATTAAAAAAAATTTAATTGCAGATTGTGTCTGTGAAACTGTTATACATTAAATAAATTCTGGGAAACAGTTAGACATTAAAAAAAATCTAATTAATTCTAATTAATATCTGTGAAACTGTTAAACATTAAAAGAAAATCTAATTGCAGATTGTATCTGGGAAACTGTTAGGTATTAAAAACATTATAATTGTAGATTATATCTGTGAAACTGTTAGACATTAAAATAAATTCTAATTGCAGATTGTATCTGTGAAACTGTTAGACATTTAAAATTGTGGTAATAATATTATTAATTATGTACCCAAAGATCTTCATCTAAAGATTAGGAAACTTTATCGAAAAAAAATCCTATAATGAAATATAAATAAACTGATTTCCTGCTATTGTAACTAACCAAAAACTTTCCAGGGAGGAAAAATTTTGCATTCAAGTATGGCAAATTGGATATCTATTATCAAATACCCATTACGTATTTTTTCGGAATATCTTACGCGTTCCAAATTTAGAAAAACCGCAACGCAAACAAACGTACTTGTTTTCCTGCTATGCCCACGCAGGAATTCGTCAAAAGACAGAAGTTTCCTTTCGAAAACGATAAAGATGAGATGGCTGAGTAACCCTAATAATACGCGTCAATATCAACATCAACAAAAGTCGTTTTAGCGGGGTCCGTCGATGATTATTACACGATCGTGTATCTGTGCCTAGTGCAGTGTCTGGAGGGGCGGAAGGGGGGTTCAAGGGGGCTCGAACATTGACCAGGAAACATCGTACATAACCTTCAAATGGCTCTGTCCTTGGCTTCTTCTCGTATCGTAATAGATGCAGTGATGCGCGTCGCAGTCCAAACCTAACTTAAATCAAAGTGTGGCTACCATTTGCGGCGTTGTCGCACTTATAGGTATATCACAAGATCTAGGATATTTGAAATTTCATTTACTTAATTTTATGGAATGTTCATATTTTAAAATTCACAAGGGTTAATGGAAATACCTCACTAGAGGTATAATTTAGTATCTAAATCCTATTATTATTTAACGGCGGTGAATAATGTGAATAATTTTCAAGTTTTTTTTTGTTGTTGTTTATTATTTATAGCGATGCAAGTGTTATCTTCGAACAAAGCATGGTAATTGCAGAATCGGCAACACTGTTCGCTGCATAAGATTGCATAGTTCCAGTGCACTCCTTTTTCTTTTTTTTTGAGCAAGACACATATCTAGCATCAATTGCACATTCACTTGTCATGCTTGGATATCGTAATTGCGCGAGAAAATGAAAGTATGTACATTTCGGATACCGACAATTTTTTAAACTTATTCTATTTCTTTTTAAAAATATTTACCATGTAACTGGCTCCAAACGTAATTTGATAATTTGATTGCTTTATTGATATAAGTTTGAGAAATTCTAGAGTAACAAATTAATTTTTTCTTCATTCCTGATAATTATGTTTAAATTCAATTATCCCGGTCTATTTCGCGATAACCGCAACAAGCAGCAGAAAGGGAGCAATGCAAAAAGACGAAGAAACAAAAGCAGGACGTTATTAGAAGTTGGCTTTGGCTGGCTGTAATCATGGCTCGCTGGGACCGACGGTCACTAGTTCATTGACATCGTCAGCGACTTTCCGCAAATCCAAGGTCACCCGCTTGCTTGATGTTGATGCACACACATAGCACTCGCACTCTTTTGTTTTGTTACTCGGTATAGAGAGTTGATGCCTCTTCCGTTTTAGGCCACGCACGGTTGATTATTGTAAATAATTGTTTGTTGGGCCACTGACGAATTTCTACATTTTGTTCAGCCACCATCTTAGCATTTCCAATTTGCCATTAATTAGTTGCTTTTCCCAGTAAATGTACAAATTGATAAAGGCTGATTTTTTTCTACTTAAGACATGTAGGGACATCAGAGCTAACTTGATTGGATACAGTTGCTATTCAATTGTTTAGAAAATAAAGCAAAAGGACCGACAGAGAGAGAACTGACCCATTTTTGCCAGTTTAGATATTTGTTTTTAGTGGAATTATTATAATTTTTACTATTGTATTTTGTTTTTCTAATAAATAAATAAATTTTGTTTTATTTGTGACCTTGAAAGTATGCGATTCCAAAAAAAAAACAGGTGACAAACACATTATACGTTTCATCATAATTGACTTTCAAACACCTATAATTACAGCTCTTCTTTAAATAAATACAACAATAAATGACATCAGAATGTTGTTTATTTGTAAACAACTACTAGATTAAATGTTGGTTAAGGTCCAATGGTACGAAAAATCATTCGTAAGAACATGCACGTTCCTATAAATAATTAATGTTGAGAAAGCATTAAAATATTTGTCAACGACTTCATATTTAACCCTGGAACGCCCCTACCCGTCTGTAAAGCCAGCACTACCCCTCATACCAACTTTACTAACCCTCATATCAACTTTACTAATCCGCATTCCAACATTACAACTCCGCACTCCAACTGTACTACCCCGCACTCCAACTGTACTACTCCGCATTCCAACTTTACTACTCGGCATTCCAACATCCCACTTCTGATACAATAACCCGAGAATTAGCTCTTTCCTTTTTTTTACTTGAGTTAATTCCACAGGGTGTTTTGTGAGCCTGGAAAGGTTATTATTGAGGTGAACAGTTTTAAAAGCGCGCCATTTGGCACCATTTCCTTTTTTTTAAAGTTCCAGGTGTGCGCTGTATACAATAATGTATACTAAAGGAGTATAAATAAAAAGATTTTCTACTTAAATTGTTTGAAAGTGAAATTCTACATTGAGCCTTAACACGAGCGTAACGGCTCGAATTCACCTAAGCGTCTAATGTAACAGTAATCTAGTGGCCTAGGCAAGTCGTGGTCGACTAGATTCCACGTTCCACTGATAGTATTCAACTATTTACACTATACATACTCGTCATCGGAATAAAAACGAAGAGGTTAGGTCAGTTCTGTGTGGTCAGGAAATTATTGGAACTGCCTTTTGTTTAATTACCGGTGGCTAGACTTAATACGCTTTTTTTGTTATTGGACTATTTTGATTTATCAATTAGTTTGTCGATAATAAACAATATGCTAATTGAATTGATAGGTAACTAATAGTTTGTTTATCTTAATCACCTGACGATGAGTGGAATTTTTTTGGAATACAAATACTTTTTGAAAAGCAATTTTGTTTGTTTTTTCCGGAGTGACAACTTACTATAGACGGTAAAAAAATTAATGCAAAAGTTATTGTTGTTTATGATTCGTTGTTTTGTAAGTAAACAATTGCTATGTCTACTCCTTTGAAACTTTGCAAATCAAATAAAGTCACCAAAAGCTTCAATTAGATTGTTAAAATCGTTAGGATCCAACTTCACTTGTTTGCGGCTGACCTGAAATGTTAAGCATTCCCCTTGTACATTTAAAACAATAATATTGATCAATTGGTGCACCTAGAAGTTATAGATGACCTATCCAAACATGTAGCATGCACCAACGATACTTGTTATACGTCAATGCCGCATGCTAAATGTTGTCTCAGTCTTGCAATTCGCGTGGGTAGTAACAAGTTGCAGCACGAGCTGCATGACGAAATGCAGATGCGATGCTGCTGCACCGTGGACACAGTTTCGCTTGTTTATACCTACAATGCAAGCAATCGTCAAATGACGAAACTTTGACGCGTCTGTTGATGATGCTAAAAAATATCTGCAGAATTTTGTCAGTAAATTACTGAAAAAAATAAATCATTCTGTACACATTCTATTAGCTTGTTTGGTTAAAATTAGCTTTCAAGGACTTATTATTATTTTCGGTGTTTATTTACAAAGTCGTTGATTCGCAATAAGTGACTTCCTTTTTCCTTTCAAAACAAGGATGTGGCCGAACGAAAAAGTTACGTTGTACTCAGGATGTATGCAAGTATACGTTTAATTTTAATTTAATTTTACGGTAATATAACATTTTAACATTAATACGCGGCGGTCTTGTAAGATTTCATGTGGTCTTGCTCATTCTTTGGAAAATGATTATACATATTATAAGGATCGCGAGTCATAGGATACCGGAATTTGTTGAGAAAATCTTGTCAAGATAATATGTCGTTACCTCATAAGGTTTTTGATACAGCAAGAACTGACAAAAAATGAAGTGGAAACACATATTTCATATCAAAATCCTGTTTTTTGGCTCAAAATATATTCGGTATACATTCAATGTCAAAAAAAAGTTCGTCGCTTGGAGAGGCATTCGGCTGGCTAAGAAATTTCTACTCATAAATCATTTGTAGATACTATAACCGAAAAAAACTCTAAAATGTCAGTGGTCAGAGTAAAATAACAATCGAATAACCGCTGCTTTTTGTTGCTAACCAAAATATTTCGTGGAAAAGCTATTGTTAGTTTCATATGAAAAAAAATACATAAAGTCAGGATATCCTGTCAAAATTATGTAAAAAATTCATATACATTTCGAAAATTACCACAATTGCAATAAATTATTTGAGAAATTACCATTATTTGGGTATGCATTCAATTTTTTCGCCTACATTTTTTTTTATACATCTAAGCTACCAGACAACCAGATGACCCAAAAATAGAATCTGACGAGAGTGCTATTAAAAACAAATGGGAGGCCCCATTCCAACCTAGGACAACTGATAGCTAATAGCCAATTGATACGGTCCAGATTTCTGAACGAGGTGGACAAGATTCAAAGTTGTCGGCATTGATTTTAGATTGAAAATGGCCCAAAAATCTCAAATTAACGGAAGAATTAATCGGCATTGATTTTAGATTAAAAATGGCCCAAAAATCGAAAGTTAATGGGAAATTAATCGGCATTAATTTTAGATTGAAAATGGCCCAAAAATCTAAAATTAACGCAAGGATTAATCAGCATTGATTTTAGATTGAAAATGTTCCATAAATCTAAAATTAATAGGAAATTAATCGTCATTAATTTTAGATTGAAAATGGCCCAAAAATTTAAAATTAATCAGCATTGATTTTAGATTGAAAATGGCCCAAAAATCTAAAATTAATAGGAAATTAATCGGCATTGATTTTAGATTGAAAATGGCCCAAAAATTTAAAATTAATCAGCATTGATTTTAGATTGAAAATGGCCCAAAAATCTAAAATTAATGGGAAATTAATCGGAATTGATTTTAGATTGAAAATGGCCCAAAAATCTAAAATTAATGAGAAATTAATCGGCATTGATTTTAGATTGAAAATGGCCCAAAAATCTAAAATTATGGGAAATTAATCGGCATTGATTTTAGATTGAAAATGGCCCAAAAATCTAAAATTAATAGAAAATTAATCGGCTTTGATTTTAGATTGAAAATGGGCCAAAAATCTAAAATTAATCGGCATTGATTTTAGATTAAGAATGGCCCAAAAATGTAAAATTAACGGAAGGATAAATCAGCATTGATTTTAGATTGAAAATGGCCCGAAAATTTAAAATTAATAGGAAATTAATCTGCTGTGATTTTAGATTGAAAATGGCCCAAAAATCTAAAATTAATCGGCATTGATTTTAGATTGAATATGGCCCAAAAATCTAAAATTAATCGGCATTGATTTTAGATTGAAAATGGCCCAAAAATCTAAAATTAATGGGAAATTAATCGGAATTGATTTTAGATTGAAAATGGCCCAAAAATCTAAAATTAATGAGAAATTAATCGGCATTGATTTTAGATTGAAAATGGCCCAAAAATCTAAAATTATGGGAAATTAATCGGCATTGATTTTAGATTGAAAATGGCCCAAAAATCTAAAATTAATAGAAAATTAATCGGCTTTGATTTTAGATTGAAAATGGGCCAAAAATCTAAAATTAATCGGCATTGATTTTAGATTAAGAATGGCCCAAAAATGTAAAATTAACGGAAGGATAAATCAGCATTGATTTTAGATTGAAAATGGCCCGAAAATTTAAAATTAATAGGAAATTAATCTGCTGTGATTTTAGATTGAAAATGGCCCAAAAATCTAAAATTAATCGGCATTGATTTTAGATTGAATATGGCCCAAAAATCTAAAATTAATCGGCATTGATTTTAGACTGAAAATGGCCCAAAAATCTAAAATTAATCAGCATTGATTTTAGATTGAAAATGGCCCAGTAATTTAAATAAATGGCGAAGTCATTCATTTGCCTTTTAAGATAGACAATCTTTTTTATTTTTGCCTTTTTGCCTTGCATTATTTTTGGCGCCCAACGTGGAGCGTTGTTTATTTTTTTTAGCGTGTTTTTGCTATATTGTATATAAGAAATAAAAAACCTATTTTTACAATTTCCGCAATTTGCAACCGAAACATATCTCTTAATTTTTGTCCGGTTAGATTGTAACTTGGATTGAAATGATGAGTGTGTGGTTTTTTAAAAATTCTAAATATCATTACAATCGAAATGTTGGGTCAGGTCAATATTTGAATTTGAAATGGAGGCCCGAAATGTTTTGAATGGCCAATAGATTAACATTATAACGCGAAATTTGTTGTTCGGCAAAATATTTTAGAATATGAAATGAATTTTTGTCTATGATTCTATAATGGGACATGGTCAAGGTAATGTGTTAAGTTTTAATAGGGTAATTAAAAACAGAGTTTAAGCCAGGCGATCTTGAAGGTCATTCGTGGGAAAAACGCTTAAGAATATTTAGAAAACAGGTTAAATAAATTAACAAGAATTAAAAAAATCCATCTATCGCGTTAGATGCAGACAACAAGCAAATAAAAATCTAAAAAAAAATCTCTAATAATACCCTTATCTTCCCTAAAAAATAAACAATTTCTTTTTTTATTTGCTTAGTTACTATTATCATTTTCTGCCGACGCATTTTACAGAAAGATGCAAATCGAAAACTGACCTGCCTTGTGCCTTTAGCGATAACATTTGATATGAAATTTCAATATTTGGTCGGTGGCACAAAATTACATTATTAAATAGTATAAATACCAGATGAGATAAAAAAACCGAAAACATTTTTTTTTATCGCAATTCAAATAACGACTGCTAAATTTAGGTGTCACCTTCAAATTTTGGAGAGGATCATGCTAATGAACAAACAAAAATTTGTTTACTCTACTCGAATATTTCGGTGATAGTTAACATGCAGATTTCTAATTTTTTTTGAAAATATTCATTATTGCGTAAATATTGAGGTAGGTAATCGCGGTTCGGTTTTCAAAACAGTGTCGCAATAAAACAAAAGCGATAAAACTATCAGCTACAGTTGCAAAACACAATAATACTTTAGGAAAACTCTTATTACGACACCTTAGACAACTCAAAATATTGAATTTTGCATTTTGCGTAACATTTCGTTGTTCAAAACAGTGTCGCAATATAACAAGACTGATAGAACTATCAGCTAAAGTTGCAAAAAACAAGAATTCTTTCGGAAAATTGTTATTGCGACACCTTAGTGAACTCAAAATATTGAATTTTGCATTTTGCGTAACATTGAGGTAAGTAATCGCATTTCGGTTTTCAAAACAGTGTCGCAATCTAACAAGAATGGTAGAACTATCAGGTATCATTGCTAAAAACAGTAATACTTTAGGAAAACTGTTATTGCGACACCTCAGTCAACTCAAAATATTGAATTTTGCATTTTGCGTAACCTTGAGGTATGTAATCACATTGCGTTGTTCAAAACAGTGTCGCAATATAACAAGACTGATAGAACTATCAGCTACAGTTGTAAAAAACAAGAATACTTTCGAAAAACTGTTATTGCGACACCTTAGTCAACTGAAAATATCAAATTTTCCATTTTGAGTAATATTGAGGTAAGTAATCGCATTTCGGTTTTCAAAACAGTGTCGCTAGCTAACAAGAATGGTGGAACGATCAGCTATCATTGCCAAAAACAATAATACTTTAGGAAAACTCTTATTGCGACACTTTAGACAACTAAAATATTGAATTTTGCGTAACATTGAGATAAGTAGTCGCGTTCCGATGTTCAAAACAGTGTCGCAATATAACAAAACTGATATAACTATCAGATACTATTGCAATAAATAATATGCTTTAGGAAAACTGTTAAAAGGACATCTTAGTCAGCTCAAAATACTGAATTTTGCGTAACATTGAGGTAAATAAACGCATTTTGGTTTTCGAAACAGTGTCGCAGTATAACAAAACTGATATAACCATCAGCTAGCATTGCAAAAATCAATAATACTTTAGGAAAACTGTTATTGCGACACCTTAGTCAGCTCAAAATATTAAATTTTGTGTAACATTGACTTAAGTATCAATAATCCTTTAGGAAACCTATCATTGCGACACCTTAGTCAGCTCAAAATATTGAATTTTGAGTAACATTGAGGTAAATAAACGCATTTTGGTTTTCGAAACAGTGTCGCAATATAACAAGACTAATATAACTATTCGCTACCATTGCAAAAATCAATAATTCTTTAGGAAAACTGTGATTGCGACACCTTAGTCAGCTCAAAATACTGAATTTTGCGTAACGTTGAGGTAAATAAACACATTTCGATAGTGAAAAGTGTCGCAATGTAACAAAACTGATATAACTATCAGCTAGCATTGCAAAAATTAATAATGCTTTAGGAAAACTGTTACTGCGACACCTTAGTCAGTTCAAATAATTGAATTTTCATAAAAAAATACACCCAAAATTATTCGTTCAGTTAAGAAAGGGTACCTTTTCAATAAAGAGTAATAATTTTGAATGCATATTCTTGCGACACCGTGCGAAATTTCATTTTACAATCAAAATCGGCAATATAAAGTATCGCAACTTGTCAAAAATAACAGATTTATCTACTGTTTTATACATAACTAAAAATATTTGCAACGAATTGTTCCTGCGACACAATGTAAAGCGTAAAAATTAAAATGTCTCTATAAAAAATAAAAATACAAAATTCTATTAACCAGGCAGAAGCAGTAATGAATAATAATTGACGAACAAAAAATATTCAGACCTGAATAATAACTAAATGACAGCGAAAATGAAATAATGTATCGTATTTATTAGAACAGCATGGTAATTTTTTTAGATTACGTAAAACTGACCTTAGTCAATGTCACTAGTGAATAAAAATAGATCACCGCTAGACTTTCGGTTTCTATGAGGAAGCGTAGACAGCGATGATAAAACAGAGAAGAAACATCATTTGAATTTGTTATTTGTTTGTTTCTAATGAAGAGAATTTGTAAGCAAATTTTTATTAGTTTTTAGTATTTGGTAATCAACCAGTCAAGGATATATGTTAAAAGAAGGAATAGTTTGTTGTGATTATCATTCTTACATTACGTGATCGCGGTGAAGTCAAAATTATTTGTTGATTTTTGGGAAAATTCAAAGCATATTTCAAACGTTAGTTAATTTAATGATATTTTGATTTAAAGTGTATTAAAAAAATTCTTGAAATAAGAAAAATCATACCTCACTTAATTTTTGATATTTTAAGCTAATATTTTATGATAAAATTCTAAAAAAAATTGGGTAAATATAAAAAATGCTACAATACTGGTATATAGGGATAATCCCTTATCCCAAATTTCAAAACGGCCACTGCAAAGCAAATAAAAATTCCAAATACTAAAGACAATTTTTGGAGGAACCACATGACTGGAGAAAATGAATGAAATACTAAAGACAATTTTTGAATGAACCAGAGGAAAGGAGAAGACGAAAGAAATACTAAAGACAATTTTTGGAGGAACTAAAGGCATGGAGAAGAAGAAACAAATACTAAGGACAATTTTTGGAGGAACAGAGGAATAGAGAAAAAGACAGAAATACCAAGGAGAATTTTTGGAGGAACCAGAGAAAATGAGAAGATGAAATGAAAACTAAGGACAATTTTTGGAGAAACCAGAGAAATGTAGAACATGAAAGAAATACTAAGGACAATCTTTGGCGTAACCATAGGAATGAAGAAGATGAAAGAAATACTAAGGACAATTTTTGGAGGAACCATAGTAATGGAGAAGATGAAATGAGGACAATTTTTGGAAGACCCAGAGAAATGTAGAACATGAAAGAAATACTAAGGACAATTTTTGAAGGAACCAGAGGAATGGAGAAGAAGAAAGAAATACTAATGACAATTTTTAGAGGAACCAGAAGAAAGGAGAAGGTGCAATAAATACTAAGGACAATTTTTGGAGGAACCATAGTAATGGAGAAGATGAAAGAAATACTAAGGACAATTTTTGGAGGAACCAGAGAAATGTAGAACATGAAAGAAATACTAAGGACAATTTTTGAAGGAACCAGAGGAATGGAGAAGAAGAAAGAAATACTAAGGACAATTTTTAGAGGAGCCAGAAGAAAGGAGAAGGTGCAAGAAATACTAAGAGTATTTTTTGGAGGTACCAAATGAATGGAGAAGATGATCTTTATGAAAAACCAAAATATTAAAATATTCTTTAGAACAAAGTTATCCAAAATACCGCAAAATAAGAATTTTTGAAAATATTTTTCATAAAAAAAGCGATTTAAAAATAGTTCTACACAAAAAAAAAAGTCGGTTAGAGATAATATTTTTTATAGAATCGTTCTGGGCCAAGTAACAAACTTTCCAATAAAATTGAGTTGGTAAATTGACGTCATGGGATATTTGTTTTTTGAAACTTGCCAATTTTTTTCGTTATTTTTAAATTGAGCTACACATTTACCTAAATTTACGTTGTTAGCATTTCCTATTTTGTGGCTTTGGCATAGCAACATGTCGCGACTTGGGTTAGGTCAAGTTTTGCATTTAGAAAAAAAAAACAAAACAACTGCGATGTTGCCGAATTTTTATCGAGCAAGCGCAATTTTGTTCGAAAGCTCAAATCCCCGAATTGTCCAAATAAACAATTGGAAATTAAGCCTTAAAGGGATGCGAAGAATAAAGTGACATCTTGCCCAGAATTGGCCAAAATCACAACTGCGAACTGTATTATGAAAAATATTAGCAAGAATGTTTTGTATGAAAAAAAAACAGTCATTATAGTTATTCTGAAATTAAAATTAGTGCTATTAACATATTTAAAAATAATTAATGTCTAACAAGTTTGTACAAACAGTTTTTTTAGTGAAATTAAAGTATGTTGAATCAGAAAAACAAAAAAAATGGAACGATCTCAACTCATATCCGGTTGTCTTAGGTCAAGTTTCATCAAGAACAAAACACTTAACGAATTTGCCGAAATTTATTGTGTATAATGTTATTGCGTTTTTGTTTTTTTATAGATTTGAATTGGGTTTGAAGGAGATTAAAAAAGACCTTGACAGCGGCTTAACGAATATCAAATGACATGGTTGATAAGGTGTTAAAAGTGTATCGGAATCTATGCACTTAAAAAAAAAGTGCCGTGTGCAATTTTTTTTTTGGCAATCACATGATTTTTTAAAAGTTTAGACGATACGATTACGTCGAAGATCAACTTGTTTTACTTTGGTTTAGAAAAAGATTTGTTGAAAAATTTTATCAACGAAATAATTTATTTTTTTATACCTATGTACTTAAAAACGCTTTTTTGATCACACCAAAACGATTTTTAGTAACATTTTTGACCTATGGAAAAAAAGCGCTGGGTGTCAAATCGGGTGGATGTGGTGGATGTCGCTTTAAAAAAATATGGAGGGGTCAACTCCTAAAAAAAATAAAAGAAATCTAGGAAAACGAAATACCCAAACAAATACCTACCAATCATACAGAATAAACAATCATAGGCGACTATAGAATAAAAAAGAAGAAGAATTTAGGACAGAACGAGTCATAAGATAAGAATAAGAGATGACAGAAGTAAAAAAGTTGTAGACAACAAGAACAATTGGGAAAGAAGACGATCAAGAAAAACCTGGAGCATGAGTTTAATTGAAGTGTTAAGGAAAAACGGGAAAATATGACAAGAAGCAAAGGTAACAGAAAAACGCGTCTCCTAAGATATTTTTTTAACGCTTATTTTTCTGCATGGTAATTGACATATCACATATTTCGGGATTTAATAAAGAAATTGATCTTTAACATTGCGTTATCATTTTTACTATGTAAACCATGATCACTTTGACCTTCATATCTCTAATTTTGGCGGCACTATGTCAAAAAATCTTGATATATTGAAAATGTCATAAAATTTTAAGGTTATGCCTCCAGTTTTAAGCATGCCAGTCCCGCGAACCTCATCAAGGTCGCGTAAGTAATTGTCCGGAAAATTCTAGTACGTACTGGTTTTTTCTTAACAAATGACAGTTGCGATGTGGTAGAAATAATAATTTTAATTTATATACATATTTTAATAAATGTTCTAAATATAACCTAATCTTAAATGATATTGAGGTAGGTACTTTGATGTATTGTTATAACAAAAACCACTTTAAATTATTTAAAAAAGGTGGAGGCTTGATAAAAAAGAATTCAATCTTAAGTATATTGATAAATGAAGCTCAGAAAAGCGTTGACAACTTTCCAAGGCAAGAATTGACGACTCTGTTGGTACCTTTTTAAGTTGGCAACATGTCTAGATCACTAAATCTAGTGCATTTTTTACATTGACTTTATATAATATAAAATATATTGTCTAGCTCCTTAATTTTCATTTAATAATTATTTTAAGCAAGTAAAGAATTGTATATATGCCATCAAAATGATTTATTAAATGCGTTTTATCAACTTTTTATATTGTTTTATCTCCTTAATACTAATACAAAAATACCCACTTATTATCATTTAAAATATGGTATTGTAGGTTATCTTATCACATTTTACTTTACAAAATCTAGGTTGGTAACCTTTTTTTAAGTTGTTATAATCTAGGTTGGTAACACTGCTCCTAAACTCCCAAGGTTTTTGAACACAATGATGGTTATTCTGCTTAGAAATGTTGCTCATAATTGTTATTATTATATTGTGTGAAAATTACAGTCAAATTGAATGACACTATGACCAAAAACAATTTAGCTTGTCAAAATAAAATTTGTGATCAATTGTCGGTAAAAGTCGTAGATTTCTGAAGGACTTATGGTTGAGATTTCTGTCAAATGCAAATCTACGATTTAAAAAAATAGAAAGAAAGTTGTTGATTAAACAAAAAAAGAACAATTTGGTTACATTATTAAATTAGAATTTAAACAAAGTTCCTCCAAAAGAGAATCTAATAAGAAGTGATTAAAATAAATATTTTAAAATAAAAGTGAAATTAAAAACAAACAACAATAACTAATATTTCTAAACATATGGCGCCCAACGTGGGGCACAATATGTTTAGAAATTTTATTGTAACAAGCTAAATTATTTTTGATCATATAATTGGCCGTAATTTTCTATAATAGCTTTAATAAGAATTGGGATAAAAATATTCGGTACTTACTTGAGTGGAAGGGTTGGTAAAACTGTTGAGACATGTGACTTGGCGGTCTCTGGTGTGCGTTATTCCACGAAAATGGATGTCTTGGGAATAAGGTTCCTACGGGTGAATGTATGGAGGGTTGAAGTCTCGCCTTGAGTTCGTCAGTGGAGGTGTGACCGCTGGACGAGCTATCCACGTCCGATACTCCGGAATCTGCGGGACTAGGCGGAAGGGAACCTGAAACAGAAGAAATACGTAAAACTATAACATTTCATGGCTATCTAGGATGCGGACGTGATATTTACAGCTAGGTGTTACAGAATGAACATTCTGACACTAGAGAAAGAATAAAATACGTATAAAATACAAGAGGCAAGTGTTTCAGAATTTTCTTTCAATCTCAAGAGTGAGAATGTTTCTTTTCTGTTATTATAATTAATATAATATAAAATACCGTATGTCTATTATAATTTATTTCATTCCAGATAGTGTTGCGCTAGGCGGGTTTCTTAATATTTCCCATGAATAATAGCACAAAGAAAAAACGGCCGGGACAGTTAGTAGAGCTGCCACAAAACAAAATTAATGTTTTCCTCGTTGCCCCAAAAAAGGATTAATAACAATCCTTATGTTCCCAAAGGGCCATTTTCGGACTTGCCGATTAAAATACTTAATATGCTAGCTATCCCGAATATCGTTAAGATCCTTAAAACGTAGAGTAGTAAGGGTGAAAATCGTCGAGGGTGAAGGAATAGCGCCAGGTCGGTCGTCATTAGTTACGCAGCTTTTGTTAGAGAGGGTAGTAAATAAACAACACACCCCATAGCATGTGGAAAAACCCTAACAATTGAACAGGTTTTAAATCCATCGTAGATGTCCGGTCCATCCCTCTATGTCCGGCCTGACCCGATGACCTTTTTGCCCATTAATCATATCTATTATACAAGATAGGGTCATTTATTCCATTCGTCCAACTCGACTTACTGGAATCGGAATTCTTACAGTCACCGACCACAAACCCCTTGCTCGGCTGGAGGATTCCAGATTATGTCGTTACTTACATTGACCGTTGGTTAGTGCTTTTATCAAAAGGATATACCTACGTGAGAACTCGGTGTTACTTCTTTTTGGTAGTTTGGGTGTCACGAGAATTGTCTTGCAATTTGCATACTCATTCAGCACCAAGAAATGTGTTTTGATTTATACGATCGTCGCTCGCTCGCTGGCTATCTTTTCTCGGGAGCTAGCCGAAAAAATGTAGTTCGCAAAAGGATTTTTGGTTTGGCTTCATTTGCATTTTTTCGGGTGTGGTTGTCAAAACACGAGTAGGTAACCGACAAACGCTGTCCATCGCAGGGGTAGGATGTCTTTTAAGGATTTACAATTTTTTTAATATTTATTTCCATTAATAGGAAATTATCTTTTCTATGATTAAAAAGAAAGCTTGGTTTGGCTTGATTTTTACGGATACGGACATGGCTTGGTTTTCACGTAGCTTTTCTAAGCTTTATTAAGCTTTACCGAGCTTCATCAAGCCTTCAGCTATGATGGTCGTTGATCACGTATGCTGTCACGAGCTCAGTGACGCAGCATAAACAATTGCCCAATTGCCGCCGTCTATCTACTGTCTACTTTTAGTTACCGTTGATTGCTTAATGATGTTAGTATAAATATGAGCCAGACAAAAGTGTCAGATTCCGACGAACTGAGTTACTCTTAGAAAGTTTACCGAAACTCAACTTATTGTTCCAAAAATTTTAAAATGAACTAAATCTAACAAATCTTTTACAATTGACGGTTCTTATTTCTTTGAAACCACTCTTCATCTCTTCTTCTAAACTCCTCACTTCTTTTTCTCTTTGTGCTACATTTATTTTTATAGCTTCTATCTCCTTTCCATTTTCTTTAGCCAGTTCTTCTTTTGCTATTCTTAATTTTGCTTCATCCTACAGATGTCCTTGTAAATTGGTAATTTTCTTCCACTGTATCATCATTTCCGATTCTATTACATGTTCTTGTAACTTGTTTTCCATATACTTCACTAAGTTTTTCTTCCATTAGATTTTTCATTTCTTCTTTCATTTTTTCTGTTCTTCTCTCATTTTTTTCTGTTCTTCTGATATTTTCGAAAAATTTTCACTCAAAAATCGCATCAGCATCTTTGTCTTCCCCATCTTCCTCTTGTGTTTGTCTATCTCCTTCTGCCGAAGTGTCTGGATTTTTCGTATTGTCCAGATTTTCTCCCATAGTTCCTTCTTCTAATATCTTTCTTACTGATACTTCTTCCCCTATATGTTAATTGTTTCTTCTTCCAACTCGAAACCATAAGTTTCTGTATCCCTTCCTTCATTAATTAATGCTTCCTTTAGTCTCGCCATTTTAGTTAGTTTTGTTGTTTACGAGATTACAGCTCATTTTATTGATCAAAATTGGAAAATGCATGCCATTTTATTAAATTTTGTTTCCGCAAAAGGATCACACACAGGTAAATCTATTGCTCAAATATTTCAGAACATATTATAGTTTTATGACCTACACAATAGTCAGTATTTAAGGTGTAACAACAGACAATACGAACTGTTTTGTCTTCATTAAGAAGATTACTTTTGCAGCCGTTTACGAGGTCGGCCGACGCAAGTTTTGCGTTCAAATGCCGCCTTTTTAAACACTGTTTGAAATGATATAAATGGACTGTATCAATTTCGTTTTTGCTTATACTGAATAAAATGAAATGATTTGTGAAACGACATATTTTTACGTTGTATTGGACAACGGAGCGGTCAGCTTGGTAACGCAGCTGACCAAACACTGCTAAGCGTTTATGCTCTGCTACGTTCAAGAATGCGGATGTATGAAGGAATGTGTGCTTACGTGAGAATGTGCGTCTACGTCACACGCCACTAGCAGGTGGTCTAACGGACCCGGAAGTTTTTCCGTCTCAAGATTGACGATTTCGTCTCACTCCTATTTTATTGTCTTATTTAAATATATTTGGCTAGCTACTAGTGCCTTGTTGCCAGTGCTTGTTCGTTGTCATGGACGCGGTTGCCAAGTTGTTTATTAAATATGAATGAAATAAAAATTGTCATTCGGAAGACATGCATTTTGTCTGTTTTGCTCACATTTTAAACTTGGTGGCGCCGGCGCGTTATTTATGAACATTTTTAATACATTAGTTGAGGCTTCTTCTAAAAAATGATGGTTCGCAGAAGCTTGAAAGCTTGAAAATTCTGTAAGAAAAGCTTGGCATGGCTACTATGAAAGCTTGGCTTGTTTTTTCAAACGCTTGGCTGGATTATTCAAGAGCTTGGCTTGAATTCAAGCCTTTGAATCTCTGATCAATTAAGAAACATACAAAGTTGTATACGGATGTTCATTGCCTACGGCGGAACCTCTTCAGATTTCAATTTGTTTTTAAAACATTTTATATGCACTTGTTCTTTGACCCTATCGAAATTATATTTTTCTAAAAATAAAGCTACAAATAGTACTTGAAAAATTACCTAGTAACAAAATTAACATTTTTTATCTCATTCAAAATTGACCTTTAAATTAATATTAAAAAATTTTTATTTTTAAAACGCGTTTTTTTATTACATACATTTTATTTTTATATTTTAGCATCTGTCTCTTTCCCGCTGAATATTTTTGTATTGATAACGTAACAAATCTTTACTGTTTCTCTTATATAACCACATTGTGGGGGAAAATTATAATTTTCTGTGGCTTTTTATCTATTAATTCAAATAGAAAATAGAATTGGACCAAGGACGGTACTCTGCGGGACACCATATTCTATTTATTCTTTTCTTTATTAACACAATACATTTTTTAAATAATTTTGAAAGTGTATGCTTAAACGTCACTTTTAAGAACAACAATCGCGCTCTTAGACCTTAATTCTGTTAGAAGAACTTCCAGGGACATGAATATTCTTGATATTGATCTGTTTTTGAGGTTATATCATCAATTGTTGCATTCATACACGGTGTATCGTACCCAAATCATTGACAGTGACAACTCTATTTTTGATAACCCCATCTGCTAGTATTATATCATGAAAAATAACACCCTTTATGTAATAATTTAAGTATTCACCCACACATTTTCCCCAAAATCCCTGACAGCTGTTTACAGATTTATCCAACATATCGCAACCCTTCGCAAACACGCGTCAAAAGATCCTGTTTTTCGGAAAAACATCCGAAATGCATAAGATAATCAATCCTTTCGATGAATGTACACAGTGAAACCGAATATTTTGGTCATCGGGGTTTCGAAAGTTGACACAATACGGGGTTGTACAGCTGTCCGACGAAAGGCTGAATTATATTCAACCCTTTAGAAGTTGCACAACAAAAATATTAAGTAGCACCTTTTTGTTTGAACAAGGAAGAATGCCGCAAGATCAATATTGTTTCTTTAAGTTCAAAAGAAGATTATGAGCTAAGAAGACTTGAACAATTTAGATGGAGTGACCTTTCAGATTTTTATATATATGGACGATTCCTTTAACATTGTCGTGATTTAAAAGTTAAAATTATTTTATTTTGTATTTCAGGAGCAACATAATTAAAGGTAATCCAAAATTAATTTATAAAATTTAAGAGGATGAGTAGTATTTGAAAAGATAATTTTTATATTATACAGTCTCTTCTATAAAGCTTTAACTTTTTTATCAATAAGATAAAGTATTTATAACAATTAATAGATATTCTATTGAAATAAATTATAAAAATTTATTTTTCTGTCTTGATTTTATCAAAAATCAATATCTTCAATAGCGGAAGTCATATATTAAATAAATTTTTATTTATCATTAAACAAATATATATCTAATAGCTTTTAAATAGTTAGTTACACAAGTTTACAGGTAAGTTATTCAAATAGCTTTTTAATAATTTTAGTCTATAAATAATATTTAAAGACTTAACAATTTTTAAAAACATGTTTTTCTAATCGCATATTTTAAAAATAGCTTTGTAATGAAAAAAAAAATTGATGTTTGGGTCTGTCATTTCTTGTTTTATGCGCCACCTCAAATTGTCTGCAAATATATTCGCAGTATAGTAGAGAATAACTTCATTGAAATCCAAAAGTCTGATATTCAAATGAAGCTGTTATAAGACAATGCCTCCTATCCAGCAAAAATAAAATTGATCGACATGAAATGGCTCCAAGGGGTAACACGGCATATTACATATATTAAGTAAATACAAGATTACGTTAGGTTAGGTTAGGTTTGTTCTCCACCCAATCTGGGGAAGGGAAAAAAATACTCGGGGGTGTTACTGTCCACACAAAGAAAGATGCTGCTCAGAGTCACCAGGGCATACAGGACAATGTCTCTGGAAGCTCTAGCAGTCATCGGTATACCTCCAAGGTATACCTCCGATTGACTTGTCGGTAGAAGAGCGAGTGAGGCTTCTACGGAAGGGAGAGAATTACGAACTCAGCCAGGAACGAGGAAAAACGAGAGACCTGGAGCCATGGATAAACTGTCGTCACAAGAAAAACAAGGAGGAAAACTGGAGAGCGGGACACACTCTCATTACAAAGGTCTTACGGGATAAATAGTTAATGGGTAGAAAGATCAGCAAATTCCTCCCCCGAAGCCATGCCGATAAGGACAGGGTCCTGCAAAGAGAAACTTAACGTGGGTTTTTAGAGGGTAGTGGAAATCTGAGTCCCACATTACCTCTTGACCATCAAAGAGGTGTGCGTAAAAAATGTATTTACAGTTACGATGTTTTAAACCGATTTTTTCTTAACCCACCGTGGACCACCAAAACAGTAGAGGTCAGAATCTATTATTTAAATTTTCTAGACCGAATTTTGACCCTTTCTATCCCGACTTATATTCTCCGAAGTGAAGACAGCGGAATAACGCATAACAGTATCCATTACAATGTGTTTCCTAAGATGAACCGTATCTCTATTGTATATTTTCCCTAATCAGGTGTTAGATCTATTGTAGAGCTACTTGTAATTGCATTGTTGTGACAAACATTGCAGATTCTTATACCTGCAGCGCATCTGACACCTTTCTAAATGCGATAAACCATTTTACATACCTAGTGGCCCGTTGTAGGAAGTTTAGGTAGGAAGGATAATTTTTTTTAAGATTTAAGAGGATCATTATTGTCATCCTTTTGATCTTGACTCCGGATAACAGTAGACTAATTTGTTGAATATTTTAAATCGTACGTATAGGGGATGATAATCCTCTAATACACACCGTTCAGAAGCGTTTTATTTATGGCTTAGCAAGATGATAAAAGTAAATCAGAATAAAAAGGAATCAAGTAAATGACAGTTATAAGTTAAAAATTAACTTTCAAATAATATTTGCTGTATTTTGGATTATAAATCGGAAAAAAAGTTCTTTCCATATGTAGGCAAAACAGAATGTTCTATACAATTAAGGTTTAATGAACATAATAGACCAGGTTTTTTACGATTTGTGGCTGAAATATACATCGAATCGAAAAAAGTTTAATATAAAAGTTGTAGATAATTAAAAAATCTAAAACTATTAATAATTTTTCAACAAAACCTCAAAATTATCGAGAAAAACACTAAAATACGTTTTAAGGGTTGGATATTGTTTTTCTTACGATTTGTATCCTATCAAAAAAAGTTTAATATAAAAGTTGTAGATAATTAAAAAATCTAAAACTTTCGTATTAATCATTTTTCAACATAACCTCAAAATTCTTGAGAAAAACGCTAAAAGACGTTTTGAGGGTTGGATATTTTTTTTTTACGATTTTTAGTTGAAATCTGCGTTCTATGGAAAAAAGATTATTATAAAGGTTGTAGATAATTAAATAATCTAAAACTTTTGTATTAATCATTTTTCAACATAACCTCAAAATTATCGGGAAAAACCCTAAAAACCGGAAAAAAACGAAAAAATTGTTTTTAGCGTTTTTCTCGATAATTTTAAGGATATGGTAAAAAATGATTAATACAAAAGTTTTAGATTTTTTAATTATCTACAACTTTTATATTAAACTTTTTTCGATAGGATGAATATTTCAGCCACAAATCGTAAAAAACCAATATTAAACCCTCAAAACTTACCTATATTTAGCTACCCCCACCCTCAGCCCTCTTGATTTTCTTTAATTTACTTATAATTTACCATAAACTTTCCTACCACCAACATTTTTGTTTAAGAAAAAAATTCCAAAACTATACGATGATTTTTAAAAAGTGGGAACGCTGATCTTAAGACAATTTTAAAATGAACTGGCCACTGTTCAAAGTCTAGTTTTACTCGATCGTAATTCCCATGGTCAATATCATAACTTCCTTTACCAGTACCCGTAGAATCCAAGAACGGACGAACCCCCTTCAATACAGAAGGAATAATCGTAAAAATGCTAATTTTTACCTGCAAAATCGAGTTTTTCAAGTAACAGCTTGCGAATATAACCATTACGCATTTTTGTTGCTCTACCCCCAGTTTATTATTATACAGATACGTCGAAGAACAGTTTTAAGTGAAAAATTATTCAACAAAAATGCACCCTTACGAAGGGGCCGAACACGTCTCCGAAAATTACTTAACAAAAGACCCTATCGGAAAAATTACATCAAACTAAGACCAAGAAAACTAGTTTTAAGGCATTTAAATGACCGCTTAAAAGTTCCTGTTCGTTTTTTTATTAATATCCTAGTTGACCAGTGGTCAAGAGCGAGGGAAGTCTGGTTTCGTGAATCAACCCTTAAAACTAGATAAATACACTGTGGGAAAATGAAATAGTTTGATCCGTTGGAACTGTCGTATGGTTATCAAATTACTTTTTCTATGAATTTATTCATGAATCTCGAAAAATTGTAACCGAAAAGTTTTCGAAAAAACTGACACACTCTGAGTAATAAAATAATATAGTCTGACTACTTTATTTTTTATAATCTTTATCAAAACTATAAAAACTGGTGAAAAAGATTGCAAGAATTGCACAGAGCGACCAATAATTTCATCCAAACTGTTTTTGTCCCTCACCTTTAGTCTTCAATCCAAAGTATTCGAGTTATGACCAATGCACACTGGTCTGTTTCAAACAATTACATACGAAATGACCTCCAAATGCCCACGGTGAAAGAAGAAATTTCAAATTTCGCTCAAAAATACCAACAGAGGCTAAAGCAACATCCCACCAAATTATCAAAGACCTTCATGGGAATATCAGCAAGAAGAAGATTAAAACGTTATATTGTTAGTAACTTATAAAATAGGACTATTGCTCTGCATGCCAATATGTTTGTTGGGAAGTTAAAGAAAGTATATAGTCTATTTCATAGTTATGGATATTATTACTCATTTGCTCTGTTCTAGCAGTAGGAAAGAGCAATGAAGAAGCAACCCACAAGCTCCAAACAGCTGTCCACCTCATCTATGAATGGACGAAGAGATGGAAAATTAAACTTAATGAAACTAAACTTTACAAACAAAAAGATAGATCATATTCCAGTCAGAATAAAGAATAACCTGATTCCATATTCAAACACAGCAAAATACTTAGATGCCAAACTCCGATGGAAAGTGCATGTCAAAAAGAAAAGAGAAGAACTTGGACTGAAATATAGAAAAATGTACTGGCTAGTTGGAAGAAACTCCACCCTGTCTCTATATAATAAGCTTATGCTTTATAAGCAGATACTTAAGCCTTTATGGACCTATGGTATCCAACTATGGGGATGCACCAAAGCAAGCAACTTAGCAATCATCCAAAGATTTCAAAACAAAGCACTGAGGAACATAGTAGATGCCCCTTGGTACATTCGCAATAGGGATCTGGAAATGGACACTGTTGACCAGACCATCAAGAAATTAGCCAAGAGTCATGAAGAAAGACTTCATCATCATGTCAATGACGGGGCTATCCAGCTCCTTGACAATACTGGGTTAGAAAGAAGACTTTTAGTGTGCAAAAGCAGAGCTTGTGATGTACAGAACCTAAGTAACGCTGATGATACCTTAGTTTTAAGTTAGAATTAAATTGCTCATTGGTCACTGTTGACCAGATAATAAAAAAAATTTGCTCTGTTAATGATGGTTAATTATAAATGTACTTTATATTTAATGAGTTGCGTATAGAAGTAATTTATAAATTAGGAAAATTTAAAAAGAAATAGCACTTTTCTATAATTTTGTACCTGCATTTATTTTTTTTTAATATTATTAAAAAAAAATTGTGAAATCTAACGGTAAAATTTTCTGCATCCTTGTTTTTGATTGTTAACTCACTCGTTTTAATACTTCTAACACACTAGCATGTTATTTATCACTTTCTCAACAATTAGTCTCTCTCTTAATTGAAAGGTATTTTAATAATTTCATTAATTATTCAGCTGTTCTGAGTAATTATCCGTTTTTTTTAATAATTCACAGAAATTAATATGAAATCATAAACAATAATTTTGTATCTGCGTATTTCTTAAGAAAATATTAATAAAAGTATGGAAATTAATACTTTTGTTTATTATTTGTCAATCAATGGAATTATAGGTACACGTTGGGTTGTTAAGTCCTCTGTGACTTAAACGATCTATTGAGCCCCGTTCTGTCGCTATAAGGCGATAAGGATAGTTCTCAACGCCTACAACAACTCCTCTAATCCTATCTTTCTAAGGAAATTCTGCTTTATATGTCGCGCTCCCAGGTACAGAGCCCTTGGATTCTGCAAGGACACACATTCAGCAAGAATGTGGATGAAGGTTTGGTCATCCCCCTCGCAGAATCTTCTTGTACTAATTCAAGTTTTCTACGGTGTCCTTCGAGTCGACAATGTATGTCTTAGTCTCTCGAGATCCTTCCAATTGTCAGATCTTTTATTCTTCAATTCTCTTTTGATCTCTCTTAATGTAAGGGTAATGTATCTTTGTCGCCAAGCTTTTTCAGTGATTCTAGGAATTTCCAGACCATCTTTGAGCTGTATGCTTTGATGGATGATGATGATAACCTCTTATGTGTATAGTTTTTGTCAATATTAAGCTGGACCAATTTTCCGATGTCGTGAGTTTCCGCCTGGAAAATGCTTGGGTATTTGCATGAGCTGTCAGAGTGCCAGAACTCCATACATCCGGGTATCACTGAATGGCATGTCTCATGGTTACAGAGGTCCAGTTTTGTATTAGAATTTTTTTAAATAAATATTTTATTTTTAACTTACCAGTTGTTGTGGTAGGATATACGGACTTTCGTCGACCATATTCACACAAACTAGGATGTTGTAAATCTGTTCTCTGTCTCGAAAGCAGTTGATGTAGTTGGTTGTAGTTGTTTTGTTCTTTATCAACTGAAAATAAAGAAAACTACGTTAAAAATATGACATTTATATATTCCGAAAACGATAAATTTCATACTTTTAAACGAAAACTATTTCACACTGTATTTTCTCAAATTGAGTTTTAATTAATCGACATTTGATGAAATGCAGAATAAAATAAAAGCTATTAGAAGTGATAACATACGTATTTAAAAAAAACCCTCATTATTAACTGTTGTTTTATTACTTATTGTTTCCAATAAATAAATGACAACTGGCAATGGCCTTTGTGACCTTGTATGATTAAACGACAAGGAAATACTACGGCGGTAATAGGTCAATAGGAAAAAAACCCTTATTTTATTATCGTCAACATCTTACCGAAGAATATCATGTAAACATTATTGCCGATAACATTTGTAATATTTAATTAAACGCGGTACAGCATCGGACCCATTACCACATCTTGTGGTGTTCCCTTTTACTGTATGGCTTCAAATATTGTAAGGTTATGTTGCTGACGTTTTCTATCTGACAATTGCAACCATAACTTACTTGTGGCGCCAACGTAAACTTGATAAGTAGGAGACCAAAAACAAGAAAATAATATGAATAGATGAGATTTGAATATTAACAAGAGGATATCCAAAACTGATTCGTTTGCAACTCCTTCAATATCTGTTGTTTCAAATGACAGAGTATCATAAAATAATATCTATTATTATATTTTCCTTATTTCATGCGTCAAAGAACAAATCTTTTTAAATATAAGGTCATGTAACGAAATAAAATGTGTTTTTTTTGCGATTCAACCTTTGCAATGACCGCTATTTGCTTTACGATTTTCATGCACTTGAGTAACTCAAATGCAATTTTCTTTTGATATAAATCAAGATTATCGTTTTTGTTGACATTAATACCTCATTATTTTAACTCGTATTTTATTTTATTTTTTAATATTTTAATCGTTTTCTTAAAGTAATAATAATTCGTTGAAGAATATTCTTAAAAAAACAAATTAAGAACAAAGTCGAAAGTCATTTTTGATATAATTACTGAAATTTGTACTCCCATAATCTTAAAATAATAATAAACTTTCATATTTTTGTAATATGAAGAAAGCTCTGGCTACCATAATGTCTTCAACATGCTTCGTTCGAACAGTATTTTTCGTGATACCTTGCCACCTCCTTTCACGATATTCCATTCGATCAAACACCATACCTTACCGGAAACTGACTATTTCCTTGACCCAAAAAAAGTTTCCATTACATTACATTCCGTAGTCGTACAGTCGATACGTTTATGTCTTGGAAGTTGCCACATACAATTTATTCAACAGAAGTCTGCCACTAAAAATAGCATTGGTGGTCCAATGAAAAAAACGTCTTTGATTATACACTCTTCACGAATTTCTCACTTTTGCATTTAAAAAATTATGCAAGCCATTCTTTTATAGCATATCTCACTACAGCGTGGTTCTCATGGCCTTTGACGCATATCGCGATTCGATCTTCATGTTTACATGTCTCTCTAGCCTCTAGCTCGGTATCCAGGATGTTCCAGGACACTCTTCCTTTTGTTTTTGGCAACTATCTTCCCTCTTATCACATTAATTGTCTGGACAAGGTATCGAATTCTAAAATGTCTTCTTTTATCCACTCCTTCTAGTTTTTCCTGCCCGTCGCCATCGTTTTCAGCTCCTCTATTGTTTTTCCTTTGGTTGCTGCTAGCTTTCCAATTTCACTCATCCACGCTTTCCTTGGTCCACCTCTACTTTCCTTTTTAATATGTTTTCTTAATGCCTTTCTTACGTAACTTGTCATCTTCGCACTATTCCTCATTCTTTCTGTATAGCGATAAATCGAGTAGTACCGTTGGCACTACGTATCAGTCTAGCACAAGATCGTTTAGATCTGTAAATAATCGGGACAGCCAAGCGGTTCTTCTTCGAACATTTCGAAACATTACGTGGGAATCATTGAATATCTCTTACATAATTTATGCAATCAATAAATCATAATACGGTGTTTTATTGGGATATCAAGTTTTTAAGTAGTTATGACCATAATTTTAAATTAATGTATTGGGAGGTATTGATAAAACTTCGGTTCATGGCTACAAGTATTTAATCTTAATATTGTAAGTATAAGAACTAAGGACAAAAAAAAGGAAATTTAATCATGAAAATAGTTTAAATGTGTTTCAATAATATGTAATAAATAAATTTACAATCAGTATTAAATATTCTTCAATTTAACCACCAGATTAGAATTGTATTGACCTGGTAATGGTAATGACAAAGCTGATCAACTTGCAAAAAGGGTGAATTGCTGTTAGTGGACAAAAGTAAGCTGAGAGTGATAAGAGGACTCATGACTAAGACACTGAAACATGAACATCGCAAGTATTTAATCTTAATATTGTATAAGAAACAAAGAAAAAAAAAGGAAATTTAATCATGAAAATAGTTTAAATGTGTTTCAATAATATGTAATAAATAAATTTACAATCAGTATTAAATATTCTTAAATTCACCCACCAGAACAGAATTGTATTGACCTGGTAATGGTAATGACAAAGCTCATCAACTTGCAAAAAGCGTGAATTGCTGTTAGTGGACAAAAGTAAGCTGAGAGTGATAAGAGGACTCATGACTGGTCATACATCAGTAAAAGGAACCTGAGACACTGAATCATCTGCATCGCAACCAGAAAGAGAAAAAAAATTGCTTATGCATCATGTAAAAATTTAAATTTTGTTTTAATTACCTCTCCATTTGGTATTAGGTAACTTTAGGAATAAACTTGAAAAATTAAAACAAAGGAAGGTATTACAAAATGTGCTATTAACCTCCTTAGTTGTAATCCTTATTGTTGGTAAATATTTTGTTTCCGTCATTCTAGAGATGTACAATGAGAATTTAAAACAGAGCCTGTCTATTTTATTTTATGTACAGCGTGGCCACTAATGTAATATCCAATTTAGAAAAATATTTTCTTTTATTTAGTCTTCAGAATTATTCAGAATATATTTTCTATAATTATTATTTAACTGCAAGGGCCTTGAATGGTGTCGAAGAAGAAAAATAACAAACTGACAGAAAAAATAGTAATACACCCAAAAAATTATGAGAAATGCGGTATATACTATATGTATATGGAGTTTTGACGTATGGTAGGCATAAATTTTGTAATGAGGTTAAAAAATGTACCTTTTAAAGGAAGTTGATATTTCGTACCGAGCGTATTATGTAAGTACTCGTTCAAAGTTGATTTCTATGTAGGTTAAGGCCGACAAGTACTGAAAAAATAAATACCTGTGTGTGTATGTCGTACACCAGTGGCAGCGAATATTCTCGAAAAGCATAAAAATTAATAACGCAATATTTTTTTGCAATGTGCGGCAGAAAAACCTCATGGAAGGTCGTAGGATTTTCGAGAAGGTAAATAAACATGGAATACCAAACATTTTACATGCAAATAATGTAATATTAATCCAACAAATATATTTTGACGTCTATTTTACAGAAGATTTTGATTTAACAGTAATTCAACACCTTTTGTATAATGATTGATTTGTATTTTACTAATAAAAAAGCATCTATACCTGTACTAGTAGAAAAATGCTATTGAAAGTATGTATTTTTCTAAAAAATTTAGAATTTCAGAATACCTCTCTGATATATTTATCATCCTACATTATGGACCGTTTTTTAGCTTATATACTTGGATGAGAATAACTTGTATGTCATCGATATCAACCATGAAGTAAAGCATGGCATACTGAGATTATTTCGATATAAAATTTGACAAATATGTCAATTTAAAATAGAAAATTCCAATACCATAAAATTTTATGAATTTTTCAACTCGATTTTTTCCACGAAATATAAAGAAGTTATGGGTTTTTTATTCTGTAAAATAAGACGAATAAAAAAAAACATCGCCAGGAGACGCCGCTGTTTTTTAACAAATGCACTTGCTGACTCTCGTTGCCCAACTGTCAGCACAATTTCGCTGATTGAGCACGCACGTTGTGTTTTATTGACGATTTTTAGTGATAATTTGATTAACCCAATTAATTGACATTTTTCTTATAATTTATTAACGCCAAGAAAACACTAAACAAAAGTAGGTTAATATCGACTATGAGAAATATATAGAAATATAAAAAAGCCTTTAATATTATTATGAGAAAAGTGAATAAATTAAGTGGAATAAAATCAGTTTATAATATATTGAATTTTGTATTAGAAAAATATCAAAAAGTTTTAGCGAAAATAAAGCCATTAAAACCGTTTATTCGGACACTAATATTAATTTCGTTGAACTGCTGTCCCAGTTATTTTGACATTTCCCATTTGATGTCGTAACTAAATCTCTCACACACAGGTTGGTTTCCAAATGATACAGACTCAACCTTGTACCACTCATCAAACTTACTTTAAAAATTAATCAAGACACTCTGGCGAGTATACAAGGTGAGCCAAACAAATTTTCCCACGAAAAACGTAAAAAATTTATAAAGGCGCAAATATTCAATTTGAATTTTATATAGAAAAAATTTCTTCTTCATTACTTACAATTCTGTATATACTTTTAAAGTCCGTTTAATCAGCATCACATTAAATTATAATCAACAACAAAGGTAAAGGTAATGTATCTGCAGATGCTTAGTCTGAATCCATACCGTAGAAGTAGCCCTGTTAAATCAAAATTAGCACAAATTGTTGCGCATTATACTGTAGTTGTTATACCTATAGGTACTTAGTTCCTTTATACATAACATAAATAAGATTCCTAATAGTACTTGTACTTTTATATAGAACTAATAGTGTCAATACTACTACTAGGGCGGCTGCAACACGCTGAAATGAGTATAAAATTCACAATAACAATATTGAAATAAAATAGCAACACGACGTCAACTTAACCTCACTTAATGACACTTATAAAAATAAAAGTGGCAACAAGTTAATTCAAAATTTGACAAATATTTATTGTGAAGTAAGATCTTTTGAGTATTAATATTAAGGAAAAGATTTAAATTTAATGTATATTCATGTGCATTATTAATTTTTTTTTGTAGTAGTCCTCCCTGTATTTATTCATTAAGTTTGTCACAGAAATTAAAAAAAGTGTGTTAAAATCCTAGAAAATAGCTTCCGAAATATTTTGAAATATTAAAAATTAGGAATGAGGTCGTTTAAAAATAGTAAACAAATAAAAACTTGAGTTTTTGGCTTGCAAGCAAAAAGTTGTAATTTTTAACTACCTATTTGTAATATTAATCATTTTTTAGTGTTCATATATTTTTTAAAACGTAGTTGTACGTGAAAATGTAATTATTTCTATTTTTATCTACCGAATTACAAGTTTCAAATTCTTCAAATAACCCTATTAGAAAAAGTCTAAAGGTCTAAAATATGGAGAGCGTGTAGGTTTCTTCAGAAGACTTTCCTTACATTTGTAGGTTATGTTATGTTTGTTTGTTCAGTTGCTTTTTAGTGTAGTGTATACTGCACTGACAGAACCGATTAGCTATTCGCAACCCTTAAATTCAATGAAGAAGTTCTAATAACATGCTATTTTGCATCGAAAAGTATTGTGTATATTTTATTTATTTTAGTACTTCTTACACCATACGGATCCAATGAAACGTGAAATAACATTGTAACAATCTATAAAATGTCGAAACGTTGTTTAGTTAACCTAAAAGTTCAATAATTTATTTATAATTAAAATTATTGAACGAATATTCGTTGTCTTCCTCATATTTTTCTAAAAACTCGAGCCCAGATCCACTGTGCCTCTTTTATCTATTTACCTCACTTCATTAAATGATAATAGATAGTTTTAATATAATAATATAATATTAGAAACATGAGTAGTAAGCAGACACGACGTCATTTAAATGTTTACTATGCCGTGTTTTACTATTTAGGTTAAGGCTGTACTCATAGTGGAAAAAATATTATTTGTCCTATTGATAAATTGTTTATAATAATTGTGTTAATTTCTTTACTAGGACTGAGTAAATTACAGTCCCTGATTATTATATTTATATACATAAAACTGCAATGGACTGACATTCCATTATTTTTAAAATAACTATTAAGTCATAAGAACCAAATATTTTTCTGAGACCAATTATACATTTTTTATGAATCATTTAATAGTCCAAGAGCAGCTAGCAGCTTAAAATACAATCTGGCTAATGTGGAACACCCCGAAAGCCTTGTCAGACTCGTCTAATGATCGTCAGGCGCTTAACTAAGTGGCTTGTGAGTATGGCAAATCCTTCTTGATTGTACATGTCAGCCAGACGCGTATTTTCAATAAAATTATAATATAATCTATCATGTGACGAATTTTCAAACCAAACTTTATGTTCCACTTTAGTAAATGCATTTATATATTTATTTATTTGGAGTCGAAGGGTATTCGCTGACTAGTTTGGATAGACTTAGAGTTATTAGGGAATGCAGCAAATAGGTTGTAAAGAAAACTCTATGAAGATGGACCAAAGTTAAATTTCCGAAAGCTTGGACCATCTTTATAGAGTTTTCTCAAATAGGTTGTAAAGAAAACTCTATGAAGATGGACCAAAGTTAAATTTCCGAAAGCTTGGACCATCTTTATAGAGTTTTCTTTACAACCTATTTGCTCCTGGGCTATCTATCTGTCTACAGTGTGCCTTCACATAAACAGTCTTTGTTGCCAGGCGCGTTGCTGGCAGTGAAAGAACTCTGTAGTCGTGTGGATTTATAAATTTTGCTGTGCAACTAAATTTGTGCATCTTTCAACTTGGATGCAGTATTACTAACTTAAAAAATTGAGGTCAAACACATGATTTAGTCTCGTCCATTAAACAGCATAATGTTCCCAATTTAACTTTGCCTGCAACGAAAAATAAACATTAAATCTGCCCGACCCAAATGCACATTTGTTAAAAAGTTTTGTTAACATAAAAAAAAACGGTGGAAATTGTATCATCCGTATTTTTGGTGAACGCGTTTCAGAAAATCAAACTTCCTCCGATTTCGGTAAACAATGAGAAAAATATGCCAAGTTTCTAAGCAGCCGGAAGATATTTTTGAATTCATGAGCGCAATTACACGTTCAATTATAAATATACTAGACACGTGTCGATTTTTTTATGTTCACAATGTATTTTGTACACCGGAATTCTCAGTTTACGTTATTTATATATTTGATTTCGCGATTTCCTTTGTGTTAGAAATTTTAAGGTTAAATATACTCTTGGGACTTTATAAAAAAATATACTGATTTGTGGCTGAAATATGCATCCTATCAAAAAAAGGTTAATATAAAAGTTGTAGATAATTAAAAAATCTAAAATTTTTGTACTGATCATTTTTTAACATAACCCCAAAATTTTTGAGAAAAACGCTAAAATACGTTTTAAGGGTTGGATATTGTTTTTTTTACGATTTGTAGCTGAAATATGCATTCTATCAAAAAAAGTGTAATATAAAAGTTGTAGATAATTAAAAAATCTAAAACTATTGTATTAATCATTTTTCAACATAACCTCAAAATTATCTAGTAAAACGCTAAAATACGTTTTAAGGGTTGCATATTGTTTTTTTACGATTTCTAGTTGAAATATGCGTTCTATGGAAAAAAGTTTATCATAAAAGTTGTAGATAATTAAATAATCTAAAACTTTTGTATTAATCATTTTTCAACATAACCTCAAAATTATCTAGTAAAACGCTAAAATACGTTTTAAGGGTTGCATATTGTTTTTTTACGATTTCTAGTTGAAATATGAGTTCTATGGAAAAAAGTTTATTATAAAAGTTGTAGATAATTAAATAATCTAACACTTTTGTATTAATCATTTTTCAACATAACCTCAAAATTATCGAGAAAAACGCTAAAATACGTTTTAAGGATTGGATATTGTTTTTTTACGATTTGTAGTTGAAATATGCGTTCTATGGAAAAGTTATCGAGAAAAACACTAAAAACCACGCGCCTACTCCTTAAAAAAACTTTTACAATCAAGTGTTCATTCTATTTCATGAAAAAATAAATACTCTCTGTATCAAGACTAATTTTCAAAATTGCGTTTCTTATAAATATCATATTATTAACGTAATTTCTAGCTAATTTCCTTGATTTTTTTCGTACATCCTGTGTTTATGTATCTTCAAACGATTTCGACATGGCGGTTACACACTTTTCATTCTTGGCAACTACTTGATTTGATTGTATCGTTAAACATCCTATTCTTCAAAAGGGGAAGTTGTATAAGTATTTCCGGGTGACTAACAATGCTTTTTTTTTCACTCTGAATCGTGCACCCTTTTATTTATGCGTTTGACCTTTTCATAACTTCAGAAATAAAGATGTTTATTGGCGAAGATTGGAATATTTGATTTTTAATAAATTGGATCAACAAAATTTTGTGTCAACAGGTGGAATTTTGGATGGGTGTCTTATTCTCCAGTCGAGTAGGTTTAGTAGACAGATTTAAGTTACCCAAGGTTGAATAGACACTTGTTTATGTTATATTTAAAATTAAGTTATATAAAAATAACTTCTAAACTGCAAATATTGTGTCAACAGGTGGTATTTTGGATGGGCGTCTTATTTTCCCGTCAAGTAGGTTTAGTAGACAGATTTAAGTTACCCAAGGTTGAATAGACACTAGACACAATAAAAATAACTTCTAAACTGGAGATTTTGAGATTTTGTCGTACCTAAAAAGGCTCCTAAACATTAGAGTATCGACCCACGTCATCGCTTCAATTTCTATCGAAAAAGATCTGAATATCCATAACAACTTCCTCATAGCTAATAAACAATTCGCAACGCGTAATAATACCATTATCCTGACTACTTATTATAGTCCTCCAGGAAACATTAGCTAAAATTTTTGCGGTT
Source organism: Crepidodera aurea (assembly GCA_949320105.2). Classification (NCBI taxonomy): domain Eukaryota; kingdom Metazoa; phylum Arthropoda; class Insecta; order Coleoptera; family Chrysomelidae; genus Crepidodera; species Crepidodera aurea. Next base: position 16,105,524 of record OX439480.2, read on the forward strand.
GTACAACTATATATTTTTTCCTTGATAGATTTATCGGTATTCTCGACAGGATATATAAAAAATCTGGCGGTGGGTCTATAAGCTAGATGTAGGTGGACCGAAACCTAAGAATGTATCCTAAACGTCGAAAAAGATTATTTTTAATCTTCAAACTTTCTTATTGACTTTATGGTTCAACCGATTCTAGGAACGGAGGTAGGCATCACCGGCGCGGCCACAACGTAATAGGAAATATATTATTTCAATGAAATATTTAAAGAGACACATCTCTAATTCAAAAATTAACTGTTGTTGAATTCGGTATAGTTAAAATAAATCTCTCTTGCACTATAACAAATAATGTTTGAGAGTAATTTAGAATTTACAAGACCATAAAACAAGCAAAATAGCGTTGACATATCTCATTCTTATTTTACCAATTTTTAACATAACCATTATAAACAGTAAAGTTGAAGGTTGTGGCTAATTATGGATAATACATTATTTATTGCTTATTCTTTTATACAACTTAAGGCAACGCTGTACAGATCTAAATTTCTGTCTTTGTCCGTTTCACTGATAAGTACATTTTAACCAGCGAGTAAGTAGGAATCTGTTTTCTAGCTGCTAATTCCACGAACGTATCATTGTAGAGTTGATTTAGAATAAGGAAGATTTAGAATAGCAAGTAGAGCCTATATTATACATATGCACGTAGTTAAATTATAAAAAAAATTAATTTTAACAGTTTGGATTTCATTAAATTGACAGAACCGTCCTTCATAAGTCAGAATAAAGTTCTTTTACTTAAGGCAAACCTTTCCTGTATTTAAATTAAATACAGGAAGCCTTTTAATTTAAAAACACTGCCTTCAATATGCCAAGGGCCAATAAAACTCTCAATCATTTTTGGTTCTAGTATAGTAAAATGCGCAGTTACAACTCTCTTCCGCATCGAATTCCAATGTATTACGGGAAGTAAAACAGTTGCACTTAGAGACAAGCGCCAAAACTCTAAAACAATGCGCATATAGTAAATAATTTGGAAAAAAACATGGAAAACTAATTTATATATTTTTTTCGAGAATAGTGTAAAACATTTAGGTTCATTCACTACCACAGTCCTCTACCTTGACAATTTTGAGGTTATGTTGAAAAATGATTAATACGAAAGTTTCAGATTTTTTAATTATCTACAACTTTTATATTAACCTTTTTTCGATAGTATGCATATTTCAGCAACATTTAGAAACAAACCAATTTTTCTGTTTTCTCCAAAGGAGGCGTTGCCTCTTAAATCGAGAAAGAGGTGTGTAAAAAAGAAGAGGTCCTATATTAAAATTAGAAAGTCTCAGACTGGTAGACAGACAGAATTTTTATATTATAGTACCGTAGCAACCATCAGGTATAAAACCCTTCTAAACTATTTGACCTATAAAAAATAGCCTTAACCCTTTCGGTTCTGTGGCCAGGGCCCTTATTAAAGGGTTTTTTATAACATGGTATTCGAGATTAAATTGTTGGTGATACATTAAGACCTGTTAGGTTAGAAGCGATTTTTTCTTCCGGCTTTTTTAATAAACTGATATTTCTATATATTAAAAGTCCTTTAGTATGTTCAACTTAACTCAAAACGTTAACATTATAAATTGAAGATAGAATTTTGCAAAAAAGCGAGAAATGCAGATACGAGATTAGTTCTATCAACTTTTTTTACATTTATTTAGCACTCCTAAAATTCTTATGGAATAATTAAGACTTATCTAAAAGTTTTTATAGTAGCTACATCATTATCGGCATAAAATTGTGATGTTTTGTAAAATTTATTATTTTTTGTGCATATATCAAGTAAATACATCCAATTAAGGCTCAATATAATATCACTATTCTAGGGTAACAAGCGTTATTTTCATTATTAGATTAACGAAAAATTCCTTGGTCCTTCGAGCCCAAATTTTATGACGGATTTGATGATTTATTTCAATTTCCAATGATGATACGAAGATTCATCTTAACACAACTCAACGGACGATCCGCCGTACGCGTAATCCGGCACGCACAATAACCGGAAGTACCGGAAATAGTCGGCGAATGATGTAACAGAAACAATTGATCGCTTATTTTTTGACGGAAATCCTAATCGAGTCAACCTTGGAGCCGACGACCGATCGTCACTTTCACTGCAACCACGAGCATTTTGGCAAGCCGGCAATTGTTTTATAATATGGAGGTCGAAATCCGAATGGAGGTGTATTTAAGACTGTGACCCAAATTCATATCATTACCAGTCCGAGATGGAAAAAAAACCGTCTTGGAGTCGTTATATAATCGTTTCAAAACAGTAAATCACTTTATTTTTTGCAACGACAGTGAGAAATTTTTCGCAAACGTATTTATATGTCTATAAATATCTTCGGTATTATCGTTGTAATCAGATTTGCGTTTTTTAGACGTTTCAAACAAGTAGGATGTACCTAAAAGTAATAGAAATAAGAATCATTGAAGTTACCTTGAAGATTAACCATTTGTTTATCGTCCCTTGGGCTGTTAAAGTCATTACACCACAATTTTGAAGTTTTTTCACTATCTAGACACCTTTGACTTTGACATTTCACATACATTTTCATTAAACGTCAGTGCAAATCAAAGTCAGGAATCAAGAGAACAAATCTGTAAAATAACAATCCGTTCAGTTTCTGATTACTTGCGATTAATATTTTTGTAACCAATTTTGACTTTCCCGACATTTCCAGGAAACTATTTATAAAAAATCAATGAAATCAAAATAAATCGAACTATTTTGTCAAAACAAAATCAATCTATTTTCACTTTTGGCAAGCGATACCCACTTTTTCTGCCCTTGCGGAAGTATCCAGCATTAAAAAGACCGGCGTTACGTCAGAAATCAATATGTCTGCCGCGCTGTGACGTCAGCGAATTCACGCCCGTCTCGAAAAGTGAGAGTAGAATTTCCTTTTCAACCATGTCTCGATTTAACGCCGTTATCTAATACTGGCTGAAAAAAAAATCTAGCTTAACCTTGCTCTTCAAAACCGTCGAATTTTAAAAATCAGTTCTAAATCTATTAGCGAAAAATAAATCTGTGATGTTATTAGCACATAAATTTTTGAATCTTAAAATACGCTGTTGTTCGCTTATTTTTAATTTTGACACCGTGGTCCGTCCGTTGAAGCAGTTGGACCAAAGATTTTTAAGGGTAATAATAATGCTGATGCTGATTTCACATCAAGCCCAAAATATTTTGTTTTGGTGTAGAGATTTTAACAGTTTTAGGTCACGAAACTTTTGGAAAAACTAAAAAAAGAAGAAGAATGAAAGTACCCGTTTCTTCTATCAGTAAAAAGCTGCAAAAAATCGGTTAAATCGCAATAAAAATAATTCAAACGTAAATTCGTCGCCATATTTTTATTTTGATGTATTTTTTTGTTTGTTCCATCTAGAACGCTTTCGTTTAAAACAAAAACAACAAACGGCCGATGAATAACAGCAGTCTGACATGCAAAATAGGTGCATAACCTCAAAATGAACATTGTACGTTGACCTAGGAAAGTCTAGCCGTATCGATCACCCGAGTCCTGGAAACCTAGGCAATCACCGCCGGAAATTACCTTTTTTTCGCTGCACTTTTGCTATCAAGCACGTCAATCATTGGACACGAAACGCTTTTGACAAAATAAATATTTACCGGACAGCGAGACGTATGTAACGATGGGCGGGGTTGGTAACTAAAGATTTTTAACGCCAAATGAATGTTTTCAGTTTAATTTTAATATATAAGTGTGTAGATCTTCTTTAAAAGACCAAAAAATACTCAAGACACTTTAAAAATGTTTGGTGGCTAGTAAAATATGATATACTTCCTGTAGGAGGTGTATGAGAGTCGCAGCCATATTTCTTATTGTTTAATTTTGGGAAAAGACAAAAAATCACCAGGGGTAGAGTCTGGGCTATAAGATGGATCCTTTCGAAGGACAGAAAAGTTGAATATAGAATAAGTGTGTTAGGAAAATCGAACTTTTGCGTAGATTTGCCAATTAATCGGAGAAAAATCCACTTGAGAGAAGAAATTATGTTTCCCAAAAATTAAAATAGAAAATAATAACAACACGTGCCATTACTATAAATCTAATGATAATATAATCTTTGGTAATGACGTTAGAAAGATTTGCGCAAATTTCGCAAAAATTTAGTGTCATTGACATTGAAATATAAATATTTTTCGAAAAATATCTGAAATAGGAAGGCAAATTATACAATCGGAGTTAGATAAATAAATTCTAAATTGTAATATTTACGAAAAAAAAAAAACTAGTAATAGTATGAGATTAGGAAAAATATTCTTGCTCAATTTATAAATAAATTGTTATATTAAAAAGAGTCTACAAAACATGTTTTACATAACAAGCAGTACCTTAAAATTAAAAGAGGTAGGATATATTAAACAAATGATTTTTTTCAAATCCCTGAAAATCCATCGTAACTCGATAAAAAAATTCAATTTCGAGATACGTGACAAATTAGTAAAGTTGTAAAGATAAATCCTGGTGAAATAATAATTACAAAAAAAGTCAATTTCGTGATTCTCGTTTAGGAGGATTTTGTATAAATTAATGATTAAATCTCAGCTTCACTTAGTGCAAAAATTGATTGTAAGTAATCTAGATATAGAAAAGAAATTGTTACGGTAAAAGTTTACAAATAAATATTTTTTCTATGGCCTCATCCAGTACTAGTATGCAGTGTCAATTATAGAGAAAATTCAAACTCAAGTTTGAATATTAAATCATTATTAACGCAAAGGTTTATAAAGCAACTTCTTTTTCTTCTTCTTATTCTTAAGACTTATTTTCTTCCGATAGCACCCAAAAAATAGCTTAAAAATAATTCTTAAATTAAAAGTGAAATTGATATTTATTGAGTATACCTATTTAGATATTTTTAATGTATAATTTGAGTAAGGACGTAGTTATTTTGTGGTTTTTCATACGTACCGTGATAATAAAGCTACAACAATTGTTTTAATGAAGACGTTTGAGGAAATCTAGCGTCATAAAAATTTTTATAGCGGATATGACTTCAGATACAAAACGGATAAGGTCAGACACCCGCCATAGATTGCAGTAGGTTTACATAAAAATTGTGTAAAAAAAGGACGAAGTATTTTCGTCACAATTTTGTGCTATCATTAATGTTCTAATAGACTATAGACATCAATTCCGCCTCTCATCTACAGTATAATTTTAAAATACCCTAACTATGCATGTAAAAAAAATTATAAACAGCATCATTGTAAAAAGCCAGATACAAAGTAATTCGCATTTTAGTGTCTATTAACACAACTTTTATAACCCCATAACGCTACGCTTGTAAAGAAGGTGGAATTGTCTAAAAATCCCGTTATTTTACAAGGGTTGCTTCTATAAAAACTTAGGGCTACTGTAAAATAAATTTGAGTACCTTCATAAAAGTTTACGCGGCTTTAATCTGAGTATGAAAATTTAACAGATGAGGGTTGCAGTTGATGTATATTGATGAGAGTTAAGAAAAAATCAAGACGGCTGATTAAAAGTTCCGGAAGGGGGGTGGGGGTAACTAAATATAGTTTTGAGAGTTGATATTTAGATTAGAAAATCTGAAATTAGTAAAATGTCGTCTTAGTTTGGAAAATCATAATTTGGATGAATCATGAGCTTGGAATCTACAGTGTGTTAGTTGATTAGTCGTGTAGAAAATGATTTTTGGAGTTTCAACTTGATCTGACGGAAAATATGCGCTGAAACTGAAAAATAAATTAATGTAATTTTTATTTTAAATAGGGGGTTAAAAAAATTGCTTAGTTTTCTTAAAAAAAGTAATAATAGTGGATTTTGTAATAAAAAATAAAGTAATTATCTATAGCACCGGGTTTCCGAACCTTTTTTTTTAAACTAATTATTGATTTAACCTACTAAACCATTTTTTACGTACTTGTAAGTAAATATCAGCCAGGTGATAGATAAATCTCGAAAGGCTCCAATTTTTTACTGAGGTATACATTACATTTGACCTATTTTTTTATTGAAAGAATACCGTTATTTCCCTCACACACATTCTGTTACATTCACAGGTAGCAGATTTCCAAATTTTTACCTGCCCTACAGTTATTTTAATTTTTCAGAGGGTGGTATAATATAAACTTTATTGGATACAGGTTGAGGTATTTTTTTTGCGGAGCGGTAGATAAAAGGTTTATCTGAGAACGGTAAATTTGGCGAAATATTTCTCGAAATCGGAGATTTTTTACCTAGAAAGGTCCCGTACCCTATGAGAAAGGGATACGAAATCGAGTGAATTGACCATATGGGGTTTTTTGGAGTAAGTACCAATTTTTTAGATTTTACGATATCTTTAAATTTGCGGTTATAATTATTAGTTTCTTTTAATAATCTAGTTGAACAATTCTATTGTATTTTATGGCCAAAATCCCAAGCGTGTTCACATATTTTTGATTTTCCGAATTGTTTATTTTTAATGTATGATTAGTGTTCATTAAGTCTAATATGAAAAGGTCTAGATGTTTTTCCTATATAAAATTTATTACATTCGCATGGAATTTTGTAAATACAATTTTTTGTATTTCAAAATTTCATTAAAATGTTTTGTATTTATATATATATAGTTCAAGTAATGACTTCTTGGTGATGAATAAAATTTTATACAGGGTGACTCACAAAATGAGGTTACAGAGGGCATATAGTGTTTTTAGCTTTAACTATGTGTTATAAAGTTTTTGTATTATATTAAATATATGTACGCTCTGCAACTCTATGTCATACAGGGTGTTAAAGTGATTGCAAAAACTTTAAAAATTAGAAAAGCTGTGTTTTGTGCACTACGCTGTATTTCTAAAGTTTCTCCGTCAACTTTATAAATTAATACATTTTCACATTAACAAAAGTTTAGTATTTAACACATTTTAGGCAAACTAGTCATAGGATTACAACAAAATGTTGCTAAGTTAAATACTAAACTTTTGTTAATGTGAAAATGTATTAATTTATAAAGTTGACGGAGAAAGTTTTATAATACAGGATGGTGCGCAAAACTCAGTTTTTCTAAATTCTAAAGTTTTTGGGCGATTTAAGTTTTCTTCATTATTTTTAATGGCTCACGATTTATATATTTATTTGGGAAGTTGTTTTTAATCAAGACAGATTTAACAAGTGATAATTGGCCCAATACTACATTCAAATTTAGTAAAAACCCCTTATATTCAATTACGAAACACCCTATATACAGAGTGTGGAAGGTTGAAAAAGTTTATGCTGGAAAAAATCTCCAAGAACACTCTCTTCATGATTTTTTTTCAGAATTTTTCATCCACCAAGTGCTGAAAAAAATAATCATTAAAAAATCGCCTCAAAAAACTATTAAACAGGTTATTTCAAGCATTTTGTCTAACTCGAACTTAATTTTTTTAATAAAAACAATTTAAAAAAAATAAAATTTTGATGTGTCCAAAGTTTGTAGAGAGCTACGATTTTTTCTGAATTTTTTAAAGGATGTATGCAGAGTGTGGGGGGCTGAAAAAAAATATAATGAAAAAGAGCTCCAAAACCCCGTTTTTTAAAGAATTTTTCAAGTATATTTTTTCTAATCTCAGATGAACATTTATTTCCGTACATTATTTATATTGCTATTCAGTCGTCTGGAGCATGCAGATCAGTAGTGTACCGTGTATAATATTTAAACAAAAATCCATTAATGTTTTTATCGGTTGTTTCAGCTCATTCAATTGAATCTGGCCGGTACTCAAATTTTTTTTTATTTTTAAATAACCTGGAGTAACAAAATATTTGATTAAAGATAAAAATTCTTTGAATAAATTGGTTTATTGTTAAAATTATCGATTATTTTATGAAGTCATTACGTCTGACATACTTTTTCTATTCGGAACGATTAGGATTATTAACTAGAAATCTAAGAAATACGATAAACTTAAAGAACTGAAACTCTTCGTTTTTATGGACAACGCCTTGGCACGAACACGAATATAGGCATAATAGAACTGGAACTACTTCGTGAAATTATATAGATATTGAACACTTTCTTCTTCTTTACGTTACGGCTGGACAGAGAAATTCCATTTTCTCAATTATACAGGGCATATCAAATACATTGCCTCGTTTTCTCAGTTGTATTTGTCGCCGTTTTCCAGCGCCACTTTAGGGACAACACTGTTAAATGTGTGCTCTGTATTATTTGACTACTGTAGTATTTATATTTGGCAACGCCGCGTAAAAGAAAAAGACAGACAAATGCATATGGGTTTGACATTAGTTTATAAATAACTTAAGCGCTCCGTCAGAAAAAGGCAAACATATTTTCCGTTTTCTCACAGAAAAACAAATGACAATTACTCGTGCTATCGAAACAGAATCGGAGGAAGAGGGTGTTTTAAATCACCCATAATTTCCTTGATTTTTATTCAAGATAATATCACACCTTAATAATTAAGAAATAGCATTCGAAAGGAAACTAAATTTCCTGTTAAGTTTAATTATTTACATAGTTATGCTAATCAACTATACCTTAGATAACTTAATTATGGTTATGAAAATTTACATTAAATTCTAATAATTTCCATTCTCATTCTTACCTTAACTTTGGGCTTTTAAGAAAAAGTAAATAAGAAGAAGAAATTATATATTTCATTGTGTAATGCTCTAAAATAAATATGTTTAGACCTTTGTCCAACATATGCGGATATTAAAAACAAACACAGTTATTATTATATAAACGAAAAACGAGTAGGAAAAAATCGACCCAGTTATGTAGGATATACAAATAACATTTGTTTACCATTACAATAACATTGTTTATTAAAGCATTTTAATAAAACATAAAAGTAATAATATTGAAGTGGAATCACGGTTGATCGATTATTTATAAAAACAATTCGTAAAAAAAACCGCGTCCTTTGCTAAATTTTATAACAATCTCAATGCCAGCGGCGTGATCTTGAGGCGATACCGTTTTTTGTTGATCCTACAATTAGGCCAAACAATAATAAAATGAATGCTATTTTTAGAATTAACTAAAATATATAAAAATTGGTAATTCAGTTTATAAATGATTAAAAAACGATTGTAGGTGTCAAAAGGGCACAAGAAGGTGGTTAAATGAGATGAAATCAAAGAAATAATACCAAAGTTATATTTTTTAACGTCAAAAAACGATTGGCTGTGTCATTGTCATTGATGCTTTGTGTTATACGCGTCTTATAAAAGTAGTGGAAATAAATATCGATTTTCCAAAAAATATCAAAGAAAATATGCACCCAAAGCAACCAAAAATGTATTGCCGGAGTAATCCAGACCCTCCTCATAGAATTAGCGGGCGTTATGGCCATAACGCCCTCTCATTATGCCCTAGGGCATTATGAGTGTGTTTATAGCAACCGTATCCAAGGTAAAATAAACAAATAATGTATAGGTAAGTGAAAAATAATATGTTTTTTGACTTATTTTGGCGGGGCGAACAAGTATTTTGGTTAATTGAGATGCAATCAAAGAAATAATATCGAAATTGTATTTATTTGACATTAAAAAACTCATTTTGGCTGGGCCATAGTATTTAGGGTAAAAGGGCACAAAGCAATATCAAAATCGCAGTTTTTTGACAAAAAAAAAATTAGCATAGAGGAGTAATCAATAAGGAAAAATTTTATCTTAAATTTCTTATATTTTTACATCAAAAACACAAGTCTAAATGAACAACTCGATGTCGGTGATTTAATTAACTTTTAATACAAAAGAAAGTTCGTTCCACTAAAATTTTTTACACGAACAGAATGAATTCGCTTTACTGGGAAATCGAGGAAAACTCTCCGGAATTTCCACTGCCTGTTACGGTACGTTTAATATCGATTCAAGGACGACCGTGACCTAGAGTAAGGGGCGGAAAGGGGGGCGGTTGTGCCAACGGTCCTTTTCAAGTTCCTGCCCTTTTTTCGTCCTTCAAAAAGTTTCAGGTTTCACGGGTTATGTAAAGAGAAGCCGATAGTCTTGAATTTTCCATCGAAATCAAACATTTTTCCTAGATTTCATCAATTTGTACGATTTGTGGATATTTTATATACGTAATATTAGTTGATTTTTATTCCTGAAGGTTTATAAAAATTTGTACATGTACGACAATGTTTTTTTTATGGAAGATACCCAAAAAAGATAAAAGTTCATTATCAATTTTATTTTATTTAAGCTGGTTAAATACAGGGAGTTATATTTAGGCATTACGGTGGAAAAATAATGTAAAATTTGACAAAAATAAAAATAACTCCAAGATTAATAGATTTATGCATAGTAGACCTTTATAATTTTTAAAAGGTAATGGAATTTACTACATAATAGGATTATAAAATACAGGGTGTCCTATTTAAAATAAGAACGATATTGTCGTTTGAATATGTCATTAGAGAATGGCCCCATTTTGGACGCCCTGTATAATTTAAAACAACTCTAAAATACATTATTTCTTTCAGTTATTAGTCTAATTTTTTTCAGTTAAAATTGGATTTGGCTAATTTCATAGGTTTCCAAGTTATTGGTTTTCTTCTAAGTGCTTCAATTTCTAGAAATATCAAAATATCTCGAAAAGTAAAAGGCTTAGGTATAGGAAAATAGGAAATTTTATCTTATTTTTAACGTACAATCTATAAATGCAACAAAATATAGGGTCTTCCATAAGAAATAATATAACTTTGATACGCCACACTTTTTTGGGACAAACTGTATAATTCAAAATAATTTTAAAATGTAGCCTTTATCAACCCACATATCCATGAATAAACAAAATTTTCAACTTTTTGATTTTTCTGACAATAAATTTAACGATACAACTTCCGCAGCTTCTTTCATTTTCTGAATCAATTTTTTTAAATTAATCAATTCTTAACAATTAAAACTTGACGTTTTATACAAATAAGTAATTTGGCTTTTAAGTGACAGAGCTTAGCCTACTGTTAAAATAATAAAAAATCACAGGTTACCAATGGAAATATGACAGAAGTGTGACAAAAAGTAGTGAATAATGATAATTAAATCTGACTAATTTGACAGATGAAAAAAAGAATCAACCTTTTGGAAGAAAAAATTGTTTGAAATTTAAGTCCTTGATTGACGATGAAAATATATATTTCCACAGAATTGTGGAAGGTTTCGAAAACGTAAAAGGCAACATTTGAATATTCACATGTAACGTAAGTTTTGAGTATCAAAATAACGATGTGAATAATTAAAAAAATAATTATTAAAAGAGCGCATTTTTAACTGTAAGTGCAAAATTGTTGGTAATAGAAATGAAATCTATTTCAATGCAGATAATAATAATTAAGGTGTGGCCATAATAGAATTTTTAATAAAATTTATTCATCGTGTTCGATGATATATGCGAATTCAACGGGTTGCCAAAAAATTCTCACATATGTTGAAAATATTTTGCTTCATTGTATTTATAGCCTCCTATTTTGTTGGCTAAAAGTTGAGTAAACAAAAATCCAGCGAGCGATAATAAAAAAAAATTAAGAACTTAATCTCAACCGTATTTATATTAGATAATTTTTGCAATATTTTTTTTTATCTCTTTTATAACCTTACACAATACAGTAAAGGTCGTGGCATATCAAAATATTAAAATCTCAAACAAGTGATTTTGCATTTTATCGCTCAAGAGGTGACAAAAATCCTAAATATACTGCGTACGATTTTTTTTCGTTCGGTATTACCTGATAAAGCGAAGGTCAAAATGCAAAAAAAATTCACGCAATACATGATACAGATTCGTTAAATCCTCTTTCTTATACAAGGTGTTCGCGTGAAAACTTAAATGGAATTATATCTGGTGTTTTAAGTATCTGCAAATATAAAAAACGATGCTTACGTATGAAAAAAGTTCAAAAAAGTCTCTAACCATTTACCACCTATTTTAGTGCTTTGAATTGTGTAAAAAATCATTTTATATAGGAGAAACATCTAGATCTTTTCATATACGACTTAATGAACATAAATCATACATTAAAAATAACCAATTCGAAAAATCAAAAATATGTGAACATGCTTGGGATTTTGGCAATAAAATATCATGGACATCTTCAACTATACTCTGTTTGAAAATGATTGATAGAAATTTTACGCAAATTACCCCTAACGATCTCCAGTAAGTTGGTTATTGAATCTTTGCACAGTGGTCCTAATAGCCAAAATATCATTTTATTTTTATGTATATGGACGGCGTTTTCGACATTAAAGAACTCAAAAATGTCCAGATCAATTAGCATTTCTTCTATAGGCGGTATCCTTTGCTGTTTTTATAGCGTTTTTTCTTTCTCATAAAGCGGTGGGTTCTACTACAAGTATGTAATCTCTACTGGTAGAAAATATTTACAATTCAAGATCTATTTAAGTAGCCCTCAACTTTCTTAAAAAGTCTAATCGGCAGAAAGTCTTGTGCAGATTGTAAATTATTTTAGGCGATAAAAGGCAATATTGATCTAGTGAATGTGTGCAATAAAAATGGCACAAACGTCTAATTATACTCCTGTGAAATTAAAGTAATTCTACGAAAGACTACCATGAAGAAATGACTGGTGATGTTTTTGAGAAATATTTCATTCAAATGATAGATTTATTACTGACCAATTCTGTAATAGTTATGGACAATGCCAATTACCATTCAAGATTAAAGGAACCGTTTACCAAACACTAAATGGAAAAAGCAAGATCTCTCCGATTGACTAATTACCAAAGAAATAGGGAAGAAGAGGGATTACTCAAAAAAGAGCTATTGCAGTTATGTAAACGAAATTCACCAAAATTTAAGAAGTATAGATAGTAATGAATGTTTCTAATTGTACGGTCGATATTTTAAAAATTTGGATACCTATCTTACAAAACGAGTTAATTGCAAAAAGCATACCCTCTATATCGGGATAGTATTATAAGTTTTTTATCTGTTTTTTTATTATGAAAACTTCATTTATGACGAATTATAAATTCTCTTATAATATGCAAATGCGCTATCCTTTTAAAATATTTCCCAGAAACGCCACAAAAATATCTTGACAACAGATTTTGACATTTTAAATTTAAAAATCTATTTCTCTGTTCGATGTTGTTATCACATATTGTGATACACGATCATTATTATTATTTTTGATTTATATTATTTGAGAAATTTTGATGTTTTTTTTAATTTTTCTTTTTACAAAAATGATTAAAATTTAAAGCAGTTTGACCCTAAACAAATTTAAAACGTATTTTCGATTAATATATTTCTTTAAATTGATACTATAACCAAAATAAAAATTAATTGTACGCGTAAGTCTGTCATAAACACGAATACCAAATAAATAATATAAAATAAATTATAATTGATATATATTCCATATATTAATTTTAATAATAATTGCATACATTTTATACGCAATTTTTGATACTAATTAGTGATAATTTTTTGTAAATTACAGTTATCTAGTTATTTTTTTTAATTTAAAATATTTAATGACATTTTTTTCTTCTTTAATTAAACTTTACGAATAAAACGCAATTTTTTATAAAAGGGTTGAAGTGGCATCAGCAATAACTCATTCAATCATTTATAAAATCACAAATCTACAAGTTTTTGTACAGAAATGTAAGAATTTCTTGTATTATATAAACAATTATGATTGGTACTACATTTTAATTTGAAAATTGCATAATGATTCAAATTAAAAATACATAAAACAAGAACAAATAATTGATCTATTATAGACGGGATATATTTATTTATAGAAGAAAAATTTAGGTGAATAATGTATAGTTGAAGAACTGACCGTGACACTAATAGTTTTTTGCAATAATAAAAATAACTTACATCTCTTAATCAAATTCTTTTTAAACGGCTTATAGTCACCCCCATCATCAACCATCATCTTATCATCGGTATCATCACTTTCAGTCCCCGAGTCTCTAGCAGGACTCATCCTGCCACAATTAACCCTCAAGTCCAAAGGAGCGTCCTCCTCAACACTACTGCTGCTACTACAAACATAGTCCTCACATTCTTCCTTGATTTGTTCCTCTTTAACCATCAATGATTTGAGTAAAGGAAGTTCGTTGACAAGAGGCATTTTGGTTTGTTTAATTAGAATCATCGTTTTTTCGTTTAGAAAAATTAATTTTTTTTAATAAAAAGCATCGAACACTGCACTTTAATTCCTGCCGGTGAGAAATAATATACTGTCAAAACACTCGCGTGGTGTTAGCGATAGGTGGCTACTCGGCAGCACTGTACAACTCCGTCGCTTAGAACTGTGTGTACTGTCCCACTGACTCATATACAAGGCGAGAAACGTTGTGTAGCCGACGGTCTATCGAGTCTCTCGGCTCGCGTCGTCAGTAAACTGAAAGTGAAATGATATGATGCGCAGAGTTAGAAACGTTGTGTTAGGTTATGTATTTTAGCTATGAGTATGTAGGGTCGGTAGCTGAATAGATGGATTTGATGATTCTAATGTTAGAAAATTGTTGTAAACAAAAGTTGACGGCAGTCTAGGAGGTGCTACGTTGTTTCCTGGTGCCGATTATTGTGGGCGGGTGGTACTTTGCTCTCTTTGCCGGGTTTTTTAATATTCTTCTCTAGTTAGGTGGATGTGTTGGCCTAGGTCTGGGTCATAGAAATTGAAAACTATTTACCTTTCGCTTTTTTTAACGTAAACATTTTGCTTTCTCCAATCTTTTTTGATGTTAAAATACCATTAAACTTTTGACGCATTATTTACTGCAATATAATTTACAAAAAGTAGGTTTTATTAAAAATTTAAACCCAAAGTACTATCAATCAATGAATCAATCGATCGCGAAGTTTTATTTTATTAATAATCGATAGCCCAATAAACGAAGGTGCCAACCCGGGCATCAGGTGTGTCTGCCACCATTTTTTATAACTTGCAGGTATTCATGGGTAGGAAAACGGCCCATTAGTCTCAAAAATGTGTTTTTTTTCGCCTATTTTCGCCAACATTTCCGAAAATATGACACTTCGAGAATTTTTGTTTGTACGAAAATGAAGACCAGTTCATTACCTAAAAAAATGATCCTTATCATTTTTGTCAAAAATATGATATTTTTCGACATAACCGGCTCCAAAACGCACCCCCATTTTTAGCTCCTATCCTGCATTTAGAGCACGCTCTAAAGGAATGACACTCCCAAGCGGATTACAAATTTTTCAATAAATCACGCAAAAATTAATATTTTTTCATGATTCAAAGTTTAGATGAAAGAAGGAATCTGTAGCTATAATATCATGTTACTTTTTCCTTTTATCTATTTCTCTGGATTAATATTTCTTTAAATTAAAAAATATGATGTAAAGGGGGGATTTGTTTGCTTTTTAAATGTAGCACCCTGTATGTTTTCTGATGAGATGAAAGTCACTGTTGGAAATAGATTTCATTATGATTCTGGTCTATTTTGGGGATAAAAAAATAACTCCAATAATGTCCGTTTACTGTTTTAAAAAGAATGGCCCATAAATTTCATTTTTACTTACTGTAGGAACACCAAACATTTACTCTAGATGAGTTTCATTCAGTATCATCGGAAAAAACTCAGATACAAGAATTGTAACAGTTAAATTATCTTAGCACGTGCCTACACTAGTCACCAGTTCGACGTAAGTCTGTCATAGGAATAGTTGATTACTTATTGGTTATTGTCGAATGTGAAATTCTGGATTGCTGCTTGCTGTCTAATTTTTTTATTTCTTGACTATTTGTGTGATTTTAGTGTAATTATTTGTTTAAATTTTCCGAAAAAACTTAACTTACAGTATTTCGGAATAACATTAGAAATAAATGAGGTTATATTTATATCCAAATGTCACGGCCGTCAGCTGATTCAGGGCAGTGTCTGGTTGGTTCTTAATTCATGTTCCCCTTTAATAATGAAGCGGAAAAATCTTGGAAATGTATTCTACTGGTCATACAGTTTCATATTTATATTATTTATATCTATGTAAATTCTATAAATAAACTTTATTATTATTATTATTATATGGGCCAATAAAAAAATGTCATTACGAATCCTCATTATTCTAGATATTTCCAATACCACAATTAGACGCATAATAAAAAAGAATAAATATCAATCCTGTTTTATTAAAAATATTGTTTACAAAGAAGAGGTTACCACAAAAGAAAATATGAAAGAAAGAATTACTGCAGCATTTAGACAGGTGACCCCTGCAATACTAAGAGATGTGCGTAAATCAATGAAAAAAAGGGCAAGAAAATGTATAAATGAAAATGGAAGACATTTTGAACACCTACTATAAATTTTAACTTTCACTATTGTAGTTTTCTTACGATTAAACGTTGTAAAATTTTGTACTTATTAAAAATTGTGTAAAATATGTTGTTTGTCACTTAACGTCAATTATTAAAGTAAATAGTAAAGTTAGATGTGCAAAACCCTATATTTTTTTAATGCGTATTAGGGAGAGCTTCTAACTGAAGAAAAATATACAGGGTGTCCCATTTGAAAAAATTAAGTTATTCCCATTTGAAAACTAGACTATTGGCACGCCAACGGCAAACACCCTGTGCGACAGATAAAGATGTCGTGTGATTATTGTGATAGGTGAATGTTTCATTTACATCATAGTAGCTTTTTTGAGGAATTTTTTAAAAAATGTGGTTTTTGTGCTAATATTTCTGAAGTGCTGTTTTCTCATTAAATCTGCTTAAAATAGGAATAACTTGTCAACGCCGCTTCGGATTTACAAATACAAAAAACTACCGTAAATCTAATATTAAGTAGAATCAGAAGACATAATCGTATACAGGGTGTTCAATTTAAAAAAACCAAATTAATTTTCATTCCACAAAAATTAGCCACCCTGTATACATCAAAATATTTTAAAATTGTAGTCCGAGTGACACTGTCTACCCCTACAAAAAATCTTGTTGATATCTCTTTTAGTTTCGGTGCTAGAGATCGAGTGGAAATAATTGGCGCACCCTGTATATCACTACAAAATTTTCCATTTTTAGTATCTTTTAGCCAAATACCAATGTGACAGATGTCACTTAAATTTTTCTAGATAGTGCAATCTAAATTTAAAAGTATTCAATCAAAAAATGCGATAATAATATAGATTGAATTTTCTAAGAATTTAATTAGATCGAAACAAATCAGTAGTTTTTTTGGAAACCGATGGAAAAAATAGAGGCAGGCTATAAATTTATGCAAATCATCTGTCCAGCTTGCGAGAGGCCTTTTGAATTACGGGTTTTGATTTATACAATTTTTAAATAGTTAAACTCTTCTTTGTGGATATTTTTTCCTCTTATATTTGGAAGAAATAATATTTTTCAAGAAGCTGTAGACTAATTTTTAATTTTTACGTGATTTAATTGGATATTTTGTGGGAGTCCTAAAGACACAATATGGCAATTTTATTATTTTTAATTTTTATTACCTCATTACTTAATTACCCGGTATAATATACGTTAAATTATTATCTAAATAAAATATTTCAAGATGCATCAAATAGACAAATATGTTTTTGAAATATTTACTATTGGAATTGATGTATCTATCGACCACGTGCTGATTTTTTATTTGGTATGTTTTCGATGATTCTTATCTAATTTTCTAATTTAATTTGCCTGTTTATGGGTTATTACATATTTGAAACTTTTGTTTTAAGTTTGACCACAACCATTTTAAATAAGAGCCTTAGAAAATAACTTTAAAAGCCTTCGTCATCTCAGATATTTTTATACCAACATGCAACCATTTCGATCTGGATCTTCCACGTATTCTTTTCCTCCTGGCTCTCATTGTAGCATAGCCTTTGTTACTACTTCTTTGAGCTTTAATTTTCTTTATTATATCTTCTCCATTCAGTTCTAATATGTTTCTTGATTCGTTCTCCTTCTATATTTCTGCTCTGCAATCTTCAGTGGACCTACAATTGCTCTTATTATCTTTCGTTCGTTTATCTTTAACTTATCTTCTTCTATTTTCATCACAGTAATCGTTTTTGCTGCATACATTGTTTGTTACTTCTCAGAAGTGAAAGAATTCAACACAAAGCTAAGTAACAAAAGCGAATGGGACAAAGATACCATCCCAAAACTCAAGAGAAGTACCATTAAATGGTACAGAGATGGTTCTAGAACAACAGAAGGAACAGGAATGGGAGTATATCGACCCGGAACCAAATATTCCTAAAGTTTAGGCAAACCTCCGAGCATTTTCCAAGCTGAAATATACGCCATTGGAAAAGTGTCCAGTTCAACATAGAAAGAAATTTTCGCAGACAAGAGATCATCATCATGTCAGACAGCCAAGCAGCCATTAATGCCTTAAACTCCAACGTAATCAACTCGAAGATAGTTTGGGAGTGCCTAGAGAATCTAAACAACTAGGCAAGAACAACACTGTTACCCTCGTATGCGTTCCGGGACATACTGGAGTGGAGGGTAATGAAATAGCAGACGTACTCGCGAAAAAAGGGGCTGAAACACCGTTTCTGGGACCTGAACCCTTCTGCGGAATAAGCATCAGTACAATACTTGATGATATTGGAAAAGAAGTAAATAAGAAAAGATCCCAATACTGGATAGGACTACAAGGAATCAGGCAGGCCAAGACACTGCTGGGGAACTATAACCAGAAGAGATCTGACGACTGCATCAGTAAAAGACAAAGAAGAATGCAGATTCTGCGATCAAGAAGAGGAAACCTCTATCCACATTGGCAAGGTAGACACTGAACCTTCAGACGAGTTGACACTAACGCCTGACGAACTAGTGACAGTAGTTGCTCAGATTCTATAAAAGTCTCGGAACAAAGTCTAGCCAGGATTGTTGGGCTACTTCCAGATCCTTCTTATAACCTCTTATCTATTAGAGCTGTTTACTTGTAGGTGTGTTTATTTGATATGTTGCCTCTCTGTAAATAATTTTATACAATTGTTGATAAAATTCTGACTTCCATATTATATAACCGAGATTAGGAACGAACGCTGTACGTCACTTTTAACCTTTAGGCTTTTTTTTGAGAGAAATTCATAATTAATTAAAATATCACGAAATAATTGGATGGATAACGTGATTTTTATCCAAGTAACATCAACTAAATGCAGGTTAAAATCATAAAAACTGACCTTGCTTACATTTTGAAATGTTGAATATCACTATAATAATCCGGATAAATATTAAAAGTAGTAAAATTAATTTATATTCGCATTCTATGTTAATTATGTAGGAAAAAATGTGGATTTCAACCGAAGTTTTTTTTTATTTTGTTTGCTGCTTATGTTAATATATTTAATGTATAAAAAAGATAAAATTAAATGACCCACCGTTTGTATACAGGATGTCCCTAAATTAAACGCCAAATATTCGACCCTAAAGATCAGACTTTAATAATTAAAAAAATTCAGGAAATGTGCATTAACTAGCATTGCTTTCAAGAGAACTCCAATTTGTTGAGAAAGTTGGGTCTAAATCAGAGACACCCTGTAAATAATTCATGGGCTGGTATACGCCAACCCAGCAACGCTCAAAGTGACATCTTGTGGCGCGGCCGGTAAGTTAATAGTTGTTTGTTTGCCTAAAATTCCGTTAGAGCGCCGCTCGTGTCAAACGAAATCGAAATGGGTGTATCACCGAACTTGAGCCAAATTTATGGAAAACAATTCGGCAAGGCCTCCAATATTGACAGAAATCAATAAAAATTAGCGAAATGGGGCCATTTGGAAAAAGGAAGTACGTATGGTTGAGCCCATTTTACCAAACAGGGAAATTTATGACATCAATGTGTTGTAAAAAATATTCAAACGTTGAAAAGTGTAAAGTGATCATATGATCGTAAATTTATAGATAATTTTGAGGTTAATGTGGACTCAGTTGACAAAAGAGAAAACCTCCATTTTCAATGTTTGAAAATTTTGTCGTATACAGTTGGAAAATTCTTTAGTTAGTTACAATTCGCTGAAAACAGATTTGAAAGTTCTACAAAATCTTTGTTAAACAACATCAACACCAGCCCATAAGAATAGTCTTTTGATGGCAAATCATCTTTTAATTCTCGCACGGCAACATTGGTTATTTGGGTATTCAGTCGATTCAATTCTCCTGCTCCCCTCCCCGAGTCGTAGCCTTCCCCCTCCCACTAAACCTGTCGATAATAGAACTGACCTCACCAGCGCCCCCTTTACCGTCATCTCCACAAAATTCTAACAATTTGTCCTTGTCTATGGTGTCATGAAGAAGGAAGAAGTTTATTGACTACTTCTTAGTTGAAACACTATCGTCGACCACTCAATCAAAACACATTTTTATCACACTCTACGCGCGTTTCGCCAACTATGTTGGCATCATCAGGAGTTGATGATAGACTAAACAATTAAATATTTCTAACAGCTATTTATACTAAATGACTAACACCCCCTCCCCCGGCGGTGCCGGGCACCGTCATCCCCGGTGATCTAATCAGCCAAGTATGACTAACCCGCCCGTACCTAATGGAATAAACTAAAAAGCGGACTAAGAGGAATTGGTCCTTTGTCTCTGTTTAAACTAGTTTTACATTTACCTATTTCTATACTTTCAAATGCGTCCAACAAATTATTATTGGATACATTTTTAAGTAATTTTACATTGTCTATACTTATTCTATGATTTTGATTAAAAGCATGTACGGCTGTACTAGATTTTTCCGTACACCCATACTTTAAGTGAACCATGTGCTCTTTAAATCTGACCTGTACAGAGCGTCTAGTCTGCCCAACATACACTTTTATCTAATACGTCAACCTTATTTCCTTTATCTGCTTTCTGCTACTTCTTGGTTGTAACTAGTAATGATTTCTACCATCTTTTTGCAGAAGTATTGACATCAGCAGACGTTTCAATATGACTATAGTTTTACCAACTTGGCGAGTAACAAGCAAAGGTACAGCCTCTTAATGTGTAAGGGTCCATTACATCCTTTTTGACAGATTCTTAGTTTACTGACAGCCATGATTGATGTTTTATTTGAAAAACTGTCAAATGTCAATTTGGTTAAATGGAAAATGAAAGCTTCTGTTAAAAATGTAAGCGTTTTATAAGTAAAGTTGAAGTGTTTCGTGGTTCATAACAAATCGGTTCTCACTTTCTAATAATTGCGTCTTACCAAGTCAGCAAATATCTCGTGGCGCGTCCGATGCATTCATTCATTGGAAAATACCTGTATTATCTAGTTTTTCAGAAAAGAAATAAACAAGAAGTGAAACCCGTAACAGTTATAAAGTTTTGTAAATATATTTATTTAGTCCTCAGTTTGAACTATTGTGATATGTTTAGGGACAGAAATGTAATGGTAATTAACCTCTTGGTTGGATGGGCGAATATTATCATTAATTGGTATAACGCTTCGGGTCGATTTACTGATTACCGATGCAATTGATTGGCTATTTAGCTATATTAGCTTACCAGTATGTGAATGGTCGGAAAATTTAGGGTAAATTATAGGTAAATTAAGGAAAATCAAGATGACTGAGGGTTGGATATTGTTTTTTTCTGATTTGTGGCTGAAATATGCATCCTAAAGTTTATAACATAACATAACATAACCTCAAAATTATCGAGAAAAACGCTAAGATACGTTTTAAGGGTTGGATATTGTTTTTTTTTACGATTTGTAGTTGAAATATGCATTCTATGGAAAAAAGTTTATTATAAAAGTTGTAGATAAATCAATAATCTAAAACTTTTGTATTGAGCTTTTTTCAAGATAACTTCAAAATTATCGAGAAAAACTTTAAAATACGTTTTAAGGGTTGGATATTGTTTTTTTTACGATTTGTAGCTGAAATATGCATCCTATCAAAAAAGTGTAATCTAAAAGTTGTAGATAATTAAAAAATCTAAAACTTTTCTATTAATCATTTTTTAACATAATCTCAAAATCATCGAGAAAAACGCTAAAATACGTTTTAAGGGTTGGATATTGATTTTTTTACGATTTGTAGTGGAAATATGCATTCTATGGAAAAAAGTTTATTATAAAAGTTGTAGATAAATCAATAATCTAAAACTTTTGTATTGATCATTTTTCAAGATAACTTCAAAATTATCGAGAAAAACGCTAAAATACGTTAAGGGTTGGATATTGTTTCTTTTACGATTTGTAGCTGAAATATGCATCCTATCAAAAAAAGTGTAATCTAAAAGTTGTAGATAATTAAAAAATCTAAAACTTTTCTATTAATCATTTTTTAACATAACCTCAAAATTATCGAGAAAAACGCTAAAATACATTTTAAGGGTTGGACATTGATTTTTTTACGATTTGTAGTTGAAATATGCATTCTATGGAAAAAAGTTTATTATAAAAGTTGTAGATAAATCAATAATCTAAAACTTTTGTATTGATCATTTTTCAAGATAACTTCAAAATTATCGAGAAAAACGCTAAAATACGTTTTAAGGGTTGGATATTGTTTCTTTTACGATATGTAGCTGAAATATGGATCCTATCAAAAAAAGTGTAATCTAAAAGTTGTAGATAATTAAAAAATCTAAAACTTTTCTATTAATCATTTTTTAACATAACCTCAAAATCATCGAGAAAAACGCTAAAATACGTTTTAAGGGTTGGATATTGATTTTTTTACGATTTGTAGTTGAAATATGCATTCTATGGAAAAAAGTTTTTTATAAAAGTTGTAGATAATTAAAGAATCTAAAACTTTTGTAGTAATTATTTTTCAATATAACCTCAAAATTATCGAGAAAAACGCTAAAATACGTTTTAAGGGTTGGATATTGCTTTTTTTACGATTTGTAGTTGAAATATGCGTTCTATGGAAAAAAAGTTTATTATAAAAGTTGTAGATAATTAAATAATCTAAAATTTTTGTACTGATCATTTTTTAACATAACCCCAAAATTTTTGAGAAAAACGCTAAAATACGTTTTAAGGGTTGGATATTGTTTCTTTTTCGATTTGTAGCTGAAATATGCATCCTATCAAAAAAAGTGTAATATAAAAGTTGTAGATAATTAAAAAACCAAAACTTTTCTATTAATAATTTTTTAACATAACCTCAAAATCATCGAGAAAAACGCTAAAATACTTTTTAAGGGTTGGATATTGATTTTTTTACGATTTGTAGTTGAAATATGCATTCTATGGAAAAAAGTTGTAGATAATTAAAGAATCTAAAACTTTTGTAGTAATCATTTTTCAATATAACCTCAAAATTATCGAGAAAAACGCTAAAAACCTTTTTTTCTCAAGAATTCGGGTATTTATAATTGGTCTGGCCCTGGTTTAGAAGTGAAGCATAATTATTTAGGATGTACAATAAAAAAAAAACGTTTGGTAATTTTAATCTTTTACCCTTCACACACTGCAAACAACTTTCTAAGAATCCTCTTTCGACTGGACTAATATCTATGCGGTGGCTTACTTACTAAAAGCAATAGAAACTGCATTAGCGGCTAGATAACAGGAGTTTCCAGCGATAGGATCGCCAGTAATCACAACAATGCACCGGTCTATTTACGGAAGTTAAAAAAGAAATTGAAGCAAACGTGAAATCGAGCACCGGAACGGCCGTCGAACGACCGATTGACGGCCAGCGGTAAGCCAGCGAAACGCTAACAATGGCGATTGGCCGGCTAGTCGACATTGCAGCGGAGAAATAGGCATGAACTTGACTCGCTTTTCTATTCTATTTATCTTATTTGTGTGTAGTATGCTCAAATTCTAATAATTTCTATGCCGATGTGAGTCAATCCGCATCATACGTATTGGAAAGATGAAAAAATGACTTCTGGATATGAGGAAATATTGTCATTTATCGACAAGAATGTCGAGTCGGGCGAGTGCAGAAAGTTCTATCAGAAATCAGAGACGATTCACCACATACCATCGGGCTACAAGTATTTAGCCTGCAAATACATAATCACATTTGCAATATCCTTTGTCTGAAGCTCGGAAGCGGGTATATACTCATATATGATCCTGATAGATAACAAACTTACTTCAAGGATGCGCCCCTGTCCATGTGAGTCTTGGTTTATCTCCAAATACCACACGGGGGAAACAATTGTCACATCCCCACTTCCTCTAACCAAACACATATTTCCTTCCTTTATAATACTCCCACTCCTCTTTGGAAAGCAAACCAAAGACTAACTTAACTCGAGAGAATCACATGGGCTTGGTCTATGTGATCACTACCCTTCTGTCAAGAAGAAGAAGAAAAGCTGGCTAACAAATACACGCTCTACAATAAATACCAATCCCAAGCAGTACTAGAAAGTGTATACTTTAAACTATACTAGCTTAGGAAGATGAATAAGAGTCCAGATATTGTAGTAGTGGATAAGGGAGTCAATTCTGGTACCACTTGTTGTGGATAATATTAGGGAAAGAATGTACTCAGTTATAGAAACGGATATGGCACGTAGAAAATGTCGTAATGGTTCAAGCGATTATGTCTTCTACATGCCTAATTCCACACGCTGTTTACGAAGGCCTGATGAAGCTTGAATTGGAACGAAACACCTATATTTGTAGGTTGTTATGTTGTTACATTTCTTACACTTGTTTTTTTGTTCCCTTGCTTTTTAGTGAAGTGTATATTGCACTGACAGAACCGATCAGCTATTCGCAACTCTCAAATTCAATGAAACACTGATGTAGTTTATCATAACTCAAAACTTTGTGTTTATAAATTCTACATGCTATTTTACTTCCAAAAGTATTGTGCATACTCCATAATCGTCCTTGCATTATAAACTACTATTATCAAACATTTTTAAAAATTTTCCTGATAATAAAAATAGTAGAACTAATTTTCTACAGGGTGTTTCATAGTTAAACCGACATACGTTAACTGTAAATAGAGCGAACTCAGGTGATTCCAAATAACCTTGGTTAATGGGTCTAACGTCTTTATTAACCGAGATACGGGGTGTTTCATCCATTTCGGCCAATACTTTGATAAGCCGTAACTATAGAACCACCCTGTAGATTTCTCTCATACTTGGTACAGGTATAGTGTGTTAATAGCCCAATCCTATAGTGTAAGAACTACAATTAAAATCCAGATCCGGATTAAGAAAAATTTGCAAAATTTGAAAATCCCCAAAACAACACCCTGTATATCAGATTTTTTAAAATGCATTTTTTTCATTTTCACAAACAGAAACTTTCGAAATACCTGGTAGATTTCTTTCATATTTGGTACAGGTGTCATTTTTTAGTAGCCCAATCGTAGAATGTAAGGACTATACTACAGTTAAAATCCAGATACGGATTAAGAAAAATTTGTAAAATTTTAAAATCCCCAACGCAACACGATCAGATATTTTTTAAATTGGATCAGACATTCGAAACGAATGGAAAAAACTGAGATATTCTGACATATTTTTATAAATGCACATCTCTTTCTACATATTACTAAACTTTTAAAGTAAATTCAAGTAATTCAATACATATTGTCATTTTTATAAGCCATAACTTTGAATTTATTTAAACAATTCACCTGTACCAAATATGAAAGAAATCTACAGGGTGTTTCCAAAGTTATGGC
This sequence comes from Crepidodera aurea, assembly GCA_949320105.2. Taxonomy (NCBI): domain Eukaryota; kingdom Metazoa; phylum Arthropoda; class Insecta; order Coleoptera; family Chrysomelidae; genus Crepidodera; species Crepidodera aurea. Next base: position 16,131,150 of record OX439480.2, read on the forward strand.
TTATGAAAATGACAATAAGTAGTGCACTAATTGAATTTTAACTTTAAAAGTTTAGAAATACGTAGAACGAGATGTGCATTTGTAAAAATATGTCAAAATATCTGATATACAGCGTGTTGCGTTGGGGATTTTCAAATTTTATAAATTTTTCTTAATCCGTATCTGGATTTTAACTGTAGTCCTTACATTATACGATTGTGCTTCTAAAAAATGATACCTGTACCAAATATGAAAGAAATCTACCAGGTATTTCGAAAGTTATTGCTTGTGAAAATGAAAAAAATGCATTTGATGTAATTTGACGTTAAATCTGCAGTAGTAGAATGGGATGTGCACTTAAAAAAATGTTCACTTTAACTCATTTTTTTCCGTTCTTTTCAAATGTCCATCCCAATTTTCAAAAATCTGATATACAGGGTGTTGTTTTGGGGATTTTCAAATTTTGCAAATTCTTCTTAATCCGGATCTGGATTTTAATTGTAGTTCTTACACTATAGGATTGGGATATTAACACACTATACCTGTACCAAGTATGAGAGAAATCTACAGGGTGGTTCTAAAGTTACGGCTTATCAAAATATTGGCCGAAATGGATGAAACACCCCGTATCTCGGTTATTAAAGGCGTTAGACCCAGTAACCAAGGTTATTTGGAATCACCTAAGTACCCTCTATTTACAGTTAACGTATGTCCGTTTAACTGTGAAACACCCTGTATACACAAAAATGTTTGTCGTAGCCTTTTTTTGAATTTCAATGTTTCGATCTCGTCATGTTGATGGAAATTTATCCGCATAGGAACAATATGTAAAATATTCCCCAAAAAAAGCACGATTGGAACTTTAAAAAAAGATCATATCTGGTAAAAAAAAAGATCAAAGTTAAAATGACTAAAAATAGATAGGTAATCCGATGAAATAATAATTAATCGCAAACGCTATTCCAAAGCAGTTTTGAATTTTTATGCTATACAATGTGATTCTTTAATCAAAGGTAATACCACGAGTCCTCCAAATTTTATCGATTAAATTTTTGGTTTTCACGAAAACGGCTTTATTTGGAAAAACCACGAAAACAAAACTGATTGATAAAATCAGTTTGTTTGAGTGGTTTTGCCTGAAATAAAGGCGTTTGAGTATGGAAACCGAAAATTTGATCTATAAAATTTGACAGGACGAGTGGTATTTTGAAAGATTATTTTTTGAATCATTTTGTGTTAAAAACAGAGAAAGACACTTTACACTCAAAAGTTCGATATTTTCTTTTACATTTAAACGCCAAATATTACAAACGTAATATAAGTTGCCTATCTAGTAGTAGGCATTTAAGATTATTTATTAAGTGTAACGTTTAGACGTTTTGACATTATGTTAGTTTTAAACGAATTTATGGATGGAGCTGTGTTGTGTGTTACAATAAACGAATAAAAACAGGTTAGTTTATAAATATATTTTGAAATTTGGGTATTAACATAGATTTGCAATACATTTTAGTATAATAATAATTGATAAATGTTTACATTTGACATTTCAAAAAAGGTAAACACAGTTTAATCAAAAAACAAAAACGACGAAGCGGTTTTATCAAAGGTAATACCACGAGTCCTCCAAATTTTATCGATTAAATTTTTGGTTTTCACGAAAACGGCTTTATTTGGTTTTGCCTAAAATAAAGGCGTTTGAGTATGAAGATCAAAAATTTAATCTATAAAATTTCAGAGGACGAGTCGTATTTGAAAGGATTATTTTTTGAATCATTTTGTATTAAAAACAGAGAACATAGTCATTTATGCAAAAGACACCAAGGCGATTTTTTGACTGGCTACCCCGTGAAACGGCGCCTTAATAAAAGCGAAGAAGAAGAATGAAATGAAGTCTTTCTTAATTTAATTAATTTTAAGTTTAGTGTTAAAGTGAGGTATGTAAAAATGTTAAAGGCGTTTTAAATAAACTAATAAAAACAGGTTAGTTTACAAATACATTTTGAAATTTGGTTATTAACACAGTTTAATCAAAAAACAAAAACGACGAAGCGGTTTTATCAGTATAAAACACAATGATTGGTTAGGATCCTGAGCTGTTATTGGCTGAAACCACAAAATCTGACTGTTTTGACAGATGAAAAAAATAATCTACAAAAATTAATTATACGATGTATTTTTGTAAATGTTTACTAATTGAGAATTCGAATAGGTTTATCGTTTCTTTACCGACAAGTTGCTTTGATGTACCGACAAGTTGCTTTGATGTTTCGACAAGTTGCTTTGATCGGTACTGGCATTTGGTCTACAATTGAAAATAGATATAAACTGTAATTGCCTAGTGGAAACTGGTGGGAAAATATTGTTATGAGTGTCAACAGCGTTTATTCAAGAACGATAAATCTTTTTTAAATTACATTTTAGCAAGATTAACATCTAGATGGTTTAAGTATATAAATGTTATTATCCAAGGAGAATTTATGTCCCACAAATTGTGTTTTAATGAATTTGAGCTGAAACAAGTAAAAAAACAACAATATGTTTATCTTATCAGATTGTTTAGTACATATTTCCGGAGCCAGTTTAAATTCCATCCGACGTTCGAGTCTGGATTTCCTGTTATAATAATTTATGTCATAATATATCGTTTATCTAAAGATTTCATTTTTCTTCAAAAAATACCTGACAAGTGCGTCACTAGAAGTGCTACAATGTAATCTAAAATTTATTTAGGCAAAAAGGTTCTTAAAAAAGTGACATCAATATTGACTTATACATGCGTGTAAATAGCAAACTATTTCATTTGTGGAAAAGCGTCAACTAAACTTAATTCCCGAAATTTGTATCACCGATAACTGCCTAGATTTTCAGAATTAAATATTTGAGAAGCTACAGATATATTTACATCGGCGGGTCCAAAATAAGGACTAAAAAGTCCACATTTTATATTTATAAACCAAGAACTAACCTAAAACCAACAATTGGTTTCGGCTGATCCAAAATGCGGACCAAAAAGGGTGGACTACCTGACACTAGAAATGGTCCTATAACCTTAGATCAAATTTCTATTCTTTATCTTTATTATTATATTTATTATATTACAATCAAGGCAGATTTATGATTTGGTAGATCAAAAATTAAAAAAATGATAACTTAACATATTTTCAATCGTTATTATTAAATTATACAACATTACAAAACAAATGCCAACTATGCACAAAAATATCTTATACAGAAGACCCAACTTAGATTTGTTTGACGCATTATATTATTAGAAAATTGAAAAGCGATAAAATGTTTTCTAAAAAACAAACTTGGTGTAAAAATCTGACACGTGTACTATCAAAATAAATATCTACCAGAGACGGATCGTCAGTTTTTCTTCGACCGTTTCATATTCTGTTTTTATTGATAATCTAAACACTTATTTGTTTATCGACCATAAAGGGATCGTCAGGTTTTCTTCAACCGTTTCATATCATGTTACAGTCTCTTCCACTAGGTTTTAGTTTGAAAAGACGATGTTTCTTCCTTTTCAATATACAGTCTACAAATGTACATGCTTTATCATTGTCGCTACAACTCCAAGCTGGTTTGGGAGTGCCTAGAGAATCTAAAAGAAGAAGAATATCAAATAGAAGAGGGAGATCCTGAATTTTTTGAAAGCAGTAGTACTGGAGGAAAATGAATGGGCAGCAGAAGGGGGCACAATAGATCTTATAGGACACCCTCATCAACAGATAGATAGATAGATCATTGTCGCTAAAATTAGGAGAAATTGTAGTTCAGACAAGTTTTATTCTTTCCGGCATTGTATGTACTTCATCTCCTGGATCCATTCTAATATTCCAGACAATTTGTTTCTTTTTCAACATGTCACATTAGGAATGTTTCTTAAAATAGTCAAATGTTTGGTCGATATGAAACACAACACTAGTTTTCTATGCAGAAGATAAAAGTACCACTCTGCTTAAATAATTATTTATAATGTCGGTTGTGCAACACTGTTGGAAATGTTTGATATTTGCGGAAAAACATTTGAGTTCCTTATTATTTGAAATTACGTAGAATTTATACACACTAACACAGGTCTATAAAAAAAATTATTTCTTGTTTTTAAAGAGAGAAACAGTCATGAAGCACAAACGAAAGAGTATGAGCTGTTCTTTTGAGTACTTGACAGTCTTTGGAAGTTATTTTGTTCCATGTTTTTGGGGTGGATCAGTCCCATTTCACTTCCCTTTAAATTACTCTATGTATTCTTCTCCAACTCCGTCTATCTTTCGCTTTTTTTTGCCTTCCTGATTCTTTTTATGTCATTGTTTGCTTTCCTCAGCCATTTTGATATATGCCTGTATCTTGATTGCTTCCTGCAAGTTTTTCGTAGTATATTATTGTTATTGGTTCATCTTCTACACCTATCGTTTAATTTTTCTTTGATTTATTGCTTTCTTCCTACTCTGAACTAATTCTTCAGTAACTTTTACTACTTCCAATATGCCTCTCGCATTCCCATTCGGCCAGGAATTCTTCATCTTCTTTGATCATCAGTACTTCCTCCGCAAACATCATAATTGGTCATAGTTTCAAGCATTTTTAGCCGTTTTGATTTAAGTTTGCATCTTCTTCTGGATCTATACGAGCACAATCTACTTCTTTCTTTCTTTAATTATTTTAATAATTATACCCTTCAACATCAGTAACTTTTACTAGCTAGTAATCTTTGTTGTTGTTGTTGTTTTCGTTGTAGTTGTTGTTAAAGGTTAAGTATGACATTTAAAAACTCATTTTCCTATGTATTTTGGTTTTTGATTATGCAACCCTTTACCGAGAATAATTTAGAAAGAGATTTTAGAGTTGAATTAAATGACTTTAAAATGTATTTACCATTTTCTTCATACTAATACTCGCATTTTATAATTACGACATATTGACTCACTAGAGGGCAATCGTTTTATGATTTTTTTGTATTATTAGAACGGCAGCCAACAAGTAATTTATCGTTAATAATCTCTAATCAGTGGTGAAGTCTCGAAGATTTTGCTTTCGCTTAACTTCACAGGATGTTCGCATTTATTCGAGTTCTAAATTAGTATTTTCCGGGAAATAGAACTTTTTTCGAAAGCCTACTTGATCGAAGCAAGTGAGACGGCTATTTTAATTATTGTGATCAAATTGGTTTATAAAATATTAATATTTATATTAATTAGTATGATATTAAATGTCGCGTGGGAGATTCACGAAAAAATGTAAATTACATTGAACGATATTAAATTGTCTTTACCTTCCAGACAATATTTATTAATTTAGTATGAATTCAAGAGTTTTAAAACGAGATATTTGGTTCAAAATGCGGACCAAAAAGGGTGGACCACCTGTCACTAGAAACGGTCCTATAGCCCTCAAAATTTGCACAACAGACCCTTTATATTATTATATATGTTATAGTAGGCTTTATTTTTAAACTATTTTACTAAAAATTATCAGCAAATACCCTATGAAAATATTTTTTTTCTTATAAAGATTTCACCATATTTTTTCCTGCTAATAACAAAATGAAAATTATTTAAAAAAATGTTCAAATAGTTAAGATATGGATTAAATAAAATACAAGTATTTCCAAAACCTGTTTTTAATTGTTTATTTACAAAATTTAACTAGAACCATTACGCAATGATGTGATATAAATATTTTTCATGAAAGATGATCAATTGTTTACAAATGACGAACGCGGAATTCGACAATTCTGTTTATCCAATTATCAAACTATAGTAGATGTTATCAAAAAGACGCCAGATTACGTTTGTTACTATTTCAAAAATACTACACGTGTTCTATTTTTTTTTAACTTATCAGATTGTTGATGAAGTTTTCTAGATCAAAATTTTAAATTTAAGTCGTTACGGGTAGAGGAGGGAGAAGGTGGGGGGTGGCTAAATATGTTTTGAGGGTTGGATATTGGTTTTTTTACGATTTGTGGCTGAAATATGCATCCTATCGAAAAAAGTAAAAATGTAAAAGTTGTAGATAATTAAAAAATCTAAAACTTTTGTATTAATCATTTTTCAACATAACCTCAAAATTAGCGAGAAAAACGCTAAAAACTGTTTTTTTTTGTTTTTAATTATTATTTCTCGCTTTTCTCGATAATTTTGAGGTTATGTTGAAAAATGATTAATAAAAAATTTTTTAATTATCTACAACTTTTACATCAAATTTTTTTCGATATTTCAGCCACAAATCGTAAAAAAAATTTGTTTATAAATCGCCCTCTAACAATTCGAAGTTATTACTAATTTAAATCCCCCAGTAACATCCCCATAAAATCTTTTCTATTTTCTTAAACTTTATAAATTTTTTGTTTAAATAAATTATAATGCAATGACACTAAAGAAGGACGTAAAATTATCCATTCATTAAACAAAACAATAAATAAAAAAACAACAAATAAATTATAAAAGATTTCCTTATTTATTAAAATTACTCGGTTTCATATTTCAATGAAATTGTTTACATTTGGGTTAAGGACATTGAAAATGAACGTTTGTTTTATGAAATCACTCTTTACAGAATGTTTTTGCTCAATTAGCTATCTTTTAATGATGATGCGATTCTTCTTTCACTTTTTTTTTTAATAATTTTGCTGGATTTTGAATTATGAATCGGAAAAAAAATTGTCTTTCCATATATAGGCCAAACAGAATGTTCTATAGAGTTAAGGCTTAATGAACATAATAGTTGTACCTATATCAAAATTCTAACGATTGGTTTCAAGGAAATTAAAAATAAATTATAAGTAAATTAAGAAAAATCAAGAAGGCTGATTAAAGGTTGAGGAAGGGGGTGGGGGAGTAACATACGTTTTAAGGGTTGAATGTTGGTTTTTTACGATTTGTGCCTGAAATATGCATCCTATCGAAAAAAGTTTAATATAAAAGTTGTAGATAATTAAAGAATCTAAAACTTTTGTAGTAATCATTTTTCAACATAACCTCAAAATTAACGAGGAAAAAGTGAAAACCGTTTTTTGGTTTTTAATTTTTATCTCCCGCAAAAATAATATTTTTTTAATGAAACTTGGTGAAAACGTTCTTTTTAGTGTTTCAAATAAGCCTATAAATTTTTTCTTTTTTCAAATGAAAATTACGCTTTTTCTAAATACTTTCATGAATTCCAAATACTCAAAATCAGTTTGGTTCTGGTCTAAAAGAAGAACAGCAACCACATTAATAAAACATTTCATAATTCTTTTAAAAAAAATACTAGACAAACAAAAAACAAACCAAACACATGTCACAAGGGCCTATCAAATCGGAGCTGTTTGTACTATCAAGCAGCCACGTGCTTTGTTTACCCCCTGCTTAGAAGAAGCTTCTAAAAATGTAAAAATGTTTTTATTTCTGTGAGATCATTTGCGGATCTGTCTTGTTATTTTTACCCCTAAGATGATTGGTGTTTATTGACGTGTTGACTTGCAGGGGTTTGAAAAAATCAGTAAAATTTTAAATGTGTATTTGAATAAAATTTAAAATGCAATATCTCAGCTTCCCGTGGACCGATTGTCAATTATGAAATATGATTTTTTATCTACTCGTCGAGCACTATAAGATGGACTATACGAAAATGGCGAATTCTTCAGATTTTGCGTTTTCGGAGTGTTTTTTGAAAATTTTAAATGCTTTTTTGAGGCAGTTCCGATCGAGGTAGATCAAAAAATTTTACATGTTTGGAATCTACGCTTCGAGGACTATAAGATGGCATAAAAAACAAACATAAAAATTCTCCAACTTTGAAAGCCTTTTTGAGGCACTTCCGTTAGAGCTAGACCAAAAAACTGAACATTTTTGAAATCTACGGACCAAAATCTATAAGATAACATCAAAAAGAGACATCGAAATTTTTTCAAATTTTTCAATTTTACAGGGGGGTGCCGAGGACGATTTAGGTCATTTTTTGAACGCCTATTTCTCGACTATCCGAAGAGATAGCTCAAAAATTAAAAAAGATTCGGAATTTGCTCGTCCAAATCTACAAAATGCCCTTTAGTACCATTCGATATCGTTAATAATAAAGGAGATACGACACATGGATTTTTTAGAAAATAACTGGAAAATCCATATAACTCCCCTAAAATCGGCAGAATTTAAATTTCGAGATATATAATGAATTAGTACTTCTATTTACCACATTTTGGCCGAGGGAAATTTCGGTGAAATAATTATTAACGAAAAAGCTATTTTCAGTGTTTTAGTTTTGGAAAAATTCGTCAATTTCAAACCGCGATATGTGGACAACCGGTAGCGTAAAAATGGATGTTGATGGGTGATTTTTTATCTACTCGTCGAGCACTATATTTCGAAAAAATTATTATTATTATTATTACTTACGAAAATCTAAAACTTCTTAGACCGAATAAAACACGAATATATAAAAGCAAAATTTAAACAGTGAATTTTCTTGGAAGAAAAATTAACATCACACAAACAGAAATATCATCTAAAAACCCCCCTGAAAATTCATGAAAGACCACTTTGAATAATAGTGTAACGCCTGTGTAATTTTTTCGCGAGGCGTCTAGCATCAGTCGCCGTTTACGGGCGGGGTGGGGGAGCAGAAGCGGGAGAGTAGTTGATTTGATCGCCCAAGGAGGGGTAAAGGGGGGGAAAGGGAAGACAAATGCAAGCGGGAAGTGCAAGTGCAGCGAACGGATTCAAGGCCAACTACGAGAGCTGCATACCACACGCCGACATGTCGCACCGTTGCCAATTTAAGTTTCGTATAACGTCTAGGGCTTTATTAGAGTTTTTGCAAATAAATGATAACCAGAAAAACCAGCTTTTTGTGAACAGGAAGATGCAGGAACAACCCCTCTTGGAAAAATCACGAAAATGGGACCATCAAAACTTATATAAGCTTTAAATTTCTCTGTGGGATTCAATGAGTCCGAAGAAGAACGGGGATCTGAACATGGCCAAAATATTTATTTATAAAGCCCAACTGATGAAGCTTTAATAAGTTTTTTAAATAATATGCAGAACTATTGGGGACGACCTGAATTTTGCTGAAAATACTTTAGATTGGGTTCAAATTCAAGACAAATATTTGAAAGAGGTTCATAGAAATTTGAACCCGGCATATACATATATACAGGGTGTATCTCAATTTAGATTTGTTTGCCAAAAAGTGCTTCTTATTGAAATTAAAAAAAAAATGATTGTTTGAAAGATGGAGTTTCCTGAAGACTTGGCAATAACGCAGTTCTTCGCGAGTGCATTAGCGTGAAAGTGAGAGAGAATTTCTTGTTATCACCCATCTCTTTCTCGAGTTGATTTTCCTGGTGATGGAGGAGCTCTGGGTTGGTTGGGCTTTGTGTTAAGCTTTTAACCTAAAAACCCAGTTGCGCTCTTATCCACTGTCTTATTTTTCTTTCTTTAGTATCTCGAAAAAATATTCGTACGAGTAGATTTTTTTGGGAACCGATCAGCTATTCGCAACCCTCAAATTCAATGACAAAGTTCTAATAATACACTAATTGTTAAATTAATGCTATGATTCGGTGATTGGGAGAATAATTTCACGTCATAAAACAATTAACTAGTGCATTAAAACAATAACCGAAAAATCGTTAAGCAATAAACGCAAAACATCAAAAACTAATTAACTGTATCCTTAATATAATACAAATATTAATCAAATCAATGTTTTGCGATTATAAACCTATGTACTTTACCATTAAAACCATAAAAACTTTTTATAAATCCAAGAAGTACAAACTTTGAAAATTAATTAACGGTTTTCATTGTTTTGATGAACACTAAACGTTAAATCTATGAATGCCACCATTGACTGCTTAAAAACGCGCCAAAATAGTGCTACCTAACAGTAAATCAATCTCTACGAATATTAATATTACAACAACTCTTCGCGCCGCGCCCTTAGCCCATATAAGTGCAACCACATGCAGAGGTTAGGTGTTCCGATACAGTTTGTGTTTTGTGGACAGTAAAATAATAATTATTGTGCCAAATTAGTTAATTCTGGAATGGAGATCGACAAAGAAAGGAAGGTACATTCGGCTAGTTACAAAAAACACTGGGGATACCGCTTGGTAAATATTATTTTGGCACACATTATACCTATACTAAAAGTCTATGTCTAAGATGTTAAAATAAAAAATTGCTGTTTTTTTAACTTAAATATTTATTTTAGGTTGATATGGATTATAATGTCGCGTTCGAAAGTGGGGAATACTTATTTTATGCCTTTGCGTCTACTTTGATTATTTTAGATTTTCCACAAGAGAACAAAATGTTTTGGAACTTTTTGGAAAAGTGTTTTTATAAACACGCTGTTCCCTTTGAAAGCCCTAAATTACACGTACTTTTTTCGTTCAGTGTATATCAAACACGTTTTCAAAAATTTGGCGGGATGTAATTAGATCTAGGGACTTAGTTGATCATTGAAACATCAACAAACGCTCCATCCTATAAGAACGCCTAGCGGAACATAGAAAAACTCCTCTCTGTTAAGCCTACGTGCGCAGAAATCGAAAACAGCAAGTCAGTCAAGAAAAGCAAAACCACTAACTAGAAAGATCAACAAGATCAGTTTTTTTTTACTAAAGCCAGGTCTATACACAAATCCATCTACAAGGAAAACGCGGTAGCTGCCAATATTTGTTTAAATATTCTCAATTATCAACATGGCTGTCTGACATATCTCTTGACTACGAAAATTTCTTTCAGAGCGAATAAATCTTTCGCCTTTCAGAAGCTATAAAATATCTGTTTGGCACAAAACATTTCAGTGTTTATTCGCCAAAATAATCGAAGAATCCATCGACTGAAGGAATAGCTCAGTTGTCAGAGACTTTGACCTCTTATAAAATGTGATATCGGTGAAACTAGGCTTTTAGGTACTTAATAGGGTGTATAAAACGATAAAAAAATCTTTGTTGGTCTAAAGTGTATGCTAAGAAAAATGCAGAACACATGAAACATTTTTTAGAGAGGGAAAAAACTTCCATTTTCAATAATCCTGCTGAGTTTGTCCTGCTTCTTATGAATTATTTAAAGCTTTATTAGTTTCCAAGTTGCAGCATCAGAAAAAAGAATAATTTCTGTAAACAAAGATGATAATTTCGTATGCCCTTTCAAGAAAATTCTTCTATACTCTGAAATTAGACCAAAACCGTCACGTACGTGTACGCCCGGCTTTAGTGGTCTTGAAACAACAAAAGGAAGAACCAGAAAGTACGAGATAAGCTCGCGTTTCAGCTTTTCAGCCTCTATGAATGTTTTACCGTTAGAGAGTTTCATGAATTTTTCAATGTGTGGCTGTAGATGGTTGTAATGTCTGCGATCGTGGCAGGAATCGAAAATAAAATTCGATTTATTTTATTTATTCGTTGCCATGCGAGGTAGGTGAGTGATGGGAAATATTTTAGAGTGACAGGCGGTTAACATTTTTTTTATTACGTTGTTCTTGGTGATGCAGTTTTTTTGAAAAAGACGAATAATTAAATAAAAATATTATTTTTAATATCAAAACTGGTTTTTTTATTCGAATATGTCAAAAAACGTCAAATTCGATACAGTACAAAATTTTCTTTGGCCTAAATTTTAGGTTAGGAACAAGATATCGAGATGCGGGTTTCGCGAGGTTGTTTAAGCATCATTTAGCTATTTTTTCATGAAAAAAACATCATACCAATGTATTTAATTTTGTTGAGAAAATTAACCATTTCTGTCGGAATGTCTAAAAAAGCCCTCTAGCGGCGACATGTGAAACTAACAAACTTCAAATATTATAAAATTTGTAGCCCAAGAACAGCTCTTTTCAACTAGCCCAAGTTTGTTAAAATCGGCCCAGCCGTTTCGAATATACAGAGTGTTTTTTACTGACACCTTTGAATACCCCCACCACTTTATTTTTAGAGATACAGCAAAAATTGTTAAACCAAAAAGGTTCAGATTATCATCTACTTTAAAGATCAGGTATTTTTTCTCAAGCTTCAATCTTTTGTTCTCGTTTTTGGAGCCGATATTCATATTTTCTAGACATCTTCAGGTGAAGAACTCTACATATTTATAACAATTAGGTGTCATTATGATATTATTTATTAAGTTTTACGGCCGATTTTATAAAGCGTTAATCATTAGAGAACTGAATAATAAATCTACTTGGACAGCGGGTCAAAATTTCGTTATGAAATTGTACGACCTCCAAATTTTTTACATGTAACCCATAACCATTGTATAAAGATAATATAGTAGTATCGCCTTACGGACTTTTATCAGTAGGATTATGTGAACGCAATGGAGATGGCAGCACTCCATGTGGACACAAGTCATGTCTTTAGGTCATGTCGTTGCTTGAGTGAAATTATAATTTGATATCTTCTTTTTCAGTTCTGCTTGTCTTTTGTTAATGTGTTATTTAGTTACAAAGAAAGGGAATTGGAAGACGTATGAAATTGAAGGCCAAAAATATTTAATAATCCTCCGAGAAACCAGGGTTGCCAATTTGTGGGTATTTTACTAGTCTGTAAGTAATTTTGTGAGTAAAGGGCAATTGTGAATTGTAATCAAAAGGTCAGTAGTATACTATCGATAATGGTAATTATGAAAAATTCTAATCTGATAATTAAAATTTGGAATAAAAAGCACAAAAGAGAGTCAATGTTAAATCGAAATATATATTTTTTAAAGTATATTTTTTGCAATAGTTTGGTTTCTTGTTTATGATATGGATATTATATGATTGTTTTAGTTAATTTTAAAAGTATAAAATATTTTTTTTTTATTTATTAGTATTTTATTTTCTGGTAGAATTAATAAATTATTATATGTTCTTGTTTGATACTAAACAACTTTAATTTTTTTATCTGATGGTGGTTAGACAGATTTCGTATATTAAAAAAACTGTCTTGCTATCGATATTTTAAAGTTGAGTAATCCACCAAAGTTTTGAAAGTAAATAGGTAAAAGCTATTTGGCAACGCTGTCGTCAAGAACTCTAGACGCACCAAGACAACCTGAGGTTCAGTGGAATTTTCCTGTTTATAGGGTTAATAAATAGTTTTGAATAGATTTGCGTTGTTAATTGAAGGTCACCAGAATCTGATGCCCTCTGCCCAAAAAATCCTGATTGAATTTTGAAAATGTAATATCTGTTCAACACACGTTTTTTAGTATTAAATAAGTGCAATATTACAGACAACAACTTTAATAGCTGACTTGGTAAAGGCCATGTGAAAGAAGATATAGAGGGCGTATCTGTACAGCATTAGAAATTGAGAACTTCATATAGAACATCAATTTTTGCTTCTTCCTTCTATTTTTTTGGCAAATATTTCAAATTCCGTCATCGCTTATTTTTTAATTCTCTTATTTTTTATCACATTAATTACTTAAGTGCAAAATTTGTTGGGTTTTAAAACATTTTTATCGAATTCAAAGGTCAAATGTTAAATTTTTTTAAAAATTGCATTCGCATAATGTAATATCGCGACAAAACTACCGTTTTAGGTTATCATGATATTTTTATTACACTTTTTATCAGTAAAAAAATAATAATAAAAGTCATTTTTATTTTTAAAGACGATAATCCATGAATTAAATGCCGGATCTGGTTTTATGGAGAAAATTTCTTATGCAAATGCCTTCGTAAAAGAAGAAAAAGAAGAAGAAGAAAAAGAAGAAGAAGAAGAAGAAGAAGAAGAAAAAAGAAGAAAACTGTGCTATTAGGATTAGTATGGGAAAAATATCAGTATCAGTAATATAAGTGGCCATTTTCAGAGACTTCAACATTGAATTGAATCATTTAAAATAAAAATGCGTTCGAAACGGTCGTGGTCCATTTCAGTTAAAAATCAAAAACCAGAAAACGAACGTAAAAAACCGTGGGCGATTCGATACGACGATCGGGTTAGCCATGCATGTATAATAACAGCAGGTAGAATTGAGGTACCATCAAAAAATGCAGCAATGCAATTGTTTGCTGGTATTTCGGTGATTTGCGACCGTTTCGTCTGTCTGTTGTTTGTCTGCCATGGCCTTCTGCAATCCGAGAATTTTAGATTCGTTGACTTGTGTTGATTTTCCGGGGCTATGACTCCGGTAAGTAGGTACCACTTTTGTATATACCGGTAGCAGGTAGCGCCCGATGTTCGGGTTAATGAATTTCGGCTGTTGTTTGTATTTTATATAATTGTAGGTGTATTTAACGTTCTTTTATTTGCATTTGATGCTGAGTGTATGCAATTTTTTAAGATAAGAAATGTCAATAAATAAAAAACTCATATTGTGTATTTTTAGGTCAGCAAACTTAACCAAATTTCTTTTTTACACATCAATATGGAAGTCAAAAAGTACATTTTTATTCCCTATCCCAGTTGGGGCATTAAAATTTGTTTCATTTATTATTTAAAGGACCGATGCATGGAAATCTTCAATTTTTAAACGCTACTCGTGAAGTCTCCAGGCAAATACTCTTATAAGTGCGAAGAGAGAAGAATATTGCAAGGTATTGATACAAACTGATCAAATCCAACCATTTGGTTTCTAAATAAGTTGGAAGAAGATCGCAGGACTATGCAGGAATAATGTCGCATCATCTCCATTTAAAGGACGTCATCTAGAAAAGTTTCTAGTAAACATTTGGGCATGAATAATTAGGAATTATATAAGGAGATTCTGTCATTTGGCCTCCACAGTCTCCTGACTTAATCCACATTGATTTTTTTCTTTAGGATCATCTTAACAATTTACTTGATAAAATAACCCGTGGAGATAAAAGGGGATTTGATGAATCGTATCAAGAATTGCTCTAAAACAATTCATAATAATCCTGCAGGCATAAAAGGGCCTAAATGGGGCTTAAAACCACGTATGGTACACTGGTTGTACACTGCAGTGGTAAGACCCATGTTAACCTATGGCTCTTTAGTGTGGTGGCCTAAAGTAATACAAAGGAACGCGATACTGGAGCTTGCTACACCCAGATGCAACATAAACGCAAAATTGGGGAATTACGCATCAGTATTTCAAGCAGAAGTACGTGCTATAGAGATTTGTCTTAGGGAGAATATTGACAGGGAGTATAGAGCGAAAACAATCCTCATTTACTCTGACAGTCAAGCTGCCCTACAGGCCTTATCAGGTAACAAAATCAGATCAAAACTAGTCTGGAACTGTCTAAAAACCCTGCTCGTTCTGGCTAACCAAAAGAAGGTAACACTTAGATGGGTCCTAGGGCATAAAGGGATAAAAGGCAACGAGGAAGCAGACGCCCTGGCAAGGAAACCCTCAGCGACTGTTTTTACTGGTCCTGAACCGGCGTTTGGCATTCCTAAATCCTCGGTACGACTCTCGCTGACTAGGTGGATGTTAAAAGAACACGCCACGCTGGGATCTCATGCTGGGCCAACAACAGTAAACGAATGGTTCAAGCGCCATCAAAAGTACTGACAGGAGATATACTGAATCTAAGCAGAAATCAAATAAGGCATGTCACGGGACTAATAACCGGACATTGTCACCTTAGGGAACACCTACATAAAATGGGCATCTTTCAAGGTGAACCCATATGTAGATTATGCAATGCGGAGGATGAGACAGCCTCTCATATCTTACTAGAGTGCCAGACACTCACACAGGAGGACTTTCCAAAAGAAAATCTGGTGAAAAGGCTACTCAGCCTGATAAAGGTAACAAACCTTTTCACCTGAACATAACGATGTAACTGACAGTACAATAACCCTTAAGGCTGCAGTATTGAGGCATCTATAAACCTCAGTCAGGTACATAGTCATAATCAATCACTCAATCAATCAATCCTCCAGGCATTGTTATGGTAAGTAAAAAACTACTTTTAGAGATATATTGAGTGGACTGTTCCTTCATCAATAAAAGGACTTGAGCCTGCGTGGGGAATTGTCGAACAAAATAAATTTTTATTTAATAAATGATTGCGAAGTTTAAATTCTTAACAAATTGCTATTATGTGTACACACTGTAATAATTATTCTGTGGAACAACAATATATCAATGAAAGGTTAAATTGCAATTGCAATAACCTATTTATTTTATCGGTTGCGTTGATAGATCCACAATGGTGAGTGTGTACAGTGTATACGGTCTATGTTTACATTACTTTTTGCAATTATTCATAATAAAATAATTTATCGAAGAATAATCTCGGATATGTAAGGAAATGACATAAGTCAACAGTCAACATCTCTCGTTTTTTTTTCTAGGTTATCTTACTCGATGAGTTTATTCGCTGTTTTTTTCCTATATGAACTAATTTTGTATTTCCTATTGATTGTGGACTTTAATTTTTAAATACATTTTATTATTATTTCACAATTGGCTTTTTACTAGGTCGGGAATTTTGTATATATATTTTTATAAAAGTAAAATACTACATGGGTTAATTCCTCATGTGAGGTTGCGTCGCTTTCGCGTTCTAAATCCATTTAACAGGGTGTATCAGTCCCCATCCTCGGTTCATCATTGTACTTGTTCGCTGATTTGCCGCCATTTCTTCCGGTAACTTGTCCTCTTCTATCTCTGCCAACCATTTCGATTTGGGTCTTCCACATCTTCTTTTTTCTCTTGGCTGCTACTACTACTGGCCCTTGTCTCCATATATGTCCCAGCCACTTGATTCTTTGAGCTTTAATTTTCTTTATTATATCGTCTCCATTCAGTTCTAATATTTCTTGATTCATTCTCCTTCTATATTCCTACTGTGCGACCTTCCCTTGACTTAGAATTGTTCTTATTATCTTGCGTTCGTTTATCCTTAACTTATCTTCTTCTGTTTGTTCTGTTGTTACGAGCATCATTATTGATCTGTATGTTTTTATTAGCATGGTATGCACCGTTTCTTAATTTTTTTGTTCACTCCTTGTTCTTCTAAGGCTTTTATAATTTCGTTCAAAATAAAATTTAAAATTTTTCACGCGTAGATTCGCTGCCATTGCCTCGAACTACAGTTGTTCTTCCTTCCTCTCCTCTAACCCCTTAACTCTTAGAATTATAATTTGTCCTTGTACGAAAAATCCTGTTTTCTCGCAAAACAAATGCAATCGAAGCATCAGCAACCGTCGTCCGCCTCGGGAAGAGAAAAAAGAAGACGAGAACACGAAGAAGAAGAAGAAGAGAAGGTTTGTTGTTGTTAAGAAAAAGAGCGGGTTAGAATCGAACATCACTATCTGTTATTACTTACCTACTCTTTAATTAGAGATAATAAGGCGGATTCCTGAGGTTTTTTTAAAGATGACGGTTAACCAGATAAGTATAAAAAATTAAAGTAAAAATGACAAATAAACTCGAAAGCCTGGAATCACTCATTTTTTTATCGGACAAGAAAAATGTATTAGCGATTTTGTTTATTCAATTTATTCCAAAACGGCGCTGTTTGTGGCTACCAGGCTTCATCAGCCGGGCTAGTGAGCTGAATAAACGAATCCCTAAAATGGATTTGCAGGAATTAAACGTAAAATGATTAAGAAATTGGAAGAGCAAATGAAACAATTAAGATAAGAACAGGTAGAAGAAACAAATAATTTAATGAGAGAAACTGAAGAAGCAAGAAGAAACTATGAAAATAGAGTCATCACAACATGTCATAATGACAATGTTGGCAAATTTGAAGGTGATATAAATAAGATACATCCAATTACGTTTATCAGATTTGTTCAAAACAAATATAAACATTTAATGGATGAAATTAAAGAAATAATTCGTAACAATTTAGTAGGTCATGCATTACTATGGTTTAAATAATTTTTACGTTATAATTAAGTAATTAAGATCCATATAGATTTTTGAATTTTTAATCTTCGACCCCATCCACCTCCAAATAACCACTCCAATGACCTACCTCGTGTTTATTATAAGAAAAATATCCAGATAACATAGCAGCTTGTTTCCGCTATAACTTGTACAAGAAATACAGAAAGAGAGAAAAAAGAAATAGTTTCTTCTTCTTCTGCAAACGCCATCGATGACGGCGAAAGCTAATGGCAATAATACCGAAGATTTTTCAAGGCCAGAGGTCTTCGACGACGACAACGACGTTGACCCCTAATGCGTGGTGTAAACTCCAGCAGTTTTTTCGCGTATCAACTGCACTCGATAATAAAAAATTTATTTTAAAAATAAATACTAGAAAAATTGTTTTTGAAGTGTAAATTCTTCAGTAGTCAACTCAAATGAAGGTCAAGGAAACATAATATAGAGATTAGTAGTACAGGAATCAACGGTAACTATAAAAGTAGACAGTAGATAGACGGCGGCTGTTGGGCATAGCTGAAAGCTTGGAATATCTTGAAAACCAAGCCAGGCCTGGTGAATCCCTAAATCAACGGTTTGTCTGGATCCCTTAATAATGTGTTGAATTTATACGTGATTGTTTCGTATCTTTGGAGATCTGAAGAGAGCTAAAACAACCACTTTTATTTTCTGTTCAACTTTCTGCACTTTCCGCACAGTCTATTAATCGTTTTGATGCATTTTGATTATGATTACAATCGACCAAGGCACCGTATTGTTAGGTGTAACGTATATGATAGGATAGAAAGGCATTCGCTTCATAAAATTGCACGTTAACAAGTGCATATTTCACACGCCAATGGGTTTTCACTTAATGTTCTGTGAAGTGAACTTGGACTCTATTTATATCATAATTTGTTATAGCAATAGCAACTAAATAAGGCAGATATTTATTCATTTCTTCTAACCGGGGTGATCTACAGACAAGGTGAGACTAATGTAAATGCCTCTGAATGGTCAACCCTTTGCTCATTTTATAGATACGCGTAATAATCTTGGTCTTAAAACTACAACAAATAGTTTAAAAAGTGAAATAGGTATTAGATTCAAACCTACCCTTACAGAAATTGAATTTATGTCTCAGTCTAAATCGAATACATCAACAGCTAACGATCCTTGTAGTCGAAGCTTTATAAAAAATGTAGAGCTCTTCGTTTACAATACCTACAACTAAATAACATAGATATAACCTCCCTTATTCATTTCTTCTAACCGGGGTGATCTACAGACAAGGTGAGACTAATGTAAATGCCGCTGAATGGTCCACCCTTTTCTCGCAGCATTTTATAGATACGCATAATAATCTTGGTCTTAAAACTATAACAAATAGTTTAAAAAGTGAAATAGGTATTAGAGATTTAAAAAGTAAAACTGTTTGTTTACAATACCTGTTTTTAACATTGTACCTAATTCTAAAAAAATAACAGTAATACTAGCAATAAATCACTAACAAGCATTGCACCTGTTAATTAATATTTGTCGCTAATAATCTCGTGATCGAAAGCAGGACAATATTTTCTTTTTTACGAGGTTGCCACTTCAAACTGTTTTTCTTTAAAGTTAAACTGCCAACGTAACATGCTTAATGAGTGATTAATTACATCCTAACCTCAAAACTTATCAACTCGAGAGACAAATGAAATTATACGAAACCAAATTAAATTATCCACCGACAATTAGAATTACCGCTTCATCAGCTGGGCTAGTGAGCTGAATAAACGAATCCCTAAAATGGATTTGCAGGAATTAAACGTAAAATTCGGTTGAAAATGTATCTAAATTCGATTTTAATATCGAAATTTCGAATTAATGTCTAAAGATGTCTAAAGAATATAATTTCCAGTATTTTGTAATTTAATATTTTTCGATATCAGTTTTACAGTAACACTACCGAGATATATTTTATCAAAGCTCATTCAAAACAGAAAAAATAATTAAAGAAATCCATTTTATTGTATATTTGTTTCTATGGTATGAACACTTTTTTGGTTGAGGTCCAAATCGTTTCCAAATGCTCTTTTTGAGCTGAATCCATATTGAAATACCAGGGTGATCTTCAGACAAGGTGAGACTAATATAAATGCCGCTGAATGGTCCACCCTTTGCTCGCAGCATTTTATTGATACGCATAATAATCTTGGTCTTAAAACTACAACAAATAGTTTAAGAGATTTAAAAAGTAAAAATGTTTGTTTACAATACCTGTTTTTAACATTGTACCTAATTCTCAAAAATGAACAGTAATACTAGCAATAAATCACTAACAAGCCTTGCACCTGTTAATTAATATTTGTCGCTAATAATCTCGTGATCATACGTTCGAAAGCAGGACAATATTTTCTACTTTACGAGGTTGCCACTTGAAACTGTTTTTCTTTAAAGTTAAAGTACCAAAAAACAGTATAAATGCATCATTAAAACAACAAATCAACGTAACATGCTTAATGAGTGATTAATTACATCCTAACCTCAAAACTTATCAACTCGAGAGACAAATGAAATTATACGAAACCAAATTAAATTATCCACCGACAATTAGAATTACCGCATGATCGTTCGTGAATCAGCGTCAGAGACGGTGACAGCAAAAAGATATTACTAATTTTATTGAACTTGATGGCGTGTGGTGGACTTGATCTAATTTTTTTTTTATTTCAGATAAATAGTCTTAATCGACTGCCAGTTTCTATACGCTTCGTTGGGCACAAGCGGTAGTCTAGAGTCTATTTATCTTTTCATTCAACAAGTCGAGACTAACCTCTATATTTCAATGATGATAATACCTTTGGAATATATTACGCTCCAAAATGAATTAATTTATCATACGAATTTAATCGATTAAAAATATTTAAATTGCTCTTAGTGAGTTGGCAGATGATGAAACAATTAAGACTAAGAAAATAGGAAGACAGATAATGCAAATGCCACTAGAAAAAGCAAAAAGAGTGGAAAACCAAATTCCTCATGTACAAGTAGATCGCAAGGCCAATAATTACTTAACAATATAGTGGATTGAAGACACTAATAACTTTATAAGAAGCTCTTAGTGAGTTAGCAGATGATGAAACAATTAAGGACTCCCCCTGGAAGCAAAAACTGATTTACAAGCCGATGTGTGATTTTTCTGGTCTCAATTAGTAATTAAAAACGCGATAGATAACCCTAATTGGGCGGGACTGAGATAAACCCTGCTTTTTCGGTAGTTTTTCAGGGTCTACTCTGCCATTTATATATTTCCAATGCTGACATACTCTTTACTCGTATGTATTTTGTTAAAAATAAGAAATGAGAACGTAGAAAAAAAACAAGGCCCTTTTTTCAGGAAATAATGTTACTTTCTGATTCCCATTCTTTTATATCATGAATGTACAAGCACCTATTGACCTTGGGGGTTGAGAAATTCGTATAAAGTAAGTCTATCTTGAAAGAATGATTGTGGAAGTGATGTAGACTTACAGGAAGTGAATAATTGCATCAGAGGAATTATTTTCCGGTTGGTGATTTCTTTCTGTTTAAGAAATTTATTCGTGTTAATTCAGGACCGTACTTTGTTCAAACTTATTTATCTTTTAGAGAACTATAATCCTTTATTCTATCGCGACCAGAAATATTGCACTTCGTATATACAGGGTGTTAATGAATACGTGTTACAGATTAAATAGAGTGAAAAGTGTGCATTTGGAGCTTTAGTTTCGAAGTTAGAGCTTTTTGAAGATAGCATCTTCAAGTTAATTTTTTTCAAAATATGAAACTTGGCAGGCTTAGTAAGCTTTACATAACGATTTTTCTGGTGTTAATTAGAGTTTTCTAACATGCT
Source organism: Crepidodera aurea (assembly GCA_949320105.2). Lineage (NCBI taxonomy): Eukaryota > Metazoa > Arthropoda > Insecta > Coleoptera > Chrysomelidae > Crepidodera > Crepidodera aurea. Next base: position 16,152,789 of record OX439480.2, read on the forward strand.
GTTAATTGACAACTTTAAATATAAATTGACAAAGCAAACTAGCAATTCACCAAGCCAAGTAGGTGGGTCTTCTTCTAAAACAATTATGGTTCACATCATCCTCAAAAGCTTGGTTTGTTTTTTCAAAGGCTTGTCTTGATTATTTAAGAGTTTGGCTTGAATTCAATCTTTGAAGCAAACAAAGCAGGCTTTTTCTGGTGCGCTGTCAATTTATATTTTTTCCTCGTATTCCTTTGGGCTGTTTTTCTTAACACACATCTAGTGTCCCACATATACCCCGATATATAATTTTTTATTATATATTAATCGTCAAAATGAAGTCCATCTCTGTAATGGATTGGAACTTCGTATAGACAGTATATTATTTCACGGCTCTCGTATTAATATTCTTCGAGACTATTTCCCATAACAATGGAAACCAAGAACTCACGACAATGGAGAACAAATAAATTATATTCAAATTTTTTAAATAGAAGACAAAACACAACATTACAGGGAGACACTACTTATTTTAAAATTCATGTTTTTATGAAAAATATGTAGAAAGTTTCCACCGCATTGTCATCATCAGGGTCAGGAATGAAGTTGAGTGTATATAAAGTAACAATTCGAAACAGGAAAATATGTTTTTGTATGAAAAACTGGTTTCATAGTATTTGAAACGGCCTACTTCAAAGAGGGTCCTGTAGAAGCCTTTTTGTTTGATTAATCTAAAGCAAATGAATAAGTGCCAGTAAACAATTGGACCCATAAATTTTGTTTTAGATTTAGAAAATCCTACACTAGAAAATTTTTCATCGATTTGACATCGATTATTCTAAAAATCGAGATAATAAATAAAGACTTTTTTTTTGTGAATACAAAACTACGAACACTTGATCAGTGACAGTATGAAAAACCCATCACAAAATCTTTATAAATATCAATCAAAATTACCACATTACCTGATATTATTTTCTCAAATTTCATTGCAAAACCACCAAAGTTATGCGGGTGAGTCAATTCGTAGTAATCCCATTTTTTTAAAATTATTCAATATTTTTATTGGTATCGCGAAAATATGGCGGATGTGGAATGGAATTATGCGTGGTTTATGGTGGTCAGAAATAATTAGGGCCACTGGAATTGGAATATACAGCCACAGATTGCTACTTAAAAAGGTAAATACGAGATTACGAAATTGAGTTTTGTTTGTAGAAATTGTCTGATGGTTCCGGCTAAGATAAAAGTGTATTAATATCGATGATTTAGTAATAAAAACATGTTTATAAATAGTATTTCAGGAGGTTTTTAGTCTTTTATCTTTTTTTTTAATAATAAATCATTTTTGTTAACCGGACGATCAACTTTCAATTCTAAAATTGTAGTTGTAGTAGAGATTGATTTGAATTATATTATGAAATATTAAAAAATTTACAAAAATAATGAATATTTTAAATTTTGAAATTATACGTTGGGCGACAAAATTATTATTATGTTAAAAATTATGATAAAAAAAAATGCGCCCAACGTGGAGCTCTAAACTTTAAAATTAAAATGGATTTAAGAGTGACAAGGAACAAAATATAGACGATACAATAACAGAAGACAAAGAAGAACCTGAAAAAGAACGAGAAAATAAATCACGAAAAAATCGAGGTTTCAATAAAAATTATGACTAATATGGGAAAGCAAATGAATAAAAACATTTGTGAAATCAAATCAAAGAAGATTTGGGAAATATGGAAGACAAAATGAATAATATCAAAGAAGAAATGATCAGAAACAAAGAAGACTTTGGAAATATGATGAAAAAAGAAATAAATGGAGTTAAAAAAGAAATGAAAGGTATAGAAAATAGATTAGAAGAAATAAAGAAAGAAAAATAGTTTATGAAGAAATGTTCAAACGCCGAAGCAAAAATAACATACAAATCTTTTAGCAATCATATCGATATGATATGTCCATAATAGATTACTATTAAGTTTTATTCCCAACAGTTTCACACAGTTTTGAGTTTTTTCATCATACATAGGCTTATTAGCGCAGAACCATTTTTTGATAAATCAATAATATTTGACAGACAAGATTGATCTTTTCCAGTTGAGATAAAAAAGAATAGTGCATATTATAATGGTATGCGATTTTTCTTTTTATTTATTATTAATTTTTTTATTTTACCTTCTTTCGTAAATTTAGACAGAATGTGTTTTATAAATATTGTTGTTGTTGTTGGGCGCCATCTGTCTTTATTACGTAGGAAAGTATAGACAATGTCAATCTCAGGTAGTACGGTTCTCTAAGAGGTTAGATTTTTATAAAAGTCAATGACAACGAACGCAGTGAAAAATTATAAACATTTATTAAAGAAAAATTAACGATAAACTTTATCTATACAGGAACAATTGTTTGGTGGAATACGGTAAGTGTAGTTTTTATTAAAATAATATTTGCAAGTGTGATACGAAATTTTCTTAAACTTCTTACCTTATTCACAGAATTACTTTCTAACCTAACATAATTAAACTTTTATAGGGTTAGATTGTTTTCAATCTAACTTTATTATTGTGGCCTTTTATAGTTTAAACTTTTTAAATATCGATATTTAGTAATTAAAATGGTACCTTTTATTCAATTTAAGCTTTTCGTTCTCATTTTAGTTGTTCAAATAAATGGGATTCTATAAAATCGTTTTTCCATATAACATCAAAATCAGGAAACAGGATGGATATTTTTACGCCGAATATAGTTGGATCTGGATATTATTATACAGGAATACAGCTGGGACTGGAGATGTCCAAACAGGAACACAGGATAGGATGGATAATTTTGGAAAAAGCCACCTTTTAAGATTGTTGTTTTTCTTGATTTATTTTTATTTTTCGTTCACCTCACTTTTTCTGACAGGTAACAATTTATTCTTTTAAATCGCCTTGCTTTGAGTTTTTCTTTTGTTTTTATGATACGGAGCGACGTGAACTCTTCAAAAGATTTTGGTAAAAAGCCTCGCTTTGACACGCTAAATGGTTTTTATAAAGTACAAAGTCATAGCTTGCTAGATGAAAATTTGACATTTCTTAACCTAAATTTTTACAAAATTAAAAAATTATTGATTTTATTGCAACATCTTATTCTAGAGATTAAAAGAAAATTTTTGAGATACTTTTTATATAATTTCGAATTATATTAACTTTGTACAAAAACACTTTTTGTTTGTCATCATTGATTTTCTAAATATCATTAAACTTTATTATTATTGTACTTTTTTACTATATTTCTTTAATTTTAGAAATCCTAAACTCTTTTTCATTTAATATACCATCGTTTACTTAAACTAATTATGGTGAATTATTATTAGATTGAATTTTAAGGTTAACTTTTGATTTTCTTACTCTGCTAGGTTTTGATATAATAACGTTCTTAGTGTTATTATATCAGCAGATTTATCTGTGATCATTCTATTATAGATTTTTCTATTTAGTTCTACGTTAAAATGCCAGTAAATACTTTAAATCTGTTAATATAAATTTCTTATGTTATTACAATATTAACTTTATTAGTTATACGTTTAAAAAAGGCTTTATATTCAATACCATTACAATATATTTAGTTAGATCGATGACATATATAAAGAACAGTAGAGGCCCAAGAACAGAACCTTATGCCACTCCATGGATAATCATTTTAAACTTAGATGAGGTATTATTAAAATATACAGCACGCGATCTATTTTTCAGATAAGATGCAATGAGTGAAAGGGGTACACCTCTAATTCCATAATAATTTAGTTTTTCCAGCAGAATGTCGTGAGCGCCACAGTCAAAGGCATTTGAAAGATCACATACCATAAATCTAGTGTTAAATCCTTACGGCTAATTTAAATATTAGTTTTCCCTGGTTTTATTAATATTATAAAACAAAATACATCCTTTTAAAACTAATTTTCCGACCATTTTTCCTTCCATTCGCCTATCACAAAAATAATACCCTACACGGCAGTTTTAAATACACCTTTTAACGAAAAACCCAACAAATCAACCCTTAGAATTCGGTTTACCGACCGATCAAAAAAAATCCACCCCGGCGACCTTTCTCACCGCCAAATTCTATTTTAAATAGTGACCCAACCCTTTTAGGAACCGAGTAGGTAGCAATTCGCTAATGATTTAACTGAAAAAAAAATCATAATACAAAAGCAGACTGTTCGATAGCAGACAACCCTGACCCGGGCAACGACGCTAGTTGTTAGGCCGTCCCGACGCCGCATCTACGCACTTTTCAAAAAGCTACGTTGCCAGGGAGACGTTCCAGACTTGTGACAAATTATTTGCAGGGGTGGTGTACCAGATATCGGACCCAGAGGTGTATTGTTTCCACTTTATGTCGAGGATTTAGGTGTGATATATACAATCCTGATTTTTTTTACCGATATGGCCAGTAGACCGATTAATTGCGTTGTACTCACCTCCTCTTTCTCGACATAACCGTTTGTACTAAGAGTTGGTGGGTTCAAAGCGATCTTCAGAATTTCTTTAGAGATAGAAATTCGAGCTAGTCTACTTCTTACTGACGAGGCACAATAATGCCGAAACCGGTATAAGAATGGCAAGCTCCTTTAATAATAAAATCAAAGTGTTTGGTTTAAAGCCCCGACTTGGTCGGGCGCCAAACCACGTCTGGACTTTCGTAATTCAATACCTGGGGGGGCATATAGCCCAAGGAGTAGTTGTTGAAGTCCAGACGCTGGTGCAGTGTAGGACATTTAATGTCTTTGTTCTTGAGAATTCGCAAGAAATTGTTGCTGGTCTTTGTCCTCTCTATAGTTTTTGATATGTCTTTGGCTCGTTGTTAGACTTTTCTCTTATAAAAATATGTCTGTATAGTTCCGGTAAACGCTTTAATGCAGCCATCTCATAAGTCTCTGTCAAGTATTCTACTTTAATACATAGCTCGGGAGCCAAATAGAATAGAGTTGGAGTGTAATCGAGTCCTCCTTGACTGAGACAAAGGATGCCGCTTACCTTTAAAGGGTCACGTTTTTGGGGTAGCATCAAAGGCGTTTTAAACCTGTTAAATGGACCAAAGAGAGTATCATCGCAATTGGCGCCCAACGTGGGGCTCTAGGAAACTAGAGAACACTGGAAACGCAGGAACTAAAAGGTCAGATCTTCACAAGGAGGACCATGGCTCTGATTATTCGCATTTTTCTTTACACGCAAGAAAATGAGCCAGGTGGAGGTTACACTAGAACAAGGAGTGGATAGCTGGACATCAAAATGTATTCAGTCGTATATCCTGTTTATGTCGTAATATTGGTTTAAAAAATAGAGAATTTCCCGTTAAAATAAATGTTGCCCCGCTTGACAATCTTGAAATCGCGTACGAAAATTATTTGAACTAGCCGGCCCTGGTAACTACTCCTCCATAGGGGATGAGGTGAGTCAAACCCGCCAAATTATATCCTGCACCCCCCCTCCCAGTCTGGGTCATTTTTAGGTCGTTCACGGACGGAGGAAGCGGTATGGGGAGTTCGTAGACGGCCGAGGACCTGCCAACGGTTTTTTTTTCGGCGGGATGTAGACAAATTTTGGGCTGTCAGACATGTCTGTTTGGAGTAAAGAGGGTAAAATATGGGTTTGAGTGAAAGTTTCGGGAGGAATGATACCATTATGTTGGAAAATATATAGGATAGTTGGAATGGATGAATTTAAGGGTATTATTTTGGTTAAATTGTTGGGTTAAAATAGTTTTATCGGTGTCGAAATGTTTCGACCCCAATAACCTCCATTATCGGTTACTCGTTCTCGTCATCCTCGTTTGGTGCAATTACCCGTCCATCGGTAGAAGATGAGACGTTTGTGTGTGTTGCAATATTCTTAAAAGTATTGAAACAAAAAATGTCCATCATGATTTTACAAAGAAATCAAAGAATGCTGAGAAAAAATAACACAGAAGCATGTGATAAAGAAAAGGTCGATTTGTTTGCAGAGCATCTCACGATCGTCTTCTACCCAATACACGAAGAGAGAGATGACGAGGTAGAACAATATCTGTCCACACCACTAGAAATACAACAACCGCTTAAGGCTGTAACTCCAAAGGAGGTTGCTCAAAAAATACAAATTATGAACCAAAAAAAAGCGACAGGTAAAGATCTTATAACTGATAAAATGTTAACACAACTACCAAGTGATGCTGACGTACATCTTTAATGCTGTCCTTCGACTTGGATACTGGCCAAAATGTTTAAAAATTGCGCAAATTATAATGATTGACAAGCCTGGAAAAGACCTAACAGAAGTAACATCATACCGTCCCATAAATCTGCTACCAGTTATATCTAAACTGCTGGAAAAACTGCTACTTGACAGAATGAACGATGATCTACCACCTAAAGAATCACCAATTTGGTTTTTGCCTTTCCATTCAACCACAGCAATGCCTTAGAATAACAAAGGAAATAAATAAATCTCTCGAAGAAAAAAAGTATTGCTCCGCAGTATTTATAGACATAAGCCAGACTTTTGACAAGATTTGGCACCCAGGAATCTTGTACAAAATTAAAAACATCCTACCTCATTCCTATTCTCCACTATTGTTCTACCTATCTATCTGTAAGGGGGGTGTCAATACACTGTTACCTATAAGATCTATTGTGCCGCCTACTGCTGACGCTGTCCTCAGATCTCTTCTGGTTACAGTTTCCCAGTAGCGCCTTGGCCTGCCTCATTCCATGTAGTCCTATCCAGTATTGGGATATTTTGTTATTTACTTCTTTTCCAAGTATTGTACTGGTGCTTATTCCGCAGAAGGGTTCATGTCTCAGAAATGGTGTTTCAGTCCCTTTTTTTGCGAGTACGTCTGCTATTTCATTACCCTCCACTTCAGTGTGTCCCGGAACCCCTAGTTCGTTTATATTCTCTAGGCATTCCCTTCCACTATTGTTAGACTTAACGATGACACTTCAAGCACCTTCTCAATCAATTCTGGAGTACCCCAAGGAAGAATATTATGAGTAAACCAGTAAGGAATTTTAATTTATTAGATTCGACATCCTAAGACCGGTTTCTGTCTTTCGACTTCATCAGTTAGGCTTTTCGAATCCAATAAATAAAATTCCAAACTCGTACAAGTCAATAGCTATATCCGCTATAAGATAACATTTGTAGAAAGACAGAAACCGGTCTTAGGATGTCGAATCTAATAAATTAAAATTCCTTACTGGTTTACTCACTTTGTATTAATCTCTGAAAGGGATAAAAAAGAAGAGAGTGACATCTTGACTAGATTCAGTCAAAATTTAATGTCAATACTCTCTTCTTACCATAGATGGTAGCACATCTACGAAGAATATTATATCTCCTCTACACATCTGATTTACCCTCATCATCCTATCACTCGTGAGAAAATTAGCTTATATATAAAAAAAATGATTTTACAATTTTTGAAATAAAATTCGCGGAAACATTTAAAACTAAGTAAATTCAAAACATGCGCGTTTATACAACAATAAACAATGAAATGTCCATTACACAAAATGCACCAAATCTAGTAGCACTACAACCTTGGCCCGTAACATTTTTCAATTGTCGCTTAAAGATTTGACTTATAAAAAAAGTTTTGTGTCAAGTTTACAGTGTTGACTGACCTTAACATCCTTCGTACTAAAACTAATTTTCGTTGGAGGCTTTTTTGGCACGTCGATCTCGCTTCTGCACGAAATTATCATTGCATCGGCTAAAAGGAAGTAGATAGACGTGAATAATGCGGTGTTAAAAGGTCTATTTTCGATAAATGGGTCAGTTGGTAGTCAGTGATGACCTCTTTTATTAGATAAATAAAGTGCAATGTTTGCGATGCATCGGAAGTCGTTTACAATCAACAACTGACATTATGTACACCTACAGATATTAATTTATGAACCGTCCGTCTAATCGACCTGATTTCAACCTGCGAGATATAAACGTTATTGAAAATTTTAGAGAAACATGTTTAGTGCAGTGATCGAATTATAATTTTGTCTTTTGGAATGTGTTTTTGACACTAATGTTTACCGCATTAACTGCCGAGCAATCCCGAAAATTTGATGAATTTTTAGACAATGAACTGCCCGCATTTGAAATGATCCAAGGACCAACAGATTTAGTAGAACACGAAATCCGTTTAGTCAAATCCGAACCCATCAAACAACGATACCTGCCACTGAATCCGAAAATGCAGGAAATTATCAACGAGGAGGTGGACAAAATGTTGGAAGAAAGGGTAATAGAACCCTCAAAAAAGTGCTTGGAGTTCCCCTGTTGTAATTGTAAGAAAAAAAGATGACAAGCACCGATTCTGCATCGATTTCCGGAAAGTAAATGAAGTTACGATGAAAGATGCCTATCCACTACCCTATATGAATGCTATCCTGGATAAACTCCGATGAGCTAAGTTTATTACCAGCCTCGATTTGAAGAGTGGTTACTGGCAGATTCCGCTGTCAGCTCGTAGTAAACCGATCACTGCATTCACCGTACCAGGACGAGGGCTCTTTCAATTCCGGGTTATGCCGTTTGGCCTACATTCTGCTCCGGCCACTTTCCAACGGCTAATTGATAGAATTATTGGTCCAGATATGGACCCGCACGCATTCGCATACTTAGATGACATCATTATTCTTGGCGAGACTTTCGAGTCTCAGCTAGCAAATGTGAAAGAAGTTTTCCGACACCTTAGAGAGGCTAAATTTTGAAAAATGTCATTTTTGTTTGCCCAGCATGAAGTATCTTGGACACATAGTAACCGGAGATGGAATCAGTACCGATCCCGAGAAAATTAAAGCGATTTCTAAATTCGAAGCTCCGAAAAATATTAGAGAACTAGAGAGATTTTTGGGTGTAGCCTCCTGATACCGCAGATTTGTCGTCGTTTTCCCAAGTAGTATCGCCGCTTACCAAACTACTGAGAAAATCTTACCGTTGGAGATGGCTAGAAGAACAAGAAACCGCTTTTCTGAAAATTAAGAAAATTTTAACTGAAGCTCCGATCCCCAGCTGTCCCGACTTCAACATTTCGTTTTCATTACAAACCGATGCTTCAGATGACGGCTTAGGAGTAGCTTTGACACAAAAGAAAGATGGCATCGATTACGTCATCGCCTATGCCCGTAGAACTCTAAGTCCAGCCGAAAGAAATTATTCTCTGACAGAAAAGGAATGTCTAGCGATAGTCTGGGGAATTGAAAAGATGAGGGCATATTTAGAAGGCTACCACTAAAGGAGGGGCAGGTTAACAACAATTAATTAAAATTACTGGCCACCGTTCAATCAACTCAATCAAGCCTTATCTGCAAATGGATACTGAGCATTATTCCAAAATCACAAACACCCTGACGCCTCAGAACCTCCAGCTAGAAAACAGAAGATCCTGCAGCCACTCCTCGAGCTTCTCATTCTACAGCTGGACCCATCAACAACATTAATGATTTACCTACACCCAACGTTATCAATGCGTTAACAAAGATTTCAAACAATATTCCTACAGTGTACCAAAATTGCAATTTATATTTTAATTGTACCATAAATAATTAAGTTTGTAGTATTTTGTGATTAAATAGATTACCTGTTTTTCAGTTTTCAAATTAATACCTACATATCTCCTGTGAAAAAAACGAAAAAACACAATGCAAAGTAATATTTTTTTTTATCAAAATGCATTCGCGTAGGTGCAAAATTCTAATATATAGACATTTTAGTATTAGATTTTAGATATACAATGCAAAAACCCCCATCAAGATAGATTGTCACTCTCATTCGAGATTTTCCACTTTTTACGACTAACGGCGCTCCACTAATTTGTTTTTAATTGTTAAATATCTTTGGAATGTCAAATTTATCTATGAGTGGTTTAGAAATTGACCATGAGTCATACGTATGTACCCTGTCCATGCAAAACAAGTGACACAGACGTTGAGGCACTTCCTCATGGGTCAATACACTAGGAAAAATCTCACGGATGTGTATACATAACAATATATATGACTCAGGCGTCTCTGTTGGAATATCCGTAGTGAAATAGTTCGGAATTTAATTTTAAAATACCAAAGTTTTGAACAGCGTTTTTCATAGTTATGTAATATGGGTATACGTTTTTTGAGTCTTCTCTTAATCTTTTAATATTAAATATATTACAATTTGCTTCATCTACTGCCTTGTCTTAATTAGTAACCAATAAAATAGGGGAATATTTCGTTGCTATCATAAAATTTTCAAATAAAATTACTTTCTTGTATCCTGAAAATTTGCTTTTCTTCTTTTTACTGTTAATAGTAAAAAGGTCCCATTATTGTTTTGAGATGGTTTGGATGTATCAATATATACCTCTCACTAATCTCATGATCTTAGTTCATCGCCGTCCTCCTAGCTCTTTTCCATTCTTCCACAACTTTCCTTTCTAGATTTTTTGTTATAGTCCCAATATCTGTTATTGTTATCTTCACCGCGGTTTCCCTAGCTTCTCTGTCTTCTTCCCGAAGTCATTCTACTAATTTTTCATGGTATTTCATCAGCTTCAACCTATATCAGATTTTTGCTTACATGCCTGCTTCAAATTAATCTTCATTAATTAATAATTTCAGTCAGCCCGTCGGCCAGTACAAAGGCAAATCTATCGAAAATGCGAAGACTAGCCTGTGTATGCATAACAGGTGCAATGAGAACATGCTCAACTGCCGCCATGGAGGTAATCCTAAGCCTTACACTCCTCCATATAGTGGTGGAGAGTATAGCGATAAGGACAACATACAGAATGACCAGAGGATCCACCAAACGTTGAGATGACAAAGAAGTTTAGCTTTGTGAAAGAATTCAACACAGAGCTAAGTAACAAAAGCGAATGGGACAAAGAAACCATCCCAAAACTCAAGAGAAGTCCCATTAAATGGAACACAGACACAAACTTCTAAAGAAGCTTGATATACTATCTGTTTCTTATGAATAAGTAAACTTAAAAATCACGTGTTTACCTATCAAAAGATAAGGATGTTACTAGATGATGCATTTTTAATTACAATGACCAATACTTGGACATCAAAATACCACAAAACCACAGAGTGTTATAAAAATAACTGATTTACTAATACTTGTAAAATGTGCAAGATAAGTTTACCTTTTTAATTTTCTCAACCCATAATTTAATGAAATGCTTTGTGATGTACAATATTTTTTGTATTTGCTTCCGGAGAGAAAACAAAAAACCGATGGTTTGTCGAGTTTCGAACGCGCAATGTACAGCAGCCCATGCGAAAAACACTGCAATTCAAGATTTGTTTCATACATACTTTTTACTACTTTTTATATACTCACCAATCTTTGGTAACTCGAAAACAATAAACGACGCTTACCTGTAACAAAAAATACAATAAATAAAATAAGTTTTTTTATTTCACTAGCGCGGAAATAACAGCTCTTAAAATATATGAAAAAATAATTATCTACAAAACTACAAATACGTCCAGAATCTCTCGTAAATCACAGTTTATTCTTCACCTAATGCTCCTCTCTGGAGTAATACACCCCCTTTTTTGGCCATCTATCACTTTCCCCAAAATTAAATTTCTATTGATCCACTTTCGTACGCCTGCTTCCAATAGAGTTGGGGCAGTTATTTTCGTCGCAAAAGCAATAATTAGTGAAATAAAAATGTATAAAAAACACTTTAATCATCAGACGTAATATTATATTCTATAACGCGGGTCTGAAGTAGAACTTTTAATCCCGAAAGTAAAGTTTACATATTTTACCTGAGGGATTAAAATTGCTACTTCAGTCACAAGGTATATACGATATTTTTCGTACTTTAGGGACTGACTAAATTTACCCCTCATGACTTTCTGAATTATTTGGAACCACCTCTCAAGACGAAAATTTCTGTATCTTTACTTGGAATATTAGAAAAACCTTTTCTTTACGATGGACAAACTAGAGTTCCTTCGATTTTTTTAATGACCCCCCCCCCCCCCTTCCGCGACCAAATCCTGCGCACGGGCCTGCAGTCAGTTTTTCAGTAGTATTTTAAATATGGCATTAAATAAATTGGCAATCGCCTCTTTGGATCTGGCCAACAAGAGGATCCAATGAGGGTGGACCTCAATGTATCCCTCAAGCATGGAAAAATTACTAATAATCAAAGAATTGTCGCTGCTTTGGACACTATTAAATACGATTTGGATAAAAAAGCTAAGAGTTGTGCTTATGTCACATTTGGGTAGACCCGATGGAAATCCCAATCCGAAATACACCTTGAAACCAGTTGTATGGGAGCCGAAGTTGAAAAGGTTTGTGCCGGATCAGTTATTTTGCTAGAAAATCTGCTATACCACATCGAAGAAGAAGATAAAGGCGTAGATACGGATGGAAACAAAATTAAAGCCGATCCCGCTAAAGTAAAAGAATTTCGGGCTGGTATGAGTTACGATATTCAGTACGCGCTTTTGGCACCAATTTGCATTCTGTAAACAGATTTCGCACTCCCACTCTGATTGGTTTTAGATTCGAATGTGACCAATGAAATTGTGCTGGGTGCCAACTAGATATACGGACCTGCAGTCAAAGAGGTTGCGTTGATGACCATGTTACGATTGCGCAAGGCTGGTGTAGAACCCCGAAGTAGGAAGGGGTCAATTAAGACTTAAGCACGGGTCAGACTAGGCTGGTTATCAGCCGCTGCTGATCAGCTGGATCACGCGACGCGCTACCTGCTACCAAAAGTTGAACATGTCCAACTTAGCCAGCTGCTGACAAATATTCGCCGGCTGACGGTGTCAGTTACGGGTTCTGTGATCACACCAAGCTGATAGTAGCGGCTTCTTTAATTCGCGGCTGGTTATCAGCCGCTGCTGATCAGCTGGATCACGTGACGCGCTACCTGTTACCAAAAGTTGAACATGTCCAACTTAGCCAGCTGCTGACAAATATTCGCCGGCTGACGGTGTCAGCTGCGGGTTCTGTGATCACACCAAGCTGAGAGTAGCGCCTTCTTTAATTCGCGGCTGGTAACCAGCCTAGTCTGACCCGCTTTTAAGCCTATGGCCAGAAGCGCTTACTGCACTACCTCTGCTGCAGGCGGTCAGCGATGCAATTGAACCCAAGTTTGTGTTTAACAAACCCTACAAAATACAGATGAAACAGAACACGAAGTCCGAAGTTTGCCCGTTGCTAGGCAACGGCTATTGTAACTTCAAGAGTAATAAAAAAACGTCTCATATCGGTTAAAAAAGTTTGTTAAAGCCAGCAAATAATGGTCTCATTGACCGCCCCGACGATAACTGTAACCGAATCGAAACATATCCCCAACTCCTCTCCGTTCTCGGTAATTTTCCATTACCCCCACCGCTCTTCGATTTCGTGGAAAGTGAAAATTCCAGTTTCCGGAACATTGCGTCAGTTTTTCAGCTACCGGAAAGAGGCGGCTAGCGAAACCCAGCCGGCCGGCGCCCCGGCGACAAGCGTATAAATGTTGAGGTAGGCCCTTAGGACGCTTGCGCGGTCGCGCAATCCTGGATGGATGGTGGAAACGGGCTAGGTTGGCCGTGGAAATGAACACGTTGCCAGGGAGAACGATTTTCGACTGTTTCTAACAGAACGTCGGGAGGGGAGGTTCGATTTTTGTGTGAAAAGGTGAGAGGGGATGGAATTTTTCGGTTAAGGGGCGTGATATAGAGTTCGGAGAAAAAAATTAGAAGTTTGGAAATTAAAGGATTAGCTCAGACGGGGAGAAATGTAATCGTTTATCAATCAGACGCGGCTCAGTGATTAGGAAAGTTAAATAGGTTTAGGTGAACGCTGGAAGGGGTACTTTTATGATTATTGTTTATAAGAAAAAATTGGATTCTCAAAAAATATTAATTTAGGCGTAAATAAATCAAATAAAATGCTGTAATGTTTGCCTGGTGTGTAGATTTTTAAACAAACTTAATCACATATTTTTATTGATTTTCCAAAACCGTCTGGGTAATTAGTTTTTGTTGAAACCAATCAGCAAACAAAAAACACAATTGCCTCCTTTCAAATACGAATACATTTGAGTCGTTTACTTAAAAATATTTTTAGTATTTTCACTTATATCAATGACCGCAACATTTATGACGAGTAAAAACTAAGTAGGAGATAGAAAGTGACAATACAAACATTCAATCGAAGAGTAAAATTTACTCGATTTTTCCACCCAGATCTTGAGTTTTAGTCTGTGCGCAACGGATAAGAAAGATAAGAAAGATATGGCAATTCAAAAATGGGTGTTCTAGCGTAAATATCTGGAAAAATATGACTTCCACAAAAAAATGTATATAACATCCTAATGAGAAAACAACATTGGGAACATTTTAAGGCCATCCAGCACCGTTTAATATCAGCAGAAAAAAAGTTATGAACAAAAGAAAGGACCAGGCAGCCGGCTTATGCAGAAATGGGTTCCGGTTAATTTGCCTGAATTTTTGGTATGTTGATGATATCGACGATACATTTTGACAGGCTTGTTATCACAAAGTCGATATAAAAAACAGATCATAGTAACTTCGCAAAACTTCTATAGGGGACTAACAAACTCAAATTAAAGACAATAAGAAAAAATTAGAGAAATTAACGGAGGAAATATTAAATTACAGGGTCATTCGCAAAAAAAATCCATTTTCGTATTTTTCTACCTTATATATCTTTTGAATCACCCTGTATTTAATTTATAAATTATACAGGGTGCGCCAATTATTTCCACTCGATCTCTAGCACCGAAACTAAAAGAGATATCAACAAGATTTTTTGTAGGGGTAGACAGTGTCACTCGGACTACAATTTTAAAATATTTTGATGTATACGCTAATTTTTGTGGAATGAAAATTAATTTGGTTTTTTTTAAATTGAACACACTGTATACTATTATGTCTTCTGATTCTACTTAATATTAGATTTACGGTAGTTTTTTGTATTTGTAAATCTGACAAGGCGTTGACAAGTTATTCCTATTTTAAGCAGATTTAATGAAAAAACAGCACTTCAGAAATATTAGCACAAAAACCACATTTTTTAAAAAATTCCTCAAAAAAGCTACTACGATGTAAATGAAACATGCACCTATCACAATAATCACACAACATCTTCACCTGTTGCACAGGGTGTTTGCCGATGGCGTCCCAATAGTCTAGTTTTCAAATTGCAATAACTTAATTTATTCAAATGGGACACCCTGTATATTTTTCTTCAATTAGAAGCTCTCTCTAATACGCATTAAAAAAATATAGGGTTTTGCACATCTAACTTTACTATTTACTTTAATAATTGACAACATATTTTACACAATTTTTAATAAGTACAAAATTTTACAAAGTTTAATCGTAAGAAAACTACAATAGTGAAAGTTAAAATTTATAGTAGGTGTTCAAAATGTCTTCCATTTTCATTTATACATTTTCTTGCCATTTTTTTCATTGATTTACGCACATCTCTTATATTCGTTGTCAATAGTAACAGCTGTAGTTTCACGTGAATGTTTTTCATACTTGACGGTTCCTGTTCTATCAAATCTATTCTTTAATTCTCAAAAGTATCCTTTTGTGGATGACGTCTTTCTGGGTATCTTTGACGATAGACCCTACTAGCAAGAAACGCATTTTTTTGACATTCACCCAGTATCCATATCATATCAATATTTTCTTGAACACTATAATTCTTATTAAAATCCATTTTTTATACACAATACCGATTAAATATAGTAGACGTGATACAATACAAAATTTTATGTTGACAATTAATGCCATAACAAAATATACCTACTGTCATTTTTATAGGTAACTTGATTTCTTATTAAAAATTGTGTAAAATATGTTGTTTGTCACTTAACGTAAATTATTACAGTAAATAGTAAAGTTAGATGTGCAAAACACTATATTTTTTTAATGCGTATTAGGGAGAGCTTCTAACTGAAGAAAAATATACAGGGTGTCCCATTTGAAAAAATTAAGTTATTGCCATTTGAAAACTAGACTATTGACACGCCATCGGCAAACACCCTGTGCAACAGGTGAAGATGTTGTGTAAATCTAATATTAAGTAGAATCAGAAGACATAATCGTATACAGGGTGTTCAATTTAAAAAAACCAAATTAATTTTCATTCCACAAAAATTAGCCACCCTGTATACATCAAAATATTTTAAAATTGTAGTCCGAGTGACACTGTCTACCCCTAGAAAAAATCTTGTTGATATCTCTTTTAGTTTCGCTGCTAGAGATCGAGTGGAAATAATTGGCGCACCCTGTATATTTTTGAAAATGGTTCAATATCGATTACTGACTTGTATTACAAAATATATAAAATTGTATTAAAAATAACCTGCAGAGTCGATCAACTCTTTGACTCACCCTGTGTAAAATGTTTTTATATCTTGTTATAGCAAGTCCAACTAAAGTAAATTCAGACCAAATATGAATATTTTCATATTCCCACTGTAAAGTAGAATACACAGCATAAACAATTTTTTTTGGTAATTTTTTAATCACCCTGTATCAAATAATACTTTTTCTACACAAAGCAATATTATTTGATGTTATTAGAATACTATTACAGCAAAAAATCCTTAATACATTAAGAAAATTACATTTTAATACGTTTTAAAAAATGGCAATTTTTCAACTTCATCCTACCCTGTAAGTTGAAAACTGGCCATAGGATTGAGTTGTGCCCATGGACACTATTTTTCAAGAAGTTGGTATCTTCAACATACCAAAAATTCAGGCAAATTAACCGGAACCTATTTCTCCATAATCCTGCCTGGTCCTTTTTTTCCAATTTTTTTAGCGCCATCTAGACTGTGGTATTTGAAAAAAAATCCTTTTACAGTTGTCCAGTAATTTTTAGTCCTATAGGATAATTAGTTTTTAAGTTTTGGTCTGTTAAAGTTGAGCTAAATTTTTGTTTTTTATAAGACATTTTCAATTTTTGGTCAATAGCGTGAAAAGTATTGATTTTTGGAAAAAATTTAAAGAGACAAGACTTTGAAAAAATGTTCTTCGGAATAAGTTCTATTTTTTTTGTTTTTTTATCTTTTGTCTGTAACGAGATATGACCGATTGAAATTGCATACAATTGCATTTATAACGTTAATGTCATTTTTTCGGGTCAAATATTGAAAAAACGGTCATTCAAATGAAAAAGTTTGTCATAACATGACATTTCGGCGACATCCTAAGCTTTAATAGCTATTTAGACGTACATATTAGAAGTACATAAACAAGGGCTTTATTGAACCAATCGTTTTATGGCCGAGTGAGCTTGCTGATTTTTCTTAATTTACTTTTTTTCAGAATGTTTCTCTCATAGAATTTTCGTTTGGTTAGTCCTATTTTTTTTCTCAATATCCTGATTACTGGTTTTATAAGTATTTCGTACGCCCTAATATTGATTACTCTAAACGTATGTGCCCCCAATATTTTTGATAATTATTCAACCCCACTATTTCCTTACAGGATTTTTGTTGTTATAGTTACTTCTAGATATTCAAACTAGTTAACTCCATCTAAATAGTATCCTATTTCTCCTTCCACAAGCATTTTTATATATCGCAGACCCAGGGCCGCCCAGAGCTGAGCAGGGCTCCGGGGATAAAGTCTTATCGGGCCCCTCCCCACACCAAATCAACAGAAAATTTAAATTTTTTTATAATTTATAAACAGGATTACTGGGCGTACTGTTATACCCTTTTTTACTAAGGAAGGAACTAAATTAAAATCAGTTTTAGCAAGTAAACATTTTAATTTAATTTTCAAATCCATTTACAATATATAAAGCGTGTCCCAGAGTAGATTTAAGGTTTTAAACTTACCTTACGCTGACCCTGTTAGAAATTCCATGAAAATATTACGTTGAGCGTATAGTGGACACATAATTATCCATGGAACAGTGGACGACTTCGCAGCGTGCTTACATGGTTGAGGCTTATTTTAAAGTCAAAGATTCGTACACAGTTGCTCAGCAGCGTTTTTGTGATGCGCCATCGGCAATGTTAGTTAACGCGTGGGTAAAAAAATTTAGGGAACAAGGAGTTGTTACAAATGTCAAAACGTCCAGGTCAACTGAAAACCATTCGAACTCCTCGCAATATTGAGAGGGTTGAGGATTACGATTTACAGCCTGCCGCACTCTCTCAATATTTGGAGGAGTTCGAGTGGTTTTCAGTTGACCTGGATGTTTTGACATTTGTAACAACTCCTTGTTCTCTAAATTTTTTACCCATGCGTGAACTAACATCACCCACGCGTCGAATATTGTACAGCTCACAAAATCGCCGCCTAGCAACTGTGGACGAAGAAAAGTTTAGTCAAGTTTAGTTTCACGAGCTTGTTTAAAAATTCTACAGGTTTTAGTGGGGTTTCTGCGATGTTTGATTTGCTGATACTTTTTAGGTACTTCATTTCCTCGACTAAATCATGGCTTACATCTGATCGTACTCTTCAGCAAATCTTACACAGTTCTCTGTGATACTGCTCTCATCCATTTCATGAGACTTCCATAAAAATGAAAATTTCATTTGAATTTCTATTAGAGCTGTAAATCTTGATCTTTAGTTAGAAACCAAAACATAAATTATTGTGTAGAACACCTCAATTCTAAAACATTCTTCAGGGGACATATTGAACATCTGATCTGTTGTTGATGTTTCATCGTGAAATCTTTTCCTTTTTCTTACACGAGAAGTGGGAAAATATGGGTCAATGCCATATGCACACGCAAAAAGTTTAGTGTCAGACAATATTTTGTATAAGTTATTTCTTAATGCACTTAATTCGTCAATATTATCAACTTTAACGTCCAAAGTAGAGTCCATCGTTTGGAGCAGTTGACTTCTGTAATTTATAGGTATTAAAACCTTTACCCAAATCGATGCCATAACGACACAAAGTGGTTAGATATTCTAATACTCCATTGATTGTTGATCTTGTTTCCACTGTTATGTTAAGATTTAACAAAGATGAAACGGCTTCTCTAATCTTGCCTATATCCTACTATTTCTTTTAAAACTCCCATCTGTTGGGCTACAGCTGAACAAATTGTACAGATTCTGAACAATTCCAAAGAAAATCTGTGCTTCAGTGCAACACTCAGCAGCACATACTCCACAAAGATTCAAATTGTGGCATCTACAGGGTGAGTAGATAGCCAGAGGGTTCGATTTTAAAATAATAGCCATGCACACCCTTATACTTGCCACTCATATTGCCACCATTGTCGAATCCCTGGCCTCTACAATCATGCAAGGAAATGTCGTAATTGTCACATTCAAACACTCACTACGACCCCATGTCATAATTAAATTTTGCATAGAGAATCGTTTTTAATTCATTTGAGCCCATAGGGCTTTTCATAACAGAATAATACGCTTTTTATTTATTATTGCAATTGAATTGGTAGTTGATAGTGTTAGTAATGAAATAATATTGACTTGTTCTGACTCTCTTACTATAAATATATAAACTTTAAACAGGAAGTAGCACTTGGTGTGTTTTATTTTGTATTATCTTTTAATAACACTTTCTAGTAATGAATTCGTCAATAATCGATTATTTTGTTTGTATTGACAAGAGCAAAAGTTCTTTAATTCTCAAATCGAATATCATCGATCCCTTTTTTTCTGTAATCAGTAGAGCTACGTGTTATAAGAATACATTATTAAATAATTTCAAGAAATTCCATCAAATTAAAGCGTAGAAATGGTTTTTTATTGTATACACCCCTTTCTAATTTTAGTAGTAAACAAAAAAAACCTTTTAATGTATAAATTTGTGTCTAAATATGGATGCTTTATATTCAAGGCCAAATCCAGAGAGGAATTACCATTGTTTGATAGCTCAAAGTATGAGCCCATTCAAAGTATTACACTCTGTTAAACGCCTTCTCCATCTCCATGAATGGGAGTAAACCTTCAGTTGAAAAAAGTCAGTGAAAATAAGTAAAATTAATTG
Organism: Crepidodera aurea; assembly: GCA_949320105.2. Taxonomy (NCBI): domain Eukaryota; kingdom Metazoa; phylum Arthropoda; class Insecta; order Coleoptera; family Chrysomelidae; genus Crepidodera; species Crepidodera aurea. The sequence goes on from OX439480.2 coordinate 16,172,758, forward strand.
AAACCTTAATATCGTTTTTTCTCTACCTAAATAGAGATTTTTTAAGTTTCTTTTAATGTATAAAGCCGTTAAATTCTATATTTTTTATCAAAGAGTCCGCCTAAAATCCCAAAGCGCCGTTAAACATGCAGAAAAAACATGCAACCTGTTGAAAAACATTTTCTTTTATGTTTCAATTTTCTCTTGTAAAACACCCTCTTTATAATTTATTATAAGCTCGAGTTCGCCTGGGCTCGACGAGATTCTTGTTCTGAAATGGGGTACGATTGTTTTAGACAAGCAGGGCGGTCTACCCCCCACGAATCCCCCACAAAATTTCAAATCTCCCCAGGCAGCGAGATCGTGAGCAGTTCGCTGAAAATGTAGAAAACAAACGCGAGAAAGGGATACGAAGTGTACTTTGGTTGCCGGTAACTGGGATTAAATCTTCCATTGTAAATCGAGTAGATCGTTCGTCGAATGTTTTTCTAGTTGATTGAGTATATATGTTGAGAGATATTGAATGTAGAAAAAAATTAATTGCCGGAAAATGGCGCGCATTTTTTTCATTGTTTCAATCAATGCCACATCTCCCAGTAGTTTTCAAAGTGTATAAAAAATTCTCTCTAGGGCGGAGTTGGGCCTGTGAAGTCCAGAAAAATTTAAAGTAAAGTTAAAGATCGAACTGAAGATAGCACTACAAAACATACTACTAGTTCTGTGTTAGAGAAATCAGAAGGAAAAAAAGAGTCAGATGAAATCCAGGAAAGATGGAAGAATGCTTGTGAATCTGTGTATAATAGTAAACTATAGAGGGATAACGCCCAAAAGGATAATAACGAAAGGGGAGTGCAAAAATGACGAATCACAAAAAAAGGACTAACTATGCCAAGCGGCGATATATGAAATTCTGCAATGCCTAGCAGTCCAGTAAATTAACGCCATAAAAACCCCAAACCTGGGCATCAAGCCTGTCAATTTGCAGGTATTCATAGGTACATTTACCTCCGGAAATCTCACGTGGAATTTGTGGAAGGGTGGGAAAATGGCTCTAGAGTTCCCGAAAATCTGCCGAAATATGACCCTTAGAGCATTTTTGTTTAGACAAAAAATGAAGAGAAGTTCATTACCTACAAAAGTTGTCCCTATGATTTTTTCGCTACACTAATATTTTTAATAATATGAACTCATTGCAGAAACTTCCACTGAAGAGTTAGCTTCTATTTTATGTGACTGGCCATTCAACATGAAGAAGAACAATGGAGAAGATTATAAAGAAAGTGCAGTCAAGACGATTTGGAACACTTCAGCAAAAATGTTACAAGAGAAGTACTTTAAAGATTATAAAAGAATTTTTAATCCGTTCACGGACATACAGTTTAAGAAAGCGAGAAATGCACGCGACACAGAACGCAAAATTTTACAAGCAATCCCAGAAAAAAGGAAGGTGAGTTCTAATGCTCTCACAAAACGAGAAATTGTCCTGGAGTGAAGAAGAACCTGTAGGCCTCCAAAGAAAATTTTATCACGTTGCTGCGTATGAATTGGCTTGGAGAGGTGGAGAAGCAGCAAATTGTAAGATATTCTATTTTAAAATCGAGACAGACAACCGTGGAAGAGAGACCGGAAGAGTTGAATATAACCCAGTGTTTTCGAAGACAGCACAAGGGGGAAATCAGAAGTTGGCCGACAGTAAATGGTTGGTAGCAAACACTGCAGAAGATTGTGTTTGTCCAGTCAGATTGTTTAAACAAATTATGGAAAGACGGGGAAACCATATCACATGTGAAAAGTTTTTTTAACTCCAACGATAGTGTTTCAACTTAACTCTTTTAGAATTAAGCATTTTTACCAATAAACAATATAAAACTAATAAGAACGAACGACAATAAAATGATTACTAGACGGTACAGAAAACCAATTAATAGTAATCGGTTCCTAAATTTTCGTTCAAACCATCCCATGAAAATCAAAATAAATTTAATTAATAAACTCAAAAACAGAGTGGTTAATAAACATTTTCGAAAGCTCGTACTAATTTATTTACTATTGACTGCTTCCCACTAAGTTTATCTACATAAATTACTATTGAACCGTCACGAAAATATCCACTTATAAAATAGTTAAGTCTACAATTTGTACTTGACGAAATATCCTGTAATTCTTCCAATTTAACCTTGTGCCCTAAATCTTGACCCCGCGTCCTTGGTTTCCTTCATTTCCCGGTAGCATTCGTCCGCAAAGCTATACGGCCGCCAATCGAAGAAGGCCTAGGCCTCCAATATGTCCTCGCTTCCTGGTAAATGGGCGCGAGGATACGAGCGCGTTGCCTAGCAACTTATTAGGTTTTTTTTAAGGGGAAAAGTTTCCTACGTGGTCTTAAGATTATCTCTGGAATTGTATACACTATACGTTAGGGAAAAAAAAAAGACAACCAATAATTTCAACAGTAAAAATTAACAATACATTTTACGCCACACCCTGATATCCCGCCGACTTCCTTCAATCGAGCGAATACGCAACCTGTAATACAGAAAATCCGAAAAGGGAAACTTCCTTGTATTATGTACCTCTTACGTCTCTACACGGCCGTGGAGTCGCGGAGCACCGAAAAAGGACAAGGGCGAACCCTGAACGAAAGGAAAACCAACCCTTACACTTGACCTGCCCTTGCGGAATGACCCAAAAGGGAAAGCAAAACGTTCCCTTGAACTTTCCCCGTTTTGCCCGTGAGCCGAGAAGTTCAAACTGTAAAGGAAAGAAATAAAGAATGCGAGGGGCCAGACGGAGATGATAAATCAGTATTGGATTGAACCAGGCAGGAGTGGTAGTAGAAAATTTTTGGTTCCTAACGTTCAAGTTTTGTTTAGATTCAAATAAAATATGAACAAACTTTAAAAACAAACACTAGATTTGAAATGGAAGACAGTTTAAAACTTAGAACTTAGCTTCTTCTTCAATCTGTGTTGGATTCTTCCAAAACCACACTATGAATTCTTCTAGGATCCATCAGCTGTCAGAACTAAAATACATAATTGCTGGAGTACCGCAAGGATGAGTATTTGGGCCTATACTCTATTCCTAGGTACCCCTGATGAGCCTTAAATGGGTGGGACACTTTAAGGGCCTTTGTCTGGTACCAACGTTGTTGATTGCTGTCAGTATAATGAAGGAAATAACAGTTGCATTGATAGAACCGAATTGATTATTAAGAAAAGCCAACCTAAATCGAAGGAAAGCATGCCCCTCTACTACATCTCTGATACCCCTCTGATACACCTCGGCTTTTACGTATATTATACCACCCTCTGCCGTTTTCCTCGTTCAAATCGGTCCAATAATAACCGTGATATTAGCTAAGGCCCTTTTGGTACTGCGCATGACTTATACCTTCGTTGGAGCCGACGCGGGAGATTACATATGTTTCGGTTGTATTATCCTTAAGGTCAGTCTTATCAGGCTGAAGTAATTCTCCAAGAAGGACAAATTCAAATGGGAGATAATTGGTTATCCAAATAATGCACAAGTTACAGTAGATGGGGCCTTACGCTTTAACGTGTAATTTCGCAGAAAATAATAAAATAAAACGCTAAATTTGACCTGGTACAACATAAATATTCTGGGACCGATCCTGTATCGAAGAGAGGGAAAACCGTTGGCAAGCGGCAAGCAGACGCGGTGTATCGATTTTCCGACACTTTCCCCAGACTTTCCATTTCGTTTGTGATGTTGCTCCAGTCAAAGTAGACTCATGCTTCACTTCTTCTTTCACTTAATGTGTTTTATGAAAATTAACTGCTACTCAGAAAATAAATTTTTTTCTCCTCCTCTTATTTTTTCTTATATTAGAATTAAAGGAAGTTTTTTTGTATGAAAAGAAAAACTTTTTTGCAGCAGATAAAATTTTTCATTAAGTTTGAAAAGTTTATATGAGGTTTAGAGAAAATTTAATGGAAAAGGAGGCAATAAATTGGGTTAATTATATAGCGACAATTCTTTTTTAATTTTGAAAGAACGTTTTTTTACTTGAAAACCTTAATTTTCTTTTGTTTTAACTAAGTTTTTTATTAAAAAGGAAGCAAGTGGGTCAAGGAGAGAAAATGTACCCTTTTTCATCTAAATAATTACATTTTCTGACTTAAAAATTGTGTAAATGTGGGGGTAGACGTATTTATCATTAAAAAAAAGTTTTTTTCGGGCGGTGTACTGCCAGAATTTGAATTTGAATATCTGGGGGTAATAATTACAAACTGCAATGATGAAAAACAAGAAATAGATAAAAGAATAGGAAAGGGGTGTAAAGCAGCAGGAGCTATGAAGGATATACTAAAATCAAAAAATGTTTCATTAGCAGCGAAAATACGACTTTATCATACAGTAAGGTACTGCTCTGACTTATGGATATTAAACTAACAAGAAGCAAATAAATTGGAAATCTGGGAACGAAAGATATTGAGAGGAATCTAGGGAGGAATTAAGGAACAAGGTGGAATATGGAGAAGACGAACAAATAAAGAAATTAGGGATATTTATAATAAACCAACAATTACACAAAAAATTAGGAAGAATAGAGCAGGTTGGATAGGGCATGTAGTGCGCATGAACCCTTGTAGAATCGCAAAACAGTTATTAGAAAGTAGAGGGGGAAAGAAAAAGAAAGGACGACTCAAAAGAAAATGGCTAGAAGCAGTAACATCAGATTTAAGAAAAGTAGGAGTAGAAAGATGGAAACAAAAGACAGAGAACAGAAAAGAATGGAAAGAGATAATAAAAAATATAGAAAAAATAGAAGAATAGAGCCGCTCGAAGCCAAGGGCCTAAATGGCCTGTAGTGCTGATATACAGGGTGCGCCAATTATTTCCACTCGATCTCTAGCACCGAAACTAAAAGAGATATCAACAAGATTTTTGTAGGGGTAGACAGTGTCACTCGGGCTACAATTTTAAAATATTTTGATGTATACAGGGTGGCTAATTTTTGTGGAATGAAAATTAATTTGGTTTTTTTAAATTGAACACCCTGTATACGATTATGTCTTCTGATTCTACTTAATATTAGATTTACGGTAATTTTTTGTATTTGTAAATCCGACGCGGCGTTGACAAGTTATTCCTATTTTAAGCAGATTTAATGAAAAAACAGCACTTCAGAAATATTAGCACAAAAACCACATTTTTTAAAAAATTCCTCAAAAAAGCTATTTATTATTCCAACATCATAAACACCCTTAGAAGTGACGGCTCAGAACCTCCAGCTAAAAAACAGAAAACAGAAGATCCTTCAGCCACTCCTCGAGCTTCTCACTCTACAGCTGGACCCATCAACAACATTCATGATTTACCTACACCCAACGTTATCAATGAGTTAACAAAGATTTCAAACAATACTCCTACTGTGTACCAAAATTGCAACTTATATTTTAATTGTAAATAATTAAGTTTGTAGTATTTTGAGATTAAATAAATTACCTGTTTTTCAGTTTTTAAATTAATATCTACATATTTATTATGTATGCAGAATAATCTGTTACTCATGAAATAGTCTTGTCAAATACCATTCAGGCATCTAATTCTTTCCTGTGAAAAAAAAACGAAAAAACAAATATCCAAAGTAATATTTTTTTACGTGTTTTTTCGATTTTTTTCGGAAAAATCATATGCCCTTATGATATTACTTACGAAAAGTATATTTTATTTATTTTAGTACTTCTTACACTATAAAAACGCAATGAAACGCGTTTTTAAGCTATAAAACTACAAAAAAATAAAACGCAAATACAACAAAAATATTTGCACACCTGTAATTAGGATATTTGCAGTCTTTGCGCAAAATAAATTCCACATTTTTCGCAGTTAATGTTCGAAATGAAAAGCAGTTCATCCAAGGTCTATAGTTTCGACCCAAATAAACTCTTTAAAAATACTTTCTGTGTATCTAGTACAGATATAAATTATTTTACCAGGTATAGACAGTGTATGTACATAAATTTCAGTTAACCCATGGCATGGGTAATGTTACATGGTATCGAATGGAATAGTAGCTATATGGTATATAGATGGGTGTAAGAACGTCATCGACATCAAGTCTAGTACTCCTTGACATCGATATTTTTTCTTCGTATTGATGTGGGTCCGGCTTGTAACCATTTAATATCAGGTTGAAAAATTTATTAAATGATATTATTTTTTATTAATTTTATTTTTATAAATTTATAAAAGTTTTTCTAGGAAATAACGATTCTCCTTCAGTGGAACTTTGGACAGTACGGGACTATATTAAATGATTTTTAATTCGTTTATTTTAAATGTCAAGTGGGAACTCAATTGAAGTTCTGTAACCAGCGATAAACTATTACTATTACTACAAATTTAATTTGATATTCTAGAATTTATTTACCTATAGGCTCTTTCTTCCTGTATTTTTCTTTTGTATTGTTTTGAATTTTAGTTAAAAAATAATTTTTAACAACGCTGTACACCTAATAATCTGATGCCGTGCCACTAAAAGGACCTTCTGTAGCGCTGTTAAAAATAATAATAACAAAATAGGTAGATAATATTAATAATAGCTCTATTCAAAACATTATATGTGTATGATTAGTTGCGTATACTTCTTTTTCAGCTCGTTTATCAGTTTGCTGTTCTAAGAAAATTCCATTATTTTGAAATTAGCCATTCCTCTGCTTTGAAATAGCTCCTTTGGCACTAGGTTCTAAACAAGTTAGATAGATGATAGATGTAAAAAGGGGTGGCCCTACGGCCTATTTCCACTGCGACCTTTGCAGATCTATTGTGTTTCCCCTGATAATTAGATGACTTGCGAGAGCTTCGTCCTGTTAAGTATGGTTAGGATCCCTGACAGTGGCTCTTCAACGTAGCTCTCTGCCTCTGGGTATTCCGTTCCCTTCTGTGAAAACCTTGTCCTTGCTATTCCATCGCATTCGCATACAATATGGATTGAGGTTTCTTCTTCTATCTGGCAAAACCTGCATGTGGTTTCTTCTGCCAGACCTATGTTTTTCATTGCTTTTACGGACCTTCTGTCCTTGCTTAGTAGGTCTGCCGTGTGTATAGGCGATGGTTTCTTGAGAAACCTTTTTGCCTGCCTCTGTCCTGGGGATTGTTCCCACCAGCTTTAAGCTTGTTTTTCCACCCATTTGCTGATTGCTTTTTTAACTGTTGTTTTTGCTATACCGCAGAAGGGTTCTGGACCATAAAATGCCATTGACGAGGTGATGGGTCGTGACCCTTGCATAAGTCTGTAGGTGACCGCTCTCGCCTCTCCCTGTATGTATATGTGTAGTGGTGGTAGGTTCAAGATGACCTCCATCGCGGCCGTAGGGGTGGTTCTCATGTCCCCTGTGACACTGAGACACGCTTGTCTTTGTATGCCTGTTAACTGCCTTATGATTGCTGACTGAAAAGTCTTTGGCCACCACACCACTGACCCATATGATATCATAGGCCTGATTACCCTTGTGTATAACCATATGGTCATTTTGGGTCCCCAGTAACTCTAAACAAGTTAATCGTTCATCAAATTTTTGGAATAACTGCTCCTGTTTTTTAAGTTGTTCTAAGATCAATTGTAAAGTCGGGTCAGTAGTTGCTTTAATTTGTCTTCTAACATTATTGGTTTTACTGGCTTTTGATGGTCCTGCAACAGCTTGGTTGTAGGAAGATGGCCTATTTTCACTTTTTTGAGCTTGATTTCCGTTATTCCTTCTTTGTACCGAAGAGTCAGTTCTTACCTGTTGTACTTGTCGTACTGGTTGTCTAGGTAAAGATGGTTTCTTCATAGTATCAGCTCTAATTTTATCCCCTTCTTCGAAGGTCATCTACAATTGCCTTTCTTATCCAGTCTGTCTCTTTAGCTAATCCTTCTTCCTCTTCCTCTTCCTGTGGAGGAGGAGATAATTTCTTTAGCAGATCTGAGTGATCTTTTTGCATTTGTTCTAATTGTTGTTGTATAGTATTTATTTTGTTTACTAAACAACTTTTTTCATACTGGGAATTTTTCCAAGCACTGTAAAGTGCTTGTTCATTTTGCGATCTTGCACTATTTTCCTGAAACAGTGCAATATTCTGTTGACCTACGACACTCCACTAGTTGTTGCTCGTCCAAATTACGCGGGTTCATTTATTGGATTCTACAGCCCAACTGATGATGCCGAGAGGCAAAAATACGAAAATAAGATTTATTCCATTTTTTCTCATTAATGTTTTTGGTGGGGATTATTAAGATAGAAGAAGTTTACATAATTTATTGAATAATGTATCGAATTTAATACTTTAAAAATCGTCTAACCTCTAGTGGGATTCTAATCCTGTAAACCTAAATAATTCACGGAAATCCGAAAAGTTTCCAAACCTCTTGTATCTTTGCATTGACAAACAAAGGATAATTACGGAGAAAGCGATATTTAATTCATCGCTCATTGGACCCTTTGGCACTTTTCGCGAAGTGTTTTCCTTTTCCCGATCCCTTTGCTCGTCCTTGTTGACAGGTTTTCGAGGAAGGAACTAAGTTAGTTTAATAGTAGTTAAGAATTCATCGTGTTTTCAAGTAGACTCGTAAATTAATTTACTTTGGATAATAGAATGGTTGAGGAAATGTCAAAGGATATTCCGAATGTCGGAATTCCTGGAAAAATGTTACACGTAATGTTATTTAAAACTATAGAAGTGAGTGCAGGAAATCCCAGTTCCTAAAAACAATGTTAATGCTTCTACGATTCGGAGAATTTAATATTATATGCGCATATTAATTTGTTATAAACAGTTCCCATTTTAAATTTAAATATATTATTCTAAAAGATCGCTTATATCTACATTGCATATGTAAAATTATTTCCAGATTTGTCAAACCGAAATTGACATCTGCCTACTCGATTAGTTATTAAGAAAGATCAAAATCTAGACTGCGTTAAGTCAATCTTCCTCCTTTTTAATAAAAATAAGGACCTCAACATGAAAAAACTAAAAAAAAAACTAAAATGAAATTATTTATTATAATTATTGTCCTCTCCAATACAGTATTCCTTAAGGTAGGGTGCTTGGTTTCATTTATTTAAATTAGACTGGTTGATGATAGAATTTAGAGTACATCAATCTTATTCCCTTTAAAATACTCCCCACTTGTAACAATATACTTATCCCACCTTCTTCGCAATGGTTGATAACATCCCTGGAAGTCTTCAGAAGTCAGGCATTTCAGTAGCCTTGTCGTTTCATGTTTTCTCGTTTCCACGTCATTCCAGTGCCACCCTCACATGGCAGGGGGTTAAATCTGGTGAGTAGGGACCAGAAACTCGCGAGCACACAAATTTGATAGCACTAACCTCACACGATCCCTCAAGGCCTTTTAGTCCATGTAGAAGCCATCAATTACTGTTTGTTCTTCAGGAAGAGCACCTGATCCACTGATAAGAGCTATTTTCTATACTGCGTTACTTCCATAAATATCCCTCAACATTTACTTTTTTTTTTATAATATTAAACAACCATAAAGACATTTATTATATTACAATCTGGTCAGCAGTGGCCAAGGAGCAATTTAATTCCTTCCAATAAACTCTATTAACTAAGGTATACTCATCAGCGTTCCTTAGGTTCTATAGAATGGATTGTACTAAACTTTAACTTGCACACACAAGCTCTGCTTTGCACTAACTAACACTAAACTAACTCAAAGGGCTTGATCCTCTTAAGTCTTCTTTCTAACCCAGTCTTGTCAAGGAGCTGGATAGCCTCGATATTGACATGATGATGAAGTCTTTCTTCATGACTCTTGGTTAATTTTTTGATGGTCTGGTCAACAGTGTCCATTTCCAGATCCCTATGGAGGTCACTATTGCGAATGTACCAAGGGGCATCTACTATGTTCCTCAGTGCTTTGTTTTGAAATCTTTGGATGATTGCTAAGTTGCTTGCTTTGGTGCATCCCCATAGTTGGATACCATAGGTCCATACAGGCCTAAGTATCTGCTTATAAAGCATAAGCTTATTATGTAGAGACAGAGTGGAGTTTCTTCCAATTAGCCAGTACATTTTTCTATATTTGAGTCCAAGCTCTTCTCTTTTCTTTTTAACATGCACTTTCCATCGGAGTTTGGCATATAAGGTAAATAATTTTTAGATGTGCTACCATCTATGGTAAGAAGAGAGTATTGACATTAAATTTTGACTGAATCTAGTCAAGATGTCACTCTCTTCTTTTTTATCCCTTTTTATTGGATTCGAAAAGCCTAACTGATGAAGTCGAAAGACAGAAACCGGTCTTAGGATGTCGAATCTAATAAATTAAAATTCCTTACTGGTTTGTATTAATCTCTGAAAGGGATAAAAAAGAAGAGAGTGACATCTTGACTAGATTCAGTCAAAATTTAATGTCAATACTCTCTTCTTACCATAGATGGTAGCACATCTAAAAATGTTATCTTATAGCGGATATAGCTATTGACTTGTACGAGTTTGGAATTTTATTTATTGGATTCGAAAAGCCTAACTGATGAAGTCGAAAGACAGAAACCGGTCTTAGGATGTCGAATCTAATAAATTAAAATTCCTTACTGGTTTACTCAAGGTAAATAATGTTTGAATATGGAATCAGGTTATTGTTTATTCCGACTGGAATATGATCTTTCCTTTTGTTTGTAAAGTTGTTAATGTGAAATGATTTAGTTTCATTAAGTTTAATTTTTCATCTCTTCGTCCAGTCATAGATAAGGTGGACAACTGTTTGCAGCTCATGGGTTGCTTCTTCATTGCTCTTTCCTACTGCTAGAATGGCAGTGGCGTCGGCGCAGGTGGCTATGGTATTGTTTTCTAACTCTGGAATATCACATGTGTACAGTAAGTATAGGACAGGTCCTAGGACACTTCCTTGTGGTACTCCAGTCTTAATTTCTTTAAGATCGGAATAGGCTTCTTCTTGTCTAATTCTAAAGTATCTTTCCGATATATATGAATAGAGGATATCTGTATATTGTTATCCTGATATCCTGACAGTTTTCACCAAGTTTCACCAACAATTTGATGTCCATTAATCTCCATAGTCGATAAGAGCAAAAAAGGATCATCACATGATTCATATTTAAATTCAAAATTGTTCCTCCTTGTCCATTTATATTAATATTTTTTGGAATAACCTCGTTTTATATAAAAAAAATATGTCGAAGTAATAATTTCACGAATAAAAAAAAAACATTATACCTTTGAGTATGTATCGAAAGCTGAAAAACGTGTCCAAAAATACAATTTCACGTGATTTAGATTCCACCTTAAAGCTGTAACCCATAATATAAATCCTAGTCTCTTCGAATATAAATCAATTTTGTTTCCCAGTCTCTAAAAGAGGCACAGTGGGCTGAGATCTGAATACACTGACAAAACCTGAATTCTTCTACATCACAATTTTTTATGGTATAATTTTCTACAACTAACCCTGCAACTTTGACTACGTACTATACTTTATCTACGCCTCAACATAAATAACTAATTTTATTAAATATAAATTTTAAACACTGACAGATTTAAAAGTGTTTAAAATGACACTTTGTTTAATAAATAGCAATAATTGTCCATTATAATTTATTAACTGACTTAGATTTCTGTCAAACTTTTACAGCGTTCTTAGCAGATTCATATTATACTAAGTGGCCTTGAAGTAAGATTTGTAATTGACTTTCTAATCATAGCTTGGTCATTTCTCCACCAAAATCATTTAGTCTTATTTATTTTTTTCTGCTCTTTCCAAATTTGTAAATAAAATTTTAAAATGTTGATATACAGGGTATTGTTTCGACTCGAAACCTACTTATTAATTTTTTTAAGGCCGGACCTGGAATAAGACTTTGTTTTATTATGTTAATCGACACCACTGTGGACAAAGAACATACGAACCAAATATTATAAAAATGTATAGGGTGGATCATGATTAATTGAAAAAAAGGGGAAAATTAATAAATCACCCTGTATCTTGGTATGCCTTGATAAATATCCCTATAATATTTGACATGTACAGTGCAAGGCAAATACTTTGAGAAAATGTATTATGTTACTGTAAAAAATTAATTATTTACCATAATAGTCTTAATTAAGAAATATTGGGGGTGACACAGAAATAAAAAAAAAATTAAGAAATATTTTAATTTTGAGTTTGGTCCACGTTTTAAAAACTTTGGTCCACTCGGACGTAATGGAATATTCCGGGCTGGAGAGACCTCCTCGTAAACAAATTTGTTCGGGAAAAACGACGGAAAAACAAAACAAAAATGGCGTGTTTACCCACGACAACATCATCAAATAAAAGGCTCCTAGCAATAAACGAGATGTTTAGATGGTTTTTTTTCTTTCACCGAGTACTGCGGATAGAAAAAAAAAGGAATGAATAGACCAACATATTTTCTCGAATTTCTTTGGGAACGATCTTTATAGCTGTGCTGTTGGAGAACGTTATATATATGGAATGACAATACTTTTGTTTATTCAGCCAAGTTTTATCTTAAATTATGTCTTTTTTAGAGGAACAATAAGTAATATACAAGATTAATATTTGTCTCGTAATGTCTCATAAATAGACAATTACAGAATTTCAGATTGCGAGATGAGTCATCCAAATTTTTTCTATAAAATTTAAGAGGACTAGTGGTATTTAGAAAGATTATTTTTTTAATCATTTTGTATTAAAACAGAGAATATAGTTATATATGCAAAAGACACTTTACACATAAATGTTCAATAATTTCTTTATCAATTTCACACAAAATCCAGGGCCCACTTGATGTAATTGATTGTATACCAACGTAATACAAGTTGCCTATCTAGAAGTATTATTTAAGACTATTTCCCTCGTCTTAATTTCCACCAATCACAAACGCGCAATTTTGAATTACAAATGGTTTCTAGATGAAAAACTGTATGACAGCTCCTGTCAGCAGTTTTTTCGAGTTCACCCGCGACAAAACTTGTCACAAAAAAATTACAATACCTTTGATAACAAGTAATTATGGTCTCCTAGGACACCAGAAAACGACGCTAAACAAATTTTCTTATTTTATTGTCAATAAATTTTATAATATTGTTTTTAAACAGTGCTAGTCAGCTTATCAAATACTATTAAACGAGCAAGGTTTGTATGTATGTGTGTGTCCAGAGGATCTCGAAATCCACTCGTCAGAATTGAATGAAACTTTCAGGGTAGACTAATTCCTATCTAAATCGGCAAAAAATGTAGGTCTCATGTCTGTGAAAATTCGATCTTCCGAGATATTTACAAGAAAAGTTAAGCTTTTAGTTTTATTTCCTAGCAACGGCAGATATAATAACTTGTTTCTATAGTAATATATACTATAAAGGAGAGAGGAGTACAGTAAAAGTGGGGATATAACGTCACATTCCATAGGCGTACTTTGCAAAATAATAATTGTCTTTTCTGAGGTTTATTATTATAGGTTCTATTAAATTTTCCATTGATATATCCACTTTCCTAAATGAATTTTCCACCTTTTTAACATGATCAATGCATTTTCCCCAATGTTCTCTATTTACATCCGAAACTGCCTTCAAAAACAAATTTCGCACATCAGGAAATTTAAATGTTGTATTGTTTTGAGAAACATAACCTTTTAATAATTGTGACCAGATCAGTTCAATGGGATTTAACTCTGCGTGGTACGGAGGCAATCTGAGAATTTTAATTTCGTTTTCTCTGGCCATCTCATATATAATATATTTTTTTGAATTTGTTTTTATGTTGCCTTGCTATTACTAATAATTCTGCCTTCAAGGATTTAGGAGGATTGATAATATTTTTAGAATGAAGCCATTTTGAAATATATATTAATACAAAATTCTGAATCAATTAAAATACCCATTTTGAAATATATATTAATACAAAATTCTGAATCAATTAAAATACATACGATACGGCTATGAATAAATAAAGTCTGACTTATCTGTCAAAAGAACAGGTTTATTACAGTAAAAACCATGGAAACAAGATTAAATCTAGACAAAAACCTGAAAAGTATAAAAAAGGAAAGGTTCATTTGATGGACATAAATAATTTGCTTGTCAAATGACAGCCATCTCATAAATTCAAAGTTGAAAATACAACGTTGCCAATTCAATTTCAGAAATCATAGGTTTAGGTAAATATTTATAGGAACGTTGAGTAACACTTAAAATGGACACTTGTCAAAATGTGACACCTGTCAAAACGTGACAACTGTTAAAATGTAATACATATCAGGATGTAATAACTGTCAAAATGAACAAATCTCAAAATGAACAAATGTCAAAATATGACACCTGTCAGAATGTAACAAATGTCAAAATGTCACAAGTATCGTACGTTTCTTTATTTATTACAAAGATCTAACCTAACCTAAAGCTAATCTTTTTTTTTTTTGGCTGGTGGAAATGCTTTATGCACATCGGGTAAAGGTTCTTCCCTTCCCCGATAGTGTGAGACTACCCCTTACGGCTACTATTTTATTATGCGGACAGTTTTAAAATTTAAGAGCCTTTATGATATTACTTACGATTATTTATGTAATGGTAACGTCAATCAAAATAATAAACATTAAATGATTGTAGAATTTCAGATTACGCGATTTAATTTTAATTTAATAATTCTAGGTGCAACAAATTTATCATTTATTTAATTTTCAAGTATAAAAAGGACACCTGGAAAAAATATATTAACAAATCTGATATTAGTGACAACTGAATGATTTTTTTTAAGTTATCCCTTCGAGCAACCCTCAAAAACCAACAAGGGGCTCGTCTGAGTTAGAAGTAAACGTGCGATTTCGCAGCAAGGCCGAAAACGCAACCCGATCTGCATGTCAGAGGTCACCCATCCACAGTCTAACCGCAGCGAATGAAATTATTAGGTTAGTGGCGCCTTTAAGTCGGAAAAAACCATGAAAAATGGATCAAAATTTACCCGGGTCGGGAGTACCACCCCCCCCCCCCGTTTTAGAGGATGCTGAACACGATGGCGGTATCAGAATTTCTATTTTCGCCAGCCGAACCTCCTAAAAAGGCCCTAAAGGGGTTAAAAGGCCAGCGCATCATTTCTCTGTAAAGCAAACGTCTTTCCCCCCGTTTTCAAGGATTCTGAACACGATGGTGGTGTTCAATATCATTTCTGAATCCCCACCAACCCCTCCACCAGCCAAAATTCAACCCCGAAAGGGATGAATTTTTTTGTCAGCTGCAAAACAGGTGTCCCTTTCAGAGGTGAGTTTTGACCTCAAAAACGGGGGGAAAGACGTTTTTTTACAGGGAAGTGGGGGTAGTTTTTGGCCGTTTCAGGGGGTTCGACTGTGAAAATGTTTTAATTAACTTTTTACAACAATTTTTATTAATAATAAAAATAGTACGACGTACGAAGCTTTTTGTTTATTCTAAAAGCAATTTTAGATCTAATTTGTTAAACAGTATCAAGTAAGGTTATTAAGTAAATAATAAATTTTTGCGATAATCAAATTTTACCGACACAATAATATACCTTCGTTCTCATCCCCAAATTCGGAATGTATTTTTCAAATTATGAGTCTGTCGGCACGACATTAAAGCGTTTTATCATCCTCAATTATGGTATCCTTCAACTTTCGATCCGTCTGTACTCGAACGGATCCTCTAAACCCTCCAAAATGTCCATCATCAGTCTCTGATCCCCCGTTCTTCACGCCCGGTGATCCAGGACGAACTCTCAGTGTTGCCAAATCTGGTGATCTATTTTTGATTAATTAATAAATAACTATAAAAACAATGCAGGTAATAAAAAGGAAGTAGAATACAATTTCAATGAAAATACAATTGAATACATTCAGCAGAAGACATTGATGAACAATCCAAGTCAAACTTGCGTTAATATTCTTAGTAAAAATCCATAATTACGGGATATTTTCGCCTACAGACAACCCTGTAAGTCCAGGGTTGAAAATGGAGCGTGGGAGGACCTTCCCTAACTTAGGGGTAGGTCGGGAGTTTTACGGTCAAGGTCAAGGACGCTAGACGCGGCCGCGCTCATCCCACGGTTTTGCCAACCCCCGAGCTGCCGCCTCTTCACGCTTTCACCAGCAATCTGTCGGCGACGCGACCGAATACTGTCTAGGGATTATGTGTCAGAAATAATCACGGCTTGAGTGAAACAAAGATGTCAATCTCTTTTTCAGTCCTTTATCAATAAATATTTGTTTAAATTTCGTTTGGAGTAAAATGAATTATATAAATATAGTTTTAATATATTTGCACGGTAAGAAAAAATCCTAGTGCTGGATATGACGCAGGAGTCCCAGAGGGATCAGTTTTTGTGGATGGTGGATAGAGGAATTAATATATACCGTCAACTTTGCATTCAAGAAGATTAATGACTGGATGACTACCCATAATATTAGCTCTTTAGGAAATTGAAGCATTAATAGTCAGGAGAAATAGAAAAGGGTGGGGATAACATTTTAATTGGGGAGTATGATGATTACTCCTGCCAACGCGGTAAAGTCTTTAGGTAACGATGCCGTTGTGTTCAAAAAAGGACAAAGAGAACAATAGGTTAAGAGAAGATCGACATATTCAAAGCTTATAGAAATTATTTTAGAACAAAAACACTAACACATTAGCTCACACCACGAGCAGATCAGACTGCTTCCATTTTTTCAGGGCGTGTCCATTTCAAACTTATTACACAGTTCGTTATTAATTAATAAAAGTTTAAAAGTTAAAAGTGGTTTCTTTCACTAGAAAACAACAATCTAGAAAAACTATCAAGAGATACAGTCCACAGCAAACTATTGCCAGATTAACTTATTTAATTTGGAACAGAAAGATCTATAGGGTGTTTTCTTCAGATATTGGAACAGCAGTATATACAGGGTGTTTATAATGTTCCATTTCAGTGTCTGGATTAATAATCAGCTTAGATATACAAGCAGATATTGAAACCCGTTCGGTCGTATGGTAGCCAGCTTTGGGGCTGCGCCAGTAAAAGTAACATTCAAGTTATCCAACGTTTTCAAAATAAAGTATTAAGGAACATCGTCGGGGCACCCTGGTACTGTCGCAACAGTGATCTTCATAGGGACCTGGATGTAGAAACTGTTGGCAAGACTATATCTAAATATACCAGCAGCCATGAACAACGGCTGCTCCAACATGGGAACGTTGAGGTCATCCAGCCCCTCTATAATACCAATTTAGTAAGAAGACTCAAGAGGACCAAACCTTTTGAGCTAGTTCAGTGACAGTGCTAGTTACAAACAGAGTATATATAGTGCGTATTTTTTGTTACACGTTACCGGTAGTGTTACTAAAATTATCAGACCCTAAGGTACAGTAGTGAGTAGGACCTTAGTATTTAAGAATTCTAGTTAAGTTAGGTTAGAACAAAATTGCTTATTGATAGAAAACATTCCCACAGAGTGTTTTGCTACCGAAAAAAAAAGATATAACGAGCAAGTTAGAATAACTGTTAAAAAGGCAAATAGATAACTAACAGATCTAGTAAAGATTATCTTAAATATTGGAAGAGCCAGTAGTGGTAGAAGACATGTGTGTAATGGAGTTGTTTAATCTAGCGTCCTGTAGATGGCTGTGAGGTGGTCCAAAATATTATGGTCACAAAGCTACAATGAAAAATGTTTCTTGCTTATTGATTGGTATCAGCAGAAGATTTACAGGATGTATGGGGCTTATATTTGTAACAGATATGGAAACCAGAAACTGGAAATTGGAAACCCATTGTAGAAAACTAAAAAAAAAATGCATAAAGTAGTCTGAAAAAGAATAGATAGATTCTGATATGCAATATTTTATTTATTTTTATGTACATTACAAGTTGTTATTAACTTAAACCAGAGTACACTATTGGTGTGTGGTATGTCGACTTTGTTATTTAAGAAAACCTCTATCTTCAACAATACTTGGAGATGTCCATATTGTCCATCATCCAACTCTCTTTAAATCTGCGCCAGAGTTAACCACATTTGATTAACTCAAAAGCTCAAAGACATGAGATAGATCATTACGAAAACAGATAATGAGGCTCTATGTCTGAGTGAGCTGCATATATAAAACCATTAAAACCCGATAATATTTTGAATTGTTGAAAAAACCGGAGCTCGTTTAATATCCTATTAATGAAAACAATCACGCGAAATTTTGAAGCAGCCAATGTGAGAGACATAATTTATATTCCAACCCTCAGCTTTGGATTTGCTTTCTCTTTCCATTAAGCTGCTCACTTTCTCCATTCTCCATTCAGTTCGCTATTAATTCCTAACCTTGAACACCGAATCCTATCGAACGAATCACCCAGAAGGCCATGGCTCAAAAATGCCTCCTCCGTGTTCCGGACAAAACCGAATGGATAAGGCAACCGATAGCCACCTATCAGTTACCAAAGCAGGATTGTATGGAGACAATGTTGTCAAAGTTCGTGCATTTGAAAATATTTATTTAACAGAAAAAAAGTAGGAGCTTGTTTTCATTGTTGATTGAACATTAAAAGAGCCCCAGTTTCCAAGGACAAAAATTTTTAATATATGTGATCATAATCCTGCTTTAAATTTATATAACATGGCAAATTAGTGCTGCATCACGACAAGGGATCGTCTAATTTTGGGCAGGTGTGGAGGGTTCTGGATTTCTCCGCAGGAACACAGGGGGTTTTCGTCCTCTGGTAGCATTCTACATTTTTGCAGGTTTTCTCTGCATCTCGAGACTCCTGTGCGAAGTCTGTTGGGTATGGGAGGAAATGTTCCGGTGCCAGCTCCTCTTTTTGTTGGGTGATTGGGTCTTGGAACTCAGCGCGCCATTTCTGGAGCCTTCTGGCTTCCTGAGACACTTGCAAAGGTGCTGTCCTGGTCAAAAAGCTGTGGCGAGATCGGAGTCTGGGTTTAGCTGGTTGGTGGCCATAAAGCGGGTGCCTTGGGTCGGTCTCTTGTCGCCCCCTTTCTGCCTCAGCGGCTACCTCTCTCCTGATATGAGGCGGTGCTATCTCAGCGATAGTATACCTGGTGAAGTGGCGCAGGCTTCAGGCAACCTCTAATTGTGGTGTTATATATGCCCTGTACCAAAATATCTAAGGATTGTTATTCCACTCTCTTTAAGAGAGATGGGACAAAACCTTCCTGTGGATCACCTTACCACTTCATATGTATATCAGTATTCGCCCCAGGATTGAGTTCATCGAGGAGATTATGCATCTATCATCTCCTTAGTTGTGACATGAACATGCCTAACTTGGAAACTAAAATCGCGGCATTTTCTAAAGCTTTTAAAGCACTATAAACCCGGGGCTTGTAGTTTACTTGGCAACAGCGCAGCTTCAGCATATAGCTATCGTCGGCTGTTGCTTAGTTACGAATGTGTCGTTAAGGACTACCGAGATCCAGAAGCAGCAAACAGCTAACAGTAAAAATAGTGACCCACCTGTAAACGTTGCTTCATTGATTTTAGCTAATATATATTGACAGCAGGCAGGACGAAGTCTAGCTTGCGGAGATTATTTAATTCGTTTTATGTGTCAAGAGGCAGGTCACAATAATTCTTTGGAGTAAGACGAATTTCAATACGGACAATTTAAGATGGAGGAAGAAGCTTCTCTAGACGTTGGTGCATTATTCATCTCGATCTTTTTCTGGTCGGTTTATTTTAGAGTCCGTTTGTGTCAATAATGACAAATGACACAAACGAATAAATCAAAACTTCATCCATCCAATTAACCGTTCGTAACGCCCAAATCTATGACATATACATAAAAAAATGTATCGCTTGCCCTTAATTGGTCAATTTCACGTTATGTCCATCCGTTACGGACCGTCAGCTTTCACGCAAAGTTTTGACACTTTGAGGAATTCGAAAATAGAAATATGCATCGGTGACGTTTTGATTTAACGCTGCTATCATACGTGGCATTCTTAATTTGCCATCGACAGGTTCACACGATGGCGCTTACGGGTGAATGAAAAAGGTTAGTGGCAGTGTCTACGAATCCGTTTGTCCGTGAAATAATATATTTCTATATTTCAGTAGTTGCTGCAAACTAGCGAACGTTTTATTTGCTGAGATGTATCAAAAGAGGAAATCTACTTCAAAGTGACCAACTTGAGTGTTAAAAACGTGCCCAAAACGTCAAAAAACGTACGTCAGAAATGGGAGATAAAACCTTAAAATGTGCGTTAACAAATAAAAATTGCCAAAAAAAGCAGAAAATTCGTGGGTATAAATGTAATATCAAACAGCATGTGTTAAAACTTCAAAAACGTTTGACAAACGTCAAAAACTCGCTTCAAACGTCAAACAGGATAGATAAACGTTGAAAAACATGCGGTAAAGTCACAAGAATATGACAAAACGTCATAAACATGTAAATAAACTTCAAAAAAGAGCGACAAACCTCAAAAAAGTCCGCCAAAATGTCAAATGTCAAAAAAAGAACCTAAACATATCAAAACGTCTAATAAACGTCTAAAAGTGTGCTAAATCGTCAAAAAACGTCAGTTTAACGTCAGAAATGCAAGATAAGACCTTAAAATGTTCGTTGACAATTGAAAAGGGCCACAAAAAAGCAGAAAATTCGTTGGTATAAATGTAATATCAAACAGCATGAGTTAATTCTTCAAAAACTTTTGACAAACGTCAAAAAACTTACTTCAAACGTTACAAGATTGCGACAAAACGTCATAAACATGTAAATAAACTTAAAAAAAGAGCGACAAACCTCAAAAACGTCCGCCGAAATGTCAAATGTCAAAAAAGAACCTAAACAT
The DNA here is from genome assembly GCA_949320105.2 of Crepidodera aurea. Classification (NCBI taxonomy): domain Eukaryota; kingdom Metazoa; phylum Arthropoda; class Insecta; order Coleoptera; family Chrysomelidae; genus Crepidodera; species Crepidodera aurea. The sequence goes on from OX439480.2 coordinate 16,193,520, forward strand.
ATCAAAACGTGTAATAAACGCCTAAAAGTGTGCTAAATCGTCAAAAAAACCGAACGTTTAACGTCGGAAATGCAATATAAGATCTTAAAATGTGCGTGGATATAAATGTAATATCAAACAGCATGAGTTAATTCTTCAAAAACTTTTGACAAACGTCAAAAAACTCGCTTCAAACGTCAAAGAGGATAGATGAACGTTGAAAACCATGCGATAAACGTCACAAGAATGTGACAAAATGTCATAAACATGTAAATAAACTTCAAAAAAGAGCGACAAACCTCAAAAAAGTCCGCCAAAATGTCAAATGTCAAAAAAAGAACCTACAAATATCAAAACGTCTAATAAACGTCTAAAAGTGTGCTAAATCGTCAAAAAACGTCAGAAATGCAATATAAGACCTTAAAATGTGAAACAATTAAAAAGCACCACAAAAAAGCAGAAAATTCGTTGGTATAAATGTAATATCAAAGAACATGAGTTAAAACTTCAAAAACTTTTGACAAACGTCAAAAAACTCGCTTCAAACGTCAAACAGGATAGATGACCGTTGAAAACCATGCGTTAAACGTCACAAGAATGCGACAAAACGTCATAAACATGTAAATAAACCTCAAAAAAGAGCGACAAACCTCAAAAACATCCGCCAAAATTTCAAATGTCAAAAAAGAACCTAAACATATCAAAACGTGTAATAAACGTCTAAAAGTGTGCCAACTCGTCAAAAAACGTACGATTAACGTCAGAAATGCAATATAAGACCTTAAAATGTGCGTTAACAATTAAAAAACGCCACAAAAAAACAGAAATTTCGTAGGTATAAATGTAATATCAAACATCATGAGTTAAAACTTCAAAAAGTTTGACAAACGTCAAAAAACTCGCTTCAAACGTCAAACAGGATAGATGAACGTTGAAAACGTCACAAGATTGCGACAAATCGTCATAAACATGTAAATAAACTTAAAAAAATAGCGGCAAACCTCAAAAACGTCAAGTGTCAAAAAATAACCTTAAACATATCAAAACGTGTGATAGACGTCTAAAAATTAAAAAATTAAACGTCATGTTTTTAACGTTTTTCAACATTTATTTAAGAAAAAACCATAAACTTTTGCTACACGAAATCATAAAAACCTAATCAAAACATTTTTCTTTAAATTATTTTCTCTTTCACACAATTGCTACAAACAAATAAACATTAATTCACTCTACACAGTTTAAATCAGATTGTACATTATTATTTTATAACTGATATTCCAGTTTTTTACAAATAAATAGATTTTTATTGGTCCCGAACTCGTACTCTTAGCCACTGCTACAAGGGACAACTTTGACAAGTCGAGTCGTGAGGCCCTTTTTGAAACTCGATACGGCGAATCTTATTTCAAGTTTTAGACACAACAGCACTCCAGCTTCTGGCAAAGGTATGTTTAGAAAATTCTTTGAAGTCCCTTAGGAAACCCCGGGCAGCGCGGGTGGCACAGGCATACGTAAATATTTGCAAAATGTGAAATAAAAAATTATATTCTATTCTATTCATTACTGTCTTCCTACAATTTTAATTATGTTATCAGATTGTAGATGGGGCGCTGTTTGATTCAATAGAATGATGGGGAATCTTGTCATTCCACCATTTTTCAAGCTTCCCATAGATCCTCAACATATCACTCAAGTGATCGAATAATTAAAACTTGCAGCATTTTTTTTTATATTTACAATCAACAGTTAGGCATTTTCATTTGTTTTTATTTATTACAAATGTACCATAGGACGGCGTATAAATTAATTTTATGCAAAATCCCCAAGATTTATCGGAATATTGCATCAAATGAAAAATTGACCCACTTAACGAGACTATTTTTATTCGGGCATCAACACAAACAAAATTATTATTTAACTCGAGACGCCATATTGCGAAAGTTTATAAATTGGGATGACCCATTATCAAAGAATAAATAAGGAATAATTAACTGTCAGACTCGGACTTTCTATACCAAGTGATCCATTTTAAAGCTTAAATCATGAGAAAAAGTGCAATTAGGTCTTAAAATATTTTTTATTGGTTTATTATCATCATATATCAATCATTCCACAAGCCGAAGATGCATCTAGGCAAACACAATTTGTATTATAAATTATGCAACATATATATCATTAATGCAATACGTGTTGCCTACTTACTATGTTATTTAAACATTTTGACAAGCGAAAAAAATATTTTCAAGTAAAAATCACATTATTTACGTTTCACAACTGATAAAATTCAACATCGGTGATGTAATTTTGTTTTTAATTTTGCAGACAATTGCGAAAGCTCGAAAATACAATTGACCTTTTTTCGAACGAGTGTTCTGATGTTACTTAAAGAATACCAAGTAGTTGTATACATTGTCAATAATTAACCAACGTATTAGGTACACTTTTTCTTTGTGGTTCACCGACATTGATTCATTTCTTAAGGTTTGGTATTTCCGAAAAGTACAATGGAAATTACTTAAGACTATTAATTCACGAATATTGAACTTGCAGGTTCAATCTCCTGCTGCAGCTATCGAAAAAAGTCGGGTAAAAACACTGGCAAACCACTCAGAGTAAGATGCTCTACTTTTCCGTTCGGATTCGGCGTTAAACTGTCTATATGGCTTAAAAATATGTAGCAAGGAACAAGCGATGTAAATAGTTCGTTTGGTGCAGATAATAGATTGTTTAAAGGGATATAATAGTTGGGAATCTGAGGCCTTCTAGGAAGCGTTTTAAACTCGCGAACATCCACCTAAAAAACATGAAATCCTATGTAAAATGACCTGCCGGATTCGAATTTTTTGTTCGCCCTTTGATCCGGAATTGCGAACGACATTTTTGAAAAAACTGAAAATTTTCCTTAAAATAATATTTATTTCAAACTAGTGATTAACTTTGTTAATTGGTGTCCGATCGTTATGAATTTTGGATACGATATTTATCAGTACTTCCCTGGCGTAGTGTCATAACAATAAAAAATGTAGAACGTCAAATGAAAGCTACGTCATTTTTTTTTTTCGCTAGATGACACAAAATATCGTTATTTTCCAGAGTAAAATGGTGAGTCGAGAAAACTTTTTTATCTTTAGATCATCTACCAAATAATAATAAAAAAAAAAAAATACATTACACAGTTTTAAAAGTAAAATGAAGGAATTCTTACTAATCAAGATGTAGCTTCAAAAAACTTCAGTGTTTTTATTAACTTAGCTTTTATATTATTATGTATATTATTCCTGTTATTCTTTTCTAAATATCATGTTTAAACGTTATTAGTTGTAGTTTCTTTTAGTTTTAGTTTCTTTTATCTCAGAGTGATTGAATATTATGTAATTTTATTGTATTATTATTTATATGTATATTAGGGGTTCCTAATTAAATAAAGATCTATCTATCTATCTATTTATCTAGTTAACTAGTATAAGCGAGAAGAATTTGCAAATATTCTAGTATCAGGTTCCTCAAGCCCATAGTAAACTGTAACTCATCACCACTTTCGATTCCATTTTTGTCCATTTTATTGTTCTTTGATTATCTTCTTACATTCCTGCCAATACAATTTCAATTTGATCAGGTATAACATAATTTTCTTTCATTAGTTTTTGTGCTAAATATGCCAAGAGGTTCTTTTTATTATAAGGATTTGATATAAATTTCTTCCAATCAGGTAAATCAAGTTCGTCTCGTATTTCGCATGTTTCAAAATGACAATTTCTCAATCTTCTATATCTTTCTGTTTGCTTTAAGCTTTCTTCAAAATCGTAACGACCACAAATGCGTACTATTGTACCACAGATCTGAGGCTTTAACTTTAATAGTAAAGACACGTATTTTAAAAATAATTCTCGAAATTTTCTGCTATTAAAATTTTGATACCGCTGAATAAGTGCCATCATATTTTTTATATAAGCTGTGTTAAAAGTGTCGCTTTTTCCTATTGGTATGCAGGAACATCTTTAATTTCTCTTAAGACAGCCTTATAGAATTCAGATTTGTTTTCTTTTCTCAAAATAATATTTTTAAAAATTACTCCATATTGCAAATGTAAATTATTTAACTGTGGTAACAAGTGCAAATGCCTGAAAGCAAATGTAAGATGCAATATAAGTTGCCAGTGTGAGTGAAAATGCATTGTAAAGTAAATATTTTAATTAGATAATAATAATATTGTTTTATACTTGTAAAAAAATTATTATTATTATTCCTATCATTTCTCAATCTCATAAATCGCACTATACCTCCTGGAGTGTCATAATAATATTGTAATGACAAACTGATCGCTTTATTCGCATCCACAGTGGTAAAGCCAAGAGATGCGACGCGCCGATTCAATTTCCTTCGCTTTTAAAAAAGTACACAACCCAAACTAAACGTCGTATGGAAAAAAAGTTAAAGTAAAAAAGTTTCCTTGCTATATTAGCAACATTTTTCTCGCTTATACTAGTTAACTATCTCTAAAGATAAAAAGTTTTCTCGACTATAAAAAAATATAGTTAACAAATTAATTATATTTTCATAAATTTCCAGATTAAAGACATAAAAATTGCGATTTATTTTAAAAAGGTACTAAAAGTATATTTTCTAGAATAATCCTGGAAAATTTATATAAGTAAATTTATTACATAAAAGTGGAACTTTTACATTATCATTCGTGGCTGAAATAACATTTTTATGACATTCGGAAAAATATTTTATACGTATATTTTAATAACTTGGATATGACGTAATCAAATCCACTGTATACAATCGGCATAATAAATCACACCTCTAGAAAAAAATGCAATGAAAGTAAAATTGCATTAAGTGGGCTTGGCATACAATATATCCGTACGAATTGGGTCACAAAAAATAAAGTGACATACGATTTTTGCGCGAAAAATATCGATTTAATGAGCAGTGCAGTAGTTTGAAGTTGGAAATTTGTTTTCTAGGTATATTTCAATAAAAATTATTAATTTAGTTTTAAATATTCCCCAAGATTTGCCTCCTTTAATCGGCATTGGAAAAATGGTACCATCCACCCTTTTAATATGCCAATGGTACAGCTCTAGCATAGTATTGTTCTGGATTTGAACAGACACTCTGTATGTGGCAACCCAGACTTTGAAGAAAACACCCTATAGATGTCCCTGTTCCCGTTTAAGTGACTTAAAACGAGCAATTTGTTCAGTGGACTGTATATCTCTTTGAAGAAGACACCCTATAGATGTCCCTGGTATTGACGAAGGTGGTTTAAAAAACACTCAACACTTTCCTGAACTGTGAATTAAATTTTAACAAGAAATAGTACAAACGTAACAATTTAGATTTATTACAATTATGATTGCATTGTTTTACAAAACACGAAAAGTGTAAAAGAAATTATTTTTACATCGGCTTGCACCGATGGAGCTTAATTGAAGGCTAAGCTAAGACTGACTCTAAAACTTTTAAAATAATTATGATTGTTGCCATGCAGAGAAATGCATGTGTTTCGTTAGGACGTAGTATCATTCGATTGTTTTCAGCCAATGATATTGTTTCTGAGATTCTTTTGACGCTAACTGTACATTTTTCAGACGTGTTTACTTCCGTATGTAATGCGGATGAACGTTATTGTCTAACTGTATATAGGCTAAATGTTTTTTATGCAAGCGAAATTATGTTTCCGTACGGGTTAGTATGATATACTAACGAAGTTTTTAGTGTGGCTGATTAACAGCGCTTTGATACAAGGCCATGAACACATGGGCGTGCTATATTTATTTTATTTGAATATTTTTATTCCCTTTATTTATCAGGGGCGTAGATGTTCGATTTCGAACAAGTATTAATCGGATTTGGAATAAATACAGTACCACTAAATAAATTTTAATCATTTCCAAACAAAAGTTTTATTATTTATTCAAAAATAAGTCACTAATACTTTTCGAACTAATGTCTAGCCCCATGTTGGGCGCCAATGTGACACTGGTCATAATCTTTGGTATTTTTATTCTATAAATAACATTTTTTTTTAAATGTACCTCGATGGATTTATTAAAATATAAAAACTCCGCCAGTGGATTCTCATAAAAAAATTAGGGAACTCGTTGATCAAAAGCTCACAACAACACACATCGAATGAGGATTTTGATGACTAAATTACGAATGTTTTGCTAAATGATTCGAATTAGTTGAGAATGTCGGAAAGAGGGTCAGGGAATTTTGATTTTGGCAAACTATAGTTAATTTTTCGAAATTGTATCAAAATAATCGTTCCGTTTGATAAACATCACATGGTTTCGTATGTTGATGTTGAAATAATTAAGGAACATGCGGGCGAATTATGTGTTTCTATTTTATTAGCAAAAAAAAAGCAAATATACACTGACAAAAATAAACTATTTAAATAGGAATAACAATAGTCAAGGTAGGAAAGTAGAAAAGTCTAAGGTCTGTCTCTGCCGAATAGATCAGGGCCAATCTAGGTAAATATATTTTTTTTGAGGGTTTAATATTGGTTTTTTCCTGTCCTATAAAAAAAATCGGATGTGGCCATGCACATGACTTTACCATACTTTAACGGCCCTACGGGCTCACAATCCAATTACTCGTACATATTTAAGGCAGGCCATGCCTGGCAAAAGCGTACAATTGTCTCCATGAAACAAAACACTTCTACTGCGCTTGCGCTATTATGCAACTATGTTATTCCATATTTTATTTTTAACTCGCTTATAATACAAAATTTGAAAAAAGTTTTTAAACAAAATTTATAGTAAATTTAATTTAAAATAAATTTTTTCTCTTAATATTTTTACATATACTTAATAGAAACGATAATAATTGCGAAAATCTGAAAATTCTCAAGAGTAAACCCCCACTTCCTGTTGTCCGATTTTGCCCAACATCTAATCAGCTCATTAGCATGTTGTAAAAATGCTAAATATAAAATTTCGTTAGGAAATTCCGATCGCAGTTGGAGTTAGAGCGCACATACTACATACTCCATACATACATTTTCTGGAAATGGTCTTAAATGACTTAGGGGGTCTCAAAACATGTAAATGCACTGAAAGCTGAACTTTTTTTTTGCGATTACAATACTTTACCACTTCGTATGGTAAAGTAAAATCTAAAACTTTTGTATTGATTATTTTTCAACATAACCTCAAAATTTTTATACAAATATTTTTTTTATCAAACTTGGTGAAAACGTTTTTTTTTGTGTTTTAAATTAGCTGTAGTTTTTTCAAAGCAAAATATTTATTTTTCGATTTTATACGAATTTAAATTAAAAAAAAAACGCCTAATTTTCAATAGAAAAAGTTCCCATAAAAATTTTCAATTTTTTAACTTTATCAGTGCCCATTTTCTTCGTAAAAACCTCGACTTCGACCTCGACTTTAAGACGGTATGAAAAAAATGTATTGTTCGTATGAAAAAATATCGTTAAAAAAGCAGAAAACCAAAAACCGACTTTTTCATAATCGATTTTTCAGTTAATCTAGACAATTTTTTTATTTCTTATTGCAAATAATCATTAAATTGATAAAAAAGGTTAATTTTCATGTAATATAATGTAATTTACATTCAATTAACTGTTAATGGCTTTGAAATTGCCGAAAACATTGTTTAAACAATAATCGAATACTTGAAAACTTCTCTCTAATTACCTATACAGGGTGTTTCATATTTAAATGAACATACACTAACTGTGGGTAAAAAACACTTAGAAGGATAAGAAAAATCCATATTTGATATATCTAACTCGCTTCATTACTGAGTTACAGGGTGTTTTATAAATTTTGCTCATTTCTTTTATCCCCCACATTTTTGGAACCACCCTGTATATTTATTTGATATTTGGCAAGCTTGTTCTACTCCATTAAAACAATCAAGAGACATAGTGATCAAAATTAAAATCCAGGTTCGTCTCCAAAAAAAAATTATCTAAATGTTTTTGCTGTTAAACAACACCCTGTATATCAAAATTTTAAAAATTCGGTTGCATATTCGAAAATAACGGAAAAGTTTAATGGGAATACAAAGTTTTCATTCTACTAGTAATAATAATAATCATAATAATAATAATAATATATTTGTTCACCACTTACAGAGTTATTTACAATCTTACAATCTTAATTTTTGCTCTAATGTTATCTCCTACAAAAGTATAAAAACAAAATTTCTTACATTTGTATTTGGGCAAATAAACAAGAGGACTACCCTAAAGAAAACGTATGTTTGTGCATAGGGAATTCAATTCTTGTTCAATCAACAAAACTATAAAAAATGTGGATAGATATAGTTTGACACTATTTTTTTTATAATATAAAGGTGTATAATAATAATATAAATCTAATATTTAAACTTTTGTAATTTATTTATATTTTAATACCTTAAAACTTAGCTTGAGTGATTCTTGTCTTTCTACTTTGTTATATTTTAATTATCAAACATATTATTTATTAAATAACTTTCTGTTTGTTTTAAAAAGCTTTTAAGTAATTATTTAAGTGTTATAGAATTTATTTTCTGATGAGTATCTATGGGGTTTCTTCAGCATTATTTTTAAAAATCTTTTTTGCAATATTTCTAATTTTAACACATGGGTATGATACGTACCACCCCAAGCCAAAATACAATATCTTAGTCGTGATTCTATTAGTGAGAAATAAATTGTTTTAAGATAATGATAATCAAGTATTTTCGTCAAATATCTAAAACAGACATCGAAGGATATTGCAAGTAGAATCGATTTGTCCCATTTCATATTATTGTCTATAGTTACACCTAAATATTTTATGGAATTTGTATTTTTTATTTAAGTAACTTTATCATTACTTTTTACACGTAAAGTATTAAAATTTGGAAGATTATTTTTATATATAGAAAAGGGCATAAAGAAAGTTTTTTCTACGTTGACAGTTAGCAGTTTATGATTGAACCAATTTAGGATTTTTTATGTTTCACATTCAGCTAAAACTGCGAAACACAGTATTTTGCTTTTGAGTTGTTTTGGTATCAGTGGCGTAGCCAGTAATTTTTTTCGGAGGGGGCCCACCATTTCTCGTAGATAATACTGACTATAAATACTTTTTTCAGCAGGGATGGGGTAAATATACAGGGTGACCCAGGGTTAAACCGTGAAACGTTCAGGATCGGTTTTTCAGGAAAAAATAAGATTTTTTATTCCCATAATCCTGGGTCCTAACTTGTTTTGATTTTAGAACAAAAGAGTTTTTTATGAATTGTTCAAAAAAAAATTTGGTTGATTTTGATAAAACTTGACACGCTTATTTGCGGCAATAATTTAAATATTATTAGAATTAAATTATTAATTCCAGTGACGTTCCACAAGGTAATTTAATTGATATTGGGACAAATCATTGTACGCCACTGTTTTTTGTATGTTCGTTACTTTTCTTGGATTAAACAGTTGAATACACAAATTTTTTGGTTCTTCAATTTTATTCGTATCTCGCTTAGTTTTTGAGAAAAAAAAATTAAAAACTCGGAAATAAAAATCTTATTTTTTTCCTGAAAACCCGATCCAGAACGTTTAACTCTGGGTCACCCTGTAAACAATGTAGGCTATTTAAATACATTATTTGATTTAACAACAATTTGTTAGTTAGGGAAAGGGGGGGGCAGGGCCCCCCTACTAATCTCATTTTGAAAATGTTGGTTTTTTGCCTCATTAATCAATTTCTTTAATTTATTTCTATACTTTGTATATGTTACCTTTAATTGTTGATTATTTGGGTATTGCGAGTATTATTTATATAATTCTTTTTTATTTTCTATAGATTTAACTAATCCATCTGTAATCCAGGTTTTCCTTTTGTCATCGTGGAATTCGATTATTGTTTAAACAATGTTTTCGGTAATTTCAAAACCATTAAACCATGTAAATGACAATATATTACATGAAAATTAATCTTTTTCATCAATTTCAATTCTCATTTGCAGTAAGAAATAAAAAATTGTCTAGATTAACTGAAAAATCGATTATGAAAAAGTCGTTTTTTGGTTTTCTGCATTCTTAACGATATTTTGCCTTATGAACAATATATTTTTTCATACCTTCATACCATCTTAAAGTCGAGGTTTCAATGAAGAAAATGAGCACTAATGAAGTTAAAAAATTGAAAGTTAGTGAACTTTTTAGATTGAAAATTAGACTTTTTTTAAATTTAAATTCGTATAAAAATAAATATTTTGCTTTGAAAAAATTACAGCTGATTTAAAACACAAATAAAAACGTTTTCACCAAGTTTTTTTAAAAAAAAATATTTTTGCGGGAGATAAAAATTAAAAATGAAAAAAAAAACAGTTTTTATCGTTATCTGCATAATTTTGAGGTTATGTTGAAAAATAATAAATACAAAAGTTTTACATTTTTTAATTATCTACAATTTTTATATTAAACTTTTTTCGATAGTATACATATTTCAGCTACAAATCGTATATTTAGCTACCCCCACCTTCTTCCGGAACTTTTCCTCATTAGTCTTGATGTTTTAAGAATTTTCTATGAATTCGGGAATTTAAAATCATTTTAGTTTACCTCTGAACCTAGCACATACTTAACTTCCGATCCATGTAAAAACGATAAAGAGAGACCACCTAAAAAAGGGCAATAATCCCCATAATACGTCCATTATTCATCCTAAATTAAACACATGTGCTCTAGAACACCCTCGAACAGCACTCACTCATTTCCTCCCCCGTACATCCACGTTATCGGCAAGAGGAAAGACATTTTCAAAACATTTCTCTTCGGAAATATAAAAATTCCTTTAAAAAAGTCGAAAGTTAAATAGCGCCCTTGTTCGGTGCGTGACTTTTGCATAGAGGCCAATCGAAAGGGATGTTTGTGTGTGTCTGTAGGGGAAGAAAAAACAGTCGAGGAACGACTGTCGGCGTTTCGCCAAAAAGGTCGAAACACATGCGGAGCGTTAGATGTTGAGTTGTCGGGTGATAGGTCGCTAATGATTCTCTCTTGTAATTTTTTTTTGTTGGTAGTCCTTAGGGAAGTGTGGAAGGCTTCGGAATAGCGGCGTTTTATTTTCGAAGAGTTAATGGGATAATTTAAATTTTTATTTTTGTCACTGCTATATTTTTATTTCTATTTTAATTTGTGTTTTTGATTTTCTAACATTTTCCATTGTTTTTCCAAATACAAAATTAAATTAGATAAACTAAAACTTTGAACTTTAAATTTTATTAGTAGAATTATCTGCGGGAAAACCAAAAATACGTCGACGAATTCAGTTTTTTATGCTCTTTCCAAATGTGCGAAACAATTTTTTGAAATCCTTTATACAGGGTGTTTTTTCGAACCTAATCCGGACTTTTTCTTAGATAGGAATTGTCTAATTGTGTTACGTCTGCGTTTAATGTATGGATACTTCGCAATGAAACACCCTGTATAGATAGATTATGACTAGAAGTCTTGAAGCTACCAGAATTACGCAATAAAGATCATCTTCGTCTTCATTATTCCCATTACTGTTAGCAATTAACCTTTTTGACTACTATCGCAATACGAACTACGTAAAAGATACCATGCATTAGCGTTTCAGTGACATTTAACACCGTATATGGCCCAATCGGCCATATTTATCAGTTTGTCTATCGTATAAATGTGTACGTTTAAATCTACATGGTGTCCCAATGAACTCAAACCCACCGAAAACCAAATACTTTTTTAATTTTTTTAACTTTAATTTTAAGATAGAGAGAGAATAATGGGAAAATGACCTCCAATCTAACTGGATGAGCACTAGCCGTTTCGTTATATGCTAATAGTGAGGCAAATTGAACGTCTCAAATTAAAAGTGCGCATGTGCATTGCGCCATAATGTCAATGTCATTACTTCAGAGAGCCATTTTTACCAGTGAAAATTTTAGGTTATGGTAAAAAATGACTCGGATAGAAGTTGAGCATTTTTTCTAGATCTACAACTTCGCCATTGGAAAATCGCAAAATACGATTTTGCCCCCCCTTTTAACCCCTCTTTAGCACCCCTCTTTTTTTACGTTTATCATAAAAACCCTGCAGAAAATTATTGCCTGGTCTAGACAACAAGAGGACAAAATCAAAAGAGCGTTGGAGACAATGGATATAAAACAAGAAGAAAAGTGGTTACAGACTTGACGTATAGATGGCGATTGTTGTTTGACAACAAGGTACCAACTTTATAAAGCTTAAGTTTGAAGTTTGACGACGCTACGAACGTCGCACTATCAGAGATAATATTTAAAAAAACTTTTGTTAGACACCCTGTACTGATACATATATATGTGTATATCTATATGTATAGTGTGTTGTGGTATTGCTCAATAGATTGTCCGCGGTGTTAGCCTCGTCCTGGATTGTTTTGATTATTTGTTGTTTATCCGGCCAGGCCAAGTCGTTCGGGCCAGTGGCTTATTCTTATTTTTCTAACCTAAGCACGTCCGATGTTCGACAATCAACGATTAATTTATGAGGTTATCTAGATTAAACTAGGCGATAATCTTATAGTGAAATAACATTAACATAAACGAACCTTGTCCGTGCAAAATTAGTTTGTTTTATGAGCTTATTTGCAGTGCGAAAAACTACACCCAAAAAAACTTTTTCTTAACATTAATAAATTTAGAAATAAAATAAAGATAACGCGGGAGAAATTTATAAAAAATATGCCGAAAAGTTGTAGGATACACGAAAGATGTAAATAAAGATGGAACGGGCATTTCTGTGAAATATTTCGTGAGGAACAATTTGATGAAGAGGAAAGTGAATTAGAAGAAAGTATAGACAATGTAGAGGGAACTGAATTAAGCATAAAAATATTGAAAATTTTAAAAAAACCCCAAGGAAACTGAAGCTTTCATTCATACAAACATGTCTGTCTTTAAAATGTCACAACTCTAAAACTACTTGACGTAGAGCTCTAAAATTTGGAGAGAGTTAGAAGAAAAGATATAGGAACAGTTTCTTCAAAACGGAATGTTGGCTTCCCTGCTGTCAAAGTTGAAATTTGCGATTTTGAGGTTCATAAAAAATGAAATGTCAAGTTAAAACTTTTATGGAAAATGTATATCTCATTTGAAGAATAAATTAATGTAAAAATGTATAATAATTACTGTAGCAAGTAGTATATTGACTTACACTATTTGTTTACCTAAAAAGCCGTTAAGAAGGCGCTCGTGTCGCGCGAATTCCAATCGGACTGTCGTATAAACGCGGCATTTTTCCTAAATTACAAAAAGGCACTTATGCGTGGTGTTACTAGCCCAATGTGTTTCCACTTGTGCCGATTGGAATTTAAAAAATCTATTAACGATACTTATGGACTCGAAATAAGTGTTTTGGCGTGTTAACGGCCACCTGTTCAGGGCGGTCCTTCAGAACATTTAAGAGACCGTTTAAAAATAAAAGGGGCGCGCTATGTGTGAATTTTACCAAATTAGTGTCGACCGGTAGCTCCGTTTTTATTTACTGAGTTCTTAAAACATATCAAAATATTGTTTTATTTATACGAAATTAACCTCGCTGTTGATTTATATGTTGATTAAAATAATTAAAGAAAAATAAATGTGTTTAGTTGATCACTTTTTTTATTTATAGTTTTTAAATATTAAATATTTTTTAAGGATTTGATAGAAACAAAATATTATGAACGAAACACGTTGGTTGTAATTTATTTGTTTGGTGAACTTCAAGTACTTTTAAAATTAGTAAATTTATTATTAAGGGGGTTCTATACACTCCGCCATATTGGAAATGCTAATGTTAAAATAGCGGGCTTAATACTCAACAAAAAAATATTTTTTTGTATCCGAGCTTATTATTCATCGTAGAATGGCGCATGATCACTTTTTTATACATAAAAGAAATAACATGAAAAAAATATAAAAAAAGTCATATACGTATATAAGTTATCATCCGCCGTTGTTCATTTGCCACTGAACAACTTTTGTATTGAACATTGCTTCAAAATCTCAGAGGGTACCGGGAGGTGCTGCCCCCGACGGTCCTATTTTAGAGCAATTAAAAATTAAAATTTTACCAGATTTATATTTCGAAAGGTTTGTCTTGTGTTTAGCGGCTCACGGGACCTCTCGCATTGCGCTCGTGTTATGTCGGATTTTTACAGAATCCTGGCCAATCAGAAAAGGACATTGTGCGGCGAAACCCGAATTCGAGTCTCGTTAACGCAAACGAGGAAGTTAATTGAAGACGGCAGTTATTCTGATTGCATTTATTTACATTGGATTGTTGTGTTGTCTTGAATATAGACCATTCCAGGATGACGTAGGTGACAGGTCGGCCATATTTGCTGGGAGTCACACAACTTTATGACACAAGACACAACGTTAGTTTCATATGTAAACATCAGAAACATTTTTTTTATTGTTCTTTATTCAGAAGAAATAAATAGAAAATGCCACATTTCTGAAAGAGATAATGTATCATTTTTCCGGTTTCCTGCTGTTTTGACAAATGGATGAAGAAATGCTTGGATTAAAACTTTGAAACGAGGTATTTTTGGCGATCATTTATATGTATTTTTTTATTATTACTTGTGTAAATTTTCGGTAAACCTGCTCTGTTAAAACACTATAGTGACAACTTTTTGACAGAAAACTGTGGTTTTTTAAATTTAATTTTACCAGGTGATTTTGTTTTAGCCAACAGAGGATTTTTAATTTAAGATTCTCTACAAATATTAGGTGCGAATTTAAATATACCAGCCTTTACAAAGGGCAAAAATCAACTACATCCCACTGATTTGGAAAATACACATAATATTGCCACAGTACGGATTATGTAGAACGCCGCTTTTTTAAACGATGTCGAAATTTCTAAGGGACTGTAATTTTTAGGGTTTTTTTTTGTCTGTACAACTTCAAGAACAAAAACGGACCTTGTATTTAACGGTTTATTAAAATGACGAAGAAACCAACGCACAAATTAACAATAAAAATACATGTTTAATTTACTAAACCATATTAGTAAATAACGCAAAACAACGCACAAATTACTAAACCATATTAGCCAATAAAATAAATGGTGTAATTGTAAAAAATGAACCGTTGTTAACTTAATGTTGTGCGTAAGGCAATGATTGATAAAGAATTTTACGAGGTTTTGCCCTCGGAGTATTGATGACTACTGATTAAACATTTGATAAAGTTCTAGAAGAAGTTGTTACCGTGTGGGCGAGTCGATTTTGGTTAGAACGGGTGTGGGTTTGTTGTGTCCGTCTTCGTCTCTCGCGTTGGAGAAACAAAATTGAATTTTATTTTAAAGTTTTTAAATTGTGGCGTACGTGTCAAATTGCTCGTAGTCGCAAGATTCGTTAAGATCTCTACGTGTCTTACGATGTTGCCAGTTTGTTGTCGAAAAATTCCGTTTCGTAGGCTACGTGACAAAATAAATGTATGATATATTTTAAAATATTTGATACAATGTTGTCGGTTTGAGTAATATGTTTAATTTTGTCGTTGAAAATTAAACATGTAGTGCATTTATAAATATGTGTCCCTCGCAAATACCATTGAATTAATTTTTTTTTCATCATTTATTTTATTTTATAAATATATAAACATCTAAGATTTACAATTTGTTTTATTTGCCCTGTCCTCATACTGCTTATAAGCTTGCAAACTTTTGTAAGCCTTAAGCTGTTGTCCCGAATAAAAACTGTGAGGTAGTATTCAAAGTTTATAGAAAAGAGGTTTCTATTCGCTTCTCGTCCTAACTGATACGCCCTCTGGTGAAAACTGCGAAAACTGAGCTAAGGAGTAGTTTTGACATTTTGGGTTATTTCTTTAGCGTTGTTAAGTAATTTTCATAGTGTTTTTGTCTTGTTTTTACAAATAATTTTGATTTGTTGATCTTTTTTATAATGAGTAATCATTATTGTTGTGTACCTAAGTGTTCATCATGGGGAAAAAGAAACCCTGAACTAAGTTTTCATTCGATTCCAAAAGCAGGAACGTCCAAAGTTTTTTTTGAAACCAAACTTGGCAATAGAGAATTAGTAGATAGGACCACAACATTAAAAATTGGCAAGCAAGTTTCAAATACTATGAGAGTGTGTTCTCTACATTTTACTGAAAGTGATTTTATTCAAAAAGGTATGGTAAAAATATTTAATTATTATTTACCACTTTGCTTTGATTTATTATTTACAGTTAGAGTAAAACAAAGAACATTAAAGCCTCATGCTATAACTTTACAAGAACATAAGAGGTTCTCCACTTTTACAGTGTTAGAAATAGATAATTTCCCAGTAATTTCATGTGGATTATATTCCAATGCACTCGTTTGTAAACACAAACCATATATTTCTATCCACTCATAAGTTTCTATGGTCTTTCCCGCTAAAATAAGATGTCCTGCATTCAGGACATTTTCACCTTCAACTACAGATTTAGAATTAGCCGATCCGCCCAAATAGTTCATGTACTCTAAAATGCTTAACTTCATTTCTAAAAAATAATGGAAACAATAATTTGAGACTAAAATGTATTTGAGTAAAACTCCGGACTACTACTCACCTAAATACAACTGGAAATATCACACTTTTAAAGATATAAAATAAATGTTTATGTATAGTTTATAAAATAAAATGAATGTCACACTAAACACTAGACAAAAACAATACACAATTTACACCTAGAAATAATTCAAAAAAACAAAACTGATACCAAATAAACAACTTAAATACACATGAAATATCCCATAAGAAAGCACAAAGTAAACAAACTACTACTCCTTAGCACAGTTCCAATTTCACCGCATGAGCGCTGCAATCTTAATCCGAGTTACCTATACAAGTTACTCATATTAGTTTCGTTCGCGCTCAAATTCAAATGCTCAAATGTCAAACTGCAGATAAACAAACAAACATTACGCGTTTCGGGCAGTTCAAATTAATATCGCTAGATCGACAGATTGACAGTTCCTATTGTAATCAACACAGCCACAGTCTACTCACTTTTACCAAAATGGTCATTCACTGTATGTTTACTTTAAATTCAATGTCATTTTAAACTTCAAAACGTTCATATTTTCGTCATCAGATCCTAACATTAATCAATATACGAGGTGTTTGAAAAAACAGGGCTGTTTCGCTAAGAATGGTAAAACATTATGTTGAGGGCTCTGGAATAAGCCCTATGTTGTGCCAGTTTCCCAGGACGGCCAACAATGTGTTACCGCCTTTTTAAACTGCATCGTATTTCGAATTTCGTGGACTGTATTTTTAGATTGAAAAATGTGCTGTAGTAGGGTTTCCTTCTCAACTTCATCCAATAAAAACAATGGACACTTTTATTTAACCATTTATTAGACTTGTTCATCATTCAGAAAATATTAATTTGCTGTACTACGAAGCATTATGAAAAATGAATTTATTGACGAGGTTTTCTGTAACCCCGGAGTATGCGCTCATGATGAGGGCTCGATGCAAAACTGATTTTAAATTGAATTGGACTGCTTGATACGCAGCTAAGTCCCACTAACTTGCCGTACTAAGAGGCATTATGAAAAATGAATTTATTGACGAGGTTTTCTGTAACCCCGGAGTATGTGCTCATAATGAGGGCTCGATACAAACTGATTTTAAAATCGGCGAAGTTCATCGGTTTCAGATATATCCCTTCTCCGGATGGAAACCGTTCTCGAAAGATTCTTTACCGTGAACCGCGTAAACAAGTGTAAGATTTTTTCTATTGTCTAGACGCGACCGTTAGATTTACGACTTGATCCCATCATTAAAATAGAGCAAAAAATTCTCTTTGATGAACCGCTTCCTGGTTTGATGCCGCTCGCCAACGTATTTGGTGCGGCGTTGCCGGTTGTACGAATAAACGAATATGAGTTTACATGTTTAATTATCTGAAAATTAAATACATTATTATTTTTGAGATATAAACAAATAGATTATCCATTTCTCAAACGTGGCATAATGTTTAAAGAAATTAAACTTCTCTAAGACGTACCACCAATAAATATAATATAAATGATATTAATATTTGTACCACATCTGAACTGCAAACAACTACTCCCAAAAATAATCAAAAATGTAAGGTCGCTTAATCCGTCTCTGGACATCAAACTTGTATAAGTACCCATCTTATGCAAATACAACAAATTAAAATTTTTCTGTCACGAAACACGTCTTTAACGAAAAGAAGAAGAAAAAATAAGAGAAAGAGATTCACTCTCGATGGAATGTAGTCCGGGGGGGGCCCTAAGATACTGCCGGGGGGCACGAGCGAAACAATTGGCAACACGCCGACCGAACCAACGACGTTCGCTTATTATTTGCAACATCGCAAATTGAGATCAGCCGGTCAAGGATGATGGCATAGGTTGAGAGCCAGCAGCGGAAATTGTTTACTTGCCACCAATTTTTTAATAACAATTTAGTCTCGAAACGTTGGCGAAATAGCCTCTTAAAAAAAAGGCAGGTTTACAATGCCTGAATCCAAAAATAGGATTATTTAAAAAGCAGAGAATTGTGAAGGTGTAGCCTTGGTGCAGATGCTTGATTACATCGAAGGGAAATGAGTATTGTTCGGGGGTTATATCATTAAAATAACATAAACCTGATCTGAACTTGCCTTTAAACTATTTCGTTCCCAATATTTTGCGTGCGCGTAGATTGGAAATACCACCGATTTAAATTAATATACCTGTCATATTTATCCTAACTCCAGCCACATCTAAATGATCAAGTAAATCGTTTAAACCTAGTTATGGCGCGACTTACTTTACCCAACCTTATTCATTAATAAAATGTTATGTAAATTCCGAATTTGTATTACCATTACGTTTTTATTTGTACCAAAAAACCGGTACCGATTCATAATTCTCATACACGCCTCTCGGTAGAATTGGGTTTTGCGTTGAGTCATTATTATTGAAATATATAATTTGTTACATGGTTGTGACGAGACAGATATATATCGATTCGACTTGATCCGTGCTCCATGCTTCTAAAGAGATGCCGGTACGATGTAATACCGACGTATGTCCACGTCCAGGCCTTTGGTACTACCACAACATTACCCTTTAAGCGTTAAGTCTGAGTCCATGTGGACCCCACTCATCCCATTGGTTGGATATTCAAATGAAGATGGTTTGGGAGGGCCTAGAGAATCTAAACGAACTAGGCAAGCACCAGTAAAAGATCCCAATACTGGATAAGACTGGCAGGCCAAGACACTACTGGGAAACTATAACCAGAAGAGATCAGAGGACTGCATCAGCAAAAGTCAGAACAAGCTCAGAATACTACCTTGGAGAATGTGAAATAGAAGAGGGAGATCTACCTAACCTGAAGCCTAACGACATCCTGAACTTTTTGAAAGCAATAGGACTGGAGGAAGTGCTCGAATCGTTGAGACATCCTTAAC
This sequence comes from Crepidodera aurea, assembly GCA_949320105.2. Lineage (NCBI taxonomy): Eukaryota > Metazoa > Arthropoda > Insecta > Coleoptera > Chrysomelidae > Crepidodera > Crepidodera aurea. The sequence continues at coordinate 16,212,930 of OX439480.2, forward strand.
GAATGGGCAGCAGAAGGAGGTACAAAAGACCTTATAGGTCGCAGTGTATCCACACCCCCATCAACAGATAGATTGATAGATCCATAGTCACGTACGAAGCAGAAACATGGACCCAAATAAAAAATATAGAAAAAAGGCAATCGAAATGTTATTGACAATTTAAAAGGATGAAGGATTAGTTAAACAAATGCTTAGACAAGAGGTAGAGTCAATGTAAGAAAGAAAAATAGTGAGAAACAAAGATTGAAGATATTTGGAGAAGACAGACGATTAGGGAAATTAGTAAAGTCGAAAAGGTGAAACAGTTAAATAAAATGGACATATTTTTAGAATGAACCCAAAAATAATATTTGGAAATTGAACTGAACCGGTTAAAGAAGAAAGAAGAAAGCAGAGAACGGGAAAGTCCATTGGATACAATATAATCGGCCGTCTTAACAAATAAGGACTAACCTGAAGAAGAACAATAATGTCTAGCCAATCAAAGCCTTCTTAACTTTTTAGGAACCATCAAGTTACAAAAGAAATTTTATACTGATCAGTTTCGAGATTGTTATCGTACGTTTTACGTTGAAAAAATCGATCAAATAAATATCATATTTTAGATTAACTGGAAAATCTACAGTATCAGTCAAGTCGAATTAACTTGTTACCTTAAACACGCATTAGGTCAAAGTGAAAGCCAGTCGCTAATATACATACGTACCCAAGACAACCAAAATTCTCGATTACGTAAGAGTCAGTCAGATTACTTAAATCGAGTATCGAAAATAGTAAAATAATTTAAGTTGGTCCCTAATAAAGAAAAATTCGTTTTGTACATATTAGAATCGCAGGACTTTTGGGTGGCCAGCGCGTTTGCCAGATCTAACGTCTATCGACTGTAAATTTTTAGTTTCAAAGCATAGCAAATAGCTTTCAGTATGCTAAAAAAACCAACTCATTTTAACACATCTATTTTTGGTGGAGATATATGCAAGTTTGTTTTATTAAGAAAAAATATATATCTCAAGGTTCCCTACCCATTTTTTTTAAATATAGCATCATACCAAAATGTTGCAGTGTTATTTATTCATTAGATTAAGTTGGCTAAAACTGATTTTAAAAAGATTTGACGTTTAGAATGTTAAGTTACTGTCGGTTTTTGCTTGTAAGTATATTAAACAGTTCCTTTTCAATTTGAAATCGTCCGAAAATAGTATTTATAAACAATCACAACAGGTTATGGGCCCATTTGTGCAAGCGAGATAGGTAATTTAATTGCAAAAACGTAAAATAATTTCCTGCATGGTTTTTCTGATTGGAAGTGATAAAGGGGATTACAATGAACGTACAAAAAATTCGTAAAGGGGTAATTTAAGGGGGGTTAAAAGAGGGACAAAATGGTATTTTGCCATTTTCTGTCTTATCAAAAAATATCCAATGGCAAAGTTGTAGATCTGGAAAAAATGTACAACTTCTATGCGAGTCATTTTTTACCATAACCTCAAAATTTTCGAGAAAAATGCAAAAAATTATTAAAAATTTTTTTTTTCAAGTTTTTAATTTTTAATTTCCCCAAAAATAATTTAATTTTGATGTAATTTTGTGGAAGTATACCTTTTTAGGTCTCAGATAAACAAAAAAATTTTCAGATTAAAAAATCTAACGGTTTTCAAGATATGAAAGTTTTTAGGTCAAAAACATTTTTTTTTTTCAAAAATAAAGTTGGTTGGCAAAATATCATCGCACAGGGTTCTTTATGTGCTCATTTTTTTTGTTTTTACATGAACCTTTTGATACAATAAAAAAAATAATAGTCCCCATTTAAAAATATGCTTAAAAATTGAAAAAACTCAAAAAATCATTTTTACAATAACGAATTTTTCAGTACTTAATTGTGGCTAATTTGTTTAAATTTTTAATAAAATTAAAAAACTGACTACTTCATTGAATTCTATTGCAAAAAATACAAAAGAAACTGCATTTCATTGTTTTATTTGAAATTTGATTTTTGTTCCGAATTGTTACAAATATTCAATTGTAATAATGAAAATGCAGATAATTTTTTTTAAATAGTTTCGAAAAATATTCAGTACGAAAGTTGTAGATTATGATGAAAAATCATATTGAAGATTTGGGGGGGGGGGGGGGGGTGATTTCAAAGTATTGACTGCCTAACCATATTTTTATGTATATCTGCTATCTCTTGTGTGTTTACTTTTTAAATTTAGGGTTAGTTCATACATATTTTCTTTGTTTTGCATATATTTTTGATAGTATTTGTTAAATTAAGCGTTATATATTTTTGTTAATATTTTTTTTATATATATTTTCGCTAATTAATATCTCTGAGCCTTTACCCAACCAAATTTTATCGATTTCCACTTTGATCTAAGATATCTATATTTCTTACAAATTTCTATTAGAATATATGTCAATTTGTTAAAGATAGTTTGACATGTTAAATCTGAAAAGTTCCATCCTGACATTCCCACAACAGTTTAAACAAAGTGTTAAAATTGCAATTTAAATTGACTTGAGTATTGACACAGTTAACGGGATTCCTCTGTAATTTTCTCAATATTTCTAAATCCTCGTATAAATTAAATTTAATAAAGTTAAATGAAGTAATATTGTGTAAAATTTTGCTATTGTCAGAAGGAGAAAAATTGTGTCTACTAAACTTTAAATGGTTACCAAAATCTGATTTATCAGGTCTAGAAAGGTGTTCCTTAATGCGAATATCCAGAGATCTGATTGTTCTGCCAACATAAGAAACCGAACAATCATCACATTGCAACTTATAAATACCACTTTTGGACAACAAATTCAAATTATCTTTTGTCCTAGAAAATAAAGACTAAGGTAGATGTTTGTGTTTTGTAAGCTATAGTTAAATTTGAAATACTGTCTTCTAAGATCTTACCAATATGTAAGGAAGTGAAACCAATGAAGGGCAGAGATCTATAAATTTTATCATTAATTTCTAAAGGAGAAGCAGAATAGGCCGATCCTGTATGTTTTCTTAAATTGATTTTTCTAACAAACTTATCAACAATGTTCAATTCAAAATTTAAAATGACCTAGCTTTTAAAAATACCTGCACACGCATTTCATCTAATAAAAATTATTCAAAAATTTCCGGTGCCGGTATTTGCCAATATTTTGATTTTGATATAATTGTTTACATACACTCCTTTTTATACTAATACTCTATCTACTAATCGCTATATAACTTACATGTTTTGAAATGCAGGTATTTTAGTTTTGACGGTTTATTTAAATTGCGACATTTTCGAGGTTTTTGTCAGCTGGTGATGTCGTTTACTTTAATCGATTGGTTATTTTGTGCAATTAATTAATTTCGCGCGATTTGTAATAGGAAGGTTAGTTTTAATTTTTCTTACACGTGGAAATTTATTATTTATATACAACATAAAATTAAATTAAATCAAATTTCACAAATCATTTGAGTTTAATGATCTGTAATTGTAAGTAAAATGTCTGACATGGAGGCGTAGCCTATCCAAGATGGCGTCAATTGGTGAAAATTATTTATATAGATGATTGAAAGAAGAGGACCTAAACTGTACCTTGGGGAATACCCTGGCTTATCGGTTTTTCACTACTGTTTTAAATTATGCATATTTAATTATCCTTTGTATTTTTGTGATATCTTTTTAATTATTTTTAGCACATTTTGTAATATTCCTACACTTACAGAATGATTAATAAAGATAAAGATACAGATTAGATCATAGATTTAAAATATTTTACGTTTTTAAAGTATCACAAACACTCGTATTTATTGACTTAAAGCAACAGGCCTTCAGCTAGATGTCACTTTTAATAAATGATCGTAGTTTGAAAAGAAAATAGGGCACATCCTGAGCAGGCGCGTTTACCTATCTCGACGGGAACTTGTCATTTTTTAAAAAAAAAGCAAACGCGGTATACGAACACCTTGTAAAAATACGAGAGGGTGGACACGAAGGAAACAGGGTGATTTGTATGTTTTGGAACGTGGAATTGAGAGAAATTCCAGGATAAAAAAATTAAGGGGAGGTAGGGATGTAAATTTGTCAAACTTTATGATGAAAAATTATTTTTTATTAAAGAGATGGATCTAGCTAAACTTTCAGAACATTATCTACTAAATTTGTGATATAGTAATATAAAACACAGTGTGATTCATTAAGATTCCTACCATAATTCCCCTTCCGCCCTTTATCATATCATAATTCGCCCTGAATCAACTCTATTGAGCAAAATTTGTCACTCATGAATCTGTAGGTAAAAGGGCCCCGCATCATTCGGGAGCACCGTCAAATTGTCTGAATTTTTGATATGTGATAGTACTTGATGTTCTGATCAATAGTGTCCATGGGCCAAATCCTATCCTATGGCTAGATTTCGATATACAGTGCGTTAAAGTTCAAGCTCTAAATTTGTTACTTAACAAGACAAAAGTCCTATGAATTGTTTAATAACTGGAAATAATATATAATAAATAAATTGGTACATTTTTATTACTTAAGTTGCTCATTAAATTCTGTCTGTATTTATAAAATTAAAGATTTTTGTTATATTTTCCTATTTTTTGTTTTTTTTTGGTAGGCGAAAAACAGTTGTGATTTTTGAGTAGCTGTAGATCCTTTACTATTTTACTTTAGATAGTAAGCGTGATATATCGTTGAAATCAGCTCATTGAGGAGATTTTAAAAATGTTAAAATACATAAGGCGTTCCATTAAAAACTTTGACCTGGCAGGGCGTTATGAAACACCCTGTAACATTGTAACTAATTTTAAAATGTAAAGCTTAAAGCTGCTTAGAATTTTTGTAAATAAAAATTTTCCGTATCTTTTATTATAACAGATCTACTGAGCTTTGTCACAATAATCAATGTATATTGTTATGATGTTAAAATGGGGCAAAATTTGGAAGTGTATTTTAAAATAAATTATAAAAAATTACGTGAAAAAGACTGTTTTGAGTTAGGAGTTTATGTGAATGATGATTAAAAAATGTCAAAGTTGAATATATAACAATAGAAAAATTGTTAAACTACTTAGAAGAATTATTCATTACACAAAAATTAGAAGAGTTATTTCATTACAAAACAATTAGAAGAGTTATTTCATTACAAAACAATATATACAGGGTTGCTCAATATATTTTTTTGACACCGTGATAATTAAAAAAAAATTAAATAATGGTCTTAGAAACAGCTTTAATACAGTGGCGGCTCGTGAACTTTCTCATAGAGGAGGCAAATGGAAAATAACAAAAATTTGCCTTAGTTCTTATGAACTTGATAGCCAACTTATCTCAAAACCACAGCAAACACAAACACTCACAGAGAACTGATTTAAGTGATTTATTTTATGCGCATGATTAAGATATGACAGTTAATGTCCAGTCCACTCGTTGGCTATGGGTAATGACATCATAAAATTCGCGTACCGCTATTGGTTGGAGGCTAGCCTCAACCAATAGCGATTTGACTTTCTATTAATGCATTATAGCATTATTGAAAATATGTCTATTGACGATTTAGGATCAAGACTATCAAGAGTATCAAGAGTCGCGTTCTTGCCATATTAAAATATTATTATTATCTGGGATAATAGAGAATAATGGATAATAGAGATAATACTTTAACTGTGTTTAGGACTAAAATTAAAAATAATTAAAATAAATGGAGGGTCTATTGTGTAAATATCTCAGAGGAGGCTCAGCCTCCGTTGCCTCCTTGGGCCAGCCGCCACTGCTTTAATATATAATATAAAGCTTTAAACTCATATCGCATACATAGCGGATTGTTTAATTATTTACACTGTATTTTTTTTCAGATTATTCAATTATTTATTGGATTTAATAAACTACATAGGAAAAATATAATTTTCATGTGAATAATCTCTCGTAAAAATTAAGAAACGCTCTATTCAATAAATGTATAGGGTGGTGCAATAGGAGTATTTCAAAGCTCGATGGAATAATCGATTTTCCACAATTGCATATGATTCTCCAAAAATATCAGTGAAATATTCCTAAAAAGGGATAACAAGTAAACCAAAACGCTAGGGCTCTAACGCATTGGTGTTGTAAAAAAAGTCAAAAAAGTCAAAAATAGTCAAAAATAGTCAAAAAAGTCAAAAAAAGTCAAAAATAGTCAAAAAAAGTCAAAAAAAAGTCAAAAAAAGTCAGTCAAAAAAAAGTCAAGATCTACATTATATCCAATATTCAGAAACTTTGACGGTGACTTTTTTTATCGATATTTCAGGCTATTTCTGCATGTTAAAAATACTTTGAACAAAAAGGCCTGTAGAAACATGAATCGCCCTGTAAGGAAATATATTTTGATTTTATTTATTACGTATGTATTTTGACTACATATATCCGCCAGAAACTTTTAAAAATATTTTGCAGGGACTTTTTGGTACACATTGTCAAATTTCGGGATCTTGAACTTTAACGCACTTTATATCGAAATCTATCCATAGGATAGGATTGGGCCCTGTGTATACACTTTTATAATTAAAGTCTGAATCATTTTAAAACATTTATGAGTTGCCCTAAATACAATTATTGTATTAATTTAAATGGCCAACTAGTTGACCTGATTTAAGCCCAGTATATTTTTTTTAATTATTTTGAAAGAAATCGTGCTCGGTAGCCAAGTTATACCGTCTAACAATGTGGCAAGAATAATTGTCGATTACGTTCTTTCTTTTAATTTCTCCCGGAATGAGAAAATTGCCGTACGAGGAGCCGTTAAAGGTATTTGGCAAGCAGAAGATCGAACCGTTTTAGTAAAATTGTTAATTATCGGTTCTTAGGAAATAATTAATGATTGGAGGTGTTTCGACACCGTTTCGCTATTTGACCTATTGCCGATTTAAAATTCTTTTGAATACTTAAAACACGTATATTTTCCTAAAAGGCGTGATTTTTAATTAACTTTTTAAACTTTATTTTTAGAAGAAACATGTTTATCTATAATAAAGCAAACACACTGAAAAATCCAGAAAATTTCCGGTTAAATGAATTCCTGTTGTTTAAACGCAACTATTGTTATTATAACAAGAAAAAACCGTTCTGAGAACAATCTGTACCAAAAACTTCCAGTAAAATTCCTTGGAAATTAAATAGGAAATGCAAGAAATTCCAGTTAAATACTAGGTAAATACAGGAAATTCCTGTAAAAGCTCAGGTTATAAGCTTCGAATACAACTAACTAGTACTGTAATGTATGAACGAAAGTTCTTTAATTCAACGGAAAATTCCTGTTAAATCGATACTACAGATCCGATTAATTACTGGAAATTCCTGTAAAAACTGAAGTTCGAAGCTGTTTATTAAACAGGAAATTCCTGTTAAATCGAAATTACAGTTCCGGTAAAAGTAAGGTAGTTCGGAATATTCCAGTTAAATCAATGTAACGATTCTGTAAACAGCATATTCCGGTTGTTTCTAGAGGAACTAAAAGACCGGAATCGTCAAGTAAAATTAACAAATATTCCTGCTGTCGCTTATATATGGGGAATTTCCTGTAGAATTCGCCGAATTCCTGTTGTATATACTGGTAAATTTTGTTTGAATGCACGTATATATTTTTTTAATTTTATAATTTTAAATTTTATAGACTCAAATCTGGTCAATAATAGAGACAATCATTGTATCGCGTAAAAATCACTATAAAAAAAGCTTATTTTCCAAACAGACGTTCCCTTTTCACACACCTACTTAGTAGTTATTTTAAGTGATTATGACAAGACAGCAATAGACGTATTGTAAGTAATGTTTTTTCCTGTCTGTATAAAAAAGTCGTCAAAAAAATTTACAGCCCCATGAATTATTTAAGTCTACTTCCGAATACTATAAAACGCATAGTATCTATATACTTCTTATTGACTATAAAATACCTACCAAACAAGCTCTCGTATACATACATATTGAAAGGTTAACTATTAGACAAGCTTTTACAGGGTGAACAGTTTATAGAGATAACCATTGAATTTAAATGTTTCCAATTTTTTTTCACGTAATTTCTTATACACCTGTTTCGACTTATCAATTCAGTTTTAATAGTAATACTAATACAAATAAACAGTTCAAACCGTAATTTATATTAATTAGTTCAGAATATACAAAATTCCTTTTTCCAACTCAAAGAATGTCATAAATATACTAGGAAATAACAAGGAAGAAGTACAAAGTTAATAGCTGACGAATTTATTATTAAAAAAACTAATAGAAAATACAGAAGTCAGCAACTATTAACAGATTATTACGTACTATGAACCAAAAATGAATGAGATTTTTATTGACCCTTGGCATATTGAAGACAGTGGCGTGCTTATTAATTTTTGAAAAGGTCAAGGCCTAACCCATTAGTCCATTATCCATGACGATGACAAACCCAGGTTCCAAAAAATGAATGATACCTTCAAACCATTTTTCAAACACCTCTGTATTCATCTCTTCATGGTAATCGCCAGTTTTTTTAGATGTAGGCTTTCCTGTATTTAATTTAAATACAGGAAAGGTTTGCCTTAAGTAAAAGAACTTTATTTTGACTTATGAAGGACGGTTCTGTCAATTTAATGAAATTCAAACTGTTAAAATTAATTTTTTTTATAATTTAACTTCGTTATTCTAAGTCAACCCTATAATGTTACGTTCGTGGTGTTAGCAGGTAGAAAACGGATTCCTACTTACTCGCTCGTTAAAATGTACTTATCAGTGAAACGGACAAAGACAGAAATATAGATCTGTACAACGTTGCCATGGGTTGTATAAAAGAATAGTCAATAAATAAAATAAGTTATTTGAAATGGGGAGGAAAAAACTTTGAAATTATTATAGAAGAATGATTAAGAAAGTGTGCAAAGTTTGATAGACTTGGAGAAGTCTTTTGACACTGTGGATAGACCAAATAACATTGAATAATTTAGAAAGGTGGTGTAGAAGCATTTGATGGAATCCAAATTAAAATATATTCAGTAATCTTATTTTAGGTAGAATTTAGCAAGTATGAAACCAATCTTCAATTCAGAACAATATAAACATATTGTTGCTTACTATCTATTTCCCCAAAGTTGTTCGTGAAACAAAATGTGAGAAATATTTCGACTTTAACTCATTAATATTTTAAAATTTTACTAAAATATTTTTTTGTTTATTACCTTCTGTCGTAATCTTAGCCAGAATGTAATTATTTGTTGGGCGCCATCTACTCAGTCGGTAGAAAAATGAGTCTTAATCCCAGTCGTGCTTCTGTAATTGGCTGTGAATTGTAGAAATCGATAATAACTCAGTTGGTAAATGTAAAAATATTTATTAATTTTACAATTACCTTCTTACCTTATTCCAGTCTAAATTTAGTTACTTGCTAAAATGTAATCTAACCTAATTATATGAAATACTTTTGGCCTTGTTTTGTTTATAGACGTTTTTAAATATCGATATTTAATAGTGAATAATTGGTACCTTTAATACGACTTATATCTTTTTAGTTACTTCTGGTTACTTTCTTTCTAAATTCAAAATGTGACGAATTCAATATCTTCCAGGAATCAAATCAGGAACATAGGATAAATTACTACGGGATACAGTTGGATATGGATAATAAAGCAGGATGCAACAGGATCTGGATTCTCTTTCAGGAACAAACGAAGGAATTTATTTTACTTCTCAATTTTCTTGGTTTACACAAAATATAACCTCACTTAAATTTGACAGGTAAAATTTATTTTTAACTTCTTTCATCAATCAGTATGGCTTTGATTCTGACTTTCTTTTGTTTTTGCGACGAGTTCTGATGTGGACAGTTCAAAAGATTTTGAGCAAAAGCCTCGCTTGACAGCGAAATTTGGTTTTTATAAATCAACATATCAAAGCCCACTCGATTGGTATTTGACAGAATTTTAAATTAAATTATTATAAAATTCAAAAATTATTTATTTACACTTTTGGATTATTACCACATCATTCTCGAGACAAAAAGAATGATTTAGACATAATTTATTTACTATTTCTACTTATATTAAATTTACATGAAGACTTTTTACTTTCGTCATTACCGATTTCTTAAATTATATTAAACATTATTACTGCCTTTTTTAGAGTAATACTTTAATTTTAGAAGTCCCAACACTTTATTTTCCCGATTTATTGTATTTCCCCTGAATTTAAATTGATCATATTGATAAATCAAGATATTGCATTTTGAGGTTAAGTTTAAAATTTATTTCTCTTCTAACATTTAAAATAACAATGTACTCATTGTTGTAGTGATCGCAAACATATCTGAGATTATTCTACTTTAACTTTTTCTATTTGGTTCTTTGCTAAATTATTTGTAAATATTCTAAAATTGTCGATGAAAATCCCTTATGGAATTACCATGTTATAATTTGATATCTAAAATTTTATATTATAGCAATATTAGAGTTTAAAAAATTGCGAACTGTGCAGTGCGTAAGACAAGGACGAAAAAGAAACATCCGAAGTCTTGTGTTAACTCTACAAATAATTAGAGAGCTGCTTATTGATTCCAGAGGTATTTGTACTTCTGAACTATTTGCTACCTTGACAGAAAAGCTTCCTGCCAATGAATGATTCTCCACACACTTCTGTCAAAGAAAAACTTCTGTACGACCCTCGTAAGTTTTAATTTACGATAAAGCTTCCAATAGAAAAAGGAACATTGTAGAATTTTCAAGATGGCAGCAAGATATGTACCAATTTGAAAGGGTGAGTCGATTTTTCAAAGGAAGCAGGTATTTATAATGTCACATGATACAATAGTATGTATGCAAGGTACATTTCTGACACACGTGGTAATTTTAAAATGTTTTGACTTTGGTTACACCCTGAGAAAGTATGTCGGCTTATAATGTTTTGTAAATTGTTCTGTAGACATAAATTTGATGGAGATGTAGCTAGAAAAATATTTGAGATGAATTTCTAGCCTTTAAAGCCTGTATTTTTCAAATTCCTTACTCTAGGAATTGTCGCATTAATTGAAGGTTTTTTAATTTAGGGGTAATATGGGCAATTTTTCGTCCAAAATTGGGCTTTTCTTATTTTTCATGTTACTGAAAACATTAAACATTTTTTTTTACGTATTTGGAAGAATTATGAGAAGAACTAGGTCCAGACAAACGATACTAGTCTAACTTCTACAACGCAATATCCAACGGGCTCGCCAAACTAGGATTTCCCTTTCTCGCATGCTCGTATAGCGCTTCCTTATGAAGAAAAGTGAAACTGACGCAACTATAGGACTCGGAGATCCGAGTTAGCCATGACCCGGTTGCCACCGCGGTCATTTCAGATACACAACGCGATGCGATTATGTTTTTTCTTTCGTTGTTTATAACCAACTTATAGTACGTGAGCCACGTAATCGTATAGTGTACGGTATTTCGACATAATGTTTCAAACTGATTGTAAATACCTTTGTGGCGCCTTCTTGGTATAACAAATCTGTGTTTTTATAGCCCAGATATCTCTGGAAGAAAGAGCAAATATTGTTCTAAAACTTTTCCAAAGATTAGATGCAAGAGAAATTTTCCATCAAACCAAAACTGCAATTCAGTTATTGGATCTTTAAGTGGAAAATTTAATTATTTCCACGTATAACTTTCATAATATCTGGTCACCGAGCTTCGCTCTTAATATTTAAATCTACATTTTTAAGCAGCCCAATGAGTATATAATTTAAGTATATTTATAACATGACAAATTATTAATTAATTCTCGAAAATCACGGAGTGGGCGACATCTACTTGAACTACTGATAAGGAGATAAATAAAAAGTTGATTGGCGATTGGCTTGAAAGTAGGCGGGAAAATTAAAAAAGCTGTTAGTGTTAATTTTCAATTGGCTGCAGCTGTTGTTGACGTTTATCAACGCTTGTCACAGAGGTTAGTTAAATGCATTTCACCCTTTTAGGGCAACATCTACTGACGCTTGATCTTCGCGAATTGTCACGGTGGACAGGCCCCGTTTCCGGGACGGGCAACAGCAGCGTGTAGGGCACACGTCCCGTCAACAGAAGATCGCTCAGCTCACTCTATTTATCACTATATAAGAAAAACTCTATGTTCAATTGATTTTATTATTTATTGATCTGCAGTGAAGGAAAATTATAGGTCTGATATTCATACTTGGGTAAAAACCTCCACAAAAACTTGTGACCAGACTCTCGACGTGTGGCAGATATTGATACTGCAAATTCTTGTAATGAAGCATTTTCTAATAGTTGATATTGTCGAACATGACAAAATTCAATGAATTGTCTCCATATTGATGATTAAGTATTTTTTGTAGATCGCGGTATTAATTTTTCAATGTTTTTTGTAATTTGTTCATTTGAAATATTTCCAAACCGACTCATATTGTAAAGAAGCGATAATAATCAGTAACAAGGTATTAAAATTTAAAAATTTGCCAGCTCTTATGCTTAATTGCTGAAATTATAACTAAAGTTGACAAATAAAGTGACTTACTAGATTTGAGGAAGACAAGTTTTTATCCGATTATTTTTTTCATCTGTCAAAACAGTCAGATTTCGTGGTTCCAGCCAATAACAGCTCAGGATCCTAACCAATCATTGTGTTTTATACTGATAAAACCGCTTGGTCGTTTTTGTTTTTTGATTAAACTGTGTTTACCTTTTTTGAGATGTCAAATGTAAACATTTATCAATTATTATTATACTAAAATGAATTGCAAATCTATGTTAATACCCAAATTTCAAAATATATTTGTAAACTAACCTGTTTTTATTCGTTTATTGTAACACACAACACAGCTCCATCCATAAATTCGTTTAAAACTGACATAATGTCAAAACGTCTAAACGTTACACTTAATAAATAATCTTAAATGCCTACTACTAGACAGGCAACTTATATTACGTTTGTAATATTTGGCGTTTAAATGTAAAAGAAAATATCGAACTTTTGAGTGTAAAGTGTCTTTCTCTGTTTTTAACACAAAATAATTCAAAAAATAATCTTTCAAAATGCCACTCGTCCTGTCAAATTTTATAGATCAAATTTTCGGTTTCCATACTCAAACGCCTTTATTTCAGGCAAAACCACTCAAACAAACTGATTTGAGATAAAATCAGTTTGTTTTCGTGGTTTTTCCAAATAAAGCCGTTTTCGTGAAAATCAAAAATTTTATCGATAAAATTTGGAGGACTCGTGGTATTACCTTTGATAAAAAAGGATGCACCTTTTTTATCGATGTCAAAGTGACAAAAACATTTCCAAGTATATGACGTTTTAACATTGGAGTTAATTTATCAGAGCAAAATATTTATTTTTCGATTTTGTACGAATTTAAATTAAAAAAACCTAATTTTCAATCGAAAAAGTTATTTTACAAATTTTCATTTTTTAGTCTTTATCAGTGCTCATTTTCTTCATGGAAACCTCTACTTTAAGATGGTGTGAAAAAATAAATGTAATAGATATGGAAAAATTAGGTTTTTTTTAAATTTAAGTTCGTGTAGGGATAAAAATACGTATCTGTGTGAGTTAGTGTGGTGAAGGGGATATTAGGGCAATTGTTCATTGGTGTTGTGAGTCTACAGTTGAACAAAATTATGGTCCGAAAAACAGAAAGGGGGAGAACAGTAAACGAGAAAAATGCTTGAGTACCAAAAGATTGTCTCGACGCCAACATCGAGTAATGTTACGGTAAGAATTTGATTATATTTAAAATATAGGAATGGCCTATTTTCTAGATTTTACAGTATCCTTTGCCACAATTTTTATAATGCAGTTTTGGCAGAAAAAAATAGTTTCCTGGATTCATTATAATAGATTTCTAACTGAAAGTGCTGCTATTGTTTATTTAAAAATAAATAGATAACTATATTTTTATTTTTTTTCATAATAATTAATTTGAATTACATTTTGTTTAATCCAAAAATTATTCGATATAATATAAGGATGAAGTGGAATTATTAAAGACAATTTTTTTCAGATTCCCTACAACACCTGAGGATTATTGAGTGAAATTCCAATAAATCTCGATTTTTTCTCCCATTTTCTATTCCAATATTTTTGGGTTACAATTTATTGATTACTATTTTAAATCAAGGGTACCTACCAATGAATAAAACTGCTTAAAAAAATTGAAAACAAGCTTTTATACAAGTGCAATAAAAATAGAAAAAATAAAAAATATTTTGACAAAGACAAGATTTTATAAAATGCATTGAAGAAAAAATAATTTCTTTAATTGTTAGACCTAGGTTTTTTTGTGAGTAACAGATTCAAAATCTTGCATTTTTTTAAAACATTGGATGGTTTTGGTCACCTAATTTTTATGTTCTGCACGCCACTGGCCACTGGCTACTAAGAATGCATAAATGATTTATTTATTCGGTGGCAATATCTTTTGGTAAACGTATTTTGCTGTGTTGCCAAAGTTTGGAAAAGATTTATATTTAGGCACGCCTACTTTTGCTGCGCGGGTCAAGGGGAGAAGTACCACGTCATACCACCTAAGCTCTGTTTATCGTATTGGCTAAAAATATTTACTAAAACCATCTAGAAAGTTACACTTACATAAAAAGTTGTGTTCGGGCGAATAAAAGTTACTAGAATGACATTTAAACTGGTCCAAGGTTTGAACACTGTACTGTGTTTATTATACAATAAATATAAGATGGATAAATCGAAAAATTGTTTGCAGAAACATTATTATAGAAGCGCTAGCGCTATTTTTTCATAAGGATGTAGAAGTATTACAAGAATTTGTCACCAAGTGATCTAATATTTAACCAACTTGTTCTTTACTTAACGTCGGGATACCAGCTATCTGGCACATTTTAAAAAGTCACAAATAGGGTGTTTTAATTAATCAATAGACTAAAATTGAGGCAAATTCAACGCGACGTCTGGCCCATATACTATTTCTTCTCGAAATGGTGAATTTGGTTTTTGGTTACGAGGATATCTCGTTTTCGCTGTTATTGCTGCTGCATTTTGCGCAATTAGAAGAATCGAGACTCGTTTTCAGGGATTTTCCGATTCCGATTTTATGATATTTCTATGTTAATTATCACATGTAAGTTTTAGAAGTCTTACGTACAGAATTTCTAGCAAAAATAAAATTCTGCATGTCCTAAATAGATAAATGTAGGATAAATTATAAGCAAACAAACAAAAAATGTCAGTAAAAGTTCCGGGAGGGGGTTGGGAAAAAATCTAAAACTTTTGTATTAATCATTTTTCAACATAACCTCAAAATTTTAGAGAAAAACGATAAAAACCGTTTTATTAGATCATTTTGAGGTTATGTTAAAAAATGATTAATACAAAAGTTTTAGATTTTTTAATTATCTACAACTTTTACATTAAACTTTCTTCGATAGCATGCATATATCAGCTACAAATCGTAAAAAATGATTGGTCTTGATTGGTATAATGAAAAAAAAAATATTGGATACGAACAAAAATAGGAAAAACTAATTAAAATTAAAAAAAAAACTTGTTTGTTTATAAGTAACAACTCGCATAATTGAAGAATCTCTTGCAATTTTACCACAATACCTAATAATGCATACAAAAAAGAAATGCAGTTGAAAATTGAAATTGTGAGAATTCCTATTGAGTTCGAAATATGCGTTTCACCAAAGCGATCTACGTGTTTTGGATCTCGTGCAATTCACATAAAAAGTGAGAAGGAAATCTCAATTCAATAGCACTTTCCTTCTATATTAAAATACTTTCTTTTATAGTAATTTTTTTCCCGATATCGCGAATTCATTCGAGAATATTAATTAATATTAAAAATAATTTTAGGGAATTAGAAAAATTGAACTATTTGAAAGTATGGGTAAAGGCCACTTCGAGTCACTCTCACATTCAAAATTTAAACTTTTAAAATAACGGTTTTTTATCATTTTTGTCAAACAAAATGAGAGATAAAATTGAGTGAGACAGAAGACAGTAGCAGATCTTCAACAATATTGACAGAATTGACAGATTGACGTTTAGTAGGAAAAAAATAATTTCTTGTTTTGGTTGGTTAAAAATAAACAAAATACTATTAAGGGGGTTCTATACCCCCCGCCATATTGGAAATGCTAATGTTAGAATTGCGGGCTTAATACTTAAGTTATCACCCGCCGTTCTTCATTTGCCACTGAACAACTTTTGTATTTAGCATTTTTGAAAAAGTAAGTAGTTTTTTCTAATATTGAACATTGCTTCCAAATCTCAGAGGGTACCTGGAGGTGCTGCCCCCCGACGGTCCTCTTTTAAAACAATTAAAAATTAAAATTTTACCAGAAGATTTATATTTCGAAAGGTTTGTCTTGTGTTTAGCGGCTCCCGGGACCTCTCGAATTGCGCTCGTGTTCTGTCGGAGTTTTACAGAATCCTGGCCAATCAGAAAAGGTCATTGTATGGCGAAACCCGAATTCGAGTTTCGTTAACGCAAACGAGGAAGTTAAATAAAGACAACAATTATTCTGATTGCATTTATTTACATTGGATTGTTCTGTTGACTTGAATAATAGACCATTCCAGGATGACGTAGGTGACAGGTCGGCCATATTTGCTGGGAGGCACACAACTTTATGACACAACGTTAGTTTCATATGTAAACATCAGAAAGATTTTTCTTAAGTTCTTTATTCAGAAGAAATAAATAGAAAATGCCACATTTTTGTGGTGTTATTAAACTCTCAATGCGTTTTGAAAGAGATAATGCATCATTTTTCCGGTTTCCTGCTGTTTTGACAAATGGAGGGATCATTTAAATGCGTTGTCTAGTGAATGAAGAAATGCTTGGATTCGGAGCATCGATTTGGGGGGGGCGAACCTTCCAGGGGGTCCGGAAAATTTTTGAAATAATGTCTTTATTACCTTTTAGTTATTTATTTGTATATGTGATTTCTTTCGTTTGGGGGGAAGCGGTCGCCCCATCGCCCCCCCCTTGTATCCGGGCCTGCTTGGATTAAGGCTTTGAAACGAGGTAAATTTTCTGAAAGCCAAATGAATAATAGACGTGTTTGTTCTAGGCACTTTATAACAGGTATTTTTGGCGATCTTTTATATGTATTTTTTTATTATTACTTGTGTAAATTTTCGGTAAAACTGCTCTGTTAAAGCAATAGTGACAAATTTTTGACAGAAAACTGTGGTTTTTTAAATTTAATTTTACCAGGTGATATTGTCTTAGCGGATAGAGGTTTTTTAATTCAAGATTCTCTACAAATATTAGGTGCGAATTTAAATATACCAGCCTTTACAAAGGGAAAAATCAATTACATCTCACTGTTTTTAGATGTGCTACCATCTATGGTAAGAAGAGAGTATTGACATTAAATTTTGACTGAATCTAGTCAAGATGTCACTCTCTTCTTTTTTATCCCTTTCAGAGATTAATACAAAGTGAGTAAACCAGTAAGGAATTTTAATTTATTAGATTCGACATCCTAAGACCGGTTTCTGTCTTTCGACTTCATCAGTTAGGCTTTTCGAATCCAATAAATAAAATTCCAAACTCGTACAAGTCAATAGCTATATCCGCTATAAGATAACATTTTTAGATGTGCTACCATCTATGGTAAGAAGAGAGTATTGACATTAAATTTTGACTGAATCTAGTCAAGATGTCACTCTCTTCTTTTTTATCCCTTTCAGAGATTAATACAAAGTGAGTAAACCAGTAAGGAATTTTAATTTATTAGATTCGACATCCTAAGACCGGTTTCTGTCTTTCGACTTCATCAGTTAGGCTTTTCGAATCCAATAAATAAAATTCCAAACTCGTACAAGTCAATAGCTATATCCGCTATAAGATAACATTTTTAGATGTGCTACCATCTATGGTAAGAAGAGAGTATTGACATTAAATTTTGACTGAATCTAGTCAAGATGTCACTCTCTTCTTTTTTATCCCTTTCAGAGATTAATACAAAGTGAGTAAACCAGTAAGGAATTTTAATTTATTAGATTCGACATCCTAAGACCGGTTTCTGTCTTTCGACTTCATCAGTTAGGCTTTTCGAATCCAATAAATAAAATTCCAAACTCGTACAAGTCAATAGCTATATCCGCTATAAGATAACATTTTTAGATGTGCTACCATCTATGGTAAGAAGAGAGTATTGACATTAAATTTTGACTGAATCTAGTCAAGATGTCACTCTCTTCTTTTTTATCCCTTTCAGAGATTAATACAAATTCCTTACTGGTTTACTCACTTTGTATTAATCTCTGAAAGGGATAAAAAAGAAGAGAGTGACATCTTGACTAGATTCAGTCAAAATTTAATGTCAATACTCTCTTCTTACCATAGATGGTAGCACATCTAAAAATGTTATCTTATAGCGGATATAGCTATTGACTTGTACGAGTTTGGAATTTTATTTATTGGATTCGAAAAGCCTAACTGATGAAGTCGAAAGACAGAAACCGGTCTTAGGATGTCGAATCTAATAAATTAAAATTCCTTACTGGTTTACTCACTTTGTATTAATTTCTGAAAGGGATAAAAAAGAAGAGAGTGACATCTTGACTAGATTCAGTCAAAATTTAATGTCAATACTCTCTTCTTACCATAGATGGTAGCACATCTAAAAATGTTATCTTATAGCGGATATAGCTATTGACTTGTACGAGTTTGGAATTTTATTTATTGGATTCGAAAAGCCTAACTGATGAAGTCGAAAGACAGAAACCGGTCTTAGGATGTCGAATCTAATAAATTAAAATTCCTTACTGGTTTACTCACTTTGTATTAATCTCTGAAAGGGATAAAAAAGAAGAGAGTGACATCTTGACTAGATTCAGTCAAAATTTAATGTCAATACTCTCTTCTTACCATAGATGGTAGCACATCTAAAAATGTTATCTTATAGCGGATATAGCTATTGACTTGTACGAGTTTGGAATTTTATTTATTGGATTCGAAAAGCCTAACTGATGAAGTCGAAAGACAGAAACCGGTCTTAGGATGTCGAATCTAATAAATTAAAATTCCTTACTGGTTTACTCACTTTGTATTAATCTCTGAAAGGGATAAAAAAGAAGAGAGTGACATCTTGACTAGATTCAGTCAAAATTTAATGTCAATACTCTCTTCTTACCATAGATGGTAGCACATCTAAAAATGTTATCTTATAGCGGATATAGCTATTGACTTGTACGAGTTTGGAATTTTATTTATTGGATTCGAAAAGCCTAACTGATGAAGTCGAAAGACAGAAACCGGTCTTAGGATGTCGAATCTAATAAATTAAAATTCCTTACTGGTTTACTCACTTTGTATTAATCTCTGAAAGGGATAAAAAAGAAGAGAGTGACATCTTGACTAGATTCAGTCAAAATTTAATGTCAATACTCTCATCTTACCATAGATGGTAGCACATCTAAAAATGTTATCTTATAGCGGATATAGCTATTGACTTGTACGAGTTTGGAATTTTATTTATTGGATTCGAAAAGCCTAACTGATGAAGTCGAAAGACAGAAACCGGTCTTAGGATGTCGAATCTAATAAATTAAAATTCCTTACTGGTTTACTCACTTTGTATTAATCTCTGAAAGGGATAAAAAAGAAGAGAGTGACATCTTGACTAGATTCAGTCAAAATTTAATGTCAATACTCTCTTCTTACCATAGATGGTAGCACATCTAAAAATGTTATCTTATAGCGGATATAGCTATTGACTTGTACGAGTTTGGAATTTTATTTATTGGATTCGAAAAGCCTAACTGATGAAGTCGAAAGACAGAAACCGGTCTTAGGATGTCGAATCTAATAAATTAAAATTCCTTACTGGTTTACTTACATCTCACTGATTTGGAAAATACACATAATATTGTCACTGTACGAATTCATGTAGAACGAATTATTGGTCTTTTAAAAAAAATAAGATTTTTCATGAAACAATACCAATCAGGATGTTGTCTAAAAAAAGAGATGATTATATACTGCATTTGACAAAATTGTAGTAGTGTGTAGTGCATTTATAAATATGTGTCGCAAATACCACTGAATTAATTTTTTTTCATAATTTATTTTATTTTATGAATATATAAACATCTAAGATTTGTTTTATTTGTATTATTTCTGTATATTAAACACAATTTTCACAATTTGGCTAAAACACTATGAACAGCCCTGGCCTCATACTGATGCTTATAGGCTTGCAAACTTTTGTAAGCCTTAAGCTGTTGTCCCGAATAAAAACTGTGAGTTAGTATGCAAAATTCATAGAAAAGAGGTTTCTATACAAGTTACTCATATTAGTTTCCATCCACGACTGAAAATGCTACGTCTAGATGTCGTCCTTATCCGAGAATTGGTAACTATGCAACCGCAAATATACAGATGTATTTCATGCTGCCTAACAATTTCTTTAGAGGGGGGTTCAGCGAAGACGTAAGGGGCGAGGATTTCGAGGTTATGTATAAAATTAACAGAGTTGATGGGTATAGAACACTCTTAATTTTTACTTATTGAAAACAAATTATTATTATGTTAGTGTCTGCGTTTTCAATGTATGTACATAAAATAACGTATAAATTTATTATTTCATACAATAAAATGTTTTTTTTAATCTTCAAACACGTCCATTTTTATATTTTTCTTCTCTGTAAATTGATAAATTTTTGGAATCTACATGAAAAACAGATGTCAAAAACGACATGGGGATTTAAAAATTTAAAGGTTGGCAACAATTTTTCGACGTTGTCAGATTTACTTGTCTATACCACAGATTAGAAATATACAGATGAAGCTCCTTTGATGTTTCAATTGTCGTTTCTATGACCTAGAACCTTTAAATTGTAGTGCACCCTTGTTGCCAGTTCTAAAACCGGGTACAGTGTTGCCTTTTCATGTAACGTATAAATATGATTTGTCAATTGCCATTAGTGTCAGAAATAAGAAATATATTTACAAAATATTATGTTTTTGCTGTCATGGTGTTCTGAAAGATAATATTTTTGGCATAAATAAACATTAGAAACTTAAAATCAAAGTAAACTGTTAATCCAACGATTTCATGAACTGGCAAATGCACTAGTATGCAAGCCATAACCAAAGAAAGAAGAAGAATGATTTTATGATCACAGACACGCAGAATGCTGGCCAGTGTTGCCGTTTGGTTAGAAATTTCCCCCTTTGGTGGAAATTTTGACTGGTGGGAATTTTGGGTGGATTCAATATTTTTTGGGAATTTGCTCTTTATTTATTATTTATGCTCTATATTTATTAGTATTACGAAAAAAAAGTCCTGCGGCACTTCGAAATCCATAATCAAGGATCAAAATTGTAAAATACACAAATTTCCAATATATATGCATTGGTTTATATGGATTGTTTATTGAATAAGTGCAATGATTTATACTGTTTGTCAATTCATATTTTGCTTACACACTGTATATTAATAATTTAATTAATTTATTATGTGTAATGTTTTTGTTTGGCTTATTGCTTGATTTTACACTTTTGATTCGGCAACACTGCTGCTGACAGCCTTCAAAGTGGGTTTTAAATTGGCGTGCAACTCTATCTCTGTCTAATTTCGTTTGTCTTATCTTACCTTCCTATCTGTAGTTCTCTAATCTGTGTCTATACCCATTGTAGAGTCGAATGCTCTTTTAAAATCTATAATATTAATATACAATTTATATAATGTACATTTTTCTTTATATTGTTTCATAGGAGTATTCGAAAATTACTGTTAATCACTCACCCTTCCCTAAATTAGTTTTAAAGGACCCAAAAAAAACGTTCCTACTCAATTTACACCCTCAACAAGATTTTCCAACCCCCTACGAAAAGTAGCGACAAATTTAATCAGTCTTTAAAACAGCAGTAAATTATGTCATTTTTAGTTGCATTCCATACAACTCGAGGCGTGTGATTTGAATCGAAAAAGGTCATCCATCCCCTAGCGTTTTACATCCTTTTTCATTCAGTTACAATTATGGGTCGAATTATGGGTTTTTAACGTTTTAACTAGAAACACATGTTTCGCTGTGTGTCTGCTTTTACGACAACGACATAAGCTAAATCGAAATGGAAGTGTGTATGGGTTTAAAATAAATGTTTTTAAGAGGGTATAAAAATTAAAATCGGTACTTAAATTTTATACAAAGTTACAGAGTGAATAAGAAAAAGCTTTATAGGCCCTACAACTCACGATGGGCGCTAAAAACGTTTATATCGCGTAAATACTAGAGTCGATTTTAATGATTTTGTAACAAAAAATATATTTTCTTATAAAAGCTTTATTTTAATCAAAGAAATCATACACAAAGCAAAGAAAAACCTTAACGAGCCCCTACATCTCCGCGTGGAAAAATAGAAGTTCTTACTGCACCAATACTGATGCAGGTCACTTCCATAAGCTCACTAACACAGAGGAACCTAAAGAAAGATTCACCAAAAAAGCAAGACGAGAAGGTGAAACGACATAGTAACAAATGTGTTGAAGGGTGCAGAGGAATTGGTCCCTGAAAATGTCCACCAGATCACCATAGAAGACATAAGAAAAACAGAGATCATCCAGCAAACAATGAATCTCTGGCCCAATGCTGGCAATATGCTGGTAACAGCAAAACTACATCGGCAAAATGATGGCCCAGTGTATGGCAAACTGTAATCGGATACCTATAATCCAGCCAGCAATGGGCCAATGAAGGCCAGGAGTGTGACGTCACGCGGCCATCTTTGTTTGCGCAGGTCAACGATCAGTCTCCAAACCCAAGCCAAGCATACAGTGTCATATGGGAGATTTTAAACAATATTACAACTTTAAAATGCCTTTGTAATATTGTTCCTGTTAAATCAACTGAGGATGAACATTTCTATGTTCGAAAACATGTTCTTGATTGAATTGAATTTTATATTGAAACAGTTTTAGAGTCTTTTTTGTTTTTAACATCCCTATTTTGGGGTTTAAAATTATAAATATATGTTGTGGAGACAACTTCGAGTTATATATATAGAGCATCTACAGCGTAGCCTCATTTTTCTACTACATTTTCACACTTTTTGACTTATTTTTAACTCGTTGCGTTTGAATTTTCCGCTTTTCCACAATTACTCTTACAAACATTTGTTTAATATTAATTAATTGTTCAATAATACTTTTTCTAGTAAAGAACCCCGCACAAATCTTATGGGAATTGGGAATTGGCTGAAATTTGGATATGTTGTTCGTTTCGGCATCCTGTGCAAAAGTCTCAATGGGCACAAAGCCCAATTTTGCGTATTTCGGCTACTACGGAGCTCCAAAGCTCCAAGACATTATTTACTACTTAAAAAGGTAATCTTTTCAAAAGATTAATATTTGCTGCGTTAAAAAAAAATACCCTCTTATGTTTTCGAGGTCGCTGCATTCAAATTTAATGCCAATATAATAATATTGACAGTTGACAGCTGTCTAACTAACTGTCAAACATCATGTAACAATCAATATTGATAAAATTAATATGTAAACATATGTGTTTAAGGTTGCTCAATTCAAATCTGTTGTCAAAGAGACGATATTGATAGTTGACAGCTGTCAAATAACTGTCAAACAGCATGTAACAATCGAAATTGATAAAATTGACATGTAAGCATATGTCTTTAAGGTTGCTTAATTAAAATCTGATGCCAAAAAGACGATATTGACAGTTGAGTACTATCGTTAATTAAATATTTGACTGTGCATGATAATGTGTCAAGACAGAGTAATAATTAGGTGGCTGCAAGCATTCTTCAGTTGTTTTTAAAATATCGTTTTTTTTTCCTTCGGTTTTGAATTTAGCGATCTCAGAAACTTATGTTTATAACCTTAAATACTTATGCTTATATGTCAATTTTATCAATTTCGATTGTTACATGCTGCTTAACAGTTACTTGACAGCTGTCAACTGTCAATATTGATTTTTTAACATCCGTTTTGCACTCAGCAACCTCAAAAACATATATTTACATGTGGATTTTATCAATTATGATTATTGTTTGTTGTTTGACAGCTAGTTGACAGCTGACAACTGCCAATATCGTCTTTTTGACAACAGATTTGAAATGAGCAACCTTGAAAACATGTTTACATACTAATTTAATCAATTTTGATTGTTACATGCTGTTTGACAGTTAGTTAGACAGCTGTCAACTGTCAATATTATTATATTGGCATTAGATTTGAATGCAGCGACCTCGAAAACATAAGCCGAAATACGCAAAATTGAGCTTTGTGCCCATTGAGACTTTTGCTCAGGATGCCGAAACGAACAACATATCCAAATTTCAGCCCATTTGACCCGGCGCCATTTTCCATAAGATTTGTGCGGGATTCTTTTAACTTAATTGAATTTTTGTTTAAAATAAAAAAAAGGAAATAAAAGCAATTATTTTTAATTTTTAATTTTTTTTGCTCTTCAAAACAAAGTTATTTTCAAAAAAATCGTTTTCTATCAAACCATTGAGTAATTTTACATTCTGTTTAATATTTCTAACCCCTATAAAATATACACAAAAAAAAATCCAAACATTTTTAAAAATTTTCTTTATTACAAAATCGAAAATTTGAATTTTTCAACCCATTCCCAAATGAAACGTACCTTTTTCGATTTTCGGTATTAGTGGCGCCAGCTGTGACCGAAGTCCATTACTAACAGTTCCGAGCGTCGTCAAGTTCTGCTCGCTCGGCGTGGAGAGTTTCTCGGCTAGAATCGGATTCGCGGCCGCGATTGTGTACTTTCTCATTTCCAATAACGCGCTCTTTTGGTCAGTAGGTGAATTAGGAAGCGAATCTTCGTTGCCAGGTGTCGGCGCATTGTTATTTTCTTCTTGCTGAAATTAAAGTGAATGGTTGACTTGGCTTCAAGCTAAGTAAACGATTAGACTAGTAACTAGTAGATGGCGCTGGAGATGTAACAGTGAAAAAGTATTTTTAAAGCAAAAATAAAGAATTTCAGAGCATAAAATCGAAATAATACACAAAATTAGAAATACTATCGGTGAAATATTGGCATAAGGTAAAATATATACAAAAAATCAGGTGGATAAAAAATGGAGGCAACATTTACAGCGCCATCTATTAACCAATAGCCAACTGATATTAGTTAAAAAAATTGACATAGGCGGGTGTGAGATTAGAGGAAAGGGATTATGTTTTATTTTCAGTGATAATGTTATTTATTTTAAACTTTTCAGGTTTTTTTTATAGAATATTACCTTTATATAAGGCGTTTGACTAAATTCGCTCAAAATGCTTTCGATTTCGATGGCAGTGGTGTCAGATAAATGCCTAAAAATGTCATCAGTATCGGAAATGTTGGGTTCCTGTATATGCGTAACCAAAGAACTGAGATCGGATTGAGACAATTCGCCCAAAGCACCTGATGTGCCTGTCGCAGCGTTTTGTTGACCTGTAGCTACAGAGGCATCCTAAAAAATATATAAATAAATTAGTAAAAAAAAGTTTTTTTTACATTATTTTGCTGTTTTTTGAATTTATGGCTTACTTGAAGGCAGGAAGATATGTCCACCATTTTCCCATCATGATCTGAACTCCATAATAAGTCGTTGTCTATAAATGGCATAGCCAAAGACATGGGCGACTCTTGGCCCCCCAGGGCGTGCCCCCCCTCCACGGCGGTGCTGGCCTCCTGCCTCTAGCTCTAATATTGTCCCAGGCTAGCCTATTGTCGGTTCCCAGTGGACTATCAAAAGAGATCTAAAACAAAAGCTTCTATTTCAAATATAAATCCCAACAGTGATTTTTTATTTATAATTTTTTCGACAGCAAGGCAGTGACGCCATTTAAACTTAATGTGCAGGGGAAATTTTAACTGTTAAAGGTTAGCAACACATTGCCGCGTAAATTCTTGGTCAAACTACACCCTTAAATTAAATAGCTTGGATGTTGTGTATAGCTATAAACTTACCTTACCTTCTTACTTTTCTAAAATGCTTTTTATTTATTTATTTATTCATTTATTCAATAAATACAATGAATGATAAGCTATAAGTGCTACTGTTTCGCATGAAAGGCATCATAAAACATCATCATCAACATTATAAATAGAATTATACCCAAAGACCAGTCATCTGTATGAACCTTGACCGATCTTCTTTCCAATTAAGTATTCCCTTTTTTCCAGAGCATTTACTTCAGAATTTCGAGAACTCAAAACGGTCGCCAAATGTTAATTAAGCAAAAATTAAGCTTTACAGTCAACATTTTATTGTTGATAGCACATTAGATGCACTTATATCTTTAAATGAAATTTTACCTGGCAACGCCGCAGATTTTTGACGTGTGACGTCACTGCCTTGCTGTCGTAAAATGGTGCGCTCGTTCCTCGTGCTATGAACGGGTTTTTAATAAATAAAAAAGTACATTTAATCTTCAGTTTACTTACCTTGAAATGTCTCGATGAATTTTGAACCTTTTCCAAAACATGAACTTCGCTTTTCTTTCAATCTGCAACAACAGAAAAGAAGGATTATCATACAGTTTGAATCTGTCAGCAAAAAAGACTCAAAAATTGAAAGTCATAACAAAAAACTTATTAATAGCATCATTAGCAATAAAATTATACTGTTAATTGACATTAATCAGTTACTTTCACTTGAGTTTCTTAAAATTGTTAATTTTTAAAGTATTTTTTAATATGCCAGAAGCACGACTATGCACTGTATTCAGTTCATTTTGTCTGGCATTATAAAAGGGTCGCCTATTGTTATATACACGGTATACGGCACGAATTTTGGTTAGATACCTAAATAAAGTTGTGTTTATACTTTTTTAATTTAATTGACAAATTCGACAGTTATTAATTTGAAGTTTTTTAAAATTTGTAAATTGTTCCTTGGTATATTGTTATAAATAATAATAAATCCTCCGATTAGAAATATATTTAAATAAATTAAAACTGCAACATATATATGTAGTTAATAATTATTTGTATACAGTAAATTGTAAACGTTTATTTTTTTTAATGCATTGTTCATAAAATTTCTCCAACGTTACTTAATTTTTTCCGGAAGAAACAAAATTATTATCGTATGTACGTGATTGTGAACAATTAATAAATAATTAGATTCATGTTAATTAGGAAGTTATAATTATGAGAATGCATTTTCTCAGTACGTATGGGCAGGACTCCATTTTTTTATTAAAATTTATAAGGTAATAAGAAAGTCTTTGATTGGCAATTGATATAAAAAAAGCGAGAATAGAAAAAGACAAATTATGAAATTATCAACAACCGGAAGTTATTTTTAAGTTCTAGTTCATATTGATAATTAAAAAAAACATTTTTTCTGTCTATATAGAAATTTCATCTTTCAAATTGTGTGAATTGTGAATTTGACATTTACTTTAAGGCACTATAGTGCTTTAAAGTGATCATTTTAAGGCACTGGTACCTTAAAGTAATATTTTTAATGTTACTTGTTTCAATGATAACTAGAGGGCGTTGTTTGAGCAGTTTTTTTGCAATATTCAAAAAGAGGATTCAATTTGGACAAAGTTTTATTTTTTTACTTATGAGATGACTTCAAAACTCAATTTTCAAAATGAGGTAAATTCATTTTTTCATGAAAGATTAATTTAAGGAGCAGCTTTACAACTATTACTGCAAGGAAAGAAAATTCATCATTTAATTACATCCTTTTTCTTTCAAAAACTAATTGGTGAGTTAATTAAAATCTTAGATCTAAATCGCCAGAGGTTAATGACAAGTCCGTATCTGCGCATAATAATTATTACCCATCAGTTACGTCACTTTCACTAGTCCAATTAAAATCTAAAAGTTCATTTCTCCTGAGGTCATTAGAGAAAGTACAACAATCGACTCGAGAAGAACAGTCTGCAATTTAGTCATTTTAATAGCGGGAGAGGTGGAATAACGAACAGTATTCAAGAAAATTCAGATACAACAATAGCGATTGCCATGTCCTAGGTCAACAATCTCGGTATGCCATGCACAGTTCACTCTGATTTCTTTATATGGAAAATTATTCGCGCGTTTTTGGCTACGACGAAATAGGTTTGCAAGAATTTAGATCATTAACAGTAGATCATTTGGTTTTACTGTTTACTTTTGTTACATTTGGAGAACTTTTTCTACAATCATTACTTTTGCCCAAAGAATAATCAAAGGTTGACGCAAAAATATGCCTGATTTCCGTTAGAAATGGCCGCTTTTTACAAAAATGAAATATATGGTACATCTGTTCATTTTGAAAATTTTTTAAACTGATATTTCAAGGAAATATTGATTTTTCACACCAAATTTGGCCTCCAAGATCACCCGATTTAAACCCTATGGACTTTTTTATTCAACCATCGTGGCAATTAAAGATTAATGGCGAGAATTATTATATTATAAGCATAAAATTTTGCACCTCGATAAGTTTCTAATATTCCACATCCTTATAGCTGTTAAATAATCTAATGAACTCAGGAAACGCTAATATTCCGACTCTAGATAATTTAAGTATATACTAAATATCCATCCAGACCTCTGTTAATAACAATTTAATGCACTAAAACGTTAAGATATTCTCAAATAAATACGTAATCGAGAATAAATTATACGTCGTACTCGTGTATCTAAATGAAAATAAGATTTTATTCAATAATTTAGAAATAGAAAGTTTATTTATGTTATTATCAACGAAATCATTTCTCTTGCTTTCACGTTTTAAAGCACATTTTCTCGCTTGAGATCCTGCGTTATTGCACAATTAACTGAAATTGATTCATAATATTGCACAATAACTCGGCACGCATACAGTATGGTGGCTGCGAAAGTGAAATTTCCTTAATTAAGACACTTCAAACTAGTTTTTAGATAACCAGATAAGACGCTTTATATTTATTAATTACATATAATTTGCATGTTCCTAAAAAATAAAATATAACGCCACCCATGCTCTGATATAATTCTTCTTGCTTTTGCTACCGGCCACTGGATGTCACTACACGCACCAGGATATACAATGTGTTTGGCAATGGCGGAAAATAAAGTCGTAAAAGAAGAACAAAGTGAAACACAAAGGGATGAAGAGGAATACGAGACAAAATTAGACTTTTTTAGTGATGAATTTGACCCTTTGTTAGCTTTAAATGCTCCTGGGGTAAGTGCACCGATTTCCAATGCGAGAAGATACGATAATTTAGCTGCATATAAGAGTGCAATCGAAAGAGAAAAAAATCCTGAAAAATTTGTGAAAAAGAAAGAAACTGTAAATGACACAGATGCTCCCGTTGAAAGGAGGTGGTTACCACATCAAAGTAAGTAGGAACTTTATGTTTTTGGATATTTGGTTTTAGGTTTATTTGTAAATATGTAACATAACCTTACTAAATCACGTGGGGTGAATGCAGCGTTGTCAGCGTTTTTGATATATTCTAAATTAAAGGATATTTCATAAATTTTGTTTTTTGAGTTGAATATACGAATATAAGCTCTTTGTTTACAGGTATTTATGTATTATAGTTATGTTGCTTTATCTGTTAATAATAAAGCAAAGTAATTAATATACGATAGACGATTTAAATTTTCAAAATTCAATTCGTTGTTTTTAAATTAAAATTCTTCAATTAATATTTGGCTAAAGGAAACCTTTTAACGTTGCTGATGCTTTATACAATTTCCACCAATTTTGTCTTGAAAAATGACAATTATCAGATTTTTTAATACTAACTGAATATAATTAAAAGAAAAATTCATTAAATGTCCTACTATTTGTTAACCTTTAGCGGTGAATAATAGATAACACTTCATCAAACCTACTCATCTCTTGTCGGTCAATTAGTGCCTAATATTTCAAAAACTAGATTTCCCTGATTTACTCTAATCGTCTAGTGTCTAGTTTATTTGGTTTAGTTCTAAACCTTTTGCTGTAACCGAATCGCCGATGCCGCGAGAGAAGATATGTGCGAACTTCGCCTATGAGGTCAATGACCTCCATGGCCAATGTTGCTAGCTGGCTAGAGAGCCTGGCTAGATGCGTGTTTGTTGTATATTCAAACACACACACGTACCTACCGAACATATGGACGTGGTTATATTACCAGGGCGAAACAATTATTTATTAAATAAAAGTTATAAATAATTACGCGTGTAGGTGTTATATCTCACGTTCAAATCGATATGGAAGTTCAACCGTAGGTAATTTACACGAAAACAGTGTAGAAAATAAAATTGAGACTTTTTACTTTGCCCAAATATACCATAACAACATTCCCAAAATTTGGTTTTCTTAATTTATTTCTATCTTGAAAAGAAATAAGAAAACCAAATTTTAATTTCTATATTTCCCACAAATATCTTGTATTTTTCTTTGATTTCTTTTCGTATTCTTAAATTCTCTTCCTCTGCTATTTCAAAATTCATTTTTATTACTTCATTTAAATTTTCTTCCTATATACAAAAATATCTTTTTAATTTAATCTTCCATCTCTTTCCTTTACTTGTTTTATTTCATTTTTATTTTCCATTTGTGCCAATTTTATTTGACATATTTCTTCAATAAACCCTATTTCTATTACATTCTAATTTTCTGCTCCTGTAATTCTTCTACCTCTATTATTCTTGCAATCATTTCTTTTTACTAGCTTTTCTTGTTTCTTCTATTTTTTTATCTGTATCCTTTCTTAAATCTTGTCTGATTTCTTCTAAGCTATTTCCTAGACTTCTCATTTCTTTTTTATAGTTTCTTCTAAATGCATTATATCTGCCTTCAAATCTTCCTTCAATTCCAATTCATTCTCTATGTCCTGTCTGATTCTAACACCATTTTCTTGAATTTCTTCTCTTAAATTTTTCTCTTGTCTTTTTATGTTTTCTTGTATATTTTTGCTCCTTTTGCTCTTCTTGTTTCTTTTTAATTTCATTCATTCTTTGATTTTCATCTAATGTTCTATTCAAATCTCCCCTCATATTATTCATATCTTCCTTATTTTCTTCTAATTTCTTTCTAATTCCATTAACCGATCTTCTCTATTTGTTCTTCCTTGTCTCCTATCCTGCTGTTCTTCTTTTGCTACGTCTCCCTCATTAAAATTTGTTTCCTCCATCTTTTGGTTAACTCAATTCAATAGCCCCACGTTGGGCGCCAATTTAAAAAATCTTTATTATCATTCCTTGTAGACCCATCCAGTATTGGGATATTTTGTTATTTACTGATGAGGTTATTGCAAATTATAGGAAAGAAGAAGCATTGTTTATAATTCTATACTGGACTAATATTGTGTTTAAAGAAAATCTGACCGTATGCCCACATCGCGATGGCCGCAGTCATTTTCATTGTATGTTTATAAAGTAATAAAAGTTATTTTATTTTCATTTTGTATTTATTTATTAACAAAAATATTCAAA
The DNA here is from genome assembly GCA_949320105.2 of Crepidodera aurea. NCBI lineage: Eukaryota > Metazoa > Arthropoda > Insecta > Coleoptera > Chrysomelidae > Crepidodera > Crepidodera aurea. Next base: position 16,244,300 of record OX439480.2, read on the forward strand.
ATTATCAGAAAATAAAAATAATAGCGTACTAGAAACAATTAATATTTTTGACACAAGTATTCGAATAAAAAGGGAAGCTGGTTCGAATATGCAGGGCAAAAATACACAGAATGTTGTAAGTTTCTGGCTTCTGACACAAGGTGATAAACATTTTGAATTTGAGCTATTGTAATAAGTGAGAAAAACAAGAATCTCCTAGAAATACTGCCTAAATGTGGAAGATACCACTGGTAACAAAATTCGACTGAAAAAAGAATGATTATCTACATTTTCTCGATCAAGAACCCACTTTTTCGCGAAGATAGGGTTTACCAGACTCTCTAAAACAGTAATTGACGCGGTATTGGACAAAAGAAGAAGAGGATGAATATTTTTGAAACAACAACAGTACATATTTCGTGCTGGGGTTCATCTGTAAGGAACCGTTGGAAAAATGAAGCCCCACGTTTGGCACCAGATAATAGTCTGGATTCCCTTACACAGCAGATACTTTTTCAGAAATCTACTTGGTCCCATTTTTATAAGGACACTGTCCAATTTTCGATGTTTATTATGGTTTGCTGTATTAATTACCTACTGAATGATTCCCAGACTCAGGACGTCTCAGCCTAATCCCTTATAGGCTTATAGAAATACACAAACATTCATCCAAAATTTCTATTTTGACGAGCAATATTACAAGCACTGACTCTTCATATCTTTAGGAATATTTAAAATGGACGGAAATTAAATCTGGATGAGAGGAGTGCAAATTACTTCTAGAAATGCAATTCCTTTACTTTTAAAAAAATTATTAATTATCGATTATCCCTCGTACGTGATGTGCATGCCTTTGTAATCGGAATGAGTGCACTTTTGATTGCCTTTGCTGTTGGGTTTAGTTTCAATGAAAATACATTCGAACAATACTAGTTATGTATTTTAACTAAAAACACATGTCATGTCTATATTCAAGTATAATATTACAACTATCAAATCTGTCTAGATATAACTTTATTAAAGCTTAAAGAGAACATTCCAAATTCGTTTGTTGTAAAACAAAAACGTATAATGCAATACAAAAATATGAAACAGTCGATTCAAAACTTACTAGCCCCAACACTACTATGGGTTCCGGGACATACTGGAGTGGAGGGTAATGGAATAGCAGACGTACTCGCAAAAAAAGGGGCTGAAACATTATTTCTGGGACCTGAACCCTTTTGCGGAATAGGCACCAGTACAATACTTGATGAACTTGGAAAAGAAGTAAATAGGACTTACAAGGAATGAGGCAGGACAAAACACTACTGGGGAACTATAACCAGAAGAGATTTGACGACTGCATCAGTAAAAGTAAAAATAAGCTCAGAATACTAACGGGTATCCTAACAGGGCACTGCCGGCTGAGAGGCCACCTAAAGAAACTCGGATTAGTATACAAAGAAGAATGCAGATTCTACGAGGAAGAGGAGGAAACCTCTATCCACATTCTCTCAGAATGCATTACCCTGCAAAATCCAAGGGTACGATACCTTGGAGAATATCAAATAGAAGAGGAAGATGTACCTAACCTGAAGCCTACCGACATCCTGAACTTTTTGAAAGCAATAGGACTGGAGGAACTGCTCTAATCATTGAGACATCCTTAACGACTGGGCAGCAGTAGGGGGCACAATAGATCTTATAGGTCGCAGTGTATCGACACCCCTATCACAGATAGATAGATACTAGCCCCAAATAATATCGAATACATTGAGTTCCAAGCTTGTGTCCTTATGTTTTTATCCCCAAATACTTTGCGAACCCTCATCACATTGTGAATTTATGCGTATCAAGTTATCGAAACTCTATTTATTTTTTATTTATGGATTGCCGTTAGTCGTAAAAAGTGAAAAACCTCGAACGAGAGTAGCAGTGAATCGATTTTTTGATGAAAAATTGTATTTAACATTCATTCATTAAAAAACGATAATTTATCGATTGCGCGAGTTTTTTTTTCTTTTGCATTTAGTGTCAAAACACATTCCAAAAGAGAAAATGAATATTCGATCACTGCCAACTTCATTCGAGGTATAAATCTAACAGCACTCCGCTAATTCTCTTTATCTCATATATAGTGTGTTTGGTAACTGGTTTACCGTCTCCCTTAAATCAGCCCTGTCAACCGAACCCTCGCACCTCCGTTCCGCCGCAGGTGTAGACGCACCATTAATCAGTGCGGACCACCAACAAGTGCGAAGACACAAACAAGTGTAAAGAAGTGACATAATACGAATAGCGAAGAAAGAAAAGACATACCGAAAATTACATAAGCGAGTTCGGTGAGTGAGCGATAATAGTGCGGGTCGTGCCAAGTCTGAAGCTCGTCGGGATGAGAGATGAGATGAACTGCACACAGGGCGTTGCTCTCTCGGAACGATTTGAGTGACGCACTATGTAGAGTACACGCAAAACATTAAATATCTAGTCTCTATTCTAACGTCTAAATTTAAATGGCCTGTCAATGACTCCTCAATGTTTTGTTGTGGAATCTATAGTCTACCAATTAGGAAACCGATTATCGATTTACTACGTTATTTTTGGTGTTACGGCACGATTTCAATCGGTTTTATTGCCATAACGTGAATATATTATCATATTCTGCAAATAAAAATGTATTTACACATTTTTTTTTCTAAAATTGAAGTTGTGGAAAAATTGGAAAGAAAAAATAATGGCGTAAAAACAGACTCACTCATCAATAAATCTGTTGTAGGAACCAATAAAAGAGAAAGTAGCTTGCTGGGTGGAATTTTCTAACCAAGAACGCTGTATCACGAAATAAAGCGTTTATTCTGTCTGCACTCCCCTTTCGTGCTAAAACGTGGTGCATACACCTGAGTCAATAGAGTCAAAAGCCGACAGTTGCTCTTATTTTTATACAGATCTGGCAAAATTTTAACGGAACATAGGATTTTCAATGTATTTTGGATAAGAGCTCATGTACGCTACGTTCCACTAAGCACTCACAACGATCACGCTCACGACCGCATTTTTCCCATTCCACTTGCTTGCGAGCGGTACAATCAGAAACTTAAGTGGAATGGATCTTTAACTCACCTAAGCAGATGGGTCGTTGTGACGTTTTCGCCGCGATCACAACGACCGTGATCGTCATGTGGAACGGCTGAAGGAGTATTTGAGCGTTGTGAACGCTTAGTGGAACATTGTTGTATATCTCTACTCTCAGCTAGCAGAGCGCGTGTCTGCGTTAGCTTACTAGCACTGACCGGCAGCAGTATGGAAATGTTAGGAAAGGATGTGTGCATGTGAGACTTTCAGGAATAGATTTTGTGACGCCGAAGTTCCGTTGTACGCGAGAATTATTTGCTGCAATAAATGTAACAAATAATTTCTCTTCTGAAAATAAGTGCTGTGGTTCCTTTTTGCCATATACCACTTTAAAATTTGTATCTTTTCATCCTTTGTGAATGTGAACATTTTATTTTCAATCATCAGCTTACTACTACTGCGATTGACTTTCAGTAGACTGAGTGGGAATTATCACGTGTCAGTTGCTCGAGGCAGGAAGGAGAACAGTGGTTCAATTGAATAGTTGGTACGCCTTAGCGCACATTTCTTAGATTTTGTGCTATTCGACTTCTACGTTAAAATTATGCCAGATCTTTATAAAAAGTAGTAAGCTGGAATAGTTTTGGTAGTTGGCAATAAACAGAAAAAATGAAAAACATTTGGAGATCAAACTATAAACACAGTTATACAAAACACTGCGATGTTCTACCTAAAATAAGACTCCAACTACCTGGCGATTAAAATTCAAGTATGAAGGGTCTAAATGAGATGAAAAAATGATGCAAGATGCTTGGAATCCATTGTCGCGAATAAATCTCGCACCATTGGGGAATTACGCATCAGTATTTCAAGCAGAAGTACATGCTATAGAGCTTTGTTTGAGGGAGAACATTGACAGGGGGTATAGAGGGAAAACAATCCTCATTTACTCTGACAGTCAAGCTGCCCTACAGGCCTTATCATGTAACAAAATCAGATCAAAATTGGTCTGGAACTACCTACAAACCCTGCTCGTCCTGGCCAACCAAAATAAGGTAATACTTAGATGGGTGTAAAGGGATAAAAGGCAACGAGGAAGCAGACGCCCTGGCAAGGAAAGCCTCAGCGACCGTTTTTACTGATCCTGAACCGGCGTTTGGCATTCCTAAATCATCGGTACGACTCTCGCTGACTAGGTGGATGTTAAAAGAACACCGGTCGCGCTGGGATCTCGTGCCGGGCCAACAAAACAGTAACGGATGGTTAAAGCGCCATCAAAAGTACTGACAGGTGATATTCTGAATCTAAGCAGAAATCAAATAAGGCATGTCACGGGACTAATAACCGGACATTGTCACCTTAGGGAATACCTACATAAAATGGGCATCTTTCAAGATGAACCCATACGTAGACTATGCAATGAGGAGGATGAAACAGCCTCTCATATCATACTAGAGTGCCAGGCACTCACGCACTGGAGGTATAACCTACTGAGGCCGGTAAACCCACAGGAGGACTTTCCAAAAGAAAATCTGGTGAAAAGGCTGCTCAGCCTGATAAAGGTAACAAACCTCTTCACCTGACTGACATAGTACAAGTCTTAAGGCTGCAGTATTGAGGCATTTATAAACCTCAGTCAGGTACATCGTCTTAATCAATCAATCATTCAACAAATCTCGTCTAACCTCACACTTAAAATTACTTCGAATTAGAACATAAAGTTGGCTAAACAATTGGCGCATTAAAGCGAAAGAATCAAAAAAACTTAACATTCTCAAACCTATGAGAGAGCTGTCCTCTCCCTTAACTAACAATTACCACAAGAGAACGAAGACGAAGTTTACTATATTATTAAACAGATGAGTGACTCAGACATTTAAGTGATTCAGCCAACCACGATTTGCGTATAAGGGAAGAACCATGTAACAACTTGGATATTTATTGCTGTTTTTCAATGCTAAAATTGGCCCCAGCACTATTATCAGTATCATTTCTATTCAACAGAAAATGAGAGGCCTCAGTATGGACCCTTGCGGAACTCCATACTGACCATTTCAAAGATTTTGTGGACGTAGACTTAGATAGATAGTGTATCAATTAAGGATTGATAAGCGGATATCGAAGTCCAGAAATTTGTGGAGGACCACCGATAAAATCTGGTTATAAAAAACGAACGATGTACTGAAAACTTGTGCGTGTATTTTTAGTTTAGAAGTACAATAATAATAAAAAGGTAACAGCTAAAAATAAATTAAAAGTAAAGAGGATGTTGACATAATATTGTCTAAATGCACTATGTAATTGTTATGGAATTAGAACGCTGATTTAGCAGATGTTTGCTTTTAACTTTTACCGCATTTCTCGACTGATCTAGTCACTGATTTTTTTATTTTTCAAGCATTTTTGGAATATTTTCTCTCGTGCCAGCATTTTGAGGAGTCACAGCGTATTTAAATTATCTGGTTTCGTTTCAATTACCCGATTTTTATACCTCACAAAAAAATCAACGGGAGTAAGATCCGGAGAGCGTGTAGGCCATTCGATTTATCCATGTCACGCAGAAAATTAATCATTACATCTCTTTATTTTTTTGGTAGTTTACTTTTTTTAAGTTATGTACGAATGTGTAGTACTATTAACATTTTGCGACATGTTATTTTATTTAATTACTTAAAATGACAACAAGATTGATGTATTTATTGTCGCAAACATCAGTACGAAATTTTTTTAATTAATGAATGTCAACAAATGTTAATAAATATAAAAAAACTATTTACTGTAACACATATTTATAAATTATCCATTCCAAGGTCAGAGCAAAAATACTGTATTACAGACGAATTTGTTTTTAATATTTTGTGGTTTCCTTGTTAGTTCAATTTCTCTTCTCATTTTTTTTTAAATTAAAAAACTTTTTTAAAATAAGCGGTTTTATTCCTTGAGAAGAGAAATTGAAGAAAAAAAATATTTGGGACTGTCAAAGAACCGCCATTTTACAAAATAGTAAATGGCTATTAATAATATTTTTTTACAGTGCCTGTCCAAACCCAACGAAAGGACCGATATAACAGAAATATTTTTACAAAAATGGAGAGAATGCGTGGCCCACTTGCTCTGCTTACAAAATGTGTACGGGAAAAGTTAAGAATAAAGGTAGGTAGTTGCAGCACATTTTGACATCTAAACATCTTGACATCTAAAATTGTGAGTTTATATAAGAGTTTGTGGTGGATTTATAACTCATAACAATAGAAAAAGGTTTGAACGGACATAAAGAGGAGAAGTACTACAGATAATTTTCAATTTTTTTCACAAAATTAAGTTCAAGCCCAATTTTGTTCTCCTTTCTATAAAGACTTAATGTCAAACATACGCAATAGATAGCAAAAAAATTATTTATAAGCAATTAAATTTAATGATTCCCTCTATAAACTATTTACCAAGTTTGGTTTTTAAATTTGGAACGAAGTCTACTTTGTGAAAAACATTTTAAATACGCCAACCTGATATCTGTCGACGCACAATTTTCCGACAGAAAAGCCTCACTAAAGGCAAAAAAACTCGCCGAAAGCCATCGTGTTTCCGACATGAAAATTGGCGGATCGTCTAAGATAAAAGTGACTGGTTCACAGGGCCGCATTAAGAGGTGTATAAAAATAAGTAATAACGCTAATAAAATGTCTTCTTTTTCTCTGCTCTCTATCACTCTGATGCTTTGCAAAAAAAACACGGTTGAATAGAGAATAAAATCCCCTTTCAAATGAGCTATCACTCAACACCCCATGCTAATTAAATTTTTCGAAAGGGTTGCTCCCCTCCAGTAAGGGATGAAATTAGAGGTAAATTATTCATACAAAAATGTACATTGTAGAAATCAAAAGTCGACGTGTCTCGGCGATTTTCCTAACAAGAGTCCAGTAACGAGTTAGATAAGGAGATAACACTTATGATCCTCACTGTATAATACGTACTACAATGAAAATAGAATTTAAAGTATTATCAAAAAATATATTTTTTATGACATCGATTACCTACTTATTTTTATAAAACCCTTAAAGCGACCCTGTGTACCAGTCACTTTGATCTTAGACGATCCGCCAATTTTCATTTTTTTTGCCTTTAGTGAAGTTTTTTTTTTATACGAATTTAAATTCCTAATTTTCAATCGAATAAGTTGTTTTACAAATTTTTAATTTTTTAACTTCATCAGTGCCCATTTTCTTCGTTAAAACCTCGACTTCAAGATGGTATGAGAAATAAATATTTTAATTTGAAAAAATTACAGCTTATTTAAAACACAAAAAGAACGTTTTCACCAAGTTTTATAAAAAAAAATTATTTTTGCGGGAGATAAAAATTAAAAACGAAAAAAACTTTTTCTAGCGATTTTCTCGATAATTTTGAGGTTATGTTGAAAAATGATTAATATAAAAGTTTTAGATTTTGCTGCAACTTTCATATTAAACTTTTTTTGATAGGATGCTTATTTCAGTCAGAAATCGTGAAACAAAACTAGTTTTTCATTTAATTTCTATATATCCAAATATTATCAGAATCCCATAAATAACGTCAAAAAAAAATGCTGATAGTCTCGTCTCAAAACAGAATCTAATAATTGTATTATATCATTATTAAGTAAGACCCTGAAAATATCCATTCTATTCATCCGTTCTGCCAGCCAGGTTTCGCAACTTTATCTAACCAAACGCACATAAGTCAAGTTGTGCAAGATATAGAAAAAACAAGTAGTACCACGGCCAATGTTAGTAGGTGATTGTCGAATTATATCGCGAAAAAACTGGGTGAATACCGAAAGAAAATACAAACTTGACCCCATTTCAGTTGTAATCGGCGAATTCGCGTATTGGTACCGGTTTGTTTTCGATATTTTTAAGTATGGACGGTATTTCATTTATATTTTTTTGTTTAAAGGTCAAAAAAGGTTCTTCATTAATTATTTTATTTATAAAACGATATAACAGACAATAAAATATACTGAAATACTTTAAAAATATTCACAGTCAAAGGCGTCAATCTTGAAGTCGAAGAGGAGGTCCTTCAGAAGTCTCTAGAAGCTTCTAAGACTCTCAGCCGCCATTTGTTAGAACTTGATGGTTGTCTGGTACTCTTCTTAGACTTAACTACTATCAGGTGCCATTTTCTAGATTGAAATTGACGTCTAATACTCTACTATACACTTGGTTAGTGTCTCGGAAGGTTAGGTCTAGTGTGGAGGCCAGAACAGTTAGGTTAGGTTTCTACGAAGCCCCAATGAGGCTGTATGCATGTCTTGAAAGGGACCCCTCGGATTGTTGACAACCCTGTTGACAGATAAGTTAGTGCCTTGGAAGGTTAGGTCTAGTGTGGAGCCCAGTGTGGAGCCCAGTTAGGTTAGCCCCAATGAGGCTGTATACATGTCTCGGAAGGGACCCCTCGGATTGTTAACAACCCTGTTGACAGATAAGCTAGCAACCCTGTTGACAGAAGACATGTGACAGTGGACAGACGACAATTGACATAAGACGGAAGGGGGCTCCACTACAGTGGAGATTTAATGTAAATGACTTCAGTGAAGAGCAAATTTACAATTAAAACGTATTTTGGAATCACTCAGAACCATAATATATCTATCTATCAATAGAAAAATATATGTAGTACCACGGCCAATGTCAGTATAGTACCATAAAAAAAACTAGGTGAATATTTGAAAGAAAGCGCAAACTTGACCCCAATTTTGAGAAGCAAACTCAACCCGTAAGGTCGCTTCTGCGATATCGAATTCTTATTTGTATGCAGTTGCGCAATCATTACCAAATTAGTACTACCTAATCGAGATGTGTGTGGTACCCACATGGACATGAGTAACGTATGAATTTTGAATTTAAAGCGGTTCGTTTTGAAATGGTGAGGTTAAATTTTTTTTTGTCATAGTCTCTGGTCGGGCTTAGCCTTGGGATGATTGCTGTCTATCGAATTTCACGATGGACCTTTTTTATCGATGTCAAAGTGACACAAACATTTTTAAGTATATGCCGTTTTAACATTGGAGTTAATTTATCAAAGGTAATACCACGAGTCCTCCAAATTTTATCGATTAAATTTTTGGTTTTCACGAAAACGGCTTTATTTGGAAAAACCACGAAAACAAACTGATTGATAAAATCACGAGTCCGCAGGACGAGTGATTTTATCTCAAATCAGTTTGTTTGAGTGGTTTTGCCTGAAATAAAGGCGTTTGAGTATGGAAACCGAAAATTTGATCTATAAAATTTGACAGGACGAGTGGTATTTTGAAAGATTATTTTTTGAATCATTTTGTGTTAAAAACAGAGAAAGACACTTTACACTCAAAAGTTCGATATTTTCTTTTACATTTAAACGCCAAATATTACAAACGTAATATAAGTTGCCTATCTAGTAGTAGGCATTTAAGATTATTTATTAATTGTAACGTTTAGACGTTTTGACATTATATCAGTTTTAAACGAATTTATAGATGGAGCTGTGTTGTGTGTTACAATAAACGAATAAAAACAGGTTAGTTTACAGATATATTTTGAAATTTGGGTATTAACATAGATTTGCAATACATTTTAGTATAATAATAATTGATAAATGTTTACATTTGACATCTCAAAAAAGGTAAACACAGTTTAATCAAAAAACAAAAACGACGAAGCGGTTTTATCAGTATAAAACACAATGATTGGTTAGGATCCTGAGCTGTTATTGGCTGAAACCACAAAATCTGACTGTTTTGACAGATGAAAAAAATAATCAGTATAAAACTCAATTATTGGTTAGTATAAGCTGGCAACTCTTTTGACAGATGACAGTGGACAGACGACAATTGACATATGACGGAAGGGGGACCCAAAAAATAATCATTGAAAAAGAATATGTTTCGCGTCATGGCTCCGGAGTTATCTCTGTTAATCTCTAACGTATTCCGTCTATCTAGATTTACGGAATGAACTACCGCGCGGCACCTACATCGAACCAAAAAAAAAAATCCCATAATTCTAACGGAAATTGAAAATCCAGACGAAATATATAAATCTGCAGTTGTAATGTACAGTTACGAACTACTCATCCATTTCGATCGTAAACCGTAAAACAATTTGCATATAAATCACATATAAACATAATAAAAAAAAATACACGATGAAAAAAATATTCTCGCTAGCACCAAAGAGAGCCTCGTCAATGGCAACCGGTGCTAGGCATTGAAAAAATCTCCGATGACCTCTGTTGATTCAGAATTTAAATAGTTATTTCTCAACAAGGAAAACAGAGTCAGAAGGTTACTGGATTTCTTACCGAATACAGTCGCCCAAGTGGGTTTTCGATATCGACGTGTATACGAGGCGTATACGAAAGTTCGTCATTTGTTGATTAATGGTTGATTCAATGTTTTTTCGAATTATTAAACTATTTGCTATTAAAAACATATAGACCTTTTCATACAAGACTTAATGAACATTTTTAGGGACTATTTTAAAGAAACGCCCTTCAAACTCTATATAGGAGAAACGTATAGACCTTTTCAAACAAGACTTAATGAACATTTTAAAGAACTATTTTAAAGGAACGCCCAACAAATTCTATATAGGAGAAACATATAGGCATTTCAAACAAGACTTAATGAACATTTTAAGGAACCTCGTTTCAATTTTGACAGAAATTGTGTTTCCAAAATTCCATGTGACTTTAATAAATTCTATATAGGAGAAACATATAGACCTTTTCATACAAGACTTAATGAACATTTTAAAGAACTATTTTAAAGGAACTCCCATCAAATTCTATATAGGAGAAACATATAGACCTTTTCAAACAAGACTTAATGAAAATTTTAAGGAACCTCGTTTCAATTTTGACAGAAATTGTGTTTCCAAAATTCTATGTGAATGTAAATTCGCACACACTCAATTCTATATAGGAGAAACATATAGATCTTTTCATACAAGACTTAATGAACATTTTAAAGAACTATTCTAAAGAAATGTCCATCAAATTCTATATAGGAGAAACATATAGACCTTTTCAAACAAGACTTAATGAAAATTTTAAGGAACCTCGTTTCAATTTTGACAGAAATTGTTTTCATAATTCCATGAGAATGTAAATTCACGCACACTCAATTCTATATACGAGAAACATAGATCTTTTCATACAAGACTTAATGAACATTTTAAAGAACTATTCTAAAGAAATGTCCATCAAATTCTATATAGGAGAAACATATAGACCTTTTCATACAAGACTTAATGAACATTTTAAGGGACTATTTTAAAGAAACGTCCATCAAATTCTATATAGGAGAAACATGTAGATCTTTCCATACAAGACTTAATGAACATTTTAAAGAACTATTTTAAAGAAACGTCCATCAAATTCTAGATAGGAGAAACATAGACCTTTTCATACAAGACTTAATGAACATTTTAAGGGACTATTTTAAAGAAACGTCCATCAAATTCTATATAGGAGAAACATATAGACCTTTTCAAACAAGACTTAATGAACATTTTAAGGAACCCGCTTTAATTTTGACAGAAATTGCGTTTTCACAAAATTCCATGTGAATTTATTAAATTCTATATAGGAGAAACATATAGACCTTTTCATACAAGACTTAATGAACATTTTAAGGGACTATTTTAAAGAAACGTCCATCAAATTCTATATAGGAGAAACATATAGACCTTTTCAAACAAGACTTAATGAACATTTTAAAGGACAACTTTAGAGGAATGCGTCTAAATTTTGACAGAATTCTTTGGCAGACCATCGTTTTTGTTAAACGTACTGGCCCAAATGTGTTTACCGTAGTCTTGCTTCCAATACTGGGCCAGAATCGATTCATCCTTGGGGTACTCAAGACTCCGGTTGCTCAAAAGATGCTAAAAGCTTTAGAACATAAATCTTTGTTGTACAATTTTACTGCTTTACAAAGTGACATACTGTATCGCTACCTTGTTTTTCTCGTAAATTGTTATTTTATCGCAAAAAGTATTATCGAGTTATCTAGTATATTTCGTAGAGGTTAAAACTCTTACTTTGTAGTTGACTCATTAATTATTGTCGTGCGAAGGTTGACGAGTTATTCTACACCATTTTTTAGAAGATTTCCCGTTGTACAAACAACTCAATAACATTTCCCGCCCAAAAAAAAAATATCTCAACAAGTTTTTCCTTATCTGTATTACATCAGAGCCATGCTACCTTTTACCAAAAACGAAGTAAAAGCATTAAATGAGTTTTTATACGCTTCATTGATCGATTGTGGTGTGCTCGATCAAGTGAAGATAAAAACAAGTAAATCATTCCTTGGGTTAACTTCGTTTGGTCTGCTGGCATTCATGGTCAACGCCATGGACGAATGAAATAATTCGCCAGATAAATATTAGTGATTAACAGTCAACATGCCTACTTCTTAAATCAGGTACGCAAATTATGAAAGTACTACGTAGGAATGGAAATTGACAGGGTGGATATTTTAAATGGATATGTCCACTGTCATATGTCAACAGGGTAGCTAGCTTATCTGTCAACAGGGTTGTCAACATTCCGAGGGGTCCCTTCCGAGACATGTATACAGCCTCATTGGTAGAAACCCAACCTAAATTTTCTGGGCTCCACACTAGACCTAACCTTCCGAGACACTAACTAATTATATAGTAGAGTATTAGACGTCAATTTCAATCTAGAAAATGGCAGTTGATAGTAGTTCAGTCTAAGACGAGTACCAGACAACCGTCAAGTTCTAACAAATGGCAGCTGGGAGCCTTAGAAGCTCCTAGACCTACAGACTTCTGAAGGACCTCCTCTTCAACTTCAAGATTGACTCCTTTGACAGCCAGGTTGGCTTGTATACCTTTAATACTTCGAGTAAGGTATCAAATTAAAGGACTTTCTGAATACACAAATTTCGTCCCCCTATTTGGTTTCTTAAGGGGCAAATGGGGAGTGTCCATTGACGCGATGCCTATGGCGTATGGTGTTTTCTTTAATTTTTCTAAGGAATAAGTTAGTTACATCTTATTCTAGTCTTTAAGTCACACCCCATACTTTATTTACTTCTTAAAGAAATCTCCAGAATTTGCAAGAGCTCGAGAGTGCTGACAAAAATGTCCAATGACTCAGTTTAATGTTTACCCAGTTACTAACCATGTTGGCAGTAGGGAGGGAAACGAACGGAAGCGTATTTTCGAAAATACAATGCGATGTAACCTTTTTGAATATTTTTAAGCGGAAGCGGAAGCTTATATTTACGCCTGTTTTTTGAGTGAAAATACATAGAAATACGTAAAAATTTCCAAAATTAGATGGTCATTTTTGGGGTTTTACAAAAAGAAAACAATTTAATTCCACAATAAACTTTCCAGAAAGTTTAAATAGGCACAAATGGGTAATAGGGGTAGAAAAACCAGTAAATTGAGTGATTTTTGGCGAGAAAAGTTATTTTTTCCTGGAAAAAATGGTGTAAATGACGTGGTACTACAAAATTAATAAGAAAATCCTCTTTTTTGACTCAAAATACATATAAATCCGTAAATTTTGAAATAGTAACACCAGCACCTAAAAAATTCTAAAATTAGACGGTGATTTTTGGGTTTTTTCGGGCGATTTTGCCCGAAAAAAAATTTCTTTTACTTAAAAAAAATAAATGTTGATATTCGAGAACAAAAAAAATTAAATTCCCAAAAATCACTCCCCAAGAACTGGACTACAAGTGATACGATATTCATTCGCATTACCCAAGGTACCACTCGTTGACCGCGGTGTTCTTTAGGCGTTGCAACCTTGCCTGCCTGTGCCTGACCTCGTCAGGACCTTCCGTCAAGGATTCCTTGAATTCACTTCGAGTCTTTCTCTTTTTATGTTCAGCGAATATTTCGTACAATCATCGGTACCACTGCGAAAGTGACCTACCCATTTAATCAGACAGACAACTGTAAGTCAATCGTTTCATTAAACAATCTTACAGAAATTTAAAGTTGAAAAAGGTGAAAATACTGGATTTTCATATTCTGTAACGGTTATACGCCAGGCTGTTCCACAAGGATCCCATTTAGGGCCTCTATTGTTCAATTCATTCATTAATGTTATGTCACGAATAAAAATAATGATTCTCGATGATTATAATTGTGATAAAAATACTGGACTTTCATATTATCTAATAGTTATACGCCATGCTGTTCCACAAGGATCCCATTTAGGGCCTCTATTGTTCAATTCATTTATTAATGTTATGTCCATGAATAAAAAATAATATAGGGACCTGCTCAATGATTATAATTGTGATATTAATTTAAATTGTGCTGTAATTATGCAATAATTGCAGGTGTATACGAAGAATGCAGAAAAAACGCGAGGTTATTGCTTGGCTTACGTTGTTGCGTTCGATAAACACTTCAATATGGCTTTGGAGGAGGTGACGGAAGTTTGGACGAGAAGAAAAAAGAAGAAAGTGCCTGCATTAGGTAAGGTCGAAATAAATCTAAAGGGGTTAAATCTGGTATATATAGTGGGTTTCTTATGAGCGAGAATTCTTTATTTTAAAAGAAAACATTGATTTTATCGATTTAAAATATTTTTAGATAGCGCTAAATCAGAGAAAAAATTCAAATTCCAAAGACAATTCAAATTTCCTGAAATAAAAGTAAACTCTCATCCTACCGATAAAAAATTAGAAGTTTGTACCAGACAAGTGAATCAAATAATGTTGAGAGGGGAACATGTGGTATTAGTAAGTGTGATTGCTCTAAACGAAGTTGATAAAAAGGAAGAAAAAGAAGATAAAAAAGAAGAAAATACCGAAAGGTAGTTTTAAAACGTGATATTACAATAATATTTTGTGATAAATGATCTGATGATGTTAATATTACTAAATAAAATGACAATGAACAAAATTTGTTTTTATAAATGTTTAGTTTCCATTCAAATTAAACAATTATTCGCTTCACTTATATCAAATAAATGGCAACCGCGCCACTGGTAAAACATCAGTTATTGGCAACCGCGCCCTTGGTAACATGCCAGATATGAACTAAAACAATAAATCAACTTTGGAAGCAGTTGCAACATGTATTTCCAATTAAATACAACATGGTCCTTCGAGCCGGATGAAAAGCATCGAAAAATTCGTTAATTCTCCAGAATCAATACAATAAAGATTCATTGCTTTGGTAGCAACACTGAATTCCGCTAGAAAATCTTAAACTGTCAAAGCCTCGTCTTAAACGTCAAACATACGTCATCTTAAACCTCAAACATATGTCAAAGTCGTCTTAAAACGTCAAAGCGTCGTCTTAAACCTCAAACATATGTCAAAGTCGTCTTAAAACGTCAAAGCGTCGTCTTAAACGGCATCTTACACGTCGAACATACGTCAAAGCGTCATAAATGTCATTATTATTGAACCTATTTGAATGTATATACGGGGTAATCGAAAAAGTAACATTGCCTAAAGGACCTTAATCTATATCTCGGTTCTTATTGGTCCAATTTGGATGGGGAAAACGGCAAAGTAATATACGTAAACAAATATCATGCGCAGTCTTTTCTAAAAGGGCCTCAAACTTCATTATTATTATTATTGGATCGGTTTGAATGAAAAAAAAAACGGTATTGTAGATGCGGTGAAGAATAAGTACGTAAACAAAAATCATGCGCAGAGACGGCTGAAAACACTTCGTCAATTCAATTTGAATACGGCATTAATATAGATCGTATACGTAGATAAAAAATTATTGATGATGTCAGAAGGACCCAAACGGTCGGACGGAAGACTGAATGGTAAACATTTTTTCAAAAAGGCCCTTGTCTTGTAGAATTGCCGTCGTCTTAAACCGTCAAAGCATCATCCTAAACGTCAAGCATACGTCAACGCGTCATCTTAAACCTCAAACATATGTCAAAGTCGTCTTAAAACGCCAAAGCGTCGTCTTAAACGGCATCTTACACGTCGAACATACGTCAAAGCGTCATAAATTTCATTATTATTGAACCTATTTGAATGTACATAGGGGGTGATCGAAAAAGTAACATTGCCTAAAGGACCTTAATCTATATTTCGGTTCTTATTGGTCCAATTTGAATGGGGAAAACGGCAAAGTAATATACGTAAACAATATAATATTTTAGGCTGATCGAGCGATTATGTTACTTTTTATTGATTGAATTGCGGTGAGGATTTTGAAGAAATGTTTCAAGGCTGCAGAGATCTGGACTATTTTTTTTTCAAACGTAAACAATTTCATTAGAAAGAGTATTTTAAATAAAAAATTCAGAAAAAAATGGAAATGATTATAGTGTCTTCTTCGGTGAAAGCATCCAACTAAGAATAAACGCTCTAAAAGGTTTTTGACATTCCGTAAAAACTGAATTTAAATATAAGACAAAAACAAATCTTAAACTTGGTTATTTAAATGTTGTATTTTTTTCTGGTTTTAACAAATGTTATGTGTGGAACGAAAATAACCTTATGAAAATGGCCTGTTTTAATCTTGCTGCAGGCCCGGAATAGAAAATCTTTTGGAATCACTGTTAAGGCAAATATTCGTTTTGGAGAACAAAATATATCCAGCTTTATACAAGGAGCATTTAAAAAATTATGAATATAGACCTAATGAGAAATTATGGGACAAAATATAATGATCTCTACTTGTATAAATTTATTCTTTGCCACACCCTCACTCAGTCCACGCGGACTTGATTGACGTGTGTCAAAGAACCCCCACCCCTTCGTTTCCTCCGAGAGGATTTTTATTTCCAGTAATGCCACGTTGTTTTCTAAAAGGATGATTTTTTCACCAGATCTAGGGAAAACTAATTTTTCCAATTTTTTTTAGAAGAAAAAATAAAATTCTCGTTGGAATTCAAAAGTCCACAAAACGGGGTGTTTTTTAATGAATACTTGATAGCTTTTAACTACATTTTTAAAGAGAAATATTATATGAATAATCTGATAGGAAAAAGTCCAAACGCGTAAGATCTGGTGAATGTGTAGGATGCTTGTGAAGTATTTCTTATGGAATAATTTAAAAAACCAATGCAACCAATGCATTTTGAAAATAAGTCAGTCCTTAAAATCATTACCAAAACACAAATATCCGAGAAAATAGCGGATTTCTCGACTATTTTTACAAAAAAAATAAAAATCTCACAATAAAAGTCATAGAAAATTAAAATTTTATATAAAATCATAATTTTGTATATAATTTTTCGAAATTCAGTACAATAAACTACAGAAGATGTTACTGGGTCAACGGGCCACTGTACTTTTACAACTAGATGCACCTACTTTATGATTTTCACACAACTGCAGGTACAGATTAAACTTTTCGCTTTATGCGAACCTTTTATTACGGTCCTGGCAAATCAAATGCAATACATAAGAGATAATTACGTGAAACAAAAATAACAATTTGGAAATGTCATCGGTGCGGTTCGTAGTCATTCTTTATATTTTTGTTTTAAATAATTGAATCCTTGAAAATGATTTTGAGATGAACTTTGGCTGCACCTCAAATTTTGCTCATTTTGGAACGGTTCATTATATTTTTAACTATTTATATATATAATATTTTGGACCGTTTATTCTATGTCGATGTTGTTTGATATATAACATTCTGCTATATAAAATAATGCTATAAAAAATTCTGTTTCATAAGATTATGTTATCTAACATTTTGCTATAAAAAATAGCGCTGCATAAAATTCTGCTACTAATGCTACATAAGATTATTTTCCATAAGATTCTGCTACAAAGGAATCTGCTAAATAAAACTACTACAAAAGGTTGTGCTATATAAAATAATGCTACAAAAGATTCTGCTACATAAAATTCTATTACGTAACATTCTGCTATATAAAATAATGCTACATAAAATTCTGCTACTAATGATACACAAGATTATTTTCCATAAGATTCTGCTACAAAGGAATCTGCTAAATAAAATTCTACTACAAAAGATTCTGCTATATAAAATAATGCTACAAAAGATTCTGCTACCTTGCATTCTGCTATATAAAATAATGCTGCATAAAATTCTGTTACCTAACATTCTGCTATATAAAATAATGCTACATAAAATTCTGCTACTAATGCTACATAAGATTCTGCTAAATAAAACTCTACTACAAAAGATTCTGCTATATAAAATAATGCAACAAAAGATTCTGCTACCTTACATTCTGCTATATAAAATAATGCTACCTTAGATTCTGCTATATAAAATAATGCTACATAAAATTCTGTTACCTAACATTCTGCTATATAAAATAATGCTACATAAAATTCTGCTACTAATGCTACATAAGATTCTGCTACTTCAAATTCTGCTAAATAAAACTCTACTACAAAAGATTCTGCTATATAAAATAATGCTACAAAAGATTCTGCTCCAGGACCCTCCTGACCTTAATAAAATTCTAAAAAATAAAGGTCACTAGAAATGATATTGTGACATTCGGAAACAATAGCAATATCTAAGTTATGATAAGATCTATTTATATAGTAAACTATTTACTTATCGTATATACAGGGTTTCATCGACAAACAAAAAAAACGTCGGCGAATTCAGTTTCAATTCTTTTAAATCCTTTATACAGGGTGTTGTTTTGAACCTGGAAAAATTTGTCAATTTTTTTCCTAATCCGGACCTGGATTTTTTGTTTACAAATATTCTAATCGCTCGAGAAAATCGAGAAAGACACTTCGCAATGAAACACCCTGTATATATCTGCAATTGAAGATGGACAAACTATACATTTACTTTCCTAGACGTAAAATTTTATTCTTATAAAAAACTGGCTCGTTAATTTTTTTTTGATACGCAGCCCTGGCAATTTATTTATTATATTTGACGATATCTTATACATTTAATAACTCGTCCATAATATGGGTACCGCAAGGTTAATCTAGAAGGCCGTCCTATTGTTTACGAGCGATACAAGTCAAATCTATTTTGTATAATTTAGATATTAGCATGTTTCTAGGTTTTTGTTTGTTATCTTTCTTTTAAATAAATTATTTATAAGAAAAGTCAGAAAATGTAGTAAATTGGTTGATGGAATTGCTGATTTTAGGCGATTTTTTACTTATTATTTTAATTTTCACATTCTATAAACAGTTTTAAATCTTCCTTAAGAGCAAACCGAATCCCTTGAAAAATTTTAATAACCTTTTAAGCCTTTAGTTTTAGTCGGATTTTTGTGAAATTTTCAGGAAATACTAATAATTACAAAACTTAGGGTGGAGAAATCTTGATTTTTTTGTAAACCTTCGAGGAGTATTTATTTTGTTAATTTTAAATGGAAAATCACAAAAAGAAATATCCGCGCCATTCTGCATTAAATCTATGAAAATTTGCTCCTATTTGTTTAAAAAAATATCAAATAGTTTTTAAATAATATGGATTCCCATTTTTTTCTTAAATATCTTTGTAAAGTGCTGCCACATCGTTAAATATATCTAAAGCTGTCGAGAAATATTCCATGGCCAAGTGTTCCCAGTGGCGCGCATATAAATACAATTTTATATTAGAAAATCCTCATAAAATAGAACTGAAATTTGCTTCTCACAAGAACTCCGGTTGCCACTTAACCCCTGCTGAAATCCGCAACCTCTGGAAATTGTGCAAAAACCACCGAAACATTGTTTATTCACTTATATTTGTTCTATCGTCTGCTTACTTTAGCACTACTTGTGATAGAACCAGTGGCGGATCCAGAGAAAAACTCTCGGGGGGGGGGGGGGGGGAGGTCGTCTAACATACACCATTTTGTTGTTTACTTGCTCTAATGTTAATTTTTTAGAAAAAAAATAATAATTTAAGACTCTTGGGGGGGGGGGTCTCCTCTGGATCCACCACTGGATAGAACTTTAACTCTTTAAGACAGAGCTTTAATTTAGAAATAATGGTTTAGACGGTAGTAGTAAAAAGGGTCGAGTGATACCACGTTTTAAAGGTAATGGCATCCTCTATTCATACCTAAAATATATAAAAAATATCTCCGCCTTTGTTTTTCACTCTCACTTTCATTTCTCATAATTACTTAAATTAAAACATGCGTGTTTATTCATTTTAAGAGAGAAATTATCAGAACAAATTGAATGGGAAGAATTTTTCATAGGCTACAATGTATTGCACTAATTATAGGTTAGATGATCTACTCATTAAATTATTAACTAATGAGAATGAATTACTGGTATTTGATTTGAACATCGACGTTATATATTAAACATTAATTAGTTCCTGTAGAATGTAACGGTAGCGCATACAGGGTGAAATAAATAAGTAATCTACCTAGTTACTTGATAAGTGCGTAGGATCACGTATAGATGGTGCCACTGTTGACACATCTATATCATTTTTAGACGTCACAGAACTTACAGGCCAATGTTTTAACAGATCTTAGGGCACTGTAAGGGCTAAACTTGCTCAAGAGAGGTCTACTGAAGTTTGCTCTGTCTTCACTTTGCAACGATATGGCCTTTTAGAAACATATGCGCCACCTGCTACGCTGTTGGAGCACATAAATAATGTCGCGCGTCTGGATCTACGTCGGGCTTTACAAAATAAGAGAACCGCCCCTGGCTCTTAAAAAACCTCGAATTTTTTTTAGATACTGATAATTTAATCTATTACCCAAACGTTTTTTGATAAAAGAGCTACTTTTGTTTATTATAGATAACATCAACAATTGTTTGAAAAAAATAGGAAAATACGTTTACTACAAATAAATCTAAGTGCAACATTAATTATAAATTTTGATCTTTCAGAACGTTAAACTTATGTGTCATTTCTATTTTATTTTCTAGACAAAACTATAAAACGATCAAAACTCAAGGTTACTAAAAATTTTTACGCAAATTTGGCGCCCGTACTACGTTATGAGTTTATACATAGACGTAACCGAGGGAGTGGCCAAGGTTGAGTAAATCTTTTTTTTTTAATTCTTGCGTCTTTGCTCCGGTTTCTTACGCTAAATTTTAAAATTGGACGTGACATAATTGCTTAAAAAATAGTTTTCCTCACTTCCATATCGTCAAGTATAGATGAAAGTCCACTAAAAAAATGGACCAAAAAAATTGGACAAAAAAATAGTTTCAAAATATTTTCCAGTTTAATCCATAACATTAACATTAACATGGACAAAAAAATAGTTCCAAAAATTTTCATCTTTCATTTTTCTATATAATATTCTGCTACAAAAGATTCTGCTACATATGAATCTGCTACATACAAATCTGCTTCATAAGTCTCTGCTACTTAAGTTTCTGTTCTCTAAAATTATTCTACATAAAATTCGGCTACAAGAGATTCTGCTGCATGACTTTCTACTACATAAAAGCGCAAAATAAAATTATACTAGGAAGACTTCTGCTACATAAAATTCTGTTTCATAAGAATCTGCTACTTAAAATTCTGCTATATAAAATTCTGCAACAAAAGATTCTGCTATATAAAATTCTGCTACTAAAAATTCTGTTTCATAAGATTATACTACTAGAAATTTTAGTATACAACATTCTGCTATATAAAATAATACTACAAAAAATTCATTTTGCTACCTATCACTTTATTATATAAAATAATGCTACTACTACTAAAGATTATGTTTCATAAGATGCTGCTACTTGAAATTCTGCTGCAAAAGATGCTGCTTTATAAAATAATGCTACAAAAGATTCTGTTTTATAAGATTTTGCTACTTACAATTCTGCTACAAAAGATTCTGCTATAAAAAATAATGCTGCATAAAATTCTGTTTCATAAGAATCTGCTACTTAAAATTCTGCTATATAAAATTCTGCAACAAAAAATTCTGCTATATAAAATTCTGCTACTAAAGATTCTGTTTCATAAGATTATACTACTAGAAATTTTAGTATACAACATTCTGCTATATAAAATAATACTACAAAAGATTAATTTTGCTACCTATCACTTTATTATATAAAATAATGCTACTACTACTAAAGATTATGTTTCATAAGATGCTGCTACTTGAAATTCTGCTGCAAAAGATGCTGCTTTATAAAATAATGCTACAAAAGATTCTGTTTTATAAGATTTTGCTACTTACAATTCTGCTACAAAAGATTCTGCTATAAAAAATAATGCTGCATAAAATTCTGTTTCATAAGAATCTGCTACTTAAAATTCTGCTATATAAAATTCTGCAACAAAAGATTCTGCTATATAAAATTCTGCTACTAAAGATTCTGTTTCATAAGATTATACTACTAGAAATTTTAGTATACAACATTCTGCTATATAAAATAATACTACAAAAAATTCATTTTGCTACCTATCACTTTATTATTTAAAATAATGCTACTACTACTAAAGATTATGTTTCATAAGATGCTGCTACTTGAAATTCTGCTGCAAAAGATGCTGCTTTATAAAATAATGCTACAAAAGATTCTGTTTTATAAGATTTTGCTACTTACAATTCTGCTACAAAAGATTCTGCTATAAAAAATAATGCTGCATAAAATTCTGCTACCTAACATTCTGCTTTATAAAATAATGTTACATAAAATTCTGCTACTAAAGATCCTGTTTCATAATATTATGCTTCATGTCACATAAAATGTTGCTACAAAAGATTCTGCTACTTGCTCTTTTGCCTAGTATTATTAATAATATTAATATCGATATCATACTTATATATAGTTATAAATTGGGGGGACAAACAGTCGGTAAAGCGTCGACATCAAACGAAGAAAAAACCAATTTGAAAAACGGTCTCATCAACAAAGAAAGTAAATAAAATACAAGGTGAATTCCTGAAGAAGAAAAAAAAACTGCTGGACAATAACGCCAATTGGAGAAACTGGTATCTCATGAACTGCGAATGCCAACTCGATGCGGCGAATAATACCTGTCATTATAAAAATGCTAAACGGCTTCTTTCACATCTTTCGTATCCTCTTACTTTCCCGCATTGCGTCTAGCGTACACGTAACTTTACCGTTTTTTTGTAAGTTTTCAAGAAATAAATGTTTATCTTATATACTGTTGTTAGAAAATAGTGAGTACCTTTGTACAGCTTATTTTTTTTTCATATGTCCGAGTACGTATTGAACAAAATCGAAAGGGGTTAACAGTTGAAGTTGAATTTGTGAATCATTGAAATAGTATATCACAAATAAATGTAATACATCAATGTTTTCCGTACTAATTTTTTTTTACTTGAACTGTCTCAAATAATCCAGATAATAAACCTCCATATTTATGCAAGTAATTAACCCACATCTCTACGAGGAAATGCTCGTATAAAAAAATAAATAAATCGCATTTATAGTTTTCGAGTTAGTTCACGTTCGACCTGCCATTGACTGAACGTTTGTCCTCACCTTGTTTATCGAAATATCACACTCCGTTGCAAATGTTTACTATAAATTTTAACTTTAATCTATTCAAACGCACAAATATTAAAACAATAAAATATGTAAAGGAAGGTTTTCTACTGAACGCTAATTTTAATTTACGGTTTAAGACATGGGCGTATCAAAAAAAAATCCATGTTAATGTTAATGTTAGAAATATACCTGCGTGCTCAGATTAAACTGGAAAATATTTGGAAACTATTTTTTTGTCCATTTTCTTTGTCCCTTTTTTTGTCAAAATTTATTGACCGCACTGAAAAATTTTTGGAACAATTTTTTTGTCCATGTTAATATTAGAAATAGACCTGCATGTTCATAGATTAAACTGGAAAATACTTTGAAAGTATTTTTTTGTCCAATTTTTTTTTGTCCATGTTAAAGTTAATGGTAGAAATAAATCCGCGCGCCCATAGATTAAACTGGAAAATACTTTGAAACTATTTTTTTGTCCATGTTAAGGTTAATGGTAGAAATAGATAGATCTGCGCGCTCCTAGATTAAACTGGAAAATATTTTGAAACTATTTTTTTGTCCATTTTTTTTTGTCCCTTTTTTTGTCAAAATTTATTGACCACACTGAAAAATGTTTGGAACAATTTTTTTGTCTATTTTTTTTGTCCATGTTAATGTTAGAAATAGACCTGCGTGTTCATAGATTAAACTGGAAAATACTTTGAAACTATTTTTTTGTCCAATTTTTTTTGTCCATGTTAAAGTTAATGGTAGAAATACATCCGCGCGCTCATAGATTAAAATGGAAAATATTTTGAAACTATTTTTTTGTCCATGTTAAGGTTAATGGTAGAAATAGATCTGCGCGCTCCTAGATTAAACTGGAAAATATTTTGAAACTATTTTTTTGTCCATTTTTCTTGTCCCTTTTTTTGTCAAAATTTATTGACCGCACTGAAAAATTTTTGGAACAATTTTTTTGTCCATGTTAATGTTAGAAATGGACCTGCGTGTTCATAGATTAAACTGGAAAATACTTTGAAACTATTTTTTTGTCCATTTTTTTTTGTCCATGTTAAAGTTAATGGTAGAAATAAATCCGCGCGCTCATCGATTAAACTGGAAAATACTTTGAAACTATTTTTTTGTCCATGTTAAGGTTAATGGTAGAAATAGATCTGCGCGCTCCTAGATTAAACTGGAAAATATTTTGAAACTATTTTTTTGTCCATTTTTCTTGTCCCTTTTTTTGTCAAAATTTATTGACCGCACTGAAAAATTTTTGGAACAATTTTTTTGTCCATGTTAAGGTTAGAAATGGACCTGCGTGTTCATAGATTAAACTGGAAAATACTTTGAAACTATTTTTTTGTCCATTTTTTTTTGTCCATGTTAAAGTTAATGGTAGAAATAAATCCGCGCGCTCATCGATTAAACTGGAAAATACTTTGAAACTATTTTTTTGTCCATGTTAAGGTTAATGGTAGAAATAGATCTGCGCGCTACTAGATTAAACTGGAAAATATTTTGAAACTATTTTTTTGTCCATTTTTCTTGTCCCTTTTTTTGTCAAAATTTATTGACCGCACTGAAAAATTTTTGGAACAATTTTTTTGTCCATGTTAATGTTAGAAATGGACCTGCGTGTTCATAGATTAAACTGGAAAATACTTTGAAACTATTTTTTTGTCCATTTTTTTTTGTCCATGTTAAAGTTAATGGTAGAAATAAATCCGCGCGCTCATCGATTAAACTGGAAAATACTTTGAAACTATTTTTTTGTCCATGTTAAGGTTAATGGTAGAAATAGATCTGCGCGCTCCTAGATTAAACTGGAAAATATTTTGAAACTATTTTTTTGTCCATTTTCTTTTTGTCCAATTTTTTTTCCATGTTAATATTAGAAATAAACATAAATCTTAAATTAAACTGGAAAATATTTTGAAACTATTTTTTTGTCCATTTTTTTGGCAATTTTTTTTATCCATGTTAAAGTTAATGTTAGAAATAGACCTGCGTTCTCATACAGGGTGGCCCACCTATCCTCGCTCGGACCATAGCTGCTAGGATGATGAAGATCGAGAAAATTTTTTTATTGTATTTTATTGGAGACTCGATGTGCTACTTCTTAAAATTATTTTCGAGTATACAGAGTGAAACATGAATCCGGGACAAAACATTGGGTCTTTTTTTTAAATAGATCACCCTATATATTTTTTCATTTTTAGAATATTTGTCATGTGGACTTTACATGCCCCTTTTGTTTTTGAGGATCACATGCAACGTTGTCAAGTTATTTACATTTTAATAAAATTTTATGAAAAAACATGAACGAAGAAAAATCTTCGTAAAAACGTTATTTTTAAAAAATGATGGAAAAAACTGGATATGCAAGTACCAAAAGTATGTGCAGAAACATACACATCATTTGGGTTCATTCAAAAAATACAGGGCGTTTCGAAACAAGGACCAAATTTCGCCAACTTCAAATTGCCGAAACTCGTTTTTTTCAAAGGGATCACCCTATATATGATTTCATAATTTGAAGGTCCATTCAATGACCTTTCCAATGGTATCATATGGACCATATCCAATGATACTTTTCGATAGGTAAATAATCTATTTGAAAAAATGAGTATCAGCAATTTGAAGTTGGCGAAACTTGGTCCTTGTTTCGAAACGCCCTGTATTTTTTGAATGAACCCAAATGATATGCATGTTTCTGCTCATACTTTTGGTACTTGCATATCCAGTTTTTTCCATCAATTCTTAAAAATAACGTTTTTATGAAGATTTTTCTTCGTTCATGTTTTTTCATAAAATTTTATTTAATTTTAATTTAATAAAATAACTTGTCAAGTTATTTACATTTTAATAAAATTTTATGAAAAAACATGAACGAAGAAAAATCTTCATAAAAACGTTATTTTTAAAAATTGATGGAAAAAACTGGATATGCAAGTACCAAAAGTATGAGAATCTTTTGCAGCATAATTTTATATAGCAGCATCTTTTGTAGCATGTTATGTAGCAGAATTTCAAGTAACAGAATCTTTACTACTTAGTAGAATTTTATATAGCATTAGTTTATATAGCAGAAACATACTTTTTTGTAAGCCTATTTTATATAGCAGAATATTATGTAGTAAAATTTCAAGAAGTAGAATCTTATGAAACAGAATCTTTACTAGTAGAATTTTATGTATCATTATTTTATATAGCAGAATGTTAGGTAGCAGAATCTTTTGTAGCACAATTTAATGTACCAGAATCTTCTAAAACAGAATCTTTTGCAGCATTATTTTATATAGCATAATCTTTTGTAGCGTGTTATGTAGCAGAATTTCAAGTAGCCCAGTCTTATGAAACAGAATCTTTAGTATCAGAGTTTTATGTAGCATTATTTTACATAGAAGAATCTTGTGTAGTAGAATGTTATGTAGCAGAATATTATGAAACAGAATCTCTTGTACATTATTTTGTATAGCAAAATGTTATGTAGCAAAATTTCAAGTAACAGAATCTTATGAAACTGAATCTTGAATAGCAGAATTTTATGTAGCAGAAGCTTTCCTAGTATAATTTTATTTTGTGCTTTTATGTAGTAGAGAGTCATTCAGCAGAATCTCTTGTAGCAGAATCTTAGAGAACAGAAACTTAAGTAGTAGAGACTTATGAAGCAGATTCGTATGTAGCAGATTCATATGTAGCAGAAGCATTTGTAGCAGAATATTATATAGAAAAATGAAAGGTGGCTGAAAATTATTTATGGACAAATGACGAAACATATACGTGAAGAAAATAGAATTTCAAGTAGCAGAATCTTACGAAACAGAATCTTTAGCAGCAGAATTTTATATAGCAGAATCTTTTGTTGGTGCATGTTATATAGTAGAATCTTATGAAACAGAATCTTTTGTAGCAGAAGCCTTCCTAGTATAATTTTATTTTGTGCTTTTATGTAGTAGTAAGTCATGCAGCAGAATCTTTTGTAGCCGAATTTTATGTAGAATAATTTTAGAGAACAGAAACTTAAGTAGCAGAGACTTATGAAGCAGATTCGTATGTAACAGAAGCATTTGTAGCAGAATATTATATAGAAAAATGAAAGAAGGTGGCTGAAAATTATTTATGGACAAATGACGAAACATATAAGTGAAGAAAATAGAATTCAACAACAGATTCAACTAGTACGGGTTTAGTTGATATAAGAAAATGCAATTTTCTACGTTTCATTGTTGGTCCAAGGGCTGCCAAATCTTTCTAAAGCTATAAATCGCCGTTTATTCGTCATTTCAAGTGAGATAAACACTGTTAAAAACCCGATTGTACATAAAATTAATTCCATGGCCCTCGCCGAATAACATTTACATAATTAATAAATTAAAAATAAATAAAAATATAACGCGTGTCGGATATTTTCACATTTCGATAGTAGGCGGAGCCGTTATAACTTAAATAATAACACTTTTTAAAACAAGAAAATACCATTTTTGGCAAAACAATCTCTGATCAACAAAGCGTGTAATGTTAATAACCACCATCAAAAAAATTGCTTTCTCTCTAACGCAGTCAGCGAAAGTCAAAAAAATTTAACGAAAAAATTCAGGTTATACTCCTTCACAGACGAAGAGATACGCTCAAATTCGACTCGATAAGTAAAACTAAAAGTAAAAGTGAAACTTTAATTCATAGTTTATTACGCGAATTATGCGTATATAGCGGACAAATGAAAACCGGTAATTATTTATAAACAATCGAACAAATCGCTTAGAAAATTATTCGAATGGTTATTACAGGCTTCATTTAACGTTAGTTTTGAAGGAATTAGTTGGTTACTTATTACGGTAAATGTTTTTATTAATTATCTGTTAAGTTCTATAAAAATAATAATTTATTTTACAAAAATACGTCAATTAAAATAGGGCCAATCATTTGTTGATGGTCAGAAAATTTAGGGTAAATTATAAGTAATTAAAAAAAAATAAATTAGACAAATTAAAAGTTCCGGAAGTTGGATGGGGGTAGCTAAATATACAACTTGAGGGTTGGATATTGGTTTTTTACGATTTGTGGCTGAAATATACATCGTATCGAAAAAAGTTTAATGTAAAAGTTGTAGATAATTCAAAAATGTAAAACTTTTGTATTGATTATTTTTCAACATAACCTCAAAATTATCGAGATAACAGATAAAAACCGTTTTTTTAGTTTTTAATTTTTATCTCCCGCAAAAATAATTTTTCTTTTATGAATCTCGGTGAAAACATTCCTCTTTTTGTTTTAAATAAGCTGTAATTTTTTCAAAGCAAAATATTTATTTTTCGATTTTATACGAATTTAAATTAAAAAAAAAGCCTAATTTTCAATCGAAAAAGTTCACTAACAAATTTTCAATTTTTTAACTTTATCAGTGATAATTTTCTTCGTTGGAACCTCGACTTTAAGATGGTATGAAAAAATATATCGTTCGTATAGAAAAATATCGATAAAAATCAAGAAAACCAATAAAACGACTTTTTCATAATCGATTATTTAATCTAGACAATTTTTTATTATCCAGAATCTTTTGTAGCAGAATTTTAAGTAGCAAAATCTTATAAAACAGAATATTTTGTAGCATTATTTTATAAAGCAGAATCTTTTGTAGCAGAAAATTATTTATGGACAAATGACGAAACATATAAGTGAAGAAAATAGAATGCTCAATAGAATCAAATAATGATTATTTATAGATTTCATTAAATTACTGTATTACGGGGTTAGTTAATATAAAAAAAATGCAATTTTTTATGATTCATTGTTGGTCCAAGGGCTGCTGAATAGTAAAATTTCTAGTAGTAGAATTTTATGAAACAGAATCTTTACTAGTAGAATTTTATGTAGCAGAATGTTATGTAGCAGAAACATTTGTAGCAGAATCTTACGAAAATGAATTTTTTGTAGTATTCTTTTATATAGCAGAATGTTATATAGTAAAATTTCAAGTAGCAGAATCTTATGAAACATAATCTTTAGTAGTAGAAGTTTATGTAGCATTATTTTATATAGCAGAATGTTAGGTAGCAGACTCTTTAGCAAAATGTTATGTAGCAGAATCGTTTGTAGCATTATTTTATATAGCAGAAACTTTGGTAGTAGAGTTTTATTTAGCAGATTCTTTTGTAGCAGAATTTGAAGTAGCATAGCAGAATCTTATGGAAAAGAATCTTGTGTAGCATTGGTAGCAGAATTTCAAGTAGTAGAGTCTTATGAAACAGAATCTTTAGTATCAGAATTTTATGTAGCATTATTTTATGCAGCCGAATGTTAGGTAGCAGAATGTAAAGTACCAGAATCTTCTAAAACAGAATCTTTTGCATCATTATTTTATATAGCAGAATTCTAAGTAACAGAATCTTTACTAGTAGAATTTTATGTATCATTATTTTATATAGCACGATGTTACGTAGCAGAATTTAAAGTACCAGAATCTTCTAAAACAGAATCTTTTGCAGCATTATTTTATATTTCTATTTTATTTTGTTTATTTTGTGCTCTGTGTAATAACCATCAGTCACAATTTTATCTCAAATTTTTTTTTATTAAACTTTACTGTTACTTAGGTTAGGACTTTTAGATTCCTTCTTTTCTCTTTGACGATGCTAAAACAATGTTACTTGTTACTTAAGCATATAAATAATATTATTATTATTATAGCAGAACCTTTTGTAGCATGTTATGTAGCAGAATTTCAAGTAGCAGAGTCTTATGAAACATAATCTTTAGTAGCAGAATTTTATGTAGCATTATTTTACATAGCAGAATCTTGTGCTATGCAGCAGAATATTATGAAACATGATCTTTTGTAGCATTATTTTATAGAGCAAGATGTTATGTAGCAAAATTTCAAGTAGCAGAATTTTATATACCAGAATCTTTTGTTGTAGAATGTTATATAGCAGAATTTTAAGTAACAGAATCTTATGAAACAGAATCTTTTGTAGCAAAAGACTTCCTAGTATAATTTTATTTTGTGCATTTATGTAGTAGAAAGTCATGAAGCAGAATCTCTTGTAGCAGAATTTTATGTAGAATGATTTTAGAGAACAGAAATTTAAGTAGCAGAAACTTATGAAGCAGATTCGTATGTAGCAGATTCATATGTAGCAAAATATTTATTTTTCGATTTTATACGAATTTACATAAAAAAAAGAAGCCTAATTTTCAATCGAAAAATTTCACTAACAAATTTTCAATTATTTAACTTTATCAGTGATTATTTTCTTCGTTGATACCTCGACTTTAAGATGTTATGAAAAAAATATATCGTTCGTATAGAAAAATATCGTTAAAAATGAAGAAAACCAAAACACGATTTTTTTATAATAGATTATTTAATTAATCTAGACAATTTTTTATTTCTTAAAAAGGTTATTTTTCATGTAATATAATGTCATTTATATTCAACTAACTATTAATAGTTTTGAAATTACCGAAAACATTGCTTTTAAAATTTTCTAGTAGAATGAAATGTGCAGTCTCAAAAACTTTGTATTCCCGTTAAACTTTTTCCCTTATTTTCGAATATGCAACCCAATTTTTAAAAGTTTGATATACAGGGTGTTGTTTAAGAGCAAAATCATTTCGATAATTTTTTTAAGCCATTAATGGGATCAATTAATGTATATGTGCACTCTGTTATATGCGTAGGTTCATCAATAATCTGTACAAAACCGAAGGCATCAAAGCATTGGCTAAGAGCATTATTAGATTGGAGCAGATTGACATTTAAATCGCCTAAAATGAAAATATTATCAGAGATTGTCGTGATATTTGGTAGCATATTGTCAAGATATTGTATGGCATCGTTTAGCCTTTGACTAGATGGCCTATACAGAAGTCTTATGCAGAATTTCATACAATTAATTTTGAAACTTATCCAAAGATATTTTAGAGAAGAATTTGGTACAATTTGATCAAAGCTAATAACTTGATCTAACGCAGATACCTGTTTAAAGATTCCAATAGGACATTTTCACGTTTTAAATGCTCATTCTTCTGTATTGCTGCTGAATTATTGACCATTTTTTGCGGCAACTCGACTTTGCAACTATCGCAACACCAAAAGACACTATCGATTTTGTTGATGAATTTCAAATAATCATCTTTGATACGTACACAAACAGTATGAAATGAATTTTTATAACTAAAGCATATGATACTATTGGAATTCACTATAAAATTATCTGAGCAATGTTTACAGATAACTACATCGCCCGCCATGTTAACTGTTAACTTTTTTCTCTATCTCATTTATTTATTTATCATATATGTAAGGGTTAGATGTAAGAGTAGCTATAGGATAAATCTCGCCTAACGAATTGTACTATTTCTTCTACAAAATAAATATATTTTATTATTATTATTATTATTATTAAATTGAATATAAATGACATTATATTACATGAAAATTAACCTTTTTTATCAATTTCAATGCTTATTTGCAATAAGAAATACAAAATTGTCTGGATTAATTGAAAAATGTAAATTCATATTAAAGAAAGTTAATCAATATAGAAATTTTACGCAAATTACCCCTAACGATCTCCAGTAAGCTGGTTATTGAATCTTTGCACAGTGGTCCTAATAGCCAAAATATCATTTTATTTTTATGTATATGGACAGTGTACGGCGTTTTCGACATTAAAGAACTCAAAAATGTCCAGATCAATTAGCATTTCTTCTATTGGCGGTATCCTTTGCTGTTTTTATAGCGTTTTTTCTCTCTCATAAAGCGGTGGGTTGTACTATATGTATCTACTTTCCCTTTACACTGTTTATTTACGAATTGTTTAAGTTTTGACTTCATCTTAAAGTTTTTTATTTCGTTTTACTTTACTTTTAAACCGATCCATACAATCTTAATCCATATTATTTGTAAATTTTGTATTATTTCTATTAAGCATGATATTAGGTCTGTTTTTTTCAATATTTGGTGTAACACCACACACCCCTCGTAATCTATAGCTAGGGAGCCAGATGATATTTCTCGAGTTGATAAAATAGAAACATGCATTCGCTAAGATGTAATCGAAGCGACCAAATCATAGTTTAACTGGTCTTTGCGTCCTATTTGTTTGTCTTATGTCGAGAAAACTAGACAACTTCGCAGTGCGCATGTCTGGCCAAGGAAGCACGCAGTCTGAAGAGGATGGAGAAAACGAGCACCGGTGTAGCATCGGTGCAGCACCAAATATTCAAAGAAATCAAACTCTTGAATCTCTAAGAATATGCAAAAATCGTCAGCGATATACTTCTGCCGTTATTATTAAATATATATTGTTACTACAACAAGCAAGCTAATATATAAATTTTTATCTAACTGTTTAAAAAACTACTTAGTAATATAATCATACTTCCTTAGATAATTTATAAATACCGGAAGTATGGTAAACATTTAACCTTAAAAATAATATATTAGATACGTTTTGATACAAAGGTATAAAATGAAATTTACATATCGCATTCCTGCAACTAATTATTTTCAAATTCGTTGAACAATTTACTTTTTAAGGAAGCAAAATTATGACAAACATACTTATTGTCTAAATTTGTAAATTTGTGCAAACCCACAGTCAAGAAAATGCCTGTTAAAACATGCATATTCCCCTGTCTGCCCAACTGTCGATTGCGCTGTATCTTTATCGTTATTTCCTATTCTATCGCCCAAACAAGTAACAAGGCACTAAGGCAGATTGTCAGGCCTTTAAATTAAACAATATGGACGTACATGTGGTAGAAATTGATTTTACTGAAAACTCCAATAAACCTATTGACTAAACTATAAGTAAAGCTATACGTACTAAATGTTTAATAGCATGAAATCAATATTACTAGGAAGAAACAAAATTCCAATCAACAAAAACTGATAATGTACAACAGCGAAACGTTGATGCTAACATAAAATCAATATTGATGTAGAAATAAGATTCCTCAGAAAGAGAGAGAGATAGAGAGAATTTAAGGAGATAACCTATAAAAGAGTATTTGAAGCAAAAGTGATTAGAGAGAATAATGGTAAAGAAATCGTGCAATGGGAAAATATCAAGGGGACAGAAAAAATTGGTGAGGAAAATAAGTAACACCCTTGCACTTAAGGGTAAAAAAGTATAGGACCAAGAAAAAGAAGAATAAATGTATGTATTTTGTGGTTTATAAAATTCATATATTTTTTTCAGATATACACTTTGTGAATGTACATTGATATTATTGTCGAAGTATTTCCTGATTAATGGCAGAAAAGTCCAAGCGAGATATGATAAACATAGGCGGAGGTAGATTTTCATTTTAAGGGGGTACAACAAGATCAATAAAAAAAATAAAATGCATGATATACAGAGGTGTCATTAAAATTAACTAATTTTTTTGTTTATAAAAACATATTTTTTGTGTTTAAATTTTATTTCTTTCTTAACATTAACATCAAAAATAATTATAAAAAAAATACAAATTAGGTAAAAAAAACCGCGTAAATTGAGTCTTCAAAAAAAATGAAAAATAAATAAATATGCCGATATTTGGGCATCTCACCAGAAATAATATAAAATATTTTGTTCTGGCTTTGCATTAGTTTATTTTTTTATTTTGACTTTGAGAATGGAAGGATTTAATATTTCATTCTTACAAAAATATTTATTTAGATATAATCTTGTCCATTTTTAATTTTTTCTTCACTTCAAAATATCTCTAATTTAAATTAAAAAAGCCTAATTTTTCCATACGAACAATATATTTTTTATACCATCTTAAAGTTAAAGCAAATGAACACTGATAAAGTTAAAAAGTTGAAAATTTGTAAACCAACTTTTTCGATAGAAAATTAGGCTTTTTTTTCTAATTTAAATTCGTATAAAATCGAAATATAAATATTTTGCTTTGAAAAAATTACAGCGTATTTAAAAAACAAAAAAAAAACGTTTTCACCAAGTTTTATGAAAAAAAAATTATTTTTGAGGGATAAAAATTAAAAACGCAAAAAACCGTTTTTACCGGTTTTCTCGATAATTTTGAGATTATGTTGAAAAATGATTAATATGAAAGTTTTATATTTTTTAATTATCTACAACTTTTATATTAAACTTTTTTCTATAGGATGCATATTTCGTAAAAAACCAATATCCAACCCTCATCTTGACTTTTCCGACATTATGGTACTTAAAATCGGTTTGCCCCTGGTCTATATGTTTAGAAAACGATTTTAAAAATAAAAATGTGATAACAATGGATCAAATCTGCTATTTACTAAACTTGGTCGTTTGTCTGGACTTATTCAATATTTAAATTGTAATTTATGTCCAAAATTTTATCAACTTGGTTAGCTTTCAATTTTTAAAATTATTGATCCCCCCTGTACCCTATTCCGTCGTCTTTGTGATAATCAATTATATGCTACTTATAGCAAATTTTAAGATAAGTAGATTGGTATTATGCAAATATTTTGTTCTAATTAGTGGCACTGTAAATAAAAATATTCATTAATGATAATAATAATATACGCCTTTCAATTCACCCCCTTACGAGTGATCCCCAAAAGCAGAGATTGTGCGGGGGAGGGATGGCCATTATTATTATATTTATTATTTTTTTTATTTACACCACCCAACAGAATTCCATTTACAGGATGGGAACTCACAGATACAAATGAAATTTATAAATCAGTAAATAAAATACAAAAAATATTAAAATCTGATTTTTGTTTAATGAAGCAACGCTGCAAGAAAAGATGATAGCATTGTAGTTGTTGCAAATTCTGAATAAGGGTGAGTTTTTCTGTACATTTGTTCTAGGGGCTTCGAGATCAAATAGATTGTTCTGATTTATATTAAATTGGGAAATTGTTGAAACACTCAACCAAAACACAAATTTTAACACATTCTACGCGCGTTTCGCCAACTGTGTTGGCATCAGGAGTCTATCGCCAGTCTATCATCAACTCCTGATGATGCCAACGTAGTTGGCGAAACGCGCGTAGAGTGTGTTAAAATGTGTGTTTCAACTTAACTGATTTATATTAAATTAACTACATTTAAAAAATATAAAACTTTAGGCGGGATATGTTACAGCTCCAGTTGAAGCTATTTTTCTGTTTTGTCTGAAGATAAAAATTTAAATAGTAGAAACTAGTTGAGAATAAGTAAGTGCTGAAAAATAATTAACGGTTTCTTGAAACGTGTATTTTAAAGGAAACTGATTTGAGCTATTTTCTTTTGATGCCTTCCCAAAGCCTTTGCAAAGGTTTAGGTTGATCCCAGACTAAATTAACCAAAAAATTGGTATGAAATTTTATAGTTTTAAATAAAAATATTAATATACTAACCCAATTTCCATCCCAGTAACGATAAAAAGTTAATCCAATACAGAACACTATTAAGAAACACCACAAAAAATTAATTCACAAAAAAATCAACTATCCACAACTTAGGTAAGTAAAATCCTAGTTCACAAATCCTCGAAGTATCCAAAAATTCAAAAGAAAATGCAACTGTCACTGATAAATCATCCAATACAAATCTTCACTGAAAATTATCATTAATCACTGCCAAAAATCACCCGCAACATCTAGAAAAATCCATCCATACAGGGCGCGCAAATTCGCGCACCCCCGTAAAACCTGTCACCCTCGTATTCGCCGCCCGTTTCAATTCGACAGGGAATTCCCGTTTTTCGAACGCACCGCGCGATGTGTATTTGTTTTGAATGCAAAGTAACGGTATGTCGTATCAAGTTGGTTGCGAGAACGCGATGTGAAACAACTGAGCGCGGTGATATGTTTCGCGTTTCCTAAGCTTGCTTAGCTAAACCCATCTAAGCAACATGCGAAAGCGCGCGATTGGAAACGAATGCAAGGTTGCTGGAAGAGGCGACGTTGCCGCACCGACGTTCAGATTTCGCGCATCGGGGTTCTTGACTTCTTGTTTAGATTTCGGACGGCCGCGTTTACTTCTATCGATACCAAGTCGTTGATAGATATATATCGTTGTCGGCTCGTAGATAAATATTTATTTTAGTCTTGTGTTCGAATTGTTTTTAAAAAAAATTGACGGTGTTTTGGCCAAAATAGCTCTTTCACCTTATAGGTAGGTATATAATAATAAAAAAAGGTAACATTTGGTCATCATTCGACTCAATTTTTGATTTTGAGTCGATGCGCATGATTTTTAGCGTCCTCAAAGGGTCAAAAAAGCTCAGTTTTCAATGAGAAAATATATCTAACCTAACCTAACCTGACACCTGTCAAAATGTGACACCTGCCAAAATGTGACGCCTGTCAATATATGACAACTGTCAAAATGTAACACTTGTCAAGAGTGACACCTGTCAAAACGTGACATTGTCAACATGTTACGCACGTCAATATATGACAATTGTCAAAATGTAACACCTGTTAAAATGTGAAACTTGTCAAAACGTGATACCTTTCAAAACGTGACATCTGTCAAAATGCGACTACTGTCAAAATGTAACACTTGTCAAAAGTGACACCTGTCAAAACGTGACATTTTTCAAAATGTGACGCATGCCAATATATGACAACTATTTTGCCAGTTGTCATATATTGGCATGCGTCACATATATGACAACTGGCAAAATGTGAAACTTGTC
Source organism: Crepidodera aurea (assembly GCA_949320105.2). Classification (NCBI taxonomy): domain Eukaryota; kingdom Metazoa; phylum Arthropoda; class Insecta; order Coleoptera; family Chrysomelidae; genus Crepidodera; species Crepidodera aurea. The sequence continues at coordinate 16,281,342 of OX439480.2, forward strand.
AAAACGTGATACTTTTCAAAGCGTTACACCTGTCAAAATGCGGCAACTGTCAACATGTAACACCTCACTTGTCAAAAGTGACACCTGTCAAAACGTGACATTTGTCAAAATATAACGCACGTCAATATATTAAAACTGGCATAATGTAACACCTGTTAAAATGTGAAACTTGTCAAAACGTGATATCTTTCAAAGCGTGGCACCTGTCAAAATGCGACAACTGTCAAAATATAACACTTGCCAAAAGTGACACCTGTCAAAACGTGACATTTGCCGAGCAAAGATAGACGCGACGGCGCATACACTTTCAATGCCGTGCAAAGATTCAACACCCCATCTGCAACTTTTTTATTTGACCTTTGCCGACGCATTTGACCTTTGCGGACGCTGAAAATCATGCGGTTCAACTCAAAATCAAAAACTGAGATCCTTGCCACGTGTAATATCGAACAGAAACAAACCAACCACTTTTTATGCAAGAAAGTAAGATTCCTCTTGAAGCCCACGTTTTGGGTACCGGAAAAGAAAAAAATGGTAAAGATAAGCCGTAGTACGTTATAGCGGGAAAGTATGTTGGTGGCTAAAGTCCTAAAGTAATCTGCATTACGTTATAGTGAGAAATTATTTATAACAAAAGCTCAAGAAAATTTTTTCAGTAAAACCTATGAAATGACTGTAGATGTGACAACACCGCTCTTCTTGATAATTGGAGGTTGGACGTTTCTAATTCGCCCATTGAAGGTTTGGAGTGTAAAGTGGATACCTTTTCTAATGGTTGTTTTTCGAGAGGTAAATCGAGGTTGACTGGCAAAATTTACGAGCCTTAATAGCATTTTTTACGCTTTATTTTTTTCTTGCGGTAACGATTATTTAACTATTTGCATTTTGGTGAATTAATAAAATACATTTTTAAATTGGGAGGGATTGGGGGAATTCCCTAAGACGTTCTCTGTGAGGCCTTTTGTGAGTCAGCAAAAGGGACAGTTTTCAGATTTTTATATTTTTATAAAATTCAAAAGGATAATTGACCACATATTGTTCAATCCTCCATATCTTCAATCTTCATTCCTGATCTTCTATTAGTGCCAAAGTGATAAAATTAGAATCAGTCAATCTGTCCATGCCATTTTCTGTCCTTGTTTTTGATATAAAATTAATTTACCAATTTTGTGCATTTTATCTTTCAAAGTACGACATGTAACAATGTCTACAAGCACTGCACCCCGTCTGGACTTCAAACAACTACCCCTTGGACTACATGCCCTAACAGCCGTTGAACTACATTGCTTTGTTTGTTATGGACCGTGATAGTGTGTCATCACTGGTTCTACACATAACAGAGTAACCATAGCAACGCTGTCATAGTTGTCAGTTTAAAAGTGTAGTAACCATAGCAACGGTGTCATAGTTGCATGTACTTTATTACTCAGAGTTCTATGCTGATCTTTTGAACAAATCTCTGTATTTCTTCTGTAATTTTGAGGCCTCTTACGCGCCAGCAAATAGGCTACATGACCACGACAACTCCGAAGCTTTGCAACTTTAAGAAAAAGAAGAAGACACATCAGTGAACTCCAAATACCACTTTATAATATTGGCTTTTATAAGTTTTATGGTATAATATTTTTTGTTAAACAAATAAAACATACAGTGTACATTTATCTAGACCTTGCCCAGTATTACGTATGCCGACCTTAAGTCTGAATTGACCTTTGGCACTCGAATCAATTCATTATTCACACTCGAATCGATTTAGAGAGGCTGTAAGAAATTCAGTTTAATATTTTCGGCTCTTATCATTCCAAGTTTTCTTTTTCGAATTAGAGATGAAGGTTTTGACCCGACATTTTTCTTTCTTATTTTTAAGCTGATTGTATTCAAAATAGTAAATAATTTAAATGTAATATCGTTCAAATCGTATTCTGTCTATGGTTTTTCAAAGGTTTAATGAATGTTTTGATTGTAATTTCTTGCATTGTTTAGTTACTAATCGAAATAATCAAGGTGAGACGTTTAGACCAGCGCAGATGTCTTTGAAAATGGTAAAAAGTGAAATAAAATAATAGTAGGATGAAACCCATTGGAAAAGGAAGAGAATATAACAAACATGAAAGGAAAAATAATTGGGGGGAAGTGGAGTTTTTAAGGGTAGAAAAGTGTTTATTTCGATTTCCGGAAAAACTACAAGTCCTATGGAAAAAAGTTAAATGGTAAAGTTGTAGGTAATAAAAAGATCTACAACTTTTGAATATACACTTTTTTCAAATAACCTCAAAATTTATGTGAAAAATTCAAATAACCAAGTTTTTGGTTTTTTATTTTTAACTTTTACAAAAAAAAAATTTTTTTCACGAAATTTGGTGAAAACTTACCTTTTTATGTCCCAAACACTGTAATTTTTTTGTTTTAAAATATTTATTTTTTTAACCTAATTTTCAATCGAAAATTCTCACGTCAAAATACCTGCTTTTTTAAAGAACTCGGAGGGCTTTTTGTTCGTTGAAATCTCTACTTTTTGATGATGTAAAAAAAATATACATTACTATGGTAAATGTTCTCAAAAAATGCAAATAAGAAACGAAGAAAACTCCGAATTTCTTTTTTTTAATCATCATGTACAATTTTGAGCTATTTCTTAAAATGTATACTTTAATTACTCGAAAAACGTAAGATTCCGTGTTACATTGATAAAAAATGAGTAATTAAAGTATAAATTTAAATAAATAGCTCAAAATTGTACATGATGATTTAAAAAAAAAGAAATTCGAGTATTCTTTTTTTCTTATTTGCATTTTTTGAGAACATTTACCATAGTAATGTATATTTTTTTTACATCATCAAAAAGTAGAGATTTCAACGAACAAAAAGCCCACCGAGTTTTTTAAAAAAGCAGATATTTTTACGTGAGAATTTTCGATTGAAAATTAGGGTGCTTTTTCGATATTAAGTCAAATTATGGTTAAAAAAATAAATATTTTAAAACAAAAAATTACAGAGTGTTTGGGACATAAAAAAGTAAGTTTACACCAAAATTTGTGAAAAAAAATAAATTTTTGTAAAAGATAAAAATAAAAAACCAAAAACTTGGTCATTTGAATTTTTCACATACATTTTGAGGTTATTTGAAAAAAGTGTTAATACAAAAGTTGTAGATCTTTTTATTACCTACAACTTTGCCGTTTTACTTTTTTCCATAGGACTTGTAGTTTTGTCGGAAATCTAGATAAACAGTTTTCTACCCTTAAAAACTCCCCCCTTCCACTTTTCAACTTCAGATTATTTTTCCTATCATTTTTGTCATATTCTCTTCCTTTTCCAATGAGTTTCATCCTACTATTATTTTATTTGGTTTCAAAAATTATCGCAGAAAAATTTTGTAGGTCCAAAAGATTTTTTACTTTCTCAGATTTGTGTTGTAAATCTTTTGCTTATTTTTTATATTCATTTTATCTCTTTTGCCGAATTTCGACTACCACAGAATTTTTTTGTAGATTTTTCCCAAAAAACTCATTTTTTGCTGCCGCAATTCGCCAAATTTTATTTTTAAATAATTTTGATTTCTCAAACTGTTTTTACCTTCAATTTATCCCTTTTTGCTGGTAAATTTTATTTATTTTTGATTAAATTCGTAAAAAAAAATTTACCCCTTTTTTATATTCATATTTTGGCAAACTAATCCCTTTTAAAAGCTGTTTTGGTACTCTATAAATAAAAAAATATTTGTACCCCACTTTCCCCCATCTATTCTAATACTTCCTTGAACCTATGATACCTTTAAAAGACATTGGAAACTAATTTTTGTTTGTTATAAATACAACTAATATTGTTTATTAAATATCGTTACAAATGTTTTGGAAATATATATGTCCTTCCATTTTTTTAAAAGATAGATACAAAATAAACAGAAAATTCTCCGTTAGACTGTGATTTTGTTTTGTTATAGATCAAGGAGGGTACACGGCCAATTTTTTTCTTTTATTATATTTAAAAAGTTTACGTCATAGATAAAAATAACTCGTTCTGACTAACAGTGTTTTCATTTATTACATTACAAATACGCAACCATTGTTTTAATCGGCGTACTTACAGAAAACCAGGTTAGTTTATTAAATTCGCCCTGGGTCCCTCAGGTAAGACCAAGCCGATTTTTAAGGGGGGGAGGCTGTTTTTCACCCGGGGAGGTTTTTGTCTATCGTTCAGAGAAGTTTTTTCTAATATTTCAAGTAAAGATACAGAAATTTTCACCTTGAGGGGGGTTCCAACCCCCAAAACCCCTCCCCTGCGCATGGGCCTGTCTGCTTCATGAATTTGAAAGAATACTACGCAATGGTTTTATTATGGGACGAAGACACTCTGGCGTGAATCCGAACTTTTGGCTTTTTAAGTTTCGCATATACGTTATAAAATATTTTTAATTCAGGAATTCCTTTATTAAAATTTCCAATCCCCTATAACAGTATGATCATTCGGAAGTGTTGACTACTAACTTTTACAAATGAAACAGGTGTCTTAGAACAACGTAGAAAACGGACGGACATACGAGAATGCTCGTGCATAATTCGCTTGGCAGGTAATAATTCATCATTCAACTGTGGGTTCTGATTTTTATTTAACTTGAAGTTGAAGTATGTAATTTTGTACAAAAATAATTTATATGCACCCACATGTAAGGTTCAAGTTCCTAGTGCGTATTTCTTTTGTTTTTAGAAATAAAAAGATTGTAGATATCATAGAACGAAACATAAAATATTCTCTGCTGAATCAGAACGATGTTGAGGGCCAGAATGCTTAAAGATTTGGCGCGCGGTCAGTCGATCTTTTTACACATACGGGATTTCTCAGTTCTAGTATATTTTAAAAGAGCCATTATGTTCCTTCTGGAGTACCACAAGGAAGTGTCCTAGGACCTGTCCTGTACTTATTGTACACATGTGATATTCCAGAGTTAGAAAACAATACCATAGCCACCTTCACCGACGAGACTGCCATTCTAGCAGTAGGACAGGGCAATGAAGAAGCAACTCACAAGCTGCAAACATCTGTCCACCTTATCTCTGACTGGACGAAGAGATGGAAAATTAAACTTAAGGATAGATCATATTCCAGTCAGAATAAACAATAACCTGATTCCATATTCAAACACAGCAAAATAAAGGTATTACCTTAGATGCCAAACCCCGATGGAAAGTGCATGTTAAAAAGAAAAGAGAAGAACTTGGACTCAGAGCTGGGTAAAGCACTTTTGGAAAGTGCTTCAATTACCAAGCAGAAAGCACTTCAATCGAGTGCTTTAGAGTTGAACGTACCAAATACTTTTTATTTTAAAAGTGCTTTTACTGTCAAGCACCAAGCATCAAGCACGAAGTATTTGAAGCCCTTGAAACGTTAAAAATATTTGATAAAGCTCCAAGCTTAAAGCACTTTGAAAGTGCTTAAAGCCCTTTAAGAGTGCTTGAAGCTTTAAAAGTCGTTTTAAAAAATAGAAGAACTAATTTTAAGAAAACTAGTGATAGTAAGGTATTTTATATTAAAAGAATAGGAATACAAAACAAAGTAACATAACAAAACAAAATTCTCTTTTTTCTTAAAAGAATAGGAATACAAAACAAACATAAAAAAACAAAATTGACCTGAATCGCAGACGCATAGATTTTTTTCCAAATTTTCAAGCTGAGACTTGTCTAAGAAAATAATTCGAGAACTTTTAAAAGTGCTTTAATTTCTGAAAAGTTCTAAAAAGGTTTAATTTGAATTACTACAAATGTAATTGAAGCACTTTGAAAGTAATTGAAGCACTTAAAATAATTAAAGCACTTTGAAAGTAATTCAAGCACTTCCAAAATTCCCCGAAAGGCTTGAAAGCCACAAGCATTTGTACAAAATGCTTTAATTACAAAGCACCAAATACTCTTTTCCAGAAGTAGTTGAAGCACAGGGCTTAAAGCACCGAATGTGCTTCAAGCACTTTAGTAAAGCACTTTCCAAAAGTGCTTTACCCAGCTCTGCTTGGACCTTGAACTGAAATATAGAAAAAGGTACTGGCTAATTGGAAGAAACTCCACACTCTGTCTCTACATAATAAGCTTATGCTTTATAAGCAGATACTTAAGCCTGTATGGACCTATGGAATCCAACTATGGGGATGCGCCAAAGCCAGCAACTTAGCAATCATCCAAAGATTTCAAAACAAAGCACTGAGAAACATAGTAGATGCCCCTTGGTACATTCGCAATAGTGATCTCCATAGGGATTTGGAAATGGACACTAACCAGACCATCAAGAAATTAGCCAAGAGTCATGAAGAAAGACTTCATCATCATGCTATGCAGCTCCTTGACAATACTAGGTTAGAAAGAAGACTTAAGAGCCCTTTGAGTTAGTTTAGTGTTTTTAGTGCAAAAGCAGAGCTTGTGTGTGCACGTTAAAGTTTATTGCAATCCATTCGACAGAACCTAAGGAACTCTGATGAGTATACCTTAGTTTTAAGTTTCAAACTATATTAGATTAAGTTAGAATTAAATTGCTCATTGGTCACTGTTGACCAGATTGTAATATACTAAATGCCTTTATGGGTGATTAATAAAAAAATTATGTTAATTAAAGCGGGCGTTTACGGATTTTTTAGTTTTTCCAACATATTTTTTATCAGAATCTGTACAACTAACTTAAATTAAATCAGATCAGGCGACCTAATAATTTGATTATGGCGAAAAAACTAATTAACCAGAAATCAACTCGAATAACAAACGAAAGTCATTGAAATATTAAACTAGTTAAACAAATCGATTTAATATGCAAATGGAAACATGAATTTGAAGGTTCCTGAATAAACCTACCAGCACTAGCATCGTCAATGCAAGGTCTTTTGTCTATTTTAAGGCGACTTTAAATTCGTTTTCAATCTCGAAAACTGTTACTTATTGCACATTTTCGCAATAATATTTTATTGTTTTGTTTTTGTAGAATTATTTTAGTTGAGAATATTTATTATTTTACGCTATTTTGCGACATGAAAATAACTTGAAACCAGTTAAACTCGACAATTTTCTAAAATTCCTATAATTAGTCGACTAATTAAATTTTTAAAATGTAGGTCCAAAACATAGCCCCTAATTCAATAAAATAAACCACTCGAAGGGCCACTAAACTTTTACAACTAGCTACACCTGTACCTAGAACTGCAGGTACAGATTTCAATTGCTATAAAAGAGAAGACAAGTATTGCAAAATTTTGCATGTATGGTTGAACTCAGATTTTTTATCCAAATGTTACAAATGTTTCCTGTCAAAGTCAACAAAGTGTGTTCTACTTTTAGCAATACAGACATACAGGATTAATTCTTGATGAAAAAAAAATATTGTAAAAAGAAAAAAATGTAAAAAGGTTTCGAAAAAATCCAGGGAGATTATACTTGTACTAAATTATATTATTCTACAAACAGCGAAAACATAAACGAATATTTACGGCCCTCGTTTGATATCCCTGTGGCACACCTCTCCAGACCACATCTAGTTCCTTGACCTAGGTCTCTCGTAATGAATGTTACGTACCGAAGAAGATGCAAAAAGAGAAGCAAAAGAGAAGAGGTGAAGAACCTGTCGAGAGATGCATCGAAGAGAGTGTTAAGCCCTTTATACATTGAGATCGGTTTATTTCGGGTTGTTGGTGTACTGTGATACGACAAAAAGCACTCCCTACAAGTGGTATCATATATTTGTCATATGACATACTTTATCGAAACGCCCAGGAACCAGGAATTAGAGCTACAGTATGTACACTGATGGTTCACAAACTTACTACATGGTTCCCAAGTCCTTGAAGTTGAAATTCGTAGTATTGTCTGCTGTAAAATATCAGCAGGGGATACCAGGGCAGACAGATTCTAATCTGCTCCGTCAGACAGTCAGGAAGGCTTGGGCGTGGTGTTAGATCAAATCAAAACTAATCTGAAACTTCCTACAATATCTTAAAACCTTGGCGAAACATAAAAAAATAAGCTAGCACCCTAGGAGATATTAGAAAATGGCTCCACAAAGTTCTAGACAAGGTCCAATCTAACTTATGCAGCTGTACTGGTCAGAATACGTTGTTTATATAAATAAAGTGTCGATAATGGGAAGTAGTCAACTCTCTGTCAGATAGAAGTTACCAGAAGAAGTTTACTAAGAAGAAAGCTCCCAAAAGGGCGTAATGTACCTAACGTAGGTTTCAATTATCCAGAATTGTAGTAATTGACGAACCATCTTCCAGATTCCCTCCTAGCTAGTAACGCAATATTGTCAGCAGAAGTTACGGTTGTGGCGTTCGTTTTATAAACAGTCAGGAAGGCTTGAGCGTGGTGTTAGATGATCTGGAACTTCCTACAATATCTTAAAATCTTGGCGAAACATAAAAAAAATAAGCTAGCACCCTAGGAAATATTAGAAAATGAGAAAGCTGTTACCTTAGCTCGTCAAAGTTCTACAAACTGGTTCACAGGATCACCTATGATCATCACTCTATCTGAAAAAGTCCAAACTGTATCGGTCAGAGTACGTTGTTTATATAAATAAAGTGTCGATAATGGGAAGCAGTCCACTATCTGTCAGGTGGAAGTTACCAAAAAAGAAAGCTCCGAAAAGAAAGGGCGACACGTAACATAGTTCCAGATTCAGTCATACTGTTAGTAATGCAATATTCTCAGCAGAAATGACAGTTGTGACGTTCGTTTCATCATCACTAATTATTCTTCTTGTTTTGCTCCAGATACAATTCTGGAAGTTGTTCTGGTAACTTGTTTCTGGTTTTTTATTAAATTATGTGAATTCATTAGCGTTGCAGATGTACCGCTCGGATGTATAAACGGCTTAAGAGTAAGTAATAGTGAGCTAGGTTGTGCGAAGATGCAGAGCATTGAGCTTGGGGCTGGAGCATTCAGTCACTCACTCCCCGGGCCGTGAAATGGGTCAAGCATGGAGGAATGGCGGTAATATCGCCAACTAAAGATGGATGTAGTTGGTTCTTCGGCTCGACGACCGCCAGCGACTCGCCATCGCTATCGTCAGGTCGCCGGCCCAAGAAGCCGATGCCCTTTCTCAGCTTTTTACTCTTATCTATGCGCCAAGACTTAAGTAATAGCGCAAATTAGAATTTTCTTAATGTGAGGTGCGCCGCCTGTGCGGCAGAAGGTGAATTTTCGTTCCAATTTTAGAAGTTTTAATACTTTTGGGTATTTCGACGCCCTAGAAGGGAAATAAATGATAGTTCAATGACATAAAATTTGGAGTATTTTAGAAAAGAAAACTTTGCCATTTATACTTCTCTTGTTGGAATAACATAACTTTCTATGATTTTTGTTTTTACACAAACCAAGTGAGATTTGTAAGTTATGTTACATTTCTTACACTTGTTTGTTTGTTCTGTTGCTATTTAGAGTAGTGTATATTGCTCTGACAGAACCGATTAGCTCTTCGCAACCATCAAACTCGATGAAAAAGTTCTAATAACACTAGTTGTTTAATTTTCAGATAATTAAACATGTAAACTCATATTCGTTCAACCGGCAACGCCGCACCAAAATACATTTGCGAACGGCGTTCAAACCAGGAAGCGGTTTCATCAAAAGATAATTTTTTTTACTCTATTTCACAATAAAATATCACGCCATAGTCTGCGGCGCGGTTCTAACCGTTTCGTCTAGACAATATAAAAAACCCACGCTAACGAACTTTCTAGAACAATTGTGCAATCCGGAAGGGATAAATTTGAAACCGATAAACTTCGCCGATTTTAAAATCCGTTTGCATCAAGCCCTCATTATGAGCGCATACTCCGGGGTTACAGAAAACCTCGTCAATAAATTCATTTTTCATAATGCCTCTTAGTACGGCAAGTGAGTGCGTCTTTAACTGCGAATCAGGTTAGACCCTCCGTTGACACCAGCTCAACGTAAAAATATTTTGTTTATCACAGTGTGTCTCTAGCTGCGAATCAGGCTAGGACCCTCCAGTGTCTTTTCATCACTCACGCAGAACACACGCAAAAATAATATTTTCTGAATGATGCGATCATTTCTTTTTAATTCGTTTTCATTAATATGTGTTAGTGCTTGTTAAACACATATTAATTATAATACTTGTTCATTGATTACTAGTTTAATGTAATCTGTTGTTACATTGTTGTTTTATTCATTTATTTATTTAACAGTTTAATAAATGGTTAAATAAAAGTGTTCATTGTTTTTGTTGAATGAAGTTGAGAAGACAAACCTACTACAGTACACACATACTCAATCTAAAAAATACAGTCCATTAGAAATTCGAACTACGATGCAGTTTAAAAAGGCGGTAACACATTGTTGGCCGTCCTGGGAAACTGGCACAACATAGGGTTTATTCCAGAACCCTCAACACTAGTGCAGCAATAAAAGTCTTCTTTAATTAAATTTGTTCGTGACCTTCAAGACCTATCATAATTCGCAAAAACTGTCTCAACTACCATCTATAAATATTTACCAAAAGCCAGAGATTTGTATCACTTGAAGGATTTGGAATGCATCGCGATTATTTCGCGTATTAAAAGAAAATCCACTCTACTTCCCAAGTAGAATTATTGGCGCTTATTATTTGGTCCAAAAATAATTTATTTAGAGTATGTACGTACTAACTTTGTAATAATTTATGGTGCGAAAAAAATTGGATGTGGCATTTATATACTACTTCAAAACTAATGTTAGATACTTCATAGATCAAAGGAAGATGAATTGAAAAACGTGACATATGTTTCTATAAAGTAGAATGAATTATATCTATGAATATTTTTAAAGTATTTCAGTATGCTTTATCGTCTGTTTTTAAAATAAAGGGCGAAGTATTTTTGATTGGGTACTAGAAGGAACCAAAAATATTCTTCCTCTTCCAGTTAATATGGAATCCAATTTCATTGTTTTTGGATCATTCCCAACTCCTAATGTAAGTGCAAGTTCTTCTTGCGTTTGGCACGAATCTTGATTCAATAAAGCTTCCAATTCGGCATCTTAGCACACTTTCGACCTTCCGGTACGTTTCTTTGTCTTCGAAGTCAAATTCACCGTTGTAAAACTTTTGAAACTGCTCACTACAACTTCTCTCACTTATGAACTTATGCTTCTACAAGCAATCGATGCGCCTCAGCTGCAGATTTCTTCAAATTAAAGAAGTAAATCAAAAGTTTCCGCAAATGACGTTTGTAAGTACAAAAGACTGATATTTTAAGGTTATGTTGTTGACTGACGTCCAACCTTACGATAATGACGTTTTACGTCTGACGATTTTAACCATAAATTACTGGTGACTCCAATTATCGGAATTTTGGTGCTGTAACAGAGTCGTACTAAGGAGAAAAACATAAACTGTCAATATGACGCTCCAATCATTCCACGTGAGAAAATAAATAATAAATTCGAGTAAATAACATGCGTGATTAAAGAAAAAATATTTACAAACGGATTTGAGTCGGAATTAGTGTTTTTCTGAAAAATAAATATTTGCCAAAACAGGTCGAATATCCGCACTCCGAAACCTCTCATTACCAAAACAAAACATATGTTAACATTCACCCCGTAAGTATATAAGTGCCCAACTCATATTTACATAAAAATACCGAAATAATATGGCTTGGATATCTTGCAAACTATTAATTACGTACGATTGGAAAAAAGAACTTTCACTCTGTAATTCCATAATGTATAAGGTAGTAAGGACGGTATTACCGAGTGTACGGGTAATTTTCTTTCTTCGTTTCGCAGATGTCGAGTTGATTTGTCGGTAAAACTACAATATGACAACGAAACAAAAATCGTACTTATTACCACATAGTCGATGCAGCGGGAGATATCGAGTAGAGTCTCAAATTTTAAGAAAGATTACAAGAAGGTGAGAGTTCTTTTTCAACCCTTCGAAGGTTGAAGGAATGTATGAGAACAATCATGAGGGGTTTTACGGGTTGGAACCCCCCTCAAGAGGAAAATTTCTGTATCTTCACTTGAAATATTAGAAAAAACTTTTCTTTATACCATTTTTTTAATTTACCCCCCCCCCCCCCCCTCGAGCCAAGCCTGCGCACGGGCCAGGAAACAGAGCTCGATTTCCTTTTATTGACGCACATCTGCAAATTCCTTCGTTTCGCATTACGAGCTTCCCTAATAGACTTGAAGACAATATCTTTAAATGGATTAAAAATTATTTTCCACTTCATAAAATACATCTCTTGCATTCTTTTTGCATACGGTGTTCCACATTGTCTTCACAACTAGTTCTTAGTAATTTTCACCGTTTTCTTTCTTCATATTCCACGCCCAATCTTTCAGGATTAGGTTTAGTTGCTCTAAACTTGTAGGTTCCAAAAGCTCGTATTTCTTTGCCTTGCAGAATTCCGTAAACTGTTTCCATATTGACGTATGGATTTTAACGGTATTGTACGGTATAGTAGAACCCACTTGTTTAGGAGAATGAAAAAACGTTATAAAAACAAAGGATATCGCTAATAGAAGGAATGCTGATGAATCTGGACATTTTTGAGCAGTTTAATGTCGAAAACACCATACACTGTCCATATACATAAAAATAAAATAATATTTTGGCTATTAGGACCACTTTGTAAAGATTCAATAACCAACTTAGCTGGATATCGTTATAGGGGAGAATGGCGTATAATTATTTAATATGAATTTACATTTTAATTTCTATAACGCATATCAAATACTATTAAACGAGCAAGGTTTGTATGTGTGTGTGTATGTGTGTGTGTCCAGAGGATCTCGAAATCCACTCGTCAGAATTCCTATCTAAATCGACAGAAAATGTAGGTCTCATGTCTGTGAAAATTCGATCTTCCGAGATATTTACAAGAAAAGTTAAGCTTTTAGTTTTATTTCCTAGCAACGGCAGAGATAATATAACTTGTTTCTATAGTAATATATACTATAAAGGAGAGAGAAGAGCAGTAAAAGTGGGGATATAACGTCACATTCCATAGGCGTACTTTGCGATATAAGTTTCTATAATAAATAAGGTCACAGCATATAAAATATATATACGCACTTCGTAGATTAAATTTTGAAGTTATATTATTTACAAAAAATAAAAATAAACCTTATGCATCTGACACTTTAACATTGAACGAATTAAATTTAACCAATAAATAACAAGGAGGATTATATGTTGGGATTAAACTTTTTTTAATCTCTTGGCATTAAAAGTAACGCTTCAGTACTTACCTAAACTCAAAGATTAAAAAAAAAGTTAGTTCAAGAACTATCTTTAAAAGTCACTGTCTTCACTAAAACTACTGGTATAACTATAATTGTCTTTTCTGAGGTTTATTATTATAGGTTCTACTAAATTATCCATTGATATATCCACTTTCCTAAATGAATTTTCCACATTTTTAACATGATCAATGCATTTTCCCCAATGTTCTCTATTTTGTTTTTATGTTGCCTTGTTATTACTAATAATTCTGCCTTCAAGGATTTAGGAGGACTGATAATAATTTTAGAATGAAGCCATTTTGAAATATATATTAATACAAAATTCTGAATCAATTAAAATACATACGATACGGCTATGATTGGTCCTAATAGCCAAAATATTATTTTATTTTTATGTATATGGACAGTGTATGGTGTTTTCGACATTAAACTGCTCAAAAATGTCCAGATTCATCAGCATTCCTCTTTGTGTTTTCTCATAAACAAGTGGGTTCTACTATACTATAAAACAACTGATCCGAAGAAAAGTGCATTTGTTTTATTTACAAAAAAAGATACCTACTTTGGATAAACTTTTAGTAGACATTAATGGAGACGAAACTTTGCCAAACGTTAAAAGAGACAAATGGTGGAAAACTTTACATGAATTAGACTTCGTTTGGGAGAAGAACGATAGAAAATCTGCGCTTATAGAGAAAGATTAAATTATTTGTTAGAGTAGGCAATATTTAAGGAAAATTAGGAAATTAATAAGAGAAGACAAAAATATTTTTTATTTAGATGAAACATGGATAAATGAAAGGCATTTTGTTAAAAAAGTTTGGCAAGATAAACAGGTTACAAATGCTCATCAGGCTTTTATAGAAGGCTTGTCTACTGGCTTAAAATTTCCAAAAGGATTTGTTGATAGAGGCTTGCTAGAATTTGTTTCAAATTCTACGAAAGAAGAAGAAATGACTGCTGATGTTTTTGAGGAATATTTCAGTCAAATGATAGATTTATTACTGACCAATTCTGTAACAGTTATGGACAATGCCAGTTACCATTCAAGATTAAAGGAACCGTTACCTAACACTAAATGGAAAAAGCAAGAACTCTCCGATTGGCTAATAACCAAAGAAATAGTGGCAGAAAAGGGATTACTCAAAAAAGAGCTATTGCAGTTATGTAAACAACATTCACCAAAATTTAGGAAGTATAGTGTAGATGAAATAGCAAAAGAACATGGAGTTAAAGTGTTGAGGTTACCAGCTTATCACTTAACCCCATTGAACTAATCTGGGCTCAAATGAAGGTGGCGAGAAACAATACAACATTTAAACTTCAAGATGTTCGTTAACTATTATGTGACTCCATATCAAAAATTTCACCGGACAATTGGCAAAACGCTATAAGACATGTCATAGCAGAGGAAGAGAAATTCTGGAAACTTGATATGTTAATAGAGGAAACAATAGAACCAATTATTATTTCTGTGAATCCTAATCGGGAGAAAACGATTTACTTATTTAGGTATGTAACTCTATATTTACATTAATTATAATAAGTTTATATGACGCTAGTACCCGAAATACAAACAAACAAATGTATATGGAATCACCCCGTATTTTTAAAAACGAAATATGAGTGTTTTATGAGAAAATATTTTTTTGCAAATATTTTTTTTAGTATCTATATCATATAAATTTGGCTGTGTGTATATTTATTATTAAATTTTAAGGAAATGTCCTAACCTAATATCTAGTAGGTATACTATTTTTATAAAAATAAATGTGGTTACTTAATATTGACATTTTACTATTTTTTATATTAAATTAATTTCGTGTTCCCCGTCACTGAGGTATAGAATTATTGGTTAATGAATTGTACAATCCGGTACCTTTGCCATAAAAACTGTGCTATCATGCATTTTCAAACGGAGTATAGTATATAAAGTATTTTTTTATTAAAATATAAATAAATAGAAAAGCGTTTTTTCTGCCAACATTTTATTTTTTAATTGCCAGATTCTTCTACGTCATTAAGCAAAAACTGTTTATTGAACAATATATAAAAAAACTGCTCCGTATAGTTTGTCAATAGGAATCGCACTAATCGACCCTGATTTGGCGGCCATTTGTCGAACGTTAAAAGTTAAAAGTCGCTCGGGGATTGCCGTGAAACGGCGACCTCTAGCGTTGAACACTAGAGGTCAACGGGGTAATCGTAAATTTGCTAAACGGAGGTAGAGGTGTCACGACGACGGTTTTTAGTTTGTGGAATTATTTGCGAAATCTGAAAATTTGAATAAACATGCAAAATAAACAAATAATATATAAATTACTTGATTTGCTATAATTAAAATTCATCCTTAGGGTATGATGAGATAAAGTTATACTTTTTCTCGCGGCATAGTTCAGAGAAATCACTCACAGTCCTCTACTGCCCTTACAACAAAAACGAAAAAAGTACGTGCAATTAATAAAAAAGTACATCAAATCAATGGACGTCAACATTAATTTTCAGCAGATGACAGCTATAATTAATACAATAAACGTTCGTACGTAAATTTTCTTAATCCTAAAGTTACGATTTTTGTACGTAAAATCAATAAAATATGAGCATAGATTTATGATCGCAATGATAGGCCTGTGATAGCCGGTTATCAATGTTACGAACGATGGATATTAATATCTGGTTAATGTTTTTAAAAACAATGAAAAGTAAGTACACATCTACGATCTCTGTACATTAAAAACATAAACAAAAAGCATGGGTCTACGATCGTCGGTTATTAACAATAATTATTATTGTACTGTCCACAAAACACAATCTGTAGCGGAACACCTAACCTCTGCATGTGGTTGCACTTATATGAGTTATGGGCGCGGCGCGAAGAGTTAAACATCTAGTTGTTCGTAATATTAATGTTCGTAGAGATTGATTTACTATTAGGCAGCACTATTTTGGCGCGTTTTTAAGCAAAGTCAATGGTGGCATTCATATATTTAACGTTTAGTGTTCATCAAAACAATGGTTTTAATGCTAAAGTACATAATCGAAATACATATTTGTATTATATTAAGGATACAGTTAATTAGTTTTTGATGTATTGCGTTTATTGCCTTACGATTTTTCGGTTATTGTTTTAATGCACTAGTTAATTGTTTTATGACGTGAAATTATTCTCCCAATTACCGAATCATAGCATTAATGTCCAAAAAATTGACGACGATAGTTTATTGATTTTACCAAATAATTTTGGATTTTTCGAAGCGAATTATGATATAAAAAATCCAAGTCTCCCACGAATCATATAATCCAAGGTCGAATCTCGGCACAACGTAAAATCTATTGTCGTTATTTCAAAATTTCACCGTGAATAATCAATTACCTCGTAGACATCTGCATCAAGTCGAAGCCTTTTGACATTAGAAAAACATCATTCGTTGATTTTTTGACCCAATAAAATGCGCTAGAGGTGGATAAACTGGAAGATCACGATACTTTCACTCACCCATTGCATTGATATTGCTCGGTTTCTCCGACTGAACTCACGAAAATTGAAAATTAAATGACGGGGGGTCGAAAGTTCATGCGCTAACGACTTTGTTCTTCTCGGTGCTCTAAGACGATATTATAATCCGTTTTGATGAGGAAATAAATCATGTTTTCTAAATCTTCGACTTTGGTAAATTCATTATAGTTATTTATTATTTAAACCTAAGAGCAAAAACGACGAATAAAGCTAAAATTTCTTTAACATTTATTAGTAGATACTATTTTGACACTAGCCTACTTGGTAAACGAAATCTAGCCTAGCTGGTAAACGAAATCTAGCCTACTTGGTAAATGAAAATATGACTTGATTATATTTCGTTTACCAAGTAGGCTAGTGTCAAAATAGTATCTACTAATAAATGTTAAAGAAATTTTAGCTATATTACCACAGGAAGACATGATTAATATGATTTATGTTTTAGGAGAATGCGCAAACCTACAATGTACATCACGTTTCATGTAGTAATTTAATACCATTTAATTTGTGTACGTAAAATACATGATTTTTCCGTTATCATAAAATATTTACAGTTTTCCATTAACTTATACCCTAACTATACTGTTTCGTTTGAAAGCTTATTAACAGTACTAACAAATTGTAAAAAGACTTATAGGGTGATCCATTTGAAAATTTTGAGATATTGCTTGATTTGAGTTCTGTTTCACCCTGTATTAAAGAAGCCACAGATAAACAAAGTAATTAATAGTGAGCACAGCCAACGATATAGGAATGACATTTGAGTACAATGGCCTTTTTGAAACACCCGTATAATATATTAACATGCTATATTTTTTTAACGCCCCCGATGAGATATTTTCGATTCTTGAATAAAATATAGTAGGTTCCATTTAAAAAAATGTAAGTTTGTGCTGCCACGAGTTTTTGGAACACCCTGTATAATCGAAGCTATTTTCAAAATGTGCACCCAGTAACTGTACTAGCTCACACAAAATTTGAAAATTTTATCTCTTACCACAACGACGTAATCCTCCGAGGCCAGAAGTTTGGCCCACCCTGTATATTAATTCATCTGTGCTACAAGGAGCTTTTTCTAATGCTCTAAAAGTAGGAGTTATCAAAAAAAAACGGTCAAACTAATAAAAGTATGACATGTCATTTCCCCCAAATTTTTGTAATGTAAATCTATGTTGAGCAATACCAAAAGACTGGAACGAAAATTCAAGTAGGTGTATATGCGGGAACGACTTGTTTGAATGGATATTTTTGGAAAATCAAAGGTAAAGAAAAAACCTGCTTAATTAACACATGGCGACCCTTCTGAGTCCTCAAAATTCTGAAGTAAATGCTCTGGCAAAAAAAACAACACTTAATTGGAAAGAAGATCGGTCAAGGTTTATACAGATGTCTGGTCTTTGGGTATAATTCTAGTTATAATGTTGATGATGATGTTTGTCATTGTCAAATGATCCAAAAGGACTAATAAAGATTTATTATTACCTAACCTGATCCGCAATTTGAAATTGCCGATTTTTAAAGTTATTTTCTTGACCTCAAGTGAGATCACCCCTGACATTAATTGCATTTTATCATTGATTGACCGCAAGTAGAAAGAAAATTGTTTTGACCGCAAATGGCACGACCGCAAATGTGGGAAGACACCCTCGAGTATGCCCTTCTCAAATACTGAAAGGAATAAATTAATTTTTTCAGCCATCTCCAGTGCGTTTTTAATTTTTTTCCTTTTTTTATTTAGTATCTTATTTTTTTTTTTTCAGTAGATAATTAATAAGTGCGTAACGTTAAAAGTGGGTGATCCGATCATTTTCTAGTAGGAAACGTTTAAATTAAGCAACATTTTCCATTATAAATAAAAATAATAGAAATACTCGCATTTAGCGTTTTGTTGGAATATATGATGGAATCGAGTGTAATAACCCCATGGAGAAAGTTTCCGAACAAGATCGTCGACTCTTTTTACTTTCTACGGCAACGACTACGACTGATTTTATACGGACGATTATTATGCTACCTAGGCGGCAATTCATATGTACCAACTGCCCAAACGATTATTAAATAATTAAGAGGAAGTTGTACTATACTATAAAGCAGTGTACGCAAGGGTTTTGTAGTTCCTAACTTTTTAGGTTCATTTTTCATTTTTAGATAATGAAAAAATTTGTACTTGTTGTTAAAGGTATAATCTATGTTTCTATGTACTCACTTTTTCAAAATTTGATTTAGTTTGTTCTAAAAAAAATCGCAAAATTCCATGTTTTTTGATGATTTTTCCCATTTTTTTTAGAAAAGAACCAAAGCAAATTTCGAAAAAGTGAGAACATAGGAACCTAGATTACATATTTACCAACAAGTGCAAATTTTTTTATCCTTTAATAATACAAAATAAACCTTGAAAGTTAGGGACTACGAACCACTTGCATGGCAACATTTAATTTTCTACCTTAATTGGAAGAAAAGTGTAGCTGAAGCTTATGCGTTCAAAAATTATTTGCTTATTAAAAAATATTTTAAACGTAGGTTAAATCATCTAGTTACTGTCAATTTTGTTTAAATTCAGACTCTAATGTTTGACGTGCCTCATTCATACACTGTAAAAAATAATTAGTGATTTTAAATTACATACAGGGTGACCCAGAGGTGCGTGCATGCTCCATAACTTTTTTTCTACGCAAGCTATCGATTTGAGGTTTTTTTAAAACGATAGGACCGACAATGAGGCACATTCTAAAAATATTTCTATTTATATACAGGGTGGCCCATTAAGCGAGGTAACCGGCTGTATCTTGGAAAGTATTTGTGGGGAAAAAAATATCGATAGTAAAAGTGGTCAAGAGAAATTGCTGGAAATTACTTTTAAGATCTAAATTTCGCCCCTAGGGGGCGTTACTGCTATGTGCAAATATAAAATTACTATTATCTCAGAAAATCGCAGAATGAGCTATTACTTTGATATCATCATTTGAAACCTCATTTAATATTAGATACTTTTTTCTAGTGATATTTCATTGTATCTGTCATAATAAGTGAGAAGGAAGACCATGTATTTTTCATTTTTTAAATTTTAATATTTCGTTAACTATTCAATCTAACCGACTTATATTTTAGTGAAAACCGCATCTCGATATCCCTATTCGTTTTTGACTTATCGTAAAAAATGTGAAAAACTATAATGTAAATGTAAAAGATCAAAATTAGCAAATTAGCTAATCATAAGCAGGCTTTGGAATATATCGTAGTACGTAACCGTTGAACCAGGCGTGGAAAGAATCTGCTCCTGAAATGACGGCGATTTGGATACCTCATCGCGTAGTCTCTTGCAGTTATTGTAGCATTCTGAAAGCACTCAAAGTAAACTTGAATCATATCGACTGCTTCATCATTTGTAAAAGCAAAGGCATTTTGAATGCTTAACCGAAGACAAAATAAATAATTTGACGCTTCTTTGTAATACTGTCATTAAAAACATACGATATATTCCAAAGCCTGCTTATGATTAGCTAATTTATCTAAAATTTCACTAAAATATAAGGGTTTGTGGGGTTTATTTTGTAAAATTTGCGAGACTTATGCAAAATAAGAAATGTTTGACGGTTTATTCGAGAAAAAAATGAATCGAGTAGGCCGCTGTCGTAAAATTTGACAGATTAATACAATTTTGAAAAGAAAATGTAATAGAAACAGAAATACATTACAAAGTAAACAATTTTAGTAATACAATTTGCAAGAACATGAAAGAATGATTAAAAGGAAACATAAACATTTTTGATTTATAACAAATGCTCGTACTTAGGTCACCGTCACCATTATGTTCCACACAAAAATCATTATTTAATGTAATTTTCACCCTATTTTTCAGAGTGTACTCTGTACGACAAAAAAAGAAAGAAAAATTATCATTATTGGACAAGCTAAAAACCAAGATCTGACGTAACATAGTTTTAAAAACGAACCCGCTTAGTGCAGTCGGTTTTTTCCTTTAATGGTGGCACCGCAACGGCATGTTATTCAATGCTCATGGAGAATCATCGACATAGACCGTTAGATTAGAAATTATGAATTTTATTTGCCTGATAACTATGCAAAATTATGCACGTAAATTGCAGTTTCTTTTCTGTCTTTGTTCGTAATTTATCGGTGAAAAACTCACCGGCATCGACGATGGTGTAATAATCATTTAATTGGTGTGAGGTTACACAATATACGGTATTTATTTGATTTTTCTTTATTTTTAAATAAATTAAATTATCTATTTTCTCGTATATGATTGGAAAGCTTTTATGAAATAAAACTTCAGTACCATAAACATTTTTTACTTAAATTATTTATACTGAATTTAAAAACAAAATTTTATTAAATATTCAGAGAAGCATCAAATCAAACTAAGTTGATTTGTCAAGTCAAGTTTAATTTGACTTGAGAAATCATTTTTTTATACAGGGTGTTTCATAGTTAAACCGACATACGTTAACTGTAAATAGAGGGTACTTAGGTGATTCCAAATAACCTTGGTAAATGGGTCTAACGCCTTTAATAACCGAGATACGGGGTGTTTCATCCATTTCGGCCAATATTTTGATAAGCCGTAACTTTAGAACCACCCTGTAGATTTCTCTCATACTTGGTACAGGTATAGTGTGTTAATAGCCCAATCCCATAGTGTAAAACTACAATTAAAATTAAGATCCGGATTAAGAAGAATTTGCAAAATTTGAAAATCCCCAAAACAACACCCTGTATATCAGATTTTTTAAAATTGGGATGGATATTTGAAAAGAACGGAAAAAATGAGTTAAAGTGAAAAAAATTTTTAAGTGCACATCCCATTCTACTACTGGAGCTTTAACGTCAAATTACATCAAATGCATTTTTGTAAAAGTTGATAATCTCTAAAATAGCACCCTGTATATCAGATTCTTTAAAATATAATCCGATACCTATTTGAAAAAAGAAAAAAAAAACAAAAAAGATGTGTTATTGCCGAAGCTTACTGTTTAATGAGTTTTGTATCCGGAATTAATCCGAAAAATTAAAACTGTATATTTTTTTTTGTAGAACGCTCTTGTGCACTTATAAAAATATTTTAGTATATCAAATCTTTTGTCTTTTTTTTGTCTTTATCCGATTACATTTAAAAAATTTATATATATATATATATATATATATATATATATATATATATATATATATTGTGAAGATGATGAAGGTACAAAGAGTATAGAATAATGTTTTATAATGTTATAATCTTGATAATGTGAAAGAATTTGAATTAGATTTCGAGATTTTAAAATATTGACAATTAGTTAAAATTAAAATAAAACACAAAATACCCAGACTATTTACAATCCAATATTTTTCCAAAAGAGATAATTTGGCTTTTAAATATTAATTGAAACAGCACCTAAAAACGTAAGCAGATTTACTAAGAAATAAGAGAATTACGAATTAACTTTCCTTTGGGATGATTTAATGTGAGATAACTATGACAATGAATAGCTCTGATAACAACCTAAAAAAATTTAAAACCAAAATTAAATAATATTCAAAATTCAAAATTTTATTAACAATTTATTTGGGACAATCTTTATAATAAATTTTAATATCAGGACAACCTGTATGGCAAAATAAAATAAGGTGGTGACAACTATTTAAAATGAAATGTCAAGATACCAACTTTGTTAACTAAATTAGAAATTAATAAAATGTATGAAATTGGACATCAGAATATAAAGCAAAAATATGTTAATCGTTATAAATAAAATTATGAAAGCTAAAACACATAAAACTTATAATAAAGTAGCACAGAATCAAAATTTTGAAATAATTTAAGAGTTTTTGCATAACAGAAAAAAAAGAAAGTAGGGAGTTTTTTTAAAATGGTAGAAGAGAGTTCAGTATAAAAAAATTTAAGAATTTTGAATTTAAAAAAAATAGTTAGTTTTTTTGAGATGGTGGAAGTTTTTGAGTAGAGAAAAATTTAAGAAAATATCTCAGTTTTTTCCATTCGTTTCGAATGTCTGATCCAATTTAAAAAATATCTGATATACAGCGTGTTGCGTTGGCGATTTTCAAATTTTACAAATTTTTCTTAACCCGTATCTGGATTTTAACTGTAGTATAGTCCTTACATTATACGATTGGGCTTTTAAAAAATGATACCTGTACCAAATATGAAAGAAATCTACCAGGTATTTCGAAAGTTACTGCTTGTGAAAATGAAAAAAATGCATTTGATGTAATTTGACGTTAAAGCTCCAGTAGTAGAATGGCACTTAAAAAATTTTAAAATTTTAAAATTTTAAAAAATTTGATATACAGGGTGTTGTTTTGGGGTTTTTCAAATTTTGCAAATTCTTCTTAATCCTGATCTGGATTTTAATTGTAGTTCTTACACTATGGGATTGGGCTGTTAACACACTATACCTGTACCAAGTATGAGAGAAATCTACAGGGTGGTTCTAAAGTTACGGCTTATCAAAATATTGGCCGAAATGGATGAAACACCCCGTATCTCGGTTATTAAAGGCGTTAGACCCATTAACCAAGGTTATTTGGAATCACCTAAGTACCCTCTATTTACAGTTAACGTATGTCGGTTTAACTATGAAACACCCCGTATAAGAATTTGATATACAATTCGGTAGTTTTATTAAAGAACTGAAAAACATCCTGTTACCGAAACATTTACAAACCGAATCAGGAATACGACTATAGAATTTCCTCTATCAATTCATTCATGCGAATTTCATTCGAGTTATCACAGAAAGCGCAAAGATGCGAAAATTTTCCAATAAAATAAAAAGCGAAACTTGTACCGAAATGAACCCGCGAGTTCATCGACCGAACAAATCAATTTTGTTTTGGCAGTCATTCGTCTCTCTACGCAGGGTTATTGTAGATATAGTTTGCTATTTTTATTTTTGTATATTTCGAGTGTCAATGGCACTTCACAATCACGATAACACACAATTGCATAGAAACTTAAATCACGGTTCCTGAAATTAAATCGTTTTCTGTGTTTGAAGATCTGCGATGATATTAAATCATCCAGATGTATCGTCGAACACGCCTTATTGGCACACCGCCCTGTGTATCACGTAGTCTTCTAATCTGCAAACTGAAGGGTGGTTTCACCTCTGCCTCCTCTATTAACGTTCACAGGTGGCATATTTAACCAGTTGAGAATGTTCTTCTAGCATTGGCATAGAGCGAACAAATTGTACCTAGTGAAAGTATTAATAAAATTTTAGATTGACAGTTCTTATTCTAATCAACACAGTCTCACTCACTTTTAACAAAATCGTCATTCACTATGTGTCTACTTTAAATTCAATGTTTAAACTTTTTTAAAATTTTCATATTTTGGACCCCATTTTGAAGGTGTTCTCGAAGAGGTACGGAGGGGCACATCAAACTTTTTGATGCTCTAAAAAGCTACAGACTTACTACTAATTTTTTTCAGTGTAGCCCTCCACAGCTCCAACCATCTTGGCCAAAATATATTTTTATATTAAAAAACAGAAACATGGCTACTTTTTATAAAATTATAAAACGTCGTCCAATTTAAAATCTCTATCAACAAAAATTGACATTCCATGTACTTTGATTTTTAGTTATGATTTTGTGTCCCAAATAATTTAATGGTTATAGTCGAACTCAATCCTTTATGAGAATGAAAAAACAGCAAAGGATTACCGCCAATAGAACAAATGCTCATGAATCTGGACATTTTTGAGCACTTTAAAGTCGAAAACACGGTACACTGTCCATATACATAAAAATAAAATAATATTTTGGCTATTAGGACCACTCTGCAAAGATTCAATAACCAACTTAGCTGGATATCGTTATAGGGGAGAATGGCGTATAATTATTAATTATGAGTTTAATATGAATTTACATTTTAATTTCTATAACTCATATTAGATTTGAATTACTAATTAAAATTTTGTCTTAAATTAATTTAACTAAACTGTGGGGTGTGAGGTTACTTTGGCGGCTTGTAGATATGCCGACAAGTGGCTTTGTCGGCTTGTAGATATGCCGACAAGTGGCTTTGTCGGTATTAGCGGCATGTAGATGTGCCGACAAGTGTCTTTGTCGGTATTAGCGGCATGTAGATGTGCCGACAAGTGGCTTTGTCGGTATTAGCGACTTGTATAAAGCGGGATCATTTTGTTCTGCAATTACAGTAGGAAGTAGGAAGGGCTAGGAAAATATTGATACAGTGATACACTGTGCTTGTGTTCGCACTTGATTTTTGATTTAGGGAATAGTAGGTGGTAGGTGATTCGTGGCATTAGTTTATTTCAATTAATATTATTCTTGGCTGCCGTGTTACAGTGTACTTCTTATTTATTTATTCGGTGTCAATTTCAATATGTTTCGTCCTCGGGAAAATACAGTTTTTTTAAGTGGATCTAAAGAATCGGAACAATCACTAAATGATATTCCAATGGATTATGTGATATCACGTTGTAGTCCCAAAGATTCCTGGCATCAAAAAGGGGCCAAGAGATCAAAAAATGAAGCTATAGGCCAGGTGGAGTGGTCAACCTCTATTCAAATCTAATATGCGTTATAGAAATTAAAATGTAAATTCATATTAAAGAAAGTTAATCAATATAGAAATTTTACGCAAATTACCCCTAACGATCTCCAGTAACTTGGTTATTGAATCTTTGTACAGTGGTCCTAATAGACAAAATATCATTTTATTTTTATGTATATGGACAGTGTACGGTGTTTTCGACATTAAAATACTCAAAAATGTCCAGATCAATCAGTATTTCTTCTATTGGCGTTATCCTTTGCTGTTTTTATAGCGTTTTTTCTTTCTCATAAAGCGGTGGGTTCTACTATAATATAAATAAACATTTGTTAATGTGAGACTTAAAATACCAATTTAGGACTGACATTTTGATATATAATAAAAAATTTCATCAATCAAATGTGGGGAACCCAATTTTCTAAATCAAACTTTTTCAATAGTGACTTATTCGCCAGTTGCCCCTTTTTTATTTAGTCATTTTTTATGATATTTTTATTTTTTAAATCTCAGCTGTCTAAAATTTGTGGAAGGGCGGGAAAATGGCCCATTGGTCTCAAAAATGTGTTTTTTTTGCCTATTTTCGCCGATATTATATGACACTTAGAGAATTTTTGTTTGGACGAAAATGGAGATCAGTTCATTGCCTACAAAAATGATCCTTATCATTTTTAACTACTTAAGGTTGTGAAATAAATCACACTTGTTCCCAAGAACAAAGACTTTAAATGTCCTACACTGCACCAGCGTCTGGACTTTAACAACTACTCCTTGGGCTATATGCCCCTCCAGGTATTGAATTACGAAAGTCCAGACGTGCTTTGGCGCCCGACCAAGTCGGGGCTTTAAACCAAAAACTTTGATTTTATTATTAAAGAAGCTTGCCATCCTTATACCGGTTTCGGCATTATTGTGCCTCGTCAGTAAGGAGTAGACTAGCTCGAATTTCTATCTCTAAAGAAATTCTGAAGATCGCTTTAAACCCACCAACTCTTAGTACAAACGGTTAAGTCGAGAAAGAGGAGGTGAGTGCAGAAGTCCAGACGCTGGTGCAGTGTAGGACATTTAATGTCTTTGTTCTTGGGAACAAGTGTGATTTATTTCACAACCTTAGGTAGTTTTGGTACGCCTATGGTCCTTTTTTGGTATTTTTTTGGTTCAAAAAATTCCACCGTCGTTACACTTATCATTTTTGTCAAAAATTTGATACTTTTCGACATAACCGGCTCCAAAACGCACCCCCATTTTTCTATATACTAAGAGAGTGGGATTGATCCACCCAAAATAAGAATCTAGAGAGCGAAAAACGGCTTAGCTCCACGAGGGACGTTTTGGCGATCATATGTATAAGAACACGTCAAAAGAAATAAATCTTATCGTAGCATAGTAAGAAAATTCCCGTTTATACAGCTAATTACCCACCCTCTTACGTTTATGTACCATCGCTAACAATCTTTGCTAGCTCAATGTATTTTATAAATTTTCGATAGAAAATATATTAGAGTTGGTCTAGTGTGATGCCCCAATAATTTATCATTCATAATAAATGTTTTACTGCAGCTTTTGCTGAATTTTAACATTTAAGGACTTTCTTTTTGTAGGTGCCCAATAAAAAGCGATTTTTCGGTACTCAACTCCTGAAGAGGTAAAAATTGGTAACCTCAATTACCTTTATCCATATAGTTAAAAAAAAATTTAAATCAAAAAACATTTAGAGCACGCTCTAAAGGGACACTCCCAAGCGTAAAACGTAAAAATTAATATTTTTTCATGATTCAAAGTTCAGATGAAAGAAGGAACCTGTAGCTATAATATCATGTTAGTTTTTCCTTTTATCTATTTCTCTGGATTATTGAAAAACCGGGCCAAAGTTTGTTTTTGCTCGATATTTTGATCCTCCTATAAATTTATTCAAATTTTTTTATCAAGACTAATTTCACCGAATCCTTTTGGATAATGGGGCTTTGCAAGGTGTTAAATATATTCAGTAAGATTCAATAAATTATTTTTGTCTATTTTCATAAACAACATGTTTTTAGGGCATTTTTTTTTGATTTTGCGAATTATTAAAAAGAATATTTTTGAATTTTTGAAACGCCGTTTCTGCAAAAAATATTAGTGTAACGAAAAAAATCATATGAACAACTTTTGTAAGGGTCATATTTCGGCAGATATCGTCGAAAAACGGATTTTCGGGAACTCTAGAGCCATTTTCCCACCCTTCCACAAATTCCACGTAGTTGAGATTTTCGGAGGTAAATGTACCTATGAATACCTGTCGGACAGACTTGATGCCCAGGTCTGGGGTTTTTCTGTCTTTAATTTATTGAACTAGATAGCCATAAATATATGAGATACGCTAAAAGTATAATCTTATACTCCAGGTTTATTTTAAAAATTAAATAGTGACATATATTAATTTTTGATCGTCTACTCTAAACACACTTTCTTATAGTTTAACATTCCCATCCAAAATTAAGAAAGTTATAGGAAATGTAAACAAACTGACGAATATATCAGCCGTGAAGAAACTTCAAAACAAAAATGCAGATTCTCTGTGTGGATATTTAAATTTAAATTCGTCTGATTCTTTGTGGAATTTTTCTTTAAATAAATAATAATTTGCACTTTTGACCAATTTTCTTGTTGTCGTGTCTGACAGAAACGTCAGTAAAAATGACAGTAGTGACACGATTACTTGTCTAATGTCTAATATAGAATAATAATTATAGTTTTTTTTCTATTAGGTGGGACATCCCGTATACGATTGGTCCGCACTGTTGCTGTGAATCTAAGAATAAGAATGTATTTTTATCGTATAGAAGGTACAATAAAAGTTTTAGTAAAAATAAAAATAAAGATAAAAATGGGGTCAACGACATAAAAAATATGAACCGTTTACCAGATTACAAAACATTCCTAAAAATATTCTGATTCATGGTCTGCTTTTGTGATATACAAAATGTTAGCAAATTGTTACCAAAAATATAATAATCGTTTGTTGACGCGTGTGTGTTTTGATTGAAAAATTATCTCTGACTTTAAATAGCAAGTTAATTTGTTATTAAAAAACCGATAATTCAGACAAAGGATGTGGCTGCTAGGTTTCAATAGGAAAATATAGAAAAAAAATTCAAATTTAATATTTTAATTTTTTCGGGGTTGTCAACCTTGACTTCTATATAAAATATACTGTTACTTGGCCTACTGAGATTTTCTATAATCCATAATAGACCAGGTCAATCATTTTTGTAACAAAAAATTCTTAGCAGTATGTGGATGGTCGGAAAATACTGCTAAGAATTTTTTATGAATTCGGGTCTATAATTACACATTTTCCTAAGCAATAAACTGTCTTGAAAATGAATTAAATAAACCCTTAATATTATTCTCGGTCTCAAAATAATCATGCGGCAAATTCGATGCGAAGTGTACACAAAAAAGGTAATAAAATGGACCCCAGAGGAATTTCGCAGAGATATTACAAAGGTCAGTTCTATGGATCAGGCGAAAAGTTCAATGCCCTTTTTCTTTCTCTCCTTCTTTATACGGACCTTTCTCAATAATCCTCCGAACACTGTGATAAAATTTGCGGGAGTTTTTCTGCCAATATAAATGGTTAGGAAGGGTTGGTATCTTATAGAATTTTTTTATATAGCTGTGTAGCGTATCTGCTTCTATTTGAAAAGAAAAAGTACAAAAAAAAAAGCTGTCAGAAGTGGGATTCGAACCCACGCCCACAGAGTGGACCAGAACGCTCGAAACCTGCACTTAGCAGGCAAGGGCAACCTTGAGTCTGGCGCCTTAGACCGCTCGGCCATCCTGACATGTTATAAAATTTTCAGGATATACATAATCAATTACATTAACTTTTTATTATCATTATCGTTTACTATTTTGTTTGAGATAATAATACTTAAATAATTTTATAATAATTATCGTCTTCCATTCATATTAGTACAGTGAAATAAATTTTTTAAATTAATATTAGTCTGTTTTCTGGAAAAATATTTAGAGAAGAATTAAAATTGTGCAAAAATCTTTATTCTCTAAGTTTGCATTACTCAAAATTCTCTTTAAATGGGTCCTTACGCTTTTTAAATGCTTTATTTCTCGAAATAAGTGCTCATAAACTTGTCAAAATTTTAATAAACGTCTTAAATATTTACCAAAAACTTTTGGTCCTTTCACTGCTCCTTACAATCGTGTGGAAATGAGTTATTTACATTTAACGCTTTGCTGACTACACCCACGCCCAAATAAAAAACCCCTTAAAATATCTGACGGAGACAGTTACACGCGACATTACCTAGCGAAATGTAGGCCAAACTTTCTTAAATAGAGATAGATCATCCAACGAAATATACCGGGACTGTGTCTAAGTCTAGATCAGCGTTTAATTTAAGCACGGGAGCTTTTGAAAGCCCACAATTCGTAGTAGAAAGTTCAGTGAACGCAATGTTATTGTTTGGGGAATTTCAAATGTTTAGTTTCAATTTGATGACTTAGTCCTAGCCAATATATACCACGTGCCGGTGCGGATTTGAATCTCTATATTCAAATAGAGAACAAGAGATGTACAATACGAAATAATTTTTTTTTGCGGCTATAGGGTGAATTAAAAAGCCTAATTTTCAATCGAAAAAGTTGTTTTTTTTTTAATTTTTCAAATATGAGTTTTTTTCTTTAATTTAAATTCGTATAAAATCGAAAAATAAATATTTGGGTTTGAAAAAATTACAGCTTATTTAAAACACCAAATAGAACGTTTTCACCAAGTTTCATAAAAAAATAATTATTTTTGGGGGAGATATAAATTAAAAACGAAAAAAGGTACGCAACATTTTATATTGAGCTCAATAAATAAATCGATAAATATTTCTATAGTCAAAGAAATAAAGATCAGGCCTTATAAAAAAAACAGAATGCACTCGATTAATAGTAAATATTCGTACTGAAATTAATTTCTAAATCAATAGACATTTATTTTTAACCTTAATTTTTTTTATTGATAACAAACCTTACCACATTTCATTTAATTGAATTAAAAAAGCCTAATTTCCAATTTTTTAAATATTAGGCTTTTTAATTTAAATTCGTATAAAATCGAAAACTAAGTATTTGGCTGTGAAAAAATTACAGCTTATTTAAAACACCAAATAGAACGTTTTCACCAAGTTTCATAAAAAAATAATTATTTTTGGGGGAGATATAAATTAAAAACGAAAAAAGGTACGCCACATTTTATATTGAGCTCAATAAATAAATCGATCAATAAATAAATCGATAAATATTTCTATAGTCAAAGAAATAAAGATCAGACCTTATAAAAAAAGCAGAATGCACTCGATTAATAGTAAATATTCGTACTGAAATTAATTTCTAAATCAATAGACATTTATTTTTAACCTTAAATTTTTTTATTTGATAACAAACCTTACCACATTTCATTTAATTGCATTAAAAAAGCCTAATTTTCAATTTTTTTAAATATTAGGCTTTTTAATTTAAATTCGTATAAAATCGAAAACTAAGTATTTGGCTGTGAAAAAATTACAGCTTATTTAAAACACCAAATAGAACGTTTTCACCAAGTTTCATAAAAAAATAATTATTTTTGGGGGAGATATAAATTAAAAACGAAAAAAGGTACGCAACATTTTATATTGAGCTCAATAAATAAATCGATCAATAAATAAATCGATAAATATTTCTATAGTCAAAGAAATAAAGATCAGACCTTATAAAAAAAGCAGAATGCACTCGATTAATAGTAAATATTCGTACTGAAATTAATTTCTAAATCAATAGACATTTATTTTTAACCTTAAATTTTTTTATTTGATAACAAACCTTACCACATTTCATTTAATTGCATTAAAAAAGCCTAATTTTCAATTTTTTTAAATATTAGGCTTTTTAATTTAAATTCGTATAAAATCGAAAACTAAGTATTTGGCTGTGAAAAAATTACAGCTTATTTAAAACACCAAATAGAACGTTTTCACCAAGTTTCATAAAAAAATAATTATTTTTGGGGGAGATATAAATTAAAAACGAAAAAAGGTACGCCACATTTTATATTGAGCTCAATAAATAAATCGATCAATAAATAAATCGATAAATATTTCTATAGTCAAAGAAATAAAGATCAGACCTTATAAAAAAAGCAGAATGCACTCGATTAATAGTAAATATTCGTACTGAAATTAATTTCTAAATCAATAGACATTTATTTTTAACCTTAAATTTTTTTATTTGATAACAAACCTTACCACATTTCATTTAATTGCATTAAAAAAGCCTAATTTTCAATTTTTTTAAATATTAGGCTTTTTAATTTAAATTCGTATAAAATCGAAAACTAAGTATTTGGCTGTGAAAAAATTACAGCTTATTTAAAACACCAAATAGAACGTTTTCACCAAGTTTCATAAAAAAATAATTATTTTTGGGGGAGATATAAATTAAAAACGAAAAAAGGTACGCAACATTTTATATTGAGCTCAATAAATAAATCGATCAATAAATAAATCGATAAATATTTCTATAGTCAAAGAAATAAAGATCAGGCCTTATAAAAAAAACAGAATGCACTCGATTAATAGTAAATATTCGTACTGAAATTAATTTCTAAATCAATAGACATTTATTTTTAACCTTAATTTTTTTTATTGATAACAAACCTTACCACATTTCATTTAATTGAATTAAAAAAGCCTAATTTCCAATTTTTTAAATATTAGGCTTTTTAATTTAAATTCGTATAAAATCGAAAACTAAGTATTTGGCTGTGAAAAAATTACAGCTTATTTAAAACACCCCGTTTTCACCAAGTTTCATAAAAAAATAATTATTTTTGGGTGAGATAAAAATTAAAAACGAAAAAAAGGGTTTTAGCGTTTTTCCCGATAATTTTGAGGATATGTTGAAAAATGATTAATACAAAAGTTTTAGATTTTTTAATTATATACAACTTTTATATTAAACTTTTTTCAATAGAATGCATATTTCAGCCACAAATCGTGAAAAACCAATATCCAAACCCTCCTTCTATTAATTTACACTAAATTAATTAACGACACCCTGTACAATTTAACATTGTTGAATATTGAGTATAATTTCCATAAACGCGAAAAACAAGATACTCTGTATATATATCCCATCCCTCTACTGGCGCATAGATGCATATACCATAATTAGATCTTATATTTATTTTTGTTATACTTTTTGTTTTTCCTTCTTTTTATTATTATGCTTGTTAGAATGGCGTGTTTCCACCTAGAGATTTCGAGTGTTACATAATCTGTAAGTGTTTCTGTTTCAGAATCTGAATTTGATGTGTCTCATTTCGGTGTGTTTGGTTATTTTGTTGACAAATATACATGTAAACAACTTCTTTGGCTATTAAAGAAAACAAATTAATTACTCAGGCTAAAACAGTTGATACTCCGTTAAGAAATAAAATGTTTTGTCAAACGTATCAAAATATGAGTATTTATTATTATTATAATTTTTATAATAAATTTTTTAAACATTACTTACTCCCCCCAATATTTTTTTTTAAACACTAGTTCTACTATTTTTTTTTTAATTTCCTATGCTTGAAAATTTCTCAGGGTTCAATATAAATTTGTGAGTTCTAATTCCTTATTACTGACCTGTACTCTCGACCACAGAAGTAAACTGCTCTTTGATTTAAAAGACCTTGGCTAACATTAATTAGAACAAACTTTACTCATATAATGAAAATAATAATAATTTAGGGAAAAACTATACTTCAGTCCAAAAAATGTTTAAAAAATAAAAAATATATTTCAGGTTCTAAAGTAAGATTTTTGTGAGGCAACGAATCAATATAAATAAATATAAAAAATGAAAATGGAATTTTTTTTATTCCCTAAATTGGGCATCTTAATAAAGAAGTAAAATGTTGGATTTTCTTAGACCAAAGTACACACAAAATCCTTTTTTTTAAGATAAAAATTTTTTCTCTACTATTGTTTTTCCAAAAATGGCGGCCAATTCAATTTTTTTCGAAAAATGCCGATTTTGGCTGACAAATACATTTTCATTTTTTAAATTTTTACCATATCTTCCCGACATAAAAATACATATTTTCTCCAAAAAATAATGTGCGCGAATTTGTTTTTTGCAATAGAAGAACTACTGATAACGCACATCTCTGGGTAAACGATAAGAATATGGGGCCGGCTGGGATTTTCATGAAATTTTCACAGATGCTATAAAACATGATAAAACCATTATAGCAATAGAAATTTTTGGGCGGAAAAACATTTTTCACATTTTTTTTTTGAAAAAATATATATTGCGATGCTCACTCCCAAGACAAACAAATTCAGTGCGTTGAAACGATTATTTAGCTTATTTTTCCAATACAAATACATACATAACTTTTCTACAAATGCCCAAGTATCAATTTATAACCAGAATAAGCCTGAAAAGTATTAACAAAAAAAAATTTCATTTGACGGACGTAAATAATTTTCTTGTCAAATGACAGCCATCTCATAAATTTAAAGTTGAAAATACAACGTTGCCAATTCAATTTCAGAAATCATGGATTTAGGTAAATATTTAATGGAACGTTGAGTAACACTGTTAAAATGGACACTTGTCAAAATGTTTTGGTTTTAATCATCTTTTTCCGAGTTAAATATTCGTATGTCTATGCTAGACTTAATATTGAAACTTGGTTTGTTAAATTTAATAAATTTTCGGACAAATATCGTTTTGGCGAACAACATCGTAACTTTTTTTTAAATGAAAAATGTAAATGATTTTATAATTATACAAAATGCATGGTAGAATCAAAACATTTTGAAGGTCCAGATATTAAAATTTTAATTTCACTCCACCGTATCATATATATTTAATGAGAAGAAATCTATTAGGCATATCAGGCGTAAAAATTCCTGAATTTTATACTTCATGTACAATAATGAAAAAAACTTTCTGTTCATTCACTTGTCCTTAACTTTTAACATCAACATTATCTATCCTGCAAGATCGCTTATATTCATGACTAACAATTCCATCAAGGATAACAAGGAGTAGTTTTTCAAAATTATCTAATAAATATCAATAAAGGTAACATTTAAATTGTTTATTATTAAAACGGCAAGTTGGTTGGAGGTACTTGAAACACCTCAAAACATTCCCACCTTGATAATAATTAAGTTAAAAATGGTTTGTTAACTTCCTGATTATAAAAAATAAATAAACACCGTGATTTATTAATTTAATAACATTTTTTAGCGCTCAATGGTAATCGATTAAGTCAATAAAAATGGAAATGTAGTATTTCTAAAAATGTGCTATTGCAAATGTCCTTATTACTATTTTTTATTATGTCAACCGTTATGGTCATTAGTCCCGTGCTCTGGGTAGGCTTCGTTACTGTTTCCCAGCGCTTCTTTAGGAACAGCACTGTTAACCAAGGGACCTCATCCAAAGAAATTCTACTTTGAAACTCCTTTCGATCTGGGCCCTGGGCAAGAACTGTTTCCCCTGCCTAGTTACAACCCACGAGTCCTCCATATGGTACACGGATGGATCAACAACAGAAGAATGGACGGGAATAGGGATAGTTGAACCCAAAATACAGGTTATCCTATGCCCTAGGTAGCACCCAAACGATCAAGCAAGCGGAAATGCTTGCAATCGAATGATGTTCCATCGGGATTCAACAGCTCAACTGTTTTGATTTACCGACAAATGGCAGCGAGCTGTTGCATCCCGCCTATAGAATGCCTGAGAAGTATCCTCAAAGGAACATATATCTGTGAAGAGTATATATCCACGTGGGAGCTCAAATATATTATTAAAGAATTTTGTATATTTCCCCTGGCAAATTTGAAATTTTCTAATGATGCTGCAAATTCTTTGTCGCCCTATAGAATTTCTAATAAAATAGCTGGCAATAAAATTGTTATCTGATTAATAAAAATGCATCGCGTTCATCGAGCGTAGGTGTTTATATACTGAGATAAAATCTAGGAGAAAGTCCATTTATTTTAAAAAGATCGTTTTATAAAAGTAATCATTATTCAGAATCAAAAGCCAATGTACTAGCGTACGAGGAGCGCTCAATAAACATTCAACTGTTTGTGTGTAAGTAATAAAAGGATTTTGTAATAAAAATATTCTTAAAAATGTACAAGTTTTATTGAAGATTTACAGATATTCACCTAAGCCTCCATCTCCATTTGGTAGGGTTCCCGAAGGACTATTAGGTTGAGCCTAATGACTTAGGCTTACAATTAGTAACATTTGAGTCACTTTGAGAGCTTGGAGGTTATGAAAACAGAATATGATTCTTTCGTAAACAGTAAAGTATGTTTTTTAGTAGATCGAAAGTCAATTAGGCTTTTAAATCAGCTGATTAAAATCCTGGACTATATCTGTATATTATTAGTCCCAATATTTATTGACTAATCGTGGTAAAACAAAACATATCATCTATTAAATCGTGCAATTGCAAAATCTGTTCTCACTTTTGTTAAATTCGAAACGATCTAAAACGAATGATGTGGTTGAACTTTCTGATAGAAAAAAGTGAAACTAATTATAGTACTAACAGACTAATAGTTAATGGAATTGTTAATAAGAATCAGTAGTGACTGTTATTGTTCTATTTTTAAATGTTTAATTAGCAGTTTCTGAAATTTTTAAATCTATAGTTGCGCTAGATAATCTAAAAAAGTATGTAGAATTAGAGGATAAAAAATACTCAAAGAAATTTACCAGTATATATAACAGGAAATCGGAGAATTTTACAGCGACAGCAGGAATATTTGTTAATTTTAATATGATGTACTATTTACAGAATCGTT
This sequence comes from Crepidodera aurea, assembly GCA_949320105.2. NCBI lineage: Eukaryota > Metazoa > Arthropoda > Insecta > Coleoptera > Chrysomelidae > Crepidodera > Crepidodera aurea. Next base: position 16,317,492 of record OX439480.2, read on the forward strand.
ACATTGATTTAACTGGAATATTCCAGTTATTTTAACGAACTACCTTACTTTTACCGGAACTTCTTGTTTAATAAACAAACTAGATAGTTCTAATCGAAGCTTTGAACTTCAGTTTTTACAGGAATTTCCAGTAATTAATCGAAACTGTAGTATTAATTTAACAGGAATTTTCCGTTGAATTAACGATCTTTCCTTCATACATTACAGTACTAGTTGTATTCGAAGCTTATAACCTGAGCTTTTATAGGAATTTCCTGTAGTTACCTAGTATTTAACTGGAATTTCTTGAATTTCCTATTTAATTTCCATGGAATTTTACTGGAAGTTTCCAGTTAGTTCTACCGTGAAGCATTGTTGTAATACGCAGATTGAATTTTGTATAAGAAATGATTGGCAATGTCAAAATTAGCGAAAATAAATGTTTGGGCCATTTTTGAGGGAAAAAGTGAGTTTTTTAGGATATAAATGGACCTAGAATCTACAAAAAAAAATCAAAAAAAAATTAAAATTTGGTTTACGTAGAATTAGTTTTGTATAAGAAACGATTGGCAATGTCAAAATTACCGAAAAAAATGTTTGGGCCATTTTTGAGGGAAAAAGTGAGTTTTTTAGGATATAAATGGACCTAAAATCTACAAAAAAATTCAAAAAAATTGAAATTTGGTTTACGCAAAATGAATTTTGTATAAAAAACGATTGGTAATGCCGAAATTACTGAAAAAAAATGTTTCAGCCATTTTTGAGAGAAAAAGTGAGTTTTTTACGATATAAATGGACCTAGAATCTACAAAAAAAATTCAAAAAAATTAAAATTTGGTTTACGCAAAATGAATTTTGTATAAAAAACGATTGGCAATGTCAAAATTATCGAAAAAAAATGTTTGGGGCATTTTTGAGGGAAAAAGTGAGTTTTTTAGGATATAAATGGACCTAGAATCTACAAAAAAATTCAAAAAAATTAAAATTTGGTTTACGCAGAATGAATTTTGTATAAGAAACGATTGGCAATGTCAAAATTATCGAAAAAAATGTTTGGGCCATTTTTGAGGGAAAAAGTGAGTTTTTTAGGATATAAATGGACCTAGAATCTACAAAAAAAATTTAAAAAAATTAAAATTTGGTTTACGCAGAATGAATTTTGTATAAGAAACGATTGGCAATGTCAATATTACCGAAAAAAAAATGTTTGGGCCATTTTTGAGGGAAAAGGTAAGTTTTTTAGGATATAAATGGACCTAGAATCTACAAAAAAAAAATCAAAAAAATTAAAATTTGGTTTACGCAAAATGAATTTTGTATAAGAAACGATTGGCAATGTCAATATTACCGAAAAAAAAATGTTTGGGCCAATTTTGAGGGAAAAAAGTAAGTTTTTTAGGATATAAATGTACCTAGAAAATTTGGCTTACGCAGATATGAGAAATGTCCTCTCATTGCCGGACTTTTTTATGGGGAGGCTTCCCCATCGACCCTATCTAAGACAATCGGGCCCAAATGGGAATTGTCACACCCTATAGACCTCGGACTTAAAAAAATTAAAAGCAAGGAAAAGTTTCTACAATATTGCTACTTTTGGACTCAAAATTCTTAAAACTACAAGCCTGAAAAAGTTTTGAATCCTCAATTATAATCATTGAATTAATACTAGACAACAATCAGACTGGAATTCGACAGAATTCAGATTCGCATATAAATTTTTCGATCTGTGACAACGTATAGTGCGAACTGGGTTAAAAACCGTATCAAATTTTTATTCAAGTTATTTCGGACCGATTACAATACAAAAAAATAAAAAACTTTCTTCTTCTTCACTTTCGCTCTAACATAAAATTGCTGTTTTGTGTTTCAACGTTAATTGTGTTTAGGTGGGCAATCTCTATTAATTTTCCAAAAAATTAATTGAACTTTCTAATAATCTTTTAACATGTGACGAGTTTAAGATTAAGTTGTCATTTACAAAAGTATGTATTCAAATTAATTATGATGTATCGTGTGTGAATATACTATTCGGAAACCATTATGCATTTTGTCATTCAATTGTATTTTTTATAAATTTCGATGCGAATATTAATATTAATATCATTCGATTGTGGATTAACCTTTATGAATAATTAATAACACTGACGTTTATGCACTAATTAGTATTATTGGTCAACATTTATAATTAATAATAATAATAATAATAATAATAACAACAGTAACTAAGGGAGTGGGTGGCTCAGTGGTAGAGCACTGGACTCATAATCCAAGGGTTGTGGGTTCGAATCCCACCGTCGGCAGAAATATTTTTCTGATTTTTAATTAATTAAAAATTTAGAAATTGATTTTCATATACCAGGTGTGATTCCCCACTCGACCATTCACTGTTGGGTTCTAATTAACAGTGCTGTTCCTAAAGTGGCGCTGGGAAACAGTAACAAAGCCTACACAGAACACGAGGCTAATGACCAGAGTAGTCGATGCCGTTGACACAGAAATAAAAAAAAAAAAAAAAAACAACAGTAACTAAGCAGCACAAGATATCCTCAGGATGATCCTGAATATCCTCGCTTGTATGTGGAATATATTTAGGATATATACAAACCTGAAGATGTTTTTGGATCTCTTAAGGATGTCCTGAGTGGCTATTTTAAGGATATTCTTTTGTTTTTTTTATATTATTTGTTTATGATTTATAAAGTTTTCAAAATATAAGTAAGCTTAAATAAATCAAAGAAACCTTTGATGGCAGAAGATCAGGCAGATGATGATGAACAGCTTTAGATGACTTTAGCACAAATTAAATAATATATTAGGATAAAAATGTAGTTTTTCTTAGTTTTATATATTTTTATTTTTCACTTGTATATTATTTGCTTATTTTACCTTGGATACGGTTGCTATAAATACACTCATAATGCCCTAGGGCATAATGAGCGGGCATTATGGCCATAACGCTTGCTAATTCTATGAGGAGGGTCTGGATTACTCCGGCAATATATTTTTGGTTGCATATTTTCTTTGATAACACTTCACAAATCGGTATTTACGTTCTTTTTTTCGCTTTTTTTGTGGTAGAACTTTATATTAAACTTGTTAATTAATAAAACATTATACTTAAATAAGGGTTATTAGCTGATTAACTGATGGAGAACGTCCTCCTACTGTCAACGCTCTTATGAGTTCTCTAATTGGGTATTGAAAATGAACACAACATTTCTGAACCTTGATCGAGATTTGTCTATGGTAACAATACGATCTTCAGCTTAGCCAATATTCTCTGGAGTGGACACAATATTAACCTTTAGGGTAGTCAGTATACCTGCGTATTTCTTCGGGTAGGAAAATGTCAATTTCGGACAAAAAAGTGGATAAAGTGATCTATGGCCATGGCCAAACATCGCAGTCTAATCAAGCACAAGCGATATCTCGCGGTTCTTGACAATGAAACACTTGGAAGTAGGTGACCCACTTACCGAGTAAGCGAATACCCACAGCGCCGCCATGCAGGTCAATGTCGATGCTGCCGAATTTACCCAAAAAATTTCGCATCGTATATGTCAGACAGAGATGGCTACAACCTTGACGACCTTGCGAATTCGAGTTGCGATTTATTATAACCAAAGCGAAAAAGGATTGGTAGAAAGCTAATATAGACATAAATTAAACGAAGGAGCAGAGTGGTTTATAAGACAGGTATATTGCACAATTTTGTACGACAAATGAAGTATCGAAATTTAAACAATAGTTTAGTTGTTTATTGAATAATTAATTTGCTCTAAAATGTTTTTGAGATTAATGACTTTTAAACATTTCTTTCCACGAACTTTGCTTGTGTATACGTATAAGTCACTGGCGAATCTGAGGGGGGGCCATAGAGTTCTGAATAGTTGATATTGGTTCAACAACTAGAGTCTGGATACGAAAGAAAACCTTTTGATTGGTTTTCAACAAGAAGAAAACGCACGTTATACAAACCAAAATTATTCGTTTTATTGAATATTTTCTCAACGACTCAAACAAATTTTTATCACTTAATAACTTTGGTTACAAATTTCCATTAATTGATGGCCCTCCGCTGAAAAACTCCCTAGATCCGCCACTGGTATAAGTAGAAACTAAATTCCATGGAAATGCGTTAATGAATTATAAAAAATAGAAAATAAGTAAATAGGATAGTTCGTATTGTCATTTACCTTACAAAAATCACAAAGGGTACCTTTAAACATGTTGATTTTGTGGTTGCTCTACAGGGTGTGTCACGAATATGGCTCATTAGCCATATATAGAGAACTACAGATATTTGAAATTTGAAAATTGGGTTACGGGGGTTTGTCAGTACGAGCTATTCAATGAAAATATTTTCAACTTCCGGTTACTTCCGGTTATACAGGAAGTAGACATCAACTTTGTTATTTCAAATGGCATGTATCATTTTTCTTTTTATTTTTGGATTCAGCATCAAATTTCGAACAAAAAACTATTAACATACTACAGGTCTAAGTTTAACAGTTTCCGAGATATTTGAGATGTTTGTAATTTTTTTTGAAAAACACGCATTTACTTTAATTTCCGTATCTGGCTTAGTTGTTAAGCTGTTAATTTCAAAATTTTTACTGAAATTATGTGAATATCCTTCTAGCATACGGTGAAACGTCAAATGCGATATTTTATACAGGGTGTCTAAAATGGAGCCATTTTCACTACAAATTGAACGAAGTTAGAAAATAAAATAATCTAATTTTCCAGTAGTTTGTTTATTATAACTGTCTTTTCAATTTTCATGGCATGCTAGATTATATTACCCACCAATTTATGTAAGATATCTCCAAATTATAATAAATCTAGCAATAACTCAGAAATGCGTAACTTTAGGTATAGGGAATGCTAATGCAGATCTAAAGAGAATAAAAAACTGATTCAGGCATGATAATAAAATACAGGGTGTTATATTTGAAATTATCGACTTATTGAGAATTGAAAATATGAACATTGGACGCTCCATTTTAGTCACCCTGTATAAAATATCGCATTTGGTGTTTCACCGCGAGCTAGAAGGATATTCTCACAATCTCTGTGTAAAATTTGAAATTAATAGCTTAACAACTAAGCCAGATACGGAAATTTACGTAAATGCGTGTTTTTCAAAAAATTTTACAAAAATCTCAAATATCTCGGAAACTGTTAAACTCCAAAATTAAAACGAAAAATGGTACATATCATTTGAAATAACAAAGTTGATGTCTACTTCCTGTATAACCGGAAGTAACTGGAAGTTGAAAATATTTTCATTGAATAGATCCCCGTAACCCAATTTTCAAATTTCAAATATCTACAGTTCTCTACATATGGCTAATGGGCCTTCTTCGTGACACACCCTGTATATCCACACTGTATATCCACACTGTGACGTCGTACTGCTTTATTTGCTATATTTTAGAACTTCCCCTCCTCGTTGTGCTCTATTTTTTGTGGTATGTTGATAATTTTTTGTTCAAAATTTGATGCTGAATCCAAAAATAAAAATAAAAATTATACATGCCATTTGAAATAACAAAGTTGATGTCTACTTCCGGTATAACCGGAAGGAACCGGAAGTTGAAAATATTTTCATTGAATAGATCGTAATGATAAAGCCCCGTAACCCAATTCTCAAATTTCAAATATCTATAGTTCTCTATATATGGCTAATGAGCCACCTTCGTGACACACCCTCGCGAAATCTTTTTTTCCAGTCATTGTTTCGATATCTACTATCCCTATTACGCAGGAAGCAAGGATTTTTGGTAAATCCTGACTGTTATCCTGAAATTATGGAAGTAATTTTAAGATCACCAGAAATTTTATAGCTCGATTTGATTTGAGTTTCATTTGATTTCAAATCAAACTCAAATCAAATTCTTCGAATCAAATCAAACTCATGAATCTCTAGTTCTAAATAGCGTAAAGAAAAGTGAGTATGGATGCTCGCTCACGATCTTTTTTGCGTGTGTTTTTGTTGGAGTTCTAAAAAACTACTAAACTTTTAGTTTGCAGATAATGATTTAACAAAATAACCTAATTACTGTTAGCTCCATCTAAATAAATGAATCTGCCACGCCCAAAAATAATCGTTTAATCCAAAACCTTCGATCTGATTGATTTGCATTTATTTAGTGAACGGCTAAATTCTCTATTGTGCAATTTTTTTTTGCAAAATTACTCTCCTATATGTAAGATTAAGGTACCAAGCCAATAAAAAGGACAAAACGATTATATCCGGCTGATAATATAAATAGAAACCTTCAATTTTTGACGTATTGTATTAACCTCTAATTTTTGCTGTACTTGCTGCTTTAAAATAGCAAATAATGGGGTGTAGCTAATTTTAATTTCACTGCTATAATTTTTAATTAATTTTTGACAGCCCTGAAGTTAACTCACCTAATTACAATGAAAAAATATTTGTACGTAAAATTAATAAAGTATCGTCGTCAATTTTTTGGACATTAATGCTATGATTCTATGATTCGGTGATTGGGAGAATAATTTCACGTCATAAAACAATTAACTAGTGTATTAAAACAGTAACCGAAAAATAGTTAAGCAATAAACGCAAAACATCAAAAACTAATTAACTGTATCCTTAATATAATAGAAATATTAATCAAATCAATGTTTTGCGATTATAAACATATGTACTTTACCATTAAAACCATAAAAACTTTTTATAAATCCAAGAACTACAAACTTTGAAAATTAATTAACGGTTTTCATTGTTTTGATGAACACTAAACGTTAAATCTATGAATGCCACCATTGTTTGCTTAAAAACGCGCCAAAATAGTGCCACTTAATAGCAAATCAATCTCTACGAACATTAATATTACGAACAACTAGCGTAGATGTTTAACTCTTCGCGCCTCGCCCATAGCCCATATAAGTGCAACCACATGCAGAGGTTAAGTGTTCCGATATAGTTTGTGTTTTGTGGACAGTAAAATAATAATTATTGTGCCGAATTAATTAATTCTGGACTGGAGATCGACAAAGAAAGGAAGGTACATTTTGATAGTTACAAAAAACACTGGAGATACCGCTTGGTAAATATTATTTTGGCACACATTACTAAAATACTAAAATTCTATGTCGAAGATGTTAAAATAAAAAATTGCTGTTTTTTTAACTTAAATATTTATTTTAGGTTGATATGGATTATAATGTAATTGGGAAAAATGTTTTCCGGAAATACTGGCATTTTTGCAGAAAGGATAAAGCTCTAGAGCCATATCAGATAGCGCATTCAAGGAAACGTGCGACGAAAGTAATTATAATATGCCAAAAAGTAGCATATAAATTTTGTATTTTTTTAGATGGAAAATATGCTTCACTTTTATATTTGATGCCATCGACCAAATTTTGTTCCAAAAATTCATTTGGAAAGACGACCCATATAAAATTTACAATAAAGGACTCTCAGCAGAGCTGGGTAAAGCACTTTTGGAAAGTGCTTCAATTACCAAGCAGAAAGCACTTCAATCGAGTGCTTTAGAGTTGAACGTACCAAATACTTTTTATTTTAAAAGTGCTTTTACTGTCAAGCACCAAGCATGAAGCATCAAATACTCATAAAGTATTTGAAGCCCTTGAAACGTTAAAAATATTTGATAAAGCTCCAAGCTTAAAGCACTTTGAAAGTGCTTAAAGCTCTTTAAGAGTGCTTGAAGCCTTGTAAATGAGCTTTAAAAGTCGTTTTCAAAAAATAGAAGAACTAATTTTAAGAAAACTAGTGATAGTAAGCTATTTTATATTAAAAGAATACAAAACAAACAAAACAAAGTAACATAATAAAACAAAATTATCTTTTTTTCTTAAAAGAATAAGAATACAAAACAAACACGCGCGTGTATACTGTTACACAATAGACGCAATACTACTGTTATCGAGTTAGAATCGCAGACGCATATATTTTTTTCCAAATTTTCAAGCTCAGAAAATAATTCGAGAACTTTTAAAAGTGCTTTAATTTCTGAAAAGGTTTAATTTCAATTACTTCAAATGTAATTGAAGCACTTTGAAAGTAATTGAAGCACTTTGAGAATAATTGAAGCACTTAAAAGTAATTCAAGCACTTCCAGAATTTCCCGAAAGGCTTGAAAGCCACAAGCATTTGTACAAAATGCTTTAATTACAAAGCACCAAATACTCTTTTCCAGAAGTAATTGAAGCACAGGGCTTAAAGCACCGAATGTGCTTCAAGCACTTTAGTAAAGCACTTTCCCAAAGTGCTTTACCCAGCTCTGACTCTCAGGAATCATTTTTGTTTTGTGCTAAAACCCAACAAGAGCTGGAAATTGAGAAAATCAGCAAGTCAAACCTTTATTTTATGCCTTGGAGACGACATCTCTAAAATTTCAAATATTTGTGTCTACTTTGACGAAATTCGTTTTAAATTTTTTCATATACTTAAGGCAACTGATATATGTTTTAAAATTATTTACTTGTTTAATTTAGATTTTCCACAAGAGAGCAAAATGTTTTGGAACTTTTTGGAAAAGTGTTTTTATAAACATGCTGTTATTAGGGTTTAGTTATCATAATTTTTTTCCGCTATTACCAAAATCCTAAACCTATGTAAAAATTATCTTGAAAAATGAGATATTTTGATTCGCTAAAATAATTGTACATCTACGAACACTAATTTTCGTAACTATTAACACAACAAATCATATTGATAGATAAATATTGACAAAGATACTTTACCACGATTTAAGTTTAGACCATTTCTACGAAAAATTGTTAGAAGCGGCAACTGTGTACTGGTTCTACTATACTGTGGTTATATCGTTATGAATGAAATCAGGGGATAAAATGTTTCGTAGTAAAATAGTGCCACCATTTTCTAAATACTTTGATTGTTTATTATTGTGTGATTTTCTTTTTCACATTGAATTTATTGGTTTTAGTTGATTTATTAGATAAATATGGTTTATTAGTGTTTGAATGCAGCAAAATAGTTTATTTAAATCATTTCATTGTATTATTATGAACAAAGCTCAGAGGCGTAGAATTGGTATTTTATCCACTGTATAAACTCTTTGATAATGCCTAAAGGATTGTTTTAACTTATTGCAACGACTTATAATTATGTAGGTTTCATATATTTTGTTAAAAATTAAATCACATTTTGTTTTTCTGTCAAACTACTTAAGTATTTAGGTAATATTTTTTATTTAAACAGTTATACGAAGACATGACTTTTAGGATTCCTGCAAATGTTGAAAGGAGAAATATTGTACTTTTTGAGGCAGTGAAGTTCATAGCTACAAATGCTTATATTTGTTCTTCATTTCCGTGATAATGACTTTGAATATAAACCAAGTGGAAAGAAATATTTGAAAACAGATGCAAAACCAATATCGAGTTAATATACCTATGTTTATTTGTTTTTTAATAAATTTAGGCTATAAGATTTAAAAATACTTTTGCGAAGCTTTACTAGAAAAAAACATTTCCATAATACCGACTGCTTAAACTCTAGTGATTTCCCATTAATCTTAACTTTTATTGAAAATTTTTGTGTTCTATAATTGTAGTTTTAACTAATTACTTATCTGATTCGATTTGTATGTCGTTTCACTGTGAATGCCTTCTCGCCTGCTTCGTGGATTATGAATGTATATAATTTTAATGTAGCGTAGTGGAGAAAAAATAAAATAAAACGAGGCTTCTTGCCTCAAAAAAATAGTAGATGTAGAAATTTGTTACTTCTGCCAACGTTTTCGTTAGTTGATATTTACTAACTAATTTTTTTCTGTTATAGGTTCGATAAGATTAAAACGGTTTATATATTTTTCAGGATTTATCTAAACGTAGAAGGTTCCTACTATACCAACATTATTTTTTTTTATTTCAGGATTATACAACTAATAATTCATCAGTGTTTAATTTGTAGTTAGTTCCCTATTCCTACCTCAATCCCGAATAGCCTGATAGTCGAACAGCCTGATAAAAACAACATCGACACATTTGCAAGGAAATGATGAATTTTCCCTTGATCCTGCATTGACGAACACTAGGTGTTCAGAGCGGACTAGCGAAATAACTGATCCTAAATTTTTTACGATAAATATATTTTCATTAGTATTTTAAATTTCCTATGTAACCGGTAAAATTAAAATCGTTAAAAAAAATAAATATATTGTGTCACATCCATAGGCGGATCCAGTGGGAGGGCTGTGGGGGCTGCAGCCCCCCTTTAGGTTATGCTTTTTAATATATTCCATATCTTCCAGACCCTCAACTCCAACTGATATAGAAGACAGCCCCCCCCCCCCCTTTAGGTTATGTTTTTTAATATATTCCATATCCTCCAGACCCTCAACTCCAACTGATATGGAAGACAGCCCCCCCGTTCAATGTTGGTGGTGGTCGGAAGCAATATCCAATACCACCACCGTGCTCAGCATCCTCGAAAATGGGGAGAAAGTGTGTTTTTCTATAGGGAAACCTTGTAAAGCGCATTTAACCCCTCCAGGGGGTGGTTTTTGGCTGTTTTGAAGAGGACGCCGAGGGTAAAAAAAATAGGCTATTTAAACATTACAAAATATTAATTTAGAGGAAAATTTATACTTAATAACATTATACTTACGGTGCATGTAAATAATAAAAGATAAAACTATCAATTTATCGTGATCATACACTTTCTTTTACTTCAAAATTAGCCGTTTATAAAAGAAAATTATTTCCTATATAATTATGCGATATTATGCGACTGTATTTTTAATACGGAATGTCTACTCGTTACGAATCATTTCCTTCGAATTTCTTTTTGTTTCTTCAACGAAACGAACGGAGAAAGTATCGAGTTTGTCAAATTGCGAGACATATTGGCTGCGAAATGTGTAACAATATTTCGAATTATAAGTTTTTGATTCTTATCTGCAGGACCGAGACACTATACAATACATTAATTGACCTCTCCATGCATAAATAATTTTTTCTACAAACTTGTTAAAAATACAATTTTTACCACCCCCCGTAGCATTAAAAATATTACTTTAAGGCACCAGTGTCTTAAAATGACCACTTTAAAGTACTAGTTCTACATTTGCTGGACGAAAAGCCATGTATCTCCGATAAAAATTCTTCAACGATAGTGGAATCTTGCTTTTGGTATCTAATATCTTAACCAATATTGAACTGGAAGTGCCCGTAATTGCCAAGTTGTCGAGGCTGTCTCTCGATAAAAAATGGCTTTTCGAAAAAATTTCAAAAATGATGTATTAAACCAATGGTGTCACAATACTAATTTAATTGTAACACATAGTAAAGTTTGGGGGGTTTTAGGGGTTCAAAACCCCCCCAAAATTTTTATGGGCTGTACAGATTTCGTGGTTTTATATGAAAAAGATGCTCTTCCGATAATAAAGCCATGTATCCATTTTCATTACAAAATGTTAAACAGTTCATGAAATATTGGAAAAAAACGATTTTCATTTTGTACTTTCCAAGGGCTGTTACTGTTTTTGTATCCCACGCATACTTGGATTGAGGCGAATGCGAAAGAAAACAGACAACCGCGGATTTCGCAGGACGGTCACAGCAGGACGAAAAGAACAGCCAGGATAACAGTTAAAAAGATTTCTAACTTAAAGAATTTTTTTTGGGTTTGATATTTCATTGATTTTTCAAATATTTTATACGAGGGTCCTTCACACAGTCACAGTCAAGTCCATTGAAGCCATAAAACAAAATTCGCTGAAGTAGAAAGTGCCTACTGGATTATAGACCAGTGCAGATAGATTTGAAAATGGTAAAAAGTGAAATAAAATAATAGTAGGATGAAACCCATTGGAAAAGGAAGAGAATATAACAAACATGAAAGGAAAAATAATTTACCGGCGCTCTGGGGTCGGGAAGTGGAAGGGGGCGAGCTTTTAAGGGTAGAAAACTGTTTATCTCGATTTCTGGCAAAACTACAAGTCCCTTGAAAAAAGTTAAATAGCAAAGTTGTAGGTAATAAAAAGATCTACAACTTTTGTATTTACACTTTTTTCAAATAACATCTTAACTTAAATAATTTTTCTTTTGGTTTGATATTTCATTGATTTTTCAAATATTTTATACGAGGGTCCTTCACACAGTCACATTCAAGTTCATTGAAGTACATATTTGCATTAAGGTAAGTTATGTTCAATAGAGTTATTTTTTACCCCAGAATATGTGGTTCAATTTATGATTAACCTTTTTGTTACACCCTGTATGTATCGATCCAAAAATGTTTCTTCTAAACGTTAGCAATTGTTACTACAGGATCATTTTAAAATTAAAAATTTACATTGTTTACCGGTGCCATTATTCTCAGTACATGACAATACCCAAATCTCATTTCCATAATTTCTTTACTTGATCGAAAAATCAATCACATTCCTGTGCCAATATTTATAAAATTCAAAAAAATACTGCCGTGTATACTGAAGTACCGCCTTCTTAGAACATTTTACTGGTTAGGACAATGGCTCGGCTATCTTTTGTTTTCTTTGGCATACTTCTATTTATAGAGAGGAATTTTTTTTTTGCATTTTTAAGGGGCATTTTGTAGGAGGAAATTTTTGCATTGCCATTTTTGGAACCATATAGGAAGCTGTACAAAAATAAAATTCTATATTGGATGCTCAAACCTTACGCTTGAATATTGACCTGTTCGAAATACAAAACAAGGCTCAGCTGTTGGGTATGTGAGTAAGTGGAACCCCTAACAAAAAATTCAAAACTCGCGATGTCGACAATTTCGCCCTATGTTATAAATTTTACACAATCTAACCTTTTGTCCAGTCCGAACAAAGAACAATCAAGTGGATGGTACAAAAACACTCCAGTGGGAAAAAACGAACTTTCAAAATTGACTAAAGAAGCAGCACCATTAAATACAAAAGAAATAAAAATAACAAACCACTCTATGCGGTCGACAGCAGGTCAGTAACCTGGTTAAAGGAGGGGTAGGTGAACAACAATTAATTAAAATTACTGGCCGCAGTTTAGCCAACTCAATTAATCCTTCTCTGCAAATGGATAAGGAGCATTATTCCAACATCATAAACACCCTTAAAAGTGACGTCTCAGAACCTCCAGCTAAAAAACAGAAAACAGAAGATCCTGCAGCCACTCCTCGAGCTTCTCACTCTACAGCTGGACCCATCAAGAACATTCATGATTTACCTACACCCAACGTTATCAATGTAGTAATTTGTTTATGTTCTTCTCAAATCTTAGATCAGAATCCAAAATTACACCTACATTTTTTGCCTCATCCACAATTTCCAGTTTTTCATTATTAATAGAAAGATTTATTAAATTTGCAATATTTTGTCTATAGTTCTTATTACCAACTAACATAACTTTAGATTTTGCAGTGTTTATGGTTGGTTGGTTGGTTCAAGTGGCGGGCACCGGCCAACTATCCCGAACCCCAATTAGCGCTTTAGCACCGTTTTGCTACCACGATCTCGCGAACCTGAGCTTTATTTGGTTGTTTAGATCCATCCCGTGGTGTTCAGGAAATGTACTGTTTCCGTAGGCCACTTACTAGATAGATCGGTGAGTTCATTAAGGAGGTAATTCCCGAGAGAGCAATTCCTGGCCCTGGCCAGCGTTGGGCACTTGCAAATGTAGTGCGTAATTGTCTCTCCTTCGCTGGGATCTCCACAGCTACGACACGACCGATTAAACGGAATACCAAGCCGAGAAGCATGCTCTCCAATTGGCCAGTGTCCCGTGTAAACCGCCGTAGCCCTAGCTATGTCCTTCCTCAAAAGCTTCAGAAAGTTATCCGTTTTGCTTTTGACGTACGAGGGCCATGTTTGCCTGGCCGTCTTGCACGTTGTTAAGGCTTTCCACCTAGCGTCGGCTAAGGCTAGGAAGTGTAGATAAATATCTCGTTTAACCGTATTAATTGGGGGTTCAACCTGTTCAGACATTGTCACGTCCATGGCTGGGCCTCTCCTTGCTAATTCATCAGCGCATTCGTTCCCAGGTATATTCCTATGGCCAGGAACCCAGAGTAACGTCACGATGTATAGGTTGCTAATTAACGCAAGCTCCTCTGAGCATTTGCTAGCTAATTTCGATGATATGGTAGTAGCATTGAGGGCCAAAATGGCGGCTTGGCTGTCCGTAGTTGTGTTTCGGAGACGGATCGTGTCTCACCGCTTGGCATGCACGCCAGATCGCTAGCATCTCTGCTTGAAATACGCTAGATTTATCTGGTAGTCTAAATGATTGACTAATTTGGAGTGATTCTGAGTAAATACCTGCACCTACACCGCAGTCCATCTTTGAACCGTCAGTGTAGATCACCGTGTCTACCCCACTCAGTAGATTATTATTTTTCCACTCACCCCTAGCAGGTATCAGTGTTTATAAGAAGACAATGTTCGGTTGCACATTCTATAAAGGCATTTAAGTCATTGTTAAAAGTAGTTTCATTTGAAGCTGTAATGTAGCTGAGTATCATCAGCATACAAACGAACGTTGCAATTCTGGATTCTGCTCAAGAGTTGAGAAGAGTAAATTGAAAATAATAATGGGCCCAATACGAAACCCTGAGGAACACCCGACCTTAATGGCAAATAATTTGAAATGGTACCATTAATAGAAACTTGCTGTTGCCTATGCTTAAGATTATTTTCCATTGAGGTACAAGCGCTGCTAGAAAAACCTATACATTTTGAAATACAGCAAAAGGTTTTAAAGGAAACTCTTTGAAGATGATCCAAGCTTTCGGAAATTGTATTACTTATTTCCAGGGAATCTACAATGTGTGGTAAGTCTGAGTTACAATAAATTTAAATGAGACTGAACCTACTTACATATTGGTTCATCCTCACGAAGATGTAAGTGGGTTCACTCTCATTTAAATTTATTGTAACTAAGACTTACCACACATTGTAGATTTCCTGATGATCGAAATAAGTAATAAAATTTCCGAAAGCTTGGATCAATGTTAATGAGTTTTCTTTAAAACCTTTTGCTGCATTCCCCAATAAGTCTAGCTCTAAGATATACAGGGTGTCCCACGACGATTAAGACAAGTAATATATCAGAATTGGGCAGAAGTAGAGAATTATAATTTTGGGGGTGTAAATTAGATGTAAATGTTGCATCTTTTCTTGTTATTGTGTTACCCAATGAGGTATTTGTTTTTGGTCACGCATTCAAAATTATTAATGGGACAACCTGTATATTTGTGCCTTTCTGTGTTCCTCCCGATAAAACAATTCCAACAAACTAGCACACTTGGGATTAATTCAAGAGCTACAGGTACTTAAAGGATTGTAAGTTAAAAAATTAATAATTGAATCCCCTGTAATTTTCGGCAATCTTACATTCGTACGTAATGATTAAGACAAACCAATATTATAATTTTTAATAAAAATTCAAATTAACTGTCACAAAAAAAACACAATTCTATGTAATTTTACTCCATGATATACAGGTCGTTTCATTATTAACTTTCAATTATTATTACCCTGATCAGTGGCTCTGAAAATATCGTCTACAATATGAAGCAAGGCAGTGATACAACAGAAGCCTTTTCGAAAACCTGACTGAACTGAAGGAAGCAATGAATGGATTTGCGTCTCTAGTGCTCTTTTTAATATTTTAGAAAATGTAGGCAGGATACTTATGGGACGCAGGACTTTAAATTCAATAGTAGTTTGCTTCTTCGGTAAAACTTTAACTATGGCTTCATGGGCGGAGTTAGAGCTTGTATGTTGGAGGGGCATACGTACAGGGGAGGTCTGGGGGTATGGAGTTCCCCCAGTAACGTGGGGAGTCCGGGGGAAATTTTTTGAAAATTTGAAGCTTCAAAACTCAATTTTAAGCTACTTTTCACCAGTTGAACTGTTATACAGCCTAGCCTAGCTCCAGCTGGGATGGGATCAGTAATTAAGTGCTTCATTTAATATGAAGATAAGCCATACTAGCTTTTCAGTGATGCAAAAATTTATTAAAGAGTAATATAAGGGACGATATGGGGACAACACAGTTTGATCAAGTTTTATGAATATCCCCCCTTTAAGGTCCCATTATACCCCCTAAAAATTCGATTTCCTTAAATATTTATCTACATTATTATGTTTTTTAAATTAATAATCAATTTTATAGCACGGTAATTGTAATAATTATACATTGAACCCTTTTGAAATTTGACGTTGGAAACATATCAATCATTATCGAACGAGGGACCCTTGAAAGATCTTACATAGTAAATGCAAGAGCAAGGGCCTATACTGTAGTGTATCACAATGTCAACGACCTGTCGGGTATTATCCCACGCATACTTGGATTGAGGTGAATGCGAAGGAAAACAGACAACCGCGGATTTCGCAGGATGGTCACAGCAGGACGAAAAGAACAGCCAGGATAACAGTTAAAAAGATTTCTAACTTATATATTTTTTTTTTGTTTGATATTTCATTGATTTTTCAAATATTTTATACGAGGGTCCTTCACACAGTCACAGTCAAGTTCATTGAAGCCATAAAACAAAATTCGCTGAAGTAGAAAGTGCCTACTGGATTATAAACCAGTGCAGATAGCTTTGAAAATGGTAAAAAGTGAAATAAAATAATAGTAGGATGAAACCCATTGGAAAAGGAAGAGAATATAACAAACATGAAAGGAAAAATAATTTACCGGCGCTCTGGGGTCGGGAAGTGGAAGGGTGCGAGCTTTTAAGGGTAGAAAACTGTTTATCTCGATTTCTGGCAAAACTACAAGTCCCATGAAAAAATGTTAAATATCAAAGTTGTAGGTAATAAAAAGATCTACAACTTTTGTATTTACACTTTTTTCAAATAACCTCAAAATTTATGTGAAAAATTCAAATAACCAAGTTTTTGGTTTTTTATTTTTCTTTTACAAAATTTTTTTTTTCCACGAAATTTGGTGTAAACTAACCTTTTTATGTCCCAAATACTCTGTAATTTTTTTGTTTTAAAATATTTATTTTTTTAACCTTATTTTGACTTAATATCGATAAAGCAGAATAATTTTCAATCGAAAATTCTCACGTCAAAATATCTGCTTTTTTAAAAAACTCGGTAGACCTTTTGTTCGTTGAAATTTCTACTTTTTGATGGTGTGAAAAAAAATATATTACTATGGTAAATGTTCTCAAAAAATGCAAATAAGAAACGAAGAAAACTCCGAATTTCTTTTTTTTTTAAATCATCATGTACAGGGTGTCCCAAATTGGTGTGTAAACTAGAAGAGATAGAAGAAAAGCAGTTAAGATGTTGTGACTTCTTTTTTTGTTAAAGTAACGATATCCTAATTAAATCTTTAGTAACTCCCTGCAGTTGGAAGATACAGGGCGATTATTGAAAACTGTCGAAAACTACAAGGTACTATAACTTCTTAATTAAGAAAAATATAAAAAAACGTTATAAAAACTTTTGATAGATATAATATTAAAGAGTTCAGTGGCGCATAGATTATTTTTTTTAGGGGGCTCACTAAGGAAATATAATAATAACTTATGCTTTTTAAATGGGACACCCTGTATATTTTGACGTTTTTCGTTTCCTTTTTTAATTCTCATTCGCCTGATATGACATATTATATATCTATTTTCAATGGTTGGAGCTACAGTGCAAATAAACCATTTATGGATGTTATCAGGTGAAACACCCTTAAAAAATTGAACACTCAGTAACGAAATTTAACATTTTATTATAAGGATACTGATGTGTGACATTTTTATTTATCAAAATTATAATTAATAAGAAATAAAACCAGATTAAAAAAATAAAAACAATAAACTTATGAAACAACCAGAAACATTGTAACAACTAATCTACCTATAACTATAGCGGATATAGCTATTGACTTGTACGAGTTTGGAATTTTATTTATTGGATTCGAAAAGCCTAACTGATGAAGTCGAAAGACAGAAACCGGTCTTAGGATGTCGAATCTAATAAATGAAAATTCCTTACTGGTTTACTTACCTATAACTAATTTTATTAGAATGTGAAAATTACATTAAATGTTCAAAATGTCCTCCGTTTTGTTGGAGTAATAATTGACACCTTTTTCTTACTGATCTTACAGAATTGAGTATGTGCACTGGCTTTATTTTTCTAAATGCGGCATGAATATTTTGTAATAAATCTTCCCTACTCTCGAAGTTAGTCTTGTAAATATTATTTTATGATTTTATTTTTGGTAATGCTGAATTGGTTGGAGATTATTTAAACGAAAAACTTTTTAATCGATGAAAACGGAGAGCATTTTGAACATTTAATGTAATTTTTACATTCAAATAAAATTAGTTATAGGTAGATTAGTTGTTACAATGTTTCTTGTTGTTTCATAAGTTTATTGTTTTTATTTTTTTAATCTGGTTTTATTTTTTATTAATTATAATTTTGATAAATAAAATTGTCACACATCAGTATCCTTATAATAAAATGTTAAATTTCGTTACTGAGTGTTCAATCTTTTAAGGGTGTTTCACCTGATAACATCCATAAATGGTTTATTTGCACTGTAACTCCAACCATTGAAAATAGGTATATAATATGTCATATCAGGTGAATGAGAATTAAAAAAGGAAACAAAAAACGTCAAAATATACAGGGTGTCCCATTTAAAAAAACAAGTTTGCATTATATTGCCTTAGTGAGCCCCATAAAAAAATAATCTGTGCGCCACTGAACTCTTCAATATTATATCTATCAAAAGTTTTTATAACGTTTTTTTATATTTTTCTTAATTAAGAAGTTATAGTACTTTGTAGTTTTCGACAGTTTTCAATAATCGCCCTGTATCTTCCAACTGCAGGGAGTTACTAAAGATTTAATTAGGCTATCGTTACTTTAACAAAAAAAGAAGTCATAACATCTTAACTGCTTTTCGTCTATCTCTTCTAGTTTACGAGATACCCTGCAAAACACACCAATTTGGGACACCCTGTACAATTTTGAGCTATTTATTTAAATTTATACTTTAATTACTCGAAAAATGTAAGATTCCGTGTTACATTGATAAACAAAAGAGTAATTAAAGTATAAATTTAAATAAATAGCTCAAAATTGTACATGATGATTTAAAAAAAAAGAAATTCGGAGTTTTCTTCGTTTCTTATTTGCATTTTTTGAGAACATTTACCATAGTAATGTATATTTGTTTACACCATCAAAAAGTAGAGATTTCAACGAACAAAAAGCCCACCGAGTTTTTTAAAAAAGCAGATATTTTGACATGAGAATTTTCGATTGAAAATTAGACTGCTTTTTCGATATTAAGTCAAAATAAGGTTAAAAAAATAAATATTTTAAAACAAAAAAATTACAGAGTATTTGGGACATAAAAAGGTTAGTTTACACCAAATTTCGTGGAAAAAAAAATAAATTTTTGTAAAAGAAAAATAAAAAACCAAAAACTTGGTTATTTGAATTTTTCACATAAATTTTGAGGTTATGTGAAAAAAGTATAAATACAAAAGTTGTAGACCTTTTTATTACCTACAACTTTGCTATTTAACTTTTTTTCATGGGACTTGTAGTTTTGCCAGAAATCGAGATAAACAGTTTTCTACCCTTAAAAGCTCGCCCCCTTCCACTTCCCGACCTCAGATCGCCCGTAAATTATTTTTCCTATCATTTTTATCATGTTCTCTTCCTTTTCCAATGAGTTTCATCCTACTATTATTTTATTTGGTTTCAAAAATTATCGGCAATGGTCTATAAGTGTATCTCTTCAAATGGGGCATATTTTTAAGATTATTTTTGACGAGCGAACCAATATTTTATGTTAATTTCATTAGTTTACATTATAAATAAAAATCACTCAAACCGTCTTTTATTATTTTGTCGTTTTCGTAATGTATGCAACCTAAAAACATAGAAAACAAAAGAACTTGAATCGGAACAACTGATAATGGCTAACAGTAAAATCGTGTTTCGTCTGCACTCTTGCCGTGTATCGGGACAGCAGCAGTGATTCATTTGTTTCTTCACCATTATTACCATATTAAAAGTGGATTGAATCGAACTGGAATCTAACGGTTATTCGACGACGAACAGTTTTTAAGAAAACGAACTTATCACTTTCTCTGGAACACGAAATGCCATTAAAATTCTGCTTTCTATTCTTAATGCCCTTTATTTTTTCTAACTAGAGGCTTAACTCCGAGTTGGCTCGAGCAGGAACTAGTTACTAAAATTGACAAGATGATTTTCCATTTCGATCGTTGAAAATTACTTTGTCTAGTTCAAAAAAGGCACCGCATTATTGCGAAGAAAAAGAAGAAGAAGATACTTTTGTATAGGGAAAAATCTTGAGCCGGCAGATGGCGCTGCGAATGACAGAATGTCGGATTGAGGGGTGAACAACAAATATTCTGTATGATCACTTTAAAAATCAGTTTTTATAAGAGTTGTTTCTTAGTATTCTCAGAGATTTAAGTTTATTTTTATTCATTGTACAATTGGATTGAAGGTTGATTTTCGAATTTCAGTTGGTCTTAGAGTTACTGTCATTGGATTTTTATGATAATGCCTGTAAAAGTTGAAATATCAATGTCGGACATTCTGGATTATGTGGGTGAACGTGTTAGGCGAATAAGGAAGGTGAAGAGGTTTTTAAAGCTTGCCACATCATTTTATGTCGAACTGACGGCTACAATGAGAAAATCATCAAAACAATATGAACAATTTTACAACCCCCACATGAAAACACCATAAAACTGAATGATACCTGGATTTGTCAATGTTCCTGTAAAGCAGGATTAGGCCCTAATGATTAGGGGGATATTGCAAACATATCATTGCTACAATGATATACAGGGTGCGCCAATTATTTCCACTCGATCTCTAGCACCGAAACTAAAAGAGATATCAACAAGATTTTTTGTAGGGGTAGACAGTGTCACTCGGACTACAATTTTAAAATATTTTGATGTATACAGGGTGGCTAATTTTTGTGAAATTTTGATGAAAATTAATTTGGTTTTTTTTAATTACAGGGTGTATACGATTAGGTCTTCTGATTCTACTTAATATTAGATTTACGGTAGTTTTTTTGTATTTGTAAATCCGACGCGGCGTTGACAAGTTATTCCTATTTTAAGCAGATTTAATGAAAAAACAGCACTTCAGAAATATTAGCACAAAAACCACATTTTTTAAAAAATTCCTCAAAAAAGCTACTATGATATAAATGAAACATGCACCTATCACAATAATCACACAACATCTTCACCTGTTGCACAGGGTGTTTGCCGAAAAAAATATATGGTTTTGCACATTTAACTTTACTATTTACTTTAATAATTGACGTTAAGTGACAAACAACATATTTTACACAATCAAGTTACCTATGAAAATGACAGTAGGTATATTTTGTTATGGCATTAATTGTCAACATAAAATTTTGTATTGTATCACGTCTACTATATTTAATCGGTATTGTGTATAAAAAATGGATTTTAATAAGAATTATAGTGTTCAAGAAAATATTGATATGATATGGATACTGGGTGAATGTCAAAAAAATGCGTTTCTTGCTAGTAGGGTCTATCGTCAAAGATACCCAGAAAGACGTCATCCACAAAAGGATACTTTTGAGAATTTAAAGAATAGATTTGATAGAACAAGAACCGTCAAGTATGAAAAACATTCACGTGAAACTACAGCTGTTACTATTGACAACGAATATAAGGTAATGATCAGTATAGTTGAAGATCTCAATATAAGCACAAGGCAATTAAGCAATTAAGCAATTAAGCAATCAGATATTTCCAATACCACATTTAGACGCATAATAAAAAAGAATAAATATCACCCCTATCATATCCAGCTTCACCAAGAATTGTTACCACGTGATTTCGCACATAGAGTGGAATACTGTAGATGGTTAATAAACAAGATAAATACAGAGCGTAACTTTTTAAACAAAGTTTTATTCTCCGACGAAGCCACGTTTCATAAGAACGGTTGTGTAAATAGACACAACTTCCATTATTATTCGGACGACAATGAACATTTATTTAGAACCACATCACAGTATCGATGGTCTTTGAATGTGTGGGCGGGAATATTAGGTGATTATGTAATTGGTCCCTATTTCTTTGATGGGACTGTAAATGGAGCTATATTTTTAGATTTTTTAGAACATGATTTTCGCAACTTATTGCAAAATGTGCCTCAAAATTATCGCAACGGAAGGTGATTTCAATTAGATGGTGCCACACCACATTACCTATTAGATGTTCGCAATTGGTTAAATATGGAATTTCAGGATCGTTGGATAGGAAGGGGAGGACCTATAAATTGGCCTACTAGATCGCCTTGTCTTACACCTTGCGATTTTTTCTTGTGGGGTTTTATTAAAAATATTGTTTACAAAGAAGAGGTTACCACAAAAGAAAATATGAAAGAAAGAATTACTGCAGCATTTAGGCAGGTGACCCCTGCAATGCTAAGAGATGTGCGTAAATCAATGAAAAAAAGGGCAAGAAAATGTATAAATGAAAATGGAAGACATTTTGAACACCTACTATAAATTTTAACTTTCACTATTGTAGTTTTCTTATGATTAAACTTTGTAAAATTTTGTACTTATTAAAAATTGTGTAAAATATGTTGTTTGTCACTTAACGTCAATTACTAAAGTAAATAGTAAAGTTAGATGTGCAAAACCCTATATTTTTTTAATGCGTATTAGGGAGAGCTTCTAACTGAAGAAAAATATACAGGGTGTCCCATTTGAAAAAATTAAGTTATTGCCATTTGAAAACTAGACTATTGGCACGCCATCGGCAAACACCCTGTGCAACAGGTGAAGATGTTGTGTGATTATTGTGATAGGTGCATGTTTCATTTACATCATAGTAGCTTTTTTGAGGAATTTTTAAAAAAATGTGGTTTTTGTGCTAACATTTCTGAGGTGCTGTTTTTTCATTATATCTGCTTAAAATAGGAATAACTTGTCAACGCCGCGTCGGATTTACAAATACAAAAAACTACCGTAAATCAAATATTAAGTAGAATCAGAAGACCTAATCGTATACACCCTGTAATTTTAAAAAACCAAATTAATTTTCATCAAAATTTCACAAAAATTAGCCACCCTGTATACATCAAAATATTTTAAAATTGTAGTCCGAGTGACACTGTCTACCCCTACAAAAAATCTTGTTGACATCTCTTTTAGTTTCGGTGCTAGAGATCGAGTGGAAATAATTGGCGCACCCTGTATGTCAACAGGTTAGTAATTATTGTAGATAATATTATTTTCAAACTTCATTTCCTGTTCAACTTGCCTCTTGTTTTAGATTTGAGATGTTGGAACCAGCGAGTTGCACAGATTTGACACAGGAATGGGGGAAAGAAAAAATATTTCAATAAGATGTTTATTGTTTAAATAAATGATTGGCTAAGCTACGTTTTTTTCATAATAATAACAAATTTAGAGTACATCTTCTATCATGTTCACTTGATAATTCTACCCCCACTTGCTCATCTCCGTGTTGTTTGGCATGAATTTCATTTTCATTTGATGTAATGAAAGTTATTATTTTCTGAGTCCTTTCTCACCTACTTTGGTTACTTCTTTCTTAATTCCTAAGGGTTTGAGCACTGGAAGGATCTGTCTAGGAAGAGATCCATTTTTCAAACGCTTTCTCTGTGTTGTTGAAGCCACTGTATTGTAAAATTACAAATAAATACAAAGAATGTGATAGCAAATGACAAGAGAATTGAAAATTATATGTGGAAGTCTCTGCAAGAACCTTCATCAAACGTACCACTAAAGAAATCTTCCATTTCTTGATTTCTTTGGGATTCAAAGGAAAGATATGACGGAATTGCCATATGTAGAGCATTGTGGAACACAGCACATTTTTCGTGATCTTATCTCCATATCGCCTTTTATCATCCTCTGCATTTTTAAGTCGTTCGTTGTATGGTTTATTCATAATAATTCTTCACAAAACACCTTCCAAATATACCACTTTTAATGCACAAATAACTTAAAATAAATTCGAACTTCAAATGATCAACGATAGATGTCGCCCACTCCGTGATTCTTCCCTATATTTCCTGTTTATTTGACTCGTTTTTGCAATTTAAAAACAAACTGTAAGTTTGCAGGTTGTTTTAAAGTTCAATTTTATTTTTTATTAACTCTAAAATAAGTGAAGTAGAGACAAATCGAACTTACCATTCAAATGTAACGACCAAAAGAAATTTCAGTCAAAATTCACAACTCCCCCTGTATATTATTAAACAATGGGAGCAGACACTTTTTAATGCTCATTTGATATTCCCTATGGGAGCCTGAATAAGAGGTAGGAGTTAGAATTTAAATTCTAGTTCAACTTCTTAATTTTGTTTTTTTAAATTATTTACTTTAACTATTAATTAAAAAAACAAAGTACGTTCGTGCTTGGGGGGGGGGGGGGGGGGTCATGATCCTCCCTAGATCCGCGCCTGTAATAAATCGTGTTCCTTTAAAAGAGATTTGTACATCGTTTTTTTTTAAAGAAATTTTTTCAAACACTCAAATCTGTTTTTAATAAAAGGTTGTTCGAATTCCATACCGACGATTTCGCAAATAATAATTTGAATATCAAAACAAACTCCGGATAAAAACGCGCGGCGGATTAGAGCCTGCGGCTACGTTCCCCCCTCACCCCCCCCTCATCGGTAAAATAGAAAGTGAAGAAAGTGCAACAAACTGCTGACTCCGGAGCGATATACACGTACTTTCCCTTTCACTAATGGACGAATATGTTCCGGACGAGTGGCGTATCCGAAAAGGGGAGTCAGGGGGTGTAAAAAAAGTCGAAAAATATTTTTCGATAAGCGTTTTAAGACGAATTTTAGCGGTAAATATTGTTGTAAGAAATTCGGTGTTGGTTTGGCTGGAAAAGAAACCTATTTTAAATTTAAAAGATGTGGAAAATTCATTGAAATTTTAAAATACATGCTATTGGGCGATTTTTTGCATTTTCTTTGCCTGCGGTATAATTGATGCAAGAACTCTGAGAAGAAAAAGGGGAAGAAATAACGAAAAAAAATTCTTGCCCTTCTTTTTCTCTTCTTTGGATTATTATTGCCCTACATTTGTATGACACACCCCCACTATTCCACTCTCTATAGTTCAATATCAATACATAAAAGAAGATCCAGATTAAAGTAGGTAGAAAACACCTTGATTTCCATCGAATCATTTTTTGCAAACTATCAGAGCAGTATTCCTTTGTTCTAGTAAACATTTTAAATTTAGCCTGAAGAGTTTCAAAATCTGACTTTTAAAAGTTGATGGCAAATGATTATATATATTTTTGCATTCGTATATTAATGAGTTTTTAGTCACAGTAGATTTTGGTACCGGTAATAGTAGATTACATCTTTGACGTGTATTATGGTTTGAAACATTCTAAGATGGTTAGAGCTGAATCCCCAACAAACAATGCCGTAGCGGAGGTGCGACTCTATTAAGGGAAAATTAACCATCCTTGCAGATGACAGGCCCAGTTCTTTGCGGACAAATCCTTATGGCAAAACAACCTGAGATTGAAGATGAACTAGAGCAATGGAGGTGATCCTTGGTCTCACCCCCCTTGATATATTTATTAAGGAGGCTGTGGTGATGACCATGACACGACTACGCTCTACAGGTATACAACCTGACGTAGGATCTGGTCAGTCGAGGTGTAACTTGTGGAACGAGGTCCTTGGAGAGGTCCCACTGCTACAAGCCAACACAGATTCGATTGCACCAAGATATGCCTTTTACAGGCCCTACAGGGTAATAACAAAAAACGTACAAGAGGCTACATTGGCACCAGGTGCCTTGTTCATCTACACCGATGGGTCTAAAACAAATGAGGGGTCAGGCTGTGGAATTTATTCCAGATCCCTGAATCTCAATATAAAATGGGCAATGGGTTCTAATGCCAGTGTAGCTCAAACAGAGCTCACTGCTATCTCAATCGCCGCAAAAGAGACTACCAGTAGAAACATTACTGGTAATAATATTTACATCCTCACGGACAGCAGACAGGCACTACTAGCTCTGGATAGACCACGGATTACATCAGGTCTAGTACTAGAATGTCACCAGGCCCTGATCGAAGCTTGCAACAACAACGTGGTCACGTTAGCTTGGATCAAAGGTCATGGAAAATCAAAAGGCAACCGTGCAGCTGACTCTCTAGCTAAGAAAGCAGCCTCCCAAAAACTTTTGGGACCTGGCACTTTCATAAGCTTATCGGCATCAGCTGTGGCTGACCTACTGAAGAAACACTCCCTTGACAAGTTTAAGGGTAGATGGGACGACGAAACAGGTTGCAAGCTAGCCAAGGAACTATTACAGTATCCGAACAGCGAAACAGCCAAAAAATACATGACTATGAACAGACAGAACCTGCGCACAGCCACAGGTATCCTGACTGGCCACTATCATCTACGAAAACACCTCTTTAGGATGGGGTTATCTGACACTCCACTGTGTAGAGGATGTGAACAGGAAGACGAGACTGTCGAACACATTCTTTGCGAATGCCCGACACTCTCACAAATGAGACATTTTCTTTTCGGCGAGCGGTGGCTAACACATGCCAACATGAGGGAGCTACCTTCAGGCGACGTCATCGCCTACTTTAAACAAGTAGGCTGGCTGACGAGCTAGAAGGAAGGCTCAACCTCAGAAGGACGCACAATGGACCAAATGTGGCCTACGTGCTGTGGGGTGACCCACCCTTCTAGATTTACAGATACAGAGTCACAGTAGATTTTGGTAGCGGTAATAGTAGATTACATCTTTGACGTGTATTATGGTTTGAAACATTCTAAGATGGTTAGAGCTGAATCCCCAACAAACAATGCCGTAGCGGAGGTGCGACTCTATTAAGGAAAAATTAACCATCCTTGCAGATGACAGGCCCAGTTCTTTGCTGACCAATCCTTATGGCAAAACAACCTGAGATTGAAGATGTGGCTGTCATGCTTCAATCCATCGTTTGCTTCTCCATATATCATCTTGTGTTTTACCCCAAATCCACATTATTTTATTAATTTTTTTACCATTCTGCTTTCATTTTTCATTAACTGGTGCCACTCTCTTGCAGGCATATTCATCTGCCCCTTCTACATATTGTTATTTTCACTATATTTATCTCTGCTTCTAACGTTTCTTCTATTAAATATTCCACAAGGTATTCATGATTTATAATTCAAAATTAACACCTATTTTATTTAAAAATTTATTGTTTTATTGCCATTACTTCATCGAATTACCTGCGCTACTGTACCAGAGAATGATAAATGCAGAAAAATATTGTTGATTTGTGGTAACGTTACCTCATATCTACCGCATTTTTTACGTAAATATGCGCATTCCGTTTCGTTTTTGTTTTATTGTTCACATCGCCTGACTATGATGGTCGACCATAAGTGGTAACAGATGAGTAGGTATCGATTGGTATTTTTGAACTTTCTTTTGAAATTCATCATTACCGGAAAAGATAGTTACTCTTTACATTTTACCGCATCATTAAAGTCGATGAATCTTGGCTGTCATAAGGACGTACATCCTTCCATTGGGTATGAATTAATCAGAACTATGAGCTTCTCTATTAGATTCTATAGCTCCTTTGTGAGGGTGATTGATATTGGCTTTCTATTACCAAGTATTTGGAATCTTTGTATCAAAAGTCACTGTCTCTATCCTGACGATTTTCCCACCACTCTTTGTTTTGCACCTATTTTTGAGGCTCCTAGAGGTCAGCCTTCTCATTTCTCTTATACCTCCTCTATTCTGGTACCTTTATAATTTATTATTCCCAACTGAATTGTCATCCATGGGACCAATTACTTTTAAAGCCGCTTTTTTTCTATTCAAGCTATCGGTTTGATTTTTTTTTAAACGATAAGACCGACAATGAGGCACGTTCTAAAAATATTTCTATTTTTATACAGGATGTCCCAAATAAAATACACAACTAAGTTCTGGTTTTTTAAATGGCAACCCCCCATTTTTGTTACATTTTTAGATTCGCCATTAAATTGTCGATATAACGCATCTGGGTTTCTTAGACTTATCTGCAATAGTTTTTGACTTACGTCAATTTATGTGTCACAACAGCGTCGTGAAGAGATCCACAAAAAAAATTCAGAACTTCAGAACTGTTCAAGATCACTTAATCAACTTTTTTCCAGTCAATTCCTTAAGCTTCAGGGTCTATTTTGTAAAATTTGCGAGATTTATTGCAAAATAAGAAATGTTATTCGAGAAAAAAAGGAATCGAGTAGGCCGATGTCTTAAAATTTGACACATCCATATACTTTCAATAATTGTATGCGTCTAATTAAAAGAAAAAAAAAGGATCGAGTAGGCCGCTGTCTTAAAATTTGACACATCCATATACTTTCAATAATTGTACGCATCTAATTATTAATCATGAGTTTTACTCGCGAGGAATTAATGACAGAAATCCTTTATTAGCAAGCAGAATCTACCTGCAAAAATATCCAGAAGCAAGAACTCCACGGGCGTCTTCATTTCTAAAGTTGAAAGATCGGTTTGAACTCACTGGTAGTTGTATCTTATACCAAAAAGGAAATTGTTGGAGGTCGCATCAATGAGGAAATTTTATAGGAAAGTCCTCACTAGGGAAATAGCAGCGGAAACGGATATTTCACAAAGTAGTGTGGACAGAATAATAGTAAAATATAAATTCCACCCTTATCATATGAACCTACATCAAGAATTGTATGGTAATGATTTGGCTATGCTATGTTTCAGTGCATAACCATAGGATGGTGCGAGAATTCCTACCCTAATCGTTGAATAGGGAGAGGTACTATTCCTTGGCCCCCGCGATCTCCAGGCCTTACTCCTATAGATTTTTTTCTTTGGGGGTACGTGAAGGAAACTGTTTTCAGAGATCGTCCAACAACTGTAGATGATATGAAAATCAGGGCCACGGAAGCCTTCCGTTCAGTTGATGGAGCAATGCTTGCTAGAGTTCGGGACTCATTTACTAGAAGACTAGCAGTTTGCCTGGAACATGATGGTGACCTATTCGAGCATTTGTTATAAATCAAAAATATTTATATTGTATCCTATTAATCATTCTTGCATGTTCTTGTAAATATTACAAAAATTGTTTACTTTGTAATGTATTTCTGTTTCTATTACAATTTCCTTTTGTTGAAACATATTCTTTTCAAAATTGTATGAATGTGTCAAACAGTGGCCTACTAGATTCCTTTTTTTCTTTTAATTAGACGCGTACAATTATTGAAAGTATATGGATGTGTCAAATTTTAAGACAGCGGCCTACTCGATTCCTTTTTTTTTTCTCGAATAAACCGTCAACATTTCTTATTTTGCAATAAACCTCGCAAATTTTACAAAATAGACCCAACAAACCCTATATCAGAAAAAAGCTCTTAAAAAATTCCATGTAATGATGTAATAAAATATAGGGTGATGCATTTGAAAAAGTCGAGTTATTGGTATTTGTAATATGTCATTTTCAAAAAATCGTAGTAGGCGGTAGAACATCGACTCTGAATTGGCCTATAACTTAGAAGATGCGCTAAAGCTTAAGGAATCGACTGGAAAAAAGTTGATTAAGTGATCTTGAACAGTTCTGAAGTTCTGATTTTTTTGTGGATCTTTGCACGACGCTTTTTGACACATAAATTGACAAAAGTCAAAAACTATTGCAATTTAATGGCGAATCTAAAAATGTAACAAAAATGGGGGGTTGTCATTTAAAAAAACAGAACTTAGTTGTGTATCTTATTTGGGACATCCTGTATATAAATAGAAATATTTTTAGAATGTGCCCCATTGTCGGTCTTATCGTTTAAAAAAAATCAAACCGATAGCTTGGATAGAAAAAAAGTTATGGAGCATGCACGTACCCCTGGGTCACCCTGTATATGGAAACGGTCTTTTGCCTGGAGATTCAAGTATTTGGCTTAAAAGCGGGTCCCTCTATCCAAGCTGTATCAAAGGGCTTCTCCATGTCTGCTGCAACCACCGCCATGTTCATTTTCTTGCGAAAGTCCTCTTTCGCGTAATGCAAAATGCAGCCTTCCTTGAATTACTAGCTTTTCCAAGCATTTTCAAGCTTTACCAAGCTTTCAGCTATGATGGGCATGGAATACGTGGTAATAGGAATCAATTTATTATTAGGTAAATTACAAAACAGGGCAAGTGACTTAGACAATTCAATCAAAATTCAAGCTCTTTCTAAGAATTGCTTCGCTTGCCTACTATGAAAGCTTGGCTTGTTTTTTCAAAAGCTTTTAAAAAACAAGCCATTCCTGTGAATATCTATCCCCAATTGACATTTTTAACATTCAATACCTCTGCCATCAACATTTTTACCACCTACACCCCACCAGGATATTTAAGGATAATTTTATAGTTTTTTTTTGTCCTCAGAATATGTCTGAGCATACAGCGTATATTTTATACCAACCATGATGTACTTCCGGCATTTAAATGATTGACAGAATCCTTAAAAATTACCGCTAAGAATCTTTTCCGAAAAAATAAACAATACACAGAGCGTAATTTCAGGACTAGACTTGCCCTTAAAACGTAAATAGCATTAGGTCCTGCGGACATCCTATTCTAAGAAGTGGAAATGTCAACGACCGGTGTAACTCGATCTGATTAGATCATCGGACCGAACACAATTTTCCTTTTACAGCGCACCATGTGGACTAAAAGGCATGAACTTTCACTGGGTTATGGTATCGACGTTGCCACTGTGTCAGTTCCGTCACAAGTCTTACGGAAATATATTTAATCCTTTACAAATCAAATTGTATACAAAATATCTTTATTAATATCTTTCTATTTTTCATATTTCTCGTGAAAAAATAAATCTGCTACTTAATTAGACATAAGTGAATGCTTTAAAACCCTTTAATATGTTGCCATTTACGGAAGTATCTGTAAAACCAATTAAATTTCCCGCAATCTATCTTGACAAGTAAATTTAATAGCCTACCGACTCTAATAAAAATAGTTACGTGGGAAGACTTGAAAAATCTTTGCATATAACATCTTCCATAACGTATTAATCTCTTTGGAATCGATCGATGTTCAACTTATGACCAAAACCCGCCCTCCGGCGACATACTAACCCGAGTTATCTACCACGCACACGTTCGGTCACGCCCCTTCCATAATCTCTTCATCTTCGTGCACTGTCGTTTATTAGAAAAAAAGAAAAACGCCTTTAACTGCAGGTTCAACGTTGGCGGTCCGATTACTATTTTATGAATAGGTAATATATAATAAAATTGCGGTGATTCGATTTGATGTTTACTGAAAATCTCGAGTTCCAAACTAACTGGAACTGAAATTTAATTTAGATCTAACAGTACAGGAAATTCTTAAGGATTCGACAAGTTTACAATCAAACAACAAGTAGATGCGGATATCCAGCGATTATAAAACGTATAATTCTTGAAAACTCAGTTTAATATTGCTAAATATCGGTGGCGTAGCCATTTTCTTATAAACTATATAAATCATAATTATTTTACGTTTTTGAGCCAGCGATCAATTTATATTCAGATGATTTACAAACAATATACACGGTTATTCTACGCAGTGAATGGACAGTGAAATGCCAAAACGTAGAATCATGTTTTCCTCAAAGTGCTATTCCAAATTTTAGCCGTTTTACCCGTTACCTTTGCCTCTGTAAAACGAACTAAACGAAGTTTCTCAACGATGAAAAGAATGGCAGGTAACTTGATTTCTTATTAAAAATTGTGTAAAATATGTTGTTTGTCACTTAACGTCAATTATTAAAGTAAATAGTAAAGTTAGATGTGCAAAACCCTATATTTTTTAATGCGTATTAGGGAGAGCTTCTAACTGAAGAAACATATACAGGGTGTCCCATTTGAAAAAATTAAGTTATTGCCATTTGAAAACTAGACTATTGGCACGCCATCGGCAAACACCCTGTGCAACAGGTGAAGATGTTGTGTGATTATTGTGATAGGTGCATGTTTCATTTACATCATAGCAGCTTTTTTGAGGAATTTTTTAAAAAGTGTGGTTTTTGTGCTAATATTTCTGAAGTGCTATTTTTTCATTAAATCTGTTTAAAATAGGAATAACTTGTCAACGCCGCGTCGGATTTACAAATACAAAAAACTACCGTAAATCTAATATTAAGTAGAATCAGAAGACATAATCGTATACAGGGTGTTCAATTTAAAAAACCAAATTAATTTTCATTCCACAAAAATTAGCCACCCTGTATACATCAAAATTTTTTAAAATTGTAGTCCGAGTGACAGTGTCTACCCCTACAAAAAAATCTTGTTGATATATCTTTTAGTTTCGGTGCTAGAGATCGAGTGGAAATAATTGGCGCACCCTGTATTAATAATTAGTTGTCTTTTAATCTTATCTTAATAATTAACAAATAGCCTACATTGTATACAAGGTGACCCAGAGTTAAACGTTCAGGATCCGGTTTTCAGGAAAAAAATAAGATTTTAATTTTTATCTGCCACCAGAAAATGTCCTATAATGCTATACAGGGTGTCCCAGCTAAAATTTGCAAACAAATATTTCGAGTTTTGTTCAAATTTGGAAAAAATGCCGAAACAGGTCAATTTTAACCTAGATGAGGGCCTCTATCGCCTAAAACCACCCCTTGAAAAACTGCGTAGATTACACAGCCCCACAAAAAAATGTTTTGTCTGGGCCAAGAACTTCACTATTGTAACTAGGGGTTTTTGGGGTCGCTGAATTTTAGTTGGGACACCCTGTATGTAATTTAAGAAGTTTATACTCATTTATTAAGAAATATATACAAGGTAATTAACATTACACTGAGGAATAAAATGATACATATCTCAAGCAAGCGTTTTTTAATTTAAATTAGTATAAAATCGAAAAATAAATATTTTGTTTTGAAAAAATTACAGCTTATTTAAAACATGAAACAAGAACGTTTTCACCAAGTTTCATAAAAAAAATATTTATGCGAAAGACAAAAATTGAAAACGAAAAAAGGTTTTTAGTGTTTTTCTCGATAATTTTGAGGTTATGTTGATAATGATTAATACAATAGTTTTATATTTTTTAATTATCTACAACTTTTATAAAAAAACTTTTTTCGATATGATGCATATATCAGCCACAAATCGTCAAAATGTATATTCAGCTAGCCAAAAATGATTGACCCTGGTCTAAAATGCTTAACTCAAGTATCTATTATTTTTTTTTGCAAATATCTCTTAATATATTACCAACTTTCTATAAACCGATAAATCTTTATAAAATATGATCGGCAACGCCAAGAAACTTGACCTACACTGTATAAAATTTAATCTCAAGATTCACACCTACTAAAGGTATCGCTTAGGAGATTTATGAAAGTTTTTATATAATAAAGTGCAGTTTCATCTTCAAGTAATAAATACCTTCCTTATACATTTCACATCTACACACCGCAGCCTTTGAAAATCGCAACTAGAAAAAATAGTATGTGGGATCTATCTCATTTTGCTCGAAAATCATATATTTCGAACTTTGGGACAACAAGTTGAATAGTTCTTGTCGATAAAAATGGTGTTAAAAGATGCAAGTGTTGATTTTTAAACTTGCCGCCAAGATTTTGAAGTCGATGTCAAAATTAAATTGGGGTTTTAAAGAACAAGTAGTGATCATATTTCTTATGTGTACAAACGCGCGAACTCTAAATTGTTTCTAATTCAAAAAACTTTCCCCAAAGCTTCTTTCTGAACATTCTGTAGGCTTTACAAGTGATTTTTTCGACAAATCCTCGAATATGCTATTCCTTCGTGGTATCCATATCGGGAAATGTAACTAGGCTCTCTTTTGGCCACACAAGATCCGCGTACGAAGAGAGACTAGCTATGGCGAATATTTACAACGTTCCACATCATAAAACACAATTTTGGCGAGCTTCAAGCAGCTTTCCCGCTCAATACTGACGACTGTCACCGAGAACACTCCTTCAAGCTGACATTTGGTAAGCTTAGTGACAGATTTGACAGTTGACAACACTGGTGACAGATGACAGAAAGGTGGAGGTGGCGCGGCCATCGTGAAAAAGGGGCGGGGCTTGTCATAAGAGCTGTTAACAGAATTTTCCCACGCTCAGGTATTCCATACTCTACAACTCTTCTTTAAGATGAAGATACAATGACGCGATGACCAACTGTCATATTTAACGTTAAAAAGTACTTACAAATGATCTGCTATAAATTTTTCCTTCAGTTTTATTAGAGTAAGACACACTTTGAAAAACAAAAATTATATTAAAGCAAGAAATGCTCACTTCTTCAACGAAATTAAATATTCCATCGGATTTCTTGCCCATGAACTATTATAATTCGCAGCAAGCGTCTTCTCTCGACATGAAAATAGTATTTCTGAGCAAGCGGCAAGCTCTTTGGTTTCTTCTATTCCTTTAGCTGCGGTTTTCTTATTTTTCTTCAGTTATTTCATGCTCGTTCATTCCGTTCCACCAACCACTATACCATCGCATACCTTCTAACCATGCTGGTATCCTACTACTTTGCATTATCTAACTTATCTAGCCGAGATGCTAGATCAGAAGGACGTAGTGCTCTCGCGCCAGCGGTCAATTTTATATGAACATTTAAATTCGTTTGAAGATTCACTTGTATATATCGAGTTGGCGCTGCATATGTAGTCTGGCTATTGCTCGTAATTGTCACGTCTGTCAAATTTCGGGATGTGCCACATCAAATTGTGACAGGAACCCCTTAAGTAGGTAGAACAACATTTGAATACATTGCAAGGGCGGCTCCAGCCCAGAGATTTGGGGGGCGGGCAGTGCCGGTCCTAGACATTTTTCTATTGGATGCGAACAATTCACTGGCGCCTCTCATAACAGTGGCGTAGCTTGGGGGGCGTAATACGGGGGGGTCAGGGAAAATTTTTAAAATTTTAGTAGCCTAAAACGCTGTTTTGGACTATACAGGGTGGTTCATAACTATTAGGACATAGGCTAAGGGCAAGTTATTGGAACCAAAATATTGCGATAGAACCAAATATACCTTAATAAAATATTGCTGTGGAATAAGATACAGGGCGTTAAATTTGATTTTTTTTTTTCGTTTTTTTCTGATAATGTCCTTGTATATTTATCAATTGTTATCAAAATCGGCACAGAGGCATAACTTTGGACAAGGAATATTATGTAATGTATTATTTCACATTTTGTTATAGGGGGCGCCACGTGAATGGTTCCTGATGATGAAATTAAGTGGTATCTTTTTTTGATGAAACTTTTTAGTGATTTTGATTAGAAAATATGACGTAAACATCATTTCTACATAATATTAGTACTCTTGTTTATACACGATAATTTAACCCGTTTTCGAGAAAAACGCAATTGAACAGGTAATTTTATAATGTTTTCTTTGATATCCTTTATTACAAGAATTAGAAAAGGCATAGAGGTCGGAGGAGGCCACATAGAACATTTAATTTTGCTCTTTTTATGTAAAATTATTTTTAATTCTGCTTTATAAACCGTTGTAATAGAAGCCTTATGTCACAAGTTTTTTATTGTCTGTCATTTTAAATCCCCTTCTCAGAACTGTTCAATCCCGTTTTTCTCGAAAACGGTTTAAATTATCGTGTTTAAACAAGAGTATCATTATTACGTAGAAAAGATGTTTACGTCAGATTTTCTAATCAAAATCACTAAAAAGTTTCGCCAAAAAAAGATACCACTTAATTTCATCATCAGGAATTATTCACGTGGCGCCCCCTATAACAAAATGTGAAATAATACATAAAATAATATTCCTTGTCCAAAGTTATGGCTCTGTGCCGATTTTGATAACAATTGATAAATATACAGGGACATCATCAGAAAAAAACGAAAAAAAAATTTCAACTTTAACGCCCTTTATCTTATTCCACAGCAATATTTTATTAAGGTATATTTGGTCCTATCGCCATATTTTGGTCCAAATAACCTGCCCTTAGCCTCTGTCCCAATAGTTATGAACCACCCTCTACATTACATTCAGAAAGAAATTTCAAGCTGTGGCGCCCCCTTGGCCGCGGCGCCCGCGCATGCCTGGGGGCGGGGCAACGTTGTCGCCTTTTAGGGTTAAACATATATATAAAAGTTTAATATTCTATTTATTTTCGGTAATTTTTACATTGCCAATCGATTCTTATACAAAATTGATTCTGCGTAAACCAAATTTTAATTTTTTTGCATGTTCTAGGTCCATTTATACCATAAAAAACTCAGTTTTTCTCTCAAAAATGGCCCAAACATTTTTTTTCGGTAATTTTGACATTGCCAATCGTTTCTTATATTCTTATACAACATTGATTCTGCGTAAACCAAATATTAATTTTTTGGAATTTTTTTTATAGATCCTAGGTCCATTTTTACCCTAAAAAACTCACTTTTTCTCTCAAAAATAGCCCAAACATTTTTTTTTGGTAATTTTGACATTGCCAATCGTTTCTTATACAAAATTGATTCTGCGTAAACCAAATTTTAATTTTTATTAATTTTTTTATAGATTCTAGATCCATTCATACCCCAAAAAACTCACTTGTCCCCTCAAAAATGGCCCAAACATTGCGCACTTAATCAAAAGGCATGAAGTAACCTGGGGATATTGCGAGGGGCACACCAGGCTAATACCGAGGATATTCCGGCTACTAAAATATTTACAAAATATAGAAATAATAAAAGAATTTACGTGGGTATATTTTTCAATTTTTTTCTCTTACAGCAGCAAATGTAAAGTACCAGAATTGATAAATATAAATTTTAAACACTGACATTTAAATAATAATTGACGTTTTATATATGTTGCTTTCGATATTAAAAGTTTTGAGATCGTAATTAACATTAAACCATGTATACCTACTAACTCTTGTAAACGCAATAAATAAATGACAAAGCACGCCCATCTTATACGTGGCCATTGACCGACCATGCAAACATGGCCTTAATTATTTATCGATTGTAATGGTACTGGAATTTCTCTATGCAATCTATTATATACAAGCTGTCTATTTCTTTAATATTTATATATTTATATATTATATTTACAAATTTTACTCTTATACGAAACTTGTTTGATAAATCTCAGAGGAGGTTGTGATCTGTCATCTGTCGTCTGTCATGCGTCATCTATCATGTGTCATCTGTCATGTGCCATCTGTCATCTGTTATTCTTTAGAAGCAAACCTACCAAATTTTAGATCGATTTATCGTTTAATGTTGATTATTCTGTTTCGAGTTTAGATTAATCATTATTTTTTGAGCGGAAAAACTATTTTTGAAACTACAATATTATGGAAACTCCTCGTCATCGTATGGGGATATCATGATGAGTAATTGTCATTAAACGTTAGCAAAATAAGAGTTTGGGACATCCCGTACGGTAATATAGGGATATTT
Organism: Crepidodera aurea; assembly: GCA_949320105.2. Classification (NCBI taxonomy): domain Eukaryota; kingdom Metazoa; phylum Arthropoda; class Insecta; order Coleoptera; family Chrysomelidae; genus Crepidodera; species Crepidodera aurea. The sequence continues at coordinate 16,354,957 of OX439480.2, forward strand.
ATCGATTGATTGATCAACTTTATATTCTACATAGTTTACATTCTTAGATACTAGATATTATACGCTTGGCCTTCTTGACAATCTTGATGATTATTTCCGGGTTACAACAAAACGTATCGGACCTTGATATCCGGATTTAAATTTCAATTACCTTTTTAAACAATTACTAAATAATTAAATAATCAATACGTTATAGGATTTATAGCAAAAAAGAGTCCTTGAAGTTAATTTCACTAATAACTGTATATCTTTGAGGAGGAAGTAGAGATTATACAAAATTAATGCGATACGTTAACCAAGATAACTAAAAATATTCGATAGATGTCAAACCCCCCCTGTACATTTCTGTAAAACCGTAACCAATAGTAATAACATGAAAATTCCTTATCGTAGCTATAACTAACCTCGGCAATGAAGTAGTGGAGGTCCCACTAGTACATAAAAAAGAGAAAAAATCGACGAGGTCGAACTAGGATTGGTAAAGGCCACTTCCTACGCGTAACTCACTAGCTTCGACTCTTTGTTGACGTGACTGTTAATATTAGAAAAACAAATAAATATTTATAGCGTATGTATACTGGTTGTATCATACTCCGTTTGAAAATGCGTGATAGCACAATTTTTATGGCAAAATTCTTGATACCTTCTTATCTGAATGTTCACTAGATTTTAGTATGACCACCACGAAAAATCTCGAATACAATACATCATAAAATGTAAATAAGCAAACCCTAAGGGATTAACCAATAATTCTATACCTCAGTTTTATAGTTAAACCGACATACGTTAACTGTAAATAGAGGGTACTTAGGTTATTCCAAAAAACTTTGGTTAATGGGCCTTTAATAACCGAGATACGGGGTGTTTCATCCATTTCGGCCAATATTTTGATAAGCCGTAACTTTAGAACCACCCTGTAGATTTCTCTCATACTTGGTACAGGTATAGTGTGTTAATAGCCCAATCTTATAGTGTAAGAACTACAATTAAAATCCAGATCCGGATTAAGAAGAATTTGCAAAATTTGAAAATCCCCAAAACAACACCCTGTATATCAGATTTTTTAAAATTGAGATGGATATTTGAAAAGAACGGAAAGAGTTAAAGTGAAAAATTGTTTTAAGTGCACATCCCATTCTACTACTGGAGCTTTAACGTCAAATTACATCAAATGCATTTTTTTTTCATTTTCACAAGCAGTAACTTTTGAAATACCTGGTAGATTTCTTCCATTTTTTACAGTTATCATTTTTTAGTAGCCCAATCGTATAATGTAAGGACTATACTACAGTTAAAATCCAGATACGGATTAAGAAAAATTTGTAAAACTTGAAAATCCCCAACGCAACACGCTGTATATCAGATATTTTTTAAATTGGATCAGACATTCGAAACGAATGGAAAAAACTGAGATATTCTGACATATTTTTATAAATAAAAACTTTTAAAGTAAATTCAATTAATGCAATACATATTGTCATTTTCATAAGCCATAACTTTGGAAACACCCCGTAGATTTCTTTCATATTTGGTACGGGTAGATTGTTTAAATAGCCCAATCGTACAATACAAGAACTAAGTTAAAATCCAGATCCGGATTAAGAAAAATTTGTAAAAGTTGGTAATCTCTAAAATAGCATCCTTACTTTATATAGGGAAATTATCCGCCACTGATTTATTGGGGTCATAAAAATTTTCAAACAAAGTATAATGACGTTTTCCAAACAATTTTCTTGACAATGAATTGTGAATAGTCAGCTTTAGGATTATATCAAATTTTTAGTAGCTTAATAATATATAATGTTTATTTTGGAAATACACAATTATTCGCTGACCACGATTTGGCACCATCTTAAGGGCGCTTTCACACTTGACCACACGACACCGCCAAGTGTGAAAGGGCCCTAAGGCGGGATTCAACTGCAGGTGGAGTGGCACCACTCGCGCCCAACTTGTCAGTTCGCGAATTCGCACCAGTGTACCTTTTCAGTGTACGTAAGAAACAATTTGCGACAACAAAAGAGACACGAGAGAGACATAAGAAACAATTTGTTCAAAATAATTTTGTAGCGGTTAGGAAATTAGTATTCGAAATGTGGCAACGTCTGAAAGTGCTGGAATAATGATCGTTGCATAATATAAATAAACCAAACCAAGAACGAGTCGATGCAAATTTTATCTGTGATCTACAGGTTAAACTTTTCTTGCATCCCAGATGTAGATGTGTATATATGGATGAGATTTATTTATAAAATGGCAGTGTCTGATATACCACAATAGCGAGTAGATCTGATGCAGAACAAAGTTGATGTAATAGTAGTTGTGATAACGAGTTCTATAACTGCCTTCAGGCAAATCATAGTAACGTTTTGATTTAAGAGGAAGTTGTACTATGCTATAATACAGCGTATGCAAGGGTTTCGTAGACCTTAAATTTATAGGTTCATTTTTCATTTTGGGAGAATGAAAAAATAGGTAAATATTGGTAAAGGTCTTATTGATGTTCCTATGTTCTCACTTTTTCAAAATTTGATTTAGTTTGTTCTAAAAAAAATCGCAAAATTCCATGTTTTCTGATGATTTCCTTTTTTTTTTTTAGAAAAGATCCAAAGCAAATTTTGAAAAAGTGAGAACATAGGAACATAAATTAGATCTTCACCAACAAGTACAAATTTTTTCCTCCACTGATAATGAAAAACAATCCTTGAAAGTTAGGATTGTGAAAACCACCTAGCTAAATAATTAACTCTAAGATTGTTTTTTAAACTATTGAAAAATTAGTTTGGGGTTTAACTGATGACATCGGCTTGGCAAAAGTAAAAATGATTAAAATAAACCACAAAATGATGCAAGTATTTAAATGTTTATACAGGGTGTCATATAAACGTTGGAAAATAGGTCTAAAGTCTAAAGCATACAGTACAAACAAAAATAATGGAAGAAGTATATATATACTTTAATTAGATCAAAGAATTTCTTTCAACTTCTTCCAAATATAAATTTTATATAGGAGAAACATCTAGACCTTTTCATATTAGACTTAATGAACACCAATCATACACGAAAAATAAACAATTCGAAAAATCAAAAATATATGAACATGCTTAGGATTTTGGAATAAAATACAACGGAAAAAAACTGTTTTCGGGAAAAATGTATTTGTTCGATATGTTGATTTAGTCAATCGATTTTTCTAATTGAACTTCGAAGATGACCTCTTATATATCCGAATATTAAATTGGGAAATTGGAACCTTTGGTTTATCAACTAAGTTGAAACACTATCGTCGACCAGTCAAGCAAAACACAATTTTAACACACTCTACGCGCGTTTCGCCAACTATGTTGGCATTATCAGGAGTTGATGATAGACAGCTGTCAACTGTCAATATCGATTTTTAAACATCAATTTTGAACTCTGCCACCTCAAAAACATATATTTACATGTGAATTTTATCAATTTTGATTATTGGTTGCTGTTTGACAGCTAGTTGACAGCTGTCAACTGTCAATATCGTCTTTTTGACAACAGATTTGAATTGAGCAAACTTAAAAACATATGTTTACATATTAATTTTATCAATTTTGTTTGACAGCTGTCAACTGTAATATTGGCATTAGATTTGAATGCAGCGACTTCGAAAACATAAGAGGGTACTTTTTTTTAACGCAGAAATTACTAAACTTTTTAAATAGTAAATAATGTTAAATTTCAGCCAATTTGACCGGGAGTCAATTCCCATAAGATTTGAACGGGGTTCTTTTCCAGAAAATGGGAGAAAACTGAATTTTCAATGAAAAGTTTTTCGTTATGCAGAAAATCGTTTAAAACTTCCTTCAAAAAATATTAACACAAAAAAAATGTAAATGTAAAATTCCAAATTAAGTACCAAAAAAAAACTGGTAAGTAATTTAAAATTGTACCAAATTACCAACAAATTGATTTGTAAGAAATTCAAAGTACCCACATAACTTTTCTGTTTTTTTTTATTTTTTTGAGAAAACTGTAAATAATTAAATCTAACTTCAAAATATATAAAGAAACCCGCACACCATTTAAATGTAAAAAACGTCCCGGTCAAATTTTCTGACACGTTGGTATGTTATAAAACTGGATGCACTGACAAAAAGTGTCCATTGGCCCAAACTTTTAAAATATAGGGTAGTGCACAAAACACAGCTTTTTTCATTTATACGGGGTGACTCGTTAAATCTAAAAACACTATATGCCCTCTGTAACCACATTTTGTGAGTCACCCTGTATAAAATATGATTCATCACCAAGAAGTAATTACTTAAACTATATGTTATAAAAAAATGATTTCTTCAAAAAAACAATATTACTTATTTTCGATCCACCCTGTAACTAACCAAATTCTACGGTGATTGTTTATGAAATATTAATGCTAAATAATTTATCATTCATGTTTTCCACAATAAACGCCAATAAAACAGGTCTGTTATGAGAAATCTGGTTACAAAAAAGTGGTTTGGGCCAATGGACACTTTTTGTCAGTGCATCGAGTTTTATAACATACCAACGTTTTTTTACAGGACGTTTTTTACATTTAAATGGTGCGGGGTCCTTTAGAGATAAATCGTAATTTAAGAACATTTTATTTAAAAATATAATCTTACCTCATTTTATTAATCCATTGGCGTTTAAACCAATAATCACAAATACTATTTTATAGTTTTCCCGCACTCCCTACGCACTTGTCCCGCGATTTTTCCGACAAGAAGATCAAAGTAAACTTGACGACGTGATTTTCGCTTGTTTTTCTCATGCCGGTCGTTTTCATGGCCATCTTAGTTGGGACCCAAACACGCAGCCAATCGAACGGCTAAAGAGCACTGAACTTTTTTTACGGATATCAATGGAAAGCGAAAAGGGACAGGAAGCTAGGAAGGAAAATCGGGAAAACCGAGTAAGCGGGTTTCCTTTCTTGTATTTTTTCGTTGTTCGAGCGCCAAAGGCATTCGTTACACCGGTGTGTATTTAGTTACGGGGGTAATTTTATTATTTTGATACTATTAGTGAATTTTGTTTGACCTGTTAGTTCAAGGGTCAGTAAGGTTAGGTATTTGAGTCGTTGATCCCTTTCCAAATCAAGAAGATTTATTACAATAATAATTTTACTGACTGTTTTGGGAAGTTCCAAATAATACCAAATTTGGAGACCCAAACTTATTAGGCTACACCCTGGAGATGGGCCTGTCCCAACTTATTGTAGATTAAGTTGGCAGAGAAAATTGTGGACTGTATTATAGGTTGTAGAGAAATTATACACTGGTTACTTGAATTTTTATATTTTAACGATAACTTTCGTAAATAGAAACAAAACAAAACACTTTTTTAACAAACGTAGAATTTAACAATAATTCAAAACTGAGTTACAATTGCTCAAGAAATAGGTGAATGTAAATACGGGTATGTATGTAATATCACGCAATTTGTATAAGTTAAATTGCTGAATTGATTACGTATGAACTGTCCAACGATTACGACCTGTTCATACGGAGATAGAAGTTCTACTGGTTTAATTTTTATTTATTGATGTGTCTTTTTTTTATCTCTCTGGCAGCTTGTAGTCTCGCCAGTGTGTCGCGATGTATGTAAAGGCGCTTGCCGACAAGGGCGGCTTTAGCATCGAGGTTTTATTTCGTCGGTGAGTTACTTCCGCGTTGATTATCTGCGCGATGGCCTTGATTCACGACGCGTGTTATACTGTTTCTATGCTAGGCACCTAAGCGTGCGGTTTGGTTATTTTTATTTCTTTTGTCGCCATAGGCGTAGATAAAAATGTTCGATTTCGAACACTGACTAGTACCTATTTTTCCCGTTAGGAGTGTGTCGCGAAACTCCTTGCGATAACAGACCATTAATACGCATTCTAGTATGCCAATTTTTAATCAAAAACAACATAAGACCCTTGTCCCAGCAATCTCAATCTCAATTTGCATTTAGGATTGCAAAGTTTTTGAGCCATTCACTCTTTTCTTTGTATACAGTTTTCTTTATGTCCATAAGTTTTTTTTCACTTATTCACAATTACACGAGAGCTTTTTTTTGTCGAAGTAAACTTGACATCTATCAATAAGAATTTTGTTGCCTGGCAATTTAACGAAAAAAACTGCATCTGAAAAATGACGAGTCCGTGTGACAAACACAATCTTCTGCAGTGTTTGCTGTCCGGTTTTTCAATAATTCAGAGAAATAGATAAAAGGAAAAAGTAACGTAATATTATTATAGCTACAGGTTCCTTCTTTCATCTGAACTTTGATTCATGAAAAAATATTAATTTTTACGTGATTTATTGAAAAACTTGTAATCCGCTTGGGAGTGTCATTCCTTTAGATCGTGCTCTCTAAATGCAGAACAGGAGCTACAAATGGGGGTGCGTTTTGGAGCCGGTTATGTCGAAAAGTATCATATTTTTGATGAAGATCATTTTTGGACTAATGGGAATGTTTGTTCTTTTTTAATTCTAATTGACTTATTTATTTTTTTAAATTTCGCGACATTAACGCTGAAGAATTTTTTAATCAAACCTAATAATACCTTTCGTTTTTTTTCAATACAGAAAAGAATGTGAGAAAAGGTAGAAAGTCAAATATTTCAATTTTCTCATCACAATTGGTGTGGGAAATTTTTTTCCGGAGCAGGCACGACAACCTACGTAAGAATCGCGCGAATGTGCTGTGAAAACATGGAAAACAGCTGAGGGGCTTCGGACTTCAACCTCGTGGGGTGAATGACTGAACTAACTCCTCGAGAGATGCTACCTAACGCCGTTGCCAAATGGGTAATAAAATATTTACTTTCCCGGAAAATTTTACGGGAATAAATTGTGGGAAAATGTAAACTAACGTCCCCGTCAGACCCAATCGCTCAAGGCCGCTGTTAACCTGATAAAAATAAACATTTTTTGAAAAATCACCGAAAAACCCGTGGACTGTAAGATGGCGTATAAACAAACATGGAAAATTTAAAACTTTGAACGCCTTTTTGATTCTAATAATTTATTATCAACCTCCAACAAAATTTATTTTGTCACGATATTTTTCTGAGTGTAAACAGATTTTTAGCAATAGAAAACACTAATGGCGAAATTATAAGCTGCTTTTTACCAATTTTGGTCTTTTTTCTAGGAAGTTTCAGCTAAAAATCCTGTACAATCGATCACGCAATGTAGATAATTTGATGGCATTTGAAATTAATCAAAATCGCGAACGATCTTAACATTCATACATCATAATTCAAGTATACGTCGATATAAAAATGTATCTGCCTTGCAATCTCCAAGTTTTAGCGTTGTTCGTTATGACCTTGACCATTTTTAAGTAGGTCAGTGTTAAATTCTTAATAATTATTTTCACTGACTCGAAATAAGCGATTGGATTGTGGGAACAAGTCAATGATTTATATTAAGATCTGCTAGATCTAATATTGCGAAAATTTATATAAACTGATCCAATTCAGGGGTTCAAAATGGTTTATAAAATAAAGAAAATATTTACCTGGTATATAAAAAATAATGAAAATAAACGCGCAGCGCAAAGAGCGTCATATCCAGATCATCCAAAACTTTTAGAAAATAAAATTATTCAGCGAAAGGTATAAATAATATCTCCAGTATTTCAGTTGGAAAAGGAGGGTAGTTGAAACAAATGAGGGTAACCCGGTATATTTTTGAGATCAGGAAAAAAAGATCATTCCAAAAATGTAATTTATTAATTTAATTTTTTGTTGTACCCTTTGAAATCTTCACGTCCGTGTGTTTTTGATGACATTTCATTCAGTCACAGACTCACAACTTTTACTGTATTTTTTAATTTTAAGTTCTCAAATAATTAAAATTATTTTTTTACTTTATACAATTGTTTTAATGTCTAAATTCTAAATTATTTAAATATTAAACGTAAGAAAATTATTTCATGATTTATAAGTAAAATATTTTTGAAATAAATATAAGAAAAAAACTAAAAAAATACTGTCAGAAGTGGGATTCGAACCCACGCCCACAGAGTGGACCAGAACGCTCGAAACCTGCACTTAGCAGGCAAGGGTAACCTTGAGTCTGGCGCCTTAGACCGCTCGGCCATCCTGACATGTGTAACAATTTTCCAAAAACGATATAAAGATAGTGGAACCATTATCATTATTTATAAATAGATAAGATGATAGCAAAATTCTTTGTAAAACTCAAATTAATCAACATGTATACTCTATTAATAGAACAAATTTTTCTGTGAAAAATACAATATAAATTGTAATATATCAAGAAATTATTTTGGACAAATTATAATACATCAAAAAGTATATTTTGCACAAAAATAATAATAAATATTTCCAAATTTATGAGCAGCACCGAATTTACTCGCGACATCTATTAAAATTTTTTAGAACTTATTACTAGAATAATCCCGCTCTCTGTTGAAGAATATACGAACCGCTCTGTGAAAATGACAGATTTCTATTCATCAAACAACAAATACTGTAATAAAATAAGCTAGTGACATCTATATTTTATCTGACTAAACTCGATTGAACAGAAAGTAGAATGATTTTTACTCATATTAGTTTCGTTCGCGCTCAAATGTCAAAGTGCAGATAAAAAAACAAACAGTATGCGTTTCGGGCAGTTCAAATTAATACCGCTAGATCGCATAAAGTTGTGTTCATGTCAATAGAAATCTTATTTCCATCCACGACTCAAAATGCTACAGGTCTAGATGTCGTCCTTATCCGAGAATTGGTAACTATGCAACCGCAAATACACAGATGTATTTCATACTGCCTAACAATTCCATTAGAGGGGGTTCAGCGAGGACGTAAGGGGCGAGGATTTCGAGGTTATGTATATTCTATCTTATGCTTACCTACTTGGGTTCTGTATTTGATAGAATATTCACTTTCAACTAAGTTTTTTTATTTAAAATGGCCGCGCCACCCTAATCATGAGTGTAACTCTGTACTCTCGAGCTAGAAAACGTTGAAATACTGAATTTACATACGTTTCTTTTCTTATTTATGTATTTTAAATATCCGAGGGTAAGCGTCATCAAATTGTGATAAGTTTCTGTTCGTTATTAATAATAATAAACTCCCTTCAATTCACCCTCTTACGAGTGAACCCCAGAAGCTCTGCAGCTTGTGCGGGGGAAGGACGGCTATTAATATTATTTGCCGTGGCGATCTGGGGCGACTTACTGGAAACAAATTCCCTTGTTTACCCATAGACATAGGATTTTAGACGGCAGTAATCTGAATACTGAACAAGTGGTTGGGTATAATACGCCGCCTTAAAGTCTAACCGTTTTTTAACGGCGGCTTTTTTAAACAAATGTGAATATAAACTAATTTTAGTTGAAATTGAACTAATTTTACAATTGCTTACATTTTTCGTCGTGCTTGTTTACATTTTAATATTCAAAATCGGAAATATTAAGTGTAGATTAGTTAATCTACAAATATGTACCCTACTCAAACCCCGCCACTGCATAATAGCCTAGTTAAAGCCCCTAATTCGTGCAAATTGAAGAGAGTTGAACTCGGCAGCTTTGAGCGATGCCACGTTGACATAAATTAGAGCCAATCAGGATGGCAATTGTGTAGGAAATCAGACTGATGTATTTCGAACAATGATGACAAACCCTGTAAGTGGCTACAATTCTGGATGTAAAGTCTTTTATAAACGACCTGGTAATTTAGAGAGAGGTTGGACTTTCGGAATTTTCCCTCTTCCCGGATAATGACTTGTTTGTTTTGGGGGCTTTCAGGAAGATCGTTATTATCTTCTATTCATGCAAATATTTTTTTGGTACGTAATAGTATTTTTTTCACAACATTTTTTGGACACCTTTTTTAAAATATTAGTATATACGACTGGTTTTTATTTTAATATTAATAATTAATTAATATTTAGTCGTTAGGAGACTGTAAATTATTTAAAAAATAATAGTAATACATAAAAAAATCTAATATTATATTAGACAAAAAATATAGTGTGCATAATAGACCTTTATAATTTTTAAAAGGTAATGGAATTTGCTTCATAATAGGATTATAAAATATAGGGTGTCCCATTTAAAATAAGAACGATATTGTCGTTTGAATATGTCATTAGAGAATCGCCCCATTTTGGCCACCCTGTATAATTTTAAACAACTCTAAATACATTATTGCTTTCAATTATTAGTCTAATTTTTTCAGTTAAAATTGGATTTGGCTGATTCCATACGTTTCGAAGTTATTGGTTTTCTTGTAAGTGCTTCCATTTTTAGAAATATCAAAATATCTCGAAAAGTAAAAATCTTAGGTATAGGGAATACTTATAATTTATAAATGCAACAAAATATAGGGTCTTCCATACTAAATAATATAACTTTGATTCACCACACTTTTACGGGACAACCTGTATAATTCAAAATAATTTTAAAATGTAGCCTTTATCAACCCACATATCCATGAATAAAAAAAAATTATTTATAAAGCCGTTTATCCAATAATTAACGGAAAAAGTGACATAATGGTAGCACCGATATTTTTAAAATTTTGATCACACAGAATTCAATAGGCAATCAAGATCGTTAAAAACTTACTTTCACTGTCTAGAAACATTACCTATTACACAGAGCGTTGTAACATTACGTACCTAATGCAGTTCTTCCTAGTACACTGTTATAGAAAGTTATTTAATATTGTCAACAGTTTCAAAATTATTTTATCAACATGGGTGAGTCCTGTTTAAATTTTTTTTTTATTAAATTTTGAATATAAATAAGTATTTTGAAATATTAGTAATTAAAAATAATAATTAAAACACTTTCCTGATAGTTCATTACTGAAAAAAAATATTTGAGAATTATATTTATCAATGACAGAGAATATAGTCATTTTTGCAAAAGACATAAATGTTCAATATTTTCTTTGTCAGGACAAGATTTTGAAAACACGTTAATTTTTTATTCTAAAATTCTAATTTAAGCAAAATTTTATTTGGTGTTATAGCTGCTTCCTTAAAAATTTTAAAAAGAAAAACGGACATGTTACACCCCATTTGAAACGGTTTTTGATTATCAATCCATCAAGAAAAATAACTTTATCGTGTCTGTGCTTGTATTTTGGCTTCAACAATCATTTGATTGGCTTCAGCTGCACTTTTTCAGTAATTTGAGTCGTACAGCATTGGTTTTAGGTGAAGCTGAAACTTAATGTTTATTTATATCCTGAAGAATTAGCGCATCAGGATTTCATTTATTCTTACTTTTATAGCATATTTTTGCGCTTATACTGTTGCACGTGTTTTTTTTATATTTGAGGACTTGAAACGATTTGTAACTGTAGAGTCCCTAGTGGTGAATGACTTGTAGCCATTAATATTAATTCTTATTGGTGCAAAGTCAGATTGTTAAATTATATCCAATCATAATTTATTTTTCAGATGATGGTGAGCGAGAAGAAACCAAAGAATCTACTCCCTCTATAAAAACTAGTATAGACCCTTTAGAATTGACAATAGGAAATTTTGGAAGATGGCAATTCCGCATTTCTTTTCTGATGTCTTTACTGAAAATCCCTATCGCATGGTTTACGTTGAGCATCGTATTTTTAGCACCTCCCACACAATTTTGGTGCGAATATTACAGCAAAATGACCGAGAACAAATGGAGGAAAATGGCCAACGACATACCCCTTAAAATGGTAATTAAAAAAAAATAGTTTCAGCCTAACACATTCCTCAGCTTCCCTTGATTCGTCAGAACGAATTAATTTCTAGAACAATCCACCCCCTAAGAGTGGACACAGAGAAAGACAAAACCGTTTTGTAACCACATACTCAGAAAAATATAATTTCTTTTTAGTAGTTCTTCAATTCCTGTCGAACTTAAGTTTCGACAGTTATAATAATGGCCGCAACGCCAATTTTCAATTCAAACAATTGCTTGAGCGATTCGCCATCTATGTTTCTACGTAAATGGGATTTAAAAAGATAGCTTTCTACGAAAATACAGTCCACTATGAAACTAGTAAACAACTCAAGGCTGGGTTAAGATTTTGGTAGGCACAAAGCCTACTGAAATTCTACACCATTGTTGACTAGCATATTATTATATATTATTATTATTATTTTTTTTTAAGTATCTTAAACAAGTATTTTTTTAGGAAGGAGTGAATATAGGATTTTGTGAAATGTTAGATATGCCAGACAATCCAAACAAAACAGTACCCTGTAAATTTGGCTACAGCTATAACACTTCAATATTTACTTCAACAATTATATCAGAATGGGACTTGATTTGTGGCCGCGAAAGACTTATAGACTTATCTCAGATCACGCTGATGTTAGGAGTCCTAATCGGTAATTTTAACTGAATTTTATTATAATTTCAATAGAAAAAAATGTTCTATATACAAATATTTACTGTAATGAAGCACTAACGCCCCACCCTATATCGCGCAAAGAGTTTATTTTAAACGAGATGCCTCCCACTACTTTGAAATTATGTGTACCAGCGTCGTACGTTAAAACAAAAGTCGTAGAAAAAGTATAGTGTGCAAGCAACACTGGGGAAAATCCTTCTCTCACTCGTGTGATTTCAAACTTTCATACTAGTGAGAAAAGTCTCATTTTCCCCACTTGTAGCTCATTGAGGCATGATAAAAAAGAGTCTCTCTGATATCGGTTGTATACTACTTGCAAGTATGGTTAGCTGTCTGTAGTTTTAAATAATTATGTTGTTTAAATTTTAGGAAACATATTTTTCGGAATTTTGGCTGACAAACATGGCAGAAAAACCACAATAATAATCTGTATCGTTCTTCAATCAATTTTTGGTTCAATAGCTTCGTTCGTTCCCTATTACTGGACGTTTATCCTGTTGCGATTTTTGGTCGCCATCAGTATGGGAGGAACCATGGTTACCTCTTTCGTAATGTGCATGGAAGTGGTTGGCGGGAAGTGGAGAACCGTAGTACCGATTTTATATCAAGTCCCGTTCGGATTTGGGAATTCGATTATGGCTGGTATAGCCTATATGATAAGGGATTGGAGATATCTGCATTTCAACCTTTCTTTGCTGTCGAGTTTTTTTATTGTATATTATTGGTATGTAAACCAACTTTTTTATTTATTTACAGTTCAGAAAATGTCTTAAAAGTTAAAGAGCTTCAACACTAGATGTCGCTACGAAACTACTCCCGTCACTAGATAGCGCTGCAACTCGTACAAATTCAGCAGTAAAGTGAATGAAACCCCTCACTAGATGTCGCCATTTGTTATTTTAGTATTTATCATACTTTTACTTTTAGGTGCATCCCCGAATCTCCGAGATGGCTTTTAGCAATTGGAAGAAAATCGGATGCAGTTAGTATACTACAAAAAGCGGCCAGTGAGAACAACATTGGACAAAATAAATTTCGAACTAGTTTAAAGCATCTATCTGACATCAATTCTGAAAAAAATAATCATTCATCATTTTCAGCACTATTTTCTACAAGGGAAATGAGAAAAAGAACTTGTTTATTGTGTTTGAATTGGTAATTTTCTCCGTTCTAAAATATTTACACTTTATAAAAATATTCTAAAACTTTCTTTTAGGACTCTCTATGGTATAATTTTCTATGCATTTTCCCAATACTTGGGGCAAGTTGGTACAAACATATTTTTGACAGTTTCCACAACTGGATTTGTAGCTTTCCCCGGTACGATAGCTTGTATTGTTTTGGTTGAAAAATACGGTAGAAGATGGACTATAACCACCGCAAATTTGGTTAGTGCTTTTTGCTTTTTAGCAATTTTGAGTATACCAAAAGGGGGCTATTTTCATGATTGGCCTAGAGTTGTTTTATCAGCATTGGGAGTTGTTGGCTTATCAGTAAGTTTATTTTTTAAATCAAATAGTTTTTGCACTCAGTGCTTTTCTCTTGTAGATTTCAATGCCCGCCCTCTATCTTTTCACTGGAGAATTATATCCTACAGTTTTAAGGAACGCAGGAGTGGGAGTATCAATAATGTTTTCCAGATTAGGATCCATGGTGGCACCGTTAATTATATCTTTGGAAGAAAAGGGCTCTTTCATTCCTTTGATGATATTAGCTGTGGTAGCGTTGGCTGAAGCTGGTTTAGTTTTGCCTCTACCGGAAACTAAAGATTTAAAATTACCAGATACGGTCGAAGATTTGGGCTTAAGTAAAGTGGAATTAGAAAAAACGGGTGGTTATCAGATGTACGAAACAGTTCCGATTAAAAACGATAATGAAAAGGAAGAAAAATAAATAATAATAATCGAGAAAAATATACATAACTATATATATACAAAAATATACATATTATTTGTTGTTATTAATAAATAAAATTTTGTATTATATCCATTATTCAATATGAGAGCGAAAAGTCCTTGCAAAATAGAGTAAAGGTAGAAAATCAGTTTCCTCTTTAACAGGATCTAATTCAGTCGGGACAATTTCGGTAATTTTGACATTGCCAATCGTTTCTTATACAAAATTTAGTCCGCGTAAATCAAATTTTAATTTTTTTGATTTTTTTTTTGTAGACTCTAGGTCCATTTATAGTCTGGTTCACAAGTGCCATTTCCCTCGAAACCTGATCGAATTATGATTTTGGGCTCATTCGATTCGGAACGGCATCTAGAACGTTCTATCAAAATTCCAAAAGGGGCTGAAAACAAATGCAAAAGTTATAAACAATTAAGTAAAATAAAAAATAAGGGTTTGGTTTTTTTGAAATATTTCAAAAACTATTTGAGATAATCGAAATTTGAAAAAAGATCCTTAAAGAGCAAGAAATTTCCTAAAAAAAAGTCCTACCTCCCGGAACTGTACCAACAACCCTTATAATTTTAATTAAGCGGCGAAAATAACGGTAAAAACGCGTAGTTCGGATGCCGCGTGCATCGCCCCAATCTGACACGTGAACTAAAAAAATTATTTTAACTGATTAAATATTAATATTAAGGAATAAAAAAATTTGAGTACTAAGTAGACATATCAATAAACAATAATCCGTCAACAAAAAATTTTTATCACAATTTTTTTATTAGTTATGCTTTTGTTAATTTGTTAATTTTCACCATTTTCATGTTAACATAAAAACGCGGATTATTTCAAAACAAGAAATCTAGAATTTTTTTTGATTTTTTTGAGCTAATCTTAAAAGAGTTTAGAAGAGATCCCCGTTGGAAAAATTAAAAAAATTTGATTTTTCGTTTTTTTATTAACAATCAAAGGCATTAAAAAATTATTTATGTAAATAAAGCCATTAGGAAATTTTTTTTTCCAATCATTGTTAATATTTTGTTTTCTTATTGATAAAAGCCATATAACAATAATTTTTTTTTATTTTTAACTAACATTAGTTAAATAATTGTTGTAAACAAATGCATTGTTTATAATATTTTTGAAAACTTTTTCTTTGGAATTTCATCCTTGATAAAAAAAAATCGTTCCTTAAAAAAATTTTTTCATTAACAAAAATCGCACTTGTTAATTAACAATTTTTTTTGTTACTAAATATTAATATTAAGGAACCATTCTTTTTTAAAAATCATTATTTATTTTATTCTTTCGTATTAAAAAAAAATAATTTTTTTATTAACTTTTCATTTGTTTATTACAAAAACAATTTGTTATAAACAAATGCAATTTTACGCAATATTTTTTTTTAAATACTAAAAAATATTACAAAAACAACCATATATATTTTTTTATTGAAAAAATTTTTTTATTATTTTTTATTTAACTTTTAAAAATATTGTACTTTTGCACTTGTAGTTTTCTTTCTTTCTCTTTGATTGTTAATAAAAAAACAAAAAATCAAAATTTTTTATGTTTTCTAACGGGGTCTCTTCTAAACACTTTTAAGATTAGCTCAAAAAAATCAAAAAAAATTCTAGATTTCTTGTTTTGAAATAATCAGCGTTTTTATGTTAACATTAAAATGGTGAAAAGTAACTAATTAACAAAAGCGGGAGCTTAATTAAAATTATAAGGGTTGTTGGTACAGTTCCGGGGAGGTAGGACTTTTTTTTAGGAAATTTCCTGCTCTTTAAGGATCTTTTTTCAAATTTCGATTATCTCAAATAGTTTTTGAAATATTTCAAAAAAACTAAACCCTTATTTTTTATTTTACTTAATTGTTTATAACTTTTGCATTTTTTTTCAGCTTCTTTTGGAATTTTGATAGAACGTTCTAGATGCCATTCCGAATCGAATGAGCCCAAAATCATAATTTTCGGTGGTGGCGATCAGGTTTCGAGGGAAATGGCACTTGTGAACCAGACTATTATATCATAAAAACTTTCCTTTTTCCCCCAAAAATGGCCCAAATATTTTTTTTTCGGTAATTTTGACATTGCCAATCGTTTCTTGTACAAAATTAATTCTGCGTAAACCAAATTTTAATTTTTTTGAATTATTTTTGTAGATTCTAGGTCCATTTATATCCTAAAAAACTAACTTTTCCCCCAAAAAATGGCCCAAACATTTTATTTCGGTTTCTTATACAAAATTCATTCTGCGTAAACCAAATTTTAATTTTTTTGTAGATTCTAGGTCCAATTATATCCTAAAAAACTAACTTTTTCCTCCAAAAATGGCCCAAACATTTTTTTTCAGTAATTTTGATATATCCAATCGTTTCTTATACAAAATTCAGTCTGCGTAAACCAATTTTTTTTTTTTTGTATATCCTAAAAAACGAACTTTTTCCCCCAAAAATGGCCAAATACATTTTTTTTCGGTAATTTGGACATTGCCAATCGTTTCTTATACAAAATTCATTCTGCGTAAACCAAATTTTAATTTTTTTTGTATATTCTAGGTCCATTTATATCCTAAATAACTAACTTTTTCCTCCAAAAATGGCCCAAACATTTTTTTTTCAGTAATTTTTATATATCCAATCGTTTCTTATACAAAATTCAGTCTGCGTAAACCAAATTTTATTTTTTTTTGTATATTCTAGGTCCATTTATATCCTAAAAAACTAACTTTTTCCTGCAAAAATGGCCCAAATATTTTTTTTCGGTAATTTTGACATTGCCAATCGTATCTTATACAAAATTCATTCTGCGTAAACCAAATTTATATTTTTCTGAATGTTTTTTGTAGATTCTCGGTCCATTCCATAGACATTCCAAAAAACTTTGGACATATATCCATTTTACCAGTCTTTTCCAAAATTTTATTATATACAACCAACTTGTAGATTATCTTGATAGGTAAAGGAACAATTTGGATTTAGGCGAAATCTTTCAACAATAGATGCTATAACATCACTAACAAACTCTATAAAACATTCATTTGAAAATAATGAGAGATTTCTAGGCATTTTCACTGATCTAAGTGCCGCGTTTGATCATAAATTACTGATTCAAAAACTTGAATGTTATGGCATACGGGGTATTGCTAACGCTAACGAAAATATAAAAAAAAATAGATCTCAGATGGTGTGAATAAACAATGATAAAAGTCAGCCACTAGTCATAGAGAGAGGAGTGCCTCAAGCATCGGTACTGGGCCCTCTCCTCTTTCTTTTATACATAAACGATTTACATTCAGTTTTTCGACACAAAAAGGTCAAATCTTTCATGTATGCTGATGACGCCTCATTTGGTATCAGCATAGAAAGAGGTGAGTGCAGATACCTGATCCTTCAGGAAACTATAGAACTAGCAAACTCCTGGTTTATTGCTAACCAGCTGTGTTTAAATGAGGATAAGACTTAAACACTTGTCTTTGAAACAAGAAATTCTCTTGCAAATACCACAATTGCGAAAAATATAAAATTTCTAGAATGGCCACATAATTCAGCTATGCAAAAGACTTAACTCATCTACATACGCTATAAAGAAAGTAACTTGTAAACCAACCCGCAGCCATTACTACGTATTATTCATTATTTGAATCAACCATACGATACGGTTTGAAAGTTTGGGGTGCAGCTGCCCACATCCATTTAAATAAAGTTTTTATAATCCAAAGGTCCATTTATATCCTAAAAAAACTCACTTTTTCCTCCAAAAATGGCCCAAACTTTTTTTTTTCGGTAATTTGGACATTGCCAATCGTTTCTTATATAAAATTCATTCCGCTAAACCAAATTTAAATTTTTTGGATTTTTTGTGTAATTCTTGGTCCATTTATATCCTAAAAAACTAACTTTTCCCCCCAAAAATGGCCCAAACATTTTATTTCGGTAATTTTGACATTTTCAATCGTTTCTTATACAAAATTCATTCTGCGTAAATCAAATTTTATTTTTTTTTAATTTTTTTTGTTGATTCTAGGTCCATTTATATCCTAAAAAACTCACTTTTTCCCCCAAAAATGGCCCAAATATTTTATTTCGGTAATTTTGACATTGCCAATCGTTTCTTATACAAAATTCATTCTACGTAAACCAAATTTTAATTTTTTTGAATTTTTTGTGTAATTCTTGGTTAATTTCTATCCTAAAAAACTAACTTTTCCCCCCAAAAATGGCCCAAACATTTTATTTCGGTAATTTTGACATTTCCAATCGTTTCTTATACAAAATTCATTCTGCGTAAACCAAATTTTAATTTTTTTGAATTTTTTGTGTAATTCTTGGTTAATTTATATCCTAAAAAACTAACTTTTCCCCCCAAAAATGGCCCAAACATTTTATTTCGGTAATTTTGACATTTCCAATCGTTTCTTATACAAAATTCATTCTGCGTAAATCAAATTTTATTTTTTTTGAATTTTTTTGTAGATTGTAGGTCCATTTATATCCTAAAAAACTCACTTTTTCCCCTAAAAATGGCCCAAATATTTTATTTCGGTAATTTTGACATTGCCAATTGTTTCTAATAGAAAATTCAGTCTGCGTAAATCAAATTTTAATTTTTTTGTAGATTCTAGGTCCATTTATATTTTAAAAAACTAACTTTTCCCCCCAAAAATGGCCCAAACATTTTATTTCGGTAATTTTGACATTTCCAATCGTTTCTTATACAAAATTCATTCTGCGTAAATCAAATTTTATTTTTTTTTAATTTTTTTTGTTGATTCTAGGTCCATTTATATCCTAAAAAACTCACTTTTTCCCCCAAAAATGGCCCAAATATTTTATTTCGGTAATTTTGACATTGCCAATCGTTTCTTATACAAAATTCATTCTACGTAAACCAAATTTTAATTTTTTTGAATTTTTTGTGTAATTCTTGGTTAATTTATATCCTAAAAAACTAACTTTTCCCCCCAAAAATGGCCCAAACATTTTATTTCGGTAATTTTGACATTTCCAATCGTTTCTTATACAAAATTCATTCTGCGTAAATCAAATTTTATTTTTTTTTAATTTTTTTGTAGATTGTAGGTCCATTTATATCCTAAAAAACTCAATTTTTCCCCCAAAAATGGCCCAAACATTTTATTTCGGTAATTTTGACATTTCCAATCGTTTCTTATACAAAATTCCTTCTGCGTAAATCAAATTTTATTTTTTTTGAATTTTTTTGTAGATTGTAGGTCCATTTATATCCTAAAAAACTCAATTTTTCCCCCAAAAATGGCCCAAACATTTTATTTCGGTAATTTTGACATTTCCAATTGTTTCTAATAGAAAATTCAGTCTGCGTAAATCAAATTTTAATTTTTTTGTAGATTCTAGGTCCATTTATATCCTAAAAAACTCAATTTTTCCTCAAAAATGGCCCAAACATTTTCTTTTCGGTAATTTTGACATTGCCAATCGTTTCTTTTACAAAATTCATTGTGGGTAAATCAAATTTTAATTTTTTTGAACTTAATTTTTCCCTCAAAAATGGCCCAAACTTTTTTTTTCGGTAATTGTGACATTGCCAATAGTTTGTTATACAAAATTCAGTCTGCGTAAACCAAATTTTAATTTTTTTGAATTATTTTTGTAGATTCAAGGTCCATTTATATCCTAAAAAACTGTTTTCCTCAAAAATGACCCACCCAAAAGTTGTAAGACTGTTTTTACGGTGAACCACCCGGTACGAAAGTCAAATTTGATGTTTTCCAATTTACTACCTCCCCGTACAAACCATTCTTTTCCTATCACCAACGCCGCTAACAACGAATAACATCCAGAATTTTGAATTCCGCCTCGTGAAAGGATAACAAGGAGCGAAAAGAGGCTCAGCGGGAGTTGGACGACGGCGGTACAGAGTCAAGTGGACGGACCGTCGCCCATTAGGACCGAAGAGTAAGAAGAAGCGCCGGTAGTCCGCAGGGATCGCGCCTGGAGGGCCATTAGGGCATCGGATAAAACGATGGTTGATTGCTTTTCAATAGATTCGACTTCTATGGAACGATTCAACGATTGGGTTTGTTAAGAAGGCACGTGTCTTCTCTTCATATGCCAGTTCGAGGATATCGGGTACATACAAAGAGAATAACCATATTTACGTATGTAATAAACATTTTATACAAGAATTTTTCATTTATTATATGCTGAAATTAAGTAAAATAACTGCGATCTCTTCGTTTAATATCCTTCTACTGGTTACCCTGTCTTGTTTATAATAAATATATATATATATATATATATATATATATATATATATATATATATATATATATATATATATATATATATATATAAATTCGTGGGAATCAGTCAATATAAAATAAATTAGTTTGATTTCTTCGTTTTGGTCAAAATAAACGTTCTCGAAAGCTTGACCAAAACGAAGAAATCAAACTAATTTATTTTATATTGACTGATTCCCACGAATTTTTCTACTTAAACTATTATTGAACAGTCACGAAAATATCCACTTATTATATATATTATATATAAATTAGTTTGATTTCTTCGTTTTGGTCAAGCTTTCGAGAACGTTTATTTTGACCAAAACGAAGAAATCAAACTAATTTATTTTATATTGACTGATTCCCACGAATTTTTCTACTTAAACTATTATTGAACAGTCACGAAAATATCCACTTATTCAATAAGGAATGGGATTTTACCAAGATATCAAACATCGATATGGACTTGCTAGTGTTAGTAATCTCAAGACACTGAACAAACTCAACATCAAATTAGCTTCATTAAGAAACAGAAAGGTGTTCCTATTAAAATGCAGACAAAATAAGATATTTCCCAATCATGTCAGTAATGGAGTGAGAAATATCAATTCTCTATTGGATCATAGAAGAGGAAGGCTAGGACAACAGATACAAAATTTCAATATCAAAATAAAGATGAAATTGTTGAATTTAGAAATTGGTGTTACATATTCTGATCTAAGAACAATTTCCAAAGAAATAATTAACGTGCAAAATATACTAGATATTTCTCTTCCACAAAATATCATCATTGAATTCAAACGTAGAATGAAAATCAAGTATGAAAGAATATTTAATATAATAAAAAATACTAATATACGTAAACTTGAGAATTTAAAATCAGAAACATTTAATAAAATAAAATTTCAAAATAAATGGTTCAAAAATTTAACAGATTTAGTAATACCTATCGAAATTCAACAATTTCTCTCACTTGGTCCTAAGTTTAGTGTGTGTCCAACTATGAAAGATTTAAGAATAGATTCGCTTCTTGCAGATTTAGAAAACATTATCGAAAATTTCAATGAGACAAGTAAAAACCTATATCGTGCACAATTCACCAATATCATCACAAACTTTTCTCATATAAATAATAATCACATTGATCAATTTACTATTATGTTCAATAAGTGCAAGATATATCTAAAACAACATCCTGAAGTTTGCATTATCAATAGTGATAAAAGTAATGTAACTGTTGCAATGTATAGAGACGAATACATTAATAAAAGCCAATTACTTCTAAATGATACAAAATATTACAAACCACTTAGAGCAGATCCGTCTTGCACTCTACAACAGAAAGCTAATAAAATTGAATTTGAACTAAAGAAGAAAACAATGATTGATGCAATAATTGCTAAAAAGTTAACTATATATAACTCAATTACACCACGCTTTTATACTTTACCAAAAATTCACAAACCCGTTTTATCAATGAGACCAATTGTTTCCTCTATAGACTCCCCAAATAGTAAAATAACGAAATTTATTACTGAAATATTGACCAACTCATATGACAACGATAACATATATCATGTTAGTGACTCTTTCTCCTTTAGTGAATTCATTAACGATTTTCAATTAGCACCAAATTATATTCTTATAAGTTTAGATGTGGTATCTCTATTCACTAACTTACCTTTAGAGTTAGTTAAACGCTGTATCGACAAAAATTGGAACAAAATTAACAACCTCTGCAATATTGAAAAACAAATGTTTATGAATATAATTGATTTTATTTTTGACTCTACATGCCTTGTCTTCAATCAAAAATTCTACAAACAAATTTTCGGTACTCCCATGGGTTCTAATATATCTCCAATAATATCAAGTTACGTTTTAGATGAACTCCTAGAATATTGTACAAATAAAATCACATTCGAAATTCCTTTCCTCAAGAGATATGTTGATGATCTTATCCTCTCTGTACCAGGAAACTGTATCGATGAAACTTTAAATATTTTTAACAGTTTCGATCCAAATATTCAGTTTACCGTTGAAAAAGAAACTGATAATTCAGTTCCATTCCTGGATTTAAAACTAATAAGAACGAATGACAATAAAATCATTACTAGATGGTACAGAAAACCAATTAATAGTAATCGGTTCCTAAATTTTCATTCAAACCATTCTATGAAAATCAAAATAAATTTAATTAATAACCTCAAAAACAGAGTGGTTAAAGTCACTCATCCATCTTTGAGAGATGAGTGTCTAAAAGAGCTTCAGAACATTCTTTTAGAAAACTCATATCCTAAATCTTTAGTGAATAAAATTCTATTTAGTACCTCTATTTCTGTTTCAAATTCAAACCATCCAACAACAACTGACCAAATTTCTATTTTTAAATCTTTACCACATATAGATGGTTTGACATCAAAACTCATACATTTGTTTAAAAATGAAGACAATATTAAAATAGCTAAAACCGATTTGAAAACTATTTCACAAATACATTCTAAATTGAAAACACCCATACCAGTCAAAAATAAATCAAATATAATCTATGAAATCCCATGCAGCAGCTGTGATGAAGTATACATTGGTCAAACAAGTAGAATGATTAAAGATAGAATAACTTCTCACAAAAGTGACTGCAGAAGGAATGTGAGATCTTGTCGCCTTGCTGAACATGTAATAGATAAAGATCATGTGATTGACTATAATAATGTCAAAATTCTCGATAATGAACGAAATCTCAATAAGCGTCTCTTTCTTGAAATGGTTCATATAAATAACAATCAAAATTCAATGAATAAAAGAACAGACATCAATGACCTGAGTACAATATACACATTTCTATTAAAAAAACATAAAGAAAATTTCTCAACTCGTCCTCCTTGAATTGATATTTATTACTATTTTTTTATATATATATTTACACATTCTTATACTTTTTATAATCACACTCTGTATGTTACAATTGTATTCTGAAGTTTTTGGAAACTGTCATTTTGTCATTTTAAAATATTTTAACACCGATGTTTCTTTTTGTATTTAATTTTTTCCGTATTTCATGTTATTAGTCTTGAAAAAGAAAATAAACGTTTTCGAAAGCTTGACCAAAAAACCAAAAAATTTTACATGCTTGTTTACGCGGCACACGCTAAAGAATCCAAAGAACCAAAAGAATCTGGCAAGCAAAAGCGTCTCAAAAGAGGACCAGAGGTAGGCCTAAGAAAACTTGGAATGACGCCATAGC
Source organism: Crepidodera aurea (assembly GCA_949320105.2). Lineage (NCBI taxonomy): Eukaryota > Metazoa > Arthropoda > Insecta > Coleoptera > Chrysomelidae > Crepidodera > Crepidodera aurea. The sequence goes on from OX439480.2 coordinate 16,378,752, forward strand.
TGAAAACCTAAAGAAGAGAAACAAAAGCTGGACAGTAGCGAGAAGATTAGCACAAAACAAGAAAGAGTGGGCAAAATTTGTATATAGTTAAATTATACCACCTTAACACCTTCGGGTACACTAAGGTTTTCGATTATATATATATATATATATATATATATATATATATATATATATATATATATATGGTCGGTATATTGTCATTTTTGTCTTTTTAGATACTTCTTTTTTCCTAATAAATGCTGTTTAATTTTCAGATAATTAAACATGTAAACTCATATTCGTTCAACCGGCAACGCCGCACCAAAATACATTTGCGAACGGCGTTCAAACCAGGAAGCGGTATCGTCAAAAGATAATTTTTTTACTCTATTTCACAATAAATATCAAGCCATAAATCTAACCGTCTCGTCTAGACAATAGAAAAAATTTTACATGCTTGTTTACGCGACACACGCTAAAGAATCTTTCGAGAAGGTGTTGCGCAATCCGGAAGGGAAGATTTTGAAGCGACTGAGGTTCGAGAATTAAAAACAGTGCGTCTCTAACTGCGAATCAGGTTAGACCCTCCGTTGACACCAGCTCAACGTAAAAATATTTTGTTTATCACAGTTTGCATCGAGCCTTCATTATGAACGCATACTCCGGGGTTACAGAAAACCTCGTCAATAAATTCATTTTTTATAATGCCTCTTAGTACGGCAAGTTAGTGCGTCTTTTCGTTTATCACAGTTTGCATCGAGCCTTCATTATGAACGCATACTCCGGGGTTACAGAAAACCTCGTCAATAAATTCATTTTTCATAATGCCTCTTAGTACGGCAAGTTAGTGGGACTTAGCTGCGTATCAAGCAGTCCAATTCAATTTAAAATCAGTGACAGTTTGTATCGAGCCCTCATTATGAGCGCATACTCCGGGGTTACAGAAAACCTCGTAAATAAATTCATTTTTTATAATGCCTCTTAGTACGGCAAGTTAGTGTGTCTCTAGCTGCGAATCAGGCTAGGACCCTCCAGTGACAGTGTGTATCGAGCCCTCATTGTGAGCGCATACTCCGGGGTTACAGAAAACCTCGTCAATAAATTCATTTTTCATAATGCCTCTTAGTACGGCAAGTTAGTGCGTCTCTAACTGCGAATCAGGTTAGACCCTCCGTTGACACCAGCTCAACGTAAAAATATTTTGTTTATCACAGTTTGTATCGAGCCCTCATTATGAGCGCATACTCCGGGGTTACAGAAAACCTCGTCAATAAATTCATTTTTCATAATGCCTCTTAGTACGGCAAGTGAGTGTGTCTCTAGCTGCGAATCAGGCTAGGACCCTCCAGTGTCTTTTCATCACTCACGCAGAACACGCGCAAAATAATATTTTCTGAATGATGTGATCATTTCTTTTAATTCATTTTTCATTAATATGTGTTGTAATTATAATACTTTGTTCATGATTACTATAAGGTAATCCTTTGTTACGTTGTTGTTTTATTCATTTATTTATTTAACAAGTTTAATAAATGGTTAAATAAAAGTGTTCTTTGTTTTTGTTGAATGGAGTTGAGAAGACAAACCTACTACAGTACACATATACTCAATCTAAAAAATACAGTCCATTAGAAATTCGAACTACGATGCAGTTTAAAAAGGCGGTAACACATTGTTGGCCGTCCTGGGAAACTGGCACAACATAGGGTTTATTCCAGAACCCTCAACAAATGCGTTGTTTAAGGAGTAATACAGTTTGATTGCACTTTCTAATCTGTCGTTTATTTCTGCTTCATTTTTTCCGTCCTTTTGTAGCGTGACGCCCAAATATTTGAAATGGTCTGTTTGTTTTAGGACGTAGTCGTTTAATGTTACTGTTACTTTCTGCTCATTTTTCCCTAGTACCATGATTTCTGTTTTGTCTAAATTTATTTTTAAATTTCTTTTATCGAGTGCTATATTCCATGCTTCTAAGTTTTGTTGTAAGTCGTTCAGATTTTTAGCACATATCATCAGATCGTCTGCGAAGGCACACTCTGATAGGTATATAGGTTCCATATTTCTGTATCCCACTTGTACTTTTTTGGTGTTAAGTTTTACTTCTTTAATCACATCATCAATTACCACGTTAAAGAGCGTTGGGCTAAGTACTCCTCCTTGTCTTAATCCTTCGTGGGTGTTGAATTCTTCGGAGTGCTCATTATTTGTTCTTATATAGTTTCTCGTGCAGATACTTTCTATATTTTTCTTTAGTACCGTATTAACTCCTCTTTGTTTCAGGCTATTCCAAATTGTTTTCCTTGGCACGCTGTCGAATGCCCTTTGCAGGTCTATGAAGGCTACGTATATGTTGTTAACGTAATTCTTTTCAATCATTTGTTTTATAGTAAATATGTGGTCTTGTAACCTCTTCCTTTCCTAAAGCCACTTTGCGCCTCTTCCATTTGGGGTTCTATTATTATTTTTAATCTATTGTCTAGTAATCTTTCGTATACTTTAGAAACAATACTTAACAGCGTGATCCCTCTATAATTATTGCAAACACGGTTATTACCCTTTTTATGTATCGGCAGTATTATTCCTATTTCTCAGTCTTTGGGTATACAGCATTCCTTTGAAATTTTATTAATTAGTTTTGTTACTGTCTCAATTCCCTTGCTACCCAAGTTCTGTAACATTTCCGAAGTTATCCCGTCATGTCGTGCAGCTTTTCCTCTTTTTAACAGTTTTATTGCTTCCCTTACTTCATCTGCTCTGAATTCTTCTTGCTCGTTCAGTGTGTCTTCTGTTTCTCTAACTTCTTCTTCCATAACATTGACCCCTGTTTGTTGTGTGTTCAATATGTACTCAAAGTGTTCTCTCCATCTTGATAATATATCTCTATTTTCTGTTAATAGTTTGTCTTCTTTAGATAGCAAATAACTTCCTTGGTTTTTTTTGCCTTTTCTAAGTGCTTTCAATGTTCTATAAAATAGTTTCTGGTTTCCGAATCTGTCTTGTTCTATTTTCTCTCCGAACTCTACCCATGATTTTTGTTTTGCCTTTTCTACCATTTCTTTAACCTTCGTTCTTTGAGTTTTATATGCTGCATAATTCTCAGTGCTCCTATTTTGAAGATATTTTTTCCATTTATTCTTTTTTACTTTAATTTCGTTTTTTATTTCATCATTCCACCAATTTGTTTTCTTTTGATTTTTATTAACAATGGTTATTCCGCAGGTTGTTCTGGCTACTTTTATTATTGCTTCTTTAAATAATTGCCACAGCTCCTCTACCGTATATCCATCTGTATTTTCAACAATTCTTGTCATTACTTTTTCTGTTTCTTCTGTATATATTATTGCTATTTCTTTTTCTCTTAGTTTGTAGGTTTTTATTGTGCTAATATTCTTATGGTGTGTTGTTTCGCTTGCTCCTTTATTTTCTTTTCCCTCTGTCGGTACTTTAATTTGTGACATTACTAGGAAGTGATCTATATACAATTCGGCCCTTCTTTTCACTCTTGTGTCTTTTACATCTTTTCTGTAGTTTTTATTTATTATTATATAGTCTATTATTGATCTCTCGTTTCTGCTTATAACCTCTCTTTATAATAAATAATAAATTAAAAACTGGCAAATTCTTTAAAGAAATATCTTAAAGAAAAATTTTCTCGCTCCTGTTATTCATTTAAGTGAATTTTACTGTTATTAGGTAATTAAAAACGATAATCTATCATGGCTATTGAAAAACACGGCTGGTCCAAAATGCGAACCGAAAAGGGTGGGCTACCTGCCACTAGAAATGGTGCTGTAATCCCGAAATAGTGCCACTTGCGGTAGGAACAATTATTGCGGTCAATCGATATTATCAAAAGAAAATAATGTTATGAGTGACCTCATTTGCGGTCAAAGAAAATTTGATAGTTATAGTATTTTACCTACATATCTAATTATTGTCTAATTATTGTCTCAAGATATTTCCAAAAAAACATAAAAAATCATCAGGAACTGGAAATCAATAGTCTTCAACTCACAGGAAAAATTAAGGATATGAAGACAATATTTCTTATATTCATGCTTGGATTTTTGCGGCAAATTGAGTTATGTTATGGGCTTATTTTCAAATTCTACATCACATTCTACACTGAAAAAATATTTAACTAGTGCATTAAAACAATAACCGGAAAATCGTTAAGCAATAAACGCAAAACATCAAAAACTAATTAACTGTATCCTTAATATAATACAAAACTTTTTATAAATCCAAGAACTACAAACTTTGAACATTAATTAACGGTTTTCATTGTTTTGATGAACACTATACGTTAAATCTATGAATTGACTGCTTAAAAATATGAATTGACTGCTTAAAAAAGTGCCAAAATAGTGCTACCTAATAGAAAATCAATCTCTACGAAAATTAATATTACGAACAACTAGCGTAGATGTTTAACTCTTCGCGCCTCGCCCGTAGCCCATATAAGTGCAACCACATGCAGAGGTTAGGTGTTCCGATATAGTTTGTGTTTTGTGGACAGTAAAATAATAATTATTGTTAGATGTGCTACCATCTATGGTAAGAAGAGAGTATTGACATTAAATTTTGACTGAATCTAATCAAGATGTCACTCTCTTCTTTTTTATCCCTTTCAGAGATTAATACAAAGTGAGTAAACCAGTAAGGAATTTTAATTTATTAGATTCGACATCCTAAGACCGGTTTCTGTCTTTCGACTTCATCAGTTAGGCTTTTCGAATCCAATAAATAAAATTCCAAACTCGTACAAGTCAATAGCTATATCCGCTATAAGATAACATTTTTAGATGTGCTACCATCTATGGTAAGAAGAGAGTATTGACATTAAATTTTGACTGAATCTAGTCAAGATGTCACTCTCTTCTTTTTTATCCCTTTCAGAGATTAATACAAAGTGAGTAAACCAGTAAGGAATTTTAATTTATTAGATTCGACATCCTAAGACCGGTTTCTGTCTTTCGACTTCATCAGTTAGGCTTTTCGAATCCAATAAATAAAATTCCAAACTCGTACAAGTCAATAGCTATATCCGCTATAAGATAACATTTTTAGATGTGCTACCATCTATGGTAAGAAGAGAGTATTGACATTAAATTTTGACTGAATCTAGTCAAGATGTCACTCTCTTCTTTTTTATCCCTTTCAGAGATTAATACAAAGTGAGTAAACCAGTAAGGAATTTTAATTTATTAGATTCGACATCCTAAGACCGGTTTCTGTCTTTCGACTTCATCAGTTAGGCTTTTCGAATCCAATAAATAAAATTCCAAACTCGTACAAGTCAATAGCTATATCCGCTATAAGATAACATTTTTAGATGTGCTACCATATATGGTAAGAAGAGAGTATTAATCTCTGAAAGGGATAAAAAAGAAGAGAGTGACATCTTGACTAGATTCAGTCAAAATTTAATGTCAATACTCTCTTCTTACCATAGATGGTAGCACATCTAAAAATGTTATCTTATAGCGGATATAGCTATTGACTTGTACGAGTTTGGAATTTTATTTATTGGATTCGAAAAGCCTAACTGATGAAGTCGAAAGACAGAAACCGGTCTTAGGATGTCGAATCTAATAAATTAAAATTCCTTACTGGTTTACTCACTTTGTATTAATCTCTGAAAGGGATAAAAAAGAAGAGAGTGACATCTTGACTAGATTCAGTCAAAATTTAATGTCAATACTCTCTTCTTACCATAGATGGTAGCACATCTAAAAATGTTATCTTATAGCGGATATAGCTATTGACTTGTACGAGTTTGGAATTTTATTTATTGGATTCGAAAAGCCTAACTGATGAAGTCGAAAGACAGAAACCGGTCTTAGGATGTCGAATCTAATAACTTAAAATTCCTTACTGGTTTACTCAATAATTATTGTGTCAAATTAGTCAATTCTGGACTGGAGATCAACAAAGAAAGGAAGGTACATTCTGATAGTTACAAAAAACATTGGGGATACCGCTTGGTAAATATTATTTTGGCACACATTTTTTTTTTTTCATGGTTCTTTGGCAATGGACGCTAGTCCTTCAGCCACAAATTGTTGAAAGTATAGTAGAACCCACCGCTTTATGAGAAAGAAAAAACAGCAATCCATATACATAAAAATAAAATGATATTTTGGCTATTAGGACCACTGTGCAAAGATTCAATAACCAACTTAGCTGGAGATCGTTAGGGGTAATTTGCGTAAAATTTCTATATTGATTAAGTTTCTTTAATATGAATTTACATTTTAATTTCTAGGTATAAAGCGGCGTTCAGACTTTACAAGTTACTTGAATGGTCCTTCGAGCCGGACCACATGTGGAGTTTCCTGGACGAATTAGTATTTTAATCGTGAACCACGAAACGTAAAAAAGGCTGGTTGAAACTGCTGTGTAAAAAAGTATTTATTTCTCAAATGTATAAAATTCGTAGTAGATAATAACTATCAAATTGACATAATAATTATATAAATTAACAAAAAACAAAACCTACGTAACTATGGTATCAACAAAAATACAGGGGCGTGCCTGATAATTTGAAACTGAACATACCGGCCGCCTTGATGTATACTGATACTTCAATAATTTATAGGCAACATGCAGTTGCAGTAAGTTGGTTATTGAATCTTTGCAGAGTGGTCCTAATAGCCAAAATATCATTTTATTTTTATGTATATGGACAGTGTACGGCGTTTTCGACATTAAAGAACTCAAAAATGTCCAGATCAATTAGTATTTCTTCTATTGGCAGTATCCTTTGCTGTTTTTATAGCGTTTTTTCTTTCTCATAAAGCGGTGGGTTCTACTATAACATATTTGTTGGCTAGTAATTGTCGCCTAAAACGTAAAGGTGGTTCATTTGCTTCCGCCAGGATTGCATTAGTAGGAGACGATTTCATGGCTCCGAGACAAAGACTTAGTGCTTTGAATTGTATGCGGTCGACTTTTTTTAAGTTTGTGTTTGATGACGATCCGTAAAATATACAGCAGTAGTCAATTATAGTTCTGATAAATGATCTATAAAATAGTAATGCTGTTTGAGGGACAGCGCCCCAAGATTTTTTGGTAACACAACGAAGAATGTTTAACATGTGAAAACCATCTTACCCCGTACCATGGGGTATGATTGTGAAAGCTAAGCACTGCAGGAGAAAAAAAAAGTAGAGTTCGTGTGACGGGTGGTTCAGGCCGCGACTACCGCTTTCTGCATGGCTTAATGACTACAGTTACATAGCCATGACTAACGGTTTATACGTACTCACCGAGCCATGGTAGGTTGCCGATATTATGAACCACTTGATTTTCTTGGGAATCGAACCCGGATCGTCTTGTTGAGAAGTGTATATGCTAACGCTGAGCCATGGCACCCTCTGCAGGATAAGATGATGACTAACCGTGTCAAATGCATTTGAAAGATCCAGAAATATACACAAACAGTGCTTGCTTTCATTAAGTGATTCACTTAGGTACTTGTGAAGTTAGGACACTAACGGCGTTTTGTGTGGATGTTTTCTATCTATCTGTTGTTTTGAGAGTATTTCATATTTGTTTAGGTATGAAACTAATCTATTTTTAATTAATTTTTCAAACTTTTTTGAGAAGTGGGTGATTAACCGTATTTGTTAGTAATTGCTGATGTTGTTACATCTCCCTTTTTATGTAATAGAGTAACAATCGTTCTATACATTTAGATAGAGTATGTGTAAATGGTTTTAAAATATAATCACAGTTCAATTTAATTATTTCAGACTTTGTGTTATCTATTCCAACGATTTTCCCATTTTTTAAATCAAAATAGGTGCAATTAGGAATATATTTTCATCGCTTTTTATTTGGTTTGTTAAAGCTCTTATTAAATTCATTAGCAATGTTAATTTTATGCTGGACATAATTGTTAAGTGTTCACTTACAAAGAGTATTTCTCCATTGAACATTTAGTTTTGTATTTATTTCAAGGTGTCCGTCCGGCTGTGTTTAACCCTGTTAATGAAACGCCCATGTCGGACATAGTCTAGCTGTATTCGTGGTAACAAAAAAGTGATTAAAAAATGAAAAATGTAATGTTAATAAAAAAAAATCTTAAAAAATAGTTTAGAAATCAAAATAAAATCTTCAAAAAGACGCTAAATGTGTGCGTGTGTGTGTATCTGGGTGTGTATGACATATATCCACCATATAAACCATAAACGTAAAGAGGTGAACGCCTAACTTGCCGATAAATGCGCATATATCGAGTTCCCCTAATCATTTTAAACTCGCGCTAGCTCGAAATCTGTACATAGGATTGAGTGGGGCCCGTGAACACTTTTGATCGGGATGGGATGAAGAATAAATTTCCAAAGTTTGAGAGAAATCCACCAGAAAGCCATTTTCCTATCAAAAACTGCGGAGTCCTTTTCATTCCTTAATTTTAAAACTAAACAATGGAAAAAAAATTTAAAATTTAAAATCCAAATGACATTTAAACAAAATTGCGACCCTAAAAAATTGTTTTACTTTTTTTTGACATGTGAAATGTCTTTCCTTTTATAATATTTCAAACGTCCTTTTTACTTTAAAAAAATTCGAAACGAATTTCTTTTGGGATGCCAAATATCATTTGATTTGGACAACAAATTAATTTTTATTTTATAACTGCCGGGAAAGTCTTGTGGCGGCACAACAAATTTTTTTCGTTCAGTGTACAATTTTGATTATTTTTTCTTTACCCCAATTCACAAGATACAGATACACTCTTTGGTCTATGACATTTTCATATTATTACATCGCACGCCCCATATATTCAGTACTTCTATCCAATAAAAAAAAGATCCACCCCCTCCCAAATAAAACATTAAACAACATCTCACCCCCGATAATACAAAACTATTAACTAAAAATAAGCAATCGAATTACTTCACAACAACCCCAATTTACCAGCGATCTTGATGGATTAAACACATACCGCTGTAAGGGTTGATGGGAGTGGCTTCGAACTACGTGGGAGGAGCTTATTTATAAGGGGGTTGAACCTGCGAGGGATGCTGTGGTTTGTACAACTTATATCTTTAACATCTGCGATTTATCCTTAATGTCATCTGTTATCTTTGGGCCGATCGTTTATTTTTTTAATGGAACAAGGATTAAATAAAAAAGTGGTGTGTAAGCAAATAAATTTAGAAAAAGGATTTTGCTAAAAAAATTTTAAGGATTAGTAGAAGTTAAAAATTAGTACGAGGAGTTTTTGATAATTTTTTTTTTTGAAAGTATGTGAGTGGTTGTGACGCTTTTTCGGGATTTTAAAATGCAGGAACATAAATCGTTTTTGATAAAGGACCTCTTGAGTGACGTCATAAATAATTCTAATGAAAGTAAGTAATTGTTTTATAAAATAAATTTTCACCATTTTTTTTAAAGAAATAATATTTTTGTAAGTAACGAAATATTAAATTATTAAATAAATAACTTTTAACAAGTACATTTTTCCGTTTGTTATGACTAAAAGATACAGGGTGTTTCCTAATTAAACGCCAATATTTTAGGACGTTGAAAAAAAATTTTTATAAATTATCTCATAAACGTGTTCAAATATTTGAAAGAATTTTGCTGATCAATAAAATGGCATCACTGTGCATATACTTATAACTCGTGTTACTTATTATACTTTATCTACGCCTCAACAAAAATAACTATTTTTTTTAAATATAAATTTTAAACACTGACATTTAAATAATAATTGACGTTTTTAATGAATTTCATAGTAATGACAGATTTAAAAGTGTTATAGATATACAGGGTGACCCACGACTATTCCCTCGTTCTCTTGTGCCTAAACGGTACAAGATATTAGCTTAATTTTTTGGTGACATAAATAAATTGAAGAAACTTCATCTAGGAAAAACCGTAAAAAAAATAGAAATTTTAGAGAAAAATCCTAATAACTTTTTATCGTTAATTTTATACATATGCATTACTCATAGTTTTTGATAGAAAATGTAAAGTTATTTCACATAGGATAAAATACAGGGTGATTAATTAAGTTAAGCGAGTTTTTGCGGTTTGAAAAATATAAAATTAGAATCATTTTCCTAAACACCCTGTGCAAAATATCGAAATCCTATACAGTGCAAATGAAAGCCCTAAAAATCAGAATAAATCGATATAAATTTGTATTACTGAAAGTAAGAGGTTTCCGTGTTAAGGTCTTGTTTAAATAGAATATTTTTCTTAAAATCACGATTTTCTCAAAATTGGTAAGAGAGAACGTTGAATAAAGTTGACTTAGATTTTAACGTATAATCTGAAAATGTCATAAAATACAGTGTGTTGCATTTCAAAAAACCTAACTTTGATAAATTACAAGTTTCTGGATCACCCTGTATAATTGCAAATAATTTAAACGTGGGTCACCCTGTATATTGTAATGTGGGTTGCCTAAATTGATTAAATTAGCATTATTATTTTTTTTATAGAGCATCGACTGTATGTCCCAAGAATCTCCCCGTGAAATAGCGGCACTCAATTAGGAAACGCCCTGTATATGAATTAAAATTTTGCATTTTTTTGACAGTTAATCAACTTTGATTTTTAACAAATATTATAAATAGAAATAACTATTTTTGGCGTTATTTTTGATATTTATAAGAATCTCTCGGATAAATGATTTTTCAATTTAAATGATTTTGAAATATACAGTGCGATTTATGTAAGTGTAGTACAAAAGAAGTGATTTTTGTTAACAGCACATGCGCTGTATATTTTATATTTTTAAAAATCTACATGCTATAAAAACATATCACACAATAACATAACAATATAATTTGATAAAGAAATTTTTTGAGATAAAAAATCAAAAATAGAAATTTGTCATGAATCAAAAACGACTTAAGGTCCTTTTTTGATCTATTTGCGACATACCTGAATCGCTGAAAACGTTTTTTATTGTGTTTTAAATAAGCTGTAATTTTTTCAAAATAAAATATTTACTTTTCGATATTATACTAATTTAAAAAGTTGGTTTACGAAGAAAATAAGTGTTGTGAACACCCTGTACTTTCGGAATGTTCCCAAACTCAACCTGACAATATCAGGAGGCAAAAAAGTGGACTGTATTTCTTGTTTACACTACACTGGTTGCACAAAGAGTTGAAATAAAAGAAATTACCTTAACTTTAAATTTCTATTCAACAAATAACGAAGTTTTTAACATTTTTAACAGTGACTAGAAACTAGCTTGTATAATTTCGATGAAAATGCTCAGTCCGAAATGACTTATTTATTATTTGAAATTAGTCGGCCATGTAAGCTAACGACAAATTACCACCTATTTGTGGGAGAGCGGTGATACTACTTTGTTTTAAAATTTGAATAGGCACTTCAAAATCCCGATAATAATTACAGCATGCTTAGTACATCAAACTGCTTAGGTGAGAGTACGATTGCTACTGATTTGTTCTAGAGTTTTTTTTAGTTTATGATTTATTATCTTTTGGTAGTGTATTTCATTTTCCTAATCCCCTACTATAGGAGTTTTTCCTCCTTTTCAGGGTAGAGTGCCCTGATTACAATAAGTAACCTAGCTAGCTAATTCCTAAGGGTACTCTGTGCGCGCTGGTGTGTTGGTTGTGTTGGTTGGGGCCTGTGTGGTCAGGAGTTGTTTCCCGGAGTGGTCTAAGAATCGCCAATTTTGCTTATGTTTGGGAAAGACGACCCAGTGGGGAAATATGATTAAGGGAAACCACGAAAACCTAAATCACGATTCTAAATTTGTTCTAGAGTAATTCGGTACGATTTCAAGCTTTTTGAGTATATCGGTATTTTTCTAATGTATTGCTTTCTTTATATGATTTACAGCCCGCGGCGAGACACAAAGAATTACGCCGTAATTAAATATTCTGTCACGCGATAGATTTTTTTCATTTTTATTGATAATTTTGTAAAATAATCAATACAAAAAATGCATATGTCAGCCACAAACCATAAAAAACAATATCCAACCTTCTTTTAGACAATAGCTTTGTGTATTTTAACTTGCTTTTTTGAACTGAACACGAAGTACATTTCTTACAATACCTCCCAGTGTTTGAAACAATAAACACAGACCCTTTTATAAACGCAAGATGTTTTCCCTGCAGCCATAATTAAGGAATCACTGTCGTATCTCTTAAGCGCCTACCACACCTCTCCATCTCCTCGTTTTTGAGTTCGCTGGTCCAATTACAGCCTCAATGCGTTTTTGACCAGTTTACTTCTCGCTTTAATGAATGAACCACCGCTTTGTGTTAGATCAAGTAGCCTCGGGCGAATGCTCTTCTTCGTCATTCTTATTCTCGTAAAAATGTTTTTGTTGGTTTTTGTTTTCGTATTGTCGAGGGTTGGAATTTAAGTGGGGATTGTTTGGAGTCCTTATTTTATTGTATTTGTTTTGTTTTTGAGGTTTCGTCCAACTAGTATAGTCGTAGGTAGGGTTGGCTGGTTGACAGAAGAAGATCTTTTGTTAATTTGCCACTTTATACTTCATTCCAATTATTTGGCTACTTACACGGCCATACGTTTTTTTAGAAGCCAAAAAGTATAGAAAAATGCTGGTAATTGAAATTCTACTTGTTTTTACAACCAAACCAAGTGTGATCTACCATGTATATCTATCACCCAGTATATTTTATAAAAGTATTATTGTTTAAGTAAGGTTATTGTTATCAGCTGACGTGTAGCAAAAAGTTCGTTCACTCAACCATTACGTGAGTGAACTCTCAGAAGGTATTCCAGGATAAGGTCAATGCCTACTATATATACTGTATTATTAGATAGATTAAGTTAGTTAGCTTAAATTTAGCAGTTTTTGCTTTAGAAAGCGAGTGATTGTCTCCTCGATAGAGACGCTTTAAGAAAGTCATGGCACATTTCAACAACAGCAATAATTTCAGTTTATAACCAAGTAATACATCTTAAAGCACGCGAGCGCCCTGTTACTACCTTCTGTGACCTTAACACAGCAATCCATACGTAAGAAACCTTCATTATCAATAATTTATTTCTTTATTATTTTTAGCGTATCCAGAATCGGACCAAGAATCCTTAGACCTCAGCCGCGGCGAAGACGAAACCGACGCCGACGCTGACATCGATATAGAGTCACCCCCACTTTTACCTCCCTCGACGAGTAGCCACTGCGCCGGTGGGAGCTCGCCCCCTAAATCCTACTATATAGGCGGCGGTGGCGAACACCAACCAGAGGGGGCTAAAAGTAGAAAACCGCGTAGAAGGCGCACGGCGTTCACGCATGCGCAATTGGCGTATTTGGAGCGAAAGTTCAGATGTCAAAAATATCTGTCAGTAGCCGATAGGAGCGATGTGGCGGACGCGCTGAATTTGAGCGAAACTCAGGTTAAGACTTGGTACCAAAATAGAAGGTAAAAATGAATTTATTACCATAATATTTTTATTTTATTTTTTTACTCGAAAACTATGCATCAGACGAAAAAAAGACAAGAGTACTTTTTTACTTAGAAATGACTACTTATAAAGAAAAAAATTCTAATTCGAAAAAAACCAGTGCCATACCACGTTTTTTCTTCAAAATTTTTCATCACTCGATTACACGAACGCCACTGGTGTAAGCAGAAAAATTTGGCGTAGCCTAAAAAATGCACAGATATGCCATTCTAACGTCCAGCAAAATTCGGTCAATTATTTGAACGCGTTTTTGAGATAATTAAAAAAAAACGTTACATTATTTCTTTTTTTTCAACGCCCTGTATCTTCAAGAAGAAACCTTTGCAAACATACGTCCATATGACAGTTCTATCTTAAAAATATCGCAAGAATCTTCCTGTAAAATGTCGGCATTCAATTATGAAACACCCTGTATTTTTTAACAATAAACGATATATTTTTTTTTCAGAACCAAATGGAAACGCCAAAACCAGCTTCGTCTCGAACAACTTCGACATCAAGCTTCAGTGGAAAAAGAACTCCTTAATAGTGCAGGAATGCGTAAAACTAATGCAGACTCTCCCCCCTGTTGCCCCCCAACTGGAATTCCCAGATATACCACTCAATCGCCCTGTAGCTTTTTGAGCTCTGCTGCTGCAGCTATTTTTCATAATGTTACTTATGTTCATGGGTGCCAACTTTAAAAAATACTTTAATTTTGAGGGTAGTTGGGTAGATTAATTTTTTTTGTAGATAAACATGAGTTTTTATCGTCTTAAAACAATATGATTCTAGTCGTGCATTTAACGCACTTTATGCATTATTGCATCCCTTTTTGTTGTAAACTCATAAGTATATATAGTCAGAATAAAATAGGAGAGCAGTAAAGGTGGGGATATAACGTCATATTCCATTAAAATAATGTCCATTTTACCCTATTAATGTGTGCAATTATAAGTATAATCTGTTTCTCGGAGAAAGTACAACATGGATTAAAAACCAACCAGACACTGGCCTGAATCAGCTGACGGCCGTGATATTTGGATATAAATATAACCTCATTTATTTTTACTGCACTCCTTTCTTCTTTAGACTATAGTTTGTAAATTTATTTACAGAAATATTTGTTTCTTAAATTTTGGTGGAATTGTAATTATTTAGGTTATAGATTCTTTTATAAAAAAGCTTTTTTATATTATTGTAGATAAGTGTAAAATTTTGGCGTTTATATACCTGTTATTATTTTAAATATATTTTAATAAAAACCATTGTTTTTTAACTCTTGAATCTATTATTTTTTAAGCATTCTCTAATCTTTCCAGCAAGCAAATAACGTTACACAAATGGATGTTAAACGGACTTTAAATAACGAAAATCCTCTCGAATTACTCAGCCTGTTAAATTTCTGAAAATACCATTTGATTTGTCCCACTTTTCGAGATCCTTTAAATATCCAAATCTCCAGGATCAAAGAACATGTTGCCAGGGGGAACAATTTTTTAGTAGAACCTATACTTTTCACAAAAATTCATTTTTAGGGCATCAAAAAGTGAGGGGGAAAAAAACGAACTTTCGAAATGGACTAACGAAGCAGCAGAGAAGGCAGGATTACATACAGAAGAAATAAAAATAACAAACCACTCTATGCGGTCGACAGCAGCCAGTAACCTGGCTAAAGGAGGGGTGGGTGAACAACAATTAATTAAAATTACTGGTCACAGTTCAGCCAACTCAATTAAGCCTTATCTGCAAATGAATAATGAGCATTATTCCAACATCATAAACACCCTTAGAAGTGACGCCTCAGAACCTTCAGCTAAAAAACAGAAAACAGAAGATCCTGCAGCCACTCCTCGAGCTTCTCACTCTACAGCTGGACCCATCAACAACATTAATGATTTACCTACACCCAACATAAACAGTTGGTCTCTAGTTTCTTTTTTGTGCGGTAGAGGTACAGGATCAATTTTTCTCCCTAATTTTTTTTAATATATTATAGGCTAAAACTACCAGTTTATAAGAAAATATTCATTTCAGTAATTATATAATAAATTAAAATTATTACAAGTCCACAAACGGATACACTGATCTGCACGTGAAGTAATAATGTTACGTCGTGCTCCGACAATAGTTATTGAATGAACTATTTTGGATAATTTAATTTTTTTTTAATTTTAAATATATTTTATCATCTCAATGAAACATAGACTTAAATTTCTGTCAGAAAATGAAAGTTTATTCCATTGATTTCTCTCTCAAATCAAATTTAATTGTTAAAAGTAATAAGAACAACAGTTAATGCATAGAGAGTAGAATATTTCAGAAAAATATGGTCACTGCTTACTTTATTTCTTACGTTTTTTTTATGCTAAAGTTATATATTTATCCAGAAAACCTTCCGAACCCTTAAAACTAAACTCCAACCACTTCAATCCGGCAAAGAATAAATTCCATAGAAAACAGAACGATTACATGAAAAGAAAACTCCGGTAAAATGAGAGCGCTAACGAAAAATATCCGTATCATTAAATTTTTCCGGTGTGTTTCAGACCAACCAACAACGTTAAAATTTAAAATTTTAAAGGTTTTACCTTTCGAAAAACGAGGAAAAACTGCATAGCAGAACACTAGATGGACAAAAGCATTGAAATCTTTTCCAATTAAATTTATTTTAGCTTCATTACTGACGAGTTCGTTTCCATTTACGTGAATACGCCAGAATGGAGACTGGATTGGTTGTTGGAGAGAGATGGATAATCGTGCAGGGAAGATTATTTACGCCACTACAAGTACGACTAACCCGCTGTTGAGAGAATTTTATGAAAAATGAAAAAAAAAAAAGTATCGTAAATGTGATGTTTGGAAACACGGATTTTTTTCGCAGTTAAAATATTTTACAATACATTTTTTCCGCCTGACGTTTAATACAACAAGTATAGTAGAACCCACCGCTTTATGAGAAAGAAAAAACAGTAGAGGATACCGCCAATAGAAGAAATGCTAATTGATCTGGACTTTAATGTCGAAAACACCGTACACTATCCATATACATAAAAATAAAATGATATTTTGGCTATTAGGACCACTGTGCAAAGATTCAATAACCAACTTAGCTGGAGATCGTTAGGGGTAATTTGTGTAAAATTTCTATATTGATTAAGTTTTTTTAATATGAATTTACATTTTAATTTCTATAAAGCGGCGTTCAGACTTTACAAGTTACTTGAATTCAAGTAACTTGAAAGGAGTAACCTGAATTCAAGTGAACGTTCATACTATTTCAATATTTGATTCAAGTCATTTCAAGTTGACATTTTTATTTAAATGATTCCTGTTTCAAGTTACAAAAATTGCGTCAAATGATATGATTCCTGCTGGAATAAAAGTTGTAAATCAGCTAATTGTGGATGGATTCCTAAAAATCAGAGAAAAAATTCTACACTTTATTTTACAAAAAAATACCTCACAATTTGTTTTTAATTTGATATATTAGGTAGGTGTTAAAAAGGCTCGTTCAGACTTTACAAGTTACTTAAATTCAAGTGCAATAATTGGTGCAACTTGAAATAAATTGAAAGGTGTGAACACTTGAATTCAAGTAACTTGAAAGATGTGAACACTTGAATTCAAGTAACTTGAAAGGTGCTTTCAAGTTTTAAGTAGAAGTAGAGACCAAGTTAACTTTTGCTTTCAAGTTGGGGACTTGAATCACAGTTGAATAGTGTTAACTGATATTCAAGTGCACTTGAAGTCACTGGAAGTAGTGAAAGTGGCTCTGCACTGCGGCAAATTAGTCAACCACATTTACGTCTACGGCCCAGCCGTTTTTCGAGTGCCTACGCTGTTGCTAAACTTATCGCATAACCTAATGCACGAAACATATCAAAAAATAATAAAATGTAACAGATCAATAATTTACAGGGTGAGGTCAGGTAAGAAAAAAAATGATGTACAAAGTAATATTTCAAGTAAATATATTGTATTGGCATTTGGCAACACCGTGGGCACTCTAAAAGCAGTTGGGGTTTAGACGCTGACGCTAGTGTGAACCACCCACGGGGGGTTCTAATTGTGAGGTTATTTTGTATAAAAATTTCAACTTGAAATTTTTTCTCTGATTTTTAGTAATCCATCCACAATTAGCTTATTTACAACTTTTATTCCAGCAGGAATTACATCATTCGACGCCATTTTTCTAACTTGAAAAAGGAATCAAGTAAAAATGTCAACTTGAAATGGCACTTCTAAACATTTATACATATCGTTTGGGCATCTTTACATATATATTATAAAACTTTTTATTGATGAAATGGCATCAAAAAGGGGCCACGAGGTATTGCGCCTTCCGCCCTATTTTTGTGTATTTAACCCCACAGAATTAATTTGGGGACAAATTAAAAAAGAATAAGGCGTTATAACGTGTTTCCCAAATTTGATTTAAAGTTAAAAGTAATTTAGAAATTGATTTATATAAATGAATGAGCACTATTTTGAAAATAAAAATTTCATGGAAATGAATGCTGTAAAAAAATGATAATTTTAAAACATAAGCTTTATTAAATAGAGACAATGCATTTTAATTATTTTTACACCAAAAGTAAAAGTATATTGATGATAAATGTACAAGGTTTTTTTTGGTTATGCCTCTATTAATATATATTGTAACGGTTAAATAATGTGAAAAGCCAAATAAAGAGAATACAAAATTTTTATTCGATAATAGAGAAATTATCAAACAAAATAAATTAATTAAAACCATTAAATAACTATTTATTTTAATTTAAATAATCACTAGGCAGAACGTAATTAACAAAATAAAGTTTGAAACTAATTTTAGAGCAGTATTTTAGAGCATATGACAAAATATTAAATTTCTGATAACAAATTTTAACATGGTAATTCCATAAGGAATTTTCATCGACGATTTTAGAATAGTTACAAACAATTTAGCAAATAACTAAATAGTAGAAGTTAAGACAAAATAGCCTTAGATAAGTCTGCAATCATTACAACAATGAAAACATTGTTATTTTAAATATTAGAAAAGAAATAAATTTTAAACTTAACCTCAAAGTCTTAATTTAACAATATGATCAATGTAAATTCAGGGGAAATATAATAAATCAAGAAAATAAAGTGTGCGGATTTCCAAAATTAAAGTATTATTGTAAAAAAGGCAGTAATAATAAAGTTTAATACAATTTATAAAATCGATAATCACGAAAGTAAAAAAGTCTTCATGTACATTTAATATAAGTTAGAATAGGAAATAAATTATACCAAAATCATTCTTTTTATCTCAGGAATGATTTGGTAATAGTCAAAAAGCATATAAAAATTAAATTTTTTTGAATTTTATAATAATTTAATTGAAAATAATGTCAAATCCCGATCTAGACGGCTTTGACATGATGGTTTATAAAAACCAAAACTTGCTGTCAAGCGAGGCTTTTGCGAAAAATCTTTCGAACAGTACACATCAATTCTTATCGTGAAAACAGAATAAAACCAAAATCAAAGCCACTCTGATCGAAGAAAGAAATTGTAAGGAAATTTTACCTGTCTAATTTTAAGCGAGGTTAGAATTGATGTTTACAAGAAAATCTTGGAATTAAATCAATAAAAGAATTCCAATTAATATTCCATCGTTTGTTCCTGAAAGAAAATCCAGCTCCTGTTGTTTCTTCATCTATTATCCAGATACAACCACATCGCGTAGCATTTTTATCCCGTATTCCTGGTTAGAATCCTAGAAGATTTATTTTCGTCACAAAGGTACCTATGCATTTTTGAATATCGATATTTAAAACTTTTACAAACAAAACAATTACTTAATTAATTAGGTTAGCTTACATTTTAGTAGATAATCAAATTAGAATAAGGTAAGAGGGTGATTTGTTAAATCAGTGGTAATTGTTAAATTCACAAATAAATAAGAACATTACGCTTACCTTCTTCTGCTCAATAATCATCTCACTACAACTACAAGTTCAATCGTTATTTTTGTTGTTAATAAATACTTCCATATTTTATTGAGTCGTTATTATAGATTTATATAATTTTGCGGCCAATTTCAGAAGCGCGACTGAGATTTAAGAGACTCTCATTTCTCTACTGACCGAGTAGGTGGCGCCCAACAGAAGTTAATTACGTTCTGACTAAGATTACGTCAGAAGGTAACAAAAAAAATTAACTTAATACAATTTGAAAAAAAAATTAACAAATTAGAGTCTAGAATTTATTTATTAAATCCAATAATAAAATTAATAATTTTTAATAAGTTATTTACAAGGATAAAATTAAAATTTCAGATAAATTAAAGTTAAATTAATATATTGAATAAAAGTTGAGTATTTCACATTTTGTTTCACACGAGAACGATTTGAGAAGTAACAATATCTTCAGTTTTATAAAAATTAGTGAGGATTTTAAAAAATACAACTTCAGGTCAAATTTTCTATGAGAAAACAAAAAAAATATTAAAAACCAATGACTTCCTGAGAAAGCTTAGAGTCTCCTCTTTAAAATGCTTTCTTTTTTTTCTTTGCGTACATTTTAGGCAAAGATACTTTAGTTTTTTCCGAACGCCTCGCCTGAATATTTGTATTTATTTTTTAAAAATTTAGTAATATTAATACAATTTTTTTTTAATAGCTTATAATATAATTTTTAGTCAAATTTTCGGCTCTTTAACGTGGTGCTATTAGTTTTTCGATTTTTTTTTTTCGACATATAGTGGAAAAACCAAATTTTCGATTTTGTTTTCGAAATTGTAATCTTAGCATACACTTTAGAGTAGTAAAGATTTATTTATCGTTTTCTAAACCCTTTCAAGTAGGTACTTAAGTGCCAAGTTTCATCGATATCATATTTTGTGCGAGCTTTTGGTCAATATCCTTCTCTATCAACTGACTACAACATAAACCAAAAAAAAAAATAGAATTTATTAAAATAAATTGTAACTGCAACTTCCCAATTAAATGACATTTCACAAAATGCCCTTTTGACTTTTATGGAAATCTCTGAAACTGAAAATCTTCATTTATTTATTCATTAGACGTGACTCCGCAAAGTCAAATCTGAAAATGTGGAGTTTGAGAGGGCAGACATTAGTATGGAAATGATCCAATTTGGCATTCATGTTATTCTGAACGTGCCTTTGCAAGTTCCGTAACAACTTTCTGTTATGATATGATCCTTCTGGCGAAAGCTGGAACCTTTACATATATTTGCCAGTGAGGTACGTACGCTTTTTATAAAAAGTTAAAGAGATATTGAACTGTCAAAGGCATTTTTCAATCTGGACTTCGATTCAATTCAACACACTTACTAATGAGGTTAAGTTTGGTTAAACTGTCAAACAATGAAGGCATAAGGCCGCTCGATGGGTGAGACTTTCATTATTGTACATATAGAAATTTTACGAGTGATTTAATAGATTCCTTCTCAAGATTCATCCACTGATGGTTTTATGTGAGTTACAGAGGGAAATCTCTGTGTTTTTTGTAACTATCAGAATGTACCTTCCATTCTTTGTCGATCTCCAGTCCAGAATTAACTAATTTGGCACAATAATTATTATTTTATTGTCCACAAAACACAAACTGTATCTGAACACCTAACCTCTGCATGTGGGCTATGGGCGCGGCGCGAAGAGTTAAACATGTACGCTAGTTGTTCGTAATATTAATGTTCTTAGAGATTGATTTACTATTAGGTAGCCCTATTTTTGCGCGTTTTTAAGCAGTCAATGGTGGCATTCATAGATTTAACGTTTAGTGTTCATCAAAACAATGAAAACCGTTAATTAATTTTCAAAGTTTGTAGTTCTTGGATTTATAAAAAGTTTTTATGGTTTTAATGGTAAAGTATATAGGTTTATAATCGCAAAACATTGATTTGATTAATATTTGTATTATATTAAGGATAGAGTTAATTAGTTTTTGATGTTTTGCGTTTATTGCTTAACGATTTTTCGGTTATTGTTTTAATGCACTAGTTAATTGTTTTATGACGTGAAATTATTCTCCCAATCACCGAATCATAGCATTAATGCATTGATTTACGTACAAATATTTTTTCCGTGCACTCGTACCCCGCCACTGGATTTTTTAAGCAAAGCAGTACGCTATCGTGACGGCGACCCGTTGCATTCCCCTCTTAAGAGACCAATTAACATATCATTGAAGTAGCGGCTCGTTATTGGCCCCCCGTTGGCAGCGCATAATGGCCACTGATTGGTATATAAATCACAAATTGCTTCCCCTCCCCTCTTGCGCCCCCTCCCCCCTACTCCGGGAAATGGGAAAACCTTTCAATTGCGTTTATTTCGAAAAGCCGCTACTTTCTCAACGATGGAAATGCAAATTGGCGAGATTTACGGTTTGCCAGTTAGATGGAAATTTCAATTGCGCTTTTCTATGGAAATTGTCAAATTGTCGGGCGAAAATGGTATACGAAAAGTTGAAATGTTAATATTAAAAGTTCGGAGAACGCAAATTGTGTTTGTTGGAACGTACGGGAAATTTTTGGCTAGCAAAAAGAACTATTTTTGAGCAAATTTCTGTTTGTAATTGTCAGGATAATGTTTGTACGAAAGAAAATGTTTGAAAAATTGTACGGATAAGCGAAAAACTTAACTTAACTTAAAAAATCTCCGAAATTATTTAATTGTCATTACTGTAAAGCGAAGATATTTAGTCTCATTTTCTTCATTAGTCAGCCATTTTAAAAAACTTTATGCTCTTGGATAGTCTGACGAGGTATTAACAAATTTTCAAGAGATATTTACCAAAAGAAAACGCCATTTTGTTTTCCAGCTAATAGGAAGGGATGAAAAAAAGAGATGAGTCAAAATAAAACATTACAGTGAAGACCCCATCATTCCTGCATGAAATGTTCGACCCCGGCGGCGATGGTGGAGGTGGAAATCCTCTATCTAAAGAACTTGAACACGGTTTTTCCGATAAATATCAGCCGGGTTTGATCCCACAAAAAAATATTCTTACCAACATTGAAGAGCTTGACAAAACACGTAATCTCGTTCTAATCTGAACCCGATAACTCAAGTAGTTCGCGAATTATCGCGATTTGAAATTGCAAAAATGAAAAACATTAATTAATTATTTCTCGAGAGGCAGTGGAGATAGGGCCTTAATTTTTTGTGAATAAAAGGGTAATAACGATTACTTTTAAGTGCCGGAGGGTGGAGGTGCTGGAACAAGTAGGGGAGATAAGGGGGGAAAACAAATATTATTGAAACGCTTGTAACTTATGTACTAATTGAGCTAGCGCAACCAGCCGGGGCTCAAATTATGCACTTTTTCATCCGCTAAAAGATAGCACTACCGAAAAATTTTTCAACTCTAGACGACATTTTTTTAATTTTTTTATTTTAAGGGTGCTACGGGCATGAAAAGTCTTTGCTATATAGCGGGAGAATGGAGAAGAGTAGGGGGTTCTAACCGAGCTCAAAAGAAAGAAGAGGATAAACCAGTAAGGAATTTTAATTTATTAGATTCGACATCCTAAGACCGGTTTCTGTCTTTCGACTTCATCAGTTAGGCTTTTCGAATCCAATAAATAAAATTCCAAACTCGTACAAGTCAATAGCTATATCCGCTATAAGATAACATTTTTAGATGTGCTACCATCTATGGTAAGAAGAGAGTATTGACATTAAATTTTGACTGAATCTAGTCAAGATGTCACTCTCTTCTTTTTTATCCCTTTCAGAGATTAATACAAAGTGAGTAAACCAGTAAGGAATTTTAATTTATTAGATTCGACATCCTAAGACCGGTTTCTGTCTTTCGACTTCATCAGTTAGGCTTTTCGAATCCAATAAATAAAATTCCAAACTCGTACAAGTCAATAGCTATATCCGCTATAAGATAACATTTTTAGATGTGCTACCATCTATGGTAAGAAGAGAGTATTGACATTAAATTTTGACTGAATCTAGTCAAGATGTCACTCTCTTCTTTTTTATCCCTTTCAGAGATTAATACAAAGTGAGTAAACCAGTAAGGAATTTTAATTTATTAGATTCGACATCCTAAGACCGGTTTCTGTCTTTCGACTTCATCAGTTAGGCTTTTCGAATCCAATAAATAAAATTCCAAACTCGTACAAGTCAATAGCTATATCCGCTATAAGATAACATTTTTAGATGTGCTACCATCTATGGTAAGAAGAGAGTATTGACATTAAATTTTGACTGAATCTAGTCAAGATGTCACTCTCTTCTTTTTTATCCCTTTCAGAGATTAATACAAAGTGAGTAAACCAGTAAGGAATTTTAATTTATTAGATTCGACATCCTAAGACCGGTTTCTGTCTTTCGACTTCATCAGTTAGGCTTTTCGAATCCAATAAATAAAATTCCAAACTCGTACAAGTCAATAGCTATATCCGCTATAAGATAACATTTTTAGATGTGCTACCATCTATGGTAAGAAGAGAGTATTGACATTAAATTTTGACTGAATCTAGTCAAGATGTCACTCTCTTCTTTTTTATCCCTTTCAGAGATTAATACAAAGTGAGTAAACCAGTAAGGAATTTTAATTTATTAGATTCGACATCCTAAGACCGGTTTCTGTCTTTCGACTTCATCAGTTAGGCTTTTCGAATCCAATAAATAAAATTCCAAACTCGTACAAGTCAATAGCTATATCCGCTATAAGATAACATTTTTAGATGTGCTACCATCTATGGTAAGAAGAGAGTATTGACATTAAATTTTGACTGAATCTACTCTCTTCTTGCCATAGATGGTAGCACATCTAAAAATGTTATCTTATAGCGGATATAGCTATTGACTTGTACGAGTTTGGAATTTTATTTATTGGATTCGAAAAGCCTAACTGATGAAGTCGAAAGATAGAAACCGGTCTTAGGATGTCGAATCTAATAAATTAAAATTCCTTACTGGTTTACTCACTTTGTATTAATCTCTGAAAGGGATAAAAAAGAAGAGAGTGACATCTTGACTAGATTCAGTCAAAATTTAATGTCAATACTCTCTTCTTACCATAGATGGTAGCACATCTAAAAAAGAAGAGGATGTTACATTTCATGTTTTTCGAGTAATTAATGTATAAATATTAATAAATAGCTCAAAATTGTACATGGTGATTTAAAAAAAAAATTCTGATTCGAGTTTTTTCGTTTCTTTGCA
Source organism: Crepidodera aurea (assembly GCA_949320105.2). Lineage (NCBI taxonomy): Eukaryota > Metazoa > Arthropoda > Insecta > Coleoptera > Chrysomelidae > Crepidodera > Crepidodera aurea. The sequence continues at coordinate 16,403,338 of OX439480.2, forward strand.
TTTTTTGAGAACATTTACCATAGTAATGTATATTTTTTTTACACCATCAAAAAGTAGAGATTTCAACGAACAAAAAGCCTATCGAGTTTTTTGAAGAAGCAGATATTTTGACGTGAGAATTTTTGATTGAAAATTAGGGTGCTTTTTCGATATTAAGTCAAAATAAAGTCTAAAAATAAATATTTTAAATCAAAAAAAATACAGTGTGTTTGGGACATAAAAAGGTATGTTTTCACCAAATTTCGTGAAAAACAAAATTATTTTGTAAAAGATAACAATAAAAAACCAAAAACTTGGTTATTTGAATTTTACACATAAATTTTGAGGTTATGTGAAAAAAGTGTAAATATAAAAGTTGTAGATCTTTTTATTACCTACAACTTTTCCATTTAAATTTTTTCCATAGGACTTGTAGATTTGCCGGAAATCGAGATAAACAATTTTTTACCCTTAAAAACTCACCCCCTTCCACTTCCCGACCTCAGATCGCCCGTAAATTATTTTTCCTGTCATTTTTGTCATATTCTCTTCCTTTTCCAATGGGTTTCATCCTACTATTATTTTTTTTGGTTTCAAAAATTATCGAACCTGGTCTATTTAGGATTTATCGCAAATGAAATGATTTAATTTCACGGCTCAATTTATTATTTATTCCCAACATAATAACGATACAGGTCGAGGTAATTAGGAACTTTTTCTATCCCACAAACCAAGAACTCTTCAACTGGACCATCTGCCTAGAGATTATCATCCTATAATCACGACGCGTCAATTTCTAAAATCCCTTAGAGCCCTTTTTCATGTCCATCACCGACAAATTAAAGGCTAATTGGCCAAATTTACTCACCCTTATACACACACCCAGGTCCACTTGCCATTTAGAAATGTTCCTAATTTACACAGATACGTTATTTGGGGAGGGGTTGGTTACAATTGTAAATATACAAGATGTAAATAAGTTGATGAATGGGCACGACTGCGGGAGGGTCTCTTTGATTAGGGTACGAATTCAAATTGAGTGGAAGAAAACTAAATAACGAGTGAGTTGTGATAGAAATTGAAAAAGAAAACAGTGTGCTTGATTGTTTATTGTACGCTTTTGGAGTTATTGGTCATTGAAATGTCTATGAGTAGCTTAATTTTAATGAATAGGAAGACTGTTATTAATTAAAATGAACGAGCGATTCCTTATCAACACACGAAACATTTTAATTTGTAACTTTTAAACGAATTAAGACTCATGGTACACCCCCCTTTTCCCTTTGTTTCTCTAGCTCCAATTGTTTCGCTACAATTTTTTCTTTTGCAAATTTTGACAACATTAATTGGAATTGATCCTTTACTTACCGTGTTTCGCAATATTTCAAATTTTTAGGCATTTTTTGTTGATTTGGCTTTTTTTTGGTTGATTTGACAATTTTTTCTAGGATTTGACCAAATTTATTCCCCCAAAAATGGCTCCAATTTTTTTTTTGCAAATTTTGACAACATTAATTGGAATTGATCCGCAATATTTCAAGTTTTTAGACATTTTTTTGTTGATTTGACATTTTTTTTTGGTTGATTTGACAATTTTTTCTAGGATTTAACCAATTTTATTTTCACAAAATCGCTCCATTTTTTTTTGCAAATTTTGACAACATTAATTGGAATTGATCCGCCATATTTCAAGTTTTTAGACATTTTTTTGTTGATTTGACATTTTTTTTTGGTTGATTTGACAATTTTTTCTAGGATTTAACCAATTTTATTTCCACAAAATCGCTCCAATTTTTTTTTTGCAAATTTTGACAACATTAATTGGAACTGATCCGCCATATTTCAAGTTTTTAGACATTTTTTTGTTGATTTGACATTTTTTTTTTGGTTGATTTGACAATTTTTTCTAGGATTTAACCAATTTTATTTCCACAAAATCGCTCCATTTTTTTTGCAAAGTTTGACAACATTAATTGGAATTGATCCGCCATATTTCAAGATTTTAGACATTTTTTTGTTGATTTGACATTTTTTTTTGGTTGATTTGACAATTTTTTCTAGGATTTAACCAATTTTATTTCCACAAAATCGCTCCAATTTTTTTTGCAAATTTTGACAACATTAATTGGAATTGATCCGCCATATTTCAAGTTTTTAGACATTTTTTTGTTGATTTGACATTTTTTTTTGTTGATTTGACAATTTTTTCTAGGATTTAACCAATTTTATTTCCACAAAATCGCTCCAATTTTTTTTTGCAAATTTTGGCAACATTAATTGGAATTGATCCGCCATATTTCAAGTTTTTAGACATTTTTTTGTTGATTTGACATTTTTTTTTTTGGTTGATTTGACAATTTTTTCTAGGATTTAATCAATTTTATTTCCACAAAATCGCTCCAATTTTTTTTTGCAAATTTTGACAACATTAATTGGAATTGATCCGCCATATTTCAAGTTTTTAGACATTTTTTTGTTGATTTGACATTTTTTTTTGGTTGATTTGACAATTTTTTCTAGGATTTAACCAATTTTATTTCCACAAAATCGCTCCAATTTTTTTTTGCAAATTTTGACAACATTAATTGGAATTGATCCGCCTTATTTCAAGTTTTTAGACATTTTTTTGTTGATTTGACTTTTTTTTTTGGTTGATTTGACAATTTTTTCTAGGATTTAACCAATTTTAGTTCCACAAAATCGCTCCAATTTTTTCTTTTGCAAATTTTGACAACATTAATTGGAATTGATCCACCATATTTCAAGTTTTTAGACATTTTTTTGTTGATCTGACATTTTTTTTTTGGTTGATTTGACAATTTTTTCTAGGATTTAACCAATTTTATTTCCACAAAATCGCCCCATTTTTTTTTTGCAAATTTTGACAACATTAATTGGAATTGAACCTTTAATTATCGTGTTCTGCAATATTTCAAGTTTTTAGACATTTTTTTGTTGATTTGACAATTTTTTTTTAGAATTTAACCAATTTTATTCCCCCAAAATCGCTCCAAATTTGTTTTAGCAACTTTGACAAGATAAATCCATATTTCAGCTTTAATGAACCTGTTCTGCAATATTTCAAGCTTACAGAATTTTTTTTTGTTGATTTGACAATTTTTTCTAGGATTTAACCAATTTTATTCCCCCAAAAATCGCTCCAATTTTTTACTGCAAATTTTGAAAACAATTGGTATTGATCCTTTAATTACCGTGTTTGGCAAAATTTCAAATTTTTAGGAATTTTTTTGTTGATTTGAGAAATTTTTTTCAAGAATTTAACCAATTTTATTCCTCCAAAATCGCTCCAAATTGGTTTTAGCAACTTTGACAAGATAAATCCATATTTCTGCTTTAATGAACCTGTTCTGCAATATTTCAAGCTTACAGAATTTTTTTTGTTGATTTGACAATTTTTTCTAGGATTTAACCAATTTTATTCCCCCACATATCCCTCCAAATTTTGACAACATTAATTGGAATTGATCCTTTAATTACCGTGTTCCGCAATATTTCAAGTTTTTAGGCATTTTTTGTTGATTTGACAATTTTTTTTCTAGGATTTAACCAATTTTATTCCCCCAAAATCGCTCCAAAATTTTTTTTAGTAAATTTGACAACGTAAATATATATTTTTGCTTTAATGAACCTGTTCTACAATATTTCAAGCTTATAGAATTTTTTGTTGTTGATTTAACAATTTTTTTCTAGGATTTAACTAATTTTGTTCCCCCAAAAATCGCTCCAATTCTTTTTTTGCAAATTTTGACAACATTAATTGGAATTGATACTTCAATTACTGTGCTTCGCAATATTTCAAGTTTTTACGCATTTTTTTGTTGATTTGACAATTTTTTTCTAGGATTTAACCAATTTTATTCCCCCAAAATCGCTCCAAATTTTTTTTTAGTAAATTTGACAACGTAAATATATATTTTTGCTTTAATGAACCTGTTCTACAATATTTCAAGCTTATAGAATTTTTTGTTGTTGATTTAACAATTTTTTTCTAGGATTTAACTAATTTTATTCCCCCAAAAATCGCTCCAATTTTTTTTTGCAAATTTTGACAACGTTAATTGGAATTGATCCTTTAATTAACGTGTTCCGCAATATTTCAAGTTTTTAGGCATTTTTTTGTTGATTTGACAATTTTTTTCTAGGATTTAACCAATTTTATTCCCCCAAAATCGCTCCAAAATTTTTTTTAGTAAATTTGACAACGTAAATATATATTTTTGCTTTAATGAACCTGTTCTACAATATTTCAAGCTTATAGAATTTTTTGTTGTTGATTCAACAATTTTTTTCTAGGATTTAACTAATTTTATTCCCCCAAAAATCGCTCCAATTTTTTTTTGCAAATTTTGACAACGTTAATTGGAATTGATCCTTTAATTAACGTGTTCCGCAATATTTCAAGTTTTTAGGCATTTTTTTGTTGATTTGACAATTTTTTTCTAGGATTTAACCAATTTTATTCCCCCAAAATCGCTCCAAATTTGTTTTAGCAACTTTGACAAGATAAATCCATATTTCTGCTTTAATGAACCTGTTCTGCAATATTTCAAGCTTATAGAATTTTTTTTTGTTAATTTGACAATTTTTTTCTAGGATTTAACCAATTTTGTTCCCCCAAAAATCGCTCCAATTCTTTTTTTGCAAATTTTGACAACATTAATTGGAATTGACACTTCAATTACTGTGCTTCGCAATATTTCAAGTTTTTACGCATTTTTTTGTTGATTTGACAATTTTTTTCTAGGATTTAACCAATTTTATTCCCCCAAAATCGCTCCAAATTTCTTTATAGCAACTTTGACAGCATAAATCGGTATTTCTGCTTTAATGAACCTGTTCCGCATTTTTTTGTTGACTTGACATATTTTTTTCGAAGATTTAATCAATTTTTCTCCCCAAAAATATTTCTTTTTTACCAATTTTAACAACATAAATCGGTAATGCTGTTCTAAAAGTGTGAAAATGTCCATTTCACATAATTTTTGTTTTAGTTAATTCACAATTTTTTTATACATTCAAATATCCAAAATAAACCTGTAAGTCAAAACAGTGTCTTGGGCAGATAAAAACGAAAAAATTGATTTATATTAACACTTTATTAATTGTATAAAAGTTCTTACTATACATGGATATTTTTATTTCATTTTATGCTACAGTGAAAATTTAAATATATACTTGGAACGAATATCTCCAACATACGAAATAAAATGCCGAAGGCACTTCTCTTACGAACTAATAAGACTATAAAAAAAAACTTATACGATAATTTTGGAAGAGTCACAGTGTGTAAAAACAAATATAAAAAAATAAATTAAAATGGACGGAAAATAATAACCTCATATAAAAAAAATAATACTAAAATTAACGACGACAAATTATTTATAAAATTGTCGATCATAATTAGACCATTGCAGATAATTTTTGAAACCAAATAAAATAATAGTAGGATGACAAAAATGATAGGAAAAATAATTTACTGGCGCTCTGGGGTCGGGAAGCGGAAAGGGGGAGTTTTTAAGGGTAGAAAACTGTTTACCTCGATTTCCAGCAAAACTACAAGTCCTATGGAAAAAAGTTAAATGGGAAAGTTGTAGGTAATAAAAAGATCTACAACTTTTGTATTTACACTTTTTTCACATAACCTCAAAATTTATGTGAAAAATTCAAATAACCAAGTTTTTGGTTTTTTATTTTTATCTTTTACAAAAAAAAGATTTTTTTCACGAAATTTGGTGAAAACTTACCTTTTTATGTCTCAAACACACTGTAATTTTTTTGTTTTAAAATATTTATTTTTTTAACCTTATTTTGACATAATATCGAAAAAGCACCATAATTTTCAATCGAAAATTCTCAAGTCAAAATATCTGCTTTTTTAAAAAACTCGGTGGGCTTTTGTTCGTTGAAATCTCTACTTTTTGATGGTGTAAAAAAATACATTACTATGGTAAATGTTCTCAAAAAATGCAAATAAGAAACGAAGAAAACTCCGAATTTTTTTTTTAAATCATCATGTACAATTTCGTTTCTTATTTGCATTTTTTGAGAACATTTACCATAGTAATGTAATTTTTGTTTACACCATCAAAAAGTAGAGATTTCAACGAACAAAAAGCCCACCGAGTTTTTTAAAAAAGAAGATATTTTGACGTGAGAATTTTCGATTGAAAATTAGACTGCTTTTTGGATATTAAGTCAAAATAAGGTTAAAAAAAATAAATATTTTAAAACAAAAAAATTACAGAGTGTTTGGGACATAATAAGGTAAGTTTACACCAAAATTAGTGAAAAAAAATTTTTGTTTGTAAAAGATAAAAATAAAAAACCAAAAACTTGGTTATTTGAATTTTTGACATAAATTTTGAGGTTATGTGAAAAAAGTGTAAATACAGAAGTTGTAGATCTTTTCATTACCTACAACTTTGCCATTTAACTTTTTTCCATAGGACTTGTAGATTTGCCGGAAATCGAGATAAACAGTTTTCTACCCTTAAAAACTCTCCCCTTCCACTTCCCGACCCCAGAGCGCCTGTAAATTATTTTTCCTTTCATTTTTGTTATACTCTCTTCCTTTTCCAATGGGTTTCATCCTACTATTATTTTATTTCACTTTTTACCATTTTCAAAGCTATCTTGCACTGATCTAAATTTAGCGTATAATTGTTGAGTGTCTATTTAGGAAAAGCCCACGATTTAAGACCGTTTTTTACGCGTAAGTAGTACAAAAAAATAATCAAAAACGAAATATATAAAATGAGATTCAAAAAAATATAAATACTTTTTCTAAAAAGCATCGTCAACTTGTAAAAATAAAAATTCAACTCAAAGTTGGACCAAATTCTATGCCTCACAAATCCAATACTGATAATTATCGATTGCTTCGCTTTTTTGAGCCCTTCAATTGACAGAAAAACAGATCAAATTCTTAAAATTATTTTTGTCGATGTTTAATTTTGATTCGGATCTATTTTAAAAGGAATTTTTCTGTAAAATGCAGTACCGTACTTGACCAAATGACAAAAATTGCTAAAGTTATTAATATGCATATTTTTCGTGGTTTTATCGTTGAATTTGAGTAGTTTTACTTCAAGTCATAGATTCAATATAAAAAAAAGGACATTTGGTTCATTATTTTTCTGAAAAATTAACCACACATTTGATATACAGGGTGGCGCAAATTTAATTGAATACTGTTGGGATTTGGTAAACCGTTATAGATACAAAGTTGATTGAATGGGGAAAAAATGTGTATTTTCAAGATGAATTTATTGGTTTTTTCAAAATGAAAATATCAGGTACGGTTTCTGAGATATTTGGGAAAAACCGAAATTGAGGATTTTCGTTTTATTTAATTAACACCCTATTTTTTTTAAGATAGAAAAAAGTTTATAAAGCTTTTTTATTGAAGGCCAAATATCGCTTAACATAGCATATCCGATTTTTTAAAACAACGTTTCGTCTTTGGGCTACCCTCAACTATTTTTTTTAAATACGGACCTGTACTTTTTATTTCATTTTTGAAATCCCCATTTTTTTCTTTATCCAACCATATAGAACACTTAATATTTTTATTAAGTTTTGGCAATGAACTGTACTTTAGGGATTTTGCTAAGTACGGTCCTGTTCCATTTTCACTGAAAGCTTTTGAAAATGGTAAAAAGTGAAAAAAAATAATAGTAGGATGAACCCATTGGAAAAGGAAGAGAATATAACAAAAATGAAAGGAAAAATAATTCACGGGCGATCTGAGGTCGGGAAGTGCTTTTAAGGGTAGAAAACTGTTTATCTCCATTTCCGGCAAAACTACAAGTCCTATGGAAAAAAGTTAAATGGCAAAGTTGTAGGTAATAAAAAGATCTACAACTTTTGTATTAATACTTTTTTCACATAACCTCAAAATTTATGTGAAAAATTCAAATAACCAAGTTTTTGGTTTTTTATTTTTATCTTTTACAAGAAAAAATTTTTTTCACGAAATTTGGTGAAAACTTACCTTTTTATGTCCCAAACACAGTGCGATTTTTTTGATTTAAAATATTTATTTTTTCAACTTCTTTTGACTTAATATCGAAAAAGCACCCTAATTTTCAATCGAAAATATTCACGTCAAAATATCTGCTTTTTTAAAAAACTCGGTGGGCTTTTTGTTCGTTGAAATCTCTACTCTTTGATGGTGTAAAAAAATATACATTATTGTGGTAAATGTTCTCAAAAAATGCAAAGAAACAAAAAAAACTCGAATCCGAAATGTTTTTTTACAATTTTGAGCTATTTATTAAAATTTATACATTAATTACTCGAAAAACATGGAATGTAACATAAAATATTACGTTTTTCGAATAATTAAAGTATAAATTTTAATAAATACCTCAAAATTGTACATGATTTTAAAAAAAAATTTGGATTCGAGTATTTTTCGTTTCTTTGCATTTTTTGAGAACATTTACCCCAGTAATGTATATTTTTTACACCATCAAAAAGTAGAGATTTCAACGAACAAAAAGCCCACCGAGTTTTTTAAAAAAGCAGATATTTTGACGTCAGAATTTTCGATTGAAAATTAGGGTGCTTTTTCGATATTAAGTCGAAAGAAGGTGAAAAAATAAATATTTTAAATCAAAAAAATTACAGTGTGTTTGGGACATAAAAAGGTAAGTTTTCACCAAATTTCGTGAAAAACAAAATTTTTTTGTAAAAGATAAAAATAAAAAACCAAAAACTTGGTTATTTGAATTTTTTACATAAATTTTGAGGTTATGTGAAAAAAGTGTAAATACAAAAGTTGTAGATCTTTTTATTACCTACAACATTGCGATTTAACTTTTTTCCATGGGACTTATAGTTTTGCTGGAAATCGAGATAAACAGTTTTTTACCCTTAAAAACTCGCCCCCTTCCACTTCCCGACCTCAGATCGCCCGTAAATTATTTTTCCTTTCATTTTTGTTATATTCTCTTACTTTTCCAATAGATTTCATCCTACTATTATTTTTTTTACCATTTTCAAAGGCTTTCAGTGAAAATGGAACAGGACCGTACTTAGCAAATTTCCTAAAGTACAGTTCATTGTCAAAACCTAATAAAAATTTTAAGTGTTCTACATGGTTGGGTAGAGAAAAAAATGGGGATTTCAAAAATGAAATAAAACGTACAGGTCCGTATTTAAAAAAATAGTTGAGGGTAGCCCTTCAAAGACGAAGCGTTGTTTTAAAAAATTGGATACGCTATGTTAACCTGTATTTGTCCTTCAATGAAAAAGCTTTATAACTTTTTTTTCCATTTTTCAAAACTAAGGTGTTAATTAAATAAAACGAAAATCATCAATTTTCGTTTTCCCTAAAATATCTCAGAAACCGGACCTGATATTTTAATTTCGAAAAACCAATCAATTTGTCTCGAAAATACGCATCTTTTTTCCCATTTAAACAACTTTGTATCTATAACGGTTTCCGAAATCCCAATAGCGTTCAATTAAATTTGCACCGCCCTATATAACTCATTATCTATTGGGATCTGACATACAGTGATACGCCATCTGGCGCTTTGTTTTCGAACACAAAGTAGGGTGAAGATTTCCATAAGAAATACATTACGACAAACGGGAAAATCGATTTTTGAGTGGCAAAACCATTTCGGAGTGCGAGAAAAAAATTGATCAACACGAAGAGCAAGAAGAGAAAGAAGAAATTAGAATATTGAAACAAAAAACAAAGAAAATCAAACTTAATTAATCCAGTCAGCAAAACAAGGAAGAAGTACCTGCAGAATCAGCAGAATTTAAGGACGATCAGCCCATTATTGATCCTGCAGGAACAAACAACATTCTCCTGCAATTTGATGAAGATGACCTTGAAAATTCGACGTTGATAAACATACATCCACTGTCACTTTCATTTAAATCTTCACCCCAATTGACGCCATCTTGGATAAGCCACGCCTCCATGTCAGATCCCAATTATCTCGAAGTAAAACAGTAAAGTACAGCACTTACACATGTCATTGCAACATTATCCTACCTCTTTTCGATTTTAAATTTAAAAATCAATAAAAAAAAACATTATATTACAGCTTTTGTTGTACTATTAGGCCATTTCGATTAAAAATAGTGTCTCCATTTGGTACTAAATGAACCATTCTTTCTTCTTTTGAACGTGATGGCCCGTAGTGCCGTGAACGACGGCCGTATCGGGATCCAGAGCCGTATCTGCACCGGCGTCTTCTTGGGTTAGGTATTCGCCTTTGTGTCGGTGCAAATACCTACCGATTATTATGAGGAGGATCACCAAAGCCAAGAAAACTATCGCCAACACGCCTGAAAGAGATTTTATTCATGTTAGGGATTTATTCGATTCCATTTTTTGACATAATCTTTTCAGCAAGCAATTAACGTTACTCAAATCCCACTAGAACACATTTAAATCTGTGATATACCACATGTATATCGAGCACCCCGTATAGTGTATAATTATTATTATTTAAGTTTACTGTCGGGTTATGTTATGTTATTGTTATCAAGACACCGACTTGTACGGCAAGGTCGGGCCTCGATCTTACGTGGGTGAACTCCAGTCAATGCATGTATATATCGGATTATTGTAGACATTAGATTAGATTAATTCATACATATGTCATTATTGTTATGGGTTAATCCCAATTACAGTTATTGTTATTATTGGTAGTTTACTTTCTCTCCCTCACCACTTACCCTACGACATCTTTACATGTCACAGATCGAATGTCGGTGGGACACACTGTATAAAACAAATTTCAAGAGGAAAAACATTTCGTGTTTTGTTTCATCGGACAAGTATAAAAATATACCAAAATCGGATAACCTTTTTATCAAGTATCAAATTTTAATTAGAGTAGGTCATCAAATAAGACCTTTCACTTTGATAAGTCTATTTTCATACTCTAATCAAAGTACAAATTTTTTTAAGAATACGTACATGTGAAATATTTATTAACTGCGTAAACGTTTCTTTATCTATATTCATGTAAAAAAGAACTAAAACATGCTGTCACGCAATTGGCGAGTAACTTTCCTGGTGAGCAAATGTCGACGAACAATTGTGGAAGAGTGATTGTGGACGAGCAATTGTGGGAGAGTGATTATGGACGAGCAATTCTGGGAAAGTGATTGTGGAAGAGTGATTATGGACGAGCAATTGTGGGAGAGTGGTTGTGGGCGAGCAATTGTGGGAGTGATTGTGGACGAGCAATTGTGGGAGAGTGATTGTGGACGAGAAATTGTGGGAGAATGATTGTGGACGAGCAATTGTGGGCGAGTAACTGTGAACAAGCAATTGTGGACGAGCAATGGGTGAGCAATTTTCCGTACTTGTGGACGAGCAATTTTCCGGACACGAGAAGTTACAGATTATTTTAGAATATTATTTTATATTAAAAAAGTACCTATTTGCAATTTGTTTGTAAGTTATTTATTTGTAAAACATTTATTAAGTAATAAAATATGCATTTGTTTGGGTTTTATTTCTTAAATGTACTATTAGATGGAGGTAAGGCGTAACAAATCACAGATTAAAATTTGATTTTAATAATAAATTATGAGATTTAAACGGAATCCTTTGCTTCTGTGATATCTAGAAGCAATAATAAATGAAATGATTATAGATATTATTACAAAAATAAGAAAGTTGTACTATAAATTATGTTAACCGAGAAAAAAATGGATTTTCGGCACTCAAACAGGTAAATATCTATTTAATTCTATAATAAAATCAATGTATTATAGAATAGATGTACTAATTTTATATTTATTTTTTGTTTAAACGTTTTTTCTTTATTTCGGTGAAATCGAGCGATAAAAATCAATTAATATTAATACCTAGAACGATTCAATAATTTTTTTTTCAATTTAAAGCTCAATCTTTACGTTTTGTTATTTTATATCCATTTTTAATCCTATTTCAAATATTATTTTTAACTAGACTCGATTTTTTTTTTTTCATTTTTGAGGTATTTATTAATGACCTTTTATGGAGGTTTATCGCTTTTTTCTTTTTTTTCTGCAATTTAGAACTCGATCTTTACGATTTTTTAATTTTTTTGTATATTTGGTTTATCAAAATTTTAATTAAAAAAATTAAAAGGATAAGTATATTTTTGTAATTTTTTTTAATACGATAATCCCTCGCAACTCGCCCCAGAGCGCCACGGAATATTATAATAACCATCCCTCCCCCGCACAAGCATTGCTTCTGGGGTTCACTCGTAAGGAGATGTATTGTAGAGCGTATATTTTATATATATATTTTTTTAGCATTTATTAGTCGCATTCTTTGATCTTCAAAATTTAGAAGAGTGTACAGTTTCTCGAGAGCAACGAAAGGAAGAGTTTTTTTGGGAAAAAACGGGCTGAGTAACGATATTTGTTTGCGGGAAAAGTGAGAGGATATTCATAATTAATTAAAAAAAAAATTAACAAATGAAGAGTTTTTATATATTTTTTTTAAATAATGCTAAACCACTTGGAATATCTTGAATCGCAGTAGGGGCACCTAAGCAAGACATTTTCGGTCTCGATTTCCAATAAACGTCTTCTATCGTTATGAGAATAACGTCTAACCTAAATGTATTTTTGGCCATTTTATTTAACAAAAATTGGCCGTTTTTAACAAAAATTGGCAATTTTCAAACAAAAATTGGCAGTTTTTAAACAAAAATTGGCAATATTTAAACAAAAATTGGCAGTTTTTTAACAAAAATTTGCCATTTTTAAACAAAAATTGGCCGTTTTTTAACAAAAATTATTTTGTTAACTAGCCATTTTATTTAACATAAATTGGCAATTTTTAAACAAAAATTGGCCATTTTAGTTAACAAATTTGGCCGTTTTTAACAAAAATTGGCAATTTTTAAACAAAAATTGGCGATTTTATTTAACAAAAATTGACCATTTTATTCAACAAAAATTGGCCATTTTATTTAACAAAACTTGTCCATTTTATTTAACAAAAAATAGCCTTTTTTAACAAAATTATTTTGTTAACAAAAACTGGCCATTTTATTTAACAAAAATTGGCCATTTTATTTAACAAAAATTTGCCATTTTATTTAACAAAAATTGGCCGTTTTTAACAAAAATTGGCAATTTTTAAACAAAAATTGGTCCTTTTATTTAACAAAAATTGGCCTTTTTAATTAACAAAAATTGGCTGTTTTTAACAAAAGTTGACCATTTTTAAACAAAAATTGGCCATTTTATTAAAAAAAAAATTGGCCGTTTTTAAACAAAAATTGGCCAATTTTGAACCCACGAAAATGAAAGTTAAAAAGTGGTTAAAACAAAAACATAAATAATTTGCTAGCATTAAACAAATTTCTCGAGGGCAACGAAAGGGACATAAAACCGACTGAGTAACGATATTTGTGGGAAAGATGACAGGATATTTACAATTAATTTAAAAAAAAATTGGCCATTTTGTTAACAAAAATTTGCCATTTTATTTAACAAAAACTGGCCATGTTATTTAACAAAAATTGGCAATTTTTAAACACAAATTGACCGTTTTTAACAAAAATTGGCCATTTTTATAACAAAATTAGCCATTTTTATAACAAAAATTGGCCGTTTTTAAACAAAAATTGGCCATTTTTGAACCCACGAAAATTAAAGTGTTCGAACGTGGTTAAAACAAAAACAAATAATTTGTTAGCATTAAACAAATTTTTTTCTTAATACAAAATTATTAACGTAACAATAGCAAACAAAAAATGCCACTTACTTCCTAACACAGCGGAATCGACCTGATTGTAGGCCCGCCTCAGTTTGTCTTCGTCGATAATCGGTGGAGGCCTGGTTGGAATGATATCAGGTGGATGAGTTATGGGTTCGACCCCGCAATAATCTTCGGTTAGGTTTGCTGTAAAAAAAAAATATAAAAAATAAAGACACGTCTATAAAATTTTCAATCCTTTTCCACTTACTTCCGAGCGATCTAACGTTTCCGGGACCTTGCTGTTGGAACAACAATTTGAGAGGGTAAATATCGTCGAACTCCACCCTCGAAACGCAACCGATGAAACCTTCGGTCATAGATTCGTTTTTACCGATGTACAAGTATTGAATATTGTTGAACTGCGCGTCGGCGGATGCTTTGATGTTAAAGTTGAATTCTTTTGGTTCGTAACCATCGACCTATAAAGAAATATATAAAATTTAAAAAATTTTCCTTCGAGCCGAAAAAAATATACAGAATCTAAAATATGGTCCTTCGAGCCGAAAAAAAAAATATAGAATTTAAAACATGGACCTTTGAGCCAAAATTTAAAGTATAGTCCTTCGAGCCAAAAAAATATAAAATTTAAAACATGGACCTTTGAATCAACAAAATATAAAATTTAAAACATGGACCTTCGAGCCAAAAAATATGGACCTCCAAGCCAAAAAAATCATAAAATTTAAAACATGGACCTTCGAGCCAAAAAAAAATAGACTTTAAAACAGACCTTTGAGCCAAAAAAAATATAAAATTTAAAACATGGATCACTGAGCGAAAAAAAAAAATCAAATTTAAAACATGGACCTTCGGGCCAAAACAATATACAATTTAAAACATTGACCTTCGAGCCAAAAAAAAAATATAGAGTTTGAAACATGGGCCATTGAGCCAAAAAAATATAAAATTTAAAATATGGACCTCCAAGCCAAAAAATCACAAAATTTAAAACATGGGCCTTCGAGCCAAAAAAAGTATAAAATTTAAAATATGGACCTTCGAGCCAAAAAAAATATAAAATTTAAAACATGGATCATTGAGCGAAAAAAAAAATCAAATTTAAAACATGGACCTTCGGGCCAAAACAATATACAATTTAAAACATTGACCTTCGAGCCAAAAAAAATCATAAAATTTAAAGCGTGGTCCTTCGAGCCGAAAAAAATATATAGAATTTGAAACATGGGCCATTGGGCCAAAAAAATATAAAATTTAAAATATGGACCTTCGAGCCAAAAAAATCAAAATTTAAAGCGTGGTCCTTCGAGCCGAAAAAAATATATAGAATTTGAAACATGGACCTTTGAACCAACAAAATATCATAAAATTTAAAACATGGACCTTCGAGCCAAAAAATATGTAGACTTTAAAATATGGACCTTCGAGCCAAAAAAATCATAAAATTTAAAACATGGACCTTCGAACCAAAAAAAATAGACTTTAAAACAGACCTCTGAGCCAAAAAAAATATAAAATTTAAAACATGGATCATTGAGCGAAAAAAAAATCAAATTTAAAACATGGACCTTCGAGCCAAAACAATATACAATTTAAAACATTGACCTTCAAGCCAAAAAAAATCATAAAATTTAAAGCGTGGTCCTTCGAGCCGAAAAAAATATATAGAATTTGAAACATGGGTCCTTGAGCCAAAAAAATATAAAATTTAAAATATGGACCTTCGAGCCAAAAAAATCATAAAATTTAAAGCGTGGACCTTCGAGCCGAAAAAAATATATAGAATTTGAAACATGGACCTTCGAGCCAAAAAAAAATATAAAATTTAAAACATGGACCTTCAAGCCAAAAAAATACAAAATTTAAAACATGGTCCTCCGAGCAAAAAAAAAGATATAAAATTTAAAACATGGACCTTCGAGCCAAAAAAAATATAGTATGTAAAATATGGACCTTCGAGCCAAAAATCATAAAATTTAAAACATGGTCCTTCGAGCCGAAAAAAAAATATGTAAAATTTAAAACATGGATCCTCGAACCAAAAAAAATTAAAATTTAAAACATGGATCATTGAGCGAAAAAAAAATATGTAAAATTTAAAACATGGATCCTCGAACCAAAAAAAATATAAAATTTAAAACATGGACCTTCAAGCCAAAAAAATACAAAATTTAAAACATGGTCCTCCGAGCCAAAAAAAAGATAAAATTTAAAACATGGACCTTCGAGCCAAAAAAAATATAGTATGTAAAACATGGACCTTCGAGCCAAAAATCATAAAATTTAAAACATGGTCCTTCGAGCCGAAAAAAAAATATGTAAAATTTAAAACATGGATCCTCGAACCAAAAAAAATATAAAATTTAAAACATGGACCTTCGAGCCAAAAAATGTACGATTTAAAACATATACCTTCGAGCCAAAAAAAAATCATTTAAAACATGGTCCTTCGAGCCGAAAAAAAATATATACAATTTAAAACATGGACTTTCGAGTCGAAAAAAAATATCACAAAATTTAAAACGTGGTCCTTCGAGCCGAAAAAAATATATATAGATTTTAAAACATGGTCCTTCGAGCCGAAGTCTCTAAAACTCCTTAAAAACTGACCTGCATGACTAAAGTCGACCCAGCATTCCTCCTAGACACCGTCAAGTCATGATACTGTCCCAAGCCAAAGTGTTTTTCGGGGTAAATAACCTCTTGACGTTCGAAACCGAAGTCGAAAACGATACGGAGATGCCCAGAATTGGATACCATAATTGTCATATATTCTCCGGTTATATTCGACGACAATCCCAGAAGGAAACCTAAAATATAAAATGGCATTTAAAATATTCCCACCTCCACAACTCCGATTCCTTACCTTTAGGATTCGTGGTGGTAAAACCGACTCTGATATGCTCGGAAATGGTCGATCTAAAGGAACCTTCGAAATCGTACCTAATAATTGAACTTTGTCTCATGTTCACTCCGATCTCATCGGCACAAATCGGTCCCTTAAACGCCGTCCAACGACAGTCGCATACGTAACTGTCATAACCTTCGTGACAGGTGCCATTGTTTAGACAAGGATGGCTCTGACATTTACCCATACATCCTTCGGTTACACCGTAAATTCCCATTCTAGCGTATTGACGCAAGTCAATATGCAGACCGTTGATTAAGAGAGCTCTTATACATCCTAAATAAAAGAAAAAAAACATTTAAACGAATAAAAATCTTTTTTTCTTTTCACTCACCAGTAAATCCATCTCTGTAATCGGTCGACGCGCCCAAAAATAGTTCAGAAGTCAAATGTAACGCTCTAACAGGTCCCGGTGGTTCCCTCACTTCAGCTTTCAAAGCGCCATCTACCACCAGCATCGCCTCCTTTCTATTTCTCTCCACAGACACCGAATGCCACTGATCATCGTTTAACCTATAAGACACTTCTCTGATGACGGCGATGGGGCCGGAACCCGCTTGGTACTGGAATTGGAGCTGATTTCCATTGACTATACTCAGTTTTATATAGTCGGTTGGTCCCGTCGAATGGAAAATGACCGCGTTCGATGAAGCCGTTCTAAACTCGAAGTAGATGTCACCGCTGTGGCCCATATCGAAAGTGGGGAGGTTGATGGTCGCGTCGGTTACCCGGAAGGTTACGACATTGTTAAATAGATCGTCACCTTCGCATATCAAAGGTCCCAAAGTGTAACGACCTTCTTTTTCGTCTAGAGCGCTACCCGTGTCGCCGAATCGAAGCTGCTTGACGGGTAAGCTTTCTTTATCTTGTAGATCGCCTACAAAAAAATTACTTAGTACATCGACAACTTTGGTGGGGAATAGTTCGCTTACCCGCATCGACTAGCCAAACGTCAGCGTTGATTTGACCATCGCAATTGCACCATTTCGTCGAGTCGGTACAAGTACCTAGAATACCGCATTCGCATTTTCTAGAACCCGGAAGGGCACCTCCCCAATAATCCATTTTTTGGTTGTGTCTGGACACCCACCAAGAGAAAGGCGAAAACATGTTTTCTTCGGACGGAGAATTCATCAACCGGGCTCCCTAAACGAAGTATAATTTTATAAACGACAAAATAGACGGCGCAAAAGTACAAAAGAAGAGGTCAATGAGGTTGAGCTATGCGTTCCCCTCATTGACAATGAGGGCTACAAAACAAGAAGCCGAGAGTAACTCTGAAGATCCGAGGTCCTTGGAAGTCGAGCCACTTAAGGTGGATATCGACCCCAAGGCCACCTTGAGTCCTGTAAAGGACGTCGACGCATCGATACACATGGAGTCAGCGAGGTCGTCTCTCCTCTACAGGAGGAGCAGCTGGACCTCTAAAGGTATACACCGACACCCTTTCCTATGAGCAGGGACGTTGGAAAAAAGGTAAATATTATACAATGCAACCTCCAACACAAAAAATTACTCGTTTCAGTACCCTGACTGGTCAAATTTTTAGCATACCAAGCAATCAACAACCTAGGACAGCTGTCTATGTTCCTAGGAAATACAGAGCCTCTCCGATGGCACAATTCTGCACCTCAGACCTTACTGTGGTTAAAGTGGAATGTCCAGATGGCAGAGGCTATATGGCATTGATACTCGCAACTACCCTACCACCGACAAAAGAAATGGAGGTACTAGTGGACAGGTACTGGAACTGGAAAGGTACACGGTATCTATAGAAAATATAAGGAATCCTGTCCGATGAGGAGGATCCAGATAGATGGCAAAACCAATAGCTGGTGGTGCCCCGAACTGGAACATCTCAGAAGGACAGCGAGAACGACCTTTAACAAGGCAAAACGAACAAAACTCAAAGAGGACTGCGAAATAAACCAAGCCATCCTCAAAGAGTTCAAAAGAGTCTGTAGACAAAAACAAAGAGCAGCCTGGAGAGCCTATTGTGAGGCAGTCGAAGACTTCCCACAAGGTTCTAGGCAGCAGAAGGTGCTCTCAAACGACCTCCATAAGAGAATCGGCATCCTGACGAGGGAAAATGGCGACAAAGCCGCCAACCTCCAAGAGAGCGCCGAGATCCTTATGGAAACTCATTTCCCAGGTTCTGTATTTCCTGGAACGACGAACAGGACAGCGAGAACGACCTTTAACAAGGCAAAACGAACAAAACTCAAAGAGGACTGGGACATATACCAAGCCAACCTCAAAGAGTTCAAAAGAGTCTGTAGACAAAAACAAAGAGCAGCCTGGAGAGCCTATTGTGAGGCAGTCGAAGACTTCCCACAAGGTTCTAGGCAGCAGAAGGTGCTCTCAAACGACCTCCATAAGAGAATCGGCATCCTGACGAGGGAAAATGGCTACAAAGCCGCCAACCTCCAAGAGAGCGCCGATATCCTTATGGAAACTAACTTACCAGGTTCTGTCTTTCCTGGAACGACGAACTAGACGGAAGAACCAGCAACACACAACAGTAATTGATGAGGATAAGATAAGGTGGGTCGTATCGGGCTTTTCCCCTTTCAAATCACCAGGACCTGACGGTATCAGTGGGGAATGGATATCCTTATGCCGCACCTGGTTGAAATATTCAGAGCCTCTCTAGCTCTGAGGTATATTCCTAGAAAGTGGAGATAAGTACGAAGGAAGGATGGATTACACCTTACCAAAAGCATTCTGACCAATTAGTCTCACATCGTTCTTTTTAAAAACAATGGAGAGGCTATGTGAGAGGTATATAAGAGATGAGGTGGTAGTTAACAACCCACTTCGTCCAAACCAGCGTGCATATACTCCGGGAAGATCCACAGATTCGGCCCTTCACCTAGTGGTTGGCAGAATTGAAAGATCATTGGACAATAAAGAATCCACCCTTGGTGTATTCATAGATATTGAGGGAGCATTTGATAAAACAACCTTTCCAACAATTACCCAGCAACTCAACTCCAGGAATGTACCCCTGGTAGTAAGCAAATGGATGCTCTCTAGTAGAGAGCAATAAGTATCAGTGTAGAAGACATCATAGTGAGAGGGCTGGTCATGAGGGACTCTCCACAAGGAGGGGCCTCATCACAAGTCCTTTCCTTATAATACAAAATCCTTACCCTGCAAGCGTACTGAATGTGCTGTCGACAACTAGTAGATCGATTGACCAAAGCAGCGATTTGATCATCATCAGCTTCGTAATGGATATCTTGTATGAAACTTCCGGGTTCCTGGAAGCCATCTACCGGCGTGGTTTCTTCATTGCTGTGGTGTAACAGAGTGCCCACTTGTCCGTTAGCGTAAAATTCGCACGTTACCGGAAACGGAGCCAAAGGTCCACTACCGTCGACATCGATTTTGATTTCAGCGCGTTGTCCGACCGCCTGAACGTTTTTGTAAGCGACGCAAGAGAGCGAGTTGATGGAACTGTGACATACAGCGCCACCGTATCCCGTACCATGACAGATACAGAAAAATTCCATAGAATTCTGCTTGCAGATTCCTCCGTGTTGACAAGGATTCGGATTGCATTTGTCAGTCATGTGGCAGGAATCGAAAACAACTTCTTCTCCGCAACAATATTCCTCCTTGGTCCAATCTGTCGGTAACTTGCTGTTACCGTCGATCCTTATGTTCCTCATGCATCCCACGAAGCCCGGGAAGATTGTATTAGAATAACCTAACTGAGCGGTAACCTAAAAAGAAGATAAGATAAGTAAAATATCGTGAAAGAGATGTTATAATAAAACTTACCCCTCCTGCAATAAAGTACAGCGCTCCCGTTACTATTTTTAAGACGCGGGTAGTTATCATCGGTCTGTAGTCGACATTGAAGATTATTTTGTTGGTTTGTATCGTTAAAACCACCGTATGCCATCTACCGTCGTTGTATTGTTCGTCGTAGTTGTCAAAAATGACTTTCGGGTTGTTAGGAGAGACTAATTCAACTTTAAGTTTTCCGGTTTCTAAATATATCTGAAAATAAAAAGAAATAATTATAGTAATCAACGGTTATGTCAACGGTGGACGGCATTTGACAGTTCTTGACATATGACAGTTCTTGACATATGACATTTACTTACAGCTACGTATCCGCTGGTAGAAAATGCATGGTACAACATAAGACCATTGTCCTCGTAGGTTCTAAACGCGAAAGAAGAATTCATCGACGACATTCCTTCGTAGCCCTTTAATCTTGCAAACGAGTGTTGAGTTTTGAAGGTAACTGGAACGATTTGAGGCTCCTGAAATAAATATTTGTGATATATATTCATTTTAAACAACTTTTTTATTCACACTTACAGGGCAATTCCATAGAGTATTGACTCTTTCATATTTATAACTATCCCCGTAGGAACCGGCTTCTTTAACTTCTTTAAAAAGATTCGTTGAGTTGATATAAAAGTTTTCCATACATCCTGTATAATTTTGTACAACAACCAAGCCTTCTTGTATATTTGGAACACCGCCTATATAAAACTAGAAAATAATAGAAGTGAGTGAGGTGGATTAAAAAATTATATAGTTCTTACCTCTCTGTTTAAGTTTAACTTTTGAAATTCCCCTTTAATTTTTTCAGTAACCACAACTCTGTCAACTGAGAATAAAATATCTCTTCTATTTCTTGATATAACAACGTCATGCCAAATATTGTCGTCTAACAAACTGCCTACTGAAAGGCTGGTTACTACACCAGAACCTACAACAAATAACAAGCGTCTCAAGGCGGGATTCAACGGCAGGTGGAGTGGCACTTCTTGAGCCAAACTTTAAAAAATAACCGATTGCTCACCTAAATCAATGTTCAACAGCATCCTATTATCACGAAGCTGCAGTGCTATGTAATCACCTTGGGTGCCTCTGCTGTAGAAGAGTACACCATTCGGAAATGTGGTTTTAAATCTAAATTTGATGCTTTCTTTTAACGCAGAAACTTGTTCCCGAAACAAATCGTATTTTAACAGCGAAGTACCATTGAAATGCATGTTATCAGCCTCTGAAATAATAACCAACGGTCAATGTAAGCTGTATAAAATTTTAAAACGGCACAATTTTTTTTTTCGTACCGTATTCACAGCCAAAAAGTTCCACTCTCATAGATATCCGATCACGCCATCTTGTGGGGTTTATTCTAATCCATTGGGCAATAATGGGCACTTCAAATTCGTTTTTGTGGACTGTGTCACCGTCCACATTTCCGGGGAACATCTAAAATTTCATTAATTCCTAATTGTATGATAATAAAACGCACCGTGTTTAAACGGTTTAATGTAAAACCTGTGATAAGTGTAATTAGAAGAAATGTACTATGTTAATTACATCTGGCAACGCCGTAAAAGAGGTTACGGTTATTTTTCGCCCATCTCTAATGTCACATCTCTAGTCGCGTTTATATGTGGCTGATGTGCCAGCCAGAGCCCTAATGTGAATTACCAAAACATGATTCCCTTGAGCTGAACAAGAAGATACCAGATAAATAGTTTTCCGAACCAATAGTGCCTTCCCCAGTTGAAGAAACACCTTATTTGTTAGGATAAGTTATATAAAATTGATGATTCGAGTAATATAAAGCTCTAGTAAATTAAAATTTCCACATTCCTGGAGTGCTTGAGTTATTTATAACCTAATGTCAAACCCACACGCTTACTAGGACGTTTGACTTTGACAGCACATTTGTTTGTAACGAGCGAGATAACTTTTTGAGTGAAACAGTTACTGAAGCATACTCCTGTCTCTTGTTTTTTACGCGGTGTTGCCAAATATAAATACTACAGTAGTCAAATAACACAGAGCACACATTTGACTATTGTGGTACCCTAATGATTGTTCTGGTTTAATTAATTAATTAAAAAATTGTAATATAGCATTTGATGTAAATGATTTTTTAAAAAAATAAGTTAAAGATGGGAAAAAAGAAAAAAATAGAAGCAACAGAATGTTAATATGCACCTCAGTCTCTCCCTCAAAGTTATGGAAACTTTTCCAACCTTCACCATCGTCCGAGTACTCGATAATGTACTCTGTAACAAACTCATGACTACCTCCACCACGTCCTTGAGTAGCTATGGAACGGATCTCGAACCGGTACCCCAGGCCGAGGGTTAATTTTTCGAAATAGGTGCTCTCTCGAGGGCTCCATGCCGATCCACCTGAGAGACGGCGCCAAACCAATAGAAATCGTTAGTTTTTGTTAGGATAGACAATTAGAGAATAGTTTTTTATAATGTTAAAGTAATATGACATGTAGGTGGTACTGGTGGTTCTATTATGTAAGCAAATGAACTCGTACAAACTTCTAAAAGATTGAAAAAAAAAAAATTAAAATCGAAATTGTACCAAAATATCCTCATCTTTTTTTAAGAGACATTATATAACACACTGTACCACCTACAAGACAAAATTTTAAATTCTAGGACTCATATGGCATCCTAGTACCATCAAATGTTTGTTTTTCTTTTTATCATAATTTATTATTTAAAATACAGCGTTTTCTTTTGACACTTTTTTGTGAGCATTTTTTAAAACTTTTTTGAGCAAATTTTCTTCTGACAATTTTTTTGAGCAAATTTTCTTTTGACTCTTTTTTGTGAGCATTTTTAGCAAGTTTTTTTAAAAACTTTTTTGAGCAAATTTTTTTGTGATCAATTTTTTTAACAATTTTGAGCAAATTTTCTTGAGAAAATTTTCTTTTGACACTTTTTGTGAGCATTTTTAGCAATTTTTTTTAACAATTTTTTTGTGAGCAAATTTTTTAACATTTTCTTTTGAGCAAATTTTCTTTTGACACTTTTTTGTGAGCAATTTTTTTAAAAACTTTTCTGAGAAAATTTTTTAACAATTTTTTTGTGAGCAAATTTTTTTGGCAATTTTTGAGCAAATTTTCTTGACAATTTTTTTGAGCAAATTTTCTTTTAGACATTTTTTGAGCAAATTTTCTTAATCAAGGAGAATGCCATATAGTCCTAATTTTATAAATTTCATAAATGTTACTTAGTCGCTGTGTTAAATGTGATCAATATAAAATATTTTTATTTTCCTGAAAAATATGATTGAAATTAAAAGTTTCACTAAAACGAATCCAAATAAAATCAAGAATGTTAAAATAAACAAATTTTCTTGACAATTTTTTTGAGCAAATTTTCTTTTGACATTTTTTTGAGCAAATTTTCTTAATCAAGGAGAATGCCATATAGTCCTAATTTTATAAATTTCATAAATGTTACTTAGTCGCTGTGTTAAATGTGATCAATATAAAATATTTTTATTTTCCTGAAAAATATGATTGAAATTAAAAGTTTCACTAAAACGAATCCAAATAAAATCAAGAATGTTAAAATAAACACATGCAGGTTAAAAGCCAAAGCCCAAATGTTAATAAAACAATAGATAAGTTCATGCAAGTAAATCTACAAGTAATCTAATAATTAGGTTTAAATTTTTTTAAAAACAAAGACGTATATTACGTAACATGTGAAAAATTAGTATTTTATAAACATTTTAAAATTATAAGAATTCATAATTCATAATACCAAGTTGCTCTCTCCAAAGATATGGATTAAATATTCTTATTTATACATCACAAGTAATTTTTAAATTTAGGTAAAAAATATATAAAGGTAAAAGTTGAAACATATATAATGCGATATTTTGGAAATATTTTCGAATATACAGGGTTACTCATAATCTTACCATTTTGACAATACAGAATGCTTTAAAACATATGAATACAATTTTTTTATTAACATCGTTTTTGTCCAATTTTGTGAGCCAATGTTCTTTTGACGATTTTTTTAGCAAGTTTTTGAGGAAATTTTCTTTTGACAATTTTTTTAACATTTTTGAGCGAAGTTTTCTTTTGACAATTTTTTTGAGCAATTTTTTTTGACATTTTTTAACACATTTTTTAAGCAAAATTATCTTTTTAACAATTTTTGAGCACATTTTCTTTTGATAATTTTTTTTAGCAAAGTTTTCTTTTGACAATTTTTATGAGAAATGTTTTCTTTTGACCGTTTTTGAGGAAATTTTTATTGACATTATTTTGAACACATTTTTTAAGCAAATTATCTTTTGAACAATTTTTGAGCACATTTTCTTTTGATAATTTGTTTATGCAAATTTTCTTTTGGCGATTTTTGAGTTTTTTTTAGCACATTTTTTAACTTTTTAGCAAATTTTCTTTTGATATTTTTTTTGAGCAAATTTTCTTTTGATAATTTTTTGAGCAAATTTTCTATTGATAATTTTTTGAGCAAAGTTTTCTATTGATAATTTTTTGAGCAGTTTTCTTTTGACAATTTTTGAGCAAAGTTTTCTTTTGACATTTTTTTAGCAAATTATCTTTTGAACAATTTTTTGAGCACATTTTCTTTTGATAATTTGTTTGAGCAAATTTTCTTTTGACGATTTTTGAGCACGTTTTTTAGCAAATTTTTAACATTTTACCAAATTTTATTTTGAACAATTTTTTGAGCAAATTTTCTTTTGGCTATTTTTTGAGCAAATTTTCTTTAGACAATTTTTTGAGCAAATTTTGACTTTTTTTTGTATAATTCAACTTTTATCTGAATAATACTTTATTTCGCTAAAACAGCACTATTGTCGTACCCTGTATTTTTAATTTAAAATATACTTGGTGAGAGCAATCTCGGCAACAACCATTTGTCAAAAAAAATTACCATAGCTTCTCCCCCTGCCTCCCTATAGGCGGTATAGTCCAAACCATTGCTACCGAAACTGATTCGGTACTCCATGACGAATTCGTTGCTGTGAGGCCGGCCCTGCGTCCATATCCTCGTGATGTTCATCGGTTGGCCCAAATCGAAGTTGAAATATTGCTCGAAATCCGATTCTTGGGCGCTCCATGCGTTCCCACCTTTTATTTTGATATATAGTAGTGGTTTTAAAATTTTTATTTCAAAATGTGGGATTTTTATTTACTCATTTATTTGCCCCATAAAGGTAAGCCCACTTTAGCTGTCCTTCGTTTACAAAATTTGAGTTCCAACTCGAGAGTTGTCAAAATTTTTAAAAAAAATCATTCGGCACATTTTTTTATTTAAATTTCGTAATTTTATTTTCTATTAACAAATTATTGAGAATTTTATTGTTTAGGACAATCCGTTTTCGTTGATATTAACCATAAATAATGACACTCCATTTATTTGCAACTTCCAAAGCTTTTAAACCATGTCAATGACCCCAAAAACTGCAAATACGGCAACGTTACAAAACCAGATTGGTTTACATGCTAAAACCACCCACATAACGCGTATCAGTTTCAGGAAGTCTGAAATATCATATTGTCATGGCGTTTAACAACCCCCCCTCCCCCAAAACCTTATACTCTACGTTTAATAAAAGAATCTCCGCCTTTCCCTACCCCAGTTCTTTGTTTCCCCATTAATATCGATAAAACATAAAAAAACTTAACTACTTGCAAAAGATTACACAAAATCATGCAAGCCTATTGAAATAAAATCAATGGATACATACACAAAATATCGTGCATGTTACGGAAGAATGTCAAATCAAAAATTGAATACAGTGCCTTACTACATAGTGGTACAACTATAAATGATTGAAATATTTGTTACAGTTGAAATCAACACAAGATGGAATTTCTTTGTTTTCCCGTAAAAATTATAACCGGCAACGTCGCCAATAGCTTAAGCTGCCTCTATTAAATTCGGAGGAAATTTTTATGTTGATTTCAACTATACTTAGAATTGCGCACGAAATAAAATAGGAAGATGAAGCGTTTGGGGTTGATTAAAGATTGTTTTTATTATATTTAATAAAATATTTATTCCAAACATGCCAGGGGTTCCTCAAGGATGGATATTTGGGACATTTCTTTCTTTACTAATGTAAGGCGCTTTGTTGAATATATAAAATGCACCAATGTGTATGTAAATAATGACGAAATGGGGGGGGATTTTCATTGATATTTTATTTTTAAATTAGCTGAAATGGAACGGTAGAAACACCCTGTCTATATGTCTGTTCCAATCTGAAGAAACACCCTGTTTACATCTCATGGGGTTGAGATATGCTTTTGCATTTATTTACCAAGTCGGCCGATGTCTAGCAACACCGCTTTTTTAAATAAATGTCTGTAATTGTTCAGTGGACTGTAAATTTATTGTTTTTTCTATCTATCTTCAAAACTTCAAAAAAAAACAATCATCTTCTGTCTTTATTTCCGTTTCATTCCCACGCATTGGAGACACATGAATTGAATTTTAGTTTCCTCGCAGTTAACTATTTTAGAATATTTACACACTCGCTCGCAGCGTTGCCGGTTTGATAGTTTGATTGGCGATCGCGCCGTGTTGCCGGTTTGATACGAATTAACATTTTGAATGTTATGTTTAATTTTACGATTGAAAATTAAACACGCCCTGTATATATTTCTGTTCCAACTGGAATATTCAAGTTGGCTAATTGTTTGTTGTGGACTGTATAAACGATGGAATAAAAGTCTACACTTTACTAAACTTTTTTAAACATCAACAAACATCCAGTTAACAGGTGGATTAAATATGTAACACATTTGGTCAGGTTACTATTAAAATAAACACTTACTAACAGTGCATTGTAAACTGAATAGTTTTATTTATTTTGATTGCCCTTTTTGAGCACAGTGGCGGCGTTATGTTGATTTTCAACATTATCTTCTACCTCTACGTTGACATTACGCTGGATATTTTTGTTTTCAGCAATTATTTCGCTATAATTCGTACAATAAAAACAAAAAAACCAAAAACCATACATTTATTAAAACTTATAAAAACATACAGAACGTTAACAATTCTTATCTAATTTTTTAAAATAACCATCACAAAATTCTTGATCGACATCACCGAAGGGTATACAATTTTTCATCAATTCCTCAAACGTTAGTTCTCTAAATATATTTTCACTAAATTCTGGATCGCTAATGGCGACTGACACGCAGTGATCTTCATCGAGCAAACATTCTTGAAACTTCCAATTTATTTTGTCATTTTTTATGTACAATTCGGTGTCTGAGGTTATTTTTTCTTTCGATAGGACTTTTGTGAATATATTAAAACTGATTTCTTGTAGGTTGACGGTTATGCCTACTCCTAGGGCTTTTACGTAGCTTTCTTTTAGTGCCCAGTGCCTAAAAGATAATTTTTAAATGTTTTTACAAATGTATAAAACAAACAAACTATTCCAATTGAGATTGTGTCAAATAATATCGAGATATGTAAAATTTAATTCATTTAGTACATTTTGTTTATTATTTCAAAGAATTAATATCAATATAAGTCTGGGAAATGGCAAATATTTCCAAGCTAAATCAATAATGGTTAGTGGCTATTTATTTATGAAAAATTTAACAGATTAATGAATCAAAGTTTCCTTGAATTGACAAGTATTTATTTTTTAAACAATTTTAATTAAATTAAATATTTTTTGTTTCATTCTAAAAATATTTAAAATAAAAATTAAACTATGCCATGTTGGAGTTCTTGGAACTACAAAAATGTAAATACTCATTAATGACAATTTCTAAGTATTTTTATGATAAATATCTTATGACTTATTTGAAATTTATTTCGGGAATCTGTTTTTTCAATTTTTTTGTTTAGAATTGCATCTACATTATTAAATATCATCACCAATATTCAAAAAATGTTGAAATATTCTTTCAAAGAAAAATAAAGAACTTTACACGTACATTGTGGTTGTAAAATTGCAAAATTAAGATCAAAAATAAAAAAGAAGATAACCTACAAAAAATAACCTTAAAATGTCAAAATGTTTTCAAGAAAGAACCACGCACAAAGTTTAGTATTTGCTGCGTTAAAAAAATGGTCGCCGTATTCAAATCTAATGACAATCTAATATATTGACAGTTGACAGCTGTCAAACTAACTGTCAAACAGCATGGACCAATCAAAATTGATAAAATTCATATGCAAACATATGTTTTTAAGGTTTCTCAATTCAAATCTGTTGTCAAAAAAACGATATTGAGAGTTGACAGCTGTCAAACAGCATGTAACAATCGAAATTGATAAAATTGACATGTAAGCATATGTCTTTAAGCTTGCCTAATTCAAATCTGATGCCAAAAAGACGATATTGACAGTTGAGTACTATCGTTAATTAAATATTTGACTGTGCATGATAATATGTCAAGATAGATTAATAATTAGTTGCCAGCTTCAGTTGTTTTTAAAATATCGTTTTTTTTTACCTTCAGTTTTGAATTTAGCGATCTCAGAAACATATGTTTGCATGCGGATTTCATCCATTCTGATTGTAGCTTGCTTTTTGGCAGCTAGTTTTGACAGCTTTTAACAATGTTTTGACATTAGATTGTCACGTTGTATTTTCCTAGGGCTTCCTGATACATACGGAATGTTTACATATAAATTTTATCAATTTTGATTGTTACATGCTGTTTGACAGCTGTCAACTGTCAATATTGGCATTAGATTTGAATAGGAACCGAAATACGCAAAATTGAGCTTTGTGCCCATTGAGACTTTTGCTCAGGATGCCGAAACGAACAACATATCCAAATTTCAGCCAATTTGACCGTGAGCCAATTCCCATAAGATTTGTGCGGGTTTCTTTTTAAAAATTAATAACTTAAGTTTAAGTAGAGTCCGAAAAAAAATAGTTTCATTTTTTTTATTTGTGAAAATCAGACGATTCAGACTAAAATACATTCATTCCCATGTAACTTACCTACAAAACATAGCAATCTGGTCTTTCTCACCACCAGCGCCCCTAATATTTAACCATTCGTCGGGGGAAAACTGTCTATTCATTATCCTGAAGAACTCGCTTAGGCTTTTTCCTCCGGAGTATTCGAATTTCATCACATCAACCCCGATTAACAATTCCCCACATTCACCGACACACACGGTATAATTTCCGTGATGTGATACATTAAAATTCACGTTGGCAACGTTGTTTTGCACAATCGGTTTGTCCTTATCGTCACGAATAAATTTTATGGAATTGTAACTTTGATTCGATGCTTCGTTAACGTATTTTCTCGACATTAAATAACCTATTAAGGAGTATTTTACATCTTTTTTAAATACGAACCGATTTAAACGTTCTTTTTGATCAGCCTGTATGCAGGACGATGCCAAAAGGATGTCTGATACCGAGGGATTCCATTTTGAAACGTTGAAAACCCATCTTGCACTTGTGTTACACATTTTAAAAATATTGTTCATTAAAAATTTAATAAAACTTATTCACTTTCACTTTTGGCGAGCTAGACGAACAGAAATACTGTTTTTAAAATGGAATGGTATATTTTTCAGAAAAAAATCGTGTACCATATCGAATTCACATTAAAAAAAAAAACATTTTTCCCGAAAAATCCACAATATTTTACTGTTTTAACTTAAATTTTGGGGTTATTTTGCAGATCGAGGTTAGGATTAATGTTTTAATATTCGGCGCGATGTTGCCAATTTTCCAAGAAAAATTATGTATATTCTTGAAGCATGTTTATAAAGTTATTTTAAATTAACCACTAAAATATGTTTTTATAATACAGATACAATTTTTTCTCTAAAATACATATTCTGAATATGAATTAATTACTATAAAGACATAATTTTATGTTAAAAAGAACTATAGAGATTAAATGAAGGATTTGAATAATTTATTTTCTAAGTTTTGCTTCTTGTAGACAAATTTTAATCCAACCCACAAACGCTTTTCTTCATCAGATATCAAATAAATCTAAAATTAAGAAAAAAAATGACTCACCATATAAGACTGCTTCTTTGGGCCCTCTTTCATTCATGGAAGAGGTTGCACTAGCAGCTGCCCTTGCAAATAAGGGTGTGTTGCATTCATAGTCATTATAATACTCTAAAACAACAATAATTTGTTACTAATAAAATAATTAATTCAATTGAGTGACTCATAAGCTTTGACTAATGTGTTTAGTAACCTAAAAGAATTAAAATTGTAAGTTTAAAAAATTCATATTAAAGAATTAAGTTCACAAAGAATATTTACAATTTATTTTACCTTTTTAAACTTTCTTAAAAATAGTAAACAATCTAGGCGGGGTTAACTAAATGGAAAGTAATTAAAAGGATTAATAATAAAATAAATTGTTTTACCTGCTAAAGCTAATTTTGTAGAAGTTAATAAAAATAAACAAATATTAAACACCAGCATCATAATTTTAATATCATATCACTTTTTCGAACAACAAATTAGTGGCTACATCAGTCAACTACCACAATTCACCATGTTTGTTGTCATCAATAAGTACGTTTTTTTAGTTACTCCCAGTCGACACTCCTCATCAGTTTTGTACACCGGGGCAATGTTGAGCATTGAGCAGTATAAATATACGCGAAAGGAAATGGTTTTCGTAGAATACATGTACAAAGGATCAATGAAAGCCGGATATTAATTAAAAAACTAAGATTTTACTATTTCAACACCATTCTAAGATACAAACGAACGTAGGAGTGAAGTTACGCCCTGTCGCCTAACATTTACGCGATAGGCAATTTTTATTAACGCTTTGATGTGTTGTATGTTGCCTACATTAAGATAGCTTAGTAGCTAACACTTTAACTGCCGCGGTAATTATAGTGGATTGAAATTAGACGAAAATATTCTGAAAATGGATGTAAGAGCCAAGTCCAATTTTTTTATCGCGATATTTATGCTTGATTCTCTTAGAAAAACAGTATTTCACTGCAAAAAAATGTTTAAAAAAATAATTATTTCAGGTTCTAAAGTAAGATTTTTGTGAAGGAACAAATCAATATAAAAAATGAAAATCGAATTTTTTTTATTATTCCCTAAATTGGGCACTTTAAAGAAATAAAATGTTGGATTTTCTTAGACAAAAGTACACACAAAATCCTTCTTTTTAAGATAAAATTTTTTTGTTTTTTCAAAAATGGCGGCCAAATACATTTTTTTTATTTTTCCACGACTCTTAGAGCCGGAGATATTTTAAAAATAGTGAAGTAATCCTCTCGAAAAATACCAAAAATGCCGTTTTGGCACATATCTCGCGAAGCTAAAGCCCAAATTTATTGAATTTTTTTTTACAAGCTTCTCTTTATGTGTAAAATCGAAAAAATTAAAAAAAATTGACTTTAGGTCTTATATACATCCACTTTCAGAATATTTTCGTCTAATTTCACCCCACTAATCAGGAAATCAGTTTTTTAAATTATTTTGCTCATAAACTTTGGATGTAATTTTTTTTTTCGTAAAAATAAAAGACAGAAATGTGAATAACAAAAAAAGTTTATTATCATCCTAATATTACATTTACAGTCTTCATCGCATTATCACAGTTTTTTAAAAAGAATGTTTTGACAAAACACAAAACTAATATACAGAAACAACAAAAATATCCTCCACCATAAGTATTAATAAAATATAACAAAAAAGCAATTTAATCTCAGAAATATTTTTAAGCTTTTCCCACAATTGAAGAAATTAAAAATAATAAATAAAATTGTACTCATATTTTTGCACTATAAAAGAGAATCGATACTCATAGACCAAATAAGTGGTGAACTCGTATCGATAGTAACTTGACTAGAACCATTGTAAGTATTCGATGAGCTTACCAGACCGCCAAATTCCAATTTTTGATTGTCTGAAATGTAAAGTATGTTTTCATTTCATAATAATAATAAAACAAGATGAAAAGTCTACAAGGTGAGGGAAAGAAAACAGAATGATTAACCTATTAATGTCTATTCATTGTCAAATGTCAACTGTCATTGTCAAATGCCAACTGTCATTGTCAAATGTCAACTAACGGTGTCAACTGCCAACTGTCATTGTCAAATGTCAAGTCTTCTTTCCCTCACTAATAAGAGCCAGGAAAATTTACCCAGATTCCATTTTAATCCGGTAGTTGTAACAGTACTAGGCGCACCTATAGGAATCAAAGCACACCAATCTTGGTTATCGATTAGTTGTTGAGGTATATCTATCACATGACCTCCTATATCTAAGAGCCAACTTAACGAGGAAGAGGCCACTTGAAAAATATTAACGTCACCTAAAATTTTTTTGGATTTGTGTAACGTATTGAGGTTGTTCATGATTTGATCCAGCCTTCCGCATGTATCGGCTAGGACGTAGATGGTATCTAACTGCAAGAAAATGAAAAAAAAAGAACTTCTTACAAGTACAAAAACAGGAGGGGGTATTGATAAATTTATAAATATGACCTTCCAAAAATGGTTTTTTAGGCCTGAGTCCTGAAAATTACCGTGGCAGCCAATGTGTTAAAAACAAATTATACAAAAATTATTAATACCTAAAAAATAAGAGCAGGATGTTTATGAATATACAGTATACCCAGCAAGGGTGGCTCCAGCCCAGATATTTGGGGGGGGGGTTATATATATAAAATTTTAATATCTTGGGTTTGTTGATATAAATGGACCTAGAATCTACACAAAAAAATTAAAATGTGATTTACGCAGAATCAATTTTGTATAAGAAACGATCGGCAATGTCAAAATTACCGAAAAAAATGTTTGAGCCATTTTTGAGGAAAAAAGTGAGTTTTTTTAGGATATAAATGGACCTAGAATCTACAAAAAAAATTCAAAAAAATTAAAATTTGGTTTACGCAGAATGAATTTTGTATAAGAAACGATTGGCAATATTAAAATTACCGAAAAAAAATATTTGGGCCATTTTTGAGGTAAAAAGTGAGTTTTTAGGATATAAATGGACCTAGAATCTACAAAAAAAATCAAAAAAATTAAAATTTGGTTTACGCAGAATAAATTTTGTATAAGAAACGATTGGCAATGTCAAAATTATAAAAAAAAATGTTTGGGCCATTTTTTTGGGAAAAAGTGAGTTTTTTAGGATATAAATGGACCTAGTCTACAAAAATTGCCCCTACTGCCCCCCCCCCCCTCCCCCACTTGGAGCCGCCGTTGACATGGCCTACCAAAATGGCTTTTTTGATCGGACTCCTGAAAATTACCGTGGCAGCCAATGTGTTAAAAATAAATTATAAAAAATTATTAGTATCTAAAAAATTAGAGCAGGATGTTTATGAATATACAGTATACCCAGTAAAAATTAAAATAGTTAAATCAAAGTAAACGCTAATGAAAAAATGTTTTAATCTATATTGCATAATTAATATGTAGATTAAAAAGTTGTTTTTTATTTACTAGTAGGAGTCATAATTCAAGTTTAAACAAACAGGTATTTTTTCAAAGGTAAAATATCCAATTACATTAATTAAAATGCAAAAACACAAGGTTAAAATAGTTTCTATTTGAAATGATGGAATGGCATTAAAATCCTAGAACTATAAAAATGTTTTCAACACAAAAATCTAATGTTACAAATTTTTAAAATTGTTTTTTCTACATTTTTTAATGAATCAATCAGTTCTAAGCATAATAAATACCTCTATTTTTTCTGCAAAACAGTGACTTTGCAATTCCTTTAAAGCTTTAAAATAATCAGTTTCATCTTGATCTGGCGTAACTATAATTTTTGTGCTATCGATTTCTTGAAAATATTCTATGATGTCTTTTGATATTGAATCCATATCTCCTGTAATGAGATCCGGATGTGGAAGAGTTTTAAACTCTGATTGGTTCATCGTAAGCCATGTTAACCAACGTTCTGTACCTCCATCCACTGTTAGTTTAACTTTAGCTACAAAAATATATGAATCAATAGATAATAATTCGTATATAATAAATCCAAAACTTACCCTGGCACCATAAATCTACTACAAAGCGAGGATTAAAACTAAAATTGATAGGGGTATTCAAAATGACTACTGAATAATTGTTTTCCTTGACCTCTGCTAGAAGGTTTAAGCATGGATTCCATGATTTTCTTTTACTCGATAGATTCATTCCTAAAAAAAGATACGCACTTTGTAGAAAAACATACTATATAAATAAAATATCATTTTAAAATCATACCAAATAACTTTTTTGTAGAATAGTTACGTCTTCTAATAATATTCTGTAAGACCTGATACGCGTACATTGAAAACTACAATTAAAACAATTTACCATATCTTTAATACTTTTTCCGGTTTGAGTAACTATTACATTTTTATCGATACATTATCAAATATTATGAAACAATTCTGTTTATCAATAACCTTCAAAAGTCAAAATAAATGTTACAGTTGGTAGAACAGCTGCAAATCATTCAATAAAAAAGTGGCTATAGACGCTATAAAGGAAAAGGCCAGTTTTTACTAGAGATGGGATTCGACTAGCTTTTTTCGTCACAGTGTCAATCTGCAACTGTTCCGGCAATGTCACTGCGACTTTTCGAAGCCTTTTCAACGACGTATTAAAGACGCGACTTTGTATCACAGGCATAACGTAGTAGGTAGTAAAGTCGAGTCTTTAAATTTCACGTGTTTCATAATCCAAGTACTCCAAGTGAACAGTTTACCGGTCGCTTCGTGAGTTCAGTTCATCTAATCGTGACACAAACACAAAGAACAAAAAACGCTCCGAAAAATCACTGCGATTTTTTAAGAACCGGAGCGGCCGCTCCAGTGACAAGTACGTAGCAGTGATAAAATCGCAACCCATCTCTAATTTTTACTACTCAAAGAAGCCGGTTAACCTCAAAAAAGTTGTGGATTGTTATGATGTTATAATTGATGCACCGACCACCTACCTTAAATAAAGAAAATTATATATCTTACCTTCACATATTGCTGTCATATACTGTGTATTATTCAGTTCTTCATCTACTATGTTAACTTCATTAGTTACCCCAAAATAATCATGATCTAATAATACTATACCTGCAAATGATTTCTTAGTTTTACAATTTTGATAACATTTTAAAATATAAGTTAAGTTTTATTGTAAATTGGTAAATTTTGATGATTACTTACTCTGCAAGAATAGTGTTGGCACAGCATTTGAGTGTAATCTCTGAGACCTAGTGGAAACAAATCTATCTTCAAAGTGAATATGACATATTCTGTTAGAAGTAAAAACTGATGGAGGATCCATATTATTTAATTCATGGTTGTTAACGGCATATAACCACTTTTTAAAACGATCCATATCTTTCTTGGGATTCGGGAATATGTGTCGGGTATTTGTGGACATATCAGCACAATTTGGTACACAACACTTATTATAAAAAGGCATTATTATTAATTGTTTTACTATGCAACATTCACAATGAAATTATAACTATTATTTCTTAGTCTTTACACTAAAATTCAAATTCAGGTCTGCACCACACACGAGGCTAAATAAGTAAATAAACAGTCCTACCATCACACTACCTAGCGGAGTTCTTTAAAACTACACATTACAGTGTTTCACATAAATATTTGTAAAGAGCTATCCATCTAGGGATCTGTCCTTAGATCATATATGCTACGCTAGATACGGTATTCAGGTTATTTGTTGTGGTGTACAGGAGGGAGTTAGAGTACCATCCCACTGATTGGTCGATTTCAAATTTCGACGATACCCGCTATCATAAATTTTGACAGATGTCAGATATTCTGTTTTTTGGGAATTATTGTGCCAATCTTGTGTATTTTTATAGTTTCTTGAAAGTTTTTGCTAGGTACAATTAGTTTAGAGAACAGTGGTCGAATTTCTCAACAAAATGCCAAAGCCTTGTTAAGTGTACAACATCAAATTTGAGAAAGGTGCTGTCATCGGTATGTATTCCATAGGCGTGTTATTGGATAGGACAGAAAGTGAAAATAAGAACTAAACGTAAATTATGTATACTTTATTTGAATTGTAAATGAATTGTTTAAATATCTATCTATTGTATGTCAATTTATGTTTTATTAAAATAAATCATGTTCATCAGTAAATTTTTCATTTATTACTCAACCTAATCTATATGAAGGTTCATTTTTGACGTAGTTATCTTTTGTATTAATATACCTACCAACTTTTCATTTTGTTTTTTCTATATTAACGAGTTTATAATCAATGGGATTTTTAATTTGCTATAAAAAAATATTTACAGAAGCGCAAGATGATGGTATTCAACCTCTCAGATTATTCCTATTCCAAACAATTTTCGTATGCATGCTGTATTATTTATTTTCGATTCACATTAATTCCCATTTTACTGTAACCTACAGTCACTTAATCCTTAGAAAATGAAATATGTGTTGTATAAATATGACAATATATTACACTGTACCAAAATATTCCGAATGGTACGCCACTGTATCATGGTACGCTATTGCCCCTTCAACCCCTCACGTCTTTACCCCTCTAGAGCCAAACAAACACTATAGGATGCCGTATCTAGCGAAGCATATATGATCTAAGGATCTGTCCCATAAGGATTTGCGGTATATAAAATAATGAAGTAAACAATAAATATTTATTTACAAGTTTTACAATTTTCGTTTTAAATGCGTATTTGCATAAACTTTAAAATGCAATATCTCAGCTTCCCGTGGACCGATTTCTTATCTACTCGTCGAGCACTATAAGATGGAATAAACGAAAATGGCGAATTCTTAAGAGATTGCGTTTTCGGAGTATTTTTCGAAAATTTTAAATGCGTTTTTAAGGCACTTCCGATCGAGCTAGATCAAAAAATTTTACATTTTTGGAATCTACGCTTCAAGGACTATAAGATGGCCTAAAAAACAAACATAAAAAATTTCCAACTTTGAACGCCTTTTTGAGGCACTTCCGTTAGAGCTAAACCAAAAAACTGGACATTTTTGAAATCTACGGACCAAAATCTATAATATAACATCAAAAATAGACATCGAAATTTTTTCACATTTTTCAATTTTACAGGGGGGTGCCGAGGACGATTTAGGTCATTTTTTGAACGCCTATTTCTCCACTATCCGAAGAGATAGCTCAAAAATTAAAAAAGATTCGGAATCTGCTCGTCCAAATCTACAATCGTTAATAATAACGGAGATACGACACATGGATTTTTTAGAAAATCACTCAAAAATCCATATAACTCCCCCAAAATCGGCAGAATTTAAATTTCGAGATATATAATGAATTAGTACTTGGAATAAACGAAAATGGCGAATTCTTAAAAATTTGCGTTTTCGGAGTGTTTTTTGAAAATTTTAAATGCGTTTTTATGGCACTTCTGATCGAGCTAGATCAAAAAATTTTACATTTTTGAAATCTACGCTTCAAGGACCATAAGATGGCATAAAAAACAAACATAAAAATTTTCCAACTTTTAAAGCCTTGAGGCACTTCCATTAGAGCTTATAAAAAACTGAATTTTAATGATTTTTAACAGTTTGGATTTCATTAAATTGACAGAACCGTCCTTCATCAGTCAAGATAAAGTTCTTTTACTTGAGGCAAACCTTGGAGGAAGCCTGTATTTAAATTAATGTATCATTTTAGTACATTAGTAGTATAGGTAGAGATCATTATATTTTATTTTTTTAAATATCTTTGTATAAATCAATTAATATTTTAGGGAAGGATAATTGATTAGATTTAAAAAAAAACAAATATATAATTTTTCTTAATCGTTTATTCACAAAACGTAAACTATATCAACATCCAAAAAACTAATATACTTATATAAACAAATTACAAATCTAGATAATAAATATAAATAAAAATATAAGATATTTTTGGACCTTAATACATAAACCCTTATGAAGCTTTTAGAAATGAATGTTGTCTTCATACGTCAGACTGAATTTCGTATTTAATCTTTTTTTTTTTCAAAATATTCAACTAAGGCATCGCACACACTAGCGTTTTTTCACGCAGCCTTTCAACATGTTTTCCCGTCGCTCGTTTTTATTTTTTCCGTCCATCTCTCTCCACTGTACTCCGGAAAAATTCTCGCTGTGGCCAGAAATGAGCGGGAAAACGAGCTGAAAAAATAAGACAGAGCGCGTTCGGTTTGAAGCACGCGGCGGGAGACTTTGGGAATACTTGATGCCTATTTTTGTTGCGTTTTTTGATGTTGAAACACAGCGCGAAAAAATGCTAGTGTGCCCGAAGCCTAAAACCTCGAACCTTCATTACCAAAATCTCCATAAGTACAACTTAAAACTTCCCTACACTCTTACGTCATTATATTCGATGTAATCGTTCAGC
This sequence comes from Crepidodera aurea, assembly GCA_949320105.2. Classification (NCBI taxonomy): domain Eukaryota; kingdom Metazoa; phylum Arthropoda; class Insecta; order Coleoptera; family Chrysomelidae; genus Crepidodera; species Crepidodera aurea. The sequence continues at coordinate 16,442,081 of OX439480.2, forward strand.
CACGCTTCGATAACCGGTAAGTTTTCGTTACTCCATTTTGTTTCTTCTTTAATATTCCTTAAAGCCTTTTCGATGACGAAATCTGCAGTACCGAATTCGCTTTGCCTTTCCACGTACAACTCTGAAACCATATCTAAGCCTTCTTGAGTTTTGAAGACTGTCGTCGCTGAGGTAATGAGGTTGTTCCAAAGCTGAGGTTTATCTTCAAATCTACAAAGGTATCATAAAAATATAATATATAGTATATTAAAGTATAAGTGGATAAAAAGGTCTTAAATAATAATTAAATAGTGGCAAGACAATAGATCTAATCCAACGACAAGTAGGATGGAAATCAGCAGCTGTCGTGACTGGCATTAAGAAGAATGTTTCACACACAAGTTTACCTGATTTTGATAAGATCCCAATTCTTCCTAAGGAAATGAAACAAGCTGGTATATCCATTTGCTCCTCCTGTCAACATACTAAATATTAAGTATATATCGTTATCGGTAAAATTGCCGTTTTGTTCCAAAACTGTAAGGTTCAATAATTTCTCGATTTTTGGTTCATCAATTGGACATCCAGCTAATGTTTTTAAGAGGTACGTCCTTTCGCTCGGTTTCCTACTGACCGGGAATCTAAGAATCCTTTCCAAACCGAATTCCCACTCTTCCATCGTGCCCCATTTGAAGACCGGACAGATATATTGATTGGCTACCCTTAAAAACCGAATAGTTAAAATCTTTAAAGATCGAATTAAAAAAATACATACGGATTTCCTTCGTCTGGATCAGGCGATTCCATCCATATCTTGTACGCTTTTTGAGCTTCTTTGATGCACGGTTTGTAACCTGCTTGACACAAGAATACTTTGGAGGAACCTCTTAAATGGGATATACCGAAACTTTCTCCTTCGTGAGGTTCGGGTCCCAATTCTTCGTAAAGGGGTGTCAGTAAGAGTCTTACGAAAGTCTACAAATAAGCAGAAATGTTAAGAAAAGCAGGTCCTGGCACAAAAACCATTTTTGAATAGGAACTAAAACTCATTGTCTTAAAAATTGCCTACTGTCGTTAAACAAAGTAGATTCCTCACTTGACATCTATTAGACATCTGTCAGCAATGTACCTGATATCTGTCAACAATGTACCTGACATCTGTCAACAATGTACCTGACATCTGTCAACAAAGTACCTGGCATCTGTCAATAATGTCTCTGACACATGTAATTTGTCACCAAAACTGATAACTTCGATTGAGGGACACTAAAAACAGTAGTAGACATGCGCAATGTTGATTTTTTCTATATCTGTATCTGTTTTTAAGTTACGCGACTTCAGATATTGATATAACCTCACAGCTTGTCTTTTATAGGATAAAAAAGTAGTAGAAAGAAACAAAATATATTCTAACACGTAAATAATACCTGGAACTTTTTATGAGCCGTTGAACTGTCAATGTGTCTGCCAATATGATCTATTAAAGTGAAAACGGGATCCCAAACTTGATATTCCCTTTCGTTTTTCAAAAAAAATGTCATATTTAGAGCGCTGTAAAAATTGAGATCTCCTGCGTATGCCAGATTCCAAGCATCGTGCAAAAGTTTAGCTCTAGTGTCAACTGGAATGTTAGTACGTTGATCGGAATTTAAATATCTCGCGAGCATTCTCCAGTTTTCTATGTCGTAATTCACTGGGAATGGACCTGAAAGTACAAATTAAATTTTTCACATGAAAATCCCACCTTAAATGCGAGAATTGTTCTTACCAATTTCTTCAGGATTAACTATTATAAAAGAATTTCTTCCAGGTAGATTGTTTAATACAATTTCTCTTTCTCTTCTCATCCAGATTACTGGAGTTGAATTTAACTTAAAATTAGACGATAAATCATCTTGATTGATCACTACAATTGGAATCCACCATAAAAATTTCTCTTGGTCTGGTACATCATGGGGACGTTCTCTCAAATAAACTCTCTGAAAAAAAAACGTCTTTTCATCACAAATTGGCGCCCAACGTGGGGCCCAATTTGTAACTATTAGAATAGTTGAGTTATTTCCATGGGTAGATACCTTGGAGAATATCAAATAGAAGAGGAAGATCTACCTAGATCTTATAGGTCGCAGTGTATCGACATCCCCATCACAGATATATAGATAGATAGAACCATAAATATTTAAAATCTAACCTGTGAGAGATTTGCTGAATTATCTCCATAGTTTCTGGTGACTGTTAATACTGGTAATCTGTCTTTAGTAATCCAGGATGCAGCGATTTCATTGATTGTTATGGGTTGGGGTAATTTATCATCGAATCTAGCTTGCTCAGTCAAACTTAGCCAAATATCATCTCCAAAGAATGTTTTGAATTGCCTAAAAAGTGTACAGAAAAAATGTGTTACATAAAGTCTGTTGTTTAGGATTTAAATTATGTTTTATATCTTTGTCTTTATAAAACAGTATTAAAAATCACTAATATTTTAAGGTTATGTTGTTCACTGATGTCCAACCTTACGATAATGACGTTTTACTGGGCCCCAGCTTTTGTCAAACAGCGGAAACTTATTTGTACAACAATAATATTACCTGTCTATCATAAATCTTTGCATTCCTAAGATAAAAGTGGACTCTCCTATTGTATAATTCAACATCCTGAAGATCAATTCGGTTTTTGCCGAAGTGGTTTCCTGTTTAATGACAGTACTTTTACCATGTGGATGCCTTTTACTAAATTCGTAATAAATTGAGTAAAGTGTAGTCATTGGCCAGTTATTGTAATAATCACACCTGTTCAACTAAAAAAAAAAAATAAATTTAAAGCAAGTCAAATGTAACAAAATTATCTTAAGAGGCTAAAATATAAGCGCGAGGTTCAAGTTGAAATTATTTGGAATAACAGTCTCTTCACTTTACTTTGAGGTTAAAAAAGGATTAAAACAAAGAGATCTATTATTGCAGTCAAGTTGTCGTCTATGTTCTCTTCTATATGGATCCCCATCGGAGGAACCTAACTTTTTGATACCTGTCATCTGTCACCTGCCAACATTCCCCCTTTTGACATCGGTCGTCTGTCAACAGGTTTGCCAACATTGTCCCTTTTGACACCTGTCATCTGAACATATTGCTGGATAAAACAGCGGTTCTGCTTTCTTTTCTGATGGTCAGTCTATTTAAAATTGCTCAAGAACTAGAACCTTTCCTCAATGGCTTATTTACCAAAGAAGCTTCTATTTTTATTCTCAATCATTTAAGCATAACATCCGTATACCAAAGCTCAAGTCAAACAACGTACTTGATTGAGTAGGGAGATAACCAAAAGAAAAAGAGGAAAACAAAAGACCTTTCTCTATATCTTTAAGGCATATCGAAATCCCTAAATCGCAGTTTTCTGTAACACCGCGTTCTTCTATTTTCTCACCACTTAAGAGACGCACGCATGTATTCCCTACTCTATCCATAGTACCCCTAGTAGCGTAATCATCATTTACCTTTAATGAGGCATGAGCAGTAACGTAGCCGACCAAAGCGTTGTTTATATGAGCATCGCTCCACCAAAACGGGGTAGCCAAAGCCCCTAACCATTGATACACTAACTCGTGAGCTATATGCCAAGATCCGCGACTACATAATTCGCTTTCTCTAAAAAAAATATACGTTTAATAACATTTTTATAACCAAAAATATGTCCTATCGACTTACTTGAACATTAGAACACCCCAACTATCAGCCGGTCTGGTAGCTTGGAAATTTGGTAATGCGAATATGTCGAGTTTTGGTAGTGGATAAGGAATTTTCCAAAATTCCTCTAGGACTACGAGGGCGTCTACGACTTTCTGAGTGACGTTCGTCAAGGCGTTTATAAAGTCCGGTCTTGCCCAAATCGTCACCTGCATATCTGAAAAAGAACTAACTGTTAGACATCTGTCATCTCCCATCTATCACCTGCCATCTGTCACATGTCAACATTACCCCTTTTGACACCTTTCGTCTGTCACCTGTCAACAGGGTTGCCAACATTGTCCCATTTGACACCTGTCATCTGTCGGCTTAAAAATGTAGCGATTAATCACTCGATATATAACGAAAATATTTACCTTTGTTGGTAGTAATGTTTGCAGTCATATTACTAAATTCAGAAACTACTATTCCAATCGAAAACGTTGCCATAACAGGAGATTTCTGGAAGGTATCCCAATACCAGTCTTTTAACACTTCACTGCAATCAAAAATAATTTTTGAGGTCTTTTTTTCACTTGGTTATTCTTGTTTTTGCTTTAGTTTACGTTTAATTTGGTTTGTACAACCAAAAACTATTACTTACTGAGGTTTGGTAGACTCTAATGGCATATTAGTCACGACAGTCATATTTTTATGTCTAGCTACTGAAAAAATAAACGGTACTTTAAATGCTGGTTCATCGTAACAGGGAAACACGCTTCTGGCCATATTGGGTCTCATGTATGTAGACACGAACCATTTGATCTCTTTGGTCATGGGATCTACGTAACTGCTCCTAAAGAATGAAAAGAAAATTTTGTCAAATGCAATAAAGAGCCCCTATTTAGACTTTTAAAAGGTTTTCAATCCATTCTGCCTAGTTAATATTAAAACTATTAAGAGTCCGTCACTTGCACACTCCTCGAGAATCTGTCCAGGGGTCGCCGATCCCCACTTCGCCCAATTTTGTTGCACGTATTCAACAGATTTGATGATATTTAAAGTTGGGCATGGTTATAACCTACTGCTGGTTTTGTAGGACTCTTAGAGCGACTTGAAATGTACATTTATCGATAATACAGTTCGAATTTCTCGATAAACTGTCTTAAAACACGAGCTATTTCATTAATTTTAATGTTACCTGAAAAGTCCTTCTGAAGTATCGTTAAATAGTTTTCCAGTAAATTTTAATTCCACCTCGAGGAGCGCCCCGGAATTCATTGAAGTCCCTAGAATTATGTTGTATAGGGGTTTGCTGCGTACCTTCTCCGCAGACTCTACGATGACGGGAACGGGCGGGAATTCCCTTTCGATAGGATCAGATAAGTTTCTAAAAGAAACAGGTTAATATAAGTTTTCATTCAAACTGGTTTTAGGACATGCTTATGCAGTTTGTGTTGTCTAATTTCAAGTGAATTGCTTGTGAAGACTAATTTCAAGCTCGTAATTTAATCAAATGAATTTTAAACCTCCAGGATAGCGAAACAAATGTTCTTATCTCCTATTGCTATTCTAAAGCGGCGTTTTCATTGGTATAGTAAACAGGTTAGTTACTGGCGCCAGTATCTTGCTAGACAGCTACTAATCCAATGTTAACTGCATATCTACTAACTTACTTGTACCAGTACTTGTACCAGCAGACTGGCTAGAAAAGTCAATAGCTGCGTAGGCTATTTACTAGCCTACTAATCTTCCCCTTATAAGAAACAGACTAGAACTGGAGATTGAAAAGGGAGAAGATATCTGAGAGAACCAATTTAGATTCAAGAAGGGCCGGTCCACAATCCAAGCGAAAGAAGCAGTAAGGAAAGGAGTGGCAAAAGGAGGTAGATGGGTGGTGCTTATTACGCTAGATGTAAAAAATGCCTTTAACACAGCCGTATGGAGCGAGAAGAGAAGAGAGAAGAGAAAGATATCTCTGTAATCTGGCCCAGAGCTACCTTACCGATAGAAGAATACTGATAGACCAGGAAGAGCTTAAAATCACAGCGGGAGTCCCACAGGGTTTGGTCTTAGGACCAACTCTGTGGAATATATTATATGATGGCGTGTTAAAAGAAGAACTAGATAGATAGATGTAAAAAGGGGTACGGCCTATTCCACTGCGACCTTTGCAGATCTCTTGTGTTGTTAACTGCCTTATGATTCCTGACTGAAAAGTCTTTGGCCACCACACCACTCACCCATATGATATCATAGGCCTGATTACCCTTGTGTATAACCATATAGTCATTTTGGGGTTGAGTCCCCAGTTCTTGCCACACATCCTCCTGCACCTGCCTAGTGCGATGGATGCTTTTTTGGCGATTTTTGTTGTGTGGGCATTCCATGTAAACCTTTGATATCGAAAACTACCACTAGGTATTTCGCTTCTTTGGCCAAAGGAATTGTTGTGCCCTCCAGCATTGGTGGTTTCAGGCCTTGCAGTGCTCGTTTTTTTGTGAATGCGACAATTTGTGTTTTCTAAGCATTGACTGACAGCCGTTCTCTTTTGCTCCAATTGTCTACTATGTTAGGGCCCTTTGTGTTCTTTCTGAAATTATTCCAGAAAACCGGCCTCCAACGACTATCGCTAATTCGTCTGCATATCCGAGGCAATGAAAGCCTTCTTGGATAAGTCTTTGTAAGAGATCGTCCATTAAGGTTGCCCACAAAAGCGGTGACAGTACTCCTCCTTGTGGGCAGCCTCCGCCTGCTTTTGCCATGATGGAAGATGGAAGAACTAAGAGAAGGCGCAAAATCGATAGGTTTTGCCAACGATCTAGCCATCTTGGTTAGTGCAAGTGATCGAGAAGAGTTAGAACACCGGACAAACGATACTCTGTGGAGGATAAATATGTGGATGAACTTGCACCAACTAGAGTTGGCTCCTGAAAAAACAGAGGCAGTCGTACTGCGAGGACCAAAGAAGAAAGCCCAACGAGAGGCACCTCGGTTCAAGCTAAGAGGGGTCGAGATCAGACCATTTAGGGCCGCCCGATACCTAGGCATCACTCTGGACGATGTGGGAAGCTTCGGTAAACATATCTCTTGGGTGGTAGCAAAGGCAGAGGAGAGTGTGGGCATATTGTCGAGGATTATGACAAACGTGGGAGGTCCCGAGAGCCAGAAGAGGCTATTGTTGAGTGGAGTCGTCCACTCAATTCTGCTGTACGGAGCACCAATATGGACAGGGGCCCTCAGGGTCAAGATATATAGATGCAAAATGGAAAGAGCCCAAAGGAAAATAGCCCTTAGTGTGGCGAGCGCCTATACGACGGTATCGTTGAGAGCGGTCCAATTAGTAGCCGGCAAGCGTACGATGTCCATAAAGGATTTCCCCTTCGACCAAAACAAAAGTACAAGTAGCTATACCAATGAAAACGCCGCTTGATGATTGTTTATTTTGTAAAGTTTGGTTTTTCCCACCGATACCACGCTGATAAGGATTCTGTTAATAGTAAACCTATTTAAAGTTCTAAAATGGTTAAAAATAAAAGCTTCTCAAATTATTCCAACAAAAATTATTTTATTTTTGTTTGTTTGTTTGTCCCTTTCATCGCATCAGCAATTATTTGACCTGATATTTCAAAAATGTACTCTCCACGTTAGTAAAAACTATTGGAAGACAATTATAATCGACACCACTACAGATTTATTGTTAAAACAATCCCGATAAACTTTTATATTGATATATTAATCAGTTAATAAAGAATTGAATGTACTTATATCCATTTAGGTACTCCTATCTTATCGGTGGTATTTATAAATATATGTAGATAGCTGAAAATCCTTTTTATCGATATTAATAGATATAAAACAGGTTTATAGAACTATTTATGATATCGTGAGAATCACAGGGCCTTTACAAATATCAACAATATTTATGTACGAGAGCATATTAATGCAGTATTACAACAGCGTTGGATTGGAAGAGGAAGTCTGTTTCCATGGCCTGCGCGATCACCAGAGTTAAAAAACCGGATTCGTAACATACCGAGAGCTAAAATTGAACCTCCAGTTTTGTCTATCCATAAGAGGCTTTAGCAATGCATAGAGCGTGATGTTCATCATTTAGAGCACCTTTCTTTTTTAAATCGGTCCTTTTATATAAAAAAATAAAAATTTAAGGGATTTCCGTATAAAATTTTCTTTGGCCTAAATTTTAGGTTAGGAACAACATATCAAGATGCGGTTTTCGCGAGCTTGTTTAAGCATCATTTAGCTACTTTTTCATGAGAAAGAAATCATACCAATGCATTTAATTTTTTTGAGAAAATTAACCATTTCTGTCGAAATGTCAAAAAGGCCCTCTGAAACTATAACAAAACTTCAAATATTATAGCATTTGTAGCCCAAGAACAGCTCTTTTCAACCAGCCCAAGCTTGTTAAAATCGGCTCTGCCGTTTCGAATCTACAGGGTATTTTTTACTGAAACCTTTGAATACCCCCCACCACTTTATTTTTAGAGATACAGTAAATATTGTCAAACAAAAAAGGTTCAGATTATCCTCTAATTTAAAGATCAGGTTTTTTTTTATAAGGTTAATGTAGCGGAATTCACAGAAACATCACTTTCTTAGATTAAAGATTGCAGTTATGCCCCCTAGCGGCCATTTCAGAAACTTGAAAATATTTTCCAGGTTTTTCTCTTGACCGTTCTTATTTGGCCACCCTGTACTTACGCCCTTTTCAGCTCCTCATCAGAAGGCATTAATTGGGTAACGTTACAGTTCAAAATCATCAAATCAGGATGGGCATGTAACACAATCTCGTGCGTTTTATGTTGAATGGTAACATTTATTTTAACTTTTCCCTCAAAGTAACCGTCTTTGGGAAAAGGTTGCAAAAAGACATGGTAACCTGCCGGGGAGGTGTCATGTGGTAGCCGTTCTTGAGATATCAAACTATGTGCAGCTATTAAGTCTATGCTTCTTTTTTGAAAACCATTTACCTAAAAAAAATTATAATTTTGTCTTTTTTCATAATTTCAACAGAGTCTATAACCGGCGTCCATAAAAAAAATAGAAAATATTACAAACGAACATTGATTTATCACAATTCAAATATTATGATACAGGAAGATGCAGGATGACACAGGACGATACAGGATCATACAGAATGATACGAGATGATACAAGATGATAAGGGATGATACAGTATGATAAAGGATCATACAGAATGGCACAGGACGATACAGGATGATACAGAATGATACAGCATGGTAAGGGATGATAAGGGATGATACAGGATGATACTGGCTGATACGGGATGATGCAGGATACGGAGTCCTTTTCAGGAGATAGGACATGAAATCTTCTTGCTACGTCTGAAAATGCAGAAGAAGTCGAGAAGAAGAAGTAGGAGAAGATACTCCAACTTCCGTGAGCTATACAGGATGATACAGAATGATACGAGATGATACAGGATGATAAGGATGATAAGGATACAGGATGATGCGGAATTATGCGAGGTGATACAGGATGATACAGTATGATACAGGATGTCACAGGACGATAAAGGATGATACAGAATGATACCGTATGGTAAGGGATGATAAGCGATGATAAAGAATAACATAGGATACTATGTCCTTTTCAGGACATAAAATATTTTTGCTACGTCTGAAAATGCAGAAGAAGTCGATAAGAAGAAGAAGAAGATATTCAAACTTCCGTTAGCTATACAGGATGATACAGAATGAAATGAGATGATACAGTATGGCAAGGGATGATACATGATGGCACAGTACGATACATGATGATACAGGATGATGCAAAATTATACGAGGTGATACAGGATGATAAGGGATGATACAGGATGATACAGGATGATGCAGAATTATACGAGGTGATACAGGATGATAAGGGATGATACAGTATGATAAGGGATGTCACAGGACGATACAGGATGATACAGAATGATACAGTATGTTAAGGGATGATAAGGGATGATACAGAATAATACAGGATGATACAGGTGGATACGGGATGATACAGGATACGGAGTCCTTTTCAGGAGACAGGACATAACTTCTTGCTACGTCTGAAAAAGCAGAAAAAGTCGAGAAGAAGAAGAAGAAGATAGAAGATATTCAAACTTCCGTGAGCTATACGTTTCAGCGAATAATTAAAAGGTTCTTGAAATTAAAATTAGAACCCATAAAACAGATGGATCTGTAATTAAATAAATATATATTTGTGAAGTCAGAGTATATTTACTCGTATTAAACATTTTACTGAATCATAAAGTATAAATAGTAGTTTTATAGAGTGTGTTTTATTTACCAAAGATATATTTTAAGGACGATGAATCTGACGCATTTTGTATAGCAGATTTCTGTCTGTAAAGATATAATTTTAACATTTTCATGGTTTTCAAAGAATTATACTACTACGATAAGCTTAATTAACCAATAAAAATACTTAAGTAATATATACAGGGTATATCATAAGTAATGGGCTAAATTTTAATTTTTAGTTGTGGACCTTCTCAAATTTTCTAAACGATAACTAAAATATTGGGTGATTTTTAGCAAAAAATTATAAAAAAAAATTAGTATTAAGCCTCATTACTTATGAATGCTCTATTATTAGTTCTTTTACTTACCGCTACTAATAACCCTAAAAGTAATGTTAAAAACAGCCTCCACATACTGAAGGGTAACTGAAAGAAAAAAATATTAAATTAGCATATTGTATATGTGAATTTTTCGATAAAAAATTCGAAGACAATGAATTAGAGGCCTAAGAAATATATTCCTTTTGGCTAGATATTAATAAAACCTCGTTTCAGATGCAAACATAGTAAGGTAAATATAATAAAAATAAATTCACCATTACAAATTTCAGTAATAGTTCGAAAATTTACCAATTTTACTTGACTAAATAATATTTCGGATATCCCTAATTTCCATTAGAATGACAAGCCCTCAGATAAGACGGAGATTGTGCCACAAAAGGCGTACGATTGGGTATTTTATTTAAAAATTTATTTAAAATAATTTAAGGTATATTATTTAAAGCAACTTTATTATGTTTATGTCAAGCATAACAACTTTCATCAGGTAATTCTGAATACTACTTCAAAATCTATTTTCTTATATATTATTATATTATTCCAGGGCCAATCATTTTTTAAACAAAAAAAATATATAGAGAGAGAATATGCTTTGTTGTCATAGAAAAATTACAAAAATTTTATAGACAAAGCGAAACTAATCATAATAAAAATAAATTACTAGACAAAACAAAACACAAACAAAATATGAATAACAATTGCATTGGATATGCAATATCCGTCACTATAAATTATTATTCAAATTAAAATTTTCAAATTAACTTAATTAGTTATTGCTGCTATATGCCGCAACCCAAAAGTCTAAAGCACGTTATAGAATTCTGCCACTCTGTATTTCTTGAAGAAAAGCCCTAGTCGATCTTCTGAACTTATCATATGAATTTATTGATTTTAGCTGTATCGGGAGGTTATTATACAATTTTTTTGCATTGTAGGTAATAGAATTTTTTATTAGGTCAACATAAATAGTTAAGTAAACATCAGTATCTAAATTTCTTGTAGGATATCTACGAGTTGGTCTTCCGATAACTTTTGAATGTGCTTGCGAACTAATCAGACGGATTCAAAAATAAATAGAGCAGAAAGGGTTAGAATTTTGAAATTTTTAAAGTAATTTTCACAGTGTGTCCTACTACTTAAACCAAGCTACAAGAAGTATAAGCTACAAGAACCCCAGAAGGGTAAACCATAAGTAGGTCATTAATGCAGTAGCTCTTTAGAAACAGTTTTAATGGAAGATAATTTTTTTGCCAAGGTATCAATATGAGTGGACCATTTCAGGAATTTGTCTATATAAATATCTAAAAACTTAATTGAGTTCACCGTTAGTATCGGATTATTGCTTAGAGTTATAGGCTGTAAAGTACCTCTGTAAGACATTGCTGTGGTTTTACTGGTGTTGAAACAAAGCCCATTCGAGTCAGACCATGACTTGATAGTTACTAGATCTTTGTTTATGCTAGCTTGTAATGGGTGTATATCAGAACTACTCCAGGTTACACTCGTGTCATCGGCAAATAAAGTAATTCTTCCACTTATTTTTAAGTCTGTGATATCGTTGATGAATAATAAAAATAAAATTGGACCTAACACTGAACCCTGAGGTACTCCACTGCTAATGGGCAGATTTGAAGAATCCTCACCATTAGCACGTACCTGCTGATTTCTATTTTCTAAGTAAGTTTTAAACTATTGCAAAGAAGAACCCCGTACGCCATAAATTTGTAGTTTCTTAATTAAGATTTCATGATTAACACAATCAAAGGCATTTGCGAAATCACAAAATACTGAAGCTATGAAAAGTTTATCATTAAGTGATGTATATATTTCATTAAGAGCGGAAAACATTGCGTTACTAGTGCATTTTTTAGGAAGGAAACCATACTGATGAGGTATTAGGATGTTTTGTTTGGAAAGAAAGGGCAGTAGGCGATTTTTCATTAGCCTTTCTATTATCTTCGATAAGGTAGGTAATAAAGCAATAGGTCTATAGTTACATGTTTCGGTTTTGTGGGATTATTATAGCTGTTTTTAGACAGCTCGGAAAGATACCAGATTCGAAGAATTCATTAATCAGTGAAGTTAACATGTTAATTACTACATCAGGAATATTTGAAAATATTTTACTGGACAAGCCATCATTTCCAGAGGAAGATTTATTTTGAATGCTGTTTATGGTTTGCACTAGTTCGTGCTTATCTAGGAAGAAACTATTAGTGATCCTTTTAGTAGGTAGGAGGAAGGAGAGAGCATCCTGGCCCGGAGCTTTGTTAGAGCTGATATTCTTACTTACATTAACAAAATAATTGTTTAGTTCATCAGGACTAGGATTAACAGTGTTTGAAGAACGGGTTTTATTTCTTAAGTCATTTATAATATACCAGGTTTCTTTGGAAGAGTTTTTAGCTCTTGAGATGCGATTTTTATAATAGTTTTTCTTAGTAGATTTGATAATTTTCCAATACAGTATTGATATAATTTAATATTAGGGGGTTATCTGAGAATTTTTTAAGTGACCTCATATTTTTTGATGATAACTATTCTTATTCCTTTAGTTGTCCAAGGTTTATGACGTTTAGTTTTAGTGGGACGAAAAAAGTTTATTATAAACATAAAAAGCCCTCTTAATGTTGCTTGAAGCTTTCCAAAGAGAATGGTCAGTTTCCTCATCTCCTCCTTAAGGAGGAGATGATTTTTTCTTTGACAGTTCTCTAACCTCATATGGGGAAATTTGTGCTTTTATTAGAGAACGCAGCTGAAACCTTCCTGATCTGTAGTTTTATTGATATTTCTTTAATATTTGTTTCGCTTATGGTCAGAATCCGAGTTAGACGTTTCTTCAACTTCTATGAGAAACTTTTCTCGATATAAAGAAATTCAGGAAAATAAATAGAAACGCCTTTGATAATTTTCCTTTAATTATCTATATCATCTGGTCACTCTTGCACGTGTCACGATTTTTCATATCACATATCCCAATAATAATCCACTCGAAAAAAATAAAGAATATTGCGCAACTTTGGTATATAAATAAAAAAATATCGCATATATCCATAACCTGAGGGTCCTTATGGCAACTGATTCATCTAATGGTAAGTTAATGTTGAACTATCTCTTTAATCAATTAAATAAATAGATCTATCCGAAAATATCGTCCACATTAAATAGTCTCCCACCATTTACAGTGGCGTAGCATTTTTAATAATGTGAAATAGATCTTGAAACTACGGAAAAAGGTAATGGAGATACGACAGCTGTGCCCAAATAAATTAAAAAAACATTTTTGTTTTAAATAAATAGCGTTTTAGGTTGGGATGAGACAGCGTTTTCTGCATGTGTGACACACAACTGTTTTTCGCCTACCAAAAAAAAAAACAAAAAATAGGAAAATATAATAAAAATCTTTAATTTTATAAATACAGATAAATTTATAGACCAGGTAAGTCTGTAACCACTTTGGTTCCTCTTGTTTTATATCCATTGTCTCCAAGGCTCTTTTTATTTTGTCCTCTTGTTGTTCTTGTTGTTGTTACGCCCATGGTCCTTTTTTGGAATTTTTATGGTTCGAAAAATTCCACCTCCGTGTAGTTTTCTATAGTTTTGCAAGCTTTGATTTTGTTATGAAAGTGAAGATGGCGTTGGGCTCTCCTCGTTCGTGATACACTTGCTCTAACGCAAACACTTAGCAGTTTTGTTACGTCCATGGTCCTTTTTTGGAATTTTTCTGGTTCAAAAAATTCCACCTCCGTGTAGTCATTATTCAACATCAATATTGTTTCTACCCAGCCAGCACGATACGTCATTTCACGCAGATTCGACGTCGATATTTGGTGATCACTCTTCGAACTCGACGAAAAAATGACGTCGATAAGACGTGTTTAAAGGCACCATATAAAGACGTGTTTTATACGACGTCAAATACACGTGTACTATTAAAAATTAACTTAATTTACAGCATTTTTAAACTTTTAGAGCACCTAACCATAGGCAATATCTACACTTTCTATAGGAGGTATTTTTTTCATAAAAAATTTTCTCTTTCGAATATAATCAAATTTTTGACTTCTCACAAACTTCTGACGAAAACAGCCTTAAGGAATTCTCAATTCACAGCCTTTTGAACTGTTTGAACTGTCTGAACTGTTATATTCGCATAAACTGCTGAGACAATAATATTTAAATAAACATAATTCTACCGAATTTTATCAAAATAATAAATTTTGTCAAAATATTTTTTTTTAAAATAAGTTTGATTCGTATGGCTGCAGTCTAGAATTATTTAGTTTCACATAACCTTTTTGGTGACGTAGATTTTTGGTATCTTGTCGTCGTCATTTCTTGGTCACTTATAGACGTCGATTCTTGGTCACTTGTCGACGTCGATTCGATGTGACAAATTGACGTAAAATCGACCTTCATTTGACGTCGAGTATTTGGTTGTTTCGACGTAACAGATGACGTCTGTATCACGTGAAAATGACGTATTGTTGCTGGGTATTCGTTTAATCAATCGTTTAATCTGCAAGATGATTTTTCACTATAGAATTTTGATAAAGAAAGACATACTTTTTTGATTTTGATCAAAGGTACATTATTTTCTCGGAAATAAAACAGTTTTGAGGTTATGTTAAAAGGTGCCCTTTCAAAAGTTGAAGATTTTTTCATAATCTACAACTTTCATACTGAAAATTTTTCAAAACTATTTAAAAAATAATTATTTTTTATATTTATCTGCATTTTCATTATTACAATTGAATATTTATAACAATACGGAACAAAAATCAAATTTCAAATAAAACAATGAAACACAGTTTTTTCGTTTTTTTTTTCTGTAGAATTCAATGGAATAATCAGTTTTTTAATTTTATTAAAAATTTAAACAAATTATCAACAATTACTGAAAAATTCGTTATTGCAAAAATCTTTTATTGAGTTTTTCAATTTTTGAGCATGTTTTTAAATGTGTAAAAGTTCACGTAAAAACAAAAAAATGAGCACCTAAAGAACCCTATACGATGATATTTTGCCAACCAACTTTATTTTTGAAAAAAAAAAAATGTTTTTGACCTAAAAACTTTAATATCTTGAAAACTGTTAGATTTTGTAATCTGAAAAATTTTTTGTTTATCTGACTCCTAAAAAGGTATACTTTCAAAAAATTTCATTAAGATTAAATTATTTTTGTGAAAATTAAATTTTTTTTTTTTTTGCGCAATAGATTTACCTGTGAGTGATCCTTTTGCATGGACAAAATTTAATAAAATAGTCCAATAAAATGAGCTGTAATAAATTACCCAAACCCGCGTCTTATCTCCGCCATTGCCTTTTCCAATCCACATTGTGTAATTAACAAATTCATGTGTACACAAAAAAACTGTAATTTAACTGTATAAACAAATGATTGTTAAAAAGTATTTGTTGTATTTTCTGCAAGTGCTAGAGATGTGCCATACGAGAGAAGATCGAAACATTTTACTTTTTTCGTGCAAAATCGAATGTTTGGTTATTTTAATTTTGTTAGATTTCGCCCTTGGGACATCACGCTCCCAGGTAAGGGTCCTTATATAGATAAAATTTATCTAATTTACTATGAAGTGTCGTTTGTTGAATTTGTGCTTTATGTGTGGGTGTTTTAAAATTTCGTGATATGTGTCACAGGTGAAAATTTGCAATGTTTACTATTTGTTTGTGTAAATATTTATAAAGTGTAAATATCTAAAGTGACCAGTACAGGTTTGCAAGATTTTTTAACCTGAATTGTCAATAAAAATTTCGTTTACTGTCCATTATCGTGTTTTTGAATTATTTTTTTAATTCCAGAAGGACTACAGTAAAATTTTTATCCGCTTTTAATTTTATATATGCAATGTGAGTCATAACTATTGGGATATTTTTATAAAGAAATATGATGTAACCAATTTTATGTCAAGTTATTAAACATTCTACGTACTACTTCTCAATACTTATGACTCACTCGGTATAATTACTTAATTTTATAATATTTAATTTTGAAAAACCCTTTAACACATACATTTTAGTGTACCAATAAAAAATAACCTTAAAAAACTATAAAGTAAATAAAAATGATCAAGTAATAATAGCCTGCTAGATTACAGGATTTAGCTCCCATGGATTTTGCTAGTATATTAAAGTAGAGCAAAACAAAACGTAGAATAATATTTTGTGACATTGTTACTGTTTTTTTTTGTTGTTTACCACGCTTAGTAAGAAAAAATTGTTTATTTCCTTCAAAGTTAAAACACTTTCTTAAATAACAAAATTATACGTTTTAATGGATAAATGCATTCAAAACTGTAATTTATCTTTTAAGTAGTTCAAAACGTGGGAAATTACGAGTACAGTGCATAATAATTTGAGTGATTCATATTAAAAAATATATACATGACGAGAAATTGTCTTTAAAAACTAGTTTTTCATAATTTTTATAACAAAAAAACATTTAAATTAATTCAGGAGAATGTATAGTCAGTCAAATTAATCTTGTCACTTGAACATCAGAGGGGAACTGGTAAAAGAGGCGTAAAATCTTAACCGGAAATTAAAGAAACCGTAACTTATCAAATCGGTGTTGCCAGACTTCTGGATGAAGTTCAAATATGCGATTTGCTTGACTATATTATTTTTTTTGTTCTCTTAATTCTTTTTTATTGTAATTGATGTGTCCGTAATTTAAATTTTATGACAATTCAAAATATTATTATTGACATTGAAATGTCTAATGCAAGATTAAATGTTTTGTGCTTTTAAATATTCAATAAAATTAAATACTGTGAATAAAATGCTCAAATATTTGTGATTAACTGAAAAATATTTATCGTAAATATTTTATATCTAAAAACTGGCCAAAAATAACTTGTTCAGGGAGCTTAGGGTGTTAACATACCAAAAGTCCTGACACCTAGGGGGTGAGCCAGGGGAGGGGGATGGGGGTGTCAAAAGTACGTATTTTGGGTTTTTCGCTTATATCTCGAAAACGGTGCATCGGAGGGAAATTTTGTTTTATCATAAAATAATGCTCATAAAATTGTCTAAAACTTTTGTATTATATGTTTTTTTCAAATTCGCAACCTTTTTCGAGCTACACCCTCAACAAAAGTAGAATATATCATTTACCTCACTATATTCGTCAAACAATCCATCATATTGTCTAAACCTATTCATAAACGAAAAATATGCATAGAAAAGAAGTTGTAGAGATTTAAATTCACTTTCAGAATATATACACATATGCTAATTAATCTCCAACCCGCCTAAAGTTACAGCTATTTTAAAACATTTTGCAATTTTCAGAAAATTTGTTTATATATCATATTCTTGACCCACAACCTTTGTTCGTTCATCTAATAATATATGTGGCCACACTTTTAAGCTTTTAAGACAAAAACAATGATAGTAACAAATTTCACACTTTATTTTACAGATAGTTTCGTTACATCAATACAATTATTGTAAACCTCATTGTTCTCAATAAATTCTTAATGTTATACTCTTTACTTTATATGTAATCAAATGTTCATCCTCTTTAAACTTGAGGGCCCAGGTTGTTGGTCCATGGCATCCATGGGCTCTACGTCGTCTTCATCGTCCTCATCAGCAACAGGAACGCTGTTCAGGCATTTCCCTTGGCAGTGGAGGCACGCTGTAGAACAGGTCAGCATTACTTTTCGGCAACCACATTTCTCAATTACACAATCCTTGGTGCAGCGGTAAAATATAGTTTTCAGAAGGACCTCAGGTGCTGGTAGATCTTCCGTTGTAATTGGCATCAGGGTGTCTCCTACACGTTTCCACCCCTATTCTTGGGGTGACAGCTCATTCCCGAGCCAATGCTGCACTTGGTGGTAGGTGCGCCGGAAATGCTGTTTAGCTGCATTCTCTGTTGAAGGTAGGGAGCTGCTTTAGGCTTCATATTTGCCACTGACCTGACCTGACCTCGTAAACAACTGGAAACGGTACTGGTTAAGCGAGGTTTGTCTTTTTGGCGCCTTAAACCATTTCAGGAAGCACATCTTCCCAGCCTTTTCAACCTGGTCGTGAGTAGAGGAGGTGTTAGAAAAGGTCCGGGTTTCAGCATTATGATATCTCGAGTTGGAGAAGTGGAAGCAATCAACAGGACAGCAAGGTCTACATCCTCACCAACGACAGCCACAGAATTGTGAGTGGATTGTTCAACAGCAGTCTTCACGATTAGGACGTCAGCATCATCGGTAACCTTTCTCCTGCAACTTTGTCTCTAGTAATGAGATGAAGTTAGTTTTGTTGGTAGGATTGGATAAAAAGTCTTCCTGTTTAACAGATATTGGTGTGTCCCATGTCAAATTGATGTCGGCTGACCTTCTCAGTCTATA
Organism: Crepidodera aurea; assembly: GCA_949320105.2. Taxonomy (NCBI): domain Eukaryota; kingdom Metazoa; phylum Arthropoda; class Insecta; order Coleoptera; family Chrysomelidae; genus Crepidodera; species Crepidodera aurea. Next base: position 16,460,707 of record OX439480.2, read on the forward strand.
ACTTCGCATTTGCTCTTGTGATTTAGTGCTATTGGCTGTGTTTGTGTACCCATCAAACACCACAGTGCAAGAAGTTCCAGGATAATGGTGGTTGACGTAGGTGATATAACTATTACAAATAGTCGCAACAGATGCATCTTTTTGTCAAATTACTATGTGTAGTAGAAATCCTCCATCCACTACAATGTTCATTTGAGACAGAAGAATATCTTTCTTGGTTGGCTCAAACAAGCTGTACAACACTTTCATCGAACAGTGCCAAGGGAAATGGGGCCAACTCATACTCAAAATATTTCATCAAATCCTCATCTGATCGTTTGCTTATACATATCATGACTCATACATGTTACTCAGTTATTACAGTTTGACCTTGCTATGAATATTTTTCGTTTATGAATAGGTCTAGACAATATGATGGATTGTTTGACGAATATAGTGAGGTAAAATGATTTTTTTTATATTCTACTTTTTTCTAGGGTGTAGCTCGAAAACGGTTGAGAATTTGAAAAAAACATAAAATACAAAAGTTTTAGACAATTTTATGAACTTTATTTTATTATAAAACAAAATTTCCCTCTGATGCACCGTTTTCGAGATATAAGCGAAAAACCCAAAATACGTACCTTTGACCCGAAACAGCCTTTACAGCAAAATCAAAGATATTGGATTCAGTTTGGCAACGCTGATTTGATATTTCATTATTTCTATGTTTTAAGATTTGACCGTTGATTCTTCTACCAGTTTTATTGCCGAAAAGGGATTATTTTGGTAATCAACGGCACAAATAAATAAAAATGTGTATTTTAACCTTACAAAAGTATGACCAATCATTTTTTCTCCTTTCAGAAATGTCCAAACGATGCCACTTACATATCATCCACAAATACTTCAGTACATTGGTACTCCCACGGCATAAACCATGAAATAATTACTTCAGTTCCACCCTGTACAAACGATGACGACCACCTGGTAGTTAGAGTCTGTAATAACGAAGCATGGATTCCAGATCAACCGGAAAACTGCAAAAAAAGTACCCAGTACAGGAGATGTCCTTTAAATTTCGAAGAAACTTCAAACACGTGCCGTTTTATATCAGCGCCCAGGCCGTGGAGTAACATATGTTCATTTCAAGCCCTCACTGAAAACTCTGCAAAAACAACCCTGGAAAATGAATTTGTTTGGGTTCCCTACAAGCGGTTAATGAAATACGGACCATTTGAATTCGTTCAATGGGGTGAAAATCGAGGTAAACATTTCGATAAGGAATTAGTCGCCTCTTTAGCTGATCCAGATTTTTTTAACAAAGAATGTTTGATATTGAACGTTACTTCGGATGAATACTTTCCTGAATATTGTTCAGAGCAGCACCGCCATGTATGTGCCTTTGATAAAAAAGAAGCAAATGCTAGGTGTCCTGAAAATTGTGTAAGCGCGGATATAGTGTCAGGAAGATGTTACTGTAAACAAAAACGATTCTGTCCAAATAGACTGAGCAAAATAGAAACTATCTTCGATCTGACTGTTTTAAAAGATTTAGCAGATGATGATTTATGCTACGTCGACAGCGATTTAGTCCCGTACTTTGGGAAACAACAGGCATTATCTGAAAGTGCTTGGTACTACACTAATAAATTCTTAAATTGTTCCTTATGTACCACCCAAATTTTTAAAACTGTCATCGACGAAGACGTAGAAATGGTTTTAAATTTCGATGACAAAAACACCCAGTTGTTCCTCACCATATACTCACCAGAGAGCCTTTTTAATAATGCCAGCGAAAAAACTATATACTGCTATACAGACGCTTCACAGTACGATTTGAAGAAGAGACTTAAAGTTGAAAAATTCGTTGAATACAGACAAGTATCCAGGCCTTACAACGTATACGAAATCAGCCTGGAAAAATATATAGGCAACTATTGGTGCGAAGCTTACAAGGATATCAATCAAGAAATCGCGGTTTACTCCAACAAAATCTTAGCTTACAAAGAAAAAACTGGTAACGAGTTCTCTTTAAGGCTTACCATTAAAAGCTTTTGCTTACTATTCCCTTGCGTCAGCGAGAATACCATAAAATTCAGTGAATTATTCGATACGATCGAGTTGTTTAATTTAAAATCGCAAGTTAGAGTGATGGATATAATCAATTTTAATTTCGAATCGATAGATCTTCTACTACACATCACAACTGACCAAAAACTATCAGTTACAGAAGATTATGTTTACCTACAAAAAGAGTTAGAACTAATCCCGGAAATTGAAATAAGCACGTTTACTAGCAGTGAGTATTGTTTACCACAAAGCGAAAACAACTTAACCTGGCCTTTGACCCGTATAGGACAAGGAGCTGTCGCAGATGATCTATGTTTACAAGAAGATGGATTACCTGTAGTGAGAATATGCGGAGGGAAATTCTTATACGGCGCGGAATGGGGTGAGATAGTAGGCGATTGTCAGAAAGACGTACAACTTCCAGATAGTACTAAATACATCCAATCAACTTTAAATCAAAACATCAGCGACGAAACTGTTTCTAACATCACAACAGTTATTAAATCTGATCCAGATTTTCCAGCTCTTTCAGTTTACATGGTTTCTAAATTCATGGATAATATTTACGTACAGTTGAATAACACTAATTTCAACGCTCTTAATAGTACGTTAGAAATCACAGATAGTTTACTTAATGTTAATAAACAATCTTTAATTGATGCTCAAGAATTATTGAACGTATCAGATGAGTTATTAGATTTGGTCGAAAACATTCTGACAGACTCTAGCGTCCAATCGAACGTTATGTTGATGCAAAAAGATAATTTGATAATACATATTACTAATCCTTTAATTAGCGGGATAAGCGGATTGGTTGTGTATCAGGATAGAGGGGAAATAATAATAAATAACCTACCTAGAAACAGTACGTTCGATAGCGTAGGATCTGATGCTTTGGTAGCTATGATAGTACCGGAAGAGATTATTCTTCATACAAATACTTCTAATATAACTGTGATAACAACTATTTATTTTAAAGATTCGTTTTTTGAAAGTAATTATAGTAAAAAACCTTCTGGACCTGTAATAAGTGTGACCATACCTGAATTTGGTTGTTATCTACCTAGTACTATACCAATTTTGTTTAAGGTATCGAATTATACTGATGAACCCGAGTGCGGGTTTTGGGATTATGGTAAAAAAACTATGAGAACAAAGGGAAAATGGTCTACTGTTGGTGGTAATTATCTCGGTACGTTTGAAAATAATAGTCTTTACCATATTTGTAGCTTTTCACATTTGACGCACTTTTCTCTACTCCGCCTAACATTACCTGATAACTTAAGCCCCGTTGATGATAATATTATGGATATAATATTTTACATAGGAGATGCTTTAACAATTATCGGTATCACTGGAATATTTTTGACAGCTGTAATGTTTAAGAGATGGCGCAAAAAGCAGGGAACGATAATTCTGCTTAATTTATCAGTAGCTATACTTTTAGAAGTATTTATAATGCAAATCACCGACACTAAAATACCTTTCGCACCTCAAGGTTGCGGAGTATTGGGGATACTTTTGCACTACATAATTATATGCAAATTTTCTTGGATGTTGGTGTATTCTTTCTTGCAATATATGAGATTCGTCAGAGTGTTATCTGTACTACCAGAGAATATTGTATTAAAATCTGTAATATTCGGTTGGGGATTCGCTGCTATACCAGTAGGGATTGTAAATATCATAACCACGACTGCGTACACTAAGAAAAAGTACAACTTTTGTTACCCTACAGGGGTGTACTTGTATCTAGGTACTCTTATGCCAGTACTTCTCATAGTTTGTATCAACACGTACGTATTCATCGCTGTAATGAGGGAAGTTACTTTTAAGAACGTAGAATCGCATGGCAGCAAAGAAAATATCCACAAATTACAAGTTCAATTAGCGATTTTGTTGTTTTTCGTATTGGGTGTTCCATGGTTGTTCTTCGTCTTGGCAAATCTAGTACCGATAACGTGGATTAAAGTTACTCTGGCGTATCTATTTTGCGTTACCTCAAATTTCCAAGGTTTCATTTTATTTTTGTTCTATGTCGTTTTTAATAGCGAAACAAGGATAGCCTGGTTGACGTATTTTAATAAAAAAAGGCCTAAATCTTTTTCTATCAGTACTAAAATTACCAGCAGGTCTTAGAATTAGCGATTAATTTATTTATCAATATTTCTAGTCAATATAATTAGGTTAATTAAATTTCTTCAAGTTTAAAATAGTTTTAGAGCTTTTAGAGTCAAAAATAATAAAAATAATGTACAGTTCATTAATTATAAACGCACAGTTGACGAAATGTGAAGGGAGAGGGAAATTTAAATAGAATATTTAGTTTCTCTCTCTTTCCACTGGATTAAAACCACTTAGTTGTTAAAAAAGTTTTTTTATTGACGTTTCGGCTTTCCAGATCGAAAGCCGTTATCAAAATGACATAAAATAAATAAATTTACTAGAAACAGAACACTTGATAATCTTGCAAAAATATGACATCAACATAGTATACATAGAATAAGATTTTGAGATTGAAGATGTCAAAATCTGTTTCAATCATATTTTTGTGACGTTTCTGGGAACGAATTTTTGAAAGGATAGCGCATTTGCATATTATAAGAGAATTTATACTTCGTCATAAATGAAGTTTTCTTATTAATATTATCATAAGAAAAAACCAGATAAAAACTTATGATACTATCCCGATATAGAGGGTATCCTTTTTGCAATTAACTCTTTTTGTAAAATAGGTATCCAAATTTTTGAAATATCAACCGAACAATTAGAAACACATTCGTTATTATTTAAGCATATCAATGCTGCTTCTTTAACTTTGCGGTTATAATTATTCGGTTCTTTTAATAATCTAGTTGAAGAATTCCATTGTATTTTATGACCAAAATCCCATGCATGTTCACATATTTTAGATTTTTCGAATTGTTTATTTTTAATGTACGATTGGTGTTCATTAAGTCTAATATGAAAAGGTCTAGATGTTTCTCCTATATAAAATTTATTAGATAGAGCAAAAACAATTTGTTCAAATGACAATATCTTAAATAATGAATTATCACTTGTTAAATCTGTCTTGATTAAGAACAACTACCCAAGTAAATTTATAAATCGTGAACTTTACCGAGACATCAAAACTAAAGATCAAAATTTAAACCCCCCAATAATTCTTTCAAATATAGTAAAAATCCCTTATATTCCAAAATTATCCGAAAAAATTAGAAGGATTGGCAATAAATTTAATTTAAAAACAGTTTTTCAAACTAATAATACATTAAAATCTTTAATAGTAAATACAAAACCTTTTAATGAAATTCAAAACACAAAAAATTGTATTTACAAAATTCCATGCGAATGTAATAAATTTTATATAGGAGAAACATCTAGACCTTTTCATATTAGACTTAATGAACACCAATCGTACATTAAAAATAAACAATTCGAAAAATCTAAAATATGTGAACATGCATGGGATTTTGGTCATAAAATACAATGGAATTCTTCAACTAGATTATTAAAAGAACCGAATAATTATAACCGCAAAGTTAAAGAAGCAGCATTGATATGCTTAAATAATAACGAATGTGTTTCTAATTGTTCGGTTGATATTTCAAAAATTTGGATACCTATTTTACAAAAAGAGTTAATTGCAAAAAGGATACCCTCTATATCGGGATAGTATCATAAGTTTTTATCTGGTTTTTTCTTATGATAATATTAATAAGAAAACTTCATTTATGACGAAGTATAAATTCTCTTATAATATGCAAATGCGCTATCCTTTCAAAAATTCGTTCCCAGAAACGTCACAAAAATATGATTGAAACAGATTTTGACATCTTCAATCTCAAAATCTTATTCTATGTATACTATGTTGATGTCATATTTTTGCAAGATTATCAAGTGTTCTGTTTCTAGTAAATTTATTTATTTTATGTCATTTTGATAACGGCTTTCGATCTGGAAAGCCGAAACGTCAATAAAAAAACTTTTTTAACAACTAAGTGGTTTTAATCCAGTGGAAAGAGAGAGAAATTAAAATACAAACCACTATGAGCTTCCGAAATGAATTAGAATATTTAGATTCTAGGAGTCAAAATACGTAGAATGCAACTGTCAAATGTCACTTTGGCTTTTTAAATTGACAGAAATTGGTGTAATTATTTGAAAAATATTTTCTTTAATACTGATTCTTCATTGGAACTCCATTTTTAACCAAATTTATCTTTTTTACTTATATGAGACGACGCTGTTAAGTAAACACTCGGTCAATTTAACAATTTTCCGACAGAAAAGCGTCACTGAAGGCAAAAAAAACCTCGTCGAAAGCCATCATGTTTCCGACGTATACTACATGATAATTGACGGATCGCCTAAGATCAAAGTGATTTCGTTGAAGATCTTTTAGGTTAGTTTACTATTTTTGCTACAATTTCTGTTTAAATGAAGTTAAAAATTTTTTAGTTTATATTATGACATCTCAAAAATGTATATAATCTTTTAAAACGTCCTTTTAATGTCGTGACATATAAATGTTATTTATTATAAAATGTCTAAATATTTTGTTGGATATTTATGTATTACATACGCTAGATAATACATGTACCTCATTAAACCAATAAAATAAATAAAAAAAATCAATAAAAGCTCTTTTGTTTTAATGGACCCATTCAATTTTTGATACGTTGATAAACGATAATTATTATATATATATATAGCAAAAGCTTTTTGTACTCTGATTCCTAATAAATAATCTAGCTTTTAAGTATATGATAAAAATTTGATAACTGGATAATAGCGCCAATGAAAGAACCAACCAAGTGTTCATTTTTATTTTTGGTTTCAAGGTTGTCGCAATAGAAAAATAACAGCGGCTTCAAGAGCCCCAAGAATTTAAAATACTAACAAATAATTCATTTCTGTAACTCATAATCAAAGAGTACACCATCTAACAAGAGGCGAAAGCTTAATCGGTTCCTTTGATGTTGGATCCTGTGACGTTTAATGATTTAGTGAAACTATCCCGATATAGATGGTATCCTTTTGTCTTTTGATAAAAAAATTAGCAACATATACTTTTCTATCTATCAAATACTATTAAACGAGCAAGGTTTGTATGTATGTATGCATGTATGTCCGGAAGATCTCAAAATCCACTCGTCAGAATTCAATGAAACTTTCAGGGTAGACTAATTCCTATCTAAATCTGCAAAAAATGCAGGTCTCATGTCTGTGAAAATTCGATCTTCCGAGATATTTACAAGAAAAGTTAAGCTTTTAGTTTTATTTCCTAGCAACGACAGAGATAATATAACTTGTTTCTATAGTAATATATACTATAAAGGAGAGAGGAGCGAGTAAGAGTGGGGATATAACGTCACATTTCACTTTGCAAAATAAGTTTCTATAATATAAATAAGGTCACAGCATATAAAATACATATACGCACTTAATATATTAAAATTTGAAGTTATATTATTTACAAAAAATAAAAATAAACCTCATGCCTCTGACACTTAACATTGAACGAATTAAATTTAACCAATAAATAACAAGGATGATTATATGTTGGGATTAAACTTTTTTTAATCTCTTGGCATTAAAAGTAACGCTTCAGTACTTACCTAAACTCAAAGATTAAAAAAAAGTTAGTTCAAGAACTATCTTTAAAAGTCACTGTCTTCACTAAAGCTACTGTAATTGTCTTTTCTGAGGTTTATTATTATAGGTTCTATTACATTTTCCATTGATATGTCCACTTTCCTGAATGAATTTTCCACCTTTTTAACATGATCAATGCATTTTCCCCAATGTTCTCTATTTACATCTGAAACTGCCTTCAAAAACAAATTTCGCACATCAGGAAATTTAAATGTTATATTGTTTTGAGAAACATAACCTTTTAAGAATTGTGACCAGATCAGTTCAATGGGATTTAACTCTGCGTGGTAAGGAGGCAATCTGAGAATTTTAATTCCTTTTTCTCGGGCCATCTCATCTATAATATATTATGTTGCCTTGCTACTAATAATTCTGCCTTCAAGGATTTAGGACTGATAATATTTTTAGAATGAGGCCATTTTGAAATATATATTAATACAAAATTCCGAATCAATTAAAATACATACGATACCATGGAAACAAGATTAAATCTAGACAAAAACTATATTAGGCCGATCAGATGTATTAAAATTTAAATTTTAACTACAAATAAGCATTGAAGGATGAGGTAAAAATAAAATTTCTACCTCTTGAACCTGTACTACGTTCTGCAAATTAAATACTGCACTCCTTTCTTCTGTATAGTATAGTAGTAAAAAGGTTTGACTTTATTTAATTTCTGGCGTTTCAATCTGAAAGAATTCAATTTTAAATTTGCCGCTTTTTATCCATAATGACCTACAAATTTTGACAACTACTGACACGCACATCTCTGGGTAAACGTTAAGAAAATGGGGCCGATTGGGATTTTCATGAAATTTTCACTGATGCTAAAAAAACATGATAAAATCAATATACTTTTTTTTGTACGGAAAAATATTTTTCACATTTTTTTATGAAAAAATATATGTTGGGATACTCATTCCCAAGACAAACAAATTCAGTGCGTTGAAACGGTTATTTAACATATTTTTCCAGTACAAACGCATAAATAACTTTTCAACAAATGCCCAAGTAGCAATTTATTACTAGAATAAACCTGAAAAGTATAAAAAAAGGAAAGGTTCTTGACGGACATAAATAATTTGCTGGTCAAATGACAGCCATCTCATAAATTCAAAGTTGAAAATACAACGTTGCCAATTCAATTTCAGAAATCATGGGTTTAGGTAAATATTTATAGGAACGTTGAGTAACACTGTTAAAATGGACACTTGTCAAAATGTGACACCTGTCAAAACGTGACAACTGTTCATAGTACATTTTAAGGTTGATTGTGACTTTGTATTTTCCAAGAACAAATTGTAAATTTGTGATGTACGAATGAACTATTTTTGTAACTGAAAAGCTTTGAAAAAATATGATATCTGCCACACGTCGAGAGTCTGGTCACAGGTTTTTACCCAAGTATGAATATCAGACCTATAATTTTCCTTCCCTGCAGATCCGTAAATAATAAAATCAATTGAACATAGAGTTTTTCTTATATAGTGATAAATAGAGTGAGCTGAGCGATCTTCTGTTGACGGGACCTGTGCCCTACACGCTGCTGTTGTCCGTCCCGGAAACGGGGCCTGTCCACCGTGACTATTCGCGAAGATCAAGCGTCAGTAGATGTTGCTCTAAAAGGGTGAAATCCCCAGAAACTAGGCAACTTTTAATGCATTTAACTAACCTCTATGACAAGCAGTTGATAAACGTCAACAACAGCTGCAGCCAATTGAAAATTTACACTGACAGCTTTTTTAATTTTCCCGCCTACTTTCAAGCCAATCGCCAATCAACTTTTTATTTATCTCCCTTTCAGTAGTTCAAGTAGATGTCGCCCACTCCGTGATTTTCGCGTATTAATTATTAATTTGTCATTTTATAAATATACTTAAAATATATACTCATTGGGCTGCTTAAAAATGTAGATTTGAATATTAAGAGCGAAGCTCGGTGACCAGATATTAATTCTATAACCAAGTAACTGCCGCCATCTGCCACCGAGTAGTCTAATGTCTTCGTATTCCTGCAAACTTTAAACCACGCAAACAACTTCTAGAAGTTGAAGTCATACTTCATATAAGCAACGATGCACGATGATAAAACATCAAATGCTGGTGAAGTTATTATTTGTAAATTTTTATTGATCAATATGTATAGAAAAGTATAAGACCATCAAAGCTACTGCGATATTTAACTAGAAAACATCCTCACAAAAAGAAAGCCTATAGAAATCTTTGAAATAGAGATCAACTTCTTCCACAAAGAACAAGCCACTTTTACATCTGCTATAACTTCTCAAATAAAATGTATTACACATACAATTGCTGAAGATCTGATGCAAGAATTCCTCTAGCTGGATTGTGTATCAAATACAGAGCCCAGATTTCAGAAGCTTCTATCTGAAAAACAGGCACGTGAGTCACACTGATATTTTCTTATTTTGTGGTTTGATTTTTAAAGTATTCACTGTTTTTTTTTTCCTGCATGGTGGAAGAGTTCTCATTGAAGTCGCAGCAGATCAAAACACATGTCTTCTTGATACGTTTTTGTATTATTTGTGGAATCTTCGCGCGATAACCCTTGCTCTGTACTCCGGAGGTTATTATTGATTTAAAAAAAATTATTTCTCTATCTATGGATAATTTGGACTGTCATTTATACAAACTACGTTTTTTCCCGAACCTACTAATATTTTTTTGTTATAATTGTTATCCATAAATGTAATTAAAATGAAAATAATAATTTGAAATACTTACAAATATTCAATTATCGAAAAAATTGGAAAAGATTCACTTAACCTTATCTCATAATGTTTCACACACTATACTATACAATTTTCTTGTGTCGCTAAGCTCGCTCTAAGCATATTAGGGTTTGTTCATATTCAAATTACTCTTTTGTTATTGCTGTTTATTCTATAGACCAAATTAGAGAAATATCTGCATTAGGATAGTCGCAAATTCTCCTGAATCTTATTTTGAATGCGCATTGGATATTCTTCTGTGTTATGGTCTTAATTTTAATATTATTAAACAATTTTCTTTTACTTTTATAGTAATACATGTAAAATGTACTTACGAATATACAAATATTAGCATATCTTCTATAAACACTTTTAAAATCTTCCTTATTCCTTATGACACAATCGCAATACACTGCAAACAATTTATGCTTGGCTTGGGTTTAGAAACTGCGCAAACGAAGATGGCCGCCTGACGTCACACTCCGGGCCTTCATTGGCCCATTGCTGGCTGGATTATATGTATCTATGTAGCTTTGCTATTGCCAGAATATTGCCAGCAGTGAATCAGGCCAGAGATTCATTGTTTGCTGGGTATTTAACATGTTAAATTTTGTATAAAATAATATATAACACAGAAGGATTTTATCGACATTATTTGTCTATATTGTCATTTTCTTATTACAACAATTTTAGTTTATCTGAGGAATTGATGTGTGCCCTGAGTTCTTGCGTCTGCATGGGGACTATTATTCAATTAAAATCAACAAGAAAATTAGTACTAACTTTTAAATTAGGTGCTACCGGCTTTTAAGTTATTCAAGTCTACAGCTTTGAATCATATGAAGAGTGACAAATGGGGCTCAACAATTGATTTGTTTTTTCAAAATGATTTGTCACCTAATCATCATTGCTGAATAGTTCCCAGGTTAAGAATTGATATCCTGATATTCGAAACATACATAGACTCAACATTAACAAAAAAAACATTTAGGGTAAATTATAAGCAAATTGAAAAAAATAAATTAGGCAAATTAAAAGTTCCGAAAGAAGGGTGCGGGTAGCTAAATATACAACTTGAGGGTTGTTTATTGGTTTTCTACGATTTGTGGCTGAAATATGCATCCTATCGAAAAAAGTTTCATGTAATAATAATAATAACTTTATTGTCCATATGATTAGTTATACATGAAATGGGACAGTTTAAGATGTAGAACATAAAACGTAAAAATACCAAGAATATAGGAAGGAGAAAAAAAAATTAAACGTATAGCTAAAAGGACCACGCACCTTTCTTATTGGAAAATGGCTTTCAGTCTAATTTTCTGAAAAGTTGGTATGATGACACGGGAAATTAAGGCACCTCTAATATCCCAAGGGAGTTATGACCCTGTTTATCGATAGCGTAACCATGATGATATAAGCTTATAATAGCTCGGTCAGGGATAAAATGGTTTTTATCGTTTTTCTCGATAATTTTGAGGTTATGTTGAAAACTAATTAATACAAAAGTTTTAGATTTTTTAATTATCTACAACTTTTACGTCAAACTTTTTTCGATAGGATGCATATTTCAGCCACAAATCGTAAAAAACCGGTATCCAACCCTCAAGTTGTATATTTAGCTACCCCCGCCCCCTTCCGGAACTTTTAATTTGTGTAATTTACTCTTTTTTAATTCACTTATAATTTATCCTAAAATTTCCGACCATCCACATACTAATAAGAATTTTTTTTTGTTTCAAAAACGATTTATTTTGGAAAATACATTTCATGACAGAAAAATACATTTTCACCAAAAAATCTCTACAAATTTGGCTGCGGTACAAGGCGGTGGTCGTGTTAAAGATTACAGACCATATTTTATCTGTCAGTATTGGTCAAATTTATTTGCAAACTGGTATGTTGTCAAATCTGTAAACCATAAGAATAATCGTAAATATTCATAAAAAAATAGCACGTCTTGCTCTATTTATAGCAGGAATTTTTAGTTGAAAAATAAAAATCTGACATGTGACAATCGTCCGGTCACACTCGAACGAAAATTATCTACTTCATGGTACACGTAACACTTAATCAAAAAATTTATTAGTAATAAAATATACAAGTTTCATCAATTATTTTTCGCATAAAAGAGCTGATTTACTAATAGTCCTGTAGCCAGGCACCATTATTGTTAACGAATTTTTTGCTTGGTTACAAATTTTTTTTTTTTATAAATTGCCAATCGATTTTTAATTCAAAATTACCTCGTTATTTGTGTTGTGGGATTTTTTTCTAAAGAAAAATTTTCCACAACTTTTTTCTATTTTCTCGACTTTTTCCACACCTTTTCTAAATTGTAGGCATGACTCTATCGACTCATCCGAACAGTAAAGCGAACCTTCTTCTTTACGAGTGAAGCTTGCAGTGCAAAAATCAGTATGAAAAATTTAATAAAGTATACGTATGAAATTGAGGAAATCAGATAAAAGTGATAGTTATTTAAACAACAAGTTTTGAAAACGACTTTTTCGCACGGCGAGACAGTTGACAAGTCGAGCGAGTGTGAAAAAAGGTTATCAAACGAGTTTTTTACAATGCTTTTCCTACAACTGCAAAATAAAGCAACCAAATACCTACGTAATTTTTATTAATTAGAAAACAAAGTAATTATAAACATCAAAATTAAATCTACTAATTCTTAATGTTAATTGTAAAGTTGTTGCAGCCTGTTAGATTCACTCCAGGAATGGCAGCATTTTTTATCCTCTTTTGAACAGAAATAATTGTCAAAGCATTTTCAGTACTTTCTTCCTTAGCCGAATCTATAACCATAGGTTGTTTTTCAACTTCGGCTTCCAGAGAAGGACACAACACTGACGATTCAATTTTTTTTTAATTGAATCATCAACGTAGCTTTCGGCCACAGCGCTCGACGTCCATCCTCCATGTCTCTTAAGGGCTAGTAAATCTGATCCAGAATTTACCAAAATTGTAGCAGAAGATCGCCTGAAGCAGTGACCCGTATAGGATTCCGGATTTTCCTGCGATAAAAATTTAGCAATTTATTTGGCCTATTTTATTAATGCATTTTGATTGGTGCATTTTCCTTTTTGGTTGTTTAAAAAAAACGCCCTGTCTTTAAACTGGGACGGCGTAGAGCGGAGTATTTCTTCAGGATGGTATACAGGCCTCCAGAAACTGTAAAAGATCTAGGAATCTTCGTTTTTGTATTCGTAAGTTTCATCAGCATTGCACCGTTGAAGTCTGTCATGTCCTCCATTTTTAAGTAGCACAGTTCCTCCCTTCTACTGGCTCCAGATAGTCCAACTGCTACCACTGCCTAAAATATAGAAAAAAATTACTGTTGATTACGACGAGCCTACTCATGTCTTGGGTTATAGTGAAATATGTTGTATTAAATGATTTTTGGAACTGGCTTTAATCATCCTCTGTCAGGATCGCAGACTTCTTCGGCAAATAATTTTCTGATTTTCGTTTAAGGAATGCTTGAAGTTTCTTGTATTTTCTCAAATTTATGTTCTCCTTAGTATTTAAAATTGCCTTGAGTATTTAAAATGTCGACGACAGCGTCGAACACTTATACTTTTTAGATAATTCTTCAAAATATACTAAAAAAACATTTTCTGAAAAAGTTTCAACGTTGTTTGCGGATATCCATCTCATAAATTGTTCAAAGGCAGCTTCATATCGGTGCTTGGATTTGTTTGGGAGCAGCTCATCACTAATTAGGGTCGCTTTTTTCAAAATTTCGGCAGAATCACACATTTTTAAAACTTATTCTATGGAAAAAACGCTTCTTTGACGTTTCTAGTCAATAAATAAAAAAGGAATATCGGTTACTATGGGTTACTATGCAGCTCAACAATCGCAATTGTTGTTATTGGTAAATATAAAGAACAAATTTGTAGTGTGCGAAAAACTCTATTTTCAGATGCAGTCGTAGGAAATTGTGCAACAAGTTTTGAAAATAGCACTTTTCACACGAGTTACACACTATACTTTTCGTACGGCTGCGACTTTATTATCATATATATATTTTTATTGGTACCTATTTATTGTTAGGTAAAGCAAATCTTATTTAAAACGACCAGATGTTTATAGTGCTTTTTAACATAGAATAGTGCGACCACAATGTTGAAGATTTATATTTTTGCGCTAATTCTTCAAAATAAACAAGCATTCTCTGATAACGAGTTTAGGTTTCGTTCATTTTTCCATTTTATGAATGTTTCATAAGAACTTTCATACCTCTCTTTGGAAATTAATGGTAAAAGATTTTGCGTGATTTGGGAGGCCCTTTCAAGTATTTCTGGAGGAGTACAGTTAAATTCATCTTCTATCATCGTGTAACACTGCTTTTTTAAAATTTTGCAATAAATTTGACTTTATTTTAATGAGAAATGAGAACTGTTAGTAGTGACAGTGTCCGCATGCTAGATTTCATCTCGATTCATTGATATGTGTTGTTAATATGAGTTGTGTTGTCATTTTACTTTGCAGACAGCGTGTTTACACACGCTGTTTGAATTTGACGTTTTCAAGGGAAGTTGACAGTGCGTTTTTATGCATATTCTAAGCAGCCGTAGGAAAACAAAATTTCCTCATATTTAAAATATAAAAGTAAACAAGTAAAAACTATTGATTTTTACGTACGCATTTATTTGAAATTCTTTGTTTCTAGATGAAAAACCTGTATGACAGCTCCTGTCAGTAGGTACCAGATTGTGATTTCTCGTACTCAAAAACCCCCAGTTCCAAATTTTCATGTATAAATATCCAAAAACGCTAAAGTTATTGCAAAAAATAAATCTTAAAATTTAACCTTTAACACTCTGTATATCCCTTATTAGCAACATTTTATTAGAGCAAGTTGGGTCAAATCGTAATATTTTAAAGTGAGGAATTACTTAAGGACCACCCTGTATATGAAGAAAGAAAACGGTGAAAATTATAAAGAACTAGTTGTGAAGACAATATGGAACACCGTTGCAAAAAAAATGCAAGAGATGTATTTTATGAAGTGGAAAATAATTTTTGATCCATTTAAAGGCATTATCTTCAAGTCTAGTAGGGAAGCTCGTAATGCGAAATGAAGGAATTTGCAGGTGTGCGCCAATAAAAATCGAGCTCTGCTTTATTAAAATTGGAAGAATACTTCGCAATGGTTTTATTTTGGGACGAAGACTCTCCGGCGGGACTCCAGCGAAAATTTTACCATATCGTTTCAGTATAACTTGCCTGGAGAGGTGGAGAAGCAGTCAATCGCAGAGTTCATTATTTTAAAGAGGAAGTGGATAATTCTTGGATTAAAACAGGAAGATAACATAGTTACATATTTTTTAAAATAACTGATTTTCAAAAATCCTACTTTTTAGGAAGAGTAGAATATAATCCTCTCTTCAATAAAACGACACAGGGTGGAGAAGAAAATGGCCGATAGTAAATGGCTGGTCCCCAACACGAAGAACCCTACCTTTTGTTCAGTCCGTCTTTTTAAAATTCTAATGGTTAAACGTTCATCTAGAATAACAACTGATAGATTATTCTTAACAGTAAACCCATCATGGAACAAAGAACAATCAAGTGGATGGTACAAAAACACTCCAGTGGGAAAAAACGAACTTTTGAAATGGACTAAAGAAGCAGCAGAGAACGCAGGATTAAATACAAAATAAATAAAAATAACAAACCACTCTATGCGGTTGACAGCAGTCAGTAACCTGGCTAATGGAGGGGTGGGTGAACAACAATTAATTAAAATTACTGGCCACAGTTCAGCAAACTCAATTAGCATTATTTCAACATCATAAACACCCTTAGAAGTGACTCCTCAGAACCTCCAGCTAAAAAGAGAAAACAGAAGATCCTACAGCCACTCCTCGAGCCACTCTACAACATCAACAACATTAATGATTTACCTACACCCAACGTTATCAATGAGTTAACAAAGATTTCAAACAATACTCCTACTGTGTACCAAAATTGCAAATTATATTTTAATTGTACCATAAATAATTAAGTTTGTAGTATTTTGAGATTAAATAAATTACCTGTTTTTCAGGTTTCAAATTAATACCTACATATTGTCGATGATAGGGTTGTGTGGTTTTTCTGGGTTTTCCCACAACTGTAAAGCAAATGCGCCATCAAGCATCAGTAAGTCGCCCCAGAGCGCCACGGCAAATAATAATAATAGCAGACCTTCTGGGGTTCACTGGTAAGGGAGTGAATTGCAGGGCGTATATTATTATTATTATTATAATAGGTAGTATGTTTTGTAAGTTATGTGTATGCAGAATAATCTGTAACACATGAAATAGTCTTGTCAAATACCATTGCTATTACTTACGAATATATAAATGGATGGATGTGTGGAATTGTGCGTTTCTTTCTGAACAGTTTTTAGGGTTTTTCGACTAATACCTATTCAAAGGTTCAAAAAATTTCACCACTTTTCAAATCTTTTTTTAGAGAAAACGTGACTAATAGGTCCTTCCCTTGATTACTTTTCACTACAAATGTCTCCATAATTATTTAAACAATTTAATGTGATGAAACAAACAAATTTGGCAAAAATGAACGATTTGTAAAATTATACATACCTAGGCTACAGGACCATTCCTAGTGGCAGGTAGTCCACCCTTTTTGGTCCGCATTTTGGACCAGCAGAAAACTTTACGACCGTTGAATTAAAAACTGAAACCAAATAAATCGAATAATTAAAAACATTTTAAATAACATATCATTTCGCCCTCGTATAATTTTATTTTCGAATTAAAGTATACGGGGCCTTATTAAAATCGGTTTGCGCGCATACTATCAAAATTTGTGATTATCGAACAATATACCTGTCCAACAGGTACCCGATCTAATAGCAAAAGATTTTCAAGGTTCTTGTTTTCAATGCGATGGTTCTTATATAACATTTATATGCCACGAGAATATGCTCCATCCTGTATTGTATGTATTATTGCATACCATTTCTGTTTTGATGGTATGGTATTGATATCAAGTTCGTATTTGTATTTTGTGGTCGCTGGATGGTACCAATTCGAAGGATTTTATAGATCGATAGTGAGGTTTTGAAAAAGTTGTCTTCAGTTTGTGGAAAAACGCGGAATTGAACAGATTTTGTTTTGACTTTTTTTTTGGAATTCGTGCGGATTTGCTGTGATCGTTTTGGAAAACTGTAATGAAAAGCTGAGTAAAAGGTAGTTTTTTTTAAAGCTATTTTAAATTTATTGAAGATAAAAATGTACTTTCAACAGTTTTTTTTTGTTTTAAGCATGTGGGATTTTTTTTATATTCTATGCAAGATTCTAGCTTTCTTATTGCATATAAAATTCACTCTTTTATGTTAGTAAAGTTTCACTTTCTACGCAAAATTGGTCCATAAGGTCCATAAGCGATGTTTTTTTATATGTGAGTTTTTTCTTCTAAAACAATCGCAATATAGTAAAAAAAGTGCTTTTCAATAATTTATCTGTTGATAAATATTTACCGTTTTTTAGCGCAATTTTTTTAAAAGAATTTTTGTAAAATATGTACAGGAAACTGTACACACACTCTATCAAGGGCGGCTCCAGCCCAGAGATTTGGGAGGGCAATATGTCTTCGGCTGTTAGGGTTATATATATAAAATTTTATTATTTTGGGTTTGTTGAAATAAATGGATCTGGAATCTACAAAAAAATTCAAAAAAATTTAAATTTGGTTTGCACAGAATGAATTTTGTATAAGAAACGATTGGCAATGTCAAAATTACCGAAAAAAAATGTTTGGGCCATTTTTGGGGGGAAAATTGAGTTTTTTTAGGTTATAAATGGATCTAGATTCTACAAAAAGTTCAAAAAAATTAAAATTTGGTTTACGCAGAATGAATTTTCTCTAAGAAACCATTGGAAATGTCAAATTTACTGAAAAAGATGTTTGGGCCATTTTTTGGGGGGAAAAGTGAGATTTTTAGGTTATAAATGGAACTAGAATCTACAAAAAAATTCAAAAAAATTAAAATTTGGTTTACGCAGAACGAATTTTATATAAGAAACTAATGGCAATGTCAAAATTACCGAAAAAAAATGTTTGGGCCATTTTTGGGGTGGAAAAGTAAGTTTTTTAGGATATAAATGGACCTAAAATCTACAAAAAAAATTCCAAAAAAGTAAATTTTGGTTTACGCAGAATGAATTTTATTTAAAAAACGAATGGCAATGTCAAAATTACCGAAAACAAATGTTTGGGCCATTTTTGGGGGGAAAAGTAAGTTTTTTAGGATATAAATGGACCTAGAATCTACAAAAAAAATTCAAAAAAATTAAAATTTGGTTTACGCCAAATGAATTTTATTTAAAAAACGAATGGCAATGTCAAAATTACCGAAAACAAATGTTTGGGCCATTTTTGGGGGGAAAAGTAAGTTTTTTAGGATATAAATGGACCTAGAATCTACAAAAAAAATTCAAAAAAATTAAAATTTGGTTACGCCGAATGAATTTTATTTAAAAAACGAATGGCAATGTCAAAATTACCGAAAACAAATGTTTGGGCCATTTTTGGGGGGAAAAGTAAGTTTTTTAGGATATAAATGGACCTATAATCTATAAAAAAAATTCAAAAAAAGTAAAATTTGGTTACGCCGAATGAATTTTATTTAAAAAACGAATGGCAATGTCAAAATTACCGAAAACAAATGTTTGGGCCATTTTTGGGGGGAAAAGTAAGTTTTTTAGGATATAAATGGACCTAAAATCTACAAAAAAAATTCCAAAAAAGTAAAATTTGGTTTACGCAGAATGAATTTTATTTAAAAAACGAATGGCAATGTCAAAATTACCGAAAACAAATGTTTGGGCCATTTTTGGGGGGAAAAGTAAGTTTTTTAGGATATAAATGGACCTAGAATCTACAAAAAAAATTCAAAAAAATTAAAATTTGGTTTACGCCGAATGAATTTTATTTAAAAAACGAATGGCAATGTCAAAATTACCGAAAACAAATGTTTGGGCCATTTTTGGGGGGAAAAGTAAGTTTTTTAGGATATAAATGGACCTAGAATCTACAAAAAAAATTCAAAAAAATTAAAATTTGGTTACGCCGAATGAATTTTATTTAAAAAACGAATGGCAATGTCAAAATTACCGAAAACAAATGTTTGGGCCATTTTTGGGGGGAAAAGTAAGTTTTTTAGGATATAAATGGACCTATAATCTATAAAAAAAATTCAAAAAAATTAAAATTTGGTTTACGCCGAATGAATTTTATTTAAAAAACGAATGGCAATGTCAAAATTACCGAAAACAAATGTTTGGGCCATTTTTGGGGGGAAAAGTTTTTTAGGATATAAATGGACCTAGAATCTACAAAAAAAATTCAAAAAAATTAAAATTTGGTTTATGCAGATGTGAGAAATATCCTCTCATTGCCGAACTTTGGGGGGGGGGGACAATTCCCCCACTGAATTTTTTTTTATCATTACTTTTGAACGGTAAGTTCGATATTTTGGTAAAAAGTTACACTTCTAGAAAAAATCAGGTCCGGTCTTAAAAAATTAGTTCGTTTTGTTCATATAAAAAATTTCACCTTGTATACGGTTTTTGAAAACTCTACTAAGGATCTTACAAAGTACACAAATAACCCAGAATTCAAATGTGATTTATGTGAAGGGCGGCTTTATTGTGGAATGCACAAAATACAACCAAGAGAGAAGCAACTACCAGATACCGCAAAATATCCAGCAAACAATTTTATTAAAGAAAATATAATTTTTCTATTTTATTGAAGCAAATATAATATACGTCTTTATTCTACAAAAGCTAGACAAAATCTACCTATTAAAACTTGAAAATCAACCTAAGCCACTGAAATTGAAAGATAAGCAATGTAATAATATATGATAAGAAAAGTTCAGAAACTAGCGGTTTGCAGTCACGTAACTCAAACAACTAATATGACCACATTTCTTTAATGTATCGCTGACAGGTGCTATGTACTTAGATATTTTACAAAATATTTTGCCGAATCTACTACAGCCAATGTAGCCATCAAGGTATGTATTTTATTATATAAAATACACGGGAACAATTCGATCTTCACAATTTTTTTTAATCAACACTCATGTTTCGCGAACACAGTAGCTTTATAAGGTAAATACATTCATTTATATATCCTTTGAGGTATGGCCCAGTTGCGAGAGAAGGATATTGACCAAAGGCTCGCACAAAATGTGATATCGATGAAACTTCGCTCTTAGGTACTTGAACTAGTGTAGAAAACGATAAAAAAATCTTAATTCGAAAACTCGCGCCGAGCCGTTGAATAAAAATATTCAGGCGAGGCGCTCGGAAAAAACTAAAGTATCTTTGCTTAAAATATACCCAAAGAAAAAAAAAAAAAGCATTTTAAAGAGGAGACTCTAAGCTTTCTCAGGAAGCCATTAGTTTTTATTTTCGAAATTGAGAAGTTAAAGGATTTTGTGTGTACACAATATTTGAGCCCGCAGGAATTTTTAATTAATATACAGTGGGTCCTATAAGTATAAAACAAAAACTCAGTATCGTGTAGTATACGTCATTGTTAACGTTTTCGAAATATTCGTCGGTGAGGACGTCGTGGGTCCGGTATAATCCGTCAGAACAAAAGCGACGCCATATTTAATTTTTAAAAGCGTAAAAATATTAATTTTAGACCCCAATACTACCGAAATGATCCATTACAACGCAATAACTTTTAATTATATATCGGAATTTGAATTATTGATATGTAATCCAATTCACCTATGCGTTATAAGTACCTGGAAAATTATAATGCTAAGTAAACAGGAAATATAAAAAACTCATTAAAACTAATGAAGCAACCATTTTAAAATAGAGATAGCCATAGTAATTTATGGAATTTTGTTTCACAAATTTACACTGGTTTATCTTTCATACTGACAAATAAAGTGGGTTATAACGCACATGCGTTATGAGTTATAACACAGACGTGAATTATGGGTTTTGGTTCACGTATGTCTTTTAAATGAGCAGCCAAAATTTAATAGCGGATTGCAGCCAAAATTTAATAGCATTGATTAAAATTATAATTTTTATTCTTTTTTTTAGGTTAGAACATGGGAAGAGGAGGCTACCACTCCAACCGGGCAGAGTTTCTCTCTGATGAAGCCATTCTTAAGTATAGTCGAAACGGAGGATGCTTCGTTACCACTAAAAAGGCTATCGCATTCGTTGTGTTTGCTTTAGCATCTCTCCTAGTAGTAATATTGTTGATGTATTATTATGGACCAGGCAAGACTACGGAAAAGGTGAGTTTTCAAAACTAATTCTAATAGATTCTACTTCAGTACAGCTCTTAGCTCCCTTTGAATTAATTCACCGCGTGACTGGATATCTTCTGATGTAAGTTTTTAAAGAGATTATTTTTTCATCTGTCTTTTACTAATAAACTATTATGATATCAATAAGACCCCTGGAATTTCCGTATCTCCATCTGAAGCTACCTTTGCCCCTAAGACGCCATTTCTAAGGGTCGTGGATTAAACCACATTAAATAATCTGGCGCCCGAGCGTTTTCCGATATAAGGCGTCACGCGTAAGAGGCAAGAAAAAGCCTTACATGTTTCAGCTTCACTGAGAAGGACCTCCTCCTACTTTAACAGATAGTAGTGTTTTCCCTGGATCTTTGTGGCTACTCCAACTAGGATTCTCATGGGCCTCAAAGGTCACTTTAGTAATTGAATTGTTTTCTGGAAGCTGTACTATGAAAGTCATTCTTATAGTACATTTTCATCCTTTTAATTATCCCTATTTAGAAAATCTGTAATTAGTTATGGACTTGGCCAAACCACTTGAGGTTTCTCGTATAATATATTCCCCCAACGTACGTAGTTTTTTAATTGTCAATATTATTATAGCAGTTAAATGAATATATTTACATAAAAACTTAAAATTATCATATTAATATTCTTAGAACACGCCAGGAAGAATAGGTAGAGTTACATAGTAAATTAACAACTGCGTTTCTTCACTTGTCAGATATATCAGTTTACTGGTATTTACTTTCTCGATTTCTAACAGTAAATGAGATATATTTCTAAGAGCTTGAGAGTGAATTTACAAATTACTTATATCTTTCAAACATCAAAGTTACCATGGCAACCCGTTTCAGTTGTATTTTAAGCTAACTAGATAGTTTAAACTTTAATTTTTCTTATGGTAATCAAGCAAATGAACTTGGAAGAGGGTGCTGTCAAATCTGTTAGATTTTTAGAATAAGTTGTACTAACACTAGAAGATACAAATGCAATAAATGTTGCTGGATCTAGTTAGAGGCCATCTTATACGGACTAGAAGATACATAACGTCACTATAATCCCAATTTTTTAATAGAATAAGGAAACATTTGTGATTATGATTATATTAGTAGCTGGTTTTGATGTTTATATTGATATAGTAGTGTTTTCCCTGTAACTTTGTGGCTACTCCATCTAGCGGTCGTCCTAAGATTCTCATGAACCTCAGGGGTCACCTTAATTGAAAATTTTTTCCCGAAGCTGTATTATAAACGCCGTTCTTATTGGCCCACCCGGTACAATAGATAAATGAGATTAGGGAATTTTGTAGGTGAAATTTTGGCAGTTCGTATAAAGGGGTTGGCAACATTTAAACAAATGTTAGATAGATAGATAGTACCGTGTCGGCCTCAACTCGCATTTGGGCGTGTAAACATGTTTAAAAACAAAATACGAGTGCACGTGATGTATTCAAATCAGTGACTAATTAGTTATATAACGAAATCGAATACCATGACCAAACTATAGACCATCCGAGTTGAAACTTACGAAATATTCTTTACAAAATGTGTGCGTTTCAGCAATTAAATTTTTTTCATTCCAAACAATTAATTTTTCAATGACCGTAAACAATTTTTATATGCGATGAATTAAAAACTTCTAGTAAATATATGATTCAATTGACTTCAATGAAATTCGCGAGTACCTTTAAAGGTCAAGGAAAAATTTTGTGATATGGGAAGTTACCACATTTGAATAATAATAATAATAATATATGCTTGCATTCCTCGATAATTGATACTTAAATTTGTATTAATACTAGAATTATTTTAAGTAAAAAATAGTAATATACGTTACAAGACTAGGGAGGAAAAGTGCCACTTTCAACCCTAAAAAGAGGGAGGAAAAGTCTATTTTCACAGGAGGTGTTAGAAAATAGCTATTTGTATTACTAGGGAAGAAAGTGCAACTTTTCCTCCAGCAGGATGTAGGTTACATATGATTTTTCCTCTTACCCACTTCTAAACCTTTTTTTGAAAATTTATTTACAGCACAAATAACGAATTTATCAATAATATACGATATAATTAAGCGCACAAGTATTATTGTTTATTAAACAAATTTATAAAACATCATCGAGGGCTTCCATTAAGAATGTATTTATTTCTTCTCTTGTAAAAGTTTTAGCTTTATTTGGTTTGTATCCGGCATTTTGACGTTTCAAATATTCGACAGTAATATCCCAAGACCTTGACAAATAGCCGACTATTTTTATTGTATCTAAATTTCGAGTTTATTTTAGGATCAATTCGTCGAGACTTAATTTTGGCATTAATAATCTGAATATTCTTTGATTATTAATGCCAAAATTGTCGAGACAAATTGTAAAATATACGAGAAATTTAGTAGCAATAAAAATAGTAGCTAATTTGTCAAGGTCGCGTTATATTTAATAAGATTATTTCCCGAGTCACCAGAGCTGGGTAAAGCACTTTTGGAAAGTGCTTCAATTACCAAGCACAAAGCACCGGACCAAATACTTTTTATTTTAAAAGTGCTTTTACTGTCAAGCACCAAGCATCAAATACTCAAAGTATTTCAAGCCCTTGAAACGTTAAAAATATTTGATAAAGCTCCAAGCTTAAAGCACTTTGAAAGTGCTTAAAGCCCTTTAAGAGTGCTTGAATCCTTTTAAATGAGCTTTAAAAATCGTTTTAAAAAAATAGAAGAACTAATTTTAAGAAAACTAGTGATAGTAAAGCTATTTTTTTATTAAAAGAATAGGAATACAAAACAAGTAGGTAATTGTGGTCGCAGGCCGCACATGAATACTGTTACACAATAGACGCAATACTACTGTTATCGAGACGCAGATTTTTTTCCAAATGTTCAAGCTGAGACTTGTCTAAGAACTTTTAAAGGTGCTTTAATTTCTGAAAAGGTTTGATTTCAATTACTTCAAATGTAATTGAAGCACTTTGAAAGTAATTGAAGCACTTAAAAGTAATTCAAGCACTTCCAGAATTCCCCGAAATGCTTAAAAGCCACAAGCATTTGTACAAAATGCTTTAATTACAAAGCACCAAATACTCTTTTCCAGAAGTAATTGAAGCACAGGGCTTGAAGCACCGAATGTGCTTCAAGCACTTTATTAAAGCACTTTCCAAAAGTGCTTTACCCAGCTCTGCGAGTCACAAAAAATTCTGTACGTACGTATAAATTATACTAGTTTTGCTCTTTACTGTCTTGGCAGGTACGTTTAATTTAATTATATTATCAATTTTTTGAAGATTTTTACTCCCGAATCTATTCATTGTTAATACTTTTTAACAAAATGTGTCAAATTTAATTCTGTAATAAACTTTAATGGCAAACTGTCAAAATTCAGATGACGCGCACCTACTATGTTTGTCGTAAAATGGACGGTATTACATAGAAAGGAATGAATGAATATATTTATAGTTTCAGAAAAAGTGCGAAATCAGTTGGATTTGTGTATTTGCTACTAAAGATCGATAATTTATTAACTATAAGCAATTTTATAATACCATTAGTATAGGTTTTATTTGAAAAATCTGAAATTTACGAGCGGCTTCGTTATTGTTGGATACCGTCCTTCAGGTGAATATTGAGGACGATGATCAAATAGCCGAATATTTACCACCAAGTGAATAGTCGCTTTATTTTGTTTTGATTGGCTGCGTCAAATCAGTTTCCAAGCACGTGATTGGTTAAAAATTGGTATTTGACAGGCAAGGGAAATAATCTATCAACTTTGGATATTTAATATCGATATTGTCCTTTATTTGTATACTTGTGCGTAGCATTGAATATTTGGACCAAAGTGTTGAATCTTTTAATGATTTTCCTTGGAGTGAAAAATATGCCAGTAAAACATTTTCTGAATAATTATTTATCTTATTGTCTTCAGCCCATTGTTTATATTGGGTATATTGTTTTTCATACCTGTCTTTAGATTTTTGTGGTAGTAATGTTAAAGACGCTACGTTGGCTTGTTCCTTAATATTAGGTGGCGTATTTGAAAATTCAAAGTCACTTGAATCGCTCTCCATTTTTCAAAAATTCAATTATATTCAATGAACGTAACGCATTAAAGTCAATCGTAGTGTTTTCCTACTGTCATTGAGCCACAGCATACTATGATAGTTTTATTCTTAAGTCAAAAAACGTATCTAAGAATCCTGAATTTAAAATCGCAGTGTTTACTGTCAGTGAGCCACAGCGTACTATGATTTTCTTATTCTTAACCCAAAAAACATATCTAATAATCCTTAAGTTGAAATTTTTATTTAAAAACCTAACGTTAAAGTAACATTCATGTTTAGTTTTTCCAGAATATAGGATAAACAAGATGTTCTAGGGTCGGAAGTATTAGTTTCCTCCCTGATGTGAGGTAGGAAAGTGTGTACTTTCTATAGGGGTAGGGGAAAAAAAGCATTTGTCGGTCCCTTACATCCAATTGTCCAGAAACGCCTCAATATTTTAATTTTTTTGGTCAAATACGTATAAATCATTGTAACGGTTTAGTGAACCATTTCAATGATATCGCCGTCATTATTAGATGAATGAAAAAATTCGACCGTTTCATTGAATAATTAATTTAGAAGGATTATTTTTTTCATCTGTCAATACAGTCAGATTTTGTGGTTTCAGCCAATAACAGCTCAGGATCCTAACCAATCATTGTGTTTTATACTGATAAAACCGCTTCTTCGTATTTGTTTCTTGATTAAACTGTGTTTACCTTTTTTGAAATGTCAAATGTAAACATTTAACAATTTTTATTATACTAAAATGTATTGCAAATCTATGTTAATAACCAAATTTCAAAATGTATTTGTAAACTAACCTGTTTTTATTATTTCAAAACGCCTTTAACATTTTTACATACC
Source organism: Crepidodera aurea (assembly GCA_949320105.2). Lineage (NCBI taxonomy): Eukaryota > Metazoa > Arthropoda > Insecta > Coleoptera > Chrysomelidae > Crepidodera > Crepidodera aurea. The sequence continues at coordinate 16,487,354 of OX439480.2, forward strand.
TCACTTTAACACTAAACTTAAAATTAATTAAATTAAGAAAGACTTCATTTCTTTCTTCTTCTTCGCTTTTATTTACGGCGCCGTTTCGCGGGGTAGCCAGTCAAAAAATCGCCTTGGTGGCCCTGTATGTAAAACTATAACAGCTCAGGTTTCAATTTAAATTGGTAAAGAAAATTTTCAATATTTGTGTGTAAAGTGTCTTTTGCATAAATGACTATGTTCTCTGTTTTTAATACAAAATGATTCAAAAAATAATCCTTTCAAATACGACTCGTCCTCTGAAATTTTATAGATTAAATTTTTGATCTTCATACTCAAACGCCTTTATTTTAGGCAAAACCACTCAAACAAACTGTTTTAAGATAAAATCACTCGTCCTGCGGACTCGTGATTTTATCAATCAGTTTGTTTTCGTGGTTTTTCCAAATAAAGCCGTTTTCGTGAAAACCAAAAATTTAATCGATAAAATTTGGAGGACTCGTGGTATTACCTTTGAATAAATAATTTTCCAATTAAGGTAATTCAAGGCTGAGTGCATTTTTCTTTGGTAATGTCTAAATAAAACATCAATATGATTATTGTAGTGATCAAAGTCTAGTGGAGAATTTTTTTCGTTCAAATAATAAAAACAATTCAAGAATCTAACTATACAGGGTGGGCCAAATTTCTGACATCGGAGGATTTTACGTCGTTGTGTTAAGAGATAAAACTGTCAAATTTTGTGTGAGCTAGTACAGTTACTGGGTGTTCCAAAAACTCGTGGCAGCGCAAACCTATATTTTTTTTAAATGGAATATACAGGGTGACCCAGGGGTGTGTGCATGCTCCATAACTTTTTTTCTACGCCAGCTATCGATTGGATGTTTTTTTTAAACCCCCCATTTTTGTTACATAATTAGATTCGCCATTAAATTGTCGATACCTAGGTTTCTTCGACTTATTTGCACTAGTTTTTGACTTATGTCAATTTATGTGTCAAAATAGCGTTGTGCAGAGATCCACAAAAAAATTCAGAACTTCAGAACTGTTCAAGATAACTTAATGAACTTTTTTCCAGTCGATTCTTTAAGCTTTAGCGCATTTTTCGAGATGTAGATGGACTCGGAGTGGATGTTCTATCGCCTACTAAGATTTTTTGAAAATGACAAATTACAAATAGCAATAACTCGACTTTTTCAAATGCATCACCCTCTATTTTATTAAATCATTGCATGGCATTTTTGAAGAGCTTTTTGCTGATATATGGTTTGTGGTGTTTATTTTGTAAAACTTGCGAGATTTATGCAAAATAAGAAATGTTTGACGATTTATTCGAGAAAAAAAGGAATCGAGTAGGCCGCTGTCGTAAAATTTGACAGATTCATACAATCTTGAAAAGAAAATGTTTCAACAAAATGAAATTGTAACAGAAACAGAAATACATTACAAAGTAAACAATTTGCAAATAATGATTAATAGGAAACATTATAAACATTTTTGATTTATAACAAATGCTCGTACTTCATGTTCTTGTAAATATTATTACTAAAATTGTTTACTTACAAAATGAAATTGCAGAGACAAAGGTCAGTTCTTCTAAAAGTTCCAAATTGTATTTATTTGTTTTCATTTATCTTAGTAGAATTTCAGGAATTATTTCATATTGATTTTATTAACATTAAAATTAAATATTTAGAAAGACTTTTGTCATATTCAATTCAAATAAAATAATAGAAAATAATAATTAAAGTAATACAGGGTGGAATGGATACATTACGCCCATGTGGTTAGCTGTGCTCACTATTAATTACCTTTTTTATCTATGGCTTCTTTAATACAGGGTGAAACAGAACTCAAATCAAGCAATATCTCAAAATTTTTAAATGGATCACCCTATAAGTCTTTTTACAATTTGTTAGTACAATTAATAAGCTTTCAAACGATATAGTACATTAAGGGTATAAGTTAATGGAAACCTGGAAATATTTTATGATAGCGGAAAAATTATGTCTTAATAATAATAATAATATTGTTTATTTGTTGTAAGTAAAAAAGATACAATAGAACAATAATATACAAATTATACTAACAAACAAATAAACTACAAGAGCCACGAAGTAAACAGGTTACTTGTTTGTAGCATGGTATGATTAAATAAAATGTGCACCCAGTAACTGTACCGGGTGGCCAAATAAGCGAGGTAAGCGGCTGTATCTCAGGACCTGCTCATCTGACAACAATGGAATTTTTTTTATTACTATGAATGTGGCCATAAAAAAATTCTGGAAATTACTTTCGAGTTCCTAGGATGGCCGCTAGGGGGCGTATTTGGTATAATAGTTCATAAACGCTTAATTCTCTCGCTTAAAGTCCCAATGAAATGGGTCTGAAAATATTGTCATGGCAATCTACGATCATTGTTGAATAAAAAACCTTGCATCAATTTTTTTGACAACTGTTAAATAAAGTGGTAGGGGAAGGTTTTACCATGAAAAAGAAAAATGCTTGTAGTGTCAGTTTGGCTTGGCCGATTTTACTGAAAAAAATTTTGATTAAAAGAGCATTTTTGGAAGTATTTTTCTATAAAAATGAAACAACAATTTATTTTTCCATTGTTCTGCGAGAGGGCGTTGATTTATAACTTACCATATTTCTTTTAATATCTCTAAAAAGTTAAATGAAATCATATATTTTTTCTTACGAAAATAAGTAGAGCATTAAAAACTAAAAATAATGGTGAAAACAGCAAAACGATATCTCTATTTATAACGAAGTTATTAACAAAAATGTTTCAAATTTTCTTGAGGGAAGCGCGTCCTCAGGCGCATTGTTCGTCCCATAAACGAGTAATCATAATCAAATAGGTCATGAACGTATTAAAAATAGTCAGTTTTTATTATTTTTAAGTTTGTAAAATGTCCGCCAGGGGGATTTAATATTTTATATTTAATAATTTGATATTTTTGCCGGAGATGTTAAGAAATAAAATCATTTTACTACATTGTTAGTAGGCTTTGGAAACAAAAACTTGTTGCTTAGCAAACATTGGGTTTAAACGTCAAAACAGCTAATAAATCAACAGCCTCGTCATTAGTAAAAGGCATTTTGAATTGAGTTAAATGACAACCAAAATGTAAAATGATCGTTTTGACGTTTTGAAGTTTTATCTCTTACTACAACGACGTAATCCTCCGATGTTAGAAATTTGGCCCACCCTGTATAAACAGACATTATCTATAAAAAAACAACTGTTAGGCCTACAAATGACAACAGGCGGTTTTTGTAGATTACATGTGTCCACAGCTTTTCAGTTTTCTTTCAAGTAGCATCGAGAAAGCACGTCTTGGGTTGGGAAAATGTCAAGTGATGATGAAGATGTGATTATAGCATACAACTTTATTAAAAGACAACGAACGAGACGAAGAGTGCATTGGTTTCATCCATACATCGAAAGAAATATAAATTGTTGATTATTTATTGCTACCAGAGAGTTATCAGATGATGATTATTTCAATCATTTTACCAAATCACTAAAAATTTTTACTAAAATTGTAAAATAAACACGTATTTGCGTCTTGCGAACAATATATTTTTCATACCATCTTAAAGTCGAGGTTTCAACGATGAAAATGAGAACTAATAAAGTTAAAAACATTTCACCAATTTAGTATAATAAAATGTTTGACGCTTGACCCATTTTTTGATAATCCCTACCTTCAAAGTATTTAAAGATATAACGAATAATTATTTTCTTTTTTATACACGTTTCCCCACCTAATTTTCGCTTCTTTTTCAGATAATAAAAGAATCAAACGACATTGAACAACTAATAAACGATACAATAAACGAAGAACAAACTAAAGAACCATTGAGATTACCGAAAACGTTATACCCTTCTCACTACCGATTGTGGGTTCATCCAATTTTAGATGAAGACAGCGACAAAAACTTCACCTTCACCGGTCGTGTTGTTATACAAGTCAATTGCACGGAAAACACGAATAAAATCATTTTGCATTACGATGATTTGAATATTTCAGAGTCCGATATTCAGATTTATATCATGAACCAGGTAAGAAAGAATTTAAATTATTCGGTAATCGTCAGGAGAACAGTCTAATATTATTTACTCAACTCTACTCCAAGTCTAGAACCTTGGATATTTTTTTTTTGGGAGGAGGGAAATGCATCATGCACACCTGTGAAGCTCAGGTAGTGTCGGACTCTTACCGACTCTTACCGTCAGAATGGCCGGAATTTTCTCATTGCCTTCGTTGTTCTGCCAGCTCCTCTGCCTCCTTCGTCTTCATCACCCCTGTGATGTAGTCGTATATTTTATCATAGCTCCGCCTGCTGTTTGTCATCTGCTTTATAATGTTGTCCGGCGTGACCCTTTCCCCGACTTCCTGCTCCACCAGCAATTTTCTGCTCGCCCATCTCCCGCAGTGGAATATGGTGTGTTCCGGTGTGTCTATGTTTGGACAGTATCTGCATGTATCCCCTTCCGTCTTCCCTATCCGCTTCGTATATGTTGTAAAACTGCCGTGTCCAGTCCAAAATTGGGTAAAGAAGTAGTTCGTCTTACGATATGGACACGCATACCACCGCCTCACATCAGGAATTAACCTTTGGGCCCACCTCGCCGTTCCAGTATGCTCCGCCCATCTCCTTTGCCACTCCCCCATGCAGGCCTCCCTCGCCTCCTCTCTACTTCTTCCATCCATGGTCATACACCTCTGCCTTATCAACAGATCCATCGGGAGCTGTCCAAGTAGTACCAGCAGACTGGATATTGGCGCCGTGCGATATGCGCTTGCGCATCTCAGTAGACCCTTTTTTTGTGCACGCTCCAACATGCTCCTGTACCGCTCTACTCGCATTACGCCACTCCAGACCGGGGCTGCGTAGAGGATCGCGGAGTAGACGACCCCCAAGAGTAACTTCCTCTTCCCTGAGCTGGGTCCGCCTATGTTGGGTAATATTCTTGTTAGCGCCGACACGCATCGGTCCGCTTTCTCCGTTATCTTCCTGACGTGTTCGCCGAAATGACCATTTTCCCCTATCCATATCCCTAGGTATTTTACGCTTTTCTTTGGAACGATTTTTATTCCATTCAACGTAAACCGGATTCCGTCTCTATTCCTTTTACCTCCCATTATTACGGCTTCTGTCTTATGTGGGGCGAGTTGCAGGCCATTGTCCTCCATCCATTGCTCTATCTTGAGCAGTGCTAAATCTGCTTCTTCCATAAGATCCTGTTTTGTCCCCACAATTAGCACCAAGTCGTCTGCGTAAGCAACTGTTCTGCATCTAGAGGATATGTTTAGTAGAAGGACTGGGTCGTATAACACATTCCACAACGTAGGGCCCAAGATCGATCCTTGCGGAACACCTGTGGTGATTTTCTTTTCAAGTCCCTTTCCCACTGTGATCGTTCTCTCTTTAAAGTAATTTTGGACTATATTTATTAGGTAGCTGCTTATGCCTATCTGTCCAAGACTGCCAATTATTATGCTCCACGTTGCTTCATTGAACGCGTTCTTAACGTCCAGCATTATTAAGGCACTCCATCTCCCTATTCTGTCCGCCTCCTCCATGACCCTCAGCACTGCCTGAACTGTCGACCTCCCCTTACGGAAGCCATATTGCTCACTGGATATACCATGTTTCCCATTTAATTCCTCTTCCAGTCTATTCCTGATTATTGCTTCGTATAGCTTGCCAATGGTGTCGAGTAGACATATGGGTCTGAATGCAGATTGATCTGGAACGTTTCCCTTTGGTATTAGAACCACGCTAGCTCTCTTCCATTGGACCGGAAATTGTTGGACTTTTATTAGCTGGTTTAGCATATTCAGCATCAGGTCTGATAATTCTGTCACTGCGATTTTAATGGTCTCTGTAGTAATTCCATCCTTCCCAGGGGCTTTTCCGTTCTTCAATCCTTCCGCCGCTTTGCACAGCTTCTCTTTCGTAATTGGTGGGGGTTCCTCTATTATTTATTACTTGTCTATTTATGCGGTCTGTTATTGTGGGAAAAAGTCCGTCTATTACTTCGAATTTCTTTTCTAATATCAGATTATATGGCGGCGTAAGCTTATTCCAGTGTTTCATCATGATCTTATAGGCGTTACCCCAGATGTCCTCCTCCAACTTATCGCATAACTCAATCCAGCTTTTTTTCTTGGAAGTTTGTATTACCTTTTTCATCTCTCTCTTTCTTTCCTTATAAACCTCCTCCAGTACCTCTATCTGCTCTTCGGCTATCCGCGATTTCCTCGCTCTTGTCACGATCCTCCTTGCCTCATTAAGACTTCCCTTTTTCTCCTCAACTTCCCAATTCCACCAGTAAGGCATACTTCTGTTGTCCCTTCTTCTCTGTACTTCACATTCCTTTTGCAACTTTCCCATCAGGTTGGTGAAGGTTTCCACGTCTACATCTTGTATACTTGTTTCCATTCTTTTCATGGCATCTTTCATCTTGGCCCAGTTTACTAGAGGGCGACCTTCCCTCCTGTTTGCGGGTGACGCAACCTTTGATATTAGGACGTTTAATTACACTTGGTCTAGAATAATCGAGACACCATCGACACCATTCAGCTAGCGGTTATTTCAAATTCATCCGCAGTACAAGCAACAAATCTCAAATTTATCTATAAAATACCAAACTTTTCAGGTAGATCTAGATGCACAAGCTTTGAAAACCGACGATAAATCAACCGAACCGCATAATATTACACGCCGAGATGTTACCGAAGGTCAAGAAGTTGACATTTCAACACCAACACCTACAACAACACCACCACCTGACGCTGACACAACTCAATCAATAGATACAACAACTACCGAAATTACCGAAACTGTCCCAGAAATTTCGACTGAAAAAATTGTTCTCAGAACTGAAAAGATCATACACAGAGTCGTTATGGTTGAGAAGGATGATGAGAATTTCAAGCTAAAGATTTCTTTAGCCGACGTTTTGGAAAACGGGAAAAGTTACGTTATCGATATTAAATTTTCTGGAGAAATTTTAGAAAATCTCGTTGGCCTCTATAAAACTAGTTATGTCGATTTAGCTGGAAATACAAAGTAAGTTATTTTATGAAGGTATACTCACTGTAAACTCGCAGGTTACAATACAGTTTGTTGAAAATTCAACATAATACGCCGTCACTGGCAAAGAGTAATAATAAAATAAAGATTCTTATCCCAACGAAACGTTTAAAATCCAACACAGGTTTTTTCCATTATAGGTGGCTCGCCACTACACATTTGCAGCCCCTCTACGCGAGAAGAATTTTCCCATGTTTTGATGAGCCATATTTCAAAGCACCTTTTGAAATCAGTGTTGCTAGAAGAACCAATATGACTGTTTTATCTAATATGCCATTGAAAAGCTCAGAACCGATGTAAGATGTTTTTATAGCAGACATTCTGACGCCAACAGTTTTTCTAAAATCTACTATAATTTTAGGACAAACAATTCGGGCTGGGTATGGGACCACTTCCTTCCCACGCCACCAATGTCGACCTACATCGTTGGGTTCACCATCAGCGACATGAAGAGCATCACCGCGAACAACGTGCCAGGCCCTGTGGTCAGAGTTTGGGCACCAGAGGGTGATCTACCTAACGCTCAGTACGCTCTGGACGTTACCATGGAGCTTCTACCTTTCATGGAAGAATATTTCGATATGCAATATCCATTACCGAAATTAGATTTGCTAGCTATACCCAATTTTGGTAAGGCCGCTATGGAAAACTGGGGGATTATATCTTTTAGGTAAGCATAGAAATAGACGTACTGGGATTTTTCATCAAATTTTTGTTTTTCAGAAAATCTTCGGTACTTTTCGATGCTTCCTCTACAAGTATTAAAACGAGAAGCTACATTTTAGCGAAGATAGCCCATGAGTTGGTACATCAATGGTTTGGTAATCTGGTAACTATGGAATGGTGGTCTGATCTTTGGTTAAACGAAGGTTTGGGTAGCTTTGTGTCAGAAGTAGCCATAATAACAGTAAGCATTGAGTTCTATATTGTTTTAAAAAAAGATTTTAAAACTATATTTGAAAAATCTTACTATATTTTTTCAGTTAAGACCAAAATGGCATGCTTATAGCAGTATCAAGGTCCGAGATACTTACAACACTCTAAACTTTGACAGTTTGAAATCGACCAAGAGTATACAGGGTGAAGTACTCACTAACGCCCAAATAGAACAAGTTTTCGACAACCTAATTTACCAAAAAGGCAGCAGTATACTGAAAATGTTGAATTCGACTTTATCTCAAGGCGTTTTCAAGAAGGGCTTACAACATTTCGTCAAAAAATTGTAAGCAAAAGAAGATTATAACTATTAATCGCATACAGAGTGAGAATTTATTACATTGTTATATTTTTCAGTGCATACCAATCGGCTACTCAAGACGATCTCTGGTCTCTATATACAGTGACTGCTCAAAACCAAAGTTTGATTCCAAGCACGGTAACAGTCAAAGATCTCATGAATTCTTGGTCGATGCAAAGTGGATATCCATATATAACCATCGACAGAGATTATAACACTAACGTAGCAACTATCAACCAAACCAAAATGACTGAAGGTTCAAATATAACATCTGACGAACTTTGGTATATCCCTATAACGTATAAAACGAAAACTGATAGCGAAATCAAAGAAATATGGTTGGAACACACCAGAGAAACTACTTTGAATTTGAGCGAGATGGCGAATAGCACCTGGATCTTGGCAAATATTGAAGAAACTGGTAAGAGAGATTTAATTAAAGGTGACTAGGCTTTCTACATGGCTTAATGACTACTATAGCCAGGACCAACGGTTTTACTATCCGAGTCATGGTAGATTGCCGATATTGTGAACCAGTTGGGGGACGGAAACCGCTGTGTTATCATACCCACCTTGTAAAAATAAAACTAGTTAACGAGTTGATTTATTTTTAAGGTTTCTACAGAGTCAACTACGATACCCACAACTGGAAACTACTTATCTATCAGTTAAGAACAAGTTCAAACCAAATTCCGATAGCAACCAGAGGACAACTCATCGATGATGCTTTTGCTTTGGCCGAAACAAGTAAAATCAACTATACCATAGCTTTCGACCTAGTAAAGTACCTCTATATAACTGAACCAAACTATATTCCTTGGTACGCTGCTCTAAGAAATATGGAAGAACTTCGAGCAATCATTAGGTAAGTGGTTAACTTATTTTTTTGCTAAGCAAACCTTTTTCTGACCCATTTTTTTTAGTAACTACGAATATTCCGGGCTCTACGACAATTTTCTGCTGAAATTGGTGAAGCCGATGTTCAACGAACTGGGAACAGATACCAGAGTATACGATACCCAAAACGAAAAACTGTTAAGACTTCACATAGTGACTTCAGCTTGCAAATTAAGATACGGGAAATGCATCAGTTGGGCTAGAAACGAATATTTCAGATGGATCCAGATGGCAGATCCGGATATAGCCAACCCTATATTAGTAGACTACCGCTATATTGTACAATGTACAGCTATAAAATCTGGAGGTTTGCTCGAATGGGACTTTTTATGGAACAGAACGTTATCGCCTACTATAGCTCCGGTGGATTTGCAGACAGCCTATCAAAGTTTGGGATGCACTTACGATCCGTGGCTGATAAATAGATATTTGGAATATTCCTTGGCGGGAAATATCAGCTTGGAAAACGTACCCTACGTTTGGCAATCTATAAATCACCCTGTGGGTGTTAGAACGGGATTCCAATTTCTGAGATTAAACTGGGATAGGATTTATAAGAGTTACGAAGAAGTTTATCTCGTTTTTAATACTATTTTCCATGATTTCTTGGGGAAATTTTCAACTGAAGCAGATCTAGAAGATGTAAGTATTAACCATTTATTGAAAAAGCTTTTATTTTTATCGGGACAAACAAATTTCGTTGTAAGAAAAATTTCCATACATTTCTGAACTTTTACTCAGTCGCGAGTTGGAGGTTTGCTCCATTGTTAACAACATTCTCGCGATCACCACTTTCCAATATGTATGAGGACCCAGCAAACAATGAATCTCTGGCCTTGGTGTCTGGATGCTTCGTTTTGCTACCGGAAAGCAGCGCTTCGTCGTAATCTTATTTAGTATCGCTCAGTCTCTTGTCCAGTTAACATCGTAACAAAGTCTTCACTCACATCTCGTATAGTTCGAATCGCACAAATCGATGTGATCGAATATTTGCAACTTCAATTTCAAAATTCATTTTTTTAAACATTCACTTCAGTGAATTGCTCAACTAGTTGAGGTATCACACTAGTTATTTATAATTAACTTATAGTTCATGTTATTACCTGTTTTTATGTGTTGTTCTTGTTCTTCGTTAAATAAAATTTAAATAAAAGGTGTTATGAAATTCCTAATGTTTTATTGGTGATACTGGAGAGAAGGGAGAAAGAATTCTTGTACCTATATATACAGTCCACATTATTGAAAGTATAAATACCCCTATACACATATATAATAATTGAATAAAATCGATGTGTAATTCGTTTCAAGCTCACCCTTTTCTACAATCTGGTCAATCAGATGTTCATCTACATTCGAAAATTTGCATTTTTCCGCTTGATTTCTAAGTCTCAAGATAAGTTTTCCAATTCCTTCTCCTTCTTCCTGTTTTATAAGGCGAAATATGTGCCTTTCATAGACTTTGCTGTGCTTAGGTAAAAAGTATTCGTAGACATTCACTCCATCCTCCGGATCGATGTTTGCTCCTGGTATATTGTAAAATATCTCTTGTAATCCTGGTCCACCTTGATGTAGGAGGTTGGCCCTTTTTTTCACGGAGTTATTAATGTCAGCAGCTTCGATGTAAATTGAGAATGCTCTTTTCCATTTTTCCCAACGAAGACCCACTGAACGAATGTCTCCTTCGACATCGAATTGGGCCAGGTTAGTAGTATTATTCGGATTCATGACACCTAGAAAATAGCTTTTTTTTCAATTCATACTAAACCCCCTTTTTTTTACTTTGATTTACTGACCATTTGGTCTTCGGATCCTTTGATCCAGGTCTGTGACCTTCAGACATTTCGTCTACTTAAGTTTACACTCTACGGCCCGTGGCCGTCCTGACCCTTTGGTCTTCGGATCCTTTGATCCAGGTCTGTGACCTTCAGGCGTTCCGTCTACTTGAGTTTACACTCTCCGGCTCGTGGCCGTCCTGACCCTTTGGTCTTCAGATCCTTTGATATAGGTCTGTGACCTTCACTCTCTCTCCCTCTCTCTTTTTTTTATTGTCCAGTTCAATTTTAATATGTTTCACTCACCTTTCGAGTGTAGTTTTCCACAAGATTCAGAATCAGGTGATTTTCTCGTACGTGGCATACGTGCCTATATTTTACTCAACAAAATTGGAACTGGGCGAATGCAATTCTAACAAATAAATAACACTCCAAATTATTTTCATCCGTCGGCAGTGTAATATGCTTTGTTCTGTATATTAAATAAAAGACTATTCTCTCTTCGATCATCTACACACTAATGAATCATGATCACCCAGCGCTGGACACAGCGTCACACACACACCATGATTCATTCGTGCCGTATAATCCGTTTATTGAGGTATCTGTATACTACACCCAGCAAACAATGAATCTCTGGCCACAAGTATAGTAGATACAGTAGTTTCACTTCGGTCAATTTTTGGTTGTAATTTTCAATACGCAGAGCCAGGAGTTGCGACTCCTGGCTCTGCGCAAACGACGAGTTTAAGAACGGCAGGCTCTCCTTCCATATGTTGCGAGTCTAGGGTCTGCGCAAACGACGAGTTTAAGAACGGCAGGCACTCCTTCCATAGTTGTCACATTTAAAAAGTAGGGATCTGATCGGGATCGTGGCGGGGAGAAATGTCATTACTGTCAATAACAGGCGGTTATAGGGGGGTGGGTGGCTCAGCGGTAGAGCACTGGACTCATAATCCAAGGGTTGTGGGTTCGAATCACACCAAAGGCAGAAATCTTTTTCTGATTTTTAATTAATTAAAAATTTAGAAATTGATTTTCATATACCAGGTGTGATTCCTCACTCGACCATTCACTGTTGGGTTCTAATTAACAGTGCTGTTCCTAAAGTGGCGCTGGGAAACAGTAACAAAGCCTACACAGAACACGAGGCTAATGGCCATAGTAGTCGATGCCGTTGACACAGAAGTAAAAAAAAAAAAACAGGCGGTTATAAAAAATGAAACTGCTGGACACCAACATCAAAGGTACCGACGCTTAGTAAGACTACTGTATCTACTAAACTGTGCTCTGGCCGTCTTCTGGCCATGCTGGCAGTATGATAGCCGCGACAAAGCTACATCGGCATAATGATGGCCCAGTCTATGGGTCGTTCGAACGACTCCATATTGGATTTGACTTAACCATGCTCCGGTACCATGTTAGATCACCTAAAATTTTGTTATATTTGCTTTATTTTAATTTTTTTTTTGGAAAATATTTTTTTTTTAATTCGTTATTGTTTTGTTTCTAGCTCACCACCTTCTACAAAATACATCAAAATGATTTGAAAACTATTTCTGGTGTTCTTCAGAGTACTGTCGATAGAATTAAAGTGAGAATTAACTGGAAAACGAGGCATTTGGAGTCTGTAGTAAACTGGTTGAAAAAGAACAGATATTAGTGATAAAAAAATAAAAAAATACAGGATCGCACCGACGCAAGATAGTTAAAAGGCATAAAGCGTTATTTTGGTAAGACAGACTACAAAGATTTTATAAAAAAATAATAAACAAAAACTAATTAACTAAGAATAATGAATGTCAAATATAACGGACTGTTAGTTCGTCTTTTCAAAAACTTTTGTATTTTTAAAATATTTAAATGTTTTACGCAAATATTAATCCTAAATTTTTTTCTATTTGATTTCACGTTAACATGTCAGGTCTTCCTTTGCTTTTCTTCTGTACTCTTCGTATATTTGTAGATCCTTTCTTATCCCAGCTCTTAATGATAAAAAAAATTATATTTATAAACTCACTCATTTACTATAAATACTAATTTCTCCTTGATTGTAACGGTTTTAATCATGGATTTATCGTATGCGTGAACAATACTTATAATATTTTATAGTTTACTTATATTGTTACCAAAAATTATTTTCCTGGCAAACTCACTTATTTTATAGGGTGTTAGGTAAATGCCCCGATTTTAATTTTTACACAAATAATAATTCTAAATACATCAACTACTTTCCCGAATTTTTTGAAATAGAAATCTTAAATACCCAATGTAGTCTTTGAACTTTTCCAAAAAGCAAATTAATTTTTAAAAATCTGAAATACAGGGTGTTGTTTTGAGGTTACCTGAATATCTTAATTTTTTCCAAAGCCGGACCTGGCTTATAAATTATTTTATTGCGTCCGACATTGAAGACGCCTACTAAATAAAAAGAAAACTTTATTGTATCCGTATTGACCAATAAAATACCTTGTATAATATACAGGGTGCGCCAATTATTTCCACTCGATCTCTAGCACCGAAACTAAAAGAGATATCAACAAGATTTTTTATAGGGGTAGACAGTGTCATTCGGACCACAATTTTAAAATATTTTGATATATACAGGGAGGCTAATTTTTGTGGAATGAAAATTAATTTGGTTTTTTTAAATTGAATACCCTGTATGCGATTATGTCTTCTGATTCTACTTAATATTAGATTTACGGTAGTTTTTTGTATTTGTAAATCCGAGGCGGCGTTGACAAGTTATTCCTATTTAAGCAGATTTAATGAAAAAACAGCACTTCAGAAATATTAGCACAAAAACCACATTTTTTAAAAAATTCCTCAAAAAAGCTACTATAATGTAAATGAAACATGCACCTATCACAATAATCACACAACATCTTCACCTGTTGCACAGGATGTTTGCCGATGGCGTGCCAATAGTCTAGTTTTCAAATTGCAATAACTTAATTTTTTCAAATGGGACACCCTGTATATTTTTCTTCAGTTAGAAGCTCTCCCTAATACGCATTAAAAAAATATAGGGTTTTGCACATCTAACTTTACTATTTACTTTAATAATTGACGTTAAGTGACAAACAACATATTTTACACAATTTTTAATAAGTACAAAATTTTACAAAGTTTAATCGTAAGAAAACTACAATAGTAAAAGTTAAAATTTATAGTAGGTGTTCAAAATGTCTTCCATTTTCATTTATACATTTTCTTGCCCTTTTTTTCATTGATTTACGCACATCTCTTAGCATTGCAGGGGTCACCTGTCTAAATGCTGCAGTAATTCTTTCTTTCATATTTTCTTTTGTGGTAACCTCTTCTCTGTAAACAATATTTTTAATAAAACCCCACCAGAAAAAATCGCACGGTGTAAGGCAAGGCGATCTAGTAGGCCAATTTATAGGTCCTCCCCTTCCTATCCAACGATCCTGAAACCAATTGCGAACATCTAATAGGTAATGTGGTGTGGCACCATCTAATTGAAACCACATTCCGTTGCGATAATTTTTTCTTGTGGGGTTTTATTAAAAATATTGTTTACAGAGAAGAGGTTACCACAAAAGAAAATATGAAAGAAAGAATTACTGCAGCATTTAGACAGGTGACCCCTGCAATGCTAAGAGATGTGCGTAAATCAATGAAAAAAAGGGCAAGAAAATGTATAAATGAAAATGGAAGACATTTTGAACACCTACTATAAATTTTAACTTTCACTTAAAGTAAATAGTAAAGTTAGATGTGCAAAACCCTATATTTTTTTAATGCGTATTAGGGAGAGCTTCTAACTGAAGAAAAATATACAGGGTGTCCCATTTGAAAAAATTAAGTTATTGCCATTTGAAAACTAGACTATTGGCACGCCATCGGCAAACACCCTGTGCAACAGGTGAAGATGTTGTGTGATTATTGTGATAGGTGCATGTTTCATTTACATCGTAGTAGTTTTTTTGAGGAATTTTTTAAAGAATGTGGTTTTTGTGCTAATATTTTTGAAGTGCTGTTTTTTCATTAAATCTGCTTAAAATAGGAATAACTTGTCAACGCCGCGTCGGATTTACAAATACAAAAAACTACCGTAAATCTAATATTAAGTAGGATCAGAAGACATAATCGTATAGAGGGTGTTAAAATTTAAAAAAACCAAATTAATTTTCATTCCACAAAAATTAGCCACCCTGTATACATCAAAATATCTTAAAATTGTAGTCCGAGTGACACTATCTACCCCTACAAAAAATCTTCTTTATATCTCTTTTAGTTTCGGTGCTAGAGATCGGGTGGAAATAATTGGCGCACCCTGTATAAGTTATACAATATTATACAAACTTTTAAATTACATATAACACCCTGTATAGTTTATTTATTAGTAAGTGTATAATTTGTTGAAACATTTAATTTAATGAACTTTTTATTGTATTATAGACCAAGCTTTATATAATATTGTACAATTTTAAAAAATATATAGAAATGGATAATAGGAAAAAATAGTTTTGCTGTAGAAGTTGTGATATACCTAGTAGCTTTTTTTTAATTATTTCACATGATACTTATATCTTTTATTTATTATGTAATTTGATTTTTGTTATTTTTACACTAGTACGTTATAAATAAAATATTTTTATCAATGTTATGATGAATAAAACTCATGTAACTATTGAAGTTTAATTTAATGAAATTTTTACATTTTGAATATCAATTATAACGAATGACTGTTTATATTATGTACTTAATTATTTTCTGATAGAAATATTTTATTACGATTTTTTGCTGATGTACCATTAATTATATGTAAAGCATATTTTTCTCATAATTATATATCTAGATGTAGAAAGTGTGCACTTTGATGTATTGTAAATTTATTTAAAAGTACCTAATAATTATTGTTATAACAAAATGTTTTTATCGTTTAAGCGAAAATTGTAAAACTTGTAAATAAATATTTATTGTTTACTTTATTAGTTTATTCTACCGCAAATCCTTATTTATGGGACATATCCCTAGATGGCTCTTTACAAATTTTTATGTGAAACACTGTAATCTGTAGTTTTAAAGGAATCCGCTAGGTAGTGCGCTGGTAGGACTGTTTATTGTACGCCTAGACATGTTTACAAAACAATTGAATCTACAGGGTACTTGCCAGAAGAGCTGCTTCAAATTGTTGTTTTACAACGGAATGCTTACTTTGCCAATCCCGAAAATGTACTTTTGGCTATGGTAACTGATGCAAGAAACCCTATCCGAGAGCTGGGCTTTAGGCGTATCAAGAAGTCAAAGCAAGCAATTTCTGAAAGTACACCAGTACACTGACTCCTCCTCCACTGTTAAGAACATTGACTAATGAAGAGATCAAACAGTTTGTGAGCAATGTTATGAGTGTAAATGCTTTCCCATGCCTACACAGGAAGTTGAAAGATGCGTTAAGCTAGTGACCGAAGCTTCAAGTAAAGTGTGTGGAGACAGTTCCGGAGACGGCCGCTATATTAGAACCACATTACTGTCACGCTCAGCGATCCAACTTTTTCACACAAATCCAAATTTCGATGTTTATCGATAGATCACGGTCACTAGCTTAACGCATCTTTCAACTGCTTTTGTAGGCATGGGAAAGCGTCTACACTCATAACAGGCTTGAAGCCATTGCTCACATACTGTTTGATCTCTTCATTAGTCAATGTTCTTAACAGTGGAGGAGGAGTCAGTGTACTGGTATTCCATTTGATAATTTATCTTTCTGATAGAGTCACTTTCAGATATTGCTTGCTTTGCCTTCTTGATACGCCTAAAGCCCAGCTCTCGGATATGGTTTCTTTCATCAGTTACCATAGCCAAAAGTACATTTTCGGGATGGGCAAAGTAAGCATTCCGTTGTAAAACGGGATCAACAATTTGAAGCAGCTCTTCTGGTAAGTACCTTGCAGATTCAATTGTTTTGTAAACATGTCTAGGTCCATCTGTGAATTTGTGGTTTATTTTTATGACAAACCACATAGGCATATAACATTTGAGAACGAATGTGACAATCTCTCTCAGATTTTCAGAAGGGCTTGACAAACTGATGTAGAAATCTTGAATGTGACATTGGGCCAGGATCACGTACTACGAAGTTTTCTGAACAATGTGCTGACTTGTTGTCAGCTTTTGGAATCTCACAATCAATAGGATTAAAATCATCAACTGGTAGTCTTTCACAATTAGGAAGTGCCTTCCCAATCGGTCCGGAATATCCTATTGGACCTGTTGTATTTCCATTTAAGTGTTGGAAAATGTGGCGGAATGGAAGTTCGTTTTAATGGAGAAGACAAATACTCCCACTTCCCACAAGTATCTCTAAGTCGTATGATGCACTAGTGCAACAAAGTAAAACTTTTAACACAGTTGAGAGTGCAAAAAGTAGTAACTTTTTGCACGATCGTAGAAAAAAAGCTTTTTTCGAACCACCCTAATATTGAAGGCAGTGGCGTGCTCATTAATTTTTGAAAGGGTTAAGGACGAACCCAAATAAATAATAAATTATTTTTACAATAAACTAAAAACTTTTTCCTTTCGTCGAATCTTCCATCTCAGATTCGTCAGATGCACTGTAGCTACCGCTATCGTAAGCAAAGTTGATAATGACTGTTTCAATATTTTATTCAAGCCGTTGGTCTATGTCCCACATTTTTTGTTCTTCCTTCAAAACGTGCTTGATGCATTTCTTCCAGTTTTCTGCAGTGACGCTTTGAATGGCTTCCTTAAGAGGGGCGTCGCGACAGGTATGCCAAAGTACAAACACCAAAAATCCCCATCTTTATCTTTCTCTTTTATCACTGTCTTTCTGCAATAATGAAGAGAGATAGATATCTTAAGACTTCAGTGAATCTCCTGTATGCTAGGTGGCGCTGCTAGTATTAAAATATAATATATTATTTGGGATATCTAAGGAATCTGAGAGAATAAATTTTCTTTATTTTTACGGTTAGTCTTGTCGCAGAGAGCGCTAATAATCCATTTGTCATGAGTTCGATACCGGCTTCAGCCACGACAGAAATTTTATTTTTTATTTTTAGGAAATTTCATTTTTTTTGTTTACTATTTTTTTTTTAGCATCAAAATAGAGTTTATATTTTATTAATTTAATTAATTTTCAATTATTTTCGTATAAATCCGTTTATTTTAATATGAATAGCGCTGCCACGCGACTAATCTCACTAAATACATCAGATAAGAATGGAGCTCGGAAAATAATATTTCTAACATAAAAAAATATTTAAACATGAATGGATTCATACGAAAATTGAGAATTATATAAATGTATAATCTTTAGGGTGAAGCAAGAATTTTTTTAAAAAATGAATTAATAAATAATTGGCAGCCCCAAACGCAAAATGTTTTTATCAATATCTATTTGTTTAAACAATTGCAGAATACATGAGTTATCGACACAAAAAACTGCGTTCTATGAACAAAATGCAACATTGTAACCACAATAAATTATCTGCAAGTCCTTTTATAAAAAAAATTGTTAATGTTGGAACATTAATTTGTATATAACAATTGAACGGTTACAGATAAAAAATCGCTGCAAGTCTTAAACCATGGGTTACGATAAATTGTTCATGTTTCATCCCTTGAAATTTTTTTTGTCCGTGTCACTGCTTTCGTTAAAAAGTCCAAAAAAAAGGGTTCCTGAGCCAAGAAGAAATAAATTTAAAATCATATAATAATTCAAAACCTGGAATAATTTCTTCAGATGAATATGACAGATAAGAAATATTAGAATATTTGCATAAATAGAGTTTTTACATACCAAGAATTTAACTAGATAACAAGGAAATTCTTGTGTCCGTTTTGTTGACAGTATTGACCAAGGCATTCTAATTAGGTGAATTAATATTTTTAATGCATGGGTACATTATATCTATCTTTAGACTTATAAACCATAATGAAAATTCTTGGCCAGCTAGCTATTGACATGTTCTAGTACTTGCATTTATTAATCATAAATTTATTTCAGATTTTCAGTTCGAGTACTTGCATTTATTTCATATTTTCAGTTTGAGTACTTGTATTTATTAATCATAAATTTATTTCAGAATCTTATTTCTAGTACCGAGTACTTGCATTTATTAATCATATATTTATTTCAGATTCTTATTTCTAGTACTTGCATTTATTAATCATAAATTTATTTCAGATTTTCAGTTCGAGTACTTGCATTTATTAATCACAAATTTATTTCAGATTCTTAGTTCTAATACTTGCATGTATTAATTGTAAACTCATTTCTTTAATGTTAACTTTATTGTAAATCATTAAATATTATAAAATCATTTTTGTAAGAAAATAAATTGAACAATTAATAATTATTTCTTTATTTTAAAGTACCTAATTACAGTTATTCACTAAAACAAAAACAAAACAATACACTATGAAAAAACTGCATTGCTTTTTAGCAATGGACAAAAGACATAATAGCAAATAGTGTGTAACAAACCTACATCAAGAGTCCCATGGACGGGTTAATATGTGAGACATACTGTAAATATTAATTTCTGCAAATGTCTGTGATTCCCAACTATGCAGACACTATTTTGAATGCACGAATAAAAATCACAAAAAACTGTTATAGTTGAATTGCACATTCTCCATATTACTAATCACTAATTTTGCACACTTTCACACTTCCTTCGAATATGCATAAAAATTGAAGATTTTTTGAACAGCCTCTCGAGAATGGAATTTTTGTTCGTGGAAATATTTTTACCCGTTATAGCTTACACCTTGGAATAGGACATCTCCATTTTTCAACAAATTTTAAGGAATAATAAACATATTAATCATTTAGTGGAAGGTGTGCTTTTGCCAATTTGTGATCACCAATTTTAAAGTGAAACATGTCCTACATGAGGTATACGGCATTAATTGAAATACTTTAAATTGAAGAACTGGTTTTAGTTAATACTAATTTACTCATTAAAAAAAATTGCAAAACACACGAATAAATTAGCAAACATAACCTAAAAGGTCAGTTCTAAACATCTAAACTTTCTTTCTTCCTAACTTCGTATTCGTAAAACTGGTTGCATACATCGTTCAAAATAAAACCAAAAAGCGCCACTGTCTCAAAGTGTCAGGCGGAAAACGCCTGAACTATGGAAAGAGAAAATCTTACTGGGATATAGGCAACTTACATAAAAAAAAAATTTCTGGAGAGTTAATCTCAAAAATTATAAAGTTTTGCGAATTGGTATTCTCGGAAATTAATTCTGTATCCTTCATTTAGGACATCTCCTTTTCACGTTAAAATTGGTGATCACAAATTGTCAAAACTTTCAAAAACACACCTCCACTAAATGGCTGATATCTTTTTTATTAATCCTTAAAATTGACTCAAAAAAGGAGATGTCCTATTCCAAGGTATAAGCTATAACGGGTATAAATATTTCTACAAACAAAAATTCCGTTCTCGAGATTAACTCTCCAAAAAATCGTCAAATTTTTATGCATATTCAGTATTGCCAACTGAAAACGAGGTCGGCAGTGGCAAGGCCCCTCTTAAGGTAATTTTGTACATCCGCTATTTTAAATGTCCTGTTTTCTCGTGCTACTTGTCCTTTTACTTGTCCCAGATTAAATTCGCAGTGGTAAGGAGGTAATGCGGTGATTTTTGGCCGTTTGGGGGGTTGGGTTACCTCCAAAAGAATTTTAACCACCGCCATTATGTTCAACAACCTCGAAAACGGGGGGAAGAAATGTTGCTTAAAATATTTGTATATTTTCCGACACTAATATAGGCCAAATAAGATTTTCGACGTTTAAAAAATCTCCACCTTCGGCGGCCGGTATCTCAAAATCCTTTCATTTTTTATCGCGCCCATGGAGAATGATACTTTTCAACAGGTTTGAGCGAGATTGAGTGAAACCCAATTCCCATTTAAAAACTGCGGGGTCCTTTATAGCATTTACGCTACAACTTCCAAGCAAGCTATTTAATTTAAGGGTGTAGACGAATCAAGTATTTTCGCTATGTCATAGCGGCAGCGTCGTGAAGTGTTGCCAACCTTTAACAGTTAATTTCCGCTGCGCGTTAAGTTTAAATCGTATTTGCTGAGTTGGTAAAGTTGGCAGCTTTTGTGGTTCAGTGACGGCCCTCTGGTTGATCAATTTATTCTTTTTTTCTTTTACTTACGCTAGTGAGAGCTTCGGAAGATCTATTTCTTCCAGTTTTTCTTATTATTTACTGGAGTTTTCTATTTTCTTTCCTTTTTTCGGGCCCATCTCTAGAATACCTTAAAACCTTATCTTTTTACGCCATTTTTCTTCCTATTTTTTCTTACTTTTTTAGCCCGTATTCTTAATTTATTTACAACATTAATAATATTTTCTATTTCGTACAATTAGCCACAATCATTCAACCTACTAAATGTATTTATTTCGTAGGCATTTCCGATGTTACCTCTAAATGAAAAAAATATTGTGAAAGTGAAATCTTGTGTGAACAAATTAAAATATTTTAAAGAAAAGTTGCAACCATAAATTGTATTTATTATTTGTGGTGATAATAAGTAGTTAGAAAATTAATTTTAAAATATATATTTTTTAATATACAGGGTGCGGCAACATTGCTATACTGTATTTGAAAATCAAGAGAGAGTAAATTCCCAGAATAAAAAGTAATTCGGTATGCAAAACTATAGTACAGTACGTGCGGTAAAACTTCAATATTTGTAATGCATTCTAAATTGTTTTTGTTAATTTCAATACAAAATTTATTAAATTTCTTGGACTATCACATTATTTTATGATCTTTCATTGTTACTACAGTAGGCCTAAGAGGATTAACGTGCGTCATAGGCGTAACCAGAATAGAAAGGGATAATTGTTATTTAACGACCTCCGAATGGCAACAGCTTCTAATGACAGATATTTTGACTTAAATAGTTTCTAGAAATGCAGTTATTTGATTTTCGATAAACGTGACAAATAGTAGTGACTAAAAATGGAAGCAGTTTGTGAGTATACGCCAGTGAAAAAATTAAAACTAGACCATTTATCGCTCAATGAAAAGAGTGCTGTAGTGAATGTGTACCACTATTTTAAACATCAAAATCCCTCAAACACTATTGACAGTGTAGTTGAAACAACATCTAAGGCAATGGGATATGGAAAATCTACAATATATAGAGATCTAAAGGAGGAAAAATCAGGTGGAGTAACCTCACCAAAGCCGAAACCAGGTAGACCAAAACTATTAAAAGTCAACGTGGACGAGTTTTTTAAAAATGCTATTCGTAAGCTTGTTCACTCATTTTTTATAAACAAGCAAATACCAACTTTAGATAAAGTTTTGCAAGCCATTACGAATGATGTTGATTTACCCACAATAAGCCGGGATAAACTATGGAAAGTGTTACATGAGTTAAACTTTAAATTTGAAAAAATGGGCAGACACTCAATGCTAATTGATTCTGAAGAAATTGTATGTTGGAGAAGACAGTACCTCAGAAGAATACAACAAGTTAAAGCTCAAAATAAAAACATTTATTATTTAGATGAAACATGGGTTAATGAAGGACATTGTGTAGGAAGAGTTTGGAAAGACAAAAATATAAAATCATCCCATCAAGCTTTTCTAGAAGGATATACTACTGGTTTTAAGGAACCTATAGGAAAAGAATGGAGACGTGTTTGAGGAATATTTTGAACAGATGATTCAATTCATACCAAAAGGATCGGTTATTGTAATGGACAATGCAAGTTACCACTCCAGATTACTTGAACCTTTACCAACCACTAAATGGAAAAAGGGTGAAATTGCAAGATGGTTATCTTCTAAAAATTTAGCCTTTGACAATACAATGCTGAGGGCAGAATTGTTAACTATTGCTAAAAAACATAAGCAAAATTATAAAAAATATAATATTGAGGAGATAGCCAAAAAACGAGAAATTGAAATCCTTCGTTTACCACCCTACCATTGTGAGCTGAATCCGATAGAATTAATATGGGCTCAAGTTAAAGGTTATGTTGCCAGAAATAACACTACTTTTAAATTATCAGATGTTAAAAATCTCTTCAATAAGGCAATATCTGAAGTAACAAGTGAAAATTGGCAAAAATGTATTAGACACGTTACAGAAATAGAAAAAAAAATGTGGGAGCTAGATAACATAATTGATATTACTATAGAGCCCATTGTAATTTCTCTAGAATCAGATGGTGAATCTTCTGACACAGAGTGCGAGGAACCATAACTTTAAAATTATTAATTTATGTACTTTAATTTTATTTTTAGATTTTTATTTTTTAAGATTTAATATTGTCGTATTTTTTGCATGTTGCTCGTCAAATTTTATCCTTGCGGTTGGTTTTTTTTTTCTCATATACCTACTTAATTGTTTTTTTAGCTCCTCATATTAATTTATAAATAATTGTAATTATCTGTACATATTATATACATATTTTGTAAATAAACATATGCCTAAAACAAAATGCCTAAAATAATATTGACTTTTTCTTCATTTTACCCAAATTAAATTACTACTTACGAATTATGTTTATCTATCTAAAATTGGTAATCTAGGTATAAATAACTAAAACAAATTAAATATTTCTATTTCCATATTAATTTAATTTTGAAAACGCACGTCTATGGTTTACTGCCTTTAACACTGATAACTGCAAAACATTTCTGGGAATTTACTCTCTCTTGATTTTCAAATACAGTATAAAAAATAACCAAACTTGTAATTAATTCCTTATGCTACACTATTCAGGGGTTTTTGACCTTTATTGCATAATGAGAACATAAAACTATCATTGTTTGGTAATTTATAATTCTTTGTGATCAATATGATACTTTCCCGCCATTTACGTATATAAAAACATGCAATTAGTTCATTAAAAAATCGATATTTCATAAAAGATGACCGAAGGCTCATATTCTTTGATCCTTAAAGTTCAGGTGGATGTAACAGGACTTTTGGAGGGAAACGAGGGCGAGGGTATTTTCAAAAATATAACGCGTTGGAAGCAGGGTCATTTAAATGCCTTTTAAGTAAAGGTTTGGAGGATCAGAGTGAACACAGCCAATACTTTTTCATACCAACCTTGTAGAACATCAACATATTTGAGTATTATCTGGGATATATTTAACCTGCAAACCTGTCAAATTAATGCATGCCGTCTGTACTGAATATCTGTTATTACAATTATTTATTAGTCACGGTATGCATTTAAACAATAAAATTATTATAATTTTTGTGGATCATGCAAAAATATGTCGATGTTAACCTAATAATTTTCAGCTATAATAACAACAACTGATGAGTAGTAATAATTATAAAATAATTTTAAAACAATATGCAAAAAATGTAAGGTTTTTAATAATTTTAATAGTTACACTGTTGTTGTTTTTCTCTATTATTAAGATTATTTTATTATCACGGAAAGATAAAACTATACATTCAATGCCAAATATTAAAAAAAAGTCTATTAAAAATATATAGAAATATTTTTTAAATAGATAAAATATATGATACTTCTTTAAAAGATAATTACTTAAAATACGCATTATTTTTGAAATCATTCTCGTTTAATTTTTAGCTTTATTCTTCTTTAATACGGTAAAAAAGAATTTTAAAAATGGTAACTCAAATATTGGTGTAAATATTAAAGTTAAAAATTAAAAACAAATTAAATACTTTGTTAGTAAAATGTTTATTTTATTCAATTCGTTAATTGCCATTGAAAATAATTGCAGGATCTGTTCAAACAATTATTATAGAATCTAGTATTCTATCACCAATTACTTAAAAATAAATATACAGTGTGTCCACTTAAAAGTTGGCAACATATGGGAAACTATTTTATTACTCATTTTACCAAAAAAAGTTATTCTTCATAAAAACTCTAGCATCATCTAAAATCTGAAATGCAACTATGAGATATCAAATTTTTGCAGTCGTATACGAGGTTTGTCAAAAAATATGAATTTTGCTCAAGAGTAAAGTACCTTTATTTTTGAAATATGAAAAAAAAGTTATTAAAAAAATTGTGTCTAATGACATTTAACGTCAACATACCGATTTTGAACAAGATATTACGACGTTAAAAAAAATTTCATTTAATATTTTTTGATGCACCCCCGTAACTGACAATTTTGAATTCATTAAAAAAGCTTAAAAGAAACGAAAAGACAAGAATTCTAGTATGGGTTTGTAAGGTCCCTATAAACATTCTTACATTTTTCATCGAATTCAAAATTGTCAGTTACGGGGGTATATCAAAAAATATTAAAAATTAAAATTTTCTTAAAGTCAGAATATCTTGTTCAAAATCAGTATGTTGATGTAAAATGTCATTAGAAACAAGTTTTTTTAATAATTTTTTTTTATATTTCAAAAATAATGGTACTTTGCTCTTGAGCAAATTTCATATTTTTTGACAAACCTCGTATACGACTGCAAAAATTTGATATCTGATGGGTGCATTTTAAGTTTTGGACCATGCACAACTTTTTATGAAGAATAAATTTTTTCACAAAACCGATAATAAAAAAGTTTTCCATATGGTTCCAACTTAAGTACACACACTATATAAAACAAAATATATTCTACTTTTTCGGACAGTACACCGTCCGAAAAATAAATTTTTTTTTAAACATTTTTCACTCCTAAGTATGCAGTCGAAAATTTGAGCCATTACTTATGAAATATCATGTATAATATTTAAAATTTAATGATTAAAACCCTAGAAAATGACTACTGTTGCAATACATATCATTTATCGTCTTAAAAATAACTTTTTGATACGACTTAAAACTAGATAACAATTTACACTGTATATTTTTGAATTTGTTTTTAAAATTATTTATAAAAATATTTAATTATCACCATACCTCCGCGATCTAAATCCAATTTCGTTTAACCAAACTTAACACAGTAGCGTTTAACTTCCTTCGATGATTAGGACCCAGTAAATCCTTCCTGGTCCAGTCAGAATCCTGAAATTCTTCAGCGGTGTTTTTGACAACCCCTCTTTCAGTACAGATAGGCTTCAGCATTACCAAAATATGATAAATCTCATTTTTAGCGACATTTTTTAATTCGATCTGAAAATTTTCCCATGAAAACAACTCCAAATCTATGTTTTTGTAGCATTTTAGCGTGCTGATGAAAGTTTCATGGTATATTTTTAGGAATTCTTCGAAATGTTCTTCCAAAACTGAATTAATAACGCTAGTGAATAAAAAGAAGACCAAATCTCTTACAGGAGAGTTGTAGCTAATTAACTGGAGATCAACAATTTTATTTTGGACATACTTTCCATCTTTTTTCAGTATCATTGTGTTGCTCGTCCAAAAATCGCTGTGGCATAATGTACCCCAGGGTTCATTAGGGGATGGTTTTGAAGCTGTCAAGGCTGTGTCGCAAATATCTTGAATTTTATCTAAGTACGGCAAAAGACCAGGACATTCTTTAGCACCTTCTATAATACTGTTATGAAACACCATACTTATATCAGGCACCTGCTCTAGACCCTTATTCTGCGCTAAACATGGTCTAATCTTCTCATCAAACATTGCAGGTTTTAATAATTTGAGAGCTATCGGTGTGGCATGAAATCTTGCTAAATCCTTCAAAATAAGCCTGACTGCATCAGCTTCGAAACCTTTTAGTCTGTCTTCGGTATAAAAATCTTTGACTTTTAGATTCTCAAAAAGTAAAACACCATCATCGTCTACGACATTATTGTTACCATCTTTGTTAATCCTAGCTCCGTAGCATTTCGGAAAGAGATTGTCGTACAACTTTTCTTCTGGCATGGAATATTCTTCTTGAAACTGAACTAAGGCCGGAATAGCTTCGGTGTAAGCCAATACTTCCTTCTTGAAGGTAACCTGGACGTCGAAGACTTTTCGAAGCATATCGTTGGATGGTAGAAGTTTGGCTACTAGCGGAAGAATTTTTTCTTCTCGATCACTTTTTTTGGAACGCAGTTTTAGATCCACAGCTAGAATTATAGAACCGTAATGTTCACCCGGGGCTGTTGCTACACTAAATTTTTCTTCAGCTATTTCGTATTCATCTTTTAGATGTTCTTTTAATAATTTTTCCATATCTTGAATTTTTATTGTAGCCATTTTCCGAAAAACCAACTTTACTCACTTGAAATGATTATCAAAAACGCGCTGTCACTTACGATATTGTTATGATGTATCTACTTGCACTATCGAGTAATTTAGGTAGGGGTATATACCTGGTTATTTGGAAACAATAGAGTGACGGGCATAAATTTTTATCGAATGTAATTGTTTTTAACAGGTGTATATACCGGAAGGAATAAAATTAAATAATTTATAATTGTTCAAATTCCTTAAGAGGATGCGAAAAGGGTTTGTGAATTAAAATATTGTTAAGAGGGGGGGCTAGAAATTATTAGCTGATTTTTCACAAACTGTTAACTGTATAAGGGTGCACATTTTGTTTTATTTCTATGGTGGAATCTACCAAAAAAAGTCTCTTGTATTTATAGCAACGGCGGCTCCTGGGGAGGCAGTAGTGGCAATTGCCTCCCCCTCCCCCAAAGACCGGCAAATTTTAATTTTTTTGTAGATTCTAGGTCCATTTATATCCTAAAAACTAACTTTTCTCCCAAAAATGGCCCAAACATTTTTTTTCGGTAATTTCGGCATTGCCAATCGTTTTTTAGACAAAATTCATTCTGCGTAAACCAAATTTTAATTTTTTTGAATTTGTTTGTAGATTCTAGGTCCATTTATATCCTAAAAAACTCACTTTTCCCTCCAAAAATGGCCCAAACATTTTTTTCGATCATTTAAGCATCGCCAATCGTTTTTTAGACATCATTCTGCGTAAACCAAATTTTAATTTTTTTGAATTTTTTTTGTAGATTCTAGGTCCATTTATATCCTAAAAAACTCACTTTTCCCCCAAAAATGGCGTAAACATTTTTTTCGGTCGTTTCAGCATCGCCAATCGTTTTTTAGACAAAATTCATTCTGCGTAAACCAAATTTTAATTTTTTTGAATTTTTTTGTAGATTCTAGGTCCATTTATATCCTAAAAAACTCACTTTTCCCCCAAAAATGGCGTAAACATTTTTTTCGATCATTTCAGCATCGCCAATCGTTTTTTAGACAAAATTCATTCTGCGTAAACCAAATTTTAATTTTTTTGAATTTTTTTATAGATTCTAGGTCCATTTATATCCTAAAAAACTCACTTTTCCCTCCAAAAATGGCCCAAACATTTTTTTTCGGTAATTTTCATATTGCCAATCGTTTCTTTTACAAAATTCATTCTGCGTAAACGAAATTTTAATTTTTTTGATTTTTTTTTAGATTGTAGGTCCATTTATATCCTAAAAAACTCACTTTTCCCTCAAAAATGGCCCAAACATTTTTTTTTTCGGTAATTTCGGCATTGCCAATCGTTTTTTAGACAAAATTCATTCTGCGTAAACCAAATTTTAATTTTTTTGAATTTTTTTGTAGATTCTAGGTCCATTTATATCCTAAAAAACTCACTTTTCCCTCCAAAAATGGCCCAAACATTTTTTTTTCGATCATTTAAGCATCGCCAATCGTTTTTTATACAAAATTCATTCTGCGTAAACCAAATTTTAATTTTTTTGAATTTTTTTTGTAGATTCTAGGTCCATTTATATCCTAAAAAACTCACTTTTCCCTCCAAAAATGGCCCAAACATTTTTTTTTCGATCATTTAAGCATCGCCAATCGTTTTTTAGACAAAATTCATTCTGCGTAAACCAAATTTTAATTTTTTTGAATTTTTTTTGTAGATTCTAGGTCCATTTATATCCTAAAATACTCACTTCTCCCTCAAAAATGACCCAAATATTTTTTTTCGGTAATTTCGGCATTGCCAATCTTTTTTAGACAAAATTCATTCTGCGTAAACCAAATTTTAATTTTTTTGAATTTTTTTTGTAGATTTTAGGTCCATTTATATCCTAAAAAACTCACTTTTTCCCTCAAAAATGGCCGAAACATTTTTTTTTCGGTAATTTCGGCATTGCCAATCGTTTTTTAGTCAAAATTCATTCTGCGTAAACCAAATTTTAATTTTTTTGAATTTTTTTTGTAGATTCTAGGTCCATTTATATCCTAAAAAACTCACTTTTCACTCCAAAAATGGCCCAAACATTTTTTTTCGATCATTTAAGCATCGCCATTCGTTTTTTAGACAAAATTCATTCTGCGTAAACCAAATTTTAATTTTTTGGAATTTTTTTGTAGATTCTAGGTCCATTTATATCCTAAAAAACTCAGTTTTCCCTCAAAAATGGCCCAAACATTTCTTTTCGGTAATTTCGGCATTGCCAATCGTTTTTTAGACAAAATTCATTCTGTGTAAACCAAATTTTAATTTTTTTGTAGATTCTAGGTCCATTTATATCCTAAAAAACTCACTTTTCCCTCCAAAAATGGCCCAAACATTTTTTTTCGATCATTTAAGCATCGCCAATCGTTTTTTAGACAAAATTCATTCTGCGTAAACCAAATTTTAATTTTTTTGAATTTTTCTTGTAGGTTCTAGGTCCATTTATATTAACAAACCAAATCTCTTCATAATTTTTCTGTTTAACAAATAGTCGAAATTCGAATTTCATATAGCAGACGATAATTTAAAATCAGAGATCAGAAATACATCAAGTTCCTAAAATTTTTTTTTTTGAATATTTTATTTTTAGAGATTTTTAAAGTTTAAAAGTATTTTTTGTCGATTTTGGACGAAAAATTTATTGAGAAATCGAATGAGGTCTCAAAATCAAATCAAACTGATTTGTTTTGTAATTTATGGCCAATTAAAAATTATTTTTCCTAAAAATATACTTAATCTAAAATTTTAAAATATAAGTAAAACTAAAATGAAAATAATAAAAAAATAAATGATTCTAATTCTTCTCTCATTCCCAAAAAAGTCGTTAAATATATTTGTAAGCATCTTTAATTTAATAAACATCCTGTAAGTTATGTGTTTTAATTTCCCTATATTTATTTTAAAAATAATTAGGTAGTAGTTATACGACAAAAGGACATATTATTATTTATTTCAAGTAATGATCTGTTATCAGTAAAAAAAGATATGCTATACAATTTCGTGAATATAGTCGTCTAATTAGTTCAGTGTTTATCTAAGCTGTTTAAAAAACTGCAGTAAGTAGTTATAATACACGCATGTAATATTTCAGGATTTTTGGTCGCACATTTGGTGGCTGACTGAGCCCTAGTGTAAAGTCACACAAAAGAAAGAAGTTGGAAAAGAAGACTAATTGTCAATAAACGTCAACACGTCGAAACGTCAACACTGACACGTACTACAAATGGAAATGTGTAGGTTGATAGATCGTTTTTAAAAAGAAAACAGTGTTTTTTAATAAAAGAGTGAATTATATTGATAAAAAACCTATCGTAAAATAAATCTGTACAAGTATTAGTAGTTTAATCTCTATAGAAATAACAATTTAGGTAAAAATGACTGCTGTAGAACAGCCGTGTTATACTTTAATTAATCTACCAACTGATTCGGAGCCCTACAATGAAATGCAGCTCAAAATGGATCTTGGTAAGTACCAGAAATACAATTTCTGTTACCTTTGAATCTTATTCGACTGTATTATTTTTAGAAAAAGGCGATATTAAGGTTAAAATAAGATCATTAGAAAAAATTATACATATGATATTAGCCGGAGAAAGATTACCAAACGGATTCCTAATGACCATAATACGTAACGTACTTCCACTTCAAGATCATTTAGCAAAAAAATTACTTCTCATTTTTTGGGAAATCGTTCCAAAAACTTCACCTGATGGTAAACTATTACAAGAGATGATTTTAGTATGCGATGCTTACAGAAAAGATCTTCAACATCCTAACGAATTCCTTCGTGGTTCTACACTAAGATTTTTGTGTAAATTAAAAGAACCAGAACTGCTAGAGCCTCTAATGCCTAGCATTAGAACTTGTTTAGATCACAGACACAGCTACGTGCGCCGAAATGCTGTTTTGGCTATTTTTACTATTTACAGGAATTTTGAGTTTTTGATTCCCGACGCACCCGAGCTCATTTCTAATTATTTGGATGGCGAACAGGATATGTCTTGCAAGAGGAACGCTTTTTTGATGCTTCTACATGCCGATCAAGACAGGGCACTGTCCTATTTGGCTAATTGTTTGGGTAAGTCATTTATTTGATAAAATATTCATAGAAAAGTGGGACAGGTCGAGGAATAATTAATGTTTATACTTTTACAACCACCGAATTTTCTAATGGACATGAATTTGATAGTTAATGTTTGTATATTTGAACTTTTTTTAAATGCTCCATTTAAATGGCACTTTATATTTAAATATTGTTTTGATAATAGGGCACCAAATATTTTTAATCTGTGTTTTATTGAGGGTTTCTGGCAAAATTCTACGAATTTTTGGAAATTGATTGACAACACATCATGTCAAAATGTCTTATGGTTTTAATTTGTTTTAACGGTAAAGGGCAGTTGTATTTTGCAGATTCAAAGAAAACAAATACTTTTCCAAAAAAACACGTCTTCAATTGTGTAGATACAAATAATACATGTAAATAAACGGATTTAAATATCGTTGTGGCTTTAGAGTTTTGGTATACGATTTTTGACTGATTAAGGCTTAAAAGGAAAGTTTCTCTCCTTCTAAAGCTTTCTAAAAGAATGCAAGAATTTGTTCGTGACTTACTACCCCACCAGCCCCCTTCATAGAAAATATGTAAAAACCGTGTAGAATTGTAAGTAATTGAAAAATTTGGGGCAGTTTCGAATGAAACGTATAGTTTTTATCATTCTAAAGCCCTCTGATGTAATAAAATAATTTGTTCGTGGATTTTAACCCCACTAGCCCCCTTCATAGAAAATAAGTAAAAACCGAGTAGAATTGTAACTAATTGAAAAATTTGGGACAGTTTTGATTGAAAAGTATAGTTTTTATCATTCTAAAGCCCCCTGTTATAATAAAATAATTTGTTCGTGGATTTTTAACCCCACTATTTTATTCTATTTTTTATACCTTTCATTTCTTCTTTCATCATATTTCCCAATTTGTCTTCCATCTTTCCCATTTTGCCTTCCATCTTTCTTGCCAAATCTTCTATGATTTCTTCTTTGTTTTTATTCATTTATTTTTCCATATCTTCCGAATTTTTATTCATTTGCTTTCCCATGTTTGTAATCATCTTTATTAAGTGATTTAATTTTTCCTGTTCTTTTTCAGGTTGTTCTTCAATATCTTGTTCTTCTTTATCTTGTTTCTTGTCACTTGCTTCTACATCATCTCCTTGTCCTATTTTTACTTCTTGCTGTCTTGTTAATCCAATTCTATAGTTTAATCAAATATATTTTAATGATATGATGATAAACAATGCTCGATTTTTTTTCATTTTCTTCCAATTTCTGTCTCCCATTTTCATTTAATCTTTCTTTCATGTCCTCTATCTCTTGCGTTCCTCTTATTTTGTTTTTTAAAATCTTCACAAATACTTTTGGATGCAACCCTTGTTTTATTTCCTCTTTCATCATTTTTCCCATTTGGCTTCCATCTTTCCCATTTTGTCTTCCATCTTTCTTCCCAAATCTTCTGTATTTTTATTCATTTTCTGCATAAAAATAAACATTTTCTCAATAGATTCTTCTATTCTTATATTCGGTTGGCGTTCTTCTTCTACAGGTATTGACTGCCTTTCGTCTTCATTACTTTCGTTACCGTTATATTCTTCTTCTTGATCTATATTTTCTATTTCTTCTTGTGCATCTATTATTTTATCTCCAATACTATTTATTTACATTTCCTTGTCTCCTTGCCCTTTCTCTTCTGACAATGGTATGTCTTCCTCTTCCTGTGCTTCTAAACCTTTTCTTTTCCTATTTCTAAGATCCATTTTGGTTTAGTTTAGTTTAGTTTAAAAATTATTTATGATACCTTTCTTTTTAATTGCCCCCTTTATTTTAATCAGCCCCACGTTGGGCGCCAATTGTAATGATAATGTGATTCTGAAGATTTAGATACTTTTAATTTAGAAATAAAAAATGTATATTTAAAAGCTTGATAATAATAATAATAACATGTAAAAATCACATATTAATTTATATATTATTTTTATTCAGATCAAGTAACTTCCTTCGGAGACATCTTGCAATTGGTCATTGTAGAATTAATCTATAAAGTATGTCATTCGAATCCTACCGAACGATCCAGATTCATTCGTTGCATTTATAATTTACTAAACTCCAGCAGTCCAGCTGTCAGATATGAAGCTGCTGGAACTCTAGTAACTTTGTCGAACGCTCCTACAGCCGTAAAAGCAGCTGCTAGTTGTTATATCGAATTAATCATTAAGGAGAGTGATAATAATGTAAAGTTGATCGTCCTGGACAGATTGATTGCTCTCAAGGAGCATCCTAGTCATGAGAGGGTGTTGCAAGATTTGGTTATGGATATATTGAGGGTTTTGTCAGGTGAGGTTTATGTTCTTATAGACCAGGGCCAAAGCGAATTCTTAACAGTATTAGACAAATTAGAAGTCCCACTTTGACTAATAGGAAGAATATTTCTAATTTGATCACGCGCTGATAAATAAACAAACGCTGGCCTCTGCGATTTGGATGTAGTATATTATAATGTCATTTACATTCAATTAACTGTTAACGGTTTTGAAATTATTGCTAAGAATTTTTTTGTTACAAAAATGATTTGCCCTGGTCTATTTAGTATTTCTATGAAATACATTTGGTATTTTATTTAAGCTCCCGATTTGGAAGTCCGTAAAAAGACTCTGAATCTTGCGCTCGAGTTGGTATCCTCTCGTAACATAGAAGAAATGGTCCTGGTGTTGAAAAAAGAAGTGTCTAAAACCGTAGACAGCGAACATGAAGACACGGGGAAATACAGACAGTTGCTTGTTAGGACGTTACATTCTTGTTGCATTAAATTTCCTGATGTAGCTGTAACCGTTATTCCAGTTTTGATGGAATTTTTGACAGACAGTAACGAATTAGCTGCTACTGACGTTTTGCTGTTTTTGAGAGAGGCTATACAAAAATTTGAAAATCTGCAACCGCTTATTATCGAAGTTAGTACTTCTATTTTTCTTTTTTTTTCGTACACTATTTTTTTTTCAATTTTTCTAGAAACTATTAGAAACATTCAAAGATATAAAATCAGTAAAAGTACATAGAGCGGCTCTTTGGATCTTAGGAGAATACGCCACTTCCATCTCCGATATAGAAGCCGTCACTAAAGAAATTAATCAAACTTTAGGCGAAGGTCCTTTGTTGGATGCCGAACAAAAATTAATTTCTGGAGATGTAGAAGAAAGTAGTGCCGTTCCTACAGGAGGAACTACAACTTTGGTTACGTCGGATGGTACTTATGCCACGCAGTCCGCTTTCAATACTGTTAGGTAAATATTTTGCTCTTCAATTTCTAGTATCTATCTGTTAATGGGGGTGTCTATTATCTATTGTGCTCCCTTCTGCTGCCTATTCGTTAAGGATGTCTCAACGAGTTCATCTAGGTGCGTTTCCATCCAGAACTTCCAGTTATCATAGTTCATTCCGTCAAACAACGGGATTTTATATCGATTTTCCTCAACCATAATCTCACTTTAAAAAAAACTTTGAACTTTTCGGAGTTTTTCAATTCCAAAAATATAGAGCTGGGCCCATAACCTGTTAATATGCGCAGGTTTGTTAGGTGAGATTAGTTAAATAATATATCGTATTAACGTTATTGTATAACAAACCGACAGGTACGGCAAGGTCGGGCGTCCGTCTGTCAATAATGTCTCGATTTTGCAAAGGATATTAAATTTAATTTTAATTTTTCTCGTTTATTATTCAAACATAGGGCTTGGTGGTGCCTCAAAACCACATTTTACAAAGAGTTATTTAAAACTCTTAATCCAATTCCAAGTTAAAACTTACATTCCAATTTAAAACTCATATTTCAATTGAAAACTTATATTCCAATTCAAAACTCGTATTTCACCTAAATTATCAAAACAATTTTTTTTTAACTTTTTGCTCATTATGTGCAATCCAACCACATCCCTTCTACCGCTTATCCAGTGGGGGAGAATGTTCCACTCCATTTTCGCAACATCGCCACTGCTGAGCGGGGTAACATAAAATAATACTGAGGCGAATAAGAAGTAATACTATTTCAAAACCCATCCAAATACACGCGTACACATATTCAATTCAATAGAACAAACTATTTTTATAAATTTCACACATGTTAAAGCTCACGTAGGCCACGCTGCAACCAATAAAATTTCAGCATAACACATCCCTCAATTTCCCGCGAAATATGCGAAGCGTAAAGCGGTCGCCTGATTCGTCTGAACGAATTAATTTCTAGAATAGTCCATCCGCTTGGACCCCCCTCTCTCTAAACCACTTTTTTTGTGCTCTTTAAGCCACTTTTTTTTGCTCTCTCTAGCCACCTCTTTTTTTGCTATCTAAACCACTTTTTTGCGCTCTCCTAAACCACTTTTTGCGCTCTCAACCACTTTTTTTGCTCTCTCTAAACCACTCAACGAATTAATTTCTAGACTAATCCACCCCCTTGGACCCTCACTTTTTTTACGCTCTCTACCACTTTTTTGCGCTCTCTGAACTACTTTTTTTGCGCTCTCTAGCCATTTCTTTTTTCGCTCTCCAAACCACTTTTTTGCGCTCTCTCTAAACCACTTTTTTGCGCTCTCAACCACTTTTTTTGCTCACTCTAAACAACTCAGAATGAATTAATTTCTAGAATAATCCACCTCCTTGGACCCCCACTTTTTTTACGCTCTCTACCACTTTTTTGCGCTTTCTCTAAACCACTTTTGCGCTCTCTAAACCACTTTTTTTCGCTCTCTAGCCGCTTCTTTTTTCGCTATCTAAGCCACTTTTTTTGCGCTCTCAACCACTTTTTTGCTCTCTCTAAACAACGAATTAATTTCTAGAATAATCCACCCCCTTGGAGCTCCACCTTTTTTTGCGCTCTCTCTAAACAACTTTTTTTGCGCTCTCTAACCACTTTTTTACGCTCTCTAGCCATTTCTTTTTTCGCTCTCTAAACCCCTTTTTTGCGCTCACTCTAAACCACTTTTTTTGCGCTCTCAACCACTTTTTTTGCGCTCTCAACCACTTTTTTTGCTCTCTCAAACAACCCAGAACGAATTAATTTCTAAAATAATCCACCCCCTTGGACCCCCACTTTTTTTTGCGCTCTCTCTAAAACACTTTTTTCCGCTCTCTAAACTACTATTCTTGCGCTCTCTAGCCATTTCTTTTTTCGCTCTTTAAACCACTTTTTTGCGCTCTCTCTAAACCACATTTTTGGCGCTCTCTTTAAACCACTTTTTTTGCGCTCTCAACCACTTTTTGATCTCTCTAAACAACTCAGAACGAATTAATTTCTAGAATAATCCACCCCCGTTGGAACCCACTTTTTTTTGCGCTCCCTACTACTTTTTTTGCGCTCTCTAACCACTTTTTTACGCTCTCTAGCCATTTCTTTTTTCGCTCTCTAAACCACTTTTTTGCGCTCACTCTAGACCACTTTTTTTGCGCTCTCAACCACTTTTTTTGCTCTCTCTAAACAACCCAGAACGAATTAATTTCTAAAATAATCCACCCCCTTGGACCCCCACTTTTTTTTTTGCGCTCTCTACCACTTTTTTTGCGCTCTCTCTAAAACACTTTTTTTCGCTCTCTAAACTACTATTCTTGCGCTCTCTAGCCATTTCTTTTTTCGCTCTTTAAACCACTTTTTTGCGCTCTCTCTAAACCACATTTTTGGCGCTCTCTTTAAACCACTTTTTTTGCGGTCTCAACCACTTTTTGATCTCTCTAAACAACTCAGAACGAATTAATTTCTAGAATAATCCACCCCCGTTGGAACCCACTTTTTTTTGCGCTCTCTACTACTTTTTTTGCGCTCTCTCTAAACCACTTTTTTGTGCTTTCTATCACTTTTTTGAGCTCTCTAAACCACTTCTTTTTGCGCTCTCTAAACCACTTTTTTGCGCTCTTTTGCCACTTTTTTTGCGCTCTCTCTAAACCACTTATTTGCGCTCTCGAAACCACTTTTTTTGCGCTCTCTAAACAACGAATTAATTTCTAGAATAATCCACCCCCTTGGACACAGATAGAGATAGAAAACGTTTTGAGCCCAAAGATAAATTAATTTTTGATTTGTTTAAATTGTTCTTGTAGCAAATCCTCCAAAGAAACGAGACCCCCTTTACGTCAATACCTTATGGACGGGGATTTCTTTTTTGCGCTCTCTCTGGCTACCTACTTTATTAATTTCAACAGTATCTATCATCTTCTGCACTGCTAATATTTTTCAAATCGTTTATATTCTCTTCAGATTTTCAAACTTTGCGAAAATGCTTTACCAGAGGCTTCATGTGCTGATGTTTTTTCTGTAAAGTAAAGAATTTTTTAATCATTATTTTGCTGCAAATTATGGATGTAAAATCACTTTTTTTCGCTCTCTCAATCAATTTTTGTTGCGCTCTCAATCACTTTTGCGCTCTAAACCACTTTTTTGTGCTCTAAACCACTTTTTTTGTGCTCTCTACCACTTTTTTTGTGCTCTCTACCACTTTTTTTGTGCTCTCTACCACTACCACTTTTTTTGCGCTCTCTCCCAACCACTTTTTTGCGCTCTCTAAACTACTTTTTTTGCGCTCTCTAAACAACGAATTAATTTCTAGAATAATCCACCCCCTTGGACACAGATAGATATAGAAAACGTTTTGAGCCCAAAGATAAATTAATTTTTGATTTGTTTAAATTGTTCTTGTAGCAAATCCTCCAAAGAAACGAGACCCCCTTTACGTCAATACCTTATGGACGGGGATTTCTTTATAGGAGCTTCTTTAGCGTCTACTCTCACCAAGTTGGCCTTACGTTATGGCCAAATAGCCTCAGCTATCGCTAAAAATAGATTCGACGCCGAAGTCATGCTAATTATGTCGGGTATCATACATTTAGGTAAATCAGGTACGTCTAAAACAAACCCGATTGTTTTTACTGATTGATTTAATTAACCAAAAATTTGACAGGTCTACCAACGAAGCCGATAACCAACGACGATAAAGACCACATTTTGTTTTGTTTACGCGTACTATCCGACCGCACCGATGCCATCATACAAATATTTTCGACGCTATGTCGATCCGCTCTAAACGATATGTTGATAGCGAAGGAAGCCGAAGAGGCTACTAACCTAAAATCGAAAGAAAAATCTCGAAACACCGTTCAAACGGACGACGCTATAAGTTTCCTTCAATTAGAAACTGATAAAAGCGGAGAATTAGGAGAAAACTTATTCGAAATCTCTTTGTCGCAAGCTTTAGTCGGCGGCAGAACTGGTCAATCGGATTCTGTGATCGGTTCTAATAAATTAAACAAAATCACCCAGTTGACGGGTTTCTCCGATCCCGTATACTCGGAAGCTTACGTCCACGTCAACCAATACGATATAGTCCTCGATGTTTTGATCGTCAACCAAACGAACGACACTCTACAAAATTGTACGTTAGAGCTGGCAACGCTGGGTGATCTAAAGCTCGTAGAAAAACCGCAACCCGTGGTTTTGGCGCCTAAAGATTTCTGCAATATCAAGGCCAACGTTAAGGTGGCTTCGACCGAAAACGGGATCATTTTCGGCAATATAGTTTACGACGTTACCGGCGCCGCTTCCGATAGGAACGTTGTGGTGTTAAACGACATTCATATCGACATTATGGATTATATCGTACCAGCGAGCTGCACGGATACCGAGTTTATGAGAATGTGGGCCGAATTTGAATGGGAAAATAAGGTAAGGAATTTTTTAATCATTATTTAGCTGAAAATTATGGATATAAAAACCACTTTTTTGCGCTCCCTAAACCACTTTTTGCCCTCTCTATAAACCACTTGTTTTGCGCTCTCTAGCCACTTTTTTTGCGCTCTCAACCACTTTTTTGCTCTCTCTAAACAACTTTTTTGCGCTCACTCTAGAACACTTTTTTGCGCTTTCTCTAAACCACTTTTTTGCGCTCTAAACCATTTTTTTGCGCTCTGTCTAAACCACTTTTTGCGCTCTCTATAAACCACTTGTTTTGCGCTCTCTAGCCACTTTTTTTGTGCTCTCAACCACTTTTTTGCTCTCTCTAAACAACTTTTTTGCGCTCTAAACCATTTTTTTGCGCTCTCTCTAAACCACTTTTTTGCGCTCTCTAAACCGCTTGTTTTGCGCTCTGTAGCCACTTTTTTTAATCTTTATTTAGCTGCAAATTACGGATATAAAACCACATTTTTCGCTCTCTCTAAACCACTTTTTTGCGATCTCTAAACCACTTGTTTTTCGCTCTCTGAACCATTTGTTTTGCGCTCTCTAGCCACTTTTTTTTTTCGCTCTCTAAACCACTTTTTTTCGCTCTCTCTACAACACTTTTTTTGCGCTATCTCTAAACAACTTTTTTGCGCTCTCTAGCCACTTGTTTAATCTTTATTTAGCTGCAAATTATGGATATAAAAACCACTTTTTTTGCGCTCTCTCAACCACTTTTTTTGCGCTCTCTACCACTTCTTTTGCGCTCTCTTTAAACCACTTTTTTGCGCTCTCGAACCACTTGTTTTCCGTTTTCTAGCCACTTGTTTTTCGCTCTCTCTAAACCACTTTTTTGCGCTCTCTCTAAACCACTTTTTTGCGCTCTCAGCGCTTTCAACCACTTTTTGCTCTCTCTAAACAACTTCTTTGCGCTCTCTAAACCAATTGTTTTGCGATATCTAGCCACTTTTTATGCGCTCTCTAAACCATTTTTTTGCGCTTTCTCTACCACTTTTTTTGCGTTCTCTAAACCACTCTTTTTGCTCTCTAAACCACTTTTTTCTTTTGCGCTCCTTGCCACTTTTTTTTGCGCTCTCTAAACCATTTTTTCCGTCCTCTACCACTTTTTTTGCGCTCTCAGCGCTTTCAATAACTTTTTTTGCGCTCACTCTAAACCACTTTTTTTGCGCTCTCTCTAAGCCACCTTTTTTTGCGCTCTCTAAACCATTTTTTTTTCTTTTGCGCTATCTAGCCACTTTTTTTGCGCTCCTATCTTAACCTATAGCTAAACTGACCTAACATAACCTGACCTCCTAAAGCTAATATAACCTAAAGTTAACCAACCTAACCTTTTTTTTACTTGGTGAGGAGGGGGCATTCGTATTTGTTTGGGGCAATTTTATTTTTTTTACAATTTTTTCGAAAAATTCTATAATTTCAATGAATTTTTCATACATAATTACCCCTTTCTCTAGATTTTTAAAGTTGTATGATTTGTTTAGAGCAATTTTATTCTTTTTTCAACTTTTTCGTAAATCGAATAATTTCAATGAATTTTCGTACAAAATTACCCCCAATAAATTTTTCATGCATTACCCTCAATGAATGTATCATGAAAAATTACACCCGGTGAATTTATCATACAAAATTACCCCCGATTAAGTTTTCATACAAAAATTGCCCCGGACTTTTTCATACAAAATTACCCCAATGAATTTTTCATACAAAATTACCCCTCTCTCTAGATTTTTTTTTCGTAAAATCCAATCATTTCAATGAATTTTCATACAAAATAACCAACGAATTTTTCATACAAAATTACCCCAATGAATTTATCATACAAAATTACCTCCGATTAAGTTTTCATACAAAAATTGCCCCCAGTTAATTAACGTTTCGACTTTAATTCTAAAGTCGCTGTTGAAGAATGGTCAAAATTGTTATTTTTAATGTATGATTGGTGTTCATTAAGTCTTATATGAAAATGTCTATATGTTTCTCCTATATAAAATTTTTCTTTTAGGTTACCGTAAATACACCCCTTACGGATCTTTCGGATTATCTTGATCACTTATTAAAGAGCACAAATATGAAATGTCTGACGTCGGAAAAAGCCCTTAGCGGACAGTGCGGTTTTATGGCTGCCAATATGTATGCCAAATCTATTTTCGGAGAAGATGCACTAGCCAATTTGAGCATTGAGAAACCTTTTAACAAACCAGACGCACCGGTAGCAGGACACATTAGAATCAGAGCTAAGAGCCAGGTGAGTTTTGGAAATGTTCTGAAATTTTTACCTACTTGAGCAAACTTTTATTTATTATTTTCTAAAATTGATCTAGTCTGATATTTTTTTTTTGTGTTTTAGGGTATGGCTTTGAGTTTAGGCGACAAAATAAATATGACACAAAAAGGAACACAAAATAAAGTAGCTGCAGCGTAATTCGTTCAAAATAATTGTTAATTTTAAGGTCTCTTAGGTTATTATAAATTATAGTTTATTAGTATTTTTATCTATTACCATGCCTTAGTAATATCACATATTTTTATGTAGTGTCAGATTTATTGGTTACATTATATTTAAATTAAATAAAAAAACATAATTGAGTTTTATTTAAACCTGGAAAAACGTGGAAAAGGTGATTTAAAAAAATAATACGTTAAATAATTTATCTAGTGGTTTCATTTAAAAAAATCTTTTATACAAATCATACAAATTAAAAATTGGAGAAAAAAAAAATGAAATTTACGAAAAAAGTGAAAAAAATAAAATTGCTCTAAACAAATACAAATTAAAAATCTAGAGAAAGTGGCAATTTTGCATTAAAAATTAATTGGGAGTAATTTAGCATTAAAAATTCACCGGGGGTAATTTTTTATGAAAAAATTCATTGGGAGTAATTTTGTGCGAAAAATCGTTGGGGGTAATTTTTATGAAAAATTCAGTTGGGGTAATTTTGTATAAAAATTCATTGAAATGATGGGATTAGACGGCAAAATTGTAAAAAGAATAAAATTCCTCTAAACAAATACAAATTTAAAAGGGGTAATTTTGCATGAGAAATTCGTTAGGGGTAATTTTGTACGTAAAATTAATCGGGGGTAATTTTGTGTGAAAAAAATCATTTGGGGGTAATGTACAAAAATTCATTGAAATGATGGGATTTTACGAAAAAATTGTAAAAAGAATAAAATTGCTCTAAACAAATACGAATTTAAAAGGGGTAATTTTGCATGAGAAATTCATTGGGGGTAATTTTGCATGCAATCATTGGTGCTAATTTTGAATGAAAGTTGCCGGGGGTAATTTTGTAATAAAATTATTGGGGCAATTTTATATGAAAAATACATTGGGGTAATTTTGTTTGAAAAATTGATTGCGGTAATTTTGTATAAAAAATTCACTGGGGTAATTTTTGTATGAAAAATTAATTGGGGTCAATTTTGTATGAAAAATTCATTGCAGGTAATTTTGTATAAAAATCATTGGGATAATTTTGTATTAAAATTCATTGGGATAATTTTGCATGAAAAATTCATCGAGGGTAATTTTGTATGAAAAATTCATTTGGGGTAAATTTGTATGAAAATTCATTGAAATCATGGGATTTTACGAAAAAATTGTAAAAAGAATAAAATTGCTCTAAACAAATACAAATTTAAAAGGGGTAATTTTGCATGAGAAATTCATTCGGGGTATTTTTGTATGAAAAATTCATGGGGGTAATTTTTAATAAAAATTTACTGGGGATAAATTTTTATGAAAAGATTCTTTGGGGTAATTTTATATGAAAAATACATTGGGGTAATTTTGTATGAAAAATTCATCGAAATTATTGGATTTTTCGAAAAATTGTAAAAAATGAAATTGCCCTATATACTAATTTAAAAAGTAAAATCTAGAGAAAGGGGTAATTTTATAAATAAAAATTCATTGCGGTAATTTTTTAAAAATGCATTGGGATAATTTTGTATAAAAATTCATTGGCGTAATTTTGTATGAAAAAGCACCGGGGGTAATTTTGTAAGAAAAATTCGTTCAGGGTAATTTTGCAAGAACATGCATCTGAAATAATTTTGCATAAAAATCCTTTGTGGGTAATTTTATATGAAAAATTAATTGGGGGTAATTTTTTGTGAAAAATTCAATGAAATTATTGTTTTTTTCGAAAAAATTGTAAAAACATAAAATTGCTCTAAACAAAAACACATTTAAAAATCTAAAGGAAGTGGTAATTTTGTCATTCATTGGGGTAATTTTGTATGAACAATTCACTGTACTTGTTTTTTTTAAGGGAGAGGAATTTTTTTAAGAAAGGTTCACTTGTTTTTTATTTGCCGATCAGTTTAACTACATATTTACAATCATGATATCAACAATTATAAATAACAACTATTTAAATAAAAAGAGGCAGTATTTATTTACTATCAGTGAACCCCTATAGGCGTCATCTGTGGATAGAGCATGTTATTCAAACATTGTTTCCTAATTTCTGGAAGAGGAGCTCCATTGCCCGGTCTACCCCAGAAACCTGACCACGTTAAAAAGTGTTGTCTGCTGTTTTCTTCTTCTTTGGCCTTTGTTTCCTTTAAAAATAAATAAACGAGTTTGAAAATATACGTGAAAGTCATACATTTGAAAAAAGAAAGAAGAATTAATAATATTCATAATTTAAAATTAACGTAAACGTGGAATATTCATAGAAAATTCCTACAGCAGTGAATCGTATTAATATTAATTAGTATTACTTAATAATATTAATTGATAATGATAATATTAATTACTAACGTTAGTATTAATTGGTAATGTTAATATTTATTAATAATATTAAAATTATAGACATACTGGACTAAAATATGATTTACAATATTTCAGGACTACATATGTGAAAGTCATAAGTTTTAAAAAAGCAAGAATCGAAGTTTTCTTAATAATAATTAATAATATTCATAATTTAAAATTAACGTAAACGTGGAATATTCATAGAAAATTCCTACAGCAGTGAATCGTATTAATATTAATTAGTATTACTTAATAATATTAATTGATAATGATAATATTAATTACTAACGTTAGTATTAATTGGTAATGTTAATATTTATTAATAATATTAAAATTATAGACATACTGGACTAAAATATGATTTACAATATTTCAGGACTACATATGTGAAAGTCATAAGTTTTAAAAAAGCAAGAATCGAAGTTTTCTTAATAATAATTAATAATATTCATAATTTAAAATTAACGTAAACGTGGAATATTCATAGAAAATTCCTACAGCAGTGAATCGTATCAATATTAATTAGTATTAATAGTATTACTTAATAATATTAATTGATAATATTAATTGATAATGATAATATTAATTACTAACGTTAGTATTAATTGGTAATGATAATGTTTATTAATAATATTAAAATTATAGACATACTGGAATAGAATATGATTTACAATATTTCAGGACTACATTTATGTGAAAGTCATTAATTTGAAAAAAGAAAGAATCGAAGTTTTCTTAATAATAATTAATAATATTCAAAATTTAAATTAACATAAAAGTGGAATATTCTTAGAAAATTCCTACAGTAGTGAATCATATTAGTAATATTAGTTTTATTTAATAATATTAATTGATAATGATAATGTTAATTAATATTAAAATTAGTTAATAATATTAATTACTAACGTTATTATTAATTGATAATATTAATATTTATTAATATTATTAAAATTAGTTAATATTAATA
Organism: Crepidodera aurea; assembly: GCA_949320105.2. NCBI lineage: Eukaryota > Metazoa > Arthropoda > Insecta > Coleoptera > Chrysomelidae > Crepidodera > Crepidodera aurea. The sequence goes on from OX439480.2 coordinate 16,531,980, forward strand.
TTAAACTAGTTCATAGTAATTTTTTACCTTCATTTTTTGTTGTTTATGCACCATTTGACCTGCCAAAGCTTTTAGGTAAGCCGAACCTTGTCTACTCCAGATTCCGGGTTTCCTAAAACAAGTATTTTGTTCATAGAGGGCAATACTTACAAATTTTTGAAATATTTACAGATTATCGCCCATTTTTTTCTCTGAAGTGATATCAGAACTGCAAAGGGGAATTCTGTGCGGATACTTTCTGTCTTTGGCTAATAATGTTACCAACTCTACACCGTCGTCCTTACTTTCTGATAAGGGAGAGAGTTTTCTGTTTTTACCCACGGGTATGAACGTTCGTCGGGGATAAGCCAAGGGGTCCAACCTTAAAAATTTAAAACAATAAAAAAGGGGGTTGGTTAGACTGTTAAAATATTCTGAATAGAGAAATTTATTTATTGTTGAAATAGTTAAAATTATAGAAAAATAAATATATATTTAGGTAAAGAAGGGTAATTAAGATGGTTTGTAAGATAAAATTATGAATAAAAATAGTTACCTTGAAGATTTATTAGGCGAGTTGCTTATCGAGTTTTGATTAGTTACTTTTCCATTTTGTTTTTTTATTTCGTGAGTTTTAGTTTTTATTTCTTCATTTTCAATATGCTTAAGAGTTTTTTCGTCAGACCATCCCTAAGAAACAAAATACAAATAGTTTTTTCCAGTTTTTTAATTGTCAGCATTGAATCTATACTATACGGTCCCAACTTTTCTTCCATTAGTATTGGGACACCCTGTATATTCTATTTATTTGTGAATAATTGTATTCCGTATAGTGTGAATATAAAACAGGTCTTTTTGGACAAATTTTGTATGAAAAATTCATAAAAATTATTGAATTTTTCCAAAAATAAAAAAGTAAAATTACCCCAAACAAATACAAATGTAAAAATCTAAAGAGGATATTTTGTATTAAAAATTGATAAGGGTGGTAATTGTGTTTTGAAAAATCCACTGGGTAATTTTATATATAATTAATTGGGGGTAACTTTGTATGAAAAATTTACTGGGTATAATTTTGTGTGAAAATTTAATTGGGGTAATTTTGCATAAACAATTTATTGGGGGTAATTTTATAAAAAAAATTCACCAGGATAATTTTGTATGAAAACTTATTTGGGTTTGAGGTAATTTTGTGTGAAAAATTCATTGGGGTAATTTTGTATGAAAAATTTATTGAAATTAGTAAATTTTTCGAAAAAATTGAAAAAAAATAAAATGTAAAAATCTAGAAAAGGGGTAATTTTGTATGAAAAATACATTGGGTAAGTGTGTTTGGAAAAATCAACTGGTGGTAATTTTAAATGGAAAATTAATTGGGGTAATTTTGTATGAAACATTTACTGGTGGTAATTTTGTATGAAAAATTTACTGGGGATAATTTTGTATGAAAATTTAAATGGGGTAATTTTATATGAAAAATTCACCAGGATCATTTTGTATGAAAAATTATTTGGGGGTAATTTTGTATGAAAAATTCATTGAGGTAATTTTGTATGAAAAATTCATTGGGGTAATTTTGTATGAAAAATTCCGAAGGGTAAACCGCGAGGTCCATTTTGGTGTACATACCTCGTCCATTAGTAGCCATTACTAGCCAATAGAGAGCCATTACTAGCCATTACCACTAGCCATTACTAGCCATTAGTGGCCATTTTTTAACTCGTGGTTTACCCCTCGTAAAGATCCGTATAACTCCCCCAAAATCGGCAGGATTTAAATTTCGAGATATATAATGAATTAGTACTTCTATTTACTACATTTTGGCCGAGGGAAATTTCGGTGAAATAATTATTAACGAAAAAGCGTAGCGTCAAAATAGATGTTGATGGGTGATTTTTAATGTACTCGTCGAGCACTATAAGATGGAATAACCGAAAATGGCGAATTCTTAAAAATTTGCGTCTTGGTAGTTTTTTTTTTGAAAATTTTAAATGCGTATTTGCATAAACTTTAAAATGCAATATCTCAGCTTCCCGTGGACCGATTGTCAACTATGACATATGATTTTTTATCTACTCGTCGAACACTATAAGATGGACTATACGAAAATGGCGAAGTCTTAAGATTTTGCGTTTTCGGAGTGATTTTTGAAAATTTTAAATGAGTTTTTAAGGCGTTTCCGATCGAGCTAGATCAAAAAATTTTACATTTTTGGAATCTACGCTTCAAGAACTATAAGATGGCATAAAAAACAAACATAAAAATTTTCCAACTTTGAAAGCCTTTTTGAGGCACTTCCGTTAGAGCTAGACCAAAAAACTGGACATTTTTGAAATCTACGGACCAAAATCTATAAGAGAACATCAAAAACAGACATCGAAATTTTTTCAAATTTTTCAATTTTACAGGGGGATGCCGAGGACGATTTAGGTCATTTTTTGAACGCCTATTTCTCGACTATCCGAAGAGATAGCTCAAAAATTAAAAAAGATTCGGAATCTGCTCATCCAAATCTACAAAATGCCATTTAGTACCATTCGTTAATAATAAAGGAGATACGACACATGGATTTTTTAGAAAATCACTCAAAAATCCATATAAATTTAAATTTCGAGATATATAATGAATTAGTACTTCTATTTACTACATAGATTACATTTTTGGAATCTACGCTTCAAGGACTATAAGATGGCATAAAAAACAAACATAAAAATTTTCCAACTTTGAAAAAAGTGTAAAAAAAAAATAAAATTGCTCTAAACAAATCATACATTTTGATTTTTAATTTCCTGAGTTTTAGTTTTTATTTTTTCATTTTTAATGAGGTTAAGAGTTTTTTCGTCAGACCAACCGTAAGAAACAAAATTCAAATAGTTTTTCTATTTTTTTTTTAATTGCCAGCATTGAATCTTCCAACTATAAGTTCCCAACTTTTTCCTCAGTAGTATTGGGACACCCTGTATATTCTACTTATTTGTGAATATAAAACAAGTTTTTCCATTTTTTGCAAGGATAAATCAAAATAATAAAAATGATACGAATTTAAATACAGAAACAAATGAGTAATTTTGAAAGAAAAATGGATTGTTACCATCGAAATTACAAAAAGAAATATGGAGAAAATTGGGAAAATTATGAGAACAAGTGGAAAATTATCTCAAATCTTAAAATTGAAGTTAAATTCTTTCTTTTTCTGATGACGTATGCAGATGTTCAATAGTATACTTAATCAGGGTCTTTTTTTCAATTTTTTTTATACGAAAAATAAAAAAATATCAGTTTAAAGTATCCAGAATACAAATCTAACTCAAAATAGTTTTTTTTATTTACAAACCGAATTTTAGTAAATGAATTAAATGTACATTTTTAAGCAGCAAAACTACAGAAAAATATATTGGTATATACAAGGTATTCCTATTATAAACGATTTAAAACAAAGCGTAACATTATACCATCGTTAATTTTAATTTTTAAATTTAATATAATAAAATATGTCACCCGTCGAGATGGGTAGTCCAAGGAGTAGTTGTTTAACGTTCAGATAACGTGCGGCGTAATTCTAAGGTATTTGAACTTTTAAGATATTCAAATTTGCAACAGTGCATACGTTTGATAAATTATACATATTTTTGGGAATACCTTGTATACCAAACCAAAAGAGCGAGAGCTACACAAAAGTGTAGCGTACCAAAGATTTAAAAAAATGATGACCTATTGCGTTAGGTTTTCTCCAAAGCATTCCACCAGGTCCAGGTCTTCCCCATGGAGAAGCTTTCTTAAACTTCCCAAAATATTTTTATTTACGAAAAAGGCACATACGCAAACAGATCACTTACTTGTTCCTGGTGAAATTTTTTGTCCTCGTTTTTTTCTGTTATTTGTTTGCGCTTTTTTTCTTCTACCATTTTATCTAAAACAAAAACGTTCCTGTTGAAGTAAACATAACACTATCACCGATGTATCCAGACATCATCAATCGGAATTCATTAAAAATGTTCCTAATTTACCTAATTCTTTTTTGTATTCTTGTTGTTGTTGTTTATTAGTTTTATATCTAAGATTATTATCAACACATCTTCTAAGATCTTTGCTACCAAATTGAAATCTTAATACTGGGTCTTCGCAAGTTCTGGTGATTTTCTTACCGTTGCTAAAAATTGGTGCACCTCCACCGCATCTCCCTAGATCTAGAGCTCCTACGTGTCGTTTTGCCTTAAAACAAACATTAGCAGTTAGAATTATTTATAGCACTGCTGACCACTACAATTTGACCGCAAGTATTTATTACAGGAAAGCATATTTGCAGACTTGCTCACTCTCCAAATAACCAAACAAATGTAGCATGTATACAGCTCAAAATTAAGCTTGGAGTATTGCTCAAACGTATTCTATCTTTGTTAAATACTACACGGTTTAATGTTGCTAAACTTGAGATCTTTAAAGAGTTACTTTTTGATTCTGTTTTACATATCCTACTAACTAAGCTACCAAATTATCACACTATGTGTATTCCAATGACAATAGCTCTTCAGTTTCATAAGCAATTTGACTGAAATTGTTATACTACAAGCTCAACCAAGGCTCTGTCTATACTAGAAACTCTAAGGATGATCTACTATGGTCTGATAAAGGACATACAGTTGTCCTTGAATGCACGAGATAATCAAGTGAATTGCTCTTTCAATTATGCCCCCCCGAATAACTTTGATGACCTCTTCTCAATACATAGTCACTACTACTTACATTTATATAGTCTTTATTAGGAAACAGTTCTTCAAGTCTTAAGTTTCTAAGACCACGAGGCCTGGCGTCTATCCCTTTACCCCACGGCCAGTAGTTATCTAGCATGTCCCTCATCTAAAACAGAAACAAAATTATTGGAAAGTATCATGAATAAATATGCTTCAATGTTTTGAAGTACATTTTCTGACCAATTTCAAATGATCCAATTGATCCAATTGATAATGGTACCTCTCTTTGTTCCTGAACTTTTTTTCTTAATTCGAAATCTTTTTGTTTTTTCCACAATTCCATGCCTTCTTTTATAACACGTTCTTCGAAAGCCCTTCTTTCCATTCTTCTACTAGTTTGTACTGACTCGTCCACTAACATATTGGTGTAGCTCCTAACAGAAAAACCGGTTAAGTCGGTTAGTGAAGTATTTATAATGAAAGTAGGAGGCGTCAGTAGGTAACGGGTCAGTTTGGACCACCCCCTCCACTTAAATAAGTAAAATTAGCTTTTAAACATGTCTAAAACAAGTTAGATCAGCTTATGAACAGTCTAAAATTGGTCAGGATACAGAACAAGTCTTCTACAGGTCTGGGGAGAAGCGGGAGAAGTGTAAAAAGTGGATGGGGTAGAGCACACGATCCAATCAATTTAGGTTTTTCAATTAAAAAATTTTAAATTTGCTTCTCCATCCTTTTGACTGAAACTGTATACTTTATTTCACCCTATTTCAGTGTTAAAGTAATGCAGAATGCATTTTCAATTACCCACTTTTATGAATTACACCCTCGAAAATTTTAATCGTTTACTCACCCCTTTATTACCGTTTTCACACCCAAACAAAACGTAAGACCTATCAATGAAATGAAACTACTAGACTTGACAAAACCCCCGCTGAAAATGGCGAAATTCCTTCAGGCTTCTGTTTCAGTAACCTAATAATAAGATCAGTCGGTGTCGGGTACAGACCGGGGGGATCAAAAGGGTGGTTCACCCCTTTCCTGTCAGCGGTGGCACGTCGGGTAATATATAAATATCATTCGTACTCATAATTCCGATTTTATATTAGTTGGAACAGCAAATGCACGAAATAGAGTTATCAAATGCTTAAAAAATAAATAATTTAAAATAATGTGCATCATAATGGGCCAGTTTTTATCGAGGAAACGTGGTGTTCTGTAAAGGCAATCAGCCCAGTTCTCAGAGTCTTTGACCAGGCATGAGAGCTTTTGGTATAAATGTGGCTCTGGCAACTGGGCTAAATGAAATATTTAGAACTCAATAATCAAATACAGGATGTTCGGGGGACTAGCCCTTTTGGATTTACTTGAATCAAATACTATTAAACGAGCAAGGTTTGTATGTATGTGTGTTCGGAGGATCTCAAAATCCACTCGTCAGAATTCAATGAAACTTTCAGGGTAGACTAATTCCTATCTAAATCGGCAAAAAATGCAGATCTCATGTCTGTGAAAATTCGATTTTACGAGATATTTACAAGAATAATCTACAAATTTTGACAACTACTGACACGCACATCTCTGGGTAAACGTTAAGAATATGGGGCCAGCTGGGATTTTCATGAAATTTTCACAGATGCTATAAAACATGATAAAATCAATATAGCAATTTTTGCGCGGAAAAATATTTTTCACATTTAAAAAAAAATATATTGGGATACTCACTCCCAAGACAAACAAATTCAGTGCGTTGAAACGATTATTTAACATATTTTTCCAATACAAACGCATAGGTACATAACTTTTCTACAAGTGCCCAAGTAGCAATTTAAAACCAGAATAAGCCTGAAAAGTATTAAAAATGTTCATTTGACGGACATAGATAATTTGCTTGTCAAGCCATCTCATAAATTCAAAATTGAAAATACAACGTTGCCAATTCAATTTCAGAAATCATGGATTTAGGTAAATATTTAATGGAACGTTGAGTAACACTGTTAAAATGGACAGTTGTCAAAAACATCGTGACTTTTTTTTTAAATGAAAAATGTAAATGTTTCTTATCGTTATACAAAATGCATGGTAGAATCAAAAAATTTTGTAGCTCCAGATATTATTAAGATAATTGAGATATGTTTAAAATTGATATTTATATTGTGCGCTATATTTTTAATTACAAATTTTTTATTGCTTCGTTAAATATAAAATTTAATTTGGGGTTACCACATTTTGGTATTTTTTTATAATGAATATAATTCTGCGATTGGTATTCACATTAGTTTTATGTTTAATTATCTACCGGGTGGCCTATTTGTTTAAATTTGGTGTTACAATTATTATCTTGTCGATTTGATGCAATTAACAATAATAATAACTACAGAGCGTGAGTTATAAACTATAACTCACGCTCCAGAAGTCAAATTGTGATAGCAAGAATGTCTAAAATTACACTATAAGGATTGCTCGAGCGGACGATGATATCGGCTATTATCACGTGGTTAAACGACGTCAAAGGGTGACGGCGATACATTAAACGTGATTATATTATACACAAACGCTCAAACACACTCCGTGAGTTATTGCCTACGTTACCACTCATTGAATAATGTACTAATTCGCTCTTTTTGTATTTAATGATTGTTCTCTTATCCCTTCTCATGTGAAAACTTTATTTTCACGAGCCGCTGCTGTTTTCCATAGAAATATTGTCGTATTGGTTTTTAACTTTCGTGTTGACATATAATATGTTAAAGAGTTATACACTAATTTAGTCTGAAAAATTCTACAATCTAGGGATGACAGAGATGGGGCTGAATTTGGAAAATTAGGTTAAATCGATAATTTTTGCATGCATATTTCCGATTGATAACAGCAAAATATGGCATGATTTGTGTTAGGATAAAACGTTCGGAATGATATATTTGATACATCAGTTGGTAAATCATTTTGCGCGATGTAAAGTTGGCAGGTATCCAAACGATAAAAATTGAAATTTTTAAGCTTTAAAAAGTATAAACAATTCAATTTTGTAAGCTATTTGGAAACATTTTTGATACTCATCTGCTGGAATGCATGGAAGCTTCTTTCTCGGTTTTTTCTTGACCACTTTCATATCCTCAAATCGAGTTTCTTTCATACTTCTCTTTATGCGCGGAAATAAAAATCACAAGGAGCTAGATCAGGTTAGTAGGAGGCCTAGGTGCAAGGGAGTGATGTTGTTTTTGGTTAAAACCGGGCACACTGAGATAGCTGTGTGAGAATGTGCATTGTCTTCTGCTTTTTTCCAGTTACTTGTAGGAATCTGCTAGGAGTCGAACTTTTTTTAGCCAGTCGAATGCCTCTCCAAGCGAGCTCTGTTCAAATTAGTTAAATCCGCATATTGAAGACACTAATTGTTAAAGACAGAAGGGTAATTGTTTCTATGCCAAACAAAATACCGGATTACTGTTGATTTAGTCCAACTTTAGGCTGTTCTACAAGGATTTGTATTTCTGGAGGACAAACGTCATTTCTGGCAACCCAACTTTCTGCATAAAAATATGACGTTAAAAGTTTTTTATCAAATATAAAAATTCGTAACTATGGGAATGTTTTTATAAATCTACTATTTGAAAGCTTGTCAAATAAAAGTTGTCTTACATTATTTAAATACTGAAGAACTTCGTATTCGTTAGTATAAAAAATAAAGATGAATAGAGGACATGGTGCACGACGAGGACGAAAGCCGAAAAACTTTTTGTACACTCCCGATGGAAGATTAATACAAACTGGAGAAGATCTGTGCGATTGCTTGTTAACTCCCCTTTGCGAGGGTTGTTTTTTCCCTTGTCCCAAATGTAATTCACAAAAGTGCGGACCGACTTGTAGGTGTTCCAGGACGTTCGTGTATAAAGCCTGTAAATGAAACAAATATAATTAACAGCATTAAAAATCTGACAATTAATAGTGTATAAGCGTAATATATTATTGTTTAAATTAAATGAGTTATTTTTCTACGGTGTTTTTACAGACCAAATCCTACCTAAATATTGGAAATATCAACTAAAATAAATGGGGTATACACCAACCCTGCAACGCTCAAAGCGACATCTTGTGGCGCGGCCCGTAAGTTAATAGTGTTTGTTTATCTAAAATTCCGTTAGAGCGCCGCTCGTGTCAAGCGAATCAAGCGAAATCGAAATGGCTAGGCGTATTTGGGAACAAAATATGATCTGCTAATGATACGAATTGTCAAATTCAACCAAAAACAGGATAATATAACAGTACATCTGTGGAAGGGTACGCGTATTTCTACTGCGCATGACAAACGGTCTTATTTTTGGTATGTACGCTGTACATTTGGTAAGTCATTTCAGTAAAACTCCAGGAGATGACGTTTTTAGCGAGGTCGCAGCCACCAGGACCTCCGGGGGACGATGTAGATGTCAAATCAGGAACGAGAGACCCGAAAAACCCCCGTGTGAGGTGTTTCGATGGATTTGATAAGTAATTTCAGTAAAACTCCAGGAGATGACGTTTTTAGCGAGGTCGCGGGCACCAGGACCTCCGGAGGACTATGTAGACGTCAGATTTTGGTCGAGAGACCCGAAAAACCCCCGTGTGAGGTGTTTCGATCGATTTGATAAGTAATTTCAGTAAAACTCCAGGAGATGACGTGCCAAGTAGCGTGCACCAGGTCCTCCGGAGGACAATTTCAAGGTCAGAACTGGGACTAGCGATCCGAAGAACCCAAGGGTAAAGAGATTCGATCGATTTTTGAAAAGTTTACAGGGAACGCCAGGTGATGACGTTCCTGGCGCCGTCGTGACTTCCAGGTACACCGGGGGCTCATTTGGCCATCATATTCAGGTTAAGCGACCCAAAACACCCCCGGGCACTGAAATTCATATGGTTCAGATATTTTCTCTGCAAGATATGAATTTTTGTTTCAACACCTGGAAAGAAGATTTGCAAAAAGCGAATGCAAAAAACCCAATCTCAATCCGACTTCATCATCATCATCAATCAGCCCTCTGTGTCCACTGTTGAACATAGGCATCCCTAATGATTCTCCATTCCAATCTATCCTGTGCTGTTTGAATCCAGTTGCTGCGGGTCCTCTTAATATCGTCCGACCAGCGCGTAGGCGGTCTTCCTCTACTTCGCTTGTCCGTTCTGGGTCTCCACTCAAGAAGCCTCTTTTCCCATCGGTCTTCCCGCATCCTTGCAACGTGGTCAGCCCAGTTCCACTTAAGCTTCGCAATAGTTTCAACGACATCGCTGACGCCGGTTCTTCCGCGCAAATATTCGTTTCTTATGTGGTCCTTCAAGGTAACATCAAGCATGGATCTCTCAATCTTCCTCGTAAGTTTCTTAGTTGTTGCTCTGTTGTATTCTATTGTCTTTTCTATAAGTGTTTTGACGCTTTGAAGGTGGTCATTCGTTCCAAATCCACGACGAAAGCCTGCCTGTTCCATTGGTTGATAGAAATCCAATTTATTTTCCAGTCGGGTGGTTATAATTCGAGTAAACAGTTTGTAAAGGTAACTTAAGAGGCTTATTGGTCGGTAGTTCTCTAGTTCTGCTTTATCTCCCTTTTTGTGAATAGACAGGAATTAATAAGCTCTTTTATTTGTAGAAGCAGATGTTGGCCTCCTATTTTTATTGCGTCTGTACCTAAGTTGTCTCTATTTCCTCTATGGAGGTACCAGGAAGCTCTTCAGATCCCTGGTTGACAATGTCCCAATCCGACTTACTGCACCAGAATTCCACATTGGTCTGCTATATTTTCTCGCCTATAAGTATATCCTATGAGAAGCCCATTTTTAGATAGAAAGAAATTGCAGACATGGGCAGAAGAGGAACCGATCCCTCAAATGACAAACGAGGGATTAAGAGAAGAAAAAGAAGAAGAAGAAGGAGAAGAAGAAGAAGAAAAAGAAGAAAAAGAAAAAGAAAGAAAAGGAAAAGAAAAAGAATAATAAGAAGAAGGACTTTAAATGACGAAAGGGGAATTAATAAAAGTAGAAGAAGAAAAAGAAGAAGAAGAAGAAAAATCAAAAGAGGAAGAAGAAAAATAAGACGAATGAGGAATTAAAAGAAGAATAAGAAAAAGGGCTTTAATATAAATCAATTTAAAACTTGGTTTATGCACTTTTTCTAGTGCCTAAGTTGGTTAACACACTTAAGTTTGCTTTCTAGTACAAGTATGATTCAGTTAGTTGGATTCTACAATGGCGTGGTATGATATTTGAAGCATTTATTCATTTTGATATATATCAATTATATTTTAGACTTTACTGCGAATGAAGAATGAACAAATAAAATACTTTTTCAAACTGACATTTCTATTTAAATTTGATTAAAAAAATAAAATTAAATAAGATGCATTTCGACATACTAAATAATTAAGAATCTCACCACGCAGATTGTTTTTTTTTTATTGCTTATTGTCTTAGTTTTAAAACAAAACTGATTTATAACAAATTAACACTCTCAGTCGAGCCAATTTTAAATAACGCTGTAACGTTATTACTTTTCAAACATGAAGTGTTTGGGCCTACTAATTTTCGTTGTTGGTAAGTTTGTAATTTTTTGATTTTTTTTTTGTGAAAATATTGATTTTCGTCGTGATATAGCATTTGCAAAGGGTTTAGTGCAAAGAGCGCAATCTTGAATTGCCGTGTATTTCGTATGGGCATTGCTCGAGAATGGCGACCTTTTTGACTTATAATTTTACACATTTTTTTTTATAATTTCAGCCATCAGCACAAGTTATGCTTCTAAACCCAATTGCAATCACTGTATTACAATAGCAGAAATCGGAAAACAAATTTTGTCAGCCGGCATTACCGCCGTAAGTATAGTTATAATTGAATGATTATATCCTTAATTTATCAGTATTTTAGGTATTTAAATTGATTGATAGTTTTGATTTTTAATAGACTAAATAACTTTTTCTTTAGGATGTAAAAAGTGTATCAGAGAATAGCTGAATAGCTGAAAGTGTTTATCAATATTTTAAGAGAGCCATATCCTTAGTGTTCTAAACTACATTTTTTAATGATTCCTTTTTGGAAAACGGTCCAATATTTTGACAAAAATATTATTTTTTAAACTATTTTGAATAATTATTAAAGAAGATATCAAATTCCAATCTGACGCCTAAAAAGGATCCAAGAAAAAGAAGAATTGTTAAACTATCCCCAGTATTCAAACAATGCGCAAAAAACCAACAAAGTTTCATCTACAGAGTGTTACGATATTCGAAGCATAACGCATGTATGGGTCGTAGAAATAAATCAGTTTAAATTTGTAATTTATAAGTTGCGTACTAACTGCGCTCTGCCGGGTGCGTAAATACCGGCACGTCCTATGTCTAAATATTAGCAATAACGCAATTCAATGAGAATGTTAATTCATCTTCTTCCAAGCTTTTATTAATTTAAAACTAATTTAGTTTCAATTCATGGTTTGATTGTGTGTGTCGGTTTCCCAACACGATATTCGTATCTCAAGAGTCTTTCTCTTTCTATCTATCTGTTGATGGGGGTGTCGATACACTGCTACTTGTAAGATCTATTGTGCCCCCTTCTGCTGCCCATCCGTTAACGATGTCTCGACGATTAGAGCAGCTCCTGATTCTCTAGGCACTCCCAAACCACCTTGGAGTTGATTAATGGCTGCTTGGCTGTATTTCTCTATACTTTTACCTTATTGGTGATTTATAAAAGTTTATTTTTACTCCTTTACATTTTGCCGAGTGATTTTTTAACTCCATCTTTCGCAATCTCTGTTTGTAAGGTATAGAGTTTCATGTAGTTGCAGATCATCACCCTTTGCTGGGGTATCATCGAGGCGTTTTCTTTTTCAATTGCATAATTTTTCTGGGTAGAAAGAGGTTATGTTCGAAAAAATTTAAACGTACCTCTTTCTTTAAGGTACTATTTATCGGTGCCGTGGCTATACGTCGAACACCTGATTAATGTGAAGAGTCCAGAGAGGATGCTGACAAAATATCTGCTCCAAGATTGACTCTGAAAGATATTATGTTCATTCAAATTTTTAAAACTTTTGGAAAGCTTCTTTGTTGTGTATTTGTCGGACATTCTGCAACTTTGAGTAGTTATTTTCGGTTCAGATGTATTATATTTTATTTGTGGTATGACTTTGAGAAGCTATTAGATACGTTTCGGGACAAAAAAACTACTAAAATTTACATTTTTAAAATTTTCAGGAACAAGTGAAAGCTTTGGGAGCAATGGGGTGTACATTAGTACCTGCGATTGCCAGACCTGTTTGTCCAAATCTTGTAGAGAGTGTTCATAAAAATTTGTATGACTTGATTGTAGTCAAAGATAAATCACCCCAGGACATTTGTAATGTAGTCAAACTTTGTTAAAAGCAAATAAAAACTAATCGACCACGACTCGTTTTTTTCAATGTTATAAAGAGTGAAGTGTTTGGTGTTGTAGTTTTTCAACTAAGTCCTATATAAGAGTTTCCCTGACATAATTGTAATGTAAGTCCAGTGTAGCTATAAAAAATGACTAGCAGAAAAACCTGATTCTAGACCTTGACAGACCCTGAAGTGTCCCTGACCAAAGGTATTTAAAGTTTTTCTATTTTTACCATACCATACAATTAACCATACAATTAACCCCTAAAAACTGCAAAATTTCCCCATTCACACAAAAATCTAAAAACCTTGAAATACGATTTGACATCTATCCAAATAGCCCAGTTGCCAGAGAAGGATATTGACCAAAAGCTCGCACAAAATGTGATACTGAAACTTGGCACTTAAGTACTTGAAAGGGTGTCAAGTACTTAAGTGCCAAGTGCGAGGTCAAAGTCTCTGAGAACTGGGCTAAAAATATTTCGGAAACAAATGAGACAATAAAATTAATATTTTTTTATATTTTCAGGAGCAAGTTAAAGCTTTAGGCGATATGGGATGCGATTTGGTGCCTCCTTTTGTCAAATCCTTTTGTCCAAGTGTTATAGAGACAGTTTACAAAAATGTGTACGACATGATGGTAGTGAAAAATAGGGCTACTAAGGAGATTTGTAATTCTCTCAAACTTTGTTAAATTAAATAAAAATTAATTGACAATTTTTTTTTTGTAAATAACCAACCCATTCAATATACTATTACGACTCGAAAAGTTATCATTTCATTTTATATATAGTAGTTTATACAACTCAATATAGTATCGTTCAGTGTGTGAACTAAATTTTGAATATGCACCCAAAGCAACCAAAAATGTATTGCCGGAGCAATCCAGACCCTCCTAGGGCATTATGAGTGTATTCATAGCAACCGTATCCAAGGTAACATAAAGAAATGACGTACAAGTGAAAAATAAATATCAAATACAGATACATGCATAATATTTTTTTAATTTTTAGTTTGCTTTTTCACGAGCTACATTTAGGGAACTCCTGATTTATATAATGAGGCTAATTTTGAGGTAAATCTGTAACCTCACAATTTAAGCAGGAATCCAACATTACATGTTCGCGATTCATACTTTAGTAAGGAGGTTACTGACAATAGTCGCAGCCTAGTTGTGTCAATATTTTACTATTGATGATATTTTTTTTTCAGGACGACTTGAGACAGATCAGTGCTTCGACTTGTTCCATGTTCTCGGGATTTTATAAAAGCTTCTGTCCGTCAGCCATAACAACAGTTTACCATAGTTTAAACAAACTGTTTTTTGTTCAGCAAAAAACTTCGGAAGAACTCTGTACGCATTTTGGTATGTGTTGAAGGCTATGGTGATGTTGGATATTCTCCTCGAGTCGACCCCACACCCCCAAACGGCCATCTCCTCTTGGTGGTGGTTTTTGGCCGTTTGGGGGGTGGGGCTAACTCGAATAGAATTTTAACGGGGGAGGGGATGTACTAGATATTGCACTAGATATTTCTTTTGGACTTCTATATCAAACGATGAGGAAAGGAATATGGGATTATGTAAATATAGAATGTACAAAAAATTAAAATAAATATGTATCCAGTAAAAAGAGTTTTTTTAAACCAAGTTTGTTTACAACAAAGAGTACACCATCTAACAAGAGGCGAAAGTTTGATCGGTTCCTTTGATGTTGATCTATTATGCCCCCTACTGCTGCCCAGTCGTTAAGGATGTCTCAACGATTAGAGCAGTTCCTCCAGTCCTATTGCTTTCAAAAAGTTCAGGATGTCGGTAGGCTTCAGGTTAGGTAGATCTTCCTCTTCTCCGAGGTATCGTACCCTTGGATTTTGCAGAGAGAATGTGGATAGAGGTTTCCTCCTCTTCCTCGCAGAATCTGCATTCTTCTTTGTCTACTAATCCGAGTTTATTTAGGTGGCCTCTCAGACGGCAGTGCCTTGTTAGGGTACAAGCTAGTCACGGGCCAATTCTGCCAGAGCACACCAGTCAACCTGAGCACGTCTCAAAAAATCAAAGTCCCAAGGGACCTGTTCCCAGCACGTCGAGACTCGGTGGGTGTACCAAGAAATATTGAAAAAAACATTACATTGTTTAACCAGGATGAACTGGTAGAAGAACTACACAGAATGAAAAACGGGAAGGCTCCGGGTATGGATGGAATACCAGCGGAGGCCATCAAGGTGATCGACAAGCTAGCACCCTTGTTCCTACTGGACATCATGAACGACCTACTGACAGAACAAGATTTCCCAATAGACTGGAAAAGAGCAGGGCTAGTCCTAATACCGAAGCCTGTAAAAGAAGCAAACGACCCCATAAAATACAGACCCATATGTCTCGTAAATGCAATAAGCAAACTATACGAGGGATTGGTGAGAAATAGACTAGTAAGAGAAATAGAAGCTAGAGAAGGCTTATCTGAGAGGCAGTATGGGTTTCGAAAGGGCCGTTCCACCATACAAGCAATCCAGAAAGTGTTGAAGCCAAAGATTCAAGAGAGAAATGGGTAATGCTAGTCACCCTTGACGTAAAAAATGTCTTCAATACTGCAACATGGAGTAAAATAATTGAAAAATTGGAAAAAATGGAGATACCCACATATCTAATAAACATAATAAAGAAATATCTCAATCAACGAAGCATTGTAATCGATAAAATAGAGACAATGGAAATATCAGCGGGGTTACCACAGGGATCGGTACTGGTGCCTGTCCTGTGGAACGTTTTTTACGATGATGCCTTAAGGCTAGATCTGGGTGATGGAGTTATTTCAATTGGTTTTGCAGACGATCTAGCTATTCTTACAAAAGCGAAAGACATAGATGAACTACAATACAGAACCCAAGAAGCGCTGTACAGGGTGGAACAGTGGATGAGAGTTAAGTCCCATCGACTGACACCATTATTTAGTATAGACCAGCTCTCTTTGAACTATATCGCAGAAGGTATTCTCGAATCAAATAAAATCAAAGAGCACATCATCTAACAAAGGCGAAAGCTTGATGGGTTCCTTTGATGTTGGATAGACATAATATTGATAGGAAGCATTGACACATAAACTATTTGAGATACACTGAGAAAAGTAACATGTATTTATTTAAATTCGTACAAACCGAACTACACTAAGAAAAATAATAGTGTTGATGAATATACCTCTCCGAAAAAGAAACCGATAAACGAAGTCGCTCTTTTCGATTTTTTTTTTGCGATTTCATAAAATAAAGGGCTCGCGAAAACGCATAAACTGGATTTCAACCCGTCCAAATCAGTCTAGCGGTTCTCGAGATATTGCGATTTGAAAGTATAGGGGTTTTCGCCGCGGCAAAAACACACCTGGAGTCGTGTTCGCTTTTTTTGCAGGGAAGAAAGTGACTTCGAGACTTGATTTTTTGTTCCTCCTATAGATAGTCGTGACCCAAGCATTGTGTCCAAATTTCAAGTAGTAAAAAAATTCTACAATAACAGGATGAAGTAGGGGGGGGGGGGGGGATTTCAAAGTATTGCCTGCGGAATTCACTGGAAACAGCATGAAGTAAAAAAAAACTAATGTATCCAACGCCAGTGAAACTCATTTATTTATTAATTAAAAACTAACCAACAACGTGAAATTGGGAAATTCATTTATTGATTAATTATATATTATAATCTTGAAATTAATTTGTATTAATATACCCGATACTCGAGTCCTCCCCCGCCTATTGTATTTTAAAATAATAAAAGGTATTTTCATGTAAATCTAAATCTTACTTTTTTTTTTAATTTGATGTGCTTACTTATTAAAAGAATATGAAGTATTTGATAATAATTATAATGTCGATTATTGGTAAGTTTTAAAACAATATCCAAGATAATTATAAAAATTAATTGATTAATTGATCAAAGTTCTTAGGGTGAGTATTGTTGAATAAGGACAAAATTAGCTGTAAGAACAGTTAAATATTTAGTAAAAGTACCTTCCACATATACAGGGTGGCCCGTTAGTGCGTCAAGTTCGATTTTATCACTAATCACAAAGAAAATGTATTAAAAAGCAAAAAAAGTTACGAGAAATAAAAAAAATAACTATAAAAGACAGAATAATATAGAAAAAGTAAGGAAAAAGAAATCGAACAAGGGAAAAAAGATAAAAACGAGGATAGCAAGGACAAGACGAAGAAGATAATAAAGCAAATGGTATAGTAAAAAAGATCAAACTCAAATTACATTATTTTTATTGCTATTTGGTCGTCTGGAGTTATTTATGAATGCGAGGTACTGTATCTGGGAAACTATCCATCGTATAGGCTTTCGGAAAAAAAGTTATTACTAAAACGGCCAAGAAAAAAAGTTTCTGAAATGGCCGCTAGGGGGCGTAACTGCAATCTTTAATCTAAAAAAGTGATGTTTCTGTGAATTCCGCTATATTAACCTAACAAAAAAATACCTGATCCTTAAAGTAGAGGATGATCTGAATCTTTTTTGTTTGACAATTTTTGCTGTATCTCTAAAAATAAAGTGGTGGGGGGTATTCAAAGGTTTCAGTAAAAAACACCCTGTATATTCGAAACGGCTGAGCCGATTTTAACAAACCTGGGCTGGTTGAGACGAGCTATTGTTGGTCTACAAATTTTATAATATTTGAAGTTTTGTTAGTTTTACATGTCGCCGCTAGAGGGATTTTTCCGACATTTCGACAAAAATGGTTAATTTTCTCAAAAAAATTAAATTCATTGGTATGATTTCTTTTTCATGAAAAAGTAGCTAAACAAGCTCGTGAAAACCGCATCTCGATATCTTGTTCCTAACCTAAAATTTAGGCCAAAGAAAATTTTATACGGAAATCCCTTAAATTTGCTCCCGTAAATGCTCTAAATGCTGAAAGTTACGGCTCTGTGCCCATTTTGATAACAATTGATAAATATACAGGGACATCATCAGAAAAAACGAAAAAAAATTTCAACTTATTCCACAGCAATATTTCATTAAGGTATATTTGGTCCTATCGCCATATTTTGGTCTAAATAACCTGCCCTTTGGCCTAGGAACAAGATATCGAGATGCGGTTTTCGCGAGCTTGTTTAGGAAACATTTAGCATTTAATTTTTTTGAGAAAATTAACCATTTCAATTATTTCTTTTTTTGTGTGATAAACGGTTTTCACTGAAAGGTAGCGAATGCTCTTAAGCTCCTTATTAAATTCTGTCTGTATTTTTTATAAAATTAAAGATTTTTGTCATATTTCCCTATTTTGTTTGTATTTTGGTAGGCGAAAAACAGTTCTGTATCACACATGCCGAAAACGCTTTAGCAGCCCGAAGCAATTAGCTGCATGAGCGATAGAAGCTCATTTTCTGCCCTTGCGACACATTCTACTGTTGGTAAATCAAATTATGTTTCAGCTTCCAGCTCAGCGTTGGAAGAATCGACGGGATCGCTGATTTGTGACATTTGTGTACAAGCAGCCGATAAGGCTAGAGAAGTAATAGAAGATGTCATTACAGAAGTAAGTACCCCCCCTCTGAAAATAAGAGGATCATCCTTGGAAAGTATTTGATGATTATGCTTTTAAAATAAAATTATTAAAAAAATCACTTTGGGAGTTGGTTCAGAAGTAAAAGATATTAGTACTAAATGGGCATAAAAAAATATATTTTTTCTACTACAACATCATGCCAGATAATTTGATTTATCACGTGATGAGGCACTCCTCACGCCAAGCTTGCCAAAGTATGATTTACTAACTGCTTCAGCTGCTGTTATCATACTACTTGAAGTGGCGCAAACGACGGTTTTGAATTGTCAAATTTTCACCGAACAAATTTCTGCGAAAACGCATAAACTGAATTTCAACGCGTCCAAATCGGTCTAGCGGTTCTCGAGATATTCCGATTTGAAAGTATAGTGATTTTAGCCGCGACAAAAACACACCTAGAGCCGTGTTCGCGTTTTTCGCAGGGAAGAAAGTGACTGATAGATAGTCATGGCCCAAGCATTGTGTCTAAATTTCAAGTCGCTAGTTTAATTTGGGGGAGAGGTGGAGGGCAAACACTGATTAATCTTTGGCTCGAGGCAACTTTTTTAATTTTTGACCAATTTTTTTTTTCTTTGATTTGAGCCCTACAAGAACTCGATCCGATAATCAGGAAAGGAGGGAGGGGGGTGAAAGCGTTTTCCTCTGTAGAAGGGAAAGTCTTTAAAATTATACCACCAAGAAATGACTATAATTGGTGGTTAAGATATATATTAACAAAAATAATTTATCTTTTAAATAAAAACAACGCTTTATTTCTGAGAAAATGAAGAGTTTATTATTTTGGTCTATACCTATTGGATATTGTTCGAAAAATAAAAATAAAAGAAACAACAAGCACGCTTAGTTGTTTGCTAGCCTTTAAACAAACTCAACAGTTATCTATATCTCCATAGAAACAGTATGACGTAATAAAACCGTTACAACACGTGTTAATTAAGAACGCGGCTAAGCCTTTGAGCGGCAACTACAAGCTCACTGGCTTTGCCGGTAAAAAAACACACATCAATAAGACTGCGAGCATCGCGTTGCGATTGGCTAGAAAAACCGTTAGAAGTTAAATAAAAAAGATAGAAATACATAAACAGAGATCGACTGATCCAAGCCTTCCAGTTCAAAACTTCAGTAGCATCTTGTCTCTCCTGACTGTCGCTTGCTGACATCAGTATCTTAAGCGGCACTCTCGTGCCCACCATAAAACACTTGCATAACTCATAAATGCATATTTTTTAATCACAAAATTTTTTTGAGCAATTGCAACCTTTACAACCTGTTGTTAGTTTTTTTACCATTGTTACAAACTGTTACGAGAATTGTTGTTAATAGAAAGTTACAAATAAAACAGTTTCATTCTACTTCTTCGTACGTTTTAAAAGCAAAAGAAATTAGAGTCCACATCATCATCATTGCCAGTTTAAGTTGGAACAGAGGCATCTACAGGGTGTCGCCTAAAAATTTTGGGTCTCCAAAGTTGTCTTTACAGTCAAGAAGCGGATACTCGAATACTTTGGTCACATATTAAGACATGATTGTCCAGGGCAAGGTGGATAGTAAGAGGGGACCAGGAAGAAGACGACATTCCTTGATGCACAACCTGCGCCAGTGGTTTGGATTGTCATTTGTTGATCTGTTTAAAAACGCAGTAAACAAGATAAGAATAGTTTTGTTAATAGCAACGTCCGCAACGGATAGGGCAATGGAAGAAGGAGAAGAAGCATTTCTCATTTTCGGCAAATGCCAGTAATTATCCGCAAAACGGCAATACCGCGACAATCATAATAACGGAAATGATGATTGACATTGACAGTTAAACTAGTTTAGTCGCCCGTGCGTATACAAATTTGTTATCAGGAAAACAGCTTTCTTTCGCCTCTTGTTTGATGGTGTACTCTTTGCTATTTCTGCCCATGAACGTTTGAAGCCAACTGGTAAACTGGGATACGGCTTTAGGGATATTAATTTTATTTATTTTAGTGGCCTAAAATGTGGTGGATTTTGGACCACTGACCTCTAATCTAACTGGATGAGCACTAGCCGTTTCGTTATATGCTAAAAGTGAGGCAAATTGAACGTCTCAAATTAAAAGTGCGCATGTGCATTGCTCCATAATGTCAATGTCATTACGTCAGGGAGCCATTTTTACCAGCGGTGGCGTCTTTTTACTTCGTTAAAACGAGTAAATTTTGGGACTTCAAGACTCCAAATGCCGTATGCACGTTAGAAAAAATGTCCCAACAATTTTCGAGATCATTTTCAATGAGATAAAAAATGTTCCTTAACCCTTAGGAGACGACTATGCCTGACATATTATCAATGCGCATGTGCCCTGCTCCAAAATGTCACATACTAGTCGCCTCAATTTTCTTATATGGATGTGCTCATCCAGTTAGATTAGAGGACAGTGTTTTGAACACAATGTTAAGTCCGGATCTACAGATTTTGTCTCTATGATATTCATAATAAATAGGCCCTCTATTTCTGAATGTTTTCTGTTTTAGGAAAAGATTAACGCATTAGTCCAGATTGTTTGTCTAAATACTCCTAATTACTTCGAATCGATCTGCATATCAATGACAGAAAAGGTACTTGGTGCCGCACACGAGTTTGGTTTAGAAAAAACTTCTGATCCGGTAGAATTCTGCCAAATAAATTACATGTGTTAGATTAAATAATAATTTAGAATGTGTTTCAAATAAATTAGAGTATTGATGACATGGACTTTTTTTTTAGTTAGTGACCACATATACGTAATATACAGGACTCAAAAAAATTTAAAAAGTTCATTAATTATCTCAAAAATCCTATGTTTCCTATTGCCATGTAAGTGCCGGCAACACTGCAATAGCTTCAATCATACGCGGCAATTCAAACGTTATATAGCGAGGAGAGTCAGGAGTAAATAAATTAAATTATTTTGTGGTTACTTATCCATCAAATTCGCCAATAAAACCAAAGAAAATGGTGTCTGAACGTTTTTTTTTGTTTCAGGAACGAGTTAATACCGTTATCAACATGGTATGTCAAAATGTTTCTTTTTACATCAGGCCTTTGTGCAAACCATCAGTAACAAGTATACTCGATAACATATCCAACTATATTTTAGAACTAGCTGTCGAGTTTGATAGTATTTGCGTAATGGCTTCTATATGTTTTCTTATAGAATAAATTTAAATATGTTTTAAATGAAATAATAAATTAGTTTATTTTTCATCACGTGCATTTTTTTTTACCAGCTAAAGGTCCTCTCATACATCATGGGTCTATCTATCTGTTGATGGGGGTGTCTGTTGTCTATTTTGTCTCCTTCTGCTGCCAATTCGTCAAGAAGGTCGACAAACCAATACGTAGATGTTATTAAATATTTTGTATATAAAACGGTTAATCTCAATCTTCCTATTCAATTAGAATTCATTCCTATTGATTAGAATTGAGTACTATTCACTAAGATTCATGTTGCTGTATTGTTATTGTTAATATATCCTATCACCAGTATGGTTGCAGTTATTTAACTATTATTAAACGTCCTTATCAAGGACATCACACGGCAATCCTGCCCGTCCTTTAGGACATCACATGGCGACCCTGCCACTCAAAGAACTTAGTGGTTATCAATAGATGCTCTTGAGAGAACATCACATGGCGATCCTGCCACTCAAGAGCACTAGTCAATGATGACGATGATGGAATCTGAGATGGCTTAAAAGTAATCCAAGAAGAGTAAAAATTGTAAGCAGAACCAATTCAGAAGTCTTGAGATGCTCAGAGATGGCATAACAAACCAGGCACAAGAAGAAAACCATTATTATATAGTCAAGTAGTCATTGATGGATTCCCCAGTATTATTAGCGATATAAGAAGAAATCCAGTCGTATTATAAATTTAAGAAGATAAGTAAGTTAAGAAGATTATTAATTGTAAGAAGTAAGCATAAGCAGAACCAATTTGTGTGTACCAATATGGCTGGAGTTGGAGAAAGTTTAGAGGTACCAGCTCAGGAAGGCGTCCAGAAGAAAGAAGAAAATTTAATTTTAGGTATGGTACGCCGAAATATAAAGTATTGTATAGCCGAATCTATTGAAGATAAGAAGTTCTTTGTAAGTGTAAGTAATTCTTCTTTTAACTTATTTTTGTATAATGTAGATGATAGGTATTATTAGTTAGTTAGTTACATTAAGGAAATTTCTGTGAGAATGTGGATAGAAGATGACTCCTCTTCCTCGCAAACTCTGCATTCTTCCTCCTCTACTAATCGCAGTTAATTAGACGTTTCTGGCAAACTAGACAACGGATCAACCTGAAAATTTTACAGTATGCATAAATTAATATTTTGTTGCATTCAAATTATCATTATAAAACTGGATATAAAAAATTGACCCATTCTTTATGGCACAAAATACATTAAAGTGCCATCTTTCTTGACTTCCACTCATTTTTTCATGTGATCAAAGCATCTGCATTGTTTAAAGACCCTGTATGAGGCAAATAAAAATATGACTCGAAGTGAAGATCCTCATGGTATCACTCCACTACATTTCGAATTTGATCGTCTTAGTACCAGAGAGTTCAAGATTATCAGCGTTTATAAAAGTACATGTTTGGTAAAAAAAAAATCGAAATTAATTTATATCTTCTAAACGGTAACAGATAGGTATAGGAACTAGTACATGAAGTTGTTGACAAAATGGTAAGAAATCAAAATAATGATATTATATACAGGGTGTTTCATTTGAAAAATCAAAGTAGCCGCTACTTTATAGTAGAAGCGGCGTGTAGATCATATTAATTTATGCATACTGTAAAATTTTCAGGTTGATCCGTTGTCTGGTTTGCCAGAAACGTCTAATTAACGCTCATCGTGAAAAGCCCTGTATTAACCTCTTTGCCTTTTGTTGAATTATTTTTATTTTTTAACTTTGTGCTCGATAACGCTCTGTTTGGAAGCTGCATTGGTGTGCCGCCGCCGCTGGCCATTGATCGCTGCTTGAGAAACCAACTGAACATCAGGTAAGCGTTTTGGGACGCGCAGTTTTATAATTTTCTTTTAATTGGTGAACCACACCTTTTGGAGTAATACATTCATTGTATTACATTTTTAAAACCAAAAAAATGTAATAGAATGAATGTTATATTACTTTAAAAAGGGTTTGTTCAACAATTAAAAGAAAATTCGTGTCTCCAAACGCTTACCAGATGTAAGTAGTGATGGTGACTAGTAGCAGCGGTAACTACACCCCACAAAATTACACAAGAAATGTCTATAGCACAATGAAATAAGTACGAAAAAAGGCAAAGACAGCGGCATATGTACATGCCACAGGTACAGAAGAAATCCAGTATTGCGATATTTTGTTATTTACTTTTTTTTCAAGTTTATCAAGTATTGTAGGTACTGATGCTTATTCCGCTGAATGGTTCAGCCCCTTTTCTGCGAGTACGTCTGCTATT
This sequence comes from Crepidodera aurea, assembly GCA_949320105.2. Classification (NCBI taxonomy): domain Eukaryota; kingdom Metazoa; phylum Arthropoda; class Insecta; order Coleoptera; family Chrysomelidae; genus Crepidodera; species Crepidodera aurea. The sequence continues at coordinate 16,556,021 of OX439480.2, forward strand.
TCATTACCCTCCACTCCAGTGTGTCCCGAAACCCATACGAGGGTAACCTGATCATGGATAATCATCGCTTCAATGACTACACATCATATCAAGGTTATATCAAGGTTATGTCTGTTCCCTGCATACGTCACATATGCAACTGCCTCTGGATCCGTCGTTTTGCATCCCTTCCAAATCATTTTCTTTTTCCATATGTTCTCCCGTTTCAGTTTAGTAGATATGCAACTCTAATTGACTGTAAATAAATCGGCTTGACCTCTATTTAGTTGTATTAAACGGTGGTAAAAATACCGTGAAAATTTCACAACCAGTAACTATTTTTAGCGCCACATATGATGTAGGATCTTTGTCACTTATGTTTGTAATTATTTTATAGGTATTAGAATTGGAAACGTGCCAAGAAAAAGATAAATAGTTAAATTTATTATATATTTGAACGTATCGTTTTTTCGTTAATTATTTTGTTCAGAGTACATCCACATTTTTGCAAATGTATGATTTAAAAACAGATTATTTAATTATTTCTCTAGATAAGAGGTATTAATATTCATAACTTTTACTCTAGACGGATTGAAGATATTGACCAAAAGAAGATGCATTTTAAATATTGCTTAGTTGAAATCAATTCCGCCATGATAAGAATTGTAAGATACATAATAAAGCAGGTAAAGTAGCACAATGTAGCAATTCTAATCAGGTTATTAGAATGTAGATGGCGGTGTTCGATTTCATTTGTGGTATAGAATCTTTTCATGACTATTTAAGGGGGTTCTATGCCCTCCGCCATATTGGAAATGCTAATGTTCAAATTGCGGGCTTAATACTCAACCAAAAAACTATTTTTTTTGTATCCGAGCCTATTATTCATCGTAGATTGGCGGATGATCACTTTTTTATATACATAAAAGAAATAACATGAAAAGAATACAAAAAAGTCATATACGTATATACGCCGTTCTTCATTTGCCACTGAACAATTAGTTGGATTGTTGTGTTGACTTGAATATATACCATTCCAGGATGACGTAGGTGTCAGGTCGGCCATATTTGCTGGGAGGCACACAACTCTATGACACAACGTTAGTTTCACATGTAAACATCAGAAAGATTTTTTTTAAAGTTCTTTATTCAGAAGAAATAAATAGAAAATGCCATATTTTTATGGTGTTATTAAATGCTCAATGCGTTCTGAAAGAGACAATGTATCATTTTTTCGGTTTCCTGCTGTTTTGACAAACGGAGGGGATCATTTAAATGCGTTGTCTAGTGAATGAAGCATGAACAGGTATTTTTGGCGATCTTTTATATGTATTTTTTTATTATTACTTGTGTAAATTTTCGGTAAACCTGCTCTATTAAAACACTAGTGACAATTTTTTGACAGAAAACTGTGGTTTTTTAAATTTAATTTTACCAGGTAATATTGTTTTAGCCGACAGATGTTTTTTAATTCACGATTCTCTACAAATATTAGGTGCCAATTTAAATATACCAGTCTTTTAAAATAAATAAGATTTTTCATGAAACAATACCAATGAGTATGTTGTCTAAAAAAAGAGATGGTTATATACTGCATTTGACAAATTTACAATTTGTTTTATTTGTATTACTTCTGTATATTAAACACAATTTTCACAATTTGGCTAAAACACTATGAAGAGCCCTTGCCTCATACTGCTTATAGGCTTGCAAACTTTTGTAAGCCTTAAGCTGTTGTCCCGAATAAAAACTGTTAGTTATTATGCAAAATTTATAGAAAAGAGGTTTCTATACAAGTGACTCATATTAGTTTCGTTCGCGCTCAAATTAAAATGCCCAAATGTCAAACTGCAGATAAACAAACATTACGCGTTTCGGGCAGTTCAAATTAATACCGTTAGATCGCATAAAGTTGTGTTCATGTCAATAGAAATCTAATTTCCATCCACGTCTACATGACGTCCTTATTATCCGAGAATTGGTAACTATGCAACCGCAAATACACAGATGTATTTCATGCTTCCTAACAATTTCTTTAGAGGGTGGTTCAGCGAAGACGTAAGGGGCGAGGATTTCGAGGTTATGTATGAAATTGACAGAGTTGATGGGTATAGAACACTCTTAATACTACTTTCAAACCATCCGTCGGTCTGTAGTTCGGTTCCTACAGAGGAGGCATAGTTTTGCTCCTCTAATAACAAAATCAGAGAGATGATATCTCGACTAGGGATTCACCAAACCAAGTATAGGTTGGCTTGAAAATCAAGGAAAGCCTGGCTTGGCTTGATTCTTGCGGATACAGGCTTGGATCAATGGAATGATGTAATACAGGACCTGTAGGGACTTTTTTCCTAGGGGTAGTTGCTCGATTTTCAGACTCGGTGCATCCTTTTTCCTTTGCTCTTTGCTACAATTTTTCTCTCTGATGTAAAACGCCTCGTATAAAAAAATAATGATTTGTATTTCTCGTATTACTTTCTTCAAACTTTAATGAATTATTCGCAACCCTTTTTTATATTTTTTTTTATTATTATTAAATCCATATATTTGGTTACCAATAAAATACAAGATCCGAACCTTCCAACTATATAAATCTGCAAAAGTAGGTATGCCGAAACGTAAAACTAGACTTTTCTAAATAAAAATCATGCCAGAAAATGTCGGTGTAGGAGTATGCGCGCGCATCTAGGACTTTTCTATCCGAATCTGAGCTAGAAATTGAAAATCGGCCAGTCGCTGCCGGACTCCCAAAGTTGTGTGGTGCTCCTAGACCTCCTTTATCACCCGCTGTAAGTTTCAAATTATCTTAACCTATATTTTGGATATATTCTATTTAAATCGCGGGTTTTTCGATGTCAGTGCGCGTTTTTTAAGGTACAAATCGATTAATTATGAAGTGAAAATATAAAAATTACCAGTTTAAACAAAGTCCGAGAGATGGCAGCATTTGTGTCTGATCCAAAATACTCTTTTTTATTGCTTAAGATGTTGAATAATCAAAGTATGAAGTGCAACTTATGAAATTCGTTATTTCTTTTCTAAAAAAAATATTAGACGATTGGATTTGTGGCTGATGGATACGGGATACGCTTTTTTGAAGTTGAATAATCGTAAAAGGCTATTTTTGGATCACGATGCCTTAAAAGTGGATTCATTCAGTTCGGATTGCAGGAATTTTTAGAACAATAATTCTAATATTCTGAATTTGTTTACCCTATCTAAAAATTTTTCGTAACTTCAAAACGTCAAGACTGATCTCATCCAATACATTTAGTTTTTCGAAAGCTTTGAATAATTATTGGACATTTTAATTGTCTCTTGACCGTACCTTCTACATTCCCTAGTAATGTAGGATCTCTATAGACTGTCAATAATGTAATTGAATATTTTAAAGGCTGTGTCACGATTCTGTATCTAATTTTTGGAAGAAATTGTGCAAATTATGGTAAAATTTAGATGCGCAGGCACAAACTTCGTTAAAGTAGTGAGTTATTATTTAAATATTACAATTATTTGAACTGCTGCCATACGTTCCTGCAAAGAAATGTATAAAAATAGTTCAAGTCAGGCTTTAAAAAAAGGCTGAGATATTCTGTGATTAAAAATAAAAGCATAGACAATTAAATTATATAACCGATGGCAAGGCATAGAAAAGCAGCAGCTGCTAGGGTGTTGGTTCTATGAAAATTCAATTTTTTTCGGAAATATTTGGGTATAAAAAAATTCTGTAATCTCAATCTGTTTGTTAGATTGTTGCTTTTCGAGAATACTTTCCTTAATTTTGACACGCTCTGTGGCTGGTATATTTACTCTGCAATTAAAATAAAACCCATTGAAGCAAAAAAAATCAAATAGTATATTATCTAACAGGAGGAGAAATCTCAGAGTTTGCAGCCGAGGTGAACTGCCGAAGGCAGTTGTCGAGGCTTACAAATGTATGAATATCTTACAACATTAAAAGTAAAGGCAAAAAAAAGAAAGAGAATAATAAGTGTCAGAATGAGCTGTCACTAATATACTTCTTTAATGATGACTTAATTGTTTTACTGAATTAGATTCTTTTACAAATTGTGGTAGTTTATTAAATCCGTTTAAGCCGTTATGAAATATGCTATTCATTCCAAATTTAGTGTTAGTTTTTAATGTAAAAATAAGAAATTTTGAAAGTAATTGGGTAGCAATTCTTTTTGCAGCTTAAATATAAAGATCATAGTTATAAACCAGTTTAAACACTTCAATTTATTTACTGAGTAACGGTTACATCCCAATATTTTATTTTTACCAAGTAGAAAAAGTAATGTTGAAATGTTGTAATGTTAAAAAGAGTCAACCAAGCATAAATAGACACTTTCTTACATATACGAGAGAAAAAAAAAGAGTTTTTTTGATATTTTTTACGAATATAATCAGCATGACTATTTAGTTTTAAATTTTTAACCTAAATACTTTATTTCAATTACAATTTGATCATATTTAAAATATTATAAGATCATAGTTTTTGTATTGCCAACATTTAGTTCAAGTTTATTATTAAATAAATATATTTCAATGCTATTTAAAGAGCTATTCATTTCAGCAATTGCCTCATCATATATACAATTAACCAATGTATCATCAGCAAAAAGATTTATACAGTGTAATCCAGAAATGTGGTTAATATCATTCAGATAAATAATAAAGAAGCAATGGACCTAACACACTACCCTGGGGTATGCCACTCTCATCTGGCAATTTTATTTTAAGTGTCAAACGTAAGTTTCAGTTTTAGGAATTATTTAAAAAATACCTAGATCCAAATTTCATATGAATATTGTAGTAAATATGACAGAAATTGTTTTAAAAAGTATTTCGCTCTGTATATGAAAGGTACGGCTTAATTTAATATCCATTACAGTTAATGGAAATAAAAAAAATCGATTTTAAAACCCCAAAAACCCCTTTTTACTCAAGAAGAATAGATATAAGGAAGTTTGAAAACAATACTTTGAAGTAAAATGCAAGTTTTTTAAAAATTCCGCATTTCGCTAGGTTTAAGAATTAAACGTACAAATCCGGGATATTTTTAGCCTCATACAAAATAACAGACCGACTCCAAGAATAAACGTCCGCTGCCAAATACAGTCCGATAGAGTGGATCGACGATGCGCGGCGATATAAAGCGATGGTGTAATTTTCAGTTTCAGCTTTTCAGCCAAGCCGAATGCGTTGTGGCATTTTAAATGTAACATTACCCCAAACGTACTCCCACGTCGCTGAGTTTATTTACGTAGTGTGGGATAAAAATTTAAATCGAAAATACTTATCGAAAAATATTTTTTTTATAAACATGTTAAAAATGTAATTTTAGTAGCATTAACCAGTGCCTTAAAATCAAAGAGTACATCATATAACAAGAGGCGAAAGCTTGATCGGTTCCTTTGATGTTGAGAGGAAATACGTCAGCATTGACACATAAACTATTCGAGATACACTGAGAAAAGTAACATGTATTTATTTAAATTCGTACAAACCGAACTACACTAAGAAAAAATAATAGTGTTGATGAAATTTCAACCCGTTCAAATCGGTCTAGCGGTTCTCGAGATATTGCGATTTGAAAGTATAGGGATTTTCGCTGCGGCAAGAACACACTTAGAGGCGTGTTCGCGTTTTTCGCAGGGAAGAAAGTGACTTCGAGACTTGATTTATTTTTCCTCCGATAGATAGTCATGACACAAGCATTGTGTCCAAATTTCAAGTCGCTAGTTTAATTTGGGGGAGAGGGGGAGGGCAAACGCTGATTAATCTTTGACTCGAGGTAACTTTTTTAATTTTTGACCAATCCGGGACAGCAAAATGGCAAATTCTTTCTTGAGGACACTACTACAGGATGTATTAAGGAGATGATGATTTTCGCGAAAACTGACAAATGGCGACCGAATTTCGGTTTTTGTAAATTTTATTTTTCAATTTTCGCAATGAAAGAGTAAATTGGAGGAAATTTTTTATTGGCCATCTGTTGAGAATTTTTTTTCTATTTGATTTGTGCCTTGCAAGAATTCTATCTGATAATCAGGAAGGGAGGGAGGGGGGGGTGAAAGCGTTTTGCTCTGTAGAAGGGCAAGTCTTTAAAATTATACCACCAAGTAAATGGATACAGCCATGGACATTTTTGTTCTTAAACCACATCAGAAATGCTCTGAATTTGGTGGAAATGGCTAAAATTGGTGGTTAAGATATAGATTAACAAAAATAATTTATCTTTTAAATAAAAAACAATGCTTTATTTTAGTTTTTCAAGCAAGTACATGAAAGAAAGAAAGAAATTTATTGCATACAATGTATATAGTCAGTACAGTTTAAAAAAAAACAAGAACCAAGAATGCATGACACATCGTATCAGTATAAAAAACATATTCGTCTACTCAAAATATACGTCCAAAATCGTTGTGTGTGTCCGCAGCGTAACTGCACCAAAGTTCCGGATCTGGGCTATTTTTGTGTTAAATTTACTCGACTATTTGGTTTACCTTTTTTTGAATAACAAGACAGTGTGACATTACTGAAGAAACTTGAACTTGATTGTATTCACGGCATACATAATTTCTGAGAAAATGAAGAGTTTATTATTTTGGTCCATACCTATTGAATATAATTAAACGTTAAATCGCGCATGGGCATACAAATTTGTTGTCAGGAAAACAGCTTTCTTTCGCCTCTTGTTAGATGGTGTACTCTTTGCTTAAAATTACCACTTTAAAGCACTAGTGCCTTAATGTCAATGTCAAATATTAACAGTAAATTTGCAATATATTTAATAGTGGCGTCTGTGAGTTGGAAGGACACGGACCAAAATTTACTCCGCTTTCGAGAATGCTGAATACGATGACGGTATCAGAATTACTGTTTTCGATTGCTGAACCCCCTAAAACGGCCAAAAACTACCCCCTAAATGGGTTAAACAGGCAGCGCATCAGTTCCATGTAGAAAACGTCTTTCCCCCCGTGTTCGAGGTTTCTGAGCACGGTGGTGGTATCAGAATTTTTCTTTTCGCCAGCCGAACCCCCTAAAACGGCCAAAAACTACCCCCTAAAGGGGTTGAATGGGCAGCGCATCATTTCCATGTAAAAAAACGTCTTTCGGTGATGAGTTTTGACCTGTGGAGGGGTAGGTTATGTTCGGAAGTAATCTTCAACACCACCACCGTGCTCAGCATCGTCGAAAACGAGGGGAAAGAGGTTATTTTAAAGGGAATGATGTACTGTCCGTTTAACACCATTAGAAGGTAGTTTTTGGCGTTTTTTAGGGGTTCGGCGGACGAAAAGAGAAATTCTGATACCGCCATCGTGTTCAGCAACCTCGAAAACGGTTGCACAAACGTTTTGTCGCTGTTAAAAAGAAGGGGGTGAATTTTGGCCGGTGGAGGGGTTGGTGAGGTTCGGAAGTAATCTTTAACACCGCCACCGTTCTCGGGATCTTCGAAAACGGGAGGAAAGACGTTTTTTTTACAGGGAAATGATGCGCTGACCGTTTAACCCCTTTAGGGGGCAGTTTTTGGCCGTTTTAGGGGGTTCAGCAATCGAAAACAGTAATTATGATACCGCCATCGTGTTCAGCATCCTCGAAAACGGGGGGAGGGCGGAGTTACTCTTAATCCGGGTAAATTTTGGTCCATTTTTCACGGTTTTTTCCACTATAATTTGTATTTTCTTTATGAATATGAATATTTATGTTATAATTTGAAAAATTAAATCCTTCCACAATTGTACCACTACAAACTGAAACGACCGCATTCCTAGTTAAAATATAGAAATTTACTGCAACAATTTAGAAAATTTTAGTTTAATTTAAAATATCAACACTATACAGGGTGTTTTTTAACTTCGCTAAATTGGAAACCGTAAATAATTGAAGGACGTGGTGGATTTAAAAAAAACTTGGGTATTTAAAATGTGAATATAAACTGAAAATAAATAAATAATCCTGAAGTTTCAACTCTAGTCGATTTTTTTTTTGTCTTCCACACACATAGAAAATAAATAAAAACATTTAAATGACGTATAATTTTTTAGTTGTGGCCACCGCTTTCACCAGATCTAATCCAGTCTGTTCTAATGGGGGTTAGAAAAGAAAATTCAACAATAGTATTTCAATGTTATTAGGCGTTTCGTAATCGGTAACAAAGATTTTGGCTCGGTAACACAACTACTTCGGATAACTTTAGATAAAAATAACTTATTGTTTGCTTTAAGATCCAATTTTATTTCTCAGTGTCTCTGAAAGATTTATTTATAAAAGTATTTACGACAAACATTTTTTTCAATTAACGTACAGGGTGAGTCACCGTAGCCGCGACGGTCCATTGTGGCTAAACGGTTAATATTTTGAAAATTTTGTTTATTCGTGGATACAGGGTGACCCAGAGGTGTGTGCATGCTCCATAACTTTTTTCTACCCAAGCTATCGATTTGATGTTTTTTTTTAAACGATAGGACCGACAAGGAGGCACATTCTGAAAATATTTCTATTTATACAGGGTGCGCCAATTATTTCCACTCGATCTCTAGCACCGAAACTGAAAGAGATATCAACAAGATTTTTTGTAGGGGTAGACAGTGTCACTCGGACTACAATTTTAAAATATTTTGATGTATATAATTTTTGTGGAATGAAAATTAATTTGGTTGTAAACAATATTTTTAATAAAACCCCACAAGAAAAAATCGCAAGGTCTAAGGCAAGGCGATCTAGTAGGCCAATTTATAGGTCCTCCCCTTCCTATCCAACGATCCTGAAATTCCCTATTTAACCAATTGCGAACATCTAATAGGTAATGTGGTGTGGCACCATCTAATTGAAACAACATTCCGTTGCGATAATTTTGAGGCACATTTTGCAATAAGTTGCGAAAATCATGTTCTAAAAAATCTAAAAATATAGCTCCATTTACAGTCCCATCAAAGAAATAGGGACCAATTACATAATCACCTATTATTCCCGCCCACACATTCAAAGACCATCTGTGATGTGGTTCTAAATAAATGTTCATTGTGGTCCGAATAATAATGGAAGTTGTGTCCATTTACACAACCGTTCTTATGAAACGTGGCTTCGTCGGAGAATAAAACTTTGTTTAAAAAGTTACGCTCTGTATTTATCTTGTTTATTAACTAACTACAATATTCCACTCTACGCGCGAAATCACGTGATAACTATTCTTGGTGAAGCTGGATATGATAGGGGTGATATTTATTCTTTTTTATTATGCGTCTAATTGTGGTATTGGAAATATCTAACTGATTGCTTAATTGCCTTGTGCTTATATTGGGATCTTCAACTATACTGATCATTACCTTATATTCGTTGTCAATAGTAACAGCTGTAGTTTCACGTGAATGTTTTTCATACTTGACGGTTCCTGTTCTATCAAATCTATTCTTGAAATTCTCAAAAGTATCCTTTTGTGGATGACGTCTTTCTGGGTATCTTTGACGATAGACCCTACTAGCAAGAAACGCATTTTTTTGACATTCACCCAGTATTCATATCATATCAATATTTTCTTGAACACTATAATTCTTATTAAAATCCATTTTTTATACACAATACCGATTAAATATAGTAGACGTGATACAATACAAAATTTTTTGTTGACAATTAATGCCATAACAAAATATACCTACTGTCATTTTCATAGGTAACTTGATTTCTTATTAAAAATTATGTAAAATATGTTGTTTGTCACTTAACGTCAATTATTAAAGTAAATAGTAAAGTTAGATGTGCAAAATCCTATATTTTTTTAATGCGTATTAGGGAGAGCTTCTAATTGAAGAAAAATATACAGGTTCTTATTGATAGTTGAAGTTGACTTCGACAAAAAAAAGCTCTCGTAAGTGAAAAAAATTATAAAGGTCTACTATACCTAAATCTATTAATTTTGGAGTTATTTTTATATTTTTACATAGTTATTATCCTTTCCCCTAGATGCTTGTTTTTAAACTGAGATCAAACATTCTAAAATTTATTACTGTTTAAATGAAATTCTAGTTGAGTTGCCGCCCGTACTTTCTAATATTTTGGCAGTATTGGTCCTTAAAAAAAGGTAAACTTTGCAACAAATAGACTCAAACATTAAACTACAGGTGAACTTGAAGTAGAAATGAATTCTGTTGGTTGAATATCCTCCGTTCTGCCTTTTTCTGTGGATATTTTTGGTTCTGTTTCCAACGTAGTACTTAATAATTATGTTTGGCTGAGTTGTTGAAATTTAAATTCCTTAGATATGGTGGTAGCTTCTTCTTCTGTCGATATTTCCTGTCCTAGTATTGTACTGACAGAATAAGCTCCTGTAGTACTAGGAACTGCTTTTTTTGTAGTTCCTTTATTTTGATATTCAGACGTGATCAACAATATTGTTGTTACTTCAGTTGATACAGAACTTCTGGGTAATTCTGTTGTTATATTTTCAACAGGTTCTATTTCTATTGTTGTTGGATATGTTTGACCAAATGTTACAATAGGTCCTTCCCTTTTCTGTAGTACTAATCTCCGAAATTGTAGTATATTGGACAGTAGATATTTTTTCTTGAGTTTTCTCAGTGCTTGTTAATTCTCCTACATTTTCTGTTGTTTCGGTAAATTCACTAGATATTGTTGTTTCTGCACTTGAAGTGGTTACCAATGGTTTATGGGTAGCAGACTCAGTAATATCTGTAAATCCTTTTTGTATAGTTTCTACTTCTGTAAATTGACTTTCAGTTGTTTGAGCTCGAGTAAAGTATTCTGTACTAAATTCTTTACCGGTTGTAACAGTAGTCACTCTTGGTTGACCAGTTTTCTCAACAGATTTTGTTGTAGAACCGTCATTTGCTTTCTATGAAACCTGTGGGAGACCAGTTGTATACTGGTCCTTCGTTTGAGTTACTACCATCATATACGGGGTAGTTTCAACCGTTAACTCTCTTGTAATTTCACTTTCTGTAGGATATGTGTGTCCAAATGTCACAATAGGAACTACCGATATAGTTGAAGACTCTGTAGTTAATTGTTCTGGGAATATGCTGTTGTTCAAATTGGCGAGACCATCTTCTTGAATACAAAAAATTGGTGTTTTTTACACAACCCTATAAAAAATGTCAATGGGAGTCAGATATGGGGATCTAGGTGGCCAACCATTTGGCCCCCCTCTCCCTATCCATTTATTTGGAAACTTTATATTCCACCAAATAGAAATTTGTACGACTAAATGACTCTAGCCTAAAGCAAAGGGGTTAAAATATAATTAGAAGAAATAAAAACTAATTTTTAATATTTTTTGTTTCAGACTTTATTAAACCTCATTGAACATGTCCGACGAGGAAGAAGTTTACTCGTAAGTCAAAAAACAAATGCTAAAGAAGCTTAACAGCAAGACTCCATGAAACACTTTTTATTTATTTTTTTTTTTATGTTTTATTTTTTATTTTTTGGTCCTTCGAGCTTAGTGGCTAATATGCGCAAAAAAAATATGTTGTCTCTGTCTTAATTTGTTGTTTTTTTCGAAACATTCTAGCGAAGAAGAGGAGGAGGAAGAAGTCGTCGAGACGTAAGTATTTTTCGTTAAACCAAAATTTATAAAAAAAAAAATTCTAGAAATACATGTCAATACTTCAGTCTTGTATATTGTTGTAGTTTGTAAATAAAAAAAATGTATTTAGTAACTGTAGACTGACATATTAAATGTTTGAGTAGAATTTTTAATGTTTATCTAAAGTGCAGTTCTATATGCCAAAATTTTCTAGAACGTACTTACATTCATTAAGGTTCAAGTGGACCCTACAAAACTACAAAATTAAAAAATTATCACAACTGGTTGGATGACCAATCAGCATTTTTGTCTTAACTTATATGAGAATGATTTAAAACTAAGATATAATTCCTGGAATATCGTATGTACATAGTAAATGTAAGAGTGGTCTAAGCACGCGCCCTTGTGGCACACCTCATTTTGTTGAGGACCTTGTCAGATGTTTGGGAAACATCTAGAAAATTCCTAGGATTTTCCTCATAAGCCTGCGATACTGTGGACTTGTTCTATGGTCGAGTGTTTTTCTCGGAGTCCAAAGATATGGGATTTTGCTTTTTGTAATATCTTTGTCTCTTTAGTAACATTTCGAAGTATTTTTCTATATTTTTTGATAGCAAGTTAATTTCATTTGGATCTTTCTCTGGCTTCAATCACTTTGAATAGTTTCTAAACACTCGGAACATGCATTGACGTTTTTAACATTAACTCTTCTTCTTTTTTTAACACTTGTCATTGTTCGCGCATCATCTTTTCTAATTGGTGGAATACGATTTTTTCTATTTTCTATTTCCAGAGTGATTATCCAGTATTTGTATCACGTGCGAGTTCTTCTTCTAGCTCGCAGATTTCTCTTCTATTATATTATCTGATTGCTTGATTTATTATTGCTTTAGTAAATTTTGTGGAAGGTCCACATAAACTTTAATTTATTGATTTATTTAATTCTTGGATACAACAAAGTAAAAATTAGGAACAAAATTTAAAAACTATTTAGGAATGATTGGAGACTATAAAAAAACATCGAAAGATGATAGAACTGCACAAATTATGTTCCTTTAGTCTAGTTTTAATACTGTGTGTTTTTATTTTACAGAAAAACGTAAGTTTTTCGACCTAAGTTCTCCAAATAGTTACACCTGGTAGAATCGTATGTTTAGAAACGTAGAATAGTGATTTTTTTACCATGTTTTTAACTTAGTTTATGTTTTTAATGTTCTCACCAAAATATATGTTTTTTTTTTGTAAGAAAATTTTTACTACTGTATTTTTCATTTTGAATTTTTTCCTTTTTTTTTTCCAACGCCAACCCCACCCTGCCCCCTTGTGACGTACGCTATAGGACTACCACCACTACCACCAAAGTCGAGTAAGTTTTTTAGTCAGTGAATGTTAGCAGCTTCAATGCTTCCAAAGCTGCTTTGATGTAAAAACTTTTTGTACATAACCTAAAAATATTTGTAAATATGTATAGTATGTGTAATAAATATGTGTAATATAAATATTATTTTCAGATGTACAAAAAGTGATATTTTTAATTATATATTAATAATATTTTGCTTTTAAGCTTTTTCTCCGTAAGCTGTATGTATTTTTTTAATTTTATTTTCAGCAAATGGCACTATTCTTTTAACGGCCTATTGTTGCTGTTTTTAATGTTTTTACTAAAGCAACAAAAGTGCACTAAAATGGTTTTAATTTTTTTTTTAATTTTTCAAAGCTATTTTTTGTATTTTAGCTATTTTTTTAATTATGTCACTGGATCATTTAGTTATATCAGTTTTTTTACTACTTAAAACTCCTTTTTTGAAAAAAAAACGTTAACTGATCCTTTGACAAAAACTTTAGTGATGTCTCACCAAAAGAATTATAATTCTTCTTTTAAGTATTATCTCAAGTTAAATATCCCAACTCACGGATTTTTAAGTGTGGTTTTATAGTTAGGGCAAAAAATATGGTACGTAAGGTCTTTAATTCGTGGACTCCCCTGCTCCTCCTAGAGGTGGGAAAAAAATAAAAAAAATCGTGGTTATACATAATATTAGTATCTTTATTTCAGAATTTTTTCAGATACCCAGCACGAGTTTAAGTTTCCTTTTTAACTTTAGAAGATTTTTTAAAACAATCACTATTAAAGTTAAAAAATGTTAAGTGCTTCTAAACGGTTGGGGGGGGGAATCTGAAAAAATTCTGAAATAAATCTACCAGTATCCTCTATATTCATGAATTTTTTCAGATGCCCAGCCGGTTTGTAAGTTTTCTAAAAAAAAATTTTAATTTTAGAAGATTTAAAAAAAAAAATTAGTTTTAAGGTAAAAAAAAGTTAGGGGCATTTAAAGGTGGGGGGGCATCTGAAAAAATTCTAAAATAAGAGTACCAATATCTTCTATATCTACAAATTTTTTCAGATACCCAGCCTACTTCTAAGTTTTCTAAAAAAAATTTTAACTGTAGAAGATTTTAAAAAAAATTAGTTTTAAAGTAAAAATAAGTTAGGGGCATTTAAAGGGATCTAAAAAAAATTCTAAAATAAAGGTACCAATATCCTCTATAATCGTGAATTTTTCAGATTTTTTAATCACATGATTTTAAAGAAAAAATCCAAAATACCGAATTTTTCCACTCCTGGGAGGGGGAGGGGGCACCGCTAGTTACTAATTTCATTGCCTAAAACTCTATTTCATAAATTTCTTAAAATAATTTTAACCTCTATTTTTCTCTACTTATTATAACCTCAAAAATTTAACGATCGCACAGTTAAAGGCATCACTAAAGCCCCTCACATTAAATTGTAACAATTTCTAATGTTATTCTTTTCTTAAAAAAATAGAGAAGGAGCGGGAGATCCAGAATTCATCAAACGTCAGGACCAGAAGAGATCAGACCTTGATGAACAATTGCGCGAGTACATCACAGAATGGCGCAAACAGCGCGCAAAGGAAGAAGAAGACCTCAAGAAATTGAAGGAAAAACAAGCCAAGCGCAAGGTCGCCCGTGCCGATGAAGAAAGGAAAATGGCTGAACGCAAGAAGGCCGAAGAAGGTAATTAGAATCAAGTTTGGAATTTGACATTAAAGATACTTGAATTTCACAATTTACAACATCTCTCCCTTTACTTCTTCTTGCCAGATTCTTCTCTATCTTCCTCTTCTATGGAGCCTTTCTTCTGTATATAATATGGGACCTAAAACAGTTCCTTGTGGGAAACCAAGTATCACTAATTTGTCCGATATATTAAAAGAATGAATTTTAATGAATTACATGCTCTGCCATCTTGTCCCATTCTTTTTACCCCTTTCTCTAACCTGAAGCTGCTACATCTTCTCTTATCAATGTGTACTTGTAGATGTAGGGGTCCTAAAACAGTTCCTTGTGGGAAACCACGTATCACTAATTTGTCAGATAGATTAAAAGAATGAATTTTAAATGGAGACGCTTGACAGAAGTCAACAGGATGAAAGTTAGAAGGAATTTTACGATACTTGCATTAATATTGATACTGGTTTGAATTTAATTTTTGTTATTTTCTATCTAGAACGTCGCGTACGTGAGATTGAAGAGAAAAAACAAAGGGACATTGAAGAGAAGCGACAGCGTCTTGAGGAAGCTGAGAAGAAACGTCAAGCCATGATGCAAGCTCTCAAAGACCAAAATAAAAACAAAGGACCCAATTTCACCATTACCAAAAGAGATGCCGGTGTAAGCAATAAAGTTCATTATACTATTTATAGAAGGAGTCAATAAAAAGGGGGCTAAACATTACCGATATTGTTTTTAGTTTGAATTTTAGTCAAATCACGTGATTTAGTATTTAAAATTTTTAAAAAAAAATATTAATTCTAATTTTAACATTTTATATTTAATTCAATATTGAATATGAAATTTTAATGCTGCATTAGGAAATAAAGTCAATTTGTAATGATGTATTTTTATTTTGTGGCAGTTTTTGTAATGTTTAATCCTTTTTGTTATTGTTTTTATATTTGTTTATCTGTATTTTTTTGCGAAAATGATGTAGGCAGTTAAATATTTTATTTTTAGCGAAATAAATAGTTTCTATTTAAATATTAATTAACGGTGGGATAATAATTCTTATCAAAATTTTGGACCGTTGTTTGTACAGGGTGTATCATAAGGAATGCTCAATATTTTAATCATAGGTTCAGGATCTCGAAATATTAATATTTTACTAAATAACTCTGTGTCAAATGATATCTACTACTAAGATACAGGGTGTTGAAGATAAAATTTATTTTTCGTTTTTTGCAAAAATTTCTTTAATATTTAATATATTGACTTGAAATTTGGTATGGTTATATTTTTAAGTTAGTAAATCATAAGCGTGTTATCAATTTTGAGATTAGATAAAGAGGGCGCAACCTACACTCTACTGGATGAAGATAAGTTTTTTGTTATAGAAAAATCACTAAAGAATCTGCTATTTTTAAAATTTTTGGATTTAACTAAGTTTTCAACATAAATTCATCACCATTTTCCAACTATTCTCTTTTGCACATTTCGACAATGTCAAGCCATTTTTCATCCAAAAAATAAAAATCCTTTATATACTTCATCAGGATCTGTATTAGGTAAAATCATTATCTTTTGTGATTTTACGTTTTGACCTAAATTTTCACACCTTTTTAATATTTTTCAGACTTTTTTTATACTTTTTCATCCAAAATTAACTTTTAAGAATTTGAAAAACTCGTCGGAAAATTGCCTTTTTGATTATCGGACATCTATGTATTTTATTTTCGAAATTTTCTTAAATATTCACAGAAATAAAATGTTTTCCAGGTTTTTCCACCATTTTCTCGACATTTTCCCACTTTTTCACCTTTTTTCGACTCAATTTTTTTTCAATATTAATTTTTCTTTGCCAAATGATTTCGATTATTAATTTTATATTATTTTAAATGGGGTTTTTTATTTTTCTGTAAAAAAATTGGAAAATTCGAGGCAAATATCCACTATTGACTCAAATCCTGTAATCCAGTTTAATTTTGCCCCCCCCCCCCCTTCTAAACCAACTTTTTTTATTGAAAATTAGGCTCTTTTTTAATTTAAATTTTAAAATACCCTCATTTTTGAGTCCGGTTCTGTCAATGCAACCTAATTCCGATGTTTGGTTGTAATTTTGCTTTGGAAAAATTATAGCTTATTTAAAAAACAAAAAAAAAAAGTTTTCACCAAGTTTCATAATACAAAATTATTTTTGTATCAAACAAAATTATTTTTGTGGCAGATAAAAATTAAAAACAAAATAAAACGGTTTTTAGCGTTTTTCTCGATAATTTTGAGGTTATGTTGAAAAATGAATAATAGAAAAGTTTCGGATTTTTCAATTATCTACAACTTTTGTATAAAACTTTTTTCTATAGAACGCATATTTCAGCCACAAATCGTAAAAATCCAATATGAAACCCTCAAAACCCTCAATTTACCTACCCCCACCTCCCTTGCTAAGGTTTTTTTTGTTGACCCTGATCTAATATTCAGTTTGAAAAAAAGATTCACGTAAAAACTTCAAAATTCATATAAATAAACAAGTTTAAAGGCGTAAAAATTTATTCTCGACATAATGATACTACAGTTACTGATGTATATTTTTATTTTAGGCCAACTTATCCGCCGCCCAACTGGAAAGAAACAAGACCAAAGAACAATTGGAAGAAGAAAAGAAAATCTCTCTTTCCATTCGTATCAAAGCCTTAGTCGTTGACGGTCTCAGTGCGGACAAACTTCGCGACAAAGCCAAGGAACTATGGGATTGCATCGTCAAATTGGAAACTGAGAAATATGATTTAGAAGAAAGACAAAAACGCCAAGATTACGATGTAAGTTCAAACTTAATTTATATCTTACCGGATTTAAGTTCACCGCACCGTGAAATGCATTTGGTCGCGTCACCGACCCATTATTCCATTACCACTTATTTTTTAATTAAGGACGAAGCCTGCAGTTATAATTTTTTAACTTAAAACTACAGTTGGTCCCTCTAATGGTGCTTCTTTTGAAAAATTACGGATATTTTTGTGAGTTCTGAACTTATATTTGTAGGAACTTAAATCCTTCTGAGCTGCCTGAGTGATATTATACAAATCTTTGCCCACTGGAGAATCCTTAAATCATATTTAAATTAAAGATGTGCTATGTTATTCATAATAATTTGTATTTTGGCTTTTAGCTTAAAGAATTGAAAGAAAGGCAAAAACAACAACTCAGACATAAGGCTCTCAAGAAGGGTCTTGACCCTGAAGCCCTCACCGGCAAATACCCTGTAAGTATAATGATTTTTGTTACTACACTAAAAAAAGATCGTCGTGAATCTTAAAATGGATCCTAACGTATGTATTTACTGATATTTTCATTATTTATTTTAGCCAAAAATCCAAGTAGCCTCCAAATACGAACGTCGTGTTGATACCAGGTCGTACACTGACAAAAAACACTTATTCGAAGGGGTAAGAAATTATTTTTTTTCATTAAAGTATACTCAGTACAAAACTCTATACATCAACGAATCAAATAATCCAAAAAAAGTTATTATATTACCACAGAAGTTTCTGTTTCTTAGGGTGAGGTTAAATGCACACATGCTGATTTCTGTGAGCGCGATAGAAACGTTGCTATGGCCTTAAAAATCAGGCCAGTGCGCGAGGCGGGATAAAAGAAGCGACTATTTATTTTAGGCTTTTTCGAGGTAACTCAAACCATTTCTCTTGTAAGCTCTATGACTACATATATACACACACACTTGAGTTAGTATAAAAATCAATAAATAATTAAATAAAGAGCGTTAAAACCCAAAGAAACTCTTGAAGACGCAATTTAGGAATAAGTAAGATTTTCAAGGACATTTACAACTTGATGAAAACGTTAAATAAGTAAGATGAGATAATACAGAGTTCGCCAAAAGTTACCATGAACAGAAAAGTGATCGTATGATAAAATGATGTTTATTTATCAGTATTGGGATTTTAATTATATGAATTTATATTCGAAACATCCTTTTTCCAAAAGCCCTGTTTTTTATGCATTAGAAATTAGTACAAACAATTGTAATGAGCAGAAGATTTTTTGAGAGAATTTAGTAGATTAAAACTTTAGATTTTATTTGAGATACAAACAGAATTTAATCAGAAATTCTTTGCAACGAATGCTAAAACTTACTTGCAACATATTTTACTTTTATTCTACCGGAAAACAAATATTAAATTTCATAAAACAAACGGTCACGAAGGTACATCCCAGAAATAAATTGCCGAGGAGAGACTTTTTGTCACTTGCGATCCATTGAGAAATAGACAATTTTATAGAAACTAAATTTTCCCGAAAAAACAGTCAGTGAGAAACCCACCGGGGGGCTGCCAGGGGTTCTCAAACCACGTTTCAGGGAGAATCATTGAAAAATCGCCTGTAGCTTTGAAAAACTACAAGGTGAAGTCAAAAAGCGCGGTTTTCTCGCGGGCTGCAACATTTTCTGTTTGAGTTTTGCTTTTGGTGCCATTCGCGGAAAATCGGTTGTTCGTTCCGTGCGACGACAGTGTTGCAGCTTACCAAGAGTGTTGAAAATATTACCCAAAGAAGTAAAAGAATTCTCAACTTACCCAATGTATCGCTGATGTAATTTTCTGGCTAGGAGAGGATGAAGGGGGATAAGGAAAACTGCCTGTCTTAAAACAATGTCTTAAAACAAAAAACTATCACGATCCGAAATTTAATAACTCGATTTTTAATTTAATTAAATTAAATTTTGTTCTGTTGAATGTACTCTCCGTACAAGTACTAAAGTCTTACTCGAGGAAAAAGCAACGTTGCCACGTTTTATAAAGCAAATTTTACGGTAAAAATTCGCTCAAAATCAGCATATGTGTACCCAGCTTAACGGTTATAACAAATAATTAATCTCGAGGTGCCAATATGAGAAAAATGCATTTAGTATGTATTTAATTTATTTATTATTTTACAAAATTCACTACAGGACACGTCATGACACTGTGAAACAATTTTAAACAGTTTTTGAAAATATTTTTCCCATTAGGGCTTTGATATGCTTACACTGGAAACAATGGAAAAAGTATGGAGAAAAAGAATTGAAGATTTTATGAATAGACCACGTGGTACGTTTTTTTTTGAAAAATGTCCACCGTCTTTTCGTAAATTTGTGTGTTTGTTATGTCAAGTGTCTTTTTGTATCGTCCTTGTTTTTTTAGTAATTTTATTTTCTAATATAACGTTTAATTTGAAGTATAGTGACAATAATAAAACATTGTCATAACAAAATGGCATAAAATGAAAAAATTTGATCTAAATTAATTCTCTATTGGATTTGACCACCATGGTAGTTTAAATCAAGCGTAATAGGCTGATTATTATTATTATTTCTTTAATTTGTTATTGATTACTATATATTTACAGCATTTTTGTAAGTAGATGCTGTCAAAATTTGTTTGAAAGTGTTTGTTTATTTAACAGGGCTTTGAAAACATCGTAAAAGACCTCAATGAAAAATCTTGGAAAGAGAAATTTGGACAATTCGATTCCAGACAAAAAAGTAATTGTGTTTTTGTTTTGTTTTGTTCTAACAACGCCGTTACGGATTTATTGTTTAATTGTTTAATCTGCATGGTCATTTTTACTAACCATTTTACAATTTTCATGAAGGATAAGTAATATAAAATAGAAATAGAAACACATGATGCATTGGCTTAATGAACGAGTACTTTCTTCTTCTTCATTTGGGGTCGTTGCATCAAAATTTCTTCCTTCAAACACACCGTACAAATTCGGTACTGATGCTTCTTCATTTCTCAAAGTAATCCGTGGATAAAATACCCTGCGCATCCAAACATAAGGAGACCAAAACTTTACCAGCTGACATTTGCGTTTTTTAACGTTTTGGGCGGCTTTCTCCAGTTGCTATCCCCTCACCAGACTTCTGATTTCACTCTGGAGTCTAGTGATGGATCATTGTTTCATCCATTCCTCTTCTATCCTCCTCTTCTTTTTTCATTCTTCTGTGCTTTCCATACTTTTATGACATCTTCTGTTATTTAGTCTTTCATTTAATTTCACCAACATATTTATACCTTCTTAATGTATTTTCTAGAACATTCTGTTTCTAATGTGTATATTAGAGTGTTATTTTTTATTTTGTCCATAATTGTTGATCGTTTTAGGCGGCTTTCTCCAATTGCTATACACTTACCTGACTGCTGATTTCGCTCTGGATGGATCCATGTTTCATCCACACCTCTATCCTCCTCTTCTTTGCTTCCCATACTTTGGTGATGTCTTTTGTTATTTAGTCTTCCATTAACTTCATCAACGCTTATGTTAGGTTCAGATGTGGTGTCAAAACGACTATATCTGTTTCTTGGAGCATCAAATTCCACAACCAAGTTTCACAAAAGTGTTAATAGATGACTCTAGCGATAGAGAATTATTATATAATTACATACCATCAATATATACGCTTATAACACTTTTAACACATACATGGCTCATACAAAAACGTTCTAGAAGTAAATTTTTTAATAAAAAAGAAGAATTTAGCACTTCTAGAACATTTTTGTATACGTACACCAGTTCCAAACTCATTAAATGCTAACATTAACAATTATGTTTTTAATATTTGCAACGAAACTATTTTTTCTACAGCAAGACTTCCAAAATGGTTCGGTGAAAGACCCGGCAAGAAATCTGGTGACCCAGAAACCCCAGAAGGTGAGGAAGAAGGCAAACAAGCCGCCGATGATGATGAAGATCTTAAAGAGCCCGTGATTGAACCAGAGCCAGAAGAAGAAGAGGAAGAGGAGGAAGTCGAAGTTGATGAGGAAGAAGAGGATGATGAAGAGGAGGAAGAAGAATAAATGCCAAAATAATAAGGTGAAAATTAATAATTGATCCTTAAATGTTCTACCATCTATAAATGGAGCTCATAAGAGAGTTTTGACACTTTACAGAGTAAAGATTCTCTGTATCGGGTGTTGCATATCACACAATGTGTATTGTGTGTTGCAAAGTTTTTATTTGATGATAATGGATGTTTATATTTTATCAATTCCTTAGTTGTTTAATTTATGTTAATTATATGTTTCAGATCTTCTCAGGATATAACATCACGTAACATCAGATTCTCAAAATAAGTATAAAAAATAAATAAACTGATATCTGTAGTTTGTTTTTTTTTGTTCCAACACCTTAATTTATTATATAATAAAAGAGTTGTAAATGTAAATCCTAAAAATCAAAAAAGGTTTATAGGTATGGTGTTTTGTTTATATGTTAGGTTTAAGTTGAAAATAAACCATTTGAATATTTAGAAAATGTGTTTCTATATCCCAAATTTAAAATCGTCAAATTTCGTTATAGTAAGTACATCACACTCTTGATAAAGATTACCCACCTATGATAATGTCAGTACATGAACTAAACTTAGAAAAGAAAAGATCATTTTTAGAAGTGTCCTACATTTTTAAAGAACCTAACGCTATGAATGCTCTGGTATAGATAATCTCAGCTTTATTTATTCTTACTTAATAAGCCTTTCTTCTGATTTGGACAACACCAATTATAATTTTTTTCAATAATTTTTCATAATGAAGACACACCATCACCAAAGTTCTGTCAACCGATATAAACAGTTGGTAACATTGCTCCTGTCAATATTGTCAATGCCAATTGTCATAATTTTCGCGCCATTTCAGTAGACAATCACACGAGTTGCTTAAAAGAAGTGTTTTCATATAATTTTAATTTTATCAATGTTTTTAAAAGTGTTCTTTCAATTTTACATAGTGTTACTTTCTACGTATAGATGTAACGATTTATAACCTCTTGCGACAAGCATTATTAGAACCTAACCTCATTTTCGTAAGTTCGACTATTTTTCTTTTTTTATCAAAGAACCCCGCACGAATCTTATGGGAATTGGCTCCCCGTCAAATTGGCTGAAATTTGGATATGTTGCTCGTTTGGGCATCTTGAGCAAAAGTCTCAATGGGCACAAAGCGCAATTTTGCGTATTTCGGCTCCCACGGAGCTCCAAAACTCCACGGATATAACATTATTTACTACTTAAAAAGGTAATCTCTTCAAAACTTTAGTATTTGCTGCGTTAAAAAAGTACCCTCTTATGTTTTCGAGATCGCTGCATTCAAATCTGATGCCAATATAATAATATTTACATTTGACAGCTGTCAAACAGCATGTAACAATCAAAATTGATAATATTAATATGTAAACAGATGTTTTTCAGGATGCTCAATTCAAATCTGTTGTCAAAAAGGCGATATTGACAGTTGACAGCTGTCAACTAGCTGTCAAACAACAATCAATAATCAAAATTGATAAAATCCACATGTAAATATATGATTTTGAGGTTGAGTTCAAAACTGATGCTAAAAAATCGATATTGACAGTTGACAGCTGTCAAAACTAGCTACCAAAAAGCAAGCTGCAATCAAAATGGATGAAATCCTCATGCAAACCTATATTTCTGAGATCGCTAAATTCAAAACTGAAGGTAAAAAAAAGATATTTAAAAAAAACTGAAGCATGCTTGCTGCCATCTAATTATTACTCTATCATGACATATTATCATGCACAGTCAAATATTTAATTAACGATAGTACTCAACTGTCAATATCGCCTTTTTGGAATCAGATTTGAATTAAGCAACTTTAAAGTCATATGCTTACATGTCAATTTTATCAATTTCAATTGCTACATGCTGTTTGACAGTTATTTGACAGCTGTCAACTGCCAATATCGATTTTTAACATCAGTCTTGAACTCAGCAACCTCAAAAACATATATTTACATGTGGATTTTATCAATTTTGATTATTGCTTGTTGTTTGACAGCTAGTTGACAGCTGTCAACTATCAATATCGTCTTTTTGACAACAGATTTGAATTGAGCAAGCTTAAAAACATATGTTTACATATGAACTTTATCAATTTTGATTGTTCCATGCTGTTTGACAGTTAGTTTGACAGCTGTCAACCCTCTTTGGTCCGCATTTTAGAACAGCCGTTCCACATAATTCCGAAAATGTTTAATAAGGTATTGGGGAATGTATTAAGAAGAATTAATATCCAATTAAAGGAACGTTTTGATACAGGGTGATTCATACCGTTACCACATATAAAGGCTCTTAAGGGGGGGCATGAAAAGCGTTAATAATTGTAAATAAAACTCGGGTGAAATTTTTTTATAAAAAATTATTTTTATTTGACTCTCGAAAGTTTAGATTAGCATGCTGTAGGGCTCAATCGCAGCTAGCTAATCTCACTTTATGACAACTAGTTATTATTTTTTTTTGACCTTCTATTTTACAACTTACATTTATTATACAATACAAATATACATATACATTTTTAATTTGTAAATAATTCACAGTGGGTACCTTGTTTTTTTTTCAAATTAAAAATCTTTTTTTTTTTTGATATAATATCTAATTCGGAATTATCTATTATTGTCCTCTTACTATTACTAAGTAATATTATTGATTTTGTTTCTTACAATTAGCGCCGTTTTGGTGGAATAGCAGTGCTTAGTTCTTTCTGGTATATAAAGGTTTTATAAAACAAAATATTGCACAGGTAGCTGTAACGTTTTTAAATTCTTCCAAACTTATAGCTTCAGAAGTGACTAAAATTATTTATCGCGTGGTCCTTCGAGCCAACAAAAGTTAAATGGAACTTCCACGGTGTTTTTTCTATGGTTATAACGGTAACTAGCTATGCAATATTTCTGATTTTTTTTTAATTATAGGTACTAGGTTATATTTCACTCTATAAAAGGATTAGCAGCCAGGTCTCAGTACAAATACACAGCAGGGTTTATTGATATGACGTCCTAGTACCTATTTACTAGTCTAAAAATTATTCCAAAATTTGAGAGTTGTTTTTAGAAAATTGGTTTATGTAGGAGGCAAAATGTCGCTCTTGGTTTCTGCATTTTTATAACACTTTACTTGATAATTATAATAGTTGGGAATCTGAGGCGTTCTAGGAAGCGTTTTGAAGATGCCTCTATACAACTCGCGAACATCCACCTAAAATACATGAAATCCTATGTAAAATGACCTGCCGGATTCGAATTCGAAACATGACATTTTTGAAAAAACTGAAAATTTTCCTTAAAATAATATTTATTGCAAACTAGTGCTTATGAATTTTGGATATGATATTTTTCAGTACTCCCTTGACATAGTGTCATAACAATAAAAAATGTAGAACGTCAAATAGAAGCTACGTCATTTTTTTTTCGCTAGATGACACAAAATCTCGTCATTTTGCAGAGATAGTTAACTAGTATAAGCGAGAAAAATGTTGCCAATAGAGCAAGGAAACTTTTTTACTTTAACTTTTTTTCATACGACGTTTAGTTTGGGTTGTGTACTTTTTTAAAACCGAAGAAAATTAAAACGGCGCGTCGCATCTCTTGGCTTTAGCACTGTGGATGCGAATACAGCGATCAGTGTGTCAAAGAGAGTAAACACCACAGCCTTCTTCATACGCGCAACAAAGATGACGCGCATTACAATATTATTATGACGCTATAGGAGGTACAGTGTTTAATGGCTCTTTTGCACAAGTTGAATACTATACTTTATCTATGACCATCGACTATGACAATTACCATGATGGCAGGTTTGTTTTAAAAATGAAACGAACTTATTCAAATACAAATTTTACTAAAGAAAATTAAGCAAAACAATCACGCATGAATAGTTTTGACAATTTTCTATTTTTAGGCCTGGAATTGAAACATTTTTGTTTATGGAAAGGTTATTATCGAATTGAAAATTATTGCTTTCTTCAAAACTATTAGAAACTAAAGGTGTTCTAGAAGACGAAGCGACATCGACAGTTGATGATGTTAATGTATGCGGCAAGTCGATTTCTTTTAAAATTTTTCTACGAATTCTTCGTCCATTTTATATTTTTTCCAATTTTTATTACAATTTACAATGAACAATTATGGGAAATATGACTGATGCTGATTAATTGATGAACATGGAACCACAACATGAACACTGCATGAACAATGAAATTAAAATCAACAAAATGTCATGTCCCTAAAAATAGTGTTGTCTCAAGAACCAGATGAGATGAATATTTTGGAACCAAAATATATCATTGAAGTTTATACTATTATACTGATAGGTAAATAAGGTTTTAATAATGACCTTTTTTAGGGATTTGCCGCTGACTGAAGATTCTTTTATTTTTCATGTGAGAAGGGCATTTTAACCTAATTTGCCTAAAAGCAAATGTAAGATGCAATATAAGTTGCCAGTGTGAGGGAAAATGCATTGTAAAATAAATATTTTAATTAGATAATAATAATATTGTGTTTTATGCTTGTTTCTCAATCTCATAAATCGCACTATACCTCCTATAGTGTCATAATAATATTGTAATGCGCGTCATCTTTGTTACGCGTATGAAGAAGGATGTGGTGTTTACTCTCTTTGACATACTGATCGCTTTATTCACATCCTTCGGTTTTAAAAAAGTTCACAACTCAAACTAAACGTCGTATGGAAAAAAAGGTCAAGTAAAAAAGTTTCCTTGCTCTATTGGCAACATTTTTCTCGCTTATACCAGTTAACTATCTCTAAAGATAAAAAAGTTTTTTCGACTCACCATTTTACTCTGCAAAATGACGCTATATTGTGTTTTAGCGAAAAAAAAAATGACGTAGCTTTTATTTGACGTTCTACATTTTTTATTGTTATGATACTATGTCAGGGAAGTACTGAAAAATATCATATCGAAAATTCATAACGATTGGATACCAATTAACAAAGTTAAGCACTAGTTTGCAATAAATAGTATTTTAAGGAAAATTTTCAGTTTTTCCAAAAATGTCATGTTTTGACACATTTCACAATTCCGGATCCGGAGGCGGTTGAATTCAGCACCTCAGATTCCCGACTAAAAGTTTAATCTTCAGTTAGATGTCCTAGAAGTTCTTTTTGCTCTAAAACTTGATTTTCTTTTTTATAAATTTTTTGAAATATTCTGGTGATAGTTTTTCTAAAAACACCTCTATTTTTTTTTTAATTTTAACTACATACTCAAAGACTTTTTTGAATGCACAATAATTTGGACGGAGCTGTGCGATATGGAAAAGGATGAAATTCGAGTAAAATAAAAAATCCAAAACAAATAGTTTAGTGTTCTAGTTTCTATCTAGTGGCCATTCGCTTATCCATCTCTAGACCCTATTTGCCTAAAAGCGATCAAATTTGACTAGCAGATATCAAGTGATATATACTTAAATTATTTCGCACAGCTCTGGTTACAAACATAGACAAGCGTCTTACTGAGCATGCAGTTGCCTCTTAAGTCAGATGAAAATCTCCCTTTAAAATCCTAGTGAAAGTCTTCTTAAACTGCTGGTTGGCCAAAGCGTAGCAAAAAGGATTCAAAGGACTGTTCGCGTAGCATAAGAAGTAAGAAAACATATAAAGGTGGCCGTTAATGCAAGGCGGATTAGTGCAAAACCCCTCAACCAACGCGAATATATGAAATGGCGTCCAACAGACCACAAACGCCCCTAAAATGAAGGATATAGTTCTCAGAGCCTTCCTAGCGCGGTTTTCCGACTTGGACTTTTGCCTACCGAATCCTAAAGGTCCTATGGTTTTCTTCTTAGCCTTGAGTCTCTTTCCGATTGATTTAACAAATACCCTTTTAGGATTGTCCACCGAATCTGTACAAAATTTCGGTTTATTATAACAGGTGGTGGTATAGGGACCGTTTTTACCTGTCTGACTTATAGCTGAGATTCCTCCCATGGGTGAGCTATCTTCAGTCATGTCCCCTGTTCTTTCCTCTTCCACCACAGACGTAACAGGTCTATCGGCACTGATGGTTACCTCAGTCTGCATCTTTTGCTCTCCCTGTACAAATCGAGGAGAACTACTGTTACTTAATTGAGGATTTTCTAAGGTAGGCGAGGGCACAACTACAGAGCTTTCATCCATATACCTTAAATCAGCGCCGTCTAAGCCTACTAGGAGATCGTAGGTACTCTGAGATTGGGGTTTCAATTTTAAGCTAGAGGGTTTTTTGCTATCTACAGGGGGTTGCAGGGTACTGTCGTAACTTTTACTATTTACAATTGCTGTACTGGGAGGGTCGGGCGGGGGTTTTACACCTACCGTATATTGTTTTGATTTTTTTGATTCGACTAGTGGTTCGCGTTCTGATATTTGAAGAAGGTTAGGCTTCTCAGGATGCGGGCGAGGCTAAAAAATATAATTCTACATCATAATCTACTAGCTTGTTAGTATTTTATACATTTACCGAATTATCTTGATTCCTAACGGCAGCCTTGGCAGGTGAAAGATCCCCATTGACTCTAGTGTTGCTAAAAACGTGCAATGGAGCGCTAGACTGCATAACTATTCCTACTATCGACGTTCTCTTCTTTGTAGCCAATACAGCTTGGTTCTTCTCCCTTTCCTTCTCCTTCTCTTTCTCCTTCTCCCTTTCTTTTTCTCTTTCTTTCTCTTGAACAGGCGCAGTGCTATCTTCGTCAGACTCGAAGGCGGGACTACTAGATCGCTCCGATTTATCGCCACTCTCTTGAACCGCAGTTGTTTTACCTATAGACAAAGACACCAGAACATGGTTGGAAGACTCTAGGGATAATAAAATTAAAACAGTACCTTTAGGCGGACATAAACTCTTCTTCTCGCTTGACGACGCCGTTGTCGTAGTCGTGGTTGTAGTGGTAGCACTGTTAGTTGTGGTGCTAGAATTCGAATCTGCCGATCCACCGGCTCTATAAGACTCCAATACCGTCAAAGTATTTCTATCCGGTTTTTCACTGACTAAAGAAGCGTTAAGGAGTACGGTCGGGGGTTTTTCTTGACTTTCCGAGTTACTTTGAGTTTTTGAAAGACCTATTCCAGCTGCTCGACCCGCCATACCGCTCATGGCACCAGCGCTCAGGGCGACCATAGATTGCATCTTGCGTTGTTTTGCTTCGCTCTTTTTTTGCATATCGAACGCCGTCTTGTAGATACCTAAAAATTGTAATTATAAAACGTGCAAAAAGAAAATAACGTTATTTACCTCCATACAGGATAAAAAGTACTATAAGCGTGGTCCAGTAATAGGATATAATTAGTGCCGTATTGAACACGGGATCCTTCAAAAATTGCACAGCACACTCGCCGGGCTGCAGGTCTCTGTAACCCGTAAAATGTTCCCATCCGAATATACTAATAAAAAATAACAGCGCCGGGATAATCCAAGTTATCGTTACCATCCAGATGACTCTTTGTTTCGTTCTCCAACTTCTGTACTTGGCTGCTATTTTCACAGAGCAAAATCGGTCTATCGTTATTAGTAAAACAGTGTATTGGGATACGAGACACACTGTATAGTCTACTGAAAGCCAAAGGTCGCAAAGTAAAGGACCTAGATCCCAGTAGCCCATCAGGACGTAAACTGTGTAGAAAGGCATCGAGACAGTTCCTGAAAAAAAATTGCTTATTATATTTTAGAAAGTATTCATTCTAACTTTGAAGTGTAAACAAGTGTTCGGAAGCTATCATGTTACGCGAGTGCTACCCGGCGGTCAATGACACGACCGTAAATTATCGTGTTGCAATAAATAAAGTGTGGCAATGCATCAACAATCGCCTGTGTTGCGAGTGTCGATGGTTGATGTAGGGCAACAGAATATTGCACTGTTTCAGGAAAATAGTGTAAGATCGCAAAATGAACAAACAAGAAATTAGCCAAGAGTCTTGAAGAAAGACTTCATCATCATGTCAATGTCAAGGCTATCCAGGTCCTTGACAATACTGGGTTAGAAAGAAGACTTAAGAGGATCAAGCCCTTTGAGTTAGTTTAGTGTTTTTTAGTGCAAAAGCAGAGAGCTCGTGTGTGCACGTTAAACTTCAGGTTAGGTAGTTCTCCCTCTTCTATGGTTCTAGGGTTATGCATTTTGAGAGAATGTGGATAGAGGAAGAGAGAGGATAATAAAAAGAATAACAATAACAATAACAAAAACAAGGAAAGCCGAAGCCCCAAGTCGTACAAAACTTTAGTCCCGAAAATACGAAAAATATTACATTGCATTAAGAAAAAACTAAATACGACCCGGCACTTAAACTCTTTCCAAAAAATTATATTCAACTAAATCTTCTTAAATCAAAATCTTTTCCCGGAGTTTGCTTGTTGTAAAGATTAATTCAACTTTCTTTTTGCAACGTCAGAGGTCTGCCGACACGAATTTCAGAGATTATACTCGTACCCCAAACAGTGGGGTTTCTTGTTATATACTAAATTGTGTAAATAAAACGACAGAGTTAATATGTATACAGAAGGGGAGCAAAAATGGGGATGTCAAAGCGGAGGTTCATAGAAGGACGAGTGGGTGTTAAAGATTACGTGAAGTGTATACGTGTCGGTACAAAAAGCTACTAAAAGAAGCTATTTATATACAGAATGATGCTGTATCTGTACTTACCGATTAACATATCAGTACAAGCTAAGGAAGCTATAAAATAATTACTAGGCTGTCTAATGTTCCGGTCCACTATGAAAGCCAATAGAACGAGAATATTCCCGGCTACGGTCAGTATTATACAAATTCCCAAGCTGATAGCTATCAAAATGGTCTGCCATAGCTTAAACGGCGCTAGAACAGGCGCTAAAGTATTGTCTGAGTTGTCGGCACCGGTATGATTGGAACCATCGGTATCGTTGAGTATTCCGGATACGCCAGCCCAATTTGAGTTGTCAAAAAAGTTTAGCGGATCTTCGGATTCCCATAGGATGTTCTGTGATGAATTGAACAAATCGTAGCACTCGGCGAGAGTCAGGAAACCGCTGTAGATGGTCTTACAGATTTTTTCGCGTTTCCTGTAACAAAAAATATAATAAAAACGATGAAACGAAATCAATTTTCTCGATACGTTATTAAATAAAATCAATTTTTAAACGCTTCCTGTTCTCGACAATACCCAAAAATTAAACGTCATCTTCAGGGACGCGAAGGGAAATTCCATTTCGTGATTTTTGTGTTCGACATAATGCCTAACTGGCATAGTAACTGTCATGGCATAAGGAGAAACTGTTCCCGCAATCGGAAGTAATAAAAGTTCTGATTGAGTCGCTTACTGTTGAGAATCGGAAAACCGATAAGCACCAAAATAGAAAAAAATCGATGACCACTACCGGTCGCGTTCGTTTGAAGGGGTTGTGACGAAAGCTAAATTTTTACTACAAGTGTTATGAGAGATAGAATAAGGAGTGTTCAAAAAATATCATTCAATAAGTGATATACAGGGTGGTTCATTAGTGATTCAAAAATTGTTTTTAAAGTTTACATGATGATTCCTAATTTATATATTATTTGTGATCGCGTTGTTGATTAAAATAACAGACATTCTATTGACAATAACAGACCGTGAATTTTTGCGATGGTTCTGTAATGAACTCTTTGGCCCGTCTCATTCCCTACGCCTTGTTCCACTATTCTCTAGATTGTTTTTTCATCCATGTACTGTTATATGTTTTTCTAGTGCTTTTGCTATACCCCAGAAAGGTTTTGGACCAATTGGGGCACATCTTTCCCCTTCTCGGGCTAGCAAGTCAGCCTCTTCATTGTCCTTGTAACCTGTATGGCCTGGTACCCAGGCTAAAGCCAGTCTGTTTTGACTCCCCAACTCTTGTAGGGTTTTTACAAGTTTGGAGTTAACTTGCATGGAGCTAATTGCTTTTATAGCCCCTTGGCATATGGTAATGGTGTTCTTCATAAACTCTTGCTTTACTATCTCATCTGTGCAGACCATTCCTGCCTTTATTGGAGGTCCATTACTCCATGGCCCTCTGCCTGCTATGATTGTTTTGAAGTTTTTTCTGAAGCTATACTTAGGAAGCATCTCGTCCGATGGCATTCCCATTATGGGGTCGGTTTTCAACTCATTGTATAGTTCGCACATTTTACCATTCAGTCTACTTATGGGCGCTTGCCCTCCGGAAATCTGAATTGGCGATAGGTTCAGCAAGACTTCTAAAGCGGCTGTCGGAGGTATCCTCATATATCCCGTGGCTGCCAACCAAGCTTGCCTTTGGAACGCCCCATCCTGTTGAGTCTTTAGCCACCATACCAACGGACCGCATGCTATCATGGGACTGATGACCTTGGTATACCTATAGTATCATTTTTGGTTGAAAGGATTTGTTTGGATTAATTCCTCACGTATGTGACATGCCAAGCACCTTGCATCCCGACAAGTAATTTTGCTGCTATGACTTAAGCCAACTAGTAGTAGTCGCTTTTCTGCCATTCGACGTCTAAAAAAGGATCCACCTGTGACAGATATTGCTTTTTTTTTCAGTTTCTCAAAGACGCCTTCAAAAATTTCCAATATCCTTATTAAAATGCGTAATTTTAATATTACATCTTGTAGTGCTCTGTGGCATGTAGAGACACATCGCCCAGTATAATCATTCACATAATTGTTAGTAATAGTTTAAGGTCATATTGTACATATTTGTATTACGTGTGAATAGGAGGGTTGATGTCTTACCACGTTCGTTTATTGTTTAGACATTACTTGTATATAATAGCGGTTAAGGTCAACCTTCCTCGGATCGTAGACGTAGACGTAGACGTCCAGGACATGGATGAGTAGATTCAAAATCACCCTTCATAGTTTATAATCGCCCCACGTGGAGCAGTTCAAAGTTTATGAAAAAATTATCTTCTTGAGAGGTACATGATTGATTGTGGAGTAAACTCGGCATCTTGTAATATTTTTTGCATTTACTCTAATCGATTACTTTCTAACTTTATGAACACTCAATTTGAACTGATTCCAATTCGGTTCAAGGAGCAAAAATAAAAGCAAAAATTAAAGAAAATATTATCCGGATGAGAGCGGTAACATCGTTAGACTTAAAAATTTGCATTTAATGAGCTTTTAAAATTCAAATTGTATTCTGAAGTAGTTAATAGCAACGGGTAAGACCCATTTGTAGAGGAACAGCAAACAATTTTAAAAAGCCAATTTCGGCTCGCCATCACCCTTATTGCAAATGAGAAAAATCGTCGGGCCGAATATAGTGTAATTTTTCTTTTTTCAATTTTCACCTAATTGGATTATTTTTTACGATTGATTAAATACAAATTTTGGGCTTCAGGCTTCGCTGAATATTAAATTTTAGCGAAAAAAAATTTTTCCGTGACTGCTGTACACTAAGAATAATAAGTTATAATTCCATATAGGCAACCTAAAACAATAATAATTAAAAGTGCAATAAAGCACCATGCACCAGTAACTATGATAAAGAAGATCTACAGGCAACCAGCATAACCGTGGAAGACTGGCATGGAACTCTAGCAGTTGCAGCGATATATTATCCTCCTAAAGCATGAACAGTTCACATAATTCTATAAAACTCTGGGCAGGTGGCCACTTTAATGCCAAACACTGGGAATCCAGACTGATAACTCCTAGAAGTAGACAACTCTACAAAACAATGATAGCAACTACAAACACCTTTCAACAGGAGAAACGACTTACTGGTCAAGCGATAGAGGCAAGATACCAGATTTCTGTGTTATGAAGGGTATTTCCTTGAACTTAGCCGAAGCATCTTCCTACAAATTGGAATAATTTTAGGACAACAGTCGAAAACTGCCTGAACACAAATATCTCCCTGAAAACGGAAGCCGAAATCACTGAAGCTGTTGAGAGACTTACAAAAACCACCCAAGAAGCTTCTTGGCAAAATACTCCAACAATGACGCACACGGTGAAAAACAAGAATTTACCCAACATAATTAAAGAAAAAATAGCCAACAAAGCAACTCAGGCACTAAAAGAATCCTAAATTCCCAAAAAAATAACTCTATTCAACAGTATTTAAGGAACTTAGGCGCTACAGAAGCTTCTGACTACTCATTATGGAAGGCCACTAAAAAGCTAGACCGAACATTGAGCGGTATCTTGCTTCTCCTTACCAATTGGAACCTCCTCTTGAAAAAATAACAACAAAACAAGTTCAAAATGCTATTAAAACTCTGAACAGGAGAAAGTCTCCTCGTTATGACATAATAGCAATCAAAATTCTCCAAGAGTTACCTGAAAAAGCAGTTAAGATTCATCTATCATGCCATACTAAGAACTGGCTACTTCCCAATTCAATGGAAACTAGCAGAAATAATTTTTATCTCCAAACCTGGAAAACCTACCGATAAAGTCACTTCTTACTGACCAATTAGTCTTCTCCCAGAATTGTACCAATTCTTGAAGCCAAAGAAGCTATTCCAAAGCATCAATTCGGATTTAGAGAACCAACAACACCAACAAAATCATGCAAGACCTGGAAGATAAAAAGTTTTGCTCTGCTATATTCCTAGACATTAGCCAGTCATTCGATAAAGTCTGGCATACTGGGCTACTGTACAAGATCAGAAAACTGTTTCCTTTAAACTATTTCCTCATCCTCAAATCCTACCTTGCAGACAGACATTTTGTGACAAAATATTTAGACGAACACTCACCACTTCATCCGATAAAAGAGGGGGTCCCTCAAGGCAGCGTTTTGGTTAAAAATGTGGCGTATCAAAGTCAACGAAGAGAAATCTAATCATGTCACCTTCACAAATAGACGAGGAAAATGTTCCCCTGTTACTTTAGATTGTCAAGAAATACCACAGTCAGAAGATGCCAAATATCTTGGAATCCATATAGATAGAAGACTTTCTTGGAAGAAACATATCTTCACAAAAAGAAATCAGAAAACTTAGACAATTATATTGGTTAATTGGAAGTAAATCCCAACTGTCTCTCAAGAATAAGGTATTGGTTTACAAAGTCGTACTCAAACCCATCCAGCTATGAGGATCAGCATCTTCCTCAAATTTTGACATCATTGAGAGGTTCCAATCCAAAGTATTAAGGATGATAACAAGTGCACCCTGGTTTGTGTCTAATAATATCATTGCACGTGATATTCAAGTTCCATCGGTCAAAGAAGAAATTAAAGTGTTTAGTGGAAAATACATCAAAAGACTAGTGACTGAACCAATTATCAGACGCAGACTGGTTCAGCCCGTATGACCTCACAAACAGATTCTAGTATAGATATTTTGTAACCTAATGTTTCAGTTAATTGACAGACCTTTTAAACAACAACTATATTTTATCTTTCCTTTACAATTTTAACCTATATGTTTTAATTAACTTGTTATATGTAATTTTACTGTCTCTGTAGTCATATCTTGTCCGAGGCTATAAGCAGTTTATGCAACAAACTAAATAAGGGGATAAAACCACAGAGTTTTGACCTCACAAGCCATTTTCTATATACACAACATTTACTTATTGTTCTATTCTCCTGAACAGATTGTAAATTAACTGGGAAATAAAAAAAATATATAGGCAACCTGATAAAGAACGATTGAACTAAAAGATGGAGGTAAAGTATATTCAGAAACATAGTACACGCCCATCAACAGATAGATAGATAGATAGCTCTGTCAGAGGCTCAGATAACCAGGTAACAAAATTAGTTTCTATATACATAAAAATACTTCATTCATTTTAATATATTTAGAGAAGTAAAATATCGCCCAACCCTTCCATTTTGTAGCATACTGCAAAACCGAAATTTTCTAAAAGCGTCGATTTGTCAATTTTTTTTTATCTTAATTGGGTAGCGTCGGTCTAGCTGGACCTTCGTTATGCCCTGCGGGAATTCTATCGTGAGAAATGCTATCCACAGCTCCGCATTTCATCGATTTAATAAAAATTTTAATCCTTTCGGGAAAAATATCTGTTATTTGTGCCACAACGCATCAATAATTTATAATATTTGGGCTCGTTTTTTTCATCACAAATCAGAGCTGTGTTTTTATGTTTTTAAGAGAGCAGCCCTCGTATAACGTAAACTACACTAGATATAACAGTGACATATAGTTCGTAAGACATACAAGCAAAGTCATAGCAGCGGAACATTAAATTACTTGTTGGGATGCAAGCGCTTGGCATGTTACATACGTGAGGAATTATTCCGAACAAATCCTTTCATAATACATCGTAGCAGGTGTTGGATAAAGGGTATTAACGACAAAACAAACGAGCATCCAGGCACCACCGCTATAGCCACAGTCGCCTTATCATCTCCAGTGACACTATACCTGCCGCCTCTCCATTGTTTACGCTTCAATTGATCGTTTTGTTTTAATATATGTGACAGACTATTGGCGGATCTAATAGAGCACACACGTGTATGTGACACTTTTCAACGATCATTAGCGTACAGGGTTTGCTAAGAACGGAGTCACCACCACACTTATGAAATTTTACAAACGTTGGAAAAATAAATTGGGAAAATGGAACCGTTGGTTTATTAACTAAGTTGAAACACTATCGTCGACCACTAACCAAAACACAAATTTTAACACACTCTACTCGCGTTTCGCCAACTATTTATACTAAAGGACTAAACATCCGCTCCCCCCAGCGGTGCCGAGCACCGTCATCCCTGGTGACCTAAACAGCCAAGGGTGACTAATCAGCCAAAGATGACTAACCCGCCGGAACCTAATGGACTAAACTAAAAAGCGGACTAAGAGGAATTGGTCCTTTGTCTCTGTTTAAACT
This sequence comes from Crepidodera aurea, assembly GCA_949320105.2. Lineage (NCBI taxonomy): Eukaryota > Metazoa > Arthropoda > Insecta > Coleoptera > Chrysomelidae > Crepidodera > Crepidodera aurea. The sequence goes on from OX439480.2 coordinate 16,592,209, forward strand.
AGTTTTACATTTACCTATTTCTATACTTTCAAATGCGTCCAACAATTTATTATTGGATACATTTTTAAGTAATTTTACATTGTCTATACTTATTCTATGATTTTGATTAAAAGCATGTTCGGCTATACTAGATTTTTCTGTACGGCCATATTTTTAAGTCAGCCATGTGCTCTTTAAATCTGACCTGTACAGAGCGTCTAGTCTGCCCAACATACTTTCTATCACAATCCCCACAACTAATTTCGTAAATGCCACTTTTTTCCAAATTACTGTTTTTATCCTTGGGATTACCTAATAACTGTTTTAAAGTGTTGAAAAACTAAACTTAAACCCGCTTTTTTGAACACGCTGGTAAGTCCTTTGCTTTGGTGTAAGTGGGATTATACGGTATTGAAACGAATTTTTCAGTCTGTTTTTCGTTTTGGAAAAACGTTGTTTCACGTAGGTTTTTCTTAAATTTATGTTTGTTGATTAGTTTGTCAACTAAGTCTTCGTCATAACCGTTTATTTCAGCTATATCCTTAATCAAATTCTTTTCCTTATTAAATCTTTCTTTACTTGGTGGGAAGTTAAATAAACGATGTACTAGAAAATGTAAGCTAGCCATCTTGTGTTGATTACAATGAAAAGAATCTGATGGGATATATCTGCTTGTGGCGGTAAGTAGTAGGGCTACACCGTTACTGGCCCACTTGGCGCCATGATGTCTGGCGCCAAGATGACGTCACTGTCTGGGGGGTCAAGGTCAAAAGTCAAAAGTTCAAGGTCAAAGTTCAAGGTCAAAAGTTCAAGGTCAAAAGTCACAAGTTCAAGGTCCCGATGTTACCCGACTTATCCCGATCCGATCTTAGAATTTCTGTTGGCATATTTGGCGCCAGGATGGCGGCAATAGATAACGTCTGGCGCCAAGATGGCTGCAATAGATAACGCCATGACGTCACTGGTCCCTGGGTTATGGTGGCTGCTTCCTGTTGATGACGTCACTGGTACCAAGGTTAAGGATGACGTCACCGGTCCTTGGGTTATGGTGAATGCTTCCGGTTGATAGTCTGGCGCCAAGATGTCTGGAGATCATAAATTTTACATGGATAGGCTTAAGGGGTAAAGGGCCCAAATATTTTTTTTACACGGCTTAAGGGGTAAAGGGCCCAAATATTTTTTTTACACGGCTTAAGGGGTAAAAATGTCATTTCTAACTTATTCTCGTTCCTGATACGCCTTCTGCTGTTTCTGTTTAATGCAGTACAAAAATGCTATAGAATGTAAATGTAAATAAAATTTTAAAGGATCAGCAATTGTTTAGAAAAACGTTAATAAAGTCCTATAAATATTTTTTCTCAATTGGATTCTTTTTGTGTCCACCGCTGCCTTTAATAATCTTAAGAACTTTGCATTTTATTAAAATTTTAAAACCCATTAGCAGTATTTTAAAGAAAATGCAGTTCGAACAACTTTCCTATCGGGAAATTCAAATTCTCATCGTTTATCTAATAGAAAACGTTCATCCGAACAAATCCATTTACCTGAGCAAGAATACTAATAAGAAAATTAAGCCTGCAATGTTTTTCTAACTTAGTAGAACTAGTAAGAGATTTTCATAAGAAACGCAGTCATTTTCCGGGGATTTTCCGAAGCGATGTGGCTAAAGGGTTTCCCTTGAAATGCATTTTCACGTAATGAGCTTTGCCGGGATGAAAATACGTCCGAAGCCTCCGCTTCATCGAGTTTTTACAATGAAATGACAAAAAAAAATCTGCTGGTTGCTTTGTGAGTAATGAAAGTTTTTAGAAAAACTTAGCTTTGGAATAAAGTTTGTAAGCGGACAAATGAGCGATATCAAAGATAAATATCCTTTTTAAGAAAACTTGACGTTCAAAAATTACTGGAAACTTGTGATCCTACCATCCAACACTATTTAATCCCAAAGTATGACCTTGATTGCTCTAAAAATTTAACTAAAGGTAGTATGTTTTGTAAGCTATGTGTATGCAGAATAATCTGTTACTCATGAAATAGTCTTGTCAAATACCATTCGGGCATCTAACTTTTCCTGTGAAAAAAATTAGGTGCACTTATGATATTACTTACGAAAATCGACTATATAAACTCAAATCTATTAGTAGATAGCCTTATACAATTAATTTTACTAGAATTTACCCAGTCATCGTCATAACAAACGCTTACTATCTTAAACATAACCTCAAAATCCAGAATATCGAATTCATACATCAAAGTATTTAATCAGACGAATTTCAAGTACGCCTAGGCTCTGTAACCTCTTCGCGTATTCCATAACTACTACAGGATTTATTTACGCTGAAAGTAATTAAACAGAAGTTTCGTGGCATCACATTTGAACGTTCAAACAGTTCCGAAATGAATTTACAAGTTTATAGTTTCAAGCTAGAACGAGAAATATTGTGTTTGCATAATATTGGATTTATTATAAAGTTTTGAGGTTAGAGAGTTACCTAATTGTTAGGCTCTTCGTTTCATAAGTTTTCTATCATATTTTTTGGAAATAATTGTCTAAACCGGATTTAGTCTCAACCTGTAATTGTTTTTACTTTCTGTGTCTGACAGATCTGGCAGGACTGACAGACCTAACAGAGCTGACAGACCTGACAGAGCTGACAGACCTGACAGATGTGACAGATGCAACAGATGTGACAGATGTGATAGATGTTTTGTTTGAAATTGTACAAACTGACATGCATCGGTAAAATGTATTGTTCTTTGTCACAAAACCATCAAAATCAACAATATAAAAGCTTCACGTTTGTGTGCAATTTTCGAAAACAATTTTTAAAAACATTTTCTATAGTAGATAGTTTCTGTAATTTAATTTTTTAACCTTCACCGAAATTAACTATCCATCGAAGCCTGAAATTCCAACAACCCTTTAAAGAAGCCGAAAGGGGGTGGATTCCAGATTCCAGGTGTTCTATCAATAAATATAGAAAAGGGCAAGGCCCTTGTGACGACGCGACGATGTGATATGTTCGATTGCTATGTAAAAACAAGTCGACTGGAATAACTACATATTTTCCGATTGAATTGATTTCCCTGCTACACATTTTCCATTTTCCTGTAAACATTATATATATACGGTGTTATATCTGCTTTAGGAAGTTATTAAATTGAAATAAAAATCGATTATCTTGGAGTAGGTTATGTAATTTAAAATCGAGTCAAAATAATTAATTTCTAGTTTATATACTTCTCGAGTATTTAATTCTTTAATTTGATTTCATTTGGAATAAGAAACATGAATTATTTTTATACCATTATCAAAAGAAAATGACGTTAATGTGAATTATGCCCTCTGTCCCAAGATGAGATGACGTTGGACTGAAGATGGACAATGTCACGAAGTCAAAATAGCTTTTCTAGTTTATACACTTTTCGAGTATTTAATTCTTTAATTTGATTTCATTTGGAATAAGAAACATGAATTATTTTTATACCATTATCAAAAGAAAATGACGTTAATGTAAATTATTCCCTCTGTCCCAAGATGAGATGACATTGGACTGAAGATGGACAATGTCACGAAGTCAAAATAGCTTTTCTAGTTTATACATTTTTCGAGTATTTAATTCATTAATTTGATTTCATTTGGAATAAGAAACATGAATTATTTTTATACCATTATCAAAAGAAAATGACGTTAATGTGAATTATTCCCTCTGTCCCAAGATGAGATGACATTGGACTGAAGATGGACAATGTCACGAAGTCAAAATAGCTTTTCTAGTTTATACACTTTTCGAGTATTTAATTCTTTAATTTGATTTCATTTGGAATAAGAAATATGAATTATTTTTATACCATTATCAAAAGAAAATGACGTTAATGTGAATTATTCCCTCTGTCCCAAGATGAGATGACGTTGGACTGAAGATGGACAATGTCACGAAGTCAAAATAGCTTTTCTAGTTTATACACTTTTCGAGTATTTAATTCTTTAATTTGATTTCATTTGGAATAAGAAATATGAATTATTTTTATACCATTATCAAAAGAAAATGACGTTAATGTGAATTATTCCCTCTGTCCCAAGATAAGATGACGTTGGACTGAAGATGGACAATGTCACGAAGTCAAAATAGCTTTTCTAGTTTATACACTTTTCGAGTATTTAATTCTTTAATTTGATTTCATTTGGAATAAGAAATATGAATTATTTTTATACCATTATCAAAAGAAAATGACGTTAATGTGAATTATTCCCTCTGTCCCAAGATGAGATGACGTTGGACTGAAGATGGACAATGTCACGAAGTCAAAATAGCTTTTCTAGTTTATACACTTTTCGAGTATTTAATTCTTTAATTTGATTTCATTTGGAATAAGAAATATGAATTATTTTTATACCATTATCAAAAGAAAATGACGTTAATGTGAATTATTCCCTCTGTCCCAAGATAAGATGACGTTGGACTGAAGATGGACAATGTCACGAAGTCAAAATAGCTTTTCTAGTTTATACACTTTTCGAGTATTTAATTCTTTAATTTGGAATAAGAAACATGAATTATTTTTATACCATTATCAAAAGTAATGTGAAATATTCCTGTCACACAGTCACACTGATCTGCAACTAACAATGGAACACGTCAGGCTCCGACAATAGTTTTTTTATCCTACAGAATAATTTTCCTCTAATAAAGTTGTATTGGTTAAATCTATGTAGTAATGAAATTATCTCCAAAACTCCTTTTATCAATTTTCACAAACAACTCACTCATCTGGTCATTAAGCTATTTTCTAATTAATTTAATCCCCCGGAAATAAAGTGGATATATCGCGATCCAAATCTTTAATAATCCCGTCAACGTATTTTCTGATTTTGATTAGATTTAGAATGTTAATTAACTGCTAATATGGCGAAATATGGATATGGATGCATACACCGAACAGCGTTTATTGACTAAATGATTGGATATCGGGATCGATCACAGGCTTTCTGCCATTAGACGTCGGATTATTAGGTTTGAAAAGAGATGGCAGATCTGGACATGCATCGGGGTGATTAATAATTATTTGATATTGAGAGCTGTGATGTACGAGTTTCTCATTTAGTACAAAAATGTTCAGGTGATGTTAAAACATATTGCAACACTTTGTACAGCCATATTGCAATTATAAATGTCTTGGAAGGCTCTGATAGTGGAGCGAAATTAGACGAAAATCAAATCAAATTTTTTTAACTTAGCTCTTACATCCATATAAAATTCTAATTTCACTCCACTATTAAGCCACTCAGTCATTTGCAAGGTTTAGCCAATTTATTGGTTAATGCTGCAATTCCTGTTTATAAAAAGTTGTTCGGACGTTTATGCCGTAAATTAGGTCATATCTGACGACAAAAGTTTTAAAACTTATGAAAGTTTTTGTGATGTACCTGTTTTTACCCCGGTATTTGAGTTCGCAGACAAAGGAAATGAATACGTAAAAAGAAAAATCTGTTTTACTTAACAGAGAGATTAAATCAGATGAATTTTCTCGATTTTATAATATCTGGACATTTATTCAGTCTATTTCTAATAGTAAATAGCAGCAACTTTTTATTTTTGTGTTATAATTAAAATGTTACGATCTCTTCGATACTGTGAATTTAGGTATTCCTTGTTTATATTATTGACTCCTCATATCGTCACATCTGGTGCAATATGGTATTTCTGTTCAGTTGGTACAAGCGTAAGATCCAAAGCAGGTAGAATTTGCAACGTGTTTGCGTCTTTAAGATTTGGACGCTGTATTTTAAATTTTGCATAAATGATGTATTTGACAATTTTATCTCAAAAATGTCCCAAGAATCTCCCCGTGAAATATCGGCATTTAATTGGGAAACACCCTGTATCTACACTCTTCGAATTAGATAAGTAAATACATAATATCTGGACCTACAAAATTTTTTGATTCTACCATGCATTTTGTATTATGATAACAAAAAAAAGTCACGATGTTCTTCACGATGTTGCCCGAAAATTTATTAAATTTAACACACCGAGTTTCAATATTAAGTCTAGCATAGACATACCAATATTTAACTAGGAAAAAGATGATTAAAAACATCCATTAAATATTTACCTAAATCCATGATTTCTGAAATTGAATTGGCAACGTTGTATTTTCAACTTTGAATTTATGAGATGGCTGTCATTTGACAAGCAAATTATTTATGTCCATCAAATACTTTTCAGGCTTATTCTGGTTATAAATTGCTACTTGGGCATTTGTAGAAAAGTTATGTATGTGTTTGTATTGGAAAAATATGTTAAATAATCGTTTCAACGCACTGAATTTGTTTGTCTTGGGAGTGAGTATCCCAATATATATTTTTTCAAAAAAAAAATGTGAAAAATATTTTTTCGAGCAAATTTTTTTGAAGAGATTTTTTGAAGACTAATTATTAAAAATACATTTTGGTGGATGATTTTTATATATTAAAAGATTTTAAACATCAAAATAATCCCACAATTGTTATCTTCTTCCTGCAAGTCTGATGGAGTATTCGTAAATTCTTCATCACCGTGGTGTTTCACTTTCTACGACTAACGGCACTCCACTAATACGTATACCTTTCGATTCAAAAAATAACTTTCTAATTTCGAACTCTTTGCTGCCAACCGAGAAAATGAAAGTAATGTTTGCGGCAGACAAATAATTCCAGGAAGAGGATGAAGCGCGAAAAGGACCTCAATTGACGAGGATGGACGAGAAAGTAAAGGACCTCTACGTTGATTGTCCTAGTGATCCTCGAACGATGATGTGAAGGCAGCGGTGTGTGGGTGTTTGTCCTCCGCCTTTCGCGGATTTTGCTTATATTAGTTTCTTACTTGGGTCGCAGATAATAAATAGTCTGTAGTCCTAGATGAGCTAAAGTTTGTGTATTGAAAAAAAAAGATTATCCGCTTAAATATTTATTTATTTTTTTTTATTAAACTTTATTAGCAATCAGAACAAAACATTCTATGGGCTAATGTGATGACTTAAGAACTATTTTTTGTAGTTCTTCTATGACGTGATAGAGCCTTCTCCAGAGAGGGGGCTCGCTTAATAATTCTTCAGATCAATAGGTCAGTTCCTCTTAAGTCTTCTATGAATCTGTTGCTCTAGTAGTGGGTGCAGGAGGGTGTTTGCATGATTTTGAAGTTTGTTGTGATGTAGTCTGCTTTTATCTTTCATGACATCCATGACCATTGGTTCATTCGTAGAATTTTTGACTGACTTCTCTGGAATATTGCCAAATTAGATTTGCTAGCACAACCCTAAAGTTCTATGCCGTACACCCATATCGGTTTAATGATTGTTTTGTAGAGCAAAACTTTGTCTTCTAATCATAATTTGGATCTCCTTCCAATTAGCCACTGCATTTCTTTAACTTTTAAATCTTTTGGTTGTGTGCTCTTTCCAATTCATTTTGTGATCTAAATGTATTCCTGAGTATTTTGTACTTTTAGACTGACGGATTTGAACGCCGCGCCATTTAGAGAGACTCTGAGACATTGCTCTTTTCTTAAGGTAAAATTTATTTGTGTGTCCAGTTTTGTATCTGGTGTAGGTGGTTCTCTAGGTTACTGACTGCTATGTTCGCATATTCATTCTCTGAAAGTATAACTGTATCATCAGCAAGGTACCTATTGTAGGGTTTTCGTCAGTTGATATATCCGCCGTGTATAACATAGAGTAGCGGGCCAAGTACACTGCCTTGAGGTACTTCGGCATTTATCGAAAGAGTGTACCCTTATTTATGAATTAGAATTGGTTGTTGAATTTTATCTTTAAATTCAGCGACCTTGTAGAAGGCCGTTTGGAGATTTAAAAGATCTGCAATCTCTGACAAGAATTGATTGATTGATTAGGACGATGTACCTGACTGAGGTTTATAAATGCCTCAATACTGCAGCCTTAAGACATTGTTAAGACATATTGTACTATGTCAGTTACATCGTTATGTTCAGGTGAAGAGGTTTGTTACCTTTATCAGATTGAGTAGCCTTTTCACCAGATTTTCTTTCGGAAAGTCCTCCTGTGGGCTTACCAGCCCCAGTGCGTGAGTGCCTGGCACTCTAGTATGATATGAGAGGCTGTTTCATCCTCCTTAATGCTTAGTCTACATATGGGTTCATCTTGAAAGATGCCCATTTTATGTAGGTGTTCCCTAAGGTGACAATGTCCAGTTTAGTCCCGTGACATGCCTTATTTGATTTCTGCTTAGATTCAGAATATCACCTGTCAGTACTTTTGATGGCGGTTTAACCATTCGTTTACTGTTTTGTTGGCCTGGCACGAGATCCCAGCGTGAACGGTGTTCTTTTAACATCCACCTAGTCAGCGAGAGTCGTACTGAGGATTTAGGAATGCCAAACGTCAGTTCAGGACCAGTAAGTTGTCTTTTATCCCTTTATACCCTGTGACCCATCTAAGTGTTACCTCATTTTGTAGGGCAGCTTGACTGTCAGAGTGAATGAGGATTATTTTCCCTCAATATTCTTCCACAAACAAAGCATGTACTTCTGCTTGAAATACTGATGCGTAATTCCTCAATGGTGCATTTAGGTGTTTCACCATATATTCCAGCTCCAATTCCACTTGCGGTTTTTGACCCATCAGTATACCAAACCAATGTTCCTTCCGGAAAGTTGTTTGTTTCTTCACCTTCCCAACTCAGCTGAACACTGAAGTGCTTTGTGAAGTTGTTTTTTGGTGCCATTTCATCACTTCTCATCCCCATCAACGAGTTTGTGATGATTTTTGTGATTCTACTGTGTCCTTGTTCATAAGGCATTGTATTCCGTTCTGATATAAATATCAAGTGGCAAAAGGTTTAGTATGGTTTCCATTTCTGCTGTTGGAGTGCTCCTCATGGCAACTGTAATGAAATGCGGGCGAAACGCTGACAAGAAAGGCAAATTACATGAACATTTTGATTACCTATTTATTTAGACTTAAAATTAACTGGAATATTACAATTCTTGAATGTTCCTGAGAGATTTTCATTAGTAAACTCCAGTTTCTTGATTTCATTGGTAAACTCTTTGGATTTTTGTCATATTATTTTATTAACCACTTCAATTTTATGGCTCATAGAATCTGCTATGTATCTTTCCGCCATCTTTGACGATTTCCAGCCCCAAATCCAATATGTCAACGCCTGGAACATTCTAAAAGAGTGACCAGTGTACTGATTTGAATGTGGAATTTTGAGGAATTTGGCTATTTCATATGGAATTTTCTAGATCGTATGTTCTCCAACCACTTGATTAACACAACCATAAAAGAAGTGTTCATCTTGACCTTTTGTTGCATATAACAGGTGCTTCAGAACTATTTTTTTCTATTAAAAGGCCGAATTTGAAAGTCTTGCCCAGGGCATAGAAAAAGCTAGTTACGGCCCTGCGTATATACTATATCCTGATCCTATTTATTTCTTTTTCACTTCCTGTAGAATCTCATCGTTACCTGCCAACCGTAGAATTCCATGAAAAACCACTTCGTTTCCATGACAAACGCAGTGGAAAAGCCGAAAATCGCCTGGCACCCCACTGAAGCATAGATATTTTATTTGCGGGATGCGAAGGCAATCATTTGCTCCAAATTGTTACGGCGAGATTCGGTTTTCAAAAAGATTTTTTACACTAAGAATATTCGATTTATTTACTTTTTAGATTAATAACTTTTTTCGCCTGCTATATGTGAAAATGAATCATTGGGCTGCTAAAGTCATTACAACTCGATTTTGTAGTTTTTCACTATCTAGACACCTTTGACTTTGACGTTTCACATAAATTTTCGTTAACTGTCAGTGTAAATCAAAGTGAGGAATCAAGATAGTCCAAGAAATTAAGTAAAATCATTCAGATATGGCAACAGATTTTCGGTTATATTTAAAAAAACTTTTAGAAATGTACGATTTTTGTGGTGAAAATCGTATTTTTCTACGCCCTATAACTCGGAAGGGGTTTATTTTAATGAAAAATTGTATTTAACATTAATTCATTAAAAAATGATGCGATGTTTTGTTTTTCTAAAGAAAATACATAGAAAATTGTGAATTCAAAGGTACAAATAACTTCAGATACTTCGTAAACCTCGAACGGAATTTTTTTTGAACATGTGACATTTTTAGTTACGTCATCGTATTGACAATCCACTTAAATTCGAAACATTAACCGAAAACTAAAAGCCGCATATCCGCGATATGATGAATTTAATACAAAACCGAAATGAAAGAGACGATTCGAAGTGAGCGGTGGTGAAAACAATTAGGCATCGTCAATGAGATTGTCACACCATTGAAAACAAAAGTGCAGCGAATTTAGCGAATCCAGCGAACATGTTATCCGCTGTATATTCGGTTGTTTCAGTTCGCATCATTGATATTGAATTCTGGATTCCTGTTTGGTCGACGATGCATTTCCATCGATCAGGCTCGCGTTGGAATGTTCATTTCGCGTGACTGATTTGTAAAGAGAAACTTCCTCTACAATTTAAAATGTAATGTTATTTACGTACGTGATAATAACTGCAAATATTTAAAAAACAATAGGAAACGGTTTTTACACGCTTCGTTGACCTAACAAAGGCGTTTGATAGGGTGAAGCAAACAAAGCTTATGAATGATTGAACTTCCAGCTTAGTACCGTACGCGGGGGTGTTAATAAACTACGTATAAGGATGCAGAAAAATATTATTAACAAAAAACAGGTCAGGGGATGAATTGGTGATAGTAAATTATTTTAAAATCCAAAATAAAAAATGCAGATTAGTATTAAAAAAAATAATAGATGAAGAGATGAAAGAGATGAATAATTCTGAGACGCCTCAACATGGGGTATTGACCCATTTTCCACTAGAAATACGTCATCATTTTTATGAAATATTTCTCCACTGTTTTATTGCCCCTTCAAGACTAAACGAACAACCCTCCTATGGGTTCCGAGAGTGGAGAGTAATGAAATAGCAGACGTGATGAACTTGGAAAATAAGTAAATAACAAAAGATCCCAATACTGGAGAGGACTACAAGGAATGAGGCAGGCGAAGCCACTAACAGGGCATCCTAACAGGGCACTGTTGGTTGAGAGTGTACCTAAAGAAACTTGGATTAGTAGAGGAAGAGGAGGAAACCTCTATCCACATTCTCTCAGAATTCATAACCCTGCAAAATCCAAGGGTACGATACCTCGCAGAATATCAAATAGAAGAGGGAGATTTACCTAACCTCAAGCCTACAGACATCCTGAACTTTTAGAAAGCAATAGTACTAGAGGAACTGCTCTAATCCTTGAGACATCCTTAACGAATGTGCAGCAGATGGAGCCACAGTAGATCTTATAGGTTGCAGTGTATCGACACCCCCATCAACAGATATACAGATAGATTGCCTCTTCAAAAAAAAAGATTTGACTGTGACAACCTGAAGGCGCATAACCACAACGATTGGTGGTTATTTTTATGCTTAAGGAGCCAGTCTGTCTTGTCTTTTGATTGAGTGTTGTCTGTAAGAGTTGACAGGGACACCAAAAAACAATCAATACTGCGCATGCGCCGCTATCTGGGCAAGAGCAACCAAAGACGAATAATATAAGTAAACCAGAGTTGGATACTTGTATTAATCGTCTTCTAGCAACTCACCCACCTCTGGTCCATCGCCCAAGGCTTTTGTTACATCGGTTAACCTTCTAGCATTTCATTCGCGACACCAGACCTGTCCTCGGGCAGGTGGGCAGGCGAGCCAGTCCGAGCCTGATTCAGTCTACAATGTATTTTCGTAACTAGAAAAATGGCTACTATTAACTTCATCTATTTTCAAAAAATTTTGGCTCAATATTAATTCCACGACGTGCTCTGTTTTCATATTCCTCGTAACCTTTTGGATGTTGGTCAAATGAACTTTTCAGTTCGAAGTTCATAAAATGATCATAACTCTTATGCTTTTATTTGCATTTTTATGGGGTAAATATTATGTTCGGTCTGCTTAACGGTCATCTAGATCCGACGTAGTAAATATCGTATATTTGTTTTTTTTTTGGTTTATTGGAATATACGCTTCCTTTTAATGCAGCTTTTTTTGTATTTGTTTGCGGTGTGGACAACACGCTTTTATTTTTACTGAAAATGCACTGCTATAGGTTAAGTGCATATAATGTGCATTAAACTAAGTTTTGTTTTGTAGATATCGAGAAGTAGATTTGGAATTTTTATTATTTATTGAAGGAAGAGTCTCGGAGTCCGCGCATTTCTTAATTAAATTGGTTAATAATTTCGAAACACGTTTATACAGTTCAACAAAGTCTGCTTTTTCAAATTTCCGAGTTTCATCTTCGATCTCTTGAAATGTGGAGTAGGATGAATTCAGTTTTAACATTGTTAACAAATATATAAAACATGGCATATTCAGATAGGTTATGTTTCGCCCATCTCCCGCCGCCAGCTAACCACAGGTGCGGATCCCGATTGTTAGCAAACCAGGGTCCGTAAATTGCCCCTTCGATTTGTGTTTGCGGACCCTTTATTTAAACTTTAATTGGTAATTATATATGTAATATGAGAAACTCCTACTCAAAAGACTAAAACCACTTATCGAAGAAAGAGAAATTATCCCTGATCACCAATTTGGATTTAGAAATAAGCACTCGACGATCTACCAAGGTCATAGAATAACCAACATTATAGAGAAATCATTAGAAGAGAAAAACATTTATGCTACTATCTTTCTTGATGTAGCACCGTTTGATAAGATTTGGCTTAATACATAAGCTCAAGCTTTTCCTTCCAAAACAATATACAGATATCCTCCATTCATATATATCGGAAAGATACTTTAGAATTAGACAAGAAGCAGTCTATTCCGATCTTAAAGAAATTAAGGCTGGAGTACCACAAGGAAAGTGCATGTTAAAAAGGAAAGAGAAGAACTTGGACTGAAAATACATAATAAGCTTATGGACCTATGGTATCCAACTAAGGGGATACACCAAAGCAAGCAACTTAGCAATCATCCAAAGATTTCAAAACAAAGCAGTGAGGGACATAGTGATGCCCCTTGGTACATTCGCAATAGTGATCTCCATAGGGATCTGGAAATGGACACTGTTGACCAGACCATCAAGAAATTAGCCAAGTGTCATGAAGAAAGACTTCATCATCATGTCAATGTCTAGGTTATCCAGCTACTTGATAATACTGGGTTAGAAAGAAGAGGATCAAGCCCTTTGAGTTATTTAGTGTTTTTAGTGCAAAAGCAGAGCTTGTGGAAGAACCTAATGAACGCTGATGAATATACCTTAGTTTTAAGTTTCAAACTCTATTAGATTAAGCTAGAATTAAATTGCTCATTGGTCACTGTTGTATTGTGTTTAATAATAATAAAATAATTATATGTATCTAATAAATAAATTATTACAGTTTTATGACTTAAGTATCTTATTAAATTCTGTTTGTATTTATAAAATTAAAAATGTTTGTTACATTTTACAGGCCCGCTTCTTAACTTGTCTGTGTTTACATTAACATTTGTGAAGCTATTTTGATTTTTCAAATCTTTTAACATATAAAAATCATCCACTAAAATGTATTTTCAATAATTAGTCTTCGAAAAAACACCAAAATTTAAAGATTAATAAAATAGTTATGCCCTCTCATCATTTAAAAAAATATAATAGTGATGAAGGGTCTTAAATAACAATTTGTTGGAATAATTTGAACTAAATATTAATCAATTTATTTCTTGAAAGATGTGGTTTGGATCCTCCACCAATATTACAGGTTTTTTAAATATGGTGAGAGCGCGGAACTATTTCATAAATCTTTATAAAATTTGGTGGAGGTTTTTGAAGACAAATTTTTCAACGTCCTGTATCTTCAAGAGGAAACATTTGCGGAACTACGTTCATATGACAATTTTATCTTAAAAATGTCCCAAGACTCTTCCCGTGACATATCGGCATTCAATTTCGGAAACACCCTGTATAATTTTTTTATAGCCCCACTAAATCAAATTTTATTACTTCCACTCGAATTTAAATTTCCAGTAAAGTCTGTCATTATTCGACCTGAAAACAAAAGCGTCAAAAAATGCGACCAGTACGTGATTAAAAATCGATTGTCATTGTACACATTTTCGTTTTGTTACAAATTTAATGAAGACATATATGGAAATAAATGAAAGGATGTTCTTTATTAATAAATCTAAAAGTATAATAATCTTTTCTGTCGATCAAGCGGTTTTCCTGATTTATTAACTACTAACCCTATATATTTACGTCAACATGAATCGACATTTGATAAGATTTATTTAAAAATAACGCGATAGTATAAATTGCGATACATCGAATAATTAGGTTTGTCTACAAACATTTTGTGAACCATTTTGTAAACACTTGACTGGTATTTCAAGCGGAAGAAGGACAGAAAGTCCGTAAATGCAATAGTAGACATTCTTATAGGACACTGTAAACTCAATAAACATATGAAAAACATAGATCTGGCAGAAGAAACCACATCCAAGTTTGGGAAGGAATAGCAAGGACAAGGTTTTCACAGAAGGTATCGGCATTACAAAAAAGAGCAATTCGTTATGTATTTGGTTTAAGTAGTAGGGCACACTGTGAAAATTACTTTAAAAATTTCAAAATTCTATTCTATTTATCTTTGAAAAGGGTCTGGCAGAATTCTTAGACTTTTGGGTTGCAGCATATACAGGGTGCGCCAATTATTTCCACTCGATCTCTAGCACCGAAACTAAAAGAGATATCAACAAGATTTTTTGTAGGGGTAGACAGTGTCACTCGGACTACAATTTTAAAATATTTTGATGTATACAGGGTGGCTAATTTTTGTGGAATGAAAATTAATTTGGTTTTTTTTAAATTGAACACCCTGTATACGATTATGTCTTCTGGTTCTATTTAATATTAGATTTATGGTAGTTTTTTGTATTTGTAAATCCGACGCGGCGTTGACAAGTTATTCCTATTTTAAGCAGATTTAATGAAAAAACAGCACTTCAGAAATATTAGCACAAAAACCACATTTTTTAAAAAATTCCTCAAAAAAGCTACTATGATGTAAATGAAACATGCACCTATCACAATAATCACACAACATCTTCACCTGCTGCACAGGGTGTTTACCGATGGCGTGCCAATAGTCTAGTTTTCAAATGGCAATAACTTAATTTTTTCAAATGGGACACCCTGTATATTTTTCTTCAGTTAGAAGCTCTCTCTAATACGCATTAAAAAAATATAGGGTTTTGCACATCTAACTTTACTATTTACTTTAATAATTGACGTTAAGTGACAAACAACATATTTTACACAATTTTTAATAAGTACAAAATTTTACAAAGTTTAATCGTAAGAAAACTACAATAGTGAAAGTTAAAATTTATAGTAGGTGTTCAAAATGTCTTCCATTTTCATTTATACATTTTCTTGCCCTTTTTTTCATTGATTTACGCACATCTCTTAGCATTGCAGGGGTCACCTGTCTAAATGCTGCAGTAATTATTTCTTTCATATTTTCTTTGTAAACAATATTTTTAATAAAACCCCTCAAGAAAAAATCGCAAGGTGTAAGGCAAGGCGATCTGGTAGGCCAATTTATAGGTCCTCCCCTTCCTATCCAACGATCCTGAAATTCCCTATTTAACCAATTGCGAACCTCTAATAGGTAATGTGGTGTGGCACCATCTAATTGAAACCGCATTCCATTGCGATAATTTTGAGGCACATTTTGCAATAAGTTACGAAAATCATGTTCTAAAAAATCTAAAAATATAGCTCCATTTACAGTCCCATCAAAGAAATTGGGACATAATCACCTATTATTCCCGCCCACACATTCAAAGACCATCGATACTGTGATGTGGTTCTAAATAAATGTTCATTGTGGTCCGAATAATAATGGAAGTTGTGTCTATTTACACAACCGTTCTTACGAAACGTGGCTTCGTCGGAGAATAAAACTTTGTTTAAAAAGTTACGCTCTTTATTTATCTTGTTTATTAACCATCTACAGTATTCCACTCTACGCGCGAAATCACGTGGTAACATTTCTTGGTGAAACTGGATATGATAGGGGTGATATTTATTCTTTTTTATTATGCGTCTAATTGTGGTATTGGAAATATCTAACTGATTGCTTAATTGCCTTGTGCTTATATTGGGATCTTCAACTATACTGATCATTACCTTATATTCGTTGTCAATAGTAACAGCTGTAGTTTCACGTGAATGTTTTTCTCAAAAGTATCCTTTTGTGGATGACGTCTTTCTGGGTATCTTTGACGATAGACCCTACTAGCAAGAAACGCATTTTTTTGACATTCACCCAGTATCCATTTCATATCAATATTTTCTTGAACACTATAATTCTTATTAAAATCCATTTTTTATACACAATACCGATTAAATATAGTAGACGTGATATAATATGATATAATACAAAATTTTATGTTGACAATTAATGCCATAACAAAATATACCTACTGTCATTTTCATAGGTAACTTGATTTCTTATTAAAAATTGTGTAAAATATGTTGTTTGTCACTTAACGTCAATTATTAAAGTAAATAGTAAAGTTAGATGTGCAAAACCTTATATTTTTTTAATGCGTATTAGGGAGAGCTTCTAACTGAAGAAAAATATACAGGGTGTCCCATTTGAAAAAATTAAGTTATTGCCATTTGAAAACTAGACTATTGGCACGCCATCGGCAAACACCCTGTGCAACAGGTGAAGATGTTGTGTGATTATTGTGATAGGTGCATGTTTCATTTACATCATAGTAGCTTTTTGGAGGAATTTTTTTAAAAAATGTGGTTTTTGTGCTAATATTTCTGAAGTGCTGTTGTTTCATTAAATCTGCTTAAAATAGGAATAACTTGTCAACGCCGCGTCGGATTTACAAATACAAAAAACTACCGTAAATCTAATATTAAATAGAATCAGAAGACATAATCGTATACATGGTGTTCAATTTAAAAAAACCAAATTAATTTTCATTCCACATCAAAATATTTTAAAAGTGTAGTCCGAGTAACACTGTCTACCTCTACAAAAAATCTTGTTGATATCTCTTTTAGTTTCGGTGCTAGAGATCGAGTGGAAATAATTGGCGCACCCTGTAGAAGCAATAATTAAATTAAGTAAAATTGAAAATTTTAATTGCAAAGGTCGCACCATTTTTTACATATCTATCTATCTAGTTGACTGATTTAACCACCTCATGAAACTTACGACCGTTTGACAGCTAAACTTTTATATTACATACAACATTTAAAAAAATATAAATAATTATATTTAAGAAAAACCTTCAAGCTTCCAGCTGTTTTAAATAACAAACTATTAACCGTATTAATTATTTAGAAGCCCCGTAACATAACATATTTCCACACGCACAGACTAACTCCAAACAAACTGACATAAGAAGTATAGCTTAAAAACTCATCCTGTGAATAGATTTTTCATTCAAACGTCATGACTTATTCTGCATATTTTCTATATAAACTGAACCTTAAATGAACTCTGTGAACCAGTCATTTTCACGATGTGTTTTCACGTTGGCGATATTTTTCACATACAATATTCTGTGAATAATTTTACAATGTATGAATAATTGTGTAAAAGATAATGCTAGACTGGAAAATAGCGTAGAAATTTTATAAGTAAAATATAACTCGCATAACCATAAGGAAAGTTTTTTAATATCCCAATTACCTAAAAAGGAAGTTAGCGAAACTGTTTCCTAATTGTCAATTAACTCCTAAACTCTTCCAGATGAATTCGCGCTACCCTTGTACAAGATCGTTAAATGCTTTACAATCCAACGTTATCATAGGTACTCAGGCAGTATATGCAAACGATCTGCTTTATTACTTTTTCAGATGTTGATTTCGGAACATTTCCGCCGAAGCGGAGAGTCGCTTTACAGGAATTTCTTAATTTCCTTCCAGTTTCAAGTTACTGCGCGTTTACTCCGGAAAACAGTTGGTCGGGCTTTAAGTTTCTAATTTCTGAAGATATTTGTTCATGTTCTTCATCAACTTTTGCGTAAAGGTATACGGAGGGATATCTTAATGAGGCCTAGTTGCCAAGACTCTCTCGCAAGAATGAGTTTTGTATTATCCACATTGCGTAATATGTGCATGTGATTTACATGGTTTGTATCAGCTCCCTAGATTTAACTCTCCTACATTTTAAACTATCCTGTAGAAGTACGGACATTTTTTAGCTTTTCCAAGAACAAGACAGTTCCCTAAAATGGCCAGCTAGCTCCCTAGATGTAACTCTCGTATAATTCTTTTTGTGGGGATGTTTTAAAGCCTGATTTCTATAAGATACCGGCGTACGTTCGAAAATAGACCCTATAATTATTTAAACATAAATCGTGAATATTTTACACTTAGTTGAACCAAAATAGTACTCTGAAAAAAACAGGAATCCCAGAAATTTCCGGTTAAATGAATTCCTGTTGTGTAAACGCAACTATTGTTATTATAACAAGAAAAAACCGTTCTGACAACAATCTGAACCTGCAATCTAACAGGCCGATTCCTGTTAAAGTATAGCAATAATAAGGTACTGTTAATTTATCAGGAATATTTCCTGTATATATAGAATAATATTCTGCTATATTTACAAGATACAGATACAACAAAACAATGTTTATTACCGTAAGCGTCAATCAAAGCTTAAGCATGAAGTGTTGCTTAGCCCAAATTATAGAAAAAATGTGGACACAATAAGTTGCTGACTGACTTCAATGTTATATACCCAGACCATACAGAGGCCCTAACTAGGACATTTCCCCTGACAAGAGAAAGGTTGTTAAATACCATCAAGACTCGCATAGAAAAAGATGTGCTCACTTTCGAAATGACAAAAGTAAAGAAAAGACCGTGGTGTAGGCGTCTTGAAGATAAAAAAATTAGACAAAAGTCTAATCCCAAACCTAAATTTAGAGGCAAAATCAAACCCCCTAAAGAATTGATTGAAAAATATGGTAAAGGAGAAGGAGTTGATTTTAAAGGTGTTAAAACCTCGTTACATCAGAAAAGGATAGAAAAGAAGTAAAAAAATATAAAATTTGCTGCTGAACAAGCTGCCAAAACTGATATACTTTTAACAGAAGATTAAGGGTACATTGTAGATTTATTACTTTTTATTGTTTATTAATTATTTTTATAGTTTTCTTGAAGCTGATCCAGGTGAAACAACAACCCGATTTACTCAAAAACAAATTGTACAGAATATTGATGTAGCGGCCAAACATTTTGACTTAAAATTAGATTTTGGCTCCTATCGAGCAAAATACTCAAAAAGTGGCAGACACTTACTTATAGGTGGTAACATGGGCCATGTAGCTGCTTTTGATTATGGAGTCTGTACATGATATTTCTTGACATTGAAACTATGTTTGCTGTTGCTCAAAAAAATCGGGTTTAAATATATGATAATCAAGGAATTGAGTTACATTGTGTTAAGAGAGTGAACAAAGTATCTAGAATGAAGGCCAATTTGTAGAAGTCGCTGAAGCTTGCGAAGGGATTCTTTTAATTGTTCTAAGAATTATTGTTCTTCTATTATGTTCACATCATAACGATTATTGTTTTTTAATAAAGAAATTTAAACTTGACCATTCTGAATTTCACATTTTTTATACCCGACCTATATAGCAGGAAATACCTTAAATTATAACAATGCTCCACGCTAGAGCTAACCGGAAACTTCCAGTAAAATTCCATGGAAATTAAATAGGAGATGCAAGAAATTCCATTTAAATATTAAATAACTACAGAAAATACAACTAACTAGTACTGTAATGTATGAATGAAAGATCTTTAATTCAACGGAAAATTCCTGTTAAATCGGTACTACTAATTACTGGAAATTCCTGTAAGTAAGTTCGAAGCTTCAAATACAACTATCTATTTTGTTCATTAAACAGGAAGTTCCGGTAAAAGTAGGGTAGTTCGTTAAAATAACTGGAATATTCCAGTTAAATCAATGTAACGATTCTGTAAATAGTACAGCGTATTCCGGTTGTTTCTAGAGGAATTAAAAGACCGGAATCGTCACGTAAAGTTAATAAAAATTCCTGCTGTCGCTTATATAGGGGGAATTTCCTGTAGAATTCGCCGAATTCCTGTTGTATATACTGGTAAATTTCTTTGAGTGGATGAATAATCTTTATTTGTCTACACACATTAAAATTTTGTTAATTGTTTAAATGTACGTACTACAGATTTGCAGAAATTTGTCATTTTTTATATCATATATTTTTATTTATCGAAAATCGAGTCTCGCAGTTTGGACTTACCATTGAGCAAAGAATTCAGGTCCGAGAGTGTATATCGGAGTTGTCCGGTTAGTGTCCAATGAATTGGGTATTGAATACTCGGTTGTGTAATTATCCATTTTGATTCACCTGCTGCAGGCGGTGACCGAAACGTAGTCATTTCTCCCACCTGTCAATCTGTAACAAAAAATTAAGAATATTTCATTTCTTTTCTTAAAAGTCAAAGAAAAATCCTAAAAGAGTCCTGCTTTCACAGGCGTACCACGACGTTTTAGGCACCCATGTGCAAATTTAAATTTTAGACCTCTACATTTGGGCTTACGCAGGTCGACTATTGGGCCGGTTCCCAGCAGAATGGAAACGTGCAAGGGTGGTTCTAATCCCGAAACTCAAACTCTAGGAAATAGAAAATGCTTCCTCTCATAGACCAGTCTGTTTACTGGATATACTAGGGAAACTCTACGAAGTTCTGATTAGAGAGATACTGGTAAGAGAGCTAGAGGAAAACGGCGGTCTATCCGAAAATCAATACGGTTTTCGCAAAGGTAGATCCACAATCCAAGCTATCCATTGGGTGGTACGGCATGTATGTATACCTATCAGAAAGTGGTGTGCTCTCGCCCTTCCGTATATCAAGAATGCTTTCAATACTGCCAAATGGAGCCTAATAATAAACAGACTCAGAAACATTGGGATCAGCAGATACCTAATAAACATAATTGAAAATTACTTTTGCGGAAGAACTATAGAGCTGAGAGGGCAAGAATGTAGAAGGGTGGCAATGGGGGTTCCACAAGGCCCAGTCCTTGGACCAACCTTGTGGAACGTCCTATACGACGATGTACTGAGAATTGAGCTACCAGAGGGGTGCCAAACAGTTGCATACGCAGATGACCTGGTTGAACAATTGGTTGAAATCAGCACCGCACAAGACCGAGGCGATTATTCTTAAGGGACCAAGAGCGCAGGAGGGTATCCGGTTTACTGTTTGTAACGTTGAAGTTATTCCTCAAAAAGTGGTAAAATATCTCGGAATCTGGATCGATAATAAACTGAGCTTTAATGAACATATCAAAAGAAGTGCCAAAAAAGCAGAGGTAAGTATAGCCCAACTGACGAAAATAACGCCGAATATTGGTGGACCATCTTCAGAGAAAAGAAAGGTACTGGCATGAGTGGTGCAGTCTATTATTTTATATGGAGCACAAGTATGGGGAGAAGTAATCGGGATAGCACGACGAAGGAAAATACTGGAAGCAACTCAGAGGAAATCGCTGTTAAGGGTGACGTTGGCTTATGGGACTGCCTCCTTAAAAGCCCTACAAGTTATTGCAGAAGTAATAACCATAGACCTGCTAGTCCGAGAAAGAGTAGATCTTTTCAACGAAGGAGGAGAACACCTGGAGACAGCCAAATATAGAGAAAGGGCAAAATCTATCACAACTTGACAACAGAGATGGGATGCTACTAGAGATGTTGCACAGTGGACAAAGGAAATTATTCTAGATATTAAAAAATGGATAGACTGTAAGCACAAAAGGTTGGATAGTGGCTAACGAAGTATGCCTTGAGTGAGGAGAGATTGACAGTCCTGCTCATACAATTTTGGTATGCAATAGACGGAAGAGAGACAGACATAGACATAGGAGCGGATAATGTAGTGAATAGCATGTTAGAAAATAAAAGAAAGTGGGAGAAAATACACGGCCTCATAAAACAGATAATGAAAAAAAAGGAAGAAGAAGAAAAAGCCTTTCAACAGTAATAATGGAGGTTTATAGGCTTTTCAGTTACTCTGATGACAGTTAGTTCCAGACTAACTGAGCGGATGCAGAAAGGGAGGTTTTAGTTGGTAGGACGGGACTTGCACCTATGAGCCCGGATTCCAACTCGCCATTCGTGATAGAACTTAAGCGGTGGTGCGCTTGACCATTTCCCCCAAACAAAAAAAAAGGTAGACTAGTGGGACCCTCGTAGATACCTTGATTCAGAACTTAGTGACCTAATACTTATCCCAGCCTCAACTCAGCCAGAATATTTATTGCATCCGATAGTCAGGCTGCTTTAAAGGCTTTGCTTATGAGTCTAAAACATTCTGGAACTGCAAATAATCCCTTAAGCAACTAGCTAGTCATAACAAAGATTTATCGGACCAGAACCAACGAAAATGGATAAAGGAACTTAGTGTAGCCTACTGGAAAAACATTCCAGGCCAAAGACAAGGACCTTCTGCCCAATACGCTAAATTGCTCGTGGAGCTTCAGAAATCTGATCTCAGAGTAATCACAGGAATTCTCACTGGAGACTGCTCGCTCAAATACCATATCTATAAAATGGGCAAAGAGGACAGTGGAACATGCAGATTCAGCAATGATGCAGATGAGACGGCGGAACATATTATCTGCAACTGCCAACGCCTTAAATACCTGGAACATGTCTTCCTAGAGCCTGATCGGGTTACAGGTTTAGCTCCAAAACGGATAATAGGCTTTATAAAAAGCCTAGATCTTTTGGACTAAAACATAGGTGTAGGGTAACCTAACCTTATCTAACCTAACCTACATTTGTATCCCTTAAAAATTTTTGTAAGACGGCAACTCACGCCCTCGCCTACTCACTTTATGCAGTTTAGGAATTTTTGGTAGAGCAATCACGCCACTGGAATTTTAGGTCTGTCGTCGCGTGAAATCGGTTGCGAGGATCAGGAAAAGTGTGTCTGTTATTCGCTTTGAAGCGATTATTTCCTTTCCCGTTTTCTATTTAGTATATTAGATGAGCTCGTCGATATTCTCGTTAACCTTTTTGACTTTGTCTAATAGTAGAATCAAAGAAGGTTTCTAAAACGAAGGCTTACGTACAAATCCGCTAGACGACGTAACGTTTCGGTTTGGGTTTTGGTTAATGAGCTGCAACGAACACCGGCATTAGACGAAAGGGATGAAAAAAATTAATAGGGGTTGGTTTTATTACGGCTGTAAAAAGGTCGTCGCTTTCGTAAGCTTTGAATTGTTGGAAAATACGATTATTCGGATGTTTTACTTAGAAATACAGCAAACAAGTAAAATAAGAAATTATTTAAGTAAGCAAACGACTTCCTAAGAACGCTTTCTGCCTTTCGGCTTCGTCAATTGGGCTTTCGTGTTCAATAAATCAAATTCCAGACAACTTGATTAAATAACGCATGGTATCTTTAATTTTTCGAACTTCTAAAACTCCTAAACTTAAAATCAAAGTTCATAATGTACCATTAGCTGAGACACAATGTTTCTATACTTATTCCCATATAGTAGGTAATGGGACGGTTGAGATCACCCCTTCCACTCCTTCCACTGTTCAGTATATGTCTAAACCCTGTCAAATCAGCTCTTTCACAGTTGTAAACCAGATCTAACAAGCTAGATCAACCTTTAAACAAGCTAGATCAACTTTTGAGGAGATAGATGAGATAATATTTTGACATGTATGGGTCAAAAGAGGTAAGAAAGTGTATGGATAAAAGTGGAAGGGATGGTCATAGACGCCAACCCCAAATCTCCCGACGCGACATATGGGCGCTATAAAAAGTTCTGCGTGGTGTAAAACCCATGATGAAATCATAGTAGTGTTTGGCATCAACACTTTGCAAATCCTATAAGTAAAATGTCTTCTTTTTGTCTCTCTTCTACCAGTCTTTCCCACTTTGCATCTTTCCTCTGCTAACACTATGCTGCTTAGCATAACATTTTCCACCAAGTGATCAGAAGAAACATTACTGACGTCCTTACACCCGTAGGTCTCACTACCTCTTTTTGATTTACTTTTGATGGCCATAGATTTGCCACTTCTATTTCCATCTGATACACCTGTAACTGCATTGTTGTTCTATTCATTAACGTAGATACAGACCGCTGCTACATGCTTTCAGAATCCTCTTCCTCCTTTGCAGGTGCAGTTTGTATCTAAAACGTTTCTGTCAGGATCAACCTAAAATCAATCAACTATATGATTTTTTTTAAATGATACATATATGGACGGCACATCTAGAAATGTTAATGTCTTAAGGCTTGTCCATACTCATCCGAATAAACGCAACTGTTCAAATCGTTATATGTTGCAACTTCAACTTATCAATGTTAACACTTATTTTTATACCACCCTTAATGCGACCCTGTGTACTTGCAAGATCGGTGACGTTTACGTTTCTTTAACTTGTCATTATCTGTTATTAGAACTCATACAATAATTATAACAATTATATACATAGCTCGATTGTCGGCTTGTAAAGGTTTGTTTTCGTTTTGGGGCTTAGTGCTTAGCGCAAAACAGTTCCTATAATCTCAGATGATCCATCAGTTTTTAACTCGTAGACGCCGGAAACATAATGGCTTTCGACGAGTTTCTACCGGCTTGAACCCACATCTTAGCAAAACCGACGTTGTGGACGGTTAATAACAGTAAATAAGCGAGTTATTCAATTAAACTGAAACGATCGACTTAAATCGACTATCAATTATTGTTTTTTCCAGCCAGTAGAGCGTCGCTGGCGGCACTGGCTTATACTAGCGCTAAAGGAAGTCAAAGGGGTGAAAACAGTTTCATTTATAATGACACTGACAACCAGTTTCTTTATTTTTTTTCTAAAATAAATAGGGAAAGGGTCAATACGTAATTTCCGCACTGTATAGTCCACAAAGTGTGAAAGTATAAATACCACAAACCAATAAATTACAAGGAATATTATTCGAATTATATATAAATCCATGGCAAATCCGAAATAACTTAGTTGGACCGGAGGTCGCAGGTATAACAGCATGAGCCCTTTCTGTCGAGATAAGCGGAAAATATCGTCCTTCTCCGGTATCTATACAACATCCATTTACACGTGATAACCTTAACATAGCGTGCCGTTAGGTACTCATAGTGACAAACTACCTTTGTATAATAATAGGACGACCCGCTCTTTATCTTTATCACTTTGCGTGACCTTGCATAAACTTTAATGGAAGTCTAAATTTAAAAATTTAGAAATAAAACGGATAAAGATGCAAAAAATAAAATTTACTGTCCGGGAATGTGTACTTGGTGTGATTTTATTATAAAATATACAATCTGTTCCTCTTTTATTCTTAAATATAAATCTAATCATTCTTTCTTACAAATCTTCAGTATTTTTCTTTAAATCACCCTAGTTTTGGACTGTGTAACCTTGATTTAATGGTAAGTTAATTCACTCTGCAAGTTGAGTTCGTTTTTGGATGTGGGTAATAATCTCCTGGCGCCCACGACCCTTCTTCCCTGAAGTTAGCCTGCATCCAAAAGAGGATTCTTAAATCCCACGATAGGTTTTAAAACTCTTGGGATGGCAACTGTTGCTTCGATTTCCTTCCACTCTGCCATCAGTTGAGGATTTCGTCAAATGTTTCCTTTGTGATGACTTCCATTTGTTTCTATATATGTTTTTCTTCTTTCATTTGCACCAGCGAAAACATACACCAGAAGGAAGGTCTAGAGAAATCGATGAAAATTGTAGATAAAGATCTTATAAACTCTAATGAATTGGGATCTTAAAATGATATTGATTTCTTTTTAAAATGTAATTTTATACAAACTTAACGCTCTATAATGTAAAGGAAATTATTTCATTTTGTTTTTGAGGCAATAAACAATCCAAATTTAATTTAAAAATTAAAAATGCCTGTCTTAAAAATCCTCTAAACAAGAATTAATAAAACGCCGAAAATAGTCCTCAGAGTAAGTTCAAATAAGGACCCTAATATCAACGACCATCAAATCTAAATCCTTATTTAATATTCCGCGTCCCGGGATTTCGAAATTGAAAGTACCACGTCATGTAGGATTTTTTTCTTTTTTTTTTTCTAATATCAATCGTGGATCGCGGATTTTTTCATTGAACTCATTTTCGAAGAAGTATATATATCTGTAACTGATATCTAGAACGCACGATATTTCAAATTATATTTTGGGAAATATTCGTTTACTTTTCTTACACCAGAGAATTTTATTTTGATGAGAAAAAAGATATTTCAGTTTCGATTTAAAGAAAATGCGCTGCAGGTCAATGAATAGCTAAAATC
Organism: Crepidodera aurea; assembly: GCA_949320105.2. Classification (NCBI taxonomy): domain Eukaryota; kingdom Metazoa; phylum Arthropoda; class Insecta; order Coleoptera; family Chrysomelidae; genus Crepidodera; species Crepidodera aurea. The sequence continues at coordinate 16,618,599 of OX439480.2, forward strand.
ATGTTAAGGGCGTTCTATACCAGAAGATTTATATTTCGAAAGGTTTGTCTTGTATTTATCGGCTCCCGGGACCTCTCGCATTTCGCTCGTGTTCTGTCGGATTTTTACAGAATCCTGGCCAATCAGAAAAGGTCATTGTACGGCGAATTCGGGTTTCGTTAACGTAAACGAGGAAGTTAATTGAAGTCGACAGTTATTCTGATTGCATTTATTTACATTGGATTGTTGAATATAGACCATTCCAGGATGACATAGGTGACAGGTCGGCCATATTTGCTGGGAGGCACACAACTTTATGACACAAGGTTAGTTTCATATGTAAACATCAGAAAGATTTTTTTTAAAGTTCTTTATTGAGAAGAAATAAATAGAAAACGCCACATTTTTGTAGTGTTATTAAATGCTCAATGCGTTCTGAAAGAAATAATGTATCATTTTTCCGGTTTCCTGCTGTTTTGACAAACGGAGGGGATCATTTAAATGCGTTGTCTAGTGAATGAAGAAATGCTTGGATTAAAGCTTTGAAACGAGGTACATTTTATGAAAGCCAAGTGAATAATAGACGTGTTTGTTCTAGGCATTTTATAACAGGTATTTTTGGCGATCTTTTATATGCATTTTTTTATTATTACTTGTGTACATTTTCGGTAAACCTGCTCTGTTAAAACACTATTATAGTGACAAATTTTTGACAGTAAACTGTGGTTTTTTATGAAATTGACAGAGTTGATGCCTATACAACACTCTTAAGAGATTGTTCATTATATTTCGATAAACTGCTAATATACAGGGTGTTTCACGACGAGCTTACACTTTCTGTATATTGGAAACTACTTACACGATTTTTTATGAAAATTGGGATAGATGGGTCTCAAGTTATGGCGAATTCATTGAAAATATTTTGAAAGACATGACATTTCCGGTTATACCGGAAGTGAGCAGCAACTTTGTTATTTTAAATGGAACACCCTGTATATTATTAACTTTTCGAATTCTACATTAAATTTTAATGTCACATTGTGTAGAATATCCTATACCTAAAATTTATACTTATCGAGATATTCATTTTTGTTATTTATTCTTTTATTTTAGCAGGCTGTGTATTTACCTGTCATAATTAAATAGTATTAATTGTCATTATTTGAAGTCAATCGCATCGTACAGTGATAGAAATGGCTCGTTTGGAATGAAACAATGAAGATTATCTAAATTTACTTTTAATACTTGGTGAATGTGACATAGTTGTGCTTTATTTGCTACAAGATATCCAGAACAATTTAACACAATTTGGTTGTTTTCAAGCAAAAGTTAAGAAAGTCAAGCCCGTTATTAATAATGAATATTTCCCGCATCTGTCAAAATTTATTAATGCCAAAATAGTCTAGACAAATTGTAAAATATGCGAGAAATTTAGTAGCAATAAAAATAGTAGCTAATTTGTCAAGGTCGCGTTATATTTAATAATATTATTTCCCGAGTCACAAAAAAAAATGTACGTACGTATAAATTATACTAGTTTTGCTCTTTACTGTCTTGGCAGGTACGTTTAATTTAATTATATTATCAATTTCTTGAAGATTTTTACTCTCGAATCTACTCATTGTTAATACTTTTTAACAAAATGTGTCAAATTTAATTCTGTAATAAACTTTAATGACAAACTGTCAAAATTCAGATGACGCGCGCCTACTATGTTTGTCGTAAAATGGAAATGAAAGGAATGAATGAATATATTTATTGTTTCAGAAAAAGTGCGATTGGATTTGTGTATTTGCTACTAAAGATCGATAATTTATTAACTATAAGCAATTTTATAATACCATTAGTATAGGTTTTATTTGAAAAATTTGAAATTTACGGGCGGCTTCGTTATTGTTGGATACCGTCCTTCAGGTGAATATTGAGGACGATGATCAAATAGCCGAATATTTACCACCAAGGTGAATAGTCGCTTTATTTTGTTTTGATTGGCTGCGTCAAATCAGTTTCCAAGCACGTGATTGGTTAAAAATTGATATTTAACAGGCAAGGGAAATAATCGCTGATAAACTCACCTTCCTACTGTTGTAATGACAATGGAACGCACCTAAGCGTCCATTGGCAACATTGCTAGAAGTGTGAGGTTAAGCGATGATGTCGGCACGCTAGTTTTTGGTGCGTGAGTTCTTTATGTTCACCTGTTATAAATTGTTAAATAAAGTGTTCGATCAGCGAGTTGTTTTACTAAATCTCTAGTGGGCTAAGATATAACAACACCTACCTTTTCGAATAAACTACATCGTTCTCCTTACCACCTCCTATAATATAGGCAACACAGCATACATGCACCGCTTATTTTAAGGTCAGCATTGCGGAAATCAAGTATACGGTGAGTGTCAAATTGAAATTTATTAATCTGATAGGTTATTTTTAGTCATCGTTTACTACTGCAAAAAAATGGATAGATTTGGAAATGAAAATAATGAAAATATCATTAATTTAATAAATAATTCAGTACCAGCAAACATTGTGCGCACTAAAAAATCTGTGTGGACACAATTTGAAGAATTTTGCAGTGGCAGACGTTACCAGATGTCTGAAAATTGCGTTTTTAATAACTGTACATTTAATAAATAAAAATAGATGAGTTGAAATATTTATTTTTGGCTTATTAAATTATTTGAGAAATAATCTGATCAAATATAACTCGAGCGTTTATGAGCGAATAATTTTTTTTTTTCGATTTTTCCTTAAATAGTTTTATTTTAGAAAATTAAACTCGTTAAGTTTTCAAACAAAACTATTTTTGGAAAAATCGAAAAAAATTATTCGCTCATAAACGAGGTCTTGTTATTTTACTGTCGACAATAAAATTGAAATTTTAGTTATTTTTGCCGTATTGTTGATGATTATAATTATAATTGTTTTTTTACTGAAATTCCTCATCCTTCAACCTCCAAGCATTTAGTAAGCCTTTTTATCACACCTTTGTTTGTTGCACGCCTAATCATTGCTGCAGGGAGAGAATTGAATGAATTGAATGATATCTTGTAGCAAATAAAGCACATGTTCTAGTAACAACATCCACCAAGTATTAAAAGTAAATTTAAATAATCATTTTTTAACAACAAAAAAGAAGTTTTCGTCATGTCACCAATTCACACAGAATTTTCAATATGTAAATTTTTTATTAAAAAAATTAATATCTCAATAAGTATAAATTTTAGGTGTAGGGTATTCTACACAAAGTGACATTAAAATTTAATGTAGATTTCGAAATGGGTAAAAAACAACCCAATCCATTATGAAATAGATAAAGGAAAAGTAACATTAGAATTGAGGCAGGAATTTTTATTGGTTCACTGTGTATACTATTGCCTGTTTTGCCATGAAACTACCGCTAATTTGAATATCGAAATCATGTAGAATTGCTTTTTGAGGGATTTGAACTAATCGATCCGTCAATCTACTTTTGCGTATTTAACGAGCATTGTGTTTAGAAAATACGGAAACATTGGTTTCCTCGGTAGTTTTCATTTAAAAATTCTGCGGTGTTACATTGTCACATTCTTTACAGGACAAAATACAAACTACTTCAACAATTTTTTGGTTTACTGATTTTTAATTGTAGACATATTGGGATCTGGCATACAGCGATACGCCATCTGGCGCTTTGTTTTCGAACACAAAGTAAATCCCAATAAAGCGGGATAAAATTTGTTCAGCAAATTAGTTAAACCATTTGCAAAAGTTAATAACTTGTTGTCCTATCAAATCTGGTGTCCTTGAACTATTCTCATATCTGATCTTCTCAGCAGACGTACCAGTAACAGGTAATACAATAACTACAACATTTGGTGACGACATTGATGTAATTTACCTTTCACATCAGGATACCTTAGAAAACATTTTACATTTATTTTCACGTCAATGTTCTCCCGCGCGCATCGAACGTCAAAAGGGCAGCAAAAAAAATGCAAATCGAGTGTTTACTTTTTCATTGCCCACTTCAGTTTCAATTGTGGTAAAGTATATACCCCCTAAGTTAATTATATTCATATATATCGCTGCCCTTATCAATCGGTGAAAATCTCGCGTGATCTAGCAACAAATACTATTTTATGTATGTGCGTTGATATCGATGATAATCTCGCAATATATTTCAGCGCTAGGTACCTTCTGTATAAATATATTTTTAAGTAGGTACTATCGGGTGGCACAATAAATGTTAACGAAGTTTTTTTTTTATTGGTGCCCCAGTTTACCTATAGAACTTTCAAAAACGTTCTTTAAAGCAACCAAAGCAACATCACCAACTCGAAAAATCTTCTATCCATTTGTAGTCCAGTAACTGAAGGGACAAAGCTGTAGATAAGTCTGTCCAGATTTCCTTTGAGGTCCTTTCTAGGTCTTGATGGTTGCTTCCAAGGACGAAATATTTCACCACGATTCCGACTTGGGAGAGGGCTGAAAATGGCCCCTAAAGCCTGAAAAAATGGTTTCCCGCTAATATCTGTCAAAATATACAAATTAAACAATTTTTGCTGTTGTCTATGCATTAACTTGTAAACAGGCGGACGAATTGTTTCAGAACTCTGGCAAAAATTGATATTTTTCGATGATTCAAAGTTCATTGCAATGGGAAAACCCCTAGGTATCGATCCATGTGCCTTGAAGCCCGTTCTTTCCTGTCGAGAACATTGAAAAAAGTGGTCAAGGTTTATGTTTTCCCAATATTTTGGACCATTTTAGTAATTCATTCATATTTTTTTTTCTTAATAGTTTTTTATCCCATTTTTTTTAAATGGGATCTTGAGATGTCTCGAATGATCTCATAATTTTTTTTTTCAGTATCTTTCTGACGTTTTAATAAGAAATTGATTTGTTTATTTGCATTTTTCAGACGTTTTCGGAGTTCTAGAAATATTCGAAACAAGCACGAATTAAAAACTCATATTCCATTATATTGTTATTCAATGCACACCATTTTAAAGCTTACAGTGTCTACTTTTCGAATGTATTTTTTTATTTCGAATAAAGTTCCTCCATCTTCCAGAAATCGGGAAAATTGATCACACCGGTGAAAACTGGACTTTTTTTTAAATACTTCTTGTTCCGCGCTGTTCATATTTTGAGGATTAATACCCAGACCGAAGTGAAGCTTATATCAATTGATCCTTATATTCGAGCGTAGTTATTAAATGTTCGTTAGAATTATGTCCCCCATTTTTACGCTCTCCGCCTGAGATCCATGATATTCCACATAACCTCACCACGTGTACCCACGCGCCCACATTAGTCGTCTGATTTTGTTGGTATACAATCTCTGTTGTTTTTGGAGTCGTTGGCTTGCCCGTATTATTGAAATATTGATAGTATTTTATCAAAAAAATGAAAATCAATGTATTCCCAACTCTCTCGAGCGGAAATTCAGTGAGAAACTAACATATCTATTCAGTGCAAAAATTTGGGATTTTTCGAAGGCCGTTTTTGCAAAAAATATTCGTGTTGCGAAAAAAATGATAGGAACCATTTTTGTAGATAATAATACGATCTTCATTTTTTATCTAAACAAAAATTGTCTAATTTATATATTTTGGCAGATATTAGCGGGAAACCATTTTATCAGCCATTTTCAGCCCTCTCCCGGAATCGTAGAGAAATTTTTCTTTTTTATATGCATTATTAGATTTTTGCTGTATTAACCGCGATGCTGCTTTACTATTTAAAAAATCGTATTTATGATTTCAAACTGCACCAATAAAAAAAATAGCGTAAAGTATTCGAAGATAACTGGCCTATAAAACACTTTCTGTATTTCCTGCATATTTTAAAGACCTTTTTCTCCACTTATACTTTAATATACTATATTATCAACCGCATAAAACAAGTCCGTTTAGTAATCGTCCCGCTTAAACGTTCTCAGTGTACCCATTAGTTTTCCATGTTCTACCTGTCACTATCAATCCATCAGTCGAAATTCTATTCAACGTTAAATAACCAGAGAAAAATACATGTCTTAAGTACCCCAATATAAAGTACACATTTCTGTAAACAGTCAATCCAAAAACCGAAGTTACTGGTGTGTGTGTGCGCTGCCACTTAAACTTGTCAATGCAATTGAACTCTCGTTTAACACTTCAACTTTCAACCGCGTCGTACAACGAAAAGCTTTTCGTTTAATAGAGGAATTAAAGTTTTTAACAAACTCGAACGTCGCACATCGGGTAAATACTTCTATTTAAAAACATTTTCTGCGGACTGGGTCAGCAGAACTTCACTTTCATTTATTAGAAATTCACGTAGTCTCCTTAATAGCAGAAATTATCCAAAATATTTCGAGTATTCAAGAGAGTATTTAACATTTCTTAAAGCAACATTAAAAAACCCCCGTCGAAAAACAATTTGAACGTCTATGTAAATCGATTACCGATGTAAATTACTTCTGGTCTATCGACAGATAATTATTAAATAGAAGACATCAAAGACTATTTTTAAATCAGAACTTTAAAACAAGTTGAAAAAACTTTTAATTACAAAGTGCTATCAGTCGTATTTCGGCGTTCTCGATTATTTTCACGAAGACTTAGATCGCGTAATAACGATGATATTTTAGGAGAATATGGACGAATACACAGTAAAAAGTAAGCAAGACTACGACGATCTTTGAATAAAGCGAATATAAAGCCCAGTAGGTATACCGTTACTATGGAGCACTCATCAACCTGTTGACAGATGACATACGACAGACGCCGGATGACAGACGAACAGACGACGGATGACAGACGAACAGACGACGGGTGACAAACGAACAGACGACGGATGACAGACGAACAGACGCCGGATGACAGACGAACAGACGCCGGATAACAGACGAACAGACGACGGATGACAGACGAACAGACGACGGGTGACAAACGAACAGACGACGGATGACAGACGAACAGACGCCGGATGACAGACGAACAGACGCCGGATGACAGACGAACAGACGACGAATGACAGACGACGGATCACAAACGACGAATGACAGACGACGGATGACAGGCGACGGATGACAGGCGACGGATGACAGAAGACGGATGACAGACGATGGATGACGACAACGGGTGACAGATAACAGACGACAGATGACAAATGTCAAAAAAGTGAAGAAGTAGTAACGGTATACCTACTAAGGCCGTGGAGGGACAAACCTTGGACGAAGGACATGTCTGGAAACCAGTGGACGTACAAAATGAAGATGATCACGATGATCTTAGAATGAAGGGATTAGAAAAAAAACATTGACGGGCTTGCAAATTTTCATGTCGTTTGCATCCTTTATGTTATAATTTTGTGAAATATTAGTGATACCTAAATAATATCGTCACCATAATTAGGTTTTAAAATGATACTCAAAGACTCTGGTTTTCCATAATAGTTCGTTAAGAGGCAGGCGCTAGAGCCCCAATATAATACGGGATCGTTCTCATACTCAAACTCTCCTGCGAGACCGATATTCCTGCAGGTTTTTCATTTTTAAACTCGGGAAGTGTAAAAAGAGTTTCTCTTGCACTTCCCATAAAGGCATTTTATCTGATTTGTTCCATTGTTCGAGGCATCGGTTCTACAAAACGCTTTTATATTCATCTGGTAGTCTTGTTCTATATATACACTTTATATCCTTCACGTCGTCTCTTATGTTTTATAGTAGGGGAAAATTGAGAAGAATTTCAGAAAAGACCCAAGGGCTTAAATGTATAATTTTTACTAGAACCGCTATCCAAGAGGGGACTTTTAGTATTAAAAGTTTTAGGAAAACTTGAAAATTGCTCTCTGTAATTGTATAACTTGGAACCATAGGAGATTATGTCAAATAAAAATATAAACTGTTATTTTGAAAATAAGAAATACGTAATCGTAGAAAAAGTATAGTGTACAACTCGCGCCAAATACGTATTTTCCACTCGTAAAGTAGGAAATGCGTATCATTTCGCGCTTGTTTTACAAAATACTATTTTCTACAAATATATTTGTAAACTAACCTGTTTTTATTCGTTTATTTTAACACACAGCACAGCTCCATCCATAAATTCATTTAAAACTGACAAATAATATCAAAGTCTAAACGTTACCCTTAATAAATAATCTTAAATACCTACAACTAGATAGGCAACTTATATTACGTTTGTAGATATACAATCAATTATATCAATATTTGGCGTTTATTTCAGGCAAAACCACTCAAACAAACTGATTTGAGATAAAATCATTCGTCCTGCGGACTTTTGAATGGGTACGTCCTAGACACTTCAAATTACATTAAAAACTAAACTAAAAACTACAAATGTCAGTCTAAACGAATTAAGCCAAACGCTATAGCGCATGCCTTGGTGGCCCTGTATTTAGATATATAACAGCTCAATATTTGACTTTTCAATTTAAAAATGGAGCCGAATAGATTTGTGTGAAATTGTAATATAATTTTTTGTTGAGGTATATTTTGCGTTTCCATATTTATATCTTCCTCTTCCGACATATTATTTTTAAAACTAGAAAATAGTTTCATATATTTTATCGTTCAATGACAACCGCTAGGTTATTTTTGAACTGGGCTATATCTTGTAAACACTGAAGTGCACCTATTAAAAAGCTTCGGTGGGACTAGGTCAGAATATAAAAAACCTCTTCCGAAGGCTTTATTCCAAATTATACACAGCTGGAAGACGGCATCGGCCATTTGGCCTTCCAGCAAAGACAATATTTGTTCACTAGACAATGCATTTTACATGCGATGTGTCGAATAAAATTTAATTTTTCAATAGATAACGTTCTACCGGGCTGTTACAAGGTTGTAAGAATAAAATTTTATGGTTCGATATACAATTTGGCCATGCGTATCCTTAATCGATGTATAGAAAACAATTTTAGCTATATGTTTTGAATTACAACTTACCCAGTGAGACAATGCTAACCAAAATTTTTAAAAATCTTAATATATTTGGAAATTAGTAACCACAAGTATTTTCTTGACTTTTTTTGTAGCAAAACACTCTGTGGGAATGTTTTCTATAATTACAATCTGATCATGAAGATCAATAAGCAATTTTGTTCTAACCTAACTTAACTAGAATTCTTAAATACTAAGGTCCTACTCACTAGTGTACTGATAATTTTGGCAACACTACCGGTAACGTGTAATACAAAATCCGCACAATACTCTGTTTGTAACAAGCACTGTCACTGAAGTAGTTCAAAAGGTTTGGTCCTCTTGAGTCTTCTTACTAAATTGGTATTATCGAGGAGCTGGATGACCTCAACGTTCCCATGTTGGAGCAGCCGTTGTTCATGCTGGCAGATTTAGATATAGTCTTGTCAACAGTTTATACATCCAGGTCCCTATGAAGATCACTGTTGCGACAGTACCAGGGTGCATCGACGATGTTCCTTAATACTTTATTTTGAAAACGTTGGATAACTTGAATGTTACATTTACTGGCGCCGCCCCAAACCTGGCTACCATACGTCCAAACGGGTTTCAATATCTGCTTGTAGAGGAGCAGTTTGTTATGTGTGGACAACTTGGAGTTTCTTCCTAATAACCAACATCTCTTTTTATATTTTATACCAAGCACTTCACGTTTCTTTTTAATGTGGACTTTCCAGCGAAGTCTAGCGTCGAGTGTCATTCCAAGATATTTTGCTGCATTAGCATGGGGAATCTGAGCAAGTTAACATGAACAGATTTATTTTCATTTAACTTAATACGCCATTTTTTAGTCCAGGCGTTAATCTGGTCTACAGATGTTTGTAATCTTCGGTTAGCTTCTTCATGGTCTTTGCCAACAGCCAGAATGGCAGCATCATCAGCAAATATTGCAATAGTATCGTGCTCAAGGTTAGGAATATCACTGGTATACAGTAAGTAGAGTACTGGCACTAGTACACTACCTTGGGGTAATGTTCTTGACTTGACGTGAAGATTTGGTGCTCAAACAAGAACTTGGAACAATTTAGGACATCATCCTTCCAATCTTTAAAACACATGATTTACAAATCACTTATCTAAATGTGAGGAGATCTAAATATTTTTATTCTTCGGGATTTTAATTTATTTTTAGTTTATATAGCATCTTTTGTGCTTACACTATTTTTGTATTGCCCCACTTTTAGTTTTAAATTAATAGTTGTGTTTAAATAGAATAGAAAATAAAACTTGGCCATTTATCTTATTATAATAACATATTGACTTGCTTTTTATAACTCAAATCTTTGTGTTTATAAATTCTACATGGTATTTCGCTTCGAAAAAAATTTTGTAATGAACCGTAATAAACGCACCACATTAATGCATTAAAATTTTTGGACATGTGTATACATGGTGGCTTTAGTGCGCTTGGGAGACAGTCTAACTGGAAACCCAATTCCCGCACAGTCGAGCTATGCATGCATATTGATTAAGTTTTGAAAACAATGTTTCCAGCCTTTGATCGTCAGTATAAAGCCATCATCCTGCTAATATCTAAACCGTGGAGTATGCAAATATCAACAGCCAGACTCACGGAATGCTCGACTACTTTCAGATGTGTGCCATAGAGGTAAACGCTTTTTCGTTCTATTAAAAGCTAATGGAAGTTATTAATGCGATTATATATCGGTTGCAAGCGGGTGTTTTGGTGAACTTTATGACATAATTTTTAGTTAGACCATCAATAAACAAAGTCTATCCATAATATTAAACAAAAATCATAGGAAAAATTTCGCTGTGTGTCTGTTAAATCTTTGTTTGCAAGTGTGTTGACCTGATCCAGTTTTTTATGGCCTCCCGGACCACGCAGTTTGGTGCTCCGGGAGTCTCTTCTGTTCCAGGTATTTCTCCTCATCCCCTTTTTGCAAGTTGCTCAACTTTCTTATTACCATCCATACCCTGATGTCCAGGTTCCTGACTACTACCTTTGTTCTAGTGCTTCTGACATTGTCAGCGCTTTATCTGTCATTCGTTCGCATCCTCTGTCATATCTTTTAATATCACGTACTTTGTTTAATTTTCAACGACAAAATTAAACATATTACTCAAACCGACAACACCGTACCAAATATTTTAAAACATATCATACATTTATTATGTCACGTAGCCCACAAGCGGGATTTTTCGACAACAAACTGGCAACATCGTAAGACACGTAGCGAATTTTTAATCAGTGCTCCATCAACACTCCGAGAGGCAATATCTCGTAAATTCTTATCGAATCATGCCATACGCGCATCATTAAGTTAACAAATTTTGTTCGGTTCATTTTTTACAATTACACCTATATTTTCTGAATTATGTGATTCATTCATTTTATTTGCTAATATGGTTTAGTGAATTAAACATGTACTTTTATTGTTAATCCGTGCGTTGTTGTTTTTTTCGTTATTTTAATAAACTACAAGGTTCGTTTTTGTTCTTGAAGTTGTACAGACAGAAAAAAACCCTAAAAATTACAGTCCACTTAGAAATTTCGACATCGTTTAAAAAAGAGGCGTTGTTTGAATTTGTCATTCACCAGACATTTGTCTGAGATCTCTAAGTTAACAAATTTAAATTCGTTCTAGGGTTGATTTAAAGTTTAAAACGTCTTATTGGTATCAACTCAACAATCTCTCCTAGCAAGCAGTAAATTTTTAATTTTGGAGAAACTATGAAGGTATTAAGTAGAACACAATGTAAGCTCCTACTTGTCGCAAACAGGCTAGAGGAAAACTAAAAAAATCTCCTAATCTTAAGTAAAAAAAGGATAAAAGGAACACCTGTAGTTTCAAATGTGCCACGAGGAAGTATCCATATCAATGCATCAAGGCATTAGGTCTAGATTTAGAAAAGCAATATTTTGTAACTTGGTATAGATTTTGTCTAAACAATTAATGACATTCGATACATAAAAAAAGACTACAAAAAAAATCCCTTCAGTTCGAGCAAAACGTAAACACGAAAGGAATATCTCTAAATCCAATATTAATTTTTCCATATACCTACACCGGTTTATATTCGAAATAACCCTACAGACTATGGATTCTGAAATATTAAATCCCGACGTAAAGCTTTTTATTATGTGTTTCGTCATTTTTTTACTGCTGGACTTTACGGTGATTATTATTTAACTGGATATATGCGGTCGAAAGCAAAAAGGCCATTCCTGAGTTTTTGCTCCATATACAAACAGTGTATCCAAATTATATTTTTTAGGTTTTCATATTTTGGAGCACCTTTTAAAAAAATGTAATTTCCGTAATAACTGTAATTTCTCTTATAAGTTTTAGTCTTCTAATCTTTTTTGGGGGTACCTCAAGGTAGTATACTTGGGCCATTGCTTTTTATTATATTTATTAATGATATTTGTGTTCAATATTTTCTTTATTAATTTGACACAGATGTATTTGCCCCAATTTTTTAAATTTAACCGGCAATTATATAAGTACAGGGCCCAATTGATTACTTGTCAATTTTAAACGGATTTATGGCTGAATGCACTTGTATGCAAGTTTATTTCTCTTTTAATAATTGATTTTATATGTAGCACTGTAAATAGAAAAATAAATTTGACAGGGAAACAATTTATATCTGTTTTCGACAATAGAAATCCTTTTAAAAACCCAAAAAGTTTCTAAAGAAAAACTTTTTAATATCTTCCACGTTTGTTATCTGTCCCGCAAGTAGAATTGTACTTTCCATTTGGCATTTTAAACTACCTCCTTGTTTGTTGTCTTCTCCAGATGACACTCTGTCAGTCATTCCATTATTATGAAACTTTCTCTTGTTTTCGAAAGAATTCCCGAAGGAGAAATGAAAAAAGAGGCTTTCGCTTCCCCGCAGAGCGTACACGCTGGCAATGAATGCAAGTTATGTGAAAATTTAGCGAAACTCTTACATTAAAAATATTTGCGGTTTTCAGAATATTTAGAATATTATGTGAACGAACATAAGTTTGTAGAAGAAGATATTTGTGTGTTTAGGAGAAGTTTATACATCAAAATGCAGATCCGCTAATTTATATTCAAATATCGAACAACAGAAAATATCTGATGATGATCCATTCGGTGTTTGTACGTTTACAAAGTATATTCCAAAGGGCTCTTATGTATAAAATAAAATATTTTAATTCACTTATAGTAGAGACCCAAAATGAACATAGAAATCATCCAATACGACTTGAGTAAAATTTGGAAATGACTTTCTAATTATCTCCTACATATTATCGACTTAAGGGGGTTCTACACCCTCTGGCATATTGGAAAGGCTAATGTTAAAATTGCGGGCTTAATACTCAACAAAAAAAAATATTTTTTAGTAGCCTTAAGCAGTTGTCTCGAATAAAAACTGTGAGTTAGTATGCAAAATTTATAGAAAAGAGGTTTCTACACAAGTTACTTATATTAGGTTCGTTCGCGCTCAAATTCAAAGGCTCAAATGTCAAACTGCAGATAAACAAACAAACATTACGCGTTTCGGGCAGTTCAAATTAATACCGCTAGATCGCATAAAGCTGTGTTCATCCACGACTTAAAATGCTACGTCTAGATGTCGTCCTTATGCGAGAATTGGTAACTATGCAACCACAAATACACAGATGTATTTCATGCTGCCTAACAATTTCTTTAGAGGGGGGTTCAGCGAAGACGTAAGGGGCGAGGATGGGTATAGAACACTCTTAAGATAGAACCAGAAAAAAAATGAATACTTGTGTTGTTGAGTTATTTATAACCTACTGTCAAACCTATACCCATACACATTTTTTGTGACCAGTGGATATCTTTTTGTGTGAAACAGTTACTGAAAGAAGAAACGCGACGTTGCCAAATATAAATACTACAATAGTCAAATAACTCATAGCAAACATTTGACTATTTGATACTACACCTTAAGCTTTCTCATTTAAACGATTTTTATTCGGCTGCAGACACATAAACGCCACTCATTGATTGATTTTCCAATTTTTTTCGGAAAAGGGTTCCACATGGCCCTCCGTTTAATTAATTTCGGGATAATTTGACCCATCGAAAAGTATCATTATTCATGTGAAAAGGATCTACAGTTTTGTATAAACATTGCAGGATTTAAAGTCTCATTTATCGAACCTTTTTTTTTTTCTCCCCATTTTCCGTGTATCGTTATGAATGAAAAATTCGAAACAAATGATCATCACTTGGAATTTTCAGCGTGCCAGATGTGGTCAAAGCCCCACAACGAGGTAGGACAGCCGGAAAGGATTGATTATTTGCTAAATCAGTGGTTGCGCCCTTAGAGTGATCGCGACAACCATTTTTTATGTTAACGAGGGTGTTTTTATTGATGAAATTGTAGATTTTTTATCTCACTTGATCTTTTTAAAAGGCAATACATTCCTCGTCGTGCTCTGTCGAAATATGTGGCTGTAATTCCATGTAGTAACAGCATACCCTAAGTAAGAAGAAAGTTTTGATTGCCAGTGTCAATGCCATGTCTTCTTCTCATTTTTTATGGTCTGTTTCATCGTAGTTTGCTTGTTATTAATAACTTACTAGTTATTATTAAACGATCTATCATATAAAAATCATTATATTGTAAGGAAACAAAAACTCGATTTACGAACTTTGTAAACTAATTATTTTCCCATATAGTATAAAAAAGTACCAATCAATCTACAAAAACAATTACAATACCAAAAAAACGAATTAGTAAACAACCAAGTAAGCGACTTGATCTAGTATCGGCTTTAACCTAATTTGAATAGTCGCGGTAGTTTTTTGTATATCGTGAGAAGTGAAAAAGCAATTTTGACCACAAAACCATTGGAAAAACGATTACAGTTAAGTTAGGGTGAAATAAATCATGCAATTTTAGCGTTTCTTCACATTTTTCTATCCATAAAATTGTTTTTTCCCGCACGATTTTCCCCCGTGTACTTGAACCTATTGATTTGTCGTAATGAATTGTGACTTGGAAACAAACTAAGAATTTAATTAGACTTAATTATGAGGTAGTTACAGGTGAGTGATGTATATTCATACTCCATTCATATGCAGTTGGGCTAAATTTCACCCTGTAATAAGGCTGACTGCATTTGTCGCAATTTTGAGGTTATAAAATGAATTTTAAAGATTTTGACGGTGGGTCAACGGACGATCGTTTACTGCTTATTGTTTACAGTTACCTGTACGTCAAAATACAACTCACGTCATCTTAGCAACCTGCTGTCTACCCATAAAAAGAAGCGCGAAGCAAATTTGACAGTCGATTTCTCCAGATTTTATTATTGACAATTTAATTCATGTATAAAAAATCCCATAAGCAGCGTGATTTTGTCATTATGACAGCGAAAAAAGTTTGCCCTAACTTTTCCAGCGACAACCAGCATTGTAAACAAATTTTTAATGACGTTATGTCAATTTTTCTAAAACTTGCGTTGTCAGAAAAGTTTTCATTTGTGGAAATGTCGCGATTTGGAGAGTCTTCGAGTTGAGAAATTGAAAAATCCATCAATGATGTACCTCGCAATACTGTGAATTCAACTACATCAATTTGGCGACAATTTGCGATGTTTTGTTTGGAAAAAAAATATGAACTCATTGCAGAAACTTCCACTGAAGAGTTAGCTTCTATTTTATGTGACTGGGCATTCAATATGAAGAAGAACAATGGAGAAGATTATAAAGAGAGTTCTAATGTTCTCACAAAACGAGAAATTTTTGAAATGGCACTGTATTGGAGTGAAGAAAATTTTATCACATTGCTGCGTATGAATTGGCTTGGAGAGGTGGAGAAGCAGCAAATTGTAAGGTACTCTATTTTAAAATCGAGACAGAAAACCGTGGAAGAGAGACCGGAAGAGTTGAATATAACCCAGTGTTTTCGAAGACAGCACAAGGGGGAAATCAGAAGTTGGCCGGCAGTAAATGGTTGGTAGCAACCACTACAGAAGATTGTGTTTGTCCAGTAAGATTGTTTAAACAAATTATGGGAAGACGGGGAAACCATATCACATGTGAAAAGTTTTTTTTAACTCCAAATCCTTTCTGGAAAAAAACAAATTCGAAATGATGATTCTCCTATTGGGATAAACGAAATATCTAAATGGACCAAATCTTCGGCGAAAAATATTGGACTTGATATCAAGCGGGTGAAAATTACGAACCATTCTAATCGAGCTGCCGCCGTAACTGAATTGTCCAGGAGTGGTATAGGTGAACAAAAACTTGTGAAAATTACGGGACATAGCAACCCATCGTCATTAAAACCGTACCTTCAGTTAGATGAAGAACATCATAGAGAAATCATTGGTTCCATTCGTACTACCATCCAGGAAACAGTTACGCTCAAAATACTAACATGCAGCAAAATATCCTACGGACTCGTAATTTTTTCAGGGCCGGTGTTTTTCGTTAAATTGTCAGGCAACAATAGTAACGCGTCGTTCGGCCATCTACAATCGCGTGCGGAAAAGTCACTTTACGCACGTGTTAGGTACACTATTTTTTCTACTAGCGTGCGGAAAAAACCCAAAAGTTAACATAAAGATACATTTATTATTAAATACATACCAACAAATTAATTATTCTTAATATTAATATTGAACGTGCAATTTGTAGCATTCTGCAAATTAATTGCAGGGGCTAAAATGTTTTCCAATGAAGTCAGATTTCGGTTTTCCACTGCTTTGTCAGCACTAATTGTTGTAACCGTGGCGATGGGAACTTGGCTGGAAGAGGTCATTTTGGAAGGCTTTACTGGCGACAGCTGCTGGCTAGTGGAAGGGCCAGCGACAGCGTCACTGAAGTTTAATATTTTATTCGATAGGCTCTTTTGGAAACTTGGTGAGCTTTCTACATAACCTTCTGCGACGCTAGAAGATTTCCAACCTCCGAGGCGTTTAATATATGTTATTCCTTCTCCGGAATCTGCAAGCATTGTGGCGGCGGAACGTCATTTATGCAAAAGACACTTTACACACAAATATTGAAAATTTTCTTTACCAATTTAAATTGAAACCTGAGCTGTTATAGTTTTACATACAGGGCCACCAAGGCGATTTTTTGACTGGCTACCCCGCGAAATGGCGCCGTAAATAAAAGCGAAGAAGAAGAATGAAATGAAGTCTTTCTTAATTTAATTAATTTTAAGTTTAGTGTTGAAGTGAGGTATGTAAAAATGTTAAAGGCGTTTTGAAATAAACTAATAAAAACAGGTTAGTTTACAAATACATTTTGAAATTTGGTTATTAACATAGATTTGCAATACATTTTAGTATAATAATAATTGATAAATGCTTACATTTGACATCTCAAAAAAGGTAAACACAGTTTAATCAAAAAACAAAAACGACGAAGCGGTTTTATCAGTATAAAACACAATGATTGGTTAGGATCCTGAGCTGTTATTGGCTGAAACCACAAAATCTGACTGTATTGACAGATGAAAAAAATAATCTTCTAGAAAAAGATGCTACGATAAAATTGGTTTTGACAAGGTAGTGTTTTGACTGACAGGTTTATTTTTTCTTTGTTGCTACGGTGATTCAAAGTGACAAATAAAAAATGTCAGATGCTTATTATTATTTGACATTCATTTGATGAGGCGTATACCAGGGCCATTAAAAAATAAATTGAAAAGTACGTTTCTTTTTTTTAAAAATTATAGCAGAATTCTAATAAGTTTCTTAATTTTTCAGTCATTTTGTAAACTACAACCATACAAATATATATTTTAAATATTCAAATGTCAGTATACCTACTCCCCAAAAACTTAACAAATTTACTAGTGCGGAAAATAGTTTTTTCCGCACTAGTGCGGAAAAGTTACTCTTTCAACACTAAAATGAGTGCGGAAAAGTGGACTTTTCAGCACGCTAGTAGCAAAAATTCTTATTGATACATGTCAAGTTTACTTCGACAAAAAAAAGCTCTCGTGTAATAAGTGAAAATAATTTAAATGTATTGGATCTGCTTTTATGAATTATTATAAATAATAAGGTACAATATACTTCTCGATATTTTTATTTCTAGAATCTTTTTCTTTAACAGACTGTCGCATGTTCAATTGTAAGACGTTGGGATGATTATTTTTCGGTCCCAAGTTTATGACTTTAATTATTGCTGGATTTCCTAAAATAAAAGCCAAATAGGGTCCTCGTTATTCATCGTAAAAAATATTTCCACCGTAAAATGACATGTCAAATTTCGGTTAGGCTCATCCGGGGGACCAAAATCCTTTTATAATATCTTTCTTACATTTTCCGCTCACAATAATCCTACTTTGAATGCCTGCTGCTTCTTCTCCCGACTCCTTTTTCTCCCTAAAACTTCATCTCCATCCTGGATCTACCTCTTGAATCGCGTTAAAGTTCTTAACGACTTTAATGTGCTTTTTATTTGCCAGTTATTAAAAAAGTTCTCCAAGTACTTTCAATGACATCTTGTCAAGGGTTAACTTTTTTCTATTTCGGCTTATTTTCTACGGAACACTTGTTGTGTTCGGTGGTATTTTTTTTGGTTAATGAGCTTTTGATATTTGGGGGAGATATAGGTCGAAAAACTTTTTATGAGTTGTGGCTGGAATCAATTTTAGTTAAAAAGTTATTTTAGTGAGATATAATATCGCTAAAAAAATATTTTTAATTTCGTATTTAAGATACTTGATTTTTCTTTACTCAATCGTCGCCAACACGTTTGCTCAATTTTAAAGCAGCGTTTCGGGCTTCTTCGGAGTAGCTAGTAACTGGGAGTTGGCACGTCTGATTTCCAATGTTGATAATTTCTCGGATTGCCATTACGAAACAACCAGAAATTGCTCTTTCGATGTGATTGCCCATTTCCTCTTAGAGTTGCATCGAAATTGTGCGGAACGCCGAGGTCTCAACAGAATTTCCGGCCATCCGCCTTGCGGAATATGAAGTACGTACTCTTGTGTATTTGTTTTCTCCGATTTTGATGCAGCGAATTTATTTTTGCAATCGAATTTTAGTTAAAGGAACGGGAGGCGATTTTGTTCCATGGATAATTTCGTTACTGGATTTGAAACGGTTTGAATTATACCGGACGACACAAATATACCTTCCAATGGACAAATAAAGCACCAGAAACATCAATCGAGAGCACCAATGGATAAAAGAAATTTAAACAATGCTACTCAGGAATTAAAAAGAGAAATTAAGAAATTTAAAATGATTCAATTAGCACTTACCTGTGTGAGTTAACAAATGACAGTAATATATATTCTTTGGAAAGCAACTAAAAGATTAAAATACAACCCACCAATTAAAAATATGGATGGAACTTGGGCAAAAAAATATTATACAAAAAGCTAGCAAATTTGCCGAACATCTAGAAAATACAGGGTGCGCCAATTATTTCCACTCGATCTCTAGCACCGAAACTAAAAGATATCAACAATCTTATTGATATCTCTTTTAGTTTCGGTGCTAGAGATCGAGTGGAAATAATTGGCGCACCCTGTATATTCATGCTTACGAAGGAGATGAACTCTTAGAAGAGGAAAATCCTATTCTAGAAGAAAGAGACATCAGATTACCTCACCAAAAGAAATAAGTATAGAAATAAAAGAAAACATAAACCCTAAGAAAGTACCTGGATTCGATTTTATTCACAGGGATTTAATTCTGGAGACCTGGGAGGCCAACTTGTAGGCTCATTCATCCTAATCCACATCTGAGGGAAATGTTCAGTTTGAATCTGCCGCACAACTAAGTCAAAGTGAGGAGTGGCACCGTATTATCGCGAGAGATACTTTTTTCTAAAAGAATATGTAATTTTTCCCTGAGGAAACAAAGATACTTGGGCTCAGTTACACGATTTGGAAGGATATAGAGTCCGATGAGATAATTACTAATTATGCCAGCCCAAACGTTTATTGAAAACTTACAACACCGCGGAACTGATTCAATGATCCAGTTATTGTTATTATTATGTATTTGTATTAAAAATATTAAAAATTAAAAAAAAAAAAAAAAAAAAAAAATACCTAATATATGTTTTTATTTAGCATCAGGGTAAATTTAAACAAATTGTTGTATGGATCCAGTAATTATATTTCTTGTATTTTTTGTGTTATACCACACACAAGTATCTTTGTCGTACTTCGTGGTACACCTGTTTATTTGTACTGTTTTTTCTTAAAAGTTTATATTCTGTATGTAATTTATGCGAATAAACATTATTATTATTATTATTATTATATCGACTGATCCGATATAAATTATCACCCTGTAGTAGGCATCCATCTTTATTGAACACTTTTTACCATTCGCTTTATAAAATTCGTTCTCCAAAATGACATCGTATCGGTGACCTACTTCGGGACCAAAATTCCGATAAAGAAAAATAAAATATGCACCCGCCACCGATTAGTTCTGAGGAAAACTCATCAAAATTTAATAATCCCTCCTGATCCTAAATTAACCCTCCGCTTATCCTTTAACCCAGTGTATAATGTTTCGACGCGTCTCAACAACCCTGTTTCGCAAGATAATTCCAAACAGATAACTTTAATATTAGTAACTTACACCCCATTTCAGCGTATGATGTAAGAGCATTACACTACAGGACGTTGAATTAAAGAATCGCCGCTTACAATGACACGCTCCACACTACATCCTCTCATTTACTCACTACTTATTTCATCTCGACATAAACTTTTTAGAAATATCCGCTTTAAGCAAGAGGGGGTTTAATTTCCAGGTTCTGTTTCTCCATCGGTGTATCTAATCTTCATTTGAAGTCGTTTCCGGTTGTAGAATTTCCACAGTATACTAATTCCATCGTCGACTGTCGATAATTATACTTAAATGATGACAATTTTCAGATATAATTATCACGAAGATTCTCTCGGTGTAAAATTCGATAACGTTAATATTCTGAAAGAGAAATTAATGCTTGAAACATGTCTTACTGGCGAATAATGTCAGTAAGATTTAGTCGGGATGTAACAATACAAAAAGTGGAGGATTTCTGTCATCACGGTTAACTCTTTGTAGCACATGATTTTGTTTAAATACTGTTAACCTTCTCAGAATTCAATGAGGTTGAACTTCCTGTTTAATTTCCAATTACAAATTAAACATAATTCATATTTAATAAACAAATCGGCAACCGCGCCAACCGCGTCACTGGCAAAGATCAGCATTGGCAACAGCGTACTAGCAACTCGCCAAATATATCTAAATTAGACGGTCAAAATAAAGTTAAAATATTTCACGAAATACGGGTGGTAGTGCGACGAAATCGTCAATCTTGAGACCACCTGCAAGCGACGTGTGACGTATGCGCGTTCTTTCACTTACTCGCATTTTTGAACGTAGTCAATTTTAGGCGAATTAGAACATTATTTTATTCAATGTGTTGTCAACTGGGAATCTGAGGCCTTCTAGGAAGCGTTTTAAAGATGCCAATAGAGCAAGGAAACTTTTTTACTTTAACTTTTTTTTCATACGACGTTTAGTTTGGGTTGTATGCTTTTTGAAAACCGAAGGAAATTGAATTCGGCGCGTCGCATCTCTTGGCTTTACCACTGCAGATGCGAATAAAGCCATCAGTGTGTCAAAGAGAGTAAACACCACAGTCTTCTTCATGCGCACAGCAAAGATGACGCGCATTACAATATTATTATGACACTAAAGGAGGTATAGTGCGATTTATGAGATTGAGAAATGATAGGAATAATAATAATAATTTTTTTACAAGCATAAAACACAATATTATTATTACCTAATTAAAATATTTATTTTACAATGCATCTTACATTTGCTTTCAGGCATTTGCACTTGTTACCACAGTTAAATAATTTACATTTGCAAAATGGAGTAATTTTTAAAAATATTATTTTGAGAAATGGAAACAAATCTGAATTCTATAAGGCTGTCTTAAGAGAAATTAAAGATAACATAACAGATACAATTGAAAAGATATAAAATGGAGGTATATATTACCTAGGTCCTAGATTCGTTTATGTAAAAGCAACAAAAACATTGTTAAAAGAAGTAAATAAAAACTAATATATTAAATACAAAAAAGTATCTACAAAAATTTATCAATTCAGTGAGTTGTCAGTCAAAAACTCAGTTACGCTATAATAACCTTTACTTCCTAATAGACTCACTCCTAATACGCTTTTTGAATATATTGAAAGTTAGTGTTTTGTAACTCTCTGGCAAGTTATTAATGATACGTAGGGCTCGCTTCAAAGTTGGTAGTTTTGTGTGATGGTACATATACATTTTTGCCATGTCTGGTAAGATGATCGTGGTAATCAGAGTTAGTTTTTAGTGTCCCAATGTTTTCTTTAGTAAATAACAAGCATTTGTACATATAAATACATGGAAATGTTAATATATCATTTTGTATATAATAATTTTTGCAGGAGTCGCGAGGAGACAGGTTGAAAATAGCACGTAAGATTCTTTTTTGTGTTATAAAAATTCTATCACTACTGGAAGAATTGCCCCAGAGGATCACGTTATAAGACAAGTGACTGTAAGCAAGGCTGTAATAGACAGTCAAAAGAGATGATTTTATACGTGAAATTGCAAATTTTGATTTATTAAGTTTTTTACACAACTCGTCAATATGGTTAGTCCATCGAAGATATTGATCAACATAAACCCCAAGGAATTTTGTGCAGTTGGAGGAAACTACTTCTATACCATCGAGATCAAATTGTAGCTGGCGCGGGTTATTATGGAGAGCAAAATATATACACTCTGTCTTGGAGTTGTTAATTATTAAATTGTTTTGAACACACCAACGATTAAAGTACTCGATTATTTGCCACGTCAGATTCATCAAGCCCTCATAGATGTGTCGTCAGCAAATATGGTTACCATTTTTGAAATATCACCTTTAATATGCCTCGCCATATCGTTGATGAACAATAAAAATAAAAGCGGTCCAAGCACAGAGCCCTGCGGTACCCCCATATTCAATACATGCCTTTCTGAAAGGTTGTTTTTAATTTTTACGAAGATTTGCCTATTTTCCAAATAGTCAGTTAACCAATCCAAGATAATGCCCCTAATACCTAGGTTATATAATTTATCATTAATAAAATTTAGATTAATTAAGTCGAATGCCCTCGAAAGGTCGAAAAAAATACCAGCAACCTGATTGCCTTATCGACTCCTTTATTTATCCTCAAAAAACATTGTAATTTCGAATGGATAGCCCACATAGTTGACGCCTTGTACTGCTTAGACATTTTCTGAAGGTAAGTAAGCAAAACTCGTTCATTTATATCTGTTACCTTTTGCTCTTACATCCATTTGATGAACTTGCATTAGATTTGTTGCGGTATTAACCGCGATTCTGCTTTACTATTTACTAAAAATGGATATTAGAATTAATTTTTGTCACACATTGCGCCTTCCAATATCGAAAAGGTGGGACAATTTCGTATCCATCTACCCCCTAATGATTAAAACAGAATGCTTGGGGTTACAAGGTCACAACAACAAAAAAAACTGCAAAAGTAAGCGAATCTGATGACAACCGCTGTCAAGAAAATTCATTCCGTAACATTTTTGCGGCGTTGCAAGAACGAGTGTTAAATTAATTATAGAAAGGGGTCGAACGTTCTACCCAATTTAATTAACGAAACGACTTTCATATTTTTGCTGAGAAGTTTAGATAAAGCCGATCTAGAAATAATCAATTAAGTTTTTCTACATAAAAAATGAATTTTGAATAATTTATTATATTGAAAAAATCTAGTTACTTAGTAGATTCGATTTTTATTGGTTAATAAAGTTTGTAAATCATAAAGTAACGAATTAAAAATCAATAATGGACAGTTGGCTTCATCAGTTGGGTTTAACACCGATGGTTTGACAACTCTCTAACATGCAACGTACAAATGCCCATACGAGAAACACGGCAATTCAAGATTTATTCTACACACAAAGGGGATTTTCGGAAAACAAAATATGGTAAAAATAAAAGTTAAAATCAAACAATCTGACACAGTTTGTGTGATTCTAATCAGATTTGATAACACTTAAGAGGTCAAACTTTTCGACACAAAAATACTCGCGTACGGTTTGGAACGGGTTCCTCCAAGGGCACGATAATAATGAAACGCACCCAAGAGTTTAGCATAAAGGTCAAATTAAGGTTAGGAGGAAGAAAAACATTATTAAAAAGATAATCAGTATTAATAGGCACGAGAACGGTTTGTAAATTAAGGGAAAGTGGAGTCAATTAAATTTTAATTACAGAACATGCAAAAATATTAAAGCGGACATTAGTAAATATACAAGGTGAGATCTAGCAACAACAGATAATCTTTTTTATCTAGTAATGTCGAATAATAAACCAAAAAACAAACCGGAATTTAAGCTTCACGCTTCATTATTCAATAGTGTGTTGAGTAATGAAAGTTCAATACTTTTAATAATCACTAAGGCAACTAAATTTAACCAATCAAGATCAAGTACACTTATTTTTCTGCCCTAATGTATGATGTCGATGTCAATTGTCTAACGTTAACGTCAAGCGTCTAATGTCAACGTCAATTGCCTAATGTCAACGTCATTTGTCTAATGTCAATTGTCAATTGAGACAAATAATTACCGATGGTGGCGCCACATTCGTCGATCAGCTGTTCACGAAACGCGTAACTTTTGATAAATAGTGCATTAAGTTATAATGAGTGAATGGTTTATTTGTAGTATTTTAAGACTTTTTGTGATTGTTTGAGGTTTTTGATTTGGAAATTACCATAATATACCTGTACATGTAAGTATTTAGACTCAATTGAACCTGTTTTTTTGTGTCGTTATTCTAAAATTGAGGTTATTTATTTAGCATATCTTACGTTTTTTAGAAATTTATTGTTTACTTCTGTTTCTATGTGCTTTTTTTTATGTTTCAGGATGAATATAGGCTAGAGGTATTATCATCTATACCTCTATTAATATAGAATGATATTGGAAGGGGGCTAAATCATATGCCAAAGAAACATACAACAGTTTTCTGCTGATAAATTTTATTTCAATTTTTTCAGGATAATAATTGTAAAAGTGATTTAAATAAAAAATGATTTCTAAGAACCTACTTTTGATTGATTTATGGTAAAATATATCATATTCCTTGATTTAAAATTATTTTTTTAAATCAATATCAAAATAAAATTAAGAAAATTTTTTCTTGACTTAAAACACTTCGTAGTCCATCCAATGTATCTGTTACAAAACTTTTTGTTTTGTTTATCTACTTTGTTTTTTTCAAAATAAACCAAAATTTATATTTTTTAATCCTTTATTTTAACATAACTTCAAAGCTAACTTTGAATTATTCAGTTTTAGTAGTATTTAACATTTTATTATAATAATTACTAATTGTAACTGTATAATTATTGAAAACAGGTGTTGTACAAGAGGGGAACATAATAATAGTATTTTTAAAATTATGATGTGACAAAGGTTTTATTTTACTGAACTTTCGAAAAATGATAAGTTGAAATATCAGCAATGATTTGCACACCTAATTAGATTTTAAGTTTACAAATCGTCCCTGTAATTGCAAAATGTCTTATGTCAAAAAGGCTACTTTTCAGTAGAGCAAAAAAAACTTAATATCTTTTTACTTTTTTGTTTAATTATTTCAGAAATCAGTTTATAGCTAATTTTTATGATGTAACATCATGTTATATGGCATTTAAGGCGTTAACTTAACGTGTTTGTGTTTTATACGCACATACGGAACTAAATTTAACCAATCAAGATCAAGTACACATATTTTTCTACCCTAAAATTAAAAAAAAATAATTTTTAACAAGTAGTCACTACCTTTACTCGAATGTCATTGTCTAATGTCAACGTCAATTGTCTAATGTCAACGTCAATTGTCTAATGTCAACGTCAATTGTCAATGTCAATGTCTAATGTCCACGTAATTGTCAATAGAAGATAGAGGACCTCATTACTTATTTCTTCTAGTTATTTTTGCATCCTGACAATCTCTTGTATTTTCTTTCAATCTCCTACCTCAATGTAGGATGATTATTTTATATTTTTTGATTCGGACAATTATAAGGTCTATAAAAGTCTAATTTTTTGCAACAAATCCAGTTATATCAAGAAGTTAGATCGGAGACAGAGAAAATAGAAAATAGACAAACCAAAAAATATCTTACGTTAAAATTCAAAAATTCTCCACTCTCCCCTAACGATTTTGAACTGTTGGGTTAGGTGTGAGGGTCTAGTTATTTACGTTATTCATCGATTGGTTAGTCGATATAGGGCGTCATTAATCTTGAACAGGATTAGCGAAATATATTCAACAAATAAACGAGGAGGACAACATTGTAGAATGGCTTAATAGGCTTTTTTGGGGGAGAAAATGCTCCCTAATTAAAAACGTATTCCCTGAATTTTCAACTGAAATTAAATTATATTTTTTTAACATTGTTTCTGCATGTTCAGCATTTGTCATTATGAAAAACACGTACGCAGCAAATTTTACAGCATAAAACGTTGATGAAAGGACCCGAATTGTCACGTTTTTTTTTTAATTCTTTTACGAAATCATTATTTTGTTAATCTTTACACTTTTGTACTGGTGTGGTAAAAGAAATGCAAGTAGCACAGTTGCTAGAGCCACATTTAGATCAAAAGCTATCATAAAATGTGATATCGCTGAAACTAAGCTCTTAGGTACTTTTTTGGGCGTAGAAAACGATAAAAAAATCTAACAGGAGACTTTTCTTTAGCTTTTGAAGTGCGATTTCCCATCACAGTTGAAAGAACAACGCGATCCGCACGTCAGTGTTCACCCATCCACAGTCTAACCGCGACAAGACGTGCTGAACCGTATCCTGACAACTAATAGGTCAATAAAGTAAATAACAAGAAGTATTTATAAATCCGATCCTTAAACCGTTTTCGCAGAGCGTAAAACATATAAATTTGTCAAACCACACATAAAATTGGTTTTTCTTTCGGAATATCCTCACTGTGGGAATTCCAAAGATTTTACCAGGTGTCAATAACAAAATTCTGACACCGTGCAAAAGCTTTAAACCTTCATCGCCTTCGATGAAAACTTCCCAATCTTGTCGGAACTCTTCCCATTGTATTGCCAACTCCAAGAAAACGACAGATATCTTGATTCTACAAGAGGGCTTTCACGCCACAATAGTCATACGTGTTTGTGATTGATTTTCGGAATGAAATGCTTTCTAAATAGTTTAAGAGTTATTTTCGCGGATAAAAATACTGTTTTTCTATGATTTAAACTTAAAATACACTGTAAAAATTTGACCTAAGGCTACAGAAAGTGTTAAAAATGATTAATAATCGAGGAGAAAAATAAATTTGAAAAGTTCTTCATCAACATTTCTTCAAAAAATATGAGGTCTCTTATGTATATTAAAAAATTCTCAGATAACCCTCTAATATTAAATTACATCACTACATAATGATAAACTTTTCACAGCTTCAGTATTTTATGACTTCGCAAAGGCCTTTGAGTGTGTTAATCATGAAATCTTAATTAAGAAACTACAAATTTATGGCGTACGGAGTTCTTCTTTGCAATGGTTTAAAACTTACTTAGAAAATAGAAATCAGCAGGTACGTGCTAATGGTGAGGATTCTTCAAAGCTGCCAATTACCAGTGGAGTACCTCAAGGTTCAATGTTAGGTCCAATTTTATTTTTATTATTCATCAACGATATCACAGACTTAAAAATAATTGGAAGAATTACTTTATTTGCCGCTGACACGAGTGTAACCTGGAGTAGTTCTGATATACAGACATTACAATCTAGCATAAACAAACTATCAAGTCATGGTCTGATTCGAATGGCCTTTGTTTCAACACCAGTAAAATCGTAGCAATGTCTTACAGAGGTACTTTAAAGCCTATAACTCTAAGCTATAATCCGATTCTAACGGTCAATTAAGTTTTTAGGTCTTTATATTGACAAATTCCTGAAATGGGCCACTCATATTGATACCTTGGCAAAAAATGATCTTCTGCCATTAAAACTGTTTCTAAAGAGCTAACCCCTACTACTGCATTAATGACCTACTTTTCCTTATTCGAATCCCACCTTCGCTAAGGTTTACTGTTCTGTAGCTTATACCACTTCGAATCTATTTTCAAATTACAAAAAAGAGCAATTCGGTATGTATTTGGTTTAAGTATAGTTTAAGTAGTAGGGCACACTGTGAAAATTACTGATGTTTACTTAACTATTCCCACCTCTGACCTAATAAAAAATTCTATTACCTACAATGCAATAAAATTGTATAATAACCTCCCGATACAGCTAAAATCTATAAATTCATATAAGTTCAGAAGATCGACTAGGGCTTTTCTTCAAAAAAGACCATCTTACACAGTGGCAGAATTCTATAACGTGCCTTAGACTTTTGGGTTGCAGCAATAATTAAATTAAGTTAATTTGAAAATTTTAATTTGAACAATGCAATTGTTATTCATATTTTGTTTGTGTTTTGTTTTGTCTAGTAATTTATTTTTATTATGATTAGTTTCGCTTTGTCTATAAAATTTTTGTAATTTTTCTATGACAATAAAGCATATTCTCTCTCTCTTTCTCTCAAGATTTCATATAACTGAAAAAAATCAAAACGTACTGAACTGAAATGGATTAATAAATTACAGAAGAAATTTTAATGAAATTAAATTTCGTTGAAGAGATACTCAAAATAATGAAATGAATCTTTCGCTAAATTGCGAAGAAGAAAGTGACATTTTAACCAAAAACGGCCAAAACCTTGGGGATTTACACTTTGTTAGATTGTCTTTGTCTTTCTAATCTGAAACAGTGAGTACGCTTCAATTTTTAATTATTTTACAACATCGTAGTAGTCATTAGGAAACAAAAATTAAAACAAAACATTTCCAACGACCTCTTCGAAAATAATACCCACTAAAATATCCGAATTAATTAATACAGTCATCATAAAGTTCTTTTATTGAACCCAAGTTTCATTATTGATTAGTAATAATAACAGTGACGTCTCTATCTAAAAATCCCTTAATTCCTGAACTTTCCTTGACATAAAATATAAATTCTGACTGGCTCAACCCCCGAAAATGTACCTTTTACATAATAAACGAATTCTGATTACCTATAGCTCCTCATTTTTTTTTGATTGCTTATTTCTGTAATCCTCCCTTCATGATTAGCAATTAATCGTGTCTGGCGAGGTCCACAATTATAAACTTATTACTCAGTCTACCTAGAGGTTGGCTGGTTAACCAATCTAGTTTTAGGTTTCAGGGGTTCCTTAATATACTCCGGGATTGAGAGATAATCCATTTATCGCTATATCGCGTCTGATTTGTATGTCGGGTATTGATTCCTTGCCACGGGATTGTTGAACTATATAATAATACGTACTTAGAAGGTAGTTAGAATGTTTACTATAATCGAGTTGTTGCCACCCAAATCTTTCATGCTATTTAGAAAATTTTGTTATATGTTAAGTAAACTAGAAATTTCCAGTCTAAAAAATACATGTAAGATCACTTACATACAGTTCAGTTTATACTTGAAGTCGAAGAACAAATAATGGAAACGAACATAGACTTGAAGTAGAAGATTTGCTTCTGAAATAGGAGGTGTCAAACTGTACCGACAAAATGAACTCGATACAAGAATATTTTTTGCCCTAAAAACACTAAACTAACTCAAAGGGATGATCCTCTTAAGTCTTCTTTCTATCCCAGTATTGCCAAGGAGCTGGATAGCCTCGACATTGACATGAAGATGAAGTCTTTCTTTATGACTCTTGGCTAATTTATTGATGGTCTGGTCAACAGTGTCCATTTCCTGATCCCTATGGAGATCACTATTGCGAATGTACCAAGGGGCATCTACTATGTTCCTCAGTGCTTTGTTTTGAAATATTTGGATGATTGCTAAGTTGCTTGCTTTGGTACATCCCCATAGTTTGATACCATAGGTCCATACAGACTTATAAAGCATAAGCTTATTATATAGAGACAGAGTGTAGTTTCTTCCAATTAGCCAGTACAGTTTTCTATATTTCAGTCCAAGTTCTTCTCTTTTCTTTTTAACATGCACTTTCAATGGGAGTTTGACATCTAAGGTAATTCCTAAGTATTTTGCTGTGTTTGAATATGGGATCAGGTTATTGTTTATTCTGACTGGAATATGATCTATCCTTTTGTTTGTAAAGTTAATGTGGAGTGATTTAGTTTCATTAACTTTAATTTTCCATCTCTTCGTCCAGTTATAGATAAGTGGACAGATGTTTCTAGCATGTGGGTTGCTTCTTCATTGATATTTCCTATTGCCAGAATGGCAATGTCGTCGGCGAAGGTGGCTATGGTATTGTTTTCTAACTCTGGAATATCACACGTGCACAGTAAATATGGGACAGGTCATAGGACACTTCCTTGTGGTATTCCAGCCTTAATTTTTCCGATATATATGAATGGAGGATATCTGTATATTGTTTTGGAAGGAGCTTATGTATTAAGCCTTCATGCCAAACCTTATCAAACGCTTGTGTTACATCAAGAAAGATAGTAGCACAAATGTTTTTCTCTTGCTTTTTTGGGTAATTGTTTTAAAATTTCTCTAGTAATTAAGTCAATTGATTGATATTTTCTTTTATTTCGGTAATTACTTCTTTGGGAGAGGTAAATTCTATTTCTTCAATCTGTGGATGTTCTTTCAGAGTGGATTCTTCATCTTGATCTTCATGAGGTTGAAAGATTTTTTCTAGATGATTTGCAAATCTTGTTGCTTTTTGCTCATTATTTCTAGCCCGTTTACCATCTTCCAATTTGACAGGTGGTATTCGCATTATGGGTCTTTTCAATCTCTTAGTAGCTTTCCAGAGTGAATAATCAGTACTACTGTCGTCTGTCAATTCTCTTAGGTAAATACTAATCGATTCTTCTTTAATTTGTTGTATTTCTCTTTTGAGTCTTTGGGTTTGAGTATAGTTTTATCTTGTGGGGCTCTAGTTTGCTGCCATTTTCTTCTAAGCTTTCTTTTTTCAGATACTAGTTGCTTTATTTCTCTAGGATAGTTGTTTCCTACCCTCCTTCTATTAATAGCAGGTGTAGTTTCCCAAGCTGCTTGTTGGATGTTATCATTAAGCAATTTCACTTCATCGTCGTTTATTTCTTAGAGGAACAGATAGATTAATTTTTTCCCCAAGGATGATTTTGAAGCTTTTCCAATCTGTTAATTTGTTAGTCAATCTAGGGTTATTTTCTATTTTAATAATGTTTTCACTAAGTGTTAAGATGATAGGG
The DNA here is from genome assembly GCA_949320105.2 of Crepidodera aurea. Taxonomy (NCBI): domain Eukaryota; kingdom Metazoa; phylum Arthropoda; class Insecta; order Coleoptera; family Chrysomelidae; genus Crepidodera; species Crepidodera aurea. The sequence continues at coordinate 16,649,847 of OX439480.2, forward strand.
GAATGATCAAAATGCATGTCCCATTCTTCTTCTATTTCTAAAAAGTTGGCCGATATGTTTTTGATTATAAAGAAATCAATAAGGTCTGTTGGCCAATAGGTAGGATTTCCAGTGGATAAAGCTTCACACTTATATTCTTTCATTGCTTCTAAAAGTTCTTTTCCTTTAGTGATCGTTAATCTAGATCCCCAGTGGATATTTTTGGCATTAAATTCACCGCCAATAATATATTTGTTTCCCTAATTAGATAGGAAATCTATACAATGGTTATACAAGAATTTGAGATCAAAATTTTAATGTTACAATTTGGCGCCCAACGTGGGGCCCGAAGGTTGATTGCAGAACAACCGAAACTTCTGTAACCAATGTAGACAATAATTTTTTTTGATCTTCCTAATTGATTGCGCTACATTTTGTAGGGATATTAGTTCTGTATAAGAATAACAAATTGCTTTAGATAAGAATCTATTTTTTTGCGTTATTATCTTATTATTTTGATTAATATAAGAGCTAAATTTTATTCACTCTATTCATTATACATATACCAAGCTAGTTAATATACAGCCAATTTTATTATCTATTTTCGTCCAGTATCTGAAAAATCTTCAATCTGAAATACACAAAAAAGCTCATTTTCCTACCATTTTCGCGCGGCAAACGAGCCAGAGGCCGAGCAGAAAAACGTTTTCTCCGTCGAATATGACTATAGAAAATTGTCGTAAAATTGATAAGACCTATCTGCGGGGTATTAAAATGCATAAACATGAATGAGGTGAGCGTCGAATCCCCTTCGGGAGATATATACACGTGCGAAGCCTCGAGGGAAAGATATTTTTGCTTGATAATTCGGAAAAACTTCGAGGAAAGAAGTGAGAAATGTTTAGGCGATGTCGCAGTTAATTAATAGCAGATTCAGCGATTTTTTAGAGGAAAAGAAAATGAATGTATTTTTTTTAAATCAATACATACACAAGCAAATACTTTTTTAACAACTCTAACACAAAAAATTGTTACATCAAACAAGCTAGAGTAAATGTATAGACCACGATTTTTTCTTCGAGTCAAAAAATTTATTTATTCGACGCCGGTGTGTTTTATAGATGTAGATGTGATTTTGATTTGTGGAGGCTATTTGAATATTGATTAGTTAGTGCATGGTTTATGTTTGAATAGAAATGCCCTGCAATGTTAGAGTCCAATTAGGTGTTTTTATTATGGGCATAAATTAAGAGGAAAAATGTCAATGCAGAAAAACTGATGGTTAAATTATTGATTAGTGAACATATTTAGAAAGGTCAAGTTTTTATTCGGACACCAATTAACAAAGTTAAGCACTAGTTTGCAATAAATTTTATTTTAAATCAAATTTTCAGTTTTTTCAAAAATGTCATGTTTTGCCACATTTCGCAATTCCGGATCAAAGGGCGAACAAAAAATTCGAATCCGGCAGGTCATTTTACATCTTTAAAACGCTTCCTAAAAGGCCTCGGATTTCCAACTAAATGCAAGTCGGAAATTGAACTAAATTTAAAAAAAAACATCTGTTTGTTCTTCAAATATTAGTAAGACCAGCATGTGGTATCGATTTGTGGATCCCTTTAAAAAAACATTCCTTCTCACTTGTTGCTGCTTCTATTTAACCAATTTTTTATTCTATTATTACACAAAATACCACAACTAACTGGTTAAAATAAATAATTCTAATCCGGGCCTGCAACAGAAAGATATATTACACATTCCGAGCTAGTACTCAGAAACAATGAAATGGAAGAGCAACAATTTGCTGAATACTAAAATTGACACTTCCCTGGGGAGCTGCAACTCGTAATTATGTCGTTTTCTTTTTCTTATGTCTTCTTGCTGTTTTTGTTTTTGAGGGCAATTTGTAACTTTTAGAATAATAGCTGCACTATAATGTACCCGTGATTAAATAGTCTGCGGATGGGTAGAAAAGGTTGAATGATAATGAGAAAAGGTTTTTTGTTAATTTGGAGATACGCTGTCATAACTGAATGTAAAGTATAAATGGAAAATTCTTAATGAAAATTGATTGAAGTGTTCGTTAATCAAGAAGCAATTTTTTGAGACTTCTTCCAACAAATTTAGGTACATTATTCCTGACATAATAGATTTTTTGTTAAAGCTCATAATCTGAAGCTGTACTGCGATGAGTTACACAGGGTGTCCCGTTGGTAAACGGAGATATTTTAAAGCTAGGTAGAGGTCACAAAGACTTGTGATGTTAAATTTCTACATTCCTCTATGATTCTATTACGCAAATCATCAATGGATAGAGGTGGTGTTCTGTAAACAACAGACTTCAAATGTCCCCATAAAAAGTCAAGTCTGGGGAGCGAACTGGCCATTCAATAGCACCCCTACGACCTATGCAATATCCAATGTCCTGGAGAAACAAATATTGTCTTACTTCTAAACTGAAATGAGGGAAAGCTCCGTCTTGCTGAAAGTATAACTGACTCTCCTGCTACTACTAACAAGTAAACAGAAGTGTCACAAGCAATATTATTTGACAGTTCGTATAAGGAAGCTGCTTTCATGGCTTGCTATTATTTTTTGCTTCCGATATTGAATATCTGGTATCTGAACCTTTAGCTGTAAATATCTTACAAAGTTCATTATGTAATTAAGTCATTTTTTCACATAGAGATAGATACTAAAAAAGACTACGCTCTTGCAGAAAATAACAAAAAAATACTTTTAAAATATCTCCGCTTACCAACGGGATACCCTGTATAAAAACCCGTTTTTCCTACTTAATCTAGTGACATGTATTTGGAAGAACATTCTGGAAATTAATCCCCTGAAACCTCATCGTTTCTAGTTGATACACCAATGAAGTTAAAAAGCTGAAAAACGGCTAAACAATAGCTAGGTTTTGTTATTAATTGAACGTGAAGGATCTACCGCTTGTATAAAACGAACATCACTTCGCGTATAATGGAATTCGGCAACAAAGAAGGCCGTTAGTTGCCTACCGACTTCTGTTTCGTAGGGCCTCCCCCCCGATGATGCTGGTTTATTTGAATGTACGTGCGAGTGTTTCAGTGTAGATGGTAAAAGCGATTAGCGATTGTTTCTTCTGTTACTAGAAAGTTCCATTCAGCGAGTGCTCTGCGTACTCTCTGCGGGTCCCTGTTGCGATGTTCGTTTGTCATGACCATTTGTGCCTATATGTGATTTACTGGGACAAGGACTACGCGCTCTTCTTCTGGAAATTTGTACGTAGAGGAATTATTAACGCTGCATTATCTTGTTCTTACTTCGAATTTTATAGTTTGTCCTTTTTCAATTGCATACATATAAAAACAAAATTATCAGATGTGCCGACAAGTTGCTTTGATAGGCAGTGGCATTGGCATATAATGTAAAGGCAATCAGATTATCATAAATTGGATGGCGTTATGTAAACATGCCTTCAGTGCATTTTATTTCATTCTCATGTTCAGTTGAACATTTGCTTACTACAAATTTCAACTCACACTGCACAAATGCTAAGTGCCTAATACTTATGTAACCTGAGCAAAAGCGTTAGATAGTTAAGTTAAAAGTGAATTGTTAGGAAGAGTAGAATATCCTCTCTTCAATAAAACGGCCCAGGGTGGAGAAAAAAAAATGGCCGATAGTAAATGGCTGGTCCCCAACACGAAGATCCCTACCTCTTGTCCAGTCCGTCTTTTTAAAATTCTAATGGTTAAACGTTCATCTAGAATAACAACTGATAGATTATTCTTAACAGTAAACCCATCATGGAACAAAGAACAATCAACTGGATGGTACAAAAACACTCCAGTGGGAAAAAACGAAATGGACTAAAGAAGAAGCAAAGAAGGCAGGATTAAATACAAAAGAAATAGAAATAACAAACCACTCTATGCGGTCGACAGTAGTCAGTAACCTGGCTAAACGAGGGGTGGTGAACAATAATTAATTAAAATTACTGGCCACAGTTCAGCCAACTCAATTAAGCCTTATCTGCAAATGGATAATGAGCATTATATAGAAGTGACGCCTCAGAACCTCCAGCTAAAAAACAGAAAACAGAAGATCCTGCAGCCACTCCTCGAGCTTCTCACTCTACAGCTGGACCCATCAACAACATTAATGATTTACCTACACCCAACGTTATCAATGAGTTAACAAAGATTTCAAACAATACTTCTACTGTGTACCAACATTGCAATTTATATTTTAATTGTACCTTAAATAATTAAGTTTGTAGTATTTTGTGATTAAATAAATTACCTGTTTTTCAGTTTTCAAATTAATATATATTTATTATGTATGCATATACATATAATAGGTAGTATGTTTTGTAAGCTATGTGTATGCAGAATAATCTGTTACTCATGAAATAGTCTTGTCAAATACCATTCGGGCATCTAATTTTTTTCTGTGAAAAAAATCGAAAAAACAATGCAAAGTGCATTCTACATTTAAAGGTGTCACCAGCACTCATGCTTATTGTTAAAATATTACTTAGCAACGTGTTTTTTCGATTTTTTTTCGGAAAAATTAGATGCCCTTATGATTTACTTACGATAAAATTTGTATTAAATTAATTAATCATATCTACATTTGCAAATTTTATTTTATTAACATTTTTGTTTATTTAAATCCATTGGTATTTATATTATCTAATTAAATCATATTTTAAAAGTCCGGGATTATTTGTTTATTTTCAATTGATATTCGGTCGAAAATGGAAATGTTTCAACTGACCGCATCTCTCATTTAAAACAGAGTTACCGTTAACAAAAATGAACTGGGGGGCCACTGATCAAAAATTACAGTTTTCCTTCCAGTTTTCAATGATGTGTGATGTTCAGACCCTTCTATATAATTGGCCCTTATGGATCAGTTACTATATTTAGAACGTTTTAATTAACTATTTAACTAACAGATAAACAATTAACAAGCCTGAGCCTAATCAGCCAGTTATAGAGTCGCATAGTTAAAACCCAGCCCTGAATTCTTAAAGACAAAACCCCCAAGACCAAGAAGCCAAAGAAATGACAATGAACGAATGAACAACGAAACGAATATTAATGCAGAAATGTTGGTGAAAGAGAACAAAATACAATTTGCAATGTATCCCATTTCGACTCGTGTTCTCGACGTATTTCAGTGGTTTCATCGCCCATTGTCAAACGTTGAAAAAACCGCTGAAAAGACTGTAAAATTGGATTGAACGGATCCGTAGTTGATGAAAGTACAGACAAACGACTTATGTTACATTTGAGACACGTAATTCTTTCTAATGTTGAATCGCATGACAATTCGAGACGTGTATGAGATATTCCAAGTTTATTTCCTCTATTATTTTACACAGAGTAACGTTTTCAGTACAGTAAAAATGTTGAATATCTTCTATAATTTGTACATTATATATTATAAAATTAAATAAATGTATATCTATATCACGCACCTGCTCTATACCTTTATTTTGCGCTAAACAGGGTCTGATCTTGTCATCAAAAATGAAATATTGCAAAATCTTTCAAAATAAGCCTGACTGTATCAACTTCGAAACCTTTTAGTCTGTCTTCAGTATAAAAATTCTGAATTTTTAGATTCTCAAAAAGTAAAACACCATCATCCGCTACAATATTATTGTTACCTTTTTTGTTAATCCTAACTCCGTTGCATTTTGGAAAGAGATTATCGTACAAATTTTCTTCTGGCATGGAATATTCTTCTTTGCTAAATCTTCTCATCAAAAATTGCCGGTTTTAATAATTTGAGAGCTATCGGTGTGGCATGAAATCTTGCTAAATCTTTCAAAATAAGTCTGACTGCATCAGCTTCGAAACCTTTTAGTCTGTCTTCAGTATAAAAATTCTGGATTTTTAGATTCTCAAAAAGTAAAACACCATCATCCGCTACAATATTATTGTTACCTTTTTTGTTAATCCTAACTCCGTAGCATTTTGGAAAGAGATTGTCGTACAAATTTTCTTCTGGCATAGAATACTATTCTTCTTTGCTAAATCTTCTCATCAAAAATTGCCGGTTTTAATAATTTGAGAGCTATCGGTATGGTCTTGCTAAATCTTTCAAAATAAGCCTGACTGCATCAGCTTCGAAACCTTTTAGTCTGTCTTCAGTATAAAAATTCTGGATTTTTAGATTCTCAAAAAGTAAAACACCATCAGCGGCTACAATATTATTGTTACCTTCTTTGTTAATCCTAACTCCGTAGCATTTTGGAAAGAGATTGTCGTACAAATTTTCTTCTGGCATGGAATATTCTTCTTTGCTAAATCTTCTCATCAAAAATTGCCGGTTTCAATAATTTGAAAGGTACCGGTGTGGCATGAAATCTTGCTAAATCTTTCAAAATAAGCTTGACTGCATCAGCTTCGAAACCTTTTAGTCTGTCTTCAGTATAAAAATTCTGGACTCCATAGCATTTTGGAAAGAAATTATCGTACATATTTTCTTCTGGCATGGAATATTCTTCTTGAAACTGAACTAAGGCTGGAATAGCCTCCGTGTAAGCTAATACTTCTTTTGTGAAGGTAACATGGATGTCGTAGACTTTTGGAAGCATATTGTATAGTAGGAGTTTAGCCACCTGTAGCTGTTGCTACACTAAAATTTTCTTCAGCTATTTCGAATTCACCTTTTAGATGTTCTTTTAATAACTTTTCCATATCTAGAATTTTTATTGTAGCCATTTTCTGAAAAACCACTTAAAATGATTATCAAAAATGCGCTGTCACTTACGATATTGTTATGATGTATCTACTTGCAATATCGAGTGATTTAGGTATTTGAGTTTCAGGTATTTTTAACACATTTGAATAAAACCGAAGTAACATTTCATCTCGCATCAGTTGTCATAGCTTTATTTAATGTATTTATCTTACTTTAGTCTTTGGGTTTGTCGTGAATAAGGCGTTTAATTTAATGAAACATTTATTCCACCAAAACAATTACCAGAATCTCAACAAATTTTTGATGAAAGTCGACTGAGATTTATAAGCTACCAAAATGATATTAACATCCTTGTTTCATAATTCAAGAGGCCATTGAAAAGTTTACTTCTTCCTAACTAACTCAAAAGTATCTACAACGGAACAATCGAGAAGTTTAAGACATTTAATTTCCCTAAAGAATTAAAAATGAAATGAAACCAAATAAATGATTTTTAGTCAAAGCTAAATAAATGTTAAGGACGACATGCATCCAGAATATTATCACAAATCCCACATATAATTAAAATATTAATTTTGGAATAACTAGGTAACAAAGTCACAAACATTTAAGAATTTTATTTACCCAACTTATTTAAACAATAGAAAACTTAAAATATAAACATTTAATCAAGGTATCATTGCAAAATTTGGCTGATAGTGCAGAGAGAAGAAAATCGATGTTAGATTGCCTAATTGAGGGGCTATTACAGAGATAAATGTAGGAGAATTTATTTAAACTATGAACTTTGCAACTGTCAGCGAAATTTTCATATAAACCCTTTGCGACGAGAAAGAATTGACAGTCAGTCGTTGGCTGCGGAGTCAGTAGTTGGCTGGGTAGCCGAAAAGGTCTCCTAAAGAGAAGCAAAGTAAAAAGTACCGCTAAAAGTTAAGTTTTAGAGTACAATAAAGAATTATGAAGATTCAAATCATGTCAGGATGTATTGCAAATAAGGTTTGATTGATGCTATATGTAAAATTAATGCAGTAAGAATTTTTTTTTCATGATATACGAAATTTTTCGGTACGCCAATGCTCGGCGATAAGAGTTTTGGTTCTAAAAAGCTGAAAGGGAAAGTCAAAGAGTGTTCCGAGATAAAACAATGAATAAGACGGTTTCCAGAATTCTTTTTGTGTTCACTAAATGAATATCTTATTTCCCAAGTAGAATTCTCTCTCGAGAGGAAATGAGTTTACTATTATTTTGCAAAAAGGTTTGAACAAAAAAAATTCATATAGAAATGCGAAACCAAAATAAAAGATAACAGAATCAAGAAGCCTAACCTCTGAATATCTTTAACACTAAATTAACGTTACAGGTTTTAATTGTTTAAACAAATATAAATGTAAGAAGTATTAATTTTAATGAAGTTTAGGACGATTTACTGATTACATTATCAATTATCACGCAGCTAAAATCGATCTTTGTCTCCCCTCTCAAGGTTTATATGAACTATTCAACTTCATTTTTAATAAACTGCAGTTTGAGTTAGACGTAAAGTGACAGCTGTCAATTTAACGGTAAAGGTTCGTAGAAAAAACTATCAATCAAGTAAAGTTTGAATCGGAGGGAGCAAAAGCACGAGAGGTGGATTGGGCAAAGAGCCATTCCGGATTTCACTTCAGCTTTTCACTTTATACGTGCTATGTGTACAGCCACTCAATTTGACAAATTTACCTTTACGCCTTATTTATCACCTATCTAGAGAATGTAAAGGGGATTCGAGACCAATACGAGGGGGTAAAAGTGTTACGTACTTTTTTTTTTAAATTGGGACAGCGAAATATGGTTTCGTATCAAAGTAGTCAGACGCAGGCGTGCGCTCAAGGTGCGTCTCGAAGACTTACAATTTAGTATATAAAAAAATTGTATCTACCTAATGAAATATAAAAATACTACAGCAAAATATATTGAAGCTGAAACTGATATAAGTATTATAGAAAAAGACGGCATAATTATAGTATTTTTTATACAGTACCTAATCCTGAAAGATAAATATGAAGAAATAAAAGTTGTGAAGACAATGTGAAACACCGTTGCAAAAAAAATGGAAGAGATGTATTTTATGAAGTGGAAAATAATTTTTGATCCATTTAAAGATGTTATCTTCAAGTCTAGTAGGGAAGCTCGTAATGCGAAACGAAGGAATTTGCAGATGTGCGCCAATAAAAGGATAATATTTGTATCCCCACCTAAAGGATACTAAATATAACAAATATTAAATTAATTTATAATATCTACATTTGCAAATTTTATTTAATTAACATTTTTGTTTATTTTAATCCATTTGTATTGATATTACTTTTTCCTCATTTAATCAACTTTATATCTATAACGGTTTACGAATTCCCAATAGTGTTCAATTAAATTTGCGCCATCCTGTATATAAATACGTACGTGACGTTCGTGTAAACATTAAACTTGTTTAATCCCAACAGAACATTTTTATTAATATAAATTAAAATTGTAGCAACGATATTAATAAAATAATTCATTTAAATATGTCCGACTATGAATAATATATAAATATATAACTAAACTCTATTAAAATATCAAATTTCATTACAAAACTTTGTAGAATTTACTCTAGCTTTATAATGCAGAAATTGGAGACGTTCTGGCTTGTATGCGTTCATCATTCGATTTAATAAAGCCCAAAACACTAATATACACTTAAGACTGTTAAGGTAATGCCGCAGGAGCATCTAAATTTAGGGAACGAGACAGATCCTTCGAGGATACGTTACGGTCCTAAAGATAGCCCGAACGAAAAATCTAAAATATTAGTCGATGGTTTAACTAAAAATTTTTTTTTAAATTATATTTCACCTACCAAAAAAGAAATTATTACACAGTGTGTCTGTCCAATATCCAAATCAAAAGTGTTGTTGACATAAAACGTCTGGCTTTGTGTTAGTATCCTCAATCAATGTTGGCAACCCTGTTGACAGATGTTGGTGACCCCCAATCGAAGTTGACAACCCTGTTGACAGGTGTCAGAAGGGGACGGGGCGTAAAATTGGGGGAGTGAGGGTAATTCAACAACGCAGTTTTTGTCTTAATTTTCTCAAATTAATAGCAATTTCTCATTTCCATTGTCACATAAATCCTAAACTTTCTCACAATTATTTCAATTATTTCTATCAAAAACATCTTTTCTAGAAGTTCGCGGAATTCTCTGCTGGTGTTTCTCGATATAATTAACTTCTGCCGAATCGAAAAACCGAACTCGGTATGGGGCCCCTCTTCGGCGTTCGCGTTTTCTGAGCAAAAACCGGATTAGGCTGGTATAATGATTTATTTACCTTATATAAAGATATACATATACTCCGGGGAAGGGGATGTTCTAATTTATTCATGGAATCTTGGAGAATTCGTTAATGAGGAGTCGTGTCGCATTCTGCAATTTCCTATCGGGGGTTTCTCGCTTTCATGTTTTGTGATCCCGTATCCATCAAATGATCCACATGCGGAAATTTATCAGTATATGATGATGTATTTCTATATTTTATGATGAGATGGTGCTTTTTGGAAACTGGAGACAGATGATATTTGAAAATGAATATTTATTAATATGTCCAACCAATTTGGCGAACAAGAAAGTAATCAAACTCCTCCATTAGTTGAATCCATAAAGATGAATATTATGTTCTGCTCTTGTGAAGTCACCTTAATTTGTATTTTATTTAGTTGGCAACAATGTACGATAATTACACTGTCACTTGTCAATATGTTCTACGGACTCGTAATTATTTCAGAGGCAGTTTTTTTCGTTAAATTGCCAGGAAACAAAATTCTTATTGATACATGTCAAGTTTACTTCGACAAAAAAAAAGCTCTCGTGTAATTATAAGTGATTATTTTTTTCATCTGTCAAAACAGTCAGATTTTGTGGTTTCAGCCAATAACAGCTCAGGATCCTAACCAATCATTGTGTTTTATACTGATAAAACCGCTTCGTCGTTTTTGTTTTTTGATTAAACTGTGTTTACCTTTTTTGAGATGTCAAATGTAAACATTTATCAATTATTATTATACTAAAATGTATTGCAAATCTATGTTAATAACCAAATTTCAAAATGTATTTGTAAACTAACCTGTTTTTATTAGTTTATTTCAAAACGCCTTTAACATTTTTACATACCTCACTTCAACACTAAACTTAAAATTAATTAAATTAAGAAAGACTTCATTTCATTCTTCTTCTTCGCTTTTATTTACGGCGCCGTTTCGCGGGGTAGCCAGTCAAAAAATCGCCTTGGTGGCACTGTATGTAAAACTATAACAGCTCAGGTTTCAATTTAAATTGGTAAAGAAAATTTTCAATATTTGTGTGTAAAGTGTCTTTTGCATAAATGTTCTCTGTTTTTAATACAAAATGATTCAAAAAATAATCCTTTCAAATACGACTCGTCCTCTGAAATTTTATAGATTAAATTTTTGATCTTCATACTCAAACGCCTTTATTTTAGGCAAAACCACTCAAACAAACTGATTTAAGAAAAAATCACTCGTCCTGCGGACTCGTGATTTTATCAATCAGTTTGTTTACGTGGTTTTTCCAAATAAAGCCGTTTTCGTGAAAACCAAAAATTTAATCGATAAAATTTGGAGGACTCGTGGTATTACCTTTGAAAAAAATCGAAAAAACACAATGCAAAGTAATATTTTTTTAACAAAATGCATTGTTAAAATATTACTTAGCAACGTGTTTTTTCGGGAAAATTAGATACCCTTATGATATTACTTACGATTAAAAATACAAAGTCATTACATATTTTCTGTTACGAACTTACATTCCATCAGGCCTATTATGATTCACCAGTAGGGCCAGTGCGCTGAATAAACAAATACATTATTGCAACAAGGACAAATAATTGGTGGCTCCATCTATCGCAGATATATTTAGGAAGGATCAAAAATATATTTCGAATAAAAACAGACTAAATAGAGAGAACACTGGACCTATAGCTCCGCCATTATTAACTATTGGAGTACATCACCCAGTAAACTCTATAGCGTTATTTCAAAAAAATTTGAAATAAAATCGAATGAAAATTTCCTATTGAATGATCATTTTGTACCGAAAAATATTTATTTTAAATTGAATAAAATGTTTCAGATTAATTTTAGAGCTTCATTCAAATGAATAAAGATAAAACGATATGATAATAAAATGCGTTCGACGAAAGCCACGTGACGATATTGATAAAACTTCAGTCGAATCTGGAATTTTCTGTTTTATATTAACAAATTGTCAATAAAGGATTTATACAGTGTAAATCAGATAGTGAGTCGTTGAATATTCGTCAATAATATTTTTTTACACCTACTTCCAAGCATAGCCGGATCCAGCCGATTTTAAAGGGGGGGGGGGAGGTATGGAATATCCCCCTGCTCAGCTATGCACCAATACAAGTCTATCCTCTCTCATGTTTGTTCTCATCCAGTTCTTCAACCTTCGAAGGATTGAAAAGAACTTCTCGACTTCTTTAAATTAAAAAACATGACCTGAAGGGGTGGCAGCCCCCACATCCCCCCTGGATCCACCACTGTTTCTAAGTCGGTTGCCCAAAAATCTCAAATATGTATGAAGTAATTTTCAGTGCTTCAGGTCAGGTACAAGAAGTGGTGTACCATTGCTGAAGACATTTTGAGGGTTAAGAAATCAATATTAGACATATAATCTACCGAATAAACATGAAAAATCGCGATTCTCTCTCTAATCATCCGAAACTTTGTAACACTTTCAATGACAGCGCGAAATTATCACCCACGATGACTATAGAAAGTTAATAAAGTTTGGAGAAGAATTTCGTATTTTTTTCAAACTTTATCTGACCAAAATCGAATTTAAAAAAATACGAATTAGAAACAGTACATTCAGCGTATTAAAAATGAATCGATCGGTGAGTACTTGAGTGAATTAACTAATTACAGCAGTACAGATTATTCACTCTGGAAAGCAACCAAACGATTAAAAAGTCCTATTACACATAACCCACCAATTAGAAAGGAAGACGGGAGTTGGGCACGAAATAATATACAAAAAGCAACCAGATTCGCAGAACACTTAGAAAAGACTTTCCAGACCAACGATGGTGAAGAGACCCAAGACTGGAACGAACCAGAACAAGAAGATTCAGTCGTTAGACCTACTTCTCCAAAAGAAGTTTATGTGGAAATCGTAACAAATATAAATCCTAAAAAAACCCCTGGATTTGATCTCACTACCGGGGAAATCTTGAAACAACTCCCACGTAAAGCTGACCAACCTTATCAATGCATCATTTAGGATGAGATACGTACCTCAGCTATGGAAAGTAGCAGAGGTTATAATGATACCTAAGCCAGGGAAACCTCCCCAAGAAGTAACGTCATACCGGCCCATCTCTTTGTTGCTTGTTATTTCGAAACTCTACGAAAAATTGCTTCTTAAGAGATTAAAACCTGCAATAGAAGAAAAGGACCTGATTCCCTCCCATCAATTTGGTTTAGAGAAAAACACTCAACGATCGACCAAGTCTTTAGAAGAAAAGAAAGTCTGCTCCACCATCTTCCTAGACGTTGCCGAGGTTTTTGATAAAGTTTGGCATGAGGTCCTTAACCACAAGGTAAATTTGTTACTACCACGTCAGTATTCAGAACTCTTAAAATCCTATTTATCAAACAGATATTTCAGAATAAAACAGGAAGATGTATATTCTGATCTAAGAGAAATTAAGGCAGGAGTACCCCAAGGTAGTGTACTAGGTCCAGTACTCTACTTACTGTATACCAGTGATATTCCTAACCTTGAGTACGATACTATTGCAACATTTGCTGATGATACTGCCATTATGGCTGTTGGAAAAGACCATGAAGAAGCTAACCGAAAATTACAAACATCTGTAGACCAAATTAACACCTGGACTAAAACATGGCGTATTAAGTTAAATGAAAATAAATCTGTTCATGTTAACTAATAAACGAATAAATAACGCTCAGATCCCCTATGCTAATACAGCAAAATATCTTGAATTGACACTTGACGCTAGACTTCGCTGGAAAGTCCACATTAAAAAGAAACGTGAACTGCTTGGTATAAAATATAAAAAGATGTATAACAAAACATAACATAACAAACTGCTCCTCTACAAGCAGATATTGAAACCCGTTTGGACGTATGGCTGCGCCAGTAAAAGTAACATTCAAGTTCTCCAACGTTTTCAAAATACCCTGGAACTGTCGCAACATTGATCTTCATAGGGACCTGGATGTAGAAACTGTTGACAAGACTATATCTAAATCTGCCAGCAGCCATGAACAATGGCTGCTCCAACATGGGAACGTTGAGATCATCCAGCTCCTCGATAATACCAATTTAGTAAGAAGACTCAAGAGGACCAAACCTTTTGAACTAGTTCAGTGACAGTGCTAGTTACAAACAGAGTATTGTGTAGGACCTAAGTATTTAAGAATTCTAGTTAAGTTAGATTAGAATAAAATTGCTTATTGATCTTCATGATCAGATTGCAAATATAGAAAACATTCCCACAGAGTGTTTTGCTACGAAATAAAAAAGAAATAGTACAGACAGCGACTGAGTTTGACGTTCAAGTATTTCCTCAGGACGTACAACAAACATGTTAGTAATAAAAAATTACATCAAAACGTATACTTTTCAATCTAAAGTCAATACCAATTGATTATCACTAATCTTTTCTTTTATCTTCAATTTAGCATTAATTAAACTTTGTAATCTTTGATTGTAGTTATTTTCTATTAATCTATGATCAAAACCAATTTCATAACTAAAAAAATAAAACATTTATTATATTTATTTAAAAAGTATATTTTAATTAATAAAATATTAATATTGCGGAAAAGCTAATTAATGCAGAAAGGCTTTTATTTTATAATAAATCCAATAAAGTACATATAATCACGTTATGCATATCTGATTATAGAGCAGCTATACGGGGTGGTCCTTAAGTAATTGTACATAGAAGTATGGTAGATTCCACACTTTAAAATATTACGATTTGAACCAACTTGCTCTAATAAAATGTTGCTAATAAGGAATATACAGGGTGTTAAATGTTAAATTTTAAGATTTATTTTTTGCAATAACTTCGGCGTTTTTGGATATGTATACATAAAAATTTGGAACTGGGGGTTTCTGGGGACGAGAAATCAGAATCTGGTGTGGCATAAATCTGCGATAAACTTTTTTGCTCTTTAAGTTAGCGCCATTTTTGTAAAATAATATTAAAGCTACGTTATTTTAGTAGAAAAAAGCATACTTGTTATTAACTTTGAAACTTAAAGGTTTACGAGATAATCGCAATTTAGGGATCAGCTGCATGGTTACACTGGTCGGAAAAATTTTTTTTTCTGGCACTGACACTATTCCTGCAATCCGAATATGCCCTCAGTTTTCCCCCATCACCCACCGTTTTCGGGAGATGGCCCTCCACCTATTTTTATCATTTTTGCATAATTTCGAGGAATGACAAAAAAACGGTGGGTGATAACGAAAAACCGAGATCATATTCGAGTTCAGGAGGTCATTTTACATAAGAATCAGCAGGAATAGTGTCAGGGCCTTATTAGCAACATTTTAAAGTGAGGAATCTAAAATATTTCTATGTACAATTACTTAAGGACCACCCTGTATACCAGGCCACATCCTAATTCGTTTTTTCAACACGCGCGATATTAGCAAATACTGTTTGTTGGTTATATTATTAATAAAATCATTAATTTGCTTTTAATGAAATTGTAATAGAACGCTATATACAGGGTGTTAATGAATACGCGTTATAGATTTATGGAGCATGTAGATCATGCAAAAATAGAGTGAAAAGGTCCTAGAAGCTAGAATGAAAGCTAGAAAGATATAATAAAAAGTCTAATGGACCCAACAGAAGCTAGCTGAATCAAGAATATTGTATCGTTTTTTGCGACAGCTCTTCCATTTCTTATTTTAGGTATTTTTAATATTTTCTCTTTCATTTGTTGTTCTTTATTCGCTATCTTTCTTTCCATTACTATGTCTCTTCTGCTCTGTATCTTCTTTCGCATTTTTATAACTCTCTCTCTCTCTCTCTCTCTCTCTCTCTCTCTCTCTCTCTCTCTCTCTCTCTCTCTCTCTCTCTCTGCCTTCTTAAAATTAAATGCTCAATGCATTCTGAAAGAGATTATGTATCATTTTTCCGGTTTCCTGCTGTTTTGGCCAGTGAATTTTGGCTAGTGAATGAAGAAATGCTTGGATTAAAGCTTTGAAAGGAGGTACATTTTCTGAAAACCAAGTAAATAATAGACGTGTTTGTTCTAGGCATTTTCTAACAGGTACTTTTATATGTATTTTTTATTATTACTTGTGTAATTTTTTTTCCCAAAATTTATTTTATTTTATTTTATGAATATATAAATATCTAAGATTTACAATTTGTTTTATTTGTATTATTTCTGTAGATTAAACATAATTTTCACAATTTGGCTAAAACACTATGAACAGCCCTGGCCTCATACTGCTTATAGGCTTGCAAACTTTTGTAAGCCTTAAGCTGTTGTCCCGAATAAAAACTGTGAGTTAGTATGCAAAATTTATAGAATACAAGTTACTCATATTAGTTTCGTTTGCGCTCAAATTCAAATGCTCAAATGTCAATCTGCAGATAAACAAACAAACATTACGCGTTTCGGGCAGTTCAAATTAATACCGCTAGATCGCATAAAGTTGTGTTCATGTCAATAGAAATCTAATTTCCATCCACGACTCAAAATGCTACGTCTAGATGTCGTCCTTATCCGAGTATTGGTAACTATGCAACCGCAAATACACAGATGTATTTCATGCTGCCTAACAATGTCTTTTAAAGGGGGTTCAGCGAAGACGTAAGGGGCGGGAATTTCGAGGTTATGTATGAAATATAGAACACTCTTAAAGCCTTTTTTATTTTATCTAGTATAAACAGAAAGAAGAATTCTAACCTTAATTTGTTTAGGTTTAATTGTCTAAATTATTCCTTTTCTGTTTTAATATTATGTTAATAGGCCTTTTTTAATTTTAATTTTTGCAATATATCTAGATATTTGTTTTTTTGTACCTTTTAAGTGTCGCGTACGATCAATTATACGTGTTCCTAGGGATGGAGAGTTGTACAGGCAGGATAATTCAGGGAAACAGGAATAAGGTCGCTCAGGCAAAACAGGAAACAACTTTCTCAAGGACCATTGGTTTTTACATCGGGAAAATGAGTTGTAAATTCTCAGGAACCACAGGATTACGCAGAATCTTTAAGTTAAATTGTGCAGTGCTTGTTAACTCACTCTTATGTATCACGTAAAGTCTAAAAATTTTAATTTTCACTTTTTCAATTGTTTTTCTTGTTTCAGAGTGATGTGCACTGTTCGATGGTTCTAGTTAAAAAAGCCTCGAAAATTCTGTGAAATCGGTTTTATCGTTTTCTCATTTCACAGCACTCTTGTGAAAAAATTTCATAAATTTCTTAAAATTTTACATCAAATAATAAAAATTAATTATTTTTATACCTAAATTTAACAATTACATTTTGTAGTACAATAAAAAAATAATTTTTGCAATAACTTTCAACTCATTTTGATTATTCTTTATTTTATACTAAGCATTAGAACTTTTTCACCCTGTACTTTTTAAATATTCAAATTCTTTAGTTATTATTCATGTTCTTTAATGTTTATAATAAATTTTTGGTAAATTGAGTCTCGTTATTTTGATTTCTAATGATTCTTTTATGCTAAATTGATTTTCCTGAAGGTTTTGAGAAATCTTTATTTACTACATTTATCTACTAAATAATAAAGTAATAAACTGATTTACTTTTAGAATCTGATTCAATATCTGATATATTTACACGTGGCATCTTATTTCAGTAAAAAAAACAACAAATAAACTCAATTTTCTTTATGAATGGGCCGCGAAAAGTATCAATATGCCAATTTTGATGTTAAATATACTCTCGTTTCCCTCGCTGATAAATTATTTTCGGCAAATCTGAAATGAAATTCGTTCAGACTCTTCGAAGGTCTATATCTCTTCTTCTTTCAATTTTCATATCGCTATCTGTGATTATCTTTAATTCACACCTTATTTCTCGCCTTTACCAAAATCTATATGAAGTATTTTAGTATGTGAATGAGGCCTAACTTCGATCTGAAACACAGTGGCGTACGAGAA
Source organism: Crepidodera aurea (assembly GCA_949320105.2). Lineage (NCBI taxonomy): Eukaryota > Metazoa > Arthropoda > Insecta > Coleoptera > Chrysomelidae > Crepidodera > Crepidodera aurea. Next base: position 16,667,770 of record OX439480.2, read on the forward strand.
TGGATCATCCGGGTTATGTAAAAAATTATTATACTATTTTCTCGTGTACTTTCTATTAATTGATAAAATGTCAGTTTAATACAGGTGAAAAGTAAATTATTTGCAAGGTTTCTACGTGACGCAATGTTTTCCGTTCTTAATGAAATATATACATCACTTAATGATACATTTTTCACAGCTTCAGTATTTTGTGACTTCGCAAAGGCCTTTGATTGTGTTAATCATGAAATCTTAATTAAGAAACTACAAATTTATGGCGTACGGGGTTCTCCTTTGCAATGGTTTTAAAATAGAAATCAGCAGGTACATGCTAATGGTGAGGATTCTTCAAATCTGCCAATTAGCAATAGAGTACCTCAAGGTTCAGTGTTAGGTCCAATTTTATTTTTATTATTCATCAACGATATCACAGACTTAAAAATAAGTGGAAGAATTACTTTATTTGCCGATGACACGAGTGTAACCTGGAGTAGTTCTGATATACAGACATTACAATCTAGCATAAACAAAGATCTAGTAACTATCAAGTCTTGGTCTGACTCGAATGGGCTTTGTTTCAACGCCAGTAAAACCGTAGCAATGTCTTACAGAGGTACTTTACAGCCTATAACTCTAAGCAATAATCCGATTCTAACGGTGAACTCAATTAAGTTTTTAGGTCTTTATATTGACAAATTCTTGAAATGGTCCACTCATTAAGTTAATTTGAAAATTTTAATTTGAACAATAATTTATAGTGACGGATATTGCATATCCAATGCAATTATTATGCATATTTTATTTGTGTTTTGTGTTGTCTAGTAATTTATTTTTATTATAATTAGTTTCGTTTTGTCTATAAAATTTTTGTAATTTTTCTATGACAATAAAGCATATTCTCACTCGATAGATTATTTTTCTTTTTTTGGTTTCCTGATTACAATAAAATCTTTCTTATGTAAGAATAACTAAACAAAACACATTCCGTGTATGTAATATTTCTGAATTAGAATTAGCTAGAAGTGTGGAAGAAATAGTTTGATATATAGCACGAGGAAACTGTAAAGCTTTACCGATCCAGTTTTCGTTTCGCCTTAAAAGCTCGAAGTTACCTAGTGAAGATGTAAAAAGTATATTTAATTAATATTTTTAACAAATAAACGTATAATAATAAAATAAAACGCTTCTATGTCAGTACCACAACATTTTTAAAAATAAACATTGGGGGAAACTAGTTTCGGCAGATCTGCCATCATCAGGCCCATAGGGTGCTGAGATAAAACTCAAATATAAACAAATTTTATATTATATATTTATATTTGATTTTTTATTTCAGTACACTATGGGCCTGATGATGGCAGATCTGCCGAAACTAGTTGCCCCATTGTTTATTATTAAAAATTATGTGGTATTGACTTAGAGGCATTTTATTTTATTAAAACATTGACCACATTTGAGAAAAATGGATAACTTACTCTGTTTAAATAAACGTCTATTGAAATAAAGTAATAACTTTGCTAGCTGCTTCTTTAAAAAAATTATTAATAAGGATGGTCGATTGATAACGTATTTGAAAGGGTTTCTTTTAATTCTCTATTCCAAGGTATCAATATATTTAAATTTGCTTTATCTGTTATTGAATTTTTTTTAAGTTTGAAATTACTATGAAGGGATAAAATTGCATATCCAAAATTACAAAATCTATATGGCAACATACAGTGTGAGCCAAAGAATATACTGGCAAATTTTAAAAATGTTGGAACGAGATAAAAATATAAATTTGTAGGATTTTTGTAAAAGTTATTTATTTCATTATTTTTTGCGCAAAAATCCAAGTAAATAAATAAGTAATTTTTTTACAAAAGATCCTGTTTTATTTTATCGTTACGGCTTCGTCAGTCAGGCTTTTGAATCCAATAAATAAAATTCCAGATATTCATAAATTATTTGTTGAATTTTATTTCGTAAAAATTTATTAATTGCAAAAAACCAAAAGAAATCACTTATTTTTCTAACCAATGTAATTTTTAAAACAGGAAAAATATTTATTTTAGCAAAAATAAAAAAAAATAAATATATTTTTTTAAAAAAATATACAGGGTGAGTCACGGTATTGTGGCTAAACGGTTAATATTTTGAAAATTTTGTCTCTCGAAAACTAAAAAGCTTAGGTATAGGGGATACTTAAGGAAGTTATCTTATTTTTAACGTATAATCTATAAATGCAACAAAATATAGGGTCTTCCATAAGAAATAATATAACTTTGATACGCCACACTTTTTTGGGACAACCTGTATAATTCAAAATAATTTTAAACTGTAGCATTTATCAACCCACATATCCATGAATAAATAAAATTTTCAAAATATTAACCGTTTAGCCACAATGGACCGTCGCATCTATCGTGACTCACCCTGTACATAAATATACAAATTTTCAAAAATTCGACAGCATTTATTTACATATTTTTGTTTTTAAATAAAATAAAAACTTACGCCATCTCGTATCGTACTCATCATCGAATCGCGCGAAGACGTTTCAACACCAAAAGTCTACACCATCTTCAGTGCGGATGGGTCGAGCGGCAGCCCGCGCAAAAACTTTGAAAAGTCCATGACACAGTCGAAAGAGTTTTTCAAACCGTCGTTCCTGATGTCACAGCATACATGATTGGCCAGAGCAGCGATTGAAGCGTCGTCGAACAACAAGTGAATAACGACGCTGTGGAGCGACGCTCGCAGCCGGAGACGGTGGCTAGAAAGACGCCGGCGCCGCGTCGTTCGGAGACGCGCGAATGAAGGATTCGAAACATTATTTTAAAAGAGCACGCGTTGATTTATTGCAGATATTTTGTTGTAATTTGAGGAATTAAATAAATTATAAATTACTTTTAACATCAAAAATTAATGTCTATCTTGTTTCTGCTTGCTTCGATCTTAAATTATCTAGTAATCCCAGTAAATTTTGGTCTTTCATAAATAACAAAAAATGCTCTCATAAGATAAGTAATAGAATGTCATATAGTAGTAGGAGAGCTGGAGCCGAAAAACTCTTTGATGTTTGATATGGACAAACTCGATTAAAACTCATTGTATTACTAAACAGGATTACATATCCGAGCTCTCCGACACTTTCAGTGGTGCAGGACTTAGGTACGGATGACCAAAGTGGCCATTTTTTTCTTAAACGCAAACTATCGATGATACGTGTGATTTTTTTTTTAGGATGGAAGATTATAAGCTACTCATTATATATTCCAACTCTCTGACAGCTACGGTGGTGCAAACTTGGTGGCTGACAGGGGTTAAGTTGCCAAAAATTAAAAAAAAACAAATCACAACTGATATATCGGAGAAATTGACTACTGCTTTCTCATTATATAATAAATCATGTGTGAAAATCTCCGACAGCTACGTTGGTGCATAAGGCAGTAAAATGGGATTTTACATGCATACGTATTTTATCAATAAAAACTCGTACAAATTCAATTTTTTATCTGAAAATTAACATTTTTATGTTTATTGGGTAATTTTATACTAATTTATAACATAGGTACTATATGTATATCATCAGATAGATATAATATTGAATTATATTATTCAACCACTAAATTCGATAATATAATCTTCTTTGTTCCAAAGTTGTAATATTTAAAAATATATAATCTCTAAAAATGAACAGATATACAAAATATTACTGTAAAAGAGTTCTTTGTTTTATTTTCTTGATTTATTATAATATACCTTTATACACAAAGGTCAAGATCAGTAGCTTTTTAAAAACCATTGCTCACATAGATAATTGACACACGCTTGCTTAGACCTAACAAAACAATAATTTATTTTATTAAAATGGCGTGTATTTTTAAATTTTGCAAGGTTGAAAATGAAAAAGTAATATTATTTAATGAAAAGACATTGAAAACCTGCAGAGACAAACTTAGAATAAAATTAGAATAACGTGCAATATTAAATATAGTGATGAGGTTCTACCGGAAGAAATTGACAATTTGCATGGGTATCATCGAACCTGCTACAGATTGTTTACGACTGCGAATAATCATAGAGAATAGTCATAGAGCAGTATAAAAAAATTAAATGTAATATTGGTAAGTAATTGTCATAACAGTTATTTTCTATATAGTATTTTTATTTCTGTATTATGAAAGTGTTTTATATATTTTATATATTATTTCTCCCGTTTCTCATGTCTTTTTAGTGATTTTTTCCTTCATTTATAATGAAAATTTTTTTATTTTTCTCGTTATTTCTTATCGTCGTGTTTATAAAATTTAAGATATTCACAACTAAAAGGTACGGTTTGTTATAGTCTATTTTTATGTATGAGAGAGTATTAAAATAATAAAGCGTTCGTAATCCATAGGCGTACCACTTCTTTTAGTAGACAGTTAAAATATTTTGTGAAGTTATACCTCGAGTATTTTCGTATGAAATAACCTTTGTATAAATATAAAAAATATATCGGGTGTACCCTTATATTTTCACCTAATTAACCTGCTTATAACTTCTAAGCAGCTGAAGGTAAAAAAGTGCAATTTTTTCTAAAATATTTTATTTTTCCACAAGGTATGTTAAGAACATTGTGTCAAACGGGTTATGTAGGTATAAGGGTTTAAACTTTGACTTTTAAACAACGTTACGTTCATAAATAATAATTTTAATATAAAAACTACTTCTTACCTACAAATCCAAATCAGAATCGAAATCAGAAGATGAACTGTCGCAACCAATATTTACAATGAGTGGCTCGATCATTTTATCAGTAATATTGTCCAACTTCCACATTTTCTCTTCTTCTTTAATCGTATGATTTACTGCCTTTTCCCAGTTTTCAGGCTTCACATTATTTACAGCCTCCAAAAACAACTGTTTAACATCACTCATTTTAAAAGAATTATTTTTTCTTGAAACTTCTCCCTTTATCTGTGCCCATATCAGTTTAATCGGGTTTACTTCGCAATGATATGGTGGTGATCTAACCACCGTCATCCCACGATTTTTTGCAATTTCATCAATTTCATATTTTTTTAATTTCTCTTTATGAAGGGAACACAAATGATACAGTTCTCTTCTCACAGAACCGGGATGGAACTTAATATTCTTTGAATTTAGCCAATTCTGTAAATCTTTTTTTAACCACTTGGTTGTGGGCATTTTTTCTGTAAGTCTCGAGTGATAACTTGCATTATCCATTACTATTATACAGTTCTGAGGAAGAAGATCTATCATTTGTTCGAACCACTCTTTAAAGACATCAGCATTCATGTCCTCATGGTAGTCACCGGTACGAGTAGATTCAAAAGTCAATAAACCACCTTTAACAAAACCGTTTGAACTACCGATGTGTACTATTATCAGTCTGCGCCCCTTTCCTGATGGTGGATTTAAACCAGTAGATAAATTATTTAAAAAAGCCTGTCTTCGACTTGTAACAGTTTCATCTTGCCAAAATTTATTTGGTGTATGTCCCTCGTTGATCCATGTTTCATCTAAATAAAATATATTTCTTTTTTGGTTTCTCATTTCTTTTATAGTCCTTAGGTAATTTCTTCTCCATACTACAATATCGCTTCTTTCTATTAAAATAGACTTTCTGGAATGCTTTTTCCATAGAAAACCTATTTCTTTTAAAAGTTTCCATAGTGTGCTTCGACTCATTTCAGGGTAATCCTTATCATCTCGAACCGCTGCGTAAAAATGAATTTACTGTATTTCAACATTTCTTCTTCCTCAATTGTAAACTTCATTTTACAATTATATAATGCTGGATATAATGATTTTAATAGATCAACCAGGAACTTCGATGTCAGGCAAGAAGTACTCCAACACCACTAGAGAAATCTTCGGCAACGGCAGATGAATCTTCAATGCTGGTAGATGAACCTTGCACAGCGGCAGATGAAGCTTTATCGAATTCTTCAGGCACAGATAAATTTACTGACGGAATATGCATTATTTGCAATGTATCTCCAAAAAAACGTTATTTTATTTTTTATGTTTTACTTTTTATTAATTTAAATCGAAGAAAAATTTCTCATAAAATAACTACAAATATAACATTATTTTTCACCTATGTATTACATTAACTGTAAAATCATAAATAATATTTCCTTCTTGGGTATAGCTCATTCAACATACTTATGTATCTAAACGATTAAACGGAATTCGCTGAAAAACTTTGTTTGCAGTGAAAGGCACGGTAAACTGCACTGGTGTTCTTTCTTAATGTTTAACAGTTTGCTAAAATTAAATATATTTACCAAAATCCAGTGCAGTTTACCGTGCCTTTCACTGCAAACAAAGTTTTTCAGCGAATTATGTTAATCTTTTAGAGACAGAAGTTGGTTGAATAGACTATAGCAAGTGAAATTAATTATAATGAAATATATAATTCAATTCAACAAAAATGGGGTAAGTGAATTATTACATTAATAAACATAAAAATGTTAATTTTCAGATAAAAAATTGAAATTGTACGAGTTTTTATCGATAAAATACGTATGCATATGTGAATGGCGCGAGTCTCGGGGGCGCGTCTATAAAATCCCATTTTACTGCCTTATGCACCAACGTAGCTGTCGGAGATTTTCACACATGATTTATTATATAATGAGAAAGCAGTAGTCAATTTCTCCGACATATCAGTTGTGATTTGTTTTTTTTTTTTTTAATTTTTGGCAACTTAACCCCTGTCAGCCACCAAGTTTGCACCACCGTAGCTGTCGGAGAGTTGGAATATATAATGAGTAGCTTATAATCTTCCATCCTAAAAAAAAAATCACACGCATCATCGATAGTTTGCGTTTAAGAAAAAAATGGCCACTTTGGTCATCCGTACCTAATTCCTGCACCACTGAAAGTGTCGGAGAGCTCGGATATGTAATCCTGTTTAGTAATATAATGAGTTTTAACCGAGTTTGTCCATATCAAAGATCAAAGAGTTTTTCGGCTCCAGCTCTCCTACTATATAGTTATCGCTAAGTGCCATTTAAAGAATTGTTTTATTTCTTAATGTGTTTGATTCTATGATATTGTTGTATAAATGCTCTTACAACTTATATTATAGAATGAAATCTTTTTTAAACTTAAACAATTTATAACAAGTCTATAAAGCTATATACAATCTTTATAAAAATATTTTAAAAGAAATGTATAAAGATCCTATTACAGCTGTAAACCTATTCCTATAACCTTTAATATCTGCAATATTCCTATAAAGATTATATAACAAGTTGTATTAAAGTTTATATGATTGAAAGTGTCGGAGAGCTCGGATATGTAATCCTGTTTAGTAATACAATGAGTTTTAACCGAGTTTGTCCATATCAAAGATCAAAGAGTTTTTCGGCTCCAGCTCTTAGACTAATAGGATAATTTATTTCGTCTAGAGTTCTATTTTGCTAGTTGGGTATAAATGAAGATATTAAATTTTTATATACTTTTAAACTTTCTTAACTATTTATTTAAATTAAAAACTTAAAGCATGTTTTGTTCCAAACGTTTTCACCCAAAATATATCCACGAAACTCCCATAGGAATTGCTCTTGCTGTTTCACGTACTTGAAAACTGATAAATCACTTTTAGAACAACATTCTTGTTAATGTTTTATTAGAGAAGCAGTTGGAATACATAACAATATGCCAAGGCTTCATTCTAGGATAAGAGATATACGGTAGAAGGAATTTTGGTTGAATTTTATCAGAAAATTAAAGAAAAAAATGTTTTCCATGGATTTTGATGGGACAAAAGTGAGTTTTTTGGAGTAATTGGCCTTGGATTAAATAATGAACACGGAAATCGTGTTTTTTGGGTCAAATTACCAATGAATACCAAAATTTTACAATGATACAACATCGCATAAAAAGTCTGAAAAATAAAATTTTTGAGCTATTTCGACAAAAAATACCACAGAATAAAATTGCTTCTTGCGAATTTTCCTCCACAAAAAACTCCTGATTTTTAACGAAATAATCCCTCGGCCTGACTGAGTTTTGGAGTAGCACAATAGCGTCAAGTTCGAGATTGCTGTATATAGCCAATGTTTGGTTGGTATGCGAGTGTCAAAGGGACTAAACTAAATGCGTCTAGGGCGTTTCTACGGTCCTCCTCGGCCGTGTTCCTCCACTAATTACCCTCCTTTGTGCCTCCAGGTCGCTGGCTATTCACTGAAAAACGGAATTCATTTCGTATTTTTACCTCTGAAAACGATCTATTAAAGTTTGAGTAGGACGACGATGCCAACGGATTACATGTATGCATGTACTTGTCTTTTGTGTGTAATGGGTTTTCCCAGGTGGAGAAAAATACGGGGAAATATGTATTTGAAGAGATGTCCCAGGCAGCTGTATATGCAGAGTTGGGAATAATTTAGTCCGGTAGAATTTGAAATATGGGATAAGACGGGCTTAAACATAAAAAGAAATTGCTATTTATGAATATTTTTGATCATTTCACTCATCTTCGAATTTTCACAAAATCTGACCAATCACAAACCAAATACAGCTGGTATTGTCGCGATTATTTCCCTTGCCTGTCAAATATCAATTTTTAACCAATCACGTGCTTGGAAACTGATTTGACGCAGCCAATCAAAACAAAATAAAGCGACTATTCACCTTGGTGGTAAATATTCGGCTATTTGATCATCGTCCTCAATATTCACCTGAAGGACGGTATCCAACAATAACGAAGCCGTCCGTAAATTTCAAATTTTTCAAATAAAACCTATACCAATGGTATTATGAAATTGCTTATAGTTAATAAATTATCGATCTTTAATAGCAAATACACAAATCCAACTGATTTCGCACTTTTTCTGAAACTATAAATATATTAATTCATTCCTTTCTATATAATACCGTCCATTTTACGACAAACATAGTAGGCACGCTACTGTCAATTTGAATTTTGACAGTTTGCCATTAAAGTTTATTACAGCTCGAGCTAAAGCTCTCGGGAGTTATTCAGATTATTAATGCCAAAATTAAGTCTCGACGAATTGATCCTAAAATAAACTCGAAATTTAGATACAATAAAAATAGTCGGCTATTTGTCAAGGTCTTGGGATATTACTGTTAATAATACCAGCTGTCTTTCAATCCTGATTAGTCTATCAGCGTGGTATTTTCACGGCGTAACCATGGATAGGAATTGCAAAACAAAATTTGACATTTTGAAATAAATAATTACAACTACAGACGTCAAAATGAGACCTTTTACTTTGTATAATTACAGCTGCAGACGTCAAAATGAGACCTTTTACTTTGTTTGTTAAATAGTATAATAAAATTCCACTCGTGATTGAATTCATCTCATAAGTCTGTCTCTTATTTCATAACTCAACTGAGTTGCTTGAAGAAAACACCACTCGTCCTGCGGACTCGTGGTGTTTTTAAGCAACTCAGTTTCATTATGAAATGAATCGACAGACTTATCGCGAAAATTCAATCACTTGTGGTATTACTGTTGATAATACCAGCTGTCTTTCAATCCTGATTGGTCTATCAGCGTGGTATTTTCACGGCGTAACCATGGATACGAATTGCAAAACAAAATTTGACATTTTGAAATAAATAATTACAACTACAGACGTCAAAATGAGACCTTTTACTTTGTTTGTGAAATAGTATAATAAAAATCCACTCGGACTGCGGACTCGTGGTGTTTTTAAGCAACTCAGTTTCATTATGAAATGAATCGACAGACTTCTCGCGAAAATTCAATCACTTGTGGTATTACTATTGATAATACCACAGATAAATCAATGCGTGGAAATCTAATATATGGACTCACCAATATTCGTAATAGGAAAAAAGTTTTCTACAATTTGGTGAATGCTCTAAAGAGCATTCACCATTTTTTTAAATCTTATTTGTATAATCAGGTATCCAGATTTGATTTCGATAAAATAATCCATTGTGTTTCAAACAGTTATGAGAAAGAATTCAATTGTACCAAAAATAGACAATTAAGAAACTTTAATAATCTAATTGAAGAAAAAAGTTTTTACAACCTTAGAAATTCAGAACAAAATTTAAATACGGTAATACATATTTCAAGTAGAGATCATAATCACACAGAAAATTTATTATTGGCTGAAGGTTTAAATTATTCGGTAACTCCAAAATATGTACCAAAATTTGATATTATTAGTTCTATAGAAAACGCTTCTCAAAATTTACCAACTGACTTAAGCAACGAATACAAGGTACATTGCAAAATTGAATTAGAAAAATCTTACAAAATTAATCAAAATTTAATCTCCGCAGAATTTAAAATATAAAATAAAGATCCAACTACTAGTATTGAAAACAAAATTTACAAAACTTTATATAAAAATAAAAAATTCCTAAGTAATAAAGAACGAAGATCTCTTACTTCTCATTATAGTAAACCACATTTTTATGGTTTACCCAAAATTCATAAACAACAAATACCATTAAGACCAATAATAAGTTCTATAAATTCACCTTGTTAAAATTTAGCAAGATTTCTACTTAAAATAATAGATCCGTTATCAGGAAATAATAACTCCTTTATCAAAAATTCTAAACATTTTTTAGAAAAATTATCAAAAATCAAAATTACAAATTCAGATAGTTAGTTCAAGAACTATCTTTAAAAGTCACTGTCTTCACTAAAACTACTGGTATCACTATAATTGTCTTTTCTGAGGTTTATTATTATAGGTTCTATTAAATTATCCATTGATATATCCACTTTCCTAAATGAATTTTCTACATTTTTAACATGACCAATGCATTTTCCCCAATGTTCTCTATTTACATCTGAAACTGCCTTCAAAAACAAATTTCGCACATCAGGAAATTTAAATGTTTTATTGTTTTGAGAAACATAACCTGTTAATAATGAATTATCACTTGTTAAATATGTCTTGATTAAGAACAACTACCCAAGTAAATTTATAAATCGTGAACTTTACCGAGACATCATAACTAAAAATCAAAATTTAAATCCCCCAATAATTCATTCAAATATAGTAAAAATCTCTTATATTCCAAAATTATCGGAAAAAATTAGAAGTATTGGCAATAAATTTAATTTAAAAACAGTTTTTCAAACTAATAATACATTAAAATCTTTAATAGTAAATACAAAACCTTTTAATGAAATTCAAAACACAAAAAATTGTATTTACAAAATTCCATGCGAATGTAATAAATTTTATATAGGAGAATCATCTAGACCTTTTCATATTAGACTTAATGAACACCAATCATACTTTAAAAATAAACAATTCGAAAAATTCAAAATATGTGAACATGCAAGGGATTTTGGTCATAAAATACAATGGAATTCTTCAACTATAATATTAAAAGAACCGAATAATTATAACCGCAAAGTTAAAGAAGCAGAAAATTTGGATGCCTGCCTATTTTACAAAAAGAGTTAATTGAAAAAAGGATACCCTCTATATCGGGATAGTATCATAAGTTTTTATCTGGTTTTTTTCTTATGATAATATTAATAAGAAAACTTCATTTATGACGAAGTATAAATTCTCTTATAATATGCAAATGCGCTATCCTTTCAAAATTCGTTCCCAGAAAGAAAATCTTTTTCTATGTGTACTATGTTGATGTTATATTTTTGCAAGATTATCAAGTGTCATATTTTTGCAAGATTATTAAGTGTTCTGTTTCTATAGTAAATTTATTTATTTTGTTATGTCATTTTGAAAACGGCTTTCGATAAAGAAAACACCAAATCTAAAATGGCACTCTATTTGCTACAAATCAAATATTGAAATATGTTCTTTTTATTTCTATTTGATAGGAATATAGTAGCGCGCCCTTTTATTTTGATTCATAACAAAATAAAAGAAACATTTCGTTGCAAAACAAATACATTGATTTCGGAGAAAACAGAGTTACATACGTAGATGCAGTATAAATTTCAATGTACATGATGTTTCTACGAAATATGACAAATAAATAAATACAAGAACGACGTTATGGCTTATAGAAATGGTCTAGAAAATTATTCTGTAGATACCTAGAAGTTATATATAATTTTATGTTGTTCTATATAATCAATACAAAAGTTTTAGATTTTTTTTCAGCTACAAATTGTAAAAAACCAATATCCAACCCTTAAAATGCAATATCTCAGCTTCCCGTGGACCGATTGTCAACTATGAAATATGATTTTTTATCTACTCGTCGAGCACTATAAGATGAACTTTTCCAACTTTGAAAGCCTTTTTGAGGCATTTCCGTTAGAGCTAGACCAAAAAGCTGGACATTTTTTACATCTACGGACCAAAATCCACCCAACTTCGGGAACTTTTAATATGTTTAATTTATTTTTTTTTTCAATTTACTTATAATTTACCCTAAATTTTCCACATACTGCTAAGAATTTTTTGTTACAAAAATGATTGGCCATGGGCTAATATGAAAGATATGAAAAAAAATTATTTGCAATATTCTCCTCAATTAGTTGTTTCTAAACACCCCGTAAAACAATGGTAGATAAATTTCTTGAGCCAGACAACGAATAATAGAAGGATGGATAGAAAGAGCCTGCGGTCCCGAAATACAATCACACTTTTCGTACCAGTCATTGGACCTATCATGACAGGCCTTTAGGGCTCTTCATGAAATCCACCTCGCCTCCCGCCATCGCTGCCATCAAAGTTGGAGATATCGGGATGATTCAGCATAAACTGCAATTCGGAGATTTTCTGGCCTTTTTTTATCGGTCAGTTTCTCCGTTTCTAAGAAAAAACTTGATTGCGATAAAAATAAAAGAGGGACTGTATATTCTAAATTATTGTTTAGATAAACTTCACTATAAGTGGTTTCTTCTTATTGATAATGAGGATTAGTAATGAAATTTTTTTATTGGTCCATATGAAACTGTATGACCAGTAGAATACATTTCCAAAAATTTTCGGCTTCATTATTAAAGGGGGCCTGCGAAATTAAATTTAAATTTATGAATCGTGACGTATTATGAGCTGTGACGTGGACCAATGAAATAATTCCAGTTCCTACATTTCTATAGTTTTTCCCGAATTCGAGTTTCGTTAACGCAAACGAGGAAGTTAATTGAAGACAACAGTTATTCTTATTGCATTTATTTACATTGGATTGTTGTGTTGGCTTGAATATAGACCATTCCAGGATGACGTAGGTGACAGGTCGGCCATATTTGCTGGGAGGGACACAACTTTATGACTTTATGACACAACGTTAGTTTCATGTGTAAACATCAGAAAGATTTTTTTATTCTTTATTCAGAAGAAATAAATAGAAAATGCCACATTTTTGTATTGCTATTAAATGCGTTCTGAAAGAGATAATGTATCATTTTTCCGGAGGGGATCATTTAAATGAGTTGTCTAGTGAATGAAGAAATGTTTAAACGAGATACATTTTCTGAAAGCCAAGTGAATAATAGACGTTTGTTCTAGGCATTTTATAACAGGTATTTTCATAATTTTATTATTTTATGAATATATAAACATCTAAGTTTGTTTTATTTGTATTATTTCTGTATATTAAACACAATTTTCACAATTTGGCTAAAACACTATTAACATCCCCGGACTCATACTGCTTATAGGCTTGCAAACTTTTGTAAGCCTTAAGCTATTGTCCCGAATAAAAACTGTGAGTTAGTATGCAAAATTTATAGAATACAAGTTACTCATATTAGTTTCGTTTGCGCTCAAATTCAAATGCTCAAATGTCAATCTGCAGATAAACAAACAAACATTACGCGTTTCGGGCAGTTCAAATTAATACCGCTAGATCGCATAAAGTTGTGTTGATGGCAATAGAAATCTAATTTCCATCCACGACACAAAATGCTACTTCTAGATGTCGTCCTTATCCGAGAATTGGTAAGTATGCAACCGCAAATACACAGATGTATTTCATGCTGCCTAACAATTTCTTTAGAGGGGGGCTCAGCGAAGACGTAAGGGGCGAGGATTTCGATGTTATGTATGAAATTGACAGAGTTGATGGGTATAGAACACTCTAAATAAATATAGGTAGTTATTTACTGTTTCATTTGTTTGGTTAATTCTTATGTTTAGAAGATGAGAAAAAACCTGTAATTGTTTTCTAGATTTACATTTAGTCTACAGAAAGTGCATTACCTATTGCTTTAAATGCATTTTGTACAAATCAATACGATAGATTATTTATAAAAATTAAGTTCTGTGAATTCGTTAAATGTATTTTTACTTTTGATCTGACTAAATAAACATTTGTTTAGTATGTGATAAAAAGACTTACATTTAATTGGTTTTCTAATTACTCAACACGGTTAATTGGTAGTGCAGCAAATACTCAAAATGTCCACCTTGACTATCCAAACAACATTTTAAATCACTTATTAATTAATCAAACAAATCTAATAAAACAAACAAATCATTTCGAACGGTGTTCTATCGATGAAACCGATTTCTGAACTGAGTAATTCCACATTCTAACGTGAAAGAAAAAACATCAAATTTTTTTGTTAGACTTGTAGTAAATAGCGGAGCAGAGTTGTCAAGTTTCAATATCTGTTTATGTTGCTTTTAAAAAATATTCATTTTTTTGGTTTAAATTAATGTTGAAGTGCAATTAGACGATTAAGTAATGAACTCATAATAAAATAGTAAGACCTATGTTGTAATAAACTTTTTTGCAAGTCATAAAACATAGAATCATCGGTTGAAGTTAGAGACTTATTTACCTAACAGCCTGTATACAACACGGCCGAGATATCCTATTAATTGATTCGCCCAGAGTTCTGCAGCCGAGGCGAATTGCCGAAAGCAATTACCTGGTTCAGCTATGACAATATTGATAGGTTTTGATGTTTCATGAGTGGGTGAGTGCTAAAAGTAGCGATTTTGCATCATTAGAAGTATAATTTATCAACTTTTATTAAAACAGATTTAATTATATTTACAGTCTCTCTAAAATCATTTATCGCAAAACCTGATTTCGCCCAACAACTGTCACGTTCGATTTTTAAAGGCAAGAAATCATTTAATATCGCCTTTATTAATTCCGAGAAACGAACAAGAGTCAGCGGCCGTAGAACGTTTTGTTTTTTTGTAATTTTTTTGACATGTAAATAAATCAGAGATTTTTAAAACAGAAACTCGATATCGCTATTCATTTTTAAACTTCAATATTAATGTTCTTCAGACAGAATTCTGATGGATGAGAAAAAGTTGGGATGCTTTAGCAGTGACGTTCATAGGCGTAACCAATTTTTTTTTCGAAGAAACAAAAAAAAATTCAGAAGTGGGGTAATTGTGAAAAAAATAATAAATACCATAAAGGGTTTAAAATATTGGGGTATTTTGAAGTGAAATTTGTCATTTAGGTCTATTACAAGAATTTATATAGCTCTGTACTATTTATAATGCTCTATACCATGTCCAACTTAAAAACAAAAGGGGTATAAACACATCAGAGAAAACATCTGCACGGCGCGTGATTACGGTCAATCGGACTGGATTTATAACAAGTGTGTTATAAGGATTCACTTTTAAATAGGATTTTCACACGGATAGAGGATAGCGTTTAAATTTTCTGAGATTTTTCTGTCTTTCTATATCTTTATCCGTTCAAAAGATATTAGCAATAGAAGTGGTCACATACGAGGGTTGTTCAAATAGTTTTTTAGTTTTCTGAAAACTTCGATAGGAAATTGATGAATCTTTTACTCTAGAATGTTCGAAAGGCATGAGATTCGTGCCCAAAAACCTTTAAAAAGCAAATATCTCGGAAACATTATGAGGAATCTTAAAATGGGTCCTGCATCAATATTCTTTGCTATTTTCTCTTATTTTAAAAAGTTTCACATGATGCATAATGTTTCATAAAGACTTTACGAATCAAAATATCAAAAAAACTCCCTCTTTTCTGATGAAACTTTTTACCTAAGCAATACAATCCATCGTTTTCTTGACATGCGCAAACAAAGATGGTCGCGTGACGTCACACTTCGGGCCTTCATTGGCCCATTGCTGGCTGGATTATACATCATTATGCCGATGTAGCTTTGTCGTGGCCAGCATTGGGCCATAAGACATCCAGAGATTCGTTGTTTGGTGGGTTACTTCAAGTTTAAAAATTTAAATTTTATCAGAAAAGCTTGCTAAAAACTCTCGATTATAAACGATAAAATTTGTAAGATTTTTCACACGCTTACAAAATAAGTTTCAGTTTCAAGCCGTAAATAAACTTGCAGCTTGCAGGAAGTGTTTGTAAGTTCTAATATTTAGTGGGTGTGTACTAGACCAGCCACGTTGTCTCCACGTGCAAGTTTGTTTACACTAGTTTCCTTTAGGATGGACAAACTATAGTGTGTTCCCTCTTTTAGGATTTAATTGTACATGTCATTCAACAGTTTCCATTTATAATTTTATGCCTTTTGACACCCTGTATAAATATTTCAATTAATCCACATATGCAGGTATATACATAAATCTGAATGGATGGTATTTCCTCCATTTTAATCCCCTTGGAGACGGCTATATAGCGACGTCTTCGAAAAGAGTCTGCGGATAAAAAAAATATGAACTGATATATTTGAACGATAGGGTGTACGTCCCGCAGGAGGCGTACGCAAGAGTTTACGGAATTTTTGATGTATTTTCGACGGTGGTTTGGAGAGATTAATTGAATGTGACATGTCGAACCTAATGAAGATTTATAGAGAAATGTTCGATGTGACGAATATTATTTTATCGATAAATTTTCACTTTCGCCGCATGGTTTTCCGCCTTCTTCGCTGGAGCGAAAACGCTAACATTTAAAATGAAAAAAGGTTAAATTCCGGTGCTCCTAGATTCCGAGATTACCGAAGAAAATTAAAATTTATTAACGCTGAATCGATATGAGATTATAATTAAGATATTTTACTTTACGGCCACTGATTATGTTCAAAAAAACGACTCAGAGTGTTTTACTGGATTGGTGGGACAATATACTTTTACAACTAGCTGCACCTGTTTTATGTTTTTCCCACAACTGTCGGTACAGATTTCACTTCACAGATTTCTGTACCCAAATGATTATTTAAACCGGACTAAATCAGTTATTTAGTGATTCTAAAAGCGGATCATAGTAAAAAAAATGTATTTTCTATATTCGAAACTATCGTTTTTACCATTGGAGTTACGCCGCTGCGTACGAAGTCGACCAAATTTTTTTGTTACTGTTCTAAATGTTGTTATCTTCATTACATTTTTTTCACGGCGTAAAAATTGGCGACTTCGCGAACAAAAATAAGATACTTTTAACGTAGATTTCCATTCCGATAATTATAGATAAGACCATACAGGCATTTTTTTTATTTTTTCGAATAAAAGAAACTTATTAAACCATTTTTAGATGATGGCGGCGAAACTGGATGCCGAAGAAAGCGGGATTTTTTTCAATTTACCTAACTTTTAAAAGTAATTCAGCATCAGTTATGGAAATATAACCACAGAGTTACACCATCTAACAAGAGGAGAAAGGAAGCTGTCTTCCTGATAACACATTTGTACGCGCATGCGCGATTTAACTTGTTCAACTGTCAATGTCAATAATCATTTCCGTTATGCCGATTGTCGCGGTAATGCCGTTTTGCGGGTAATAGACTGGCATTTGCCGAAAATGAGGAATGCTGCCAGGAAATATCTGAACTAAAGATCCTTGAATAAAAGTGTATATTCAATTCAAAATCATCATCTCCTCAATACATCCTACAGCAGTGCCATTTTGCTGTCCCGGATTGGTCAAAAATTAAAGCAGTTACCTCGAGCCAAATATTAATCAGTGTTTGCCCTCCCCCTCTACCCCAAATTAAACTAGCGACTTGAAATTTGGACACAATGCTTGGATCATGATTATATATCGGAAGAAAAACGCGAACATGGCTCTAGGTGTGTTCTTGCCGCGGCGAAGATCCCTATACTTTCAAATCGCAATATCTCGAGAACCGCTAGACCGATTTAGACGGGTTGAAATTTCGAAAAGAGTGAGTTTTTTCTCGCCAGATCTCTACTAAACGGGGAGGTATATTCAACACTAGTATTTTTCTCAGTGTAGTTCGATTTGTAAGAATTTGAATCAATACATGTTACTTTTCTTAGTGTTCTCAAATTGTTTATGTTTCTGTGACGTATTTCCTCTCAATATTGTGTCTATCCAACATCAAAGGAGCCGATCAAGCTTTCGCCTCTTGTTAGATTGTGTCTGACTTTGCCCCTTTGTTTCTGTTAGATGTAACGCTAAAAACTCCCTAATACTGTCAAATAATATATTGGCAACAATGAATGTTGACATTAAATTTAAATGTCTGTCATTTTTCGTTTTCATAAAGTACTGAGAAAGTTAAAAGCGAAGTGGATGGCCTAGTTTTAGTAATTGTAAATAAAAAATCTACTCCATATTTCTAGAAAACGTTCCTAAACATCGACTATTTTTAGGTATTTAATTATATTTGCTATTTAAAATACAATTTGGTTTGATTTTCTGTGAACAAAACACTTACCTGAATTGACATAATTTTCATTAACATTTACACCCTAAATTGAATACAAACATAAAAACCATTTATAAAAACATATAAAATTTATTTTAGATATATTACACATTATATTTTAACCTGCTAATGGATTAGCATGTATAGTAACACTATTTATTCGTACATCAGTCAAAGGTTTGTAGCTTTTTGGATTAACCTGTAATTTTTCAAATTCATCCAATGTTTCTAATCCATCAATGATCCTAAAATAAAACTTTTTTTATAAAAAACTAAAAAAATGTCTGTTAATCAAGCTTACCTTCCAAAAATCGTGTACTTTAAATCTAAATGTGGTTGCGCAGCATAGGTAATAAAAAACTGGCTACCATTTGTATTAGGTCCATTACTTGCCATAGATAAAGTACCTCTACCATTGTGCTGAAAACAAAAAGGAATTTTTGTTTTCATCGGGTTAACCATAATTATTCGAACTTACTTTTAACTGTTCCTTAAATTCGTCTTCAAATTTCTTACCCCAAATCGATGTTCCACCTTTACCTGTGCCTGTGGGGTCTCCGGTTTGTACAATGAAACCCTTAATGTTCCTATGAAAAAGACAACCAGTGTAATAATCACTAGCACATAGGGCTAAGAAATTTTCACAAGCTTTCGGGCACGGTTCACAGAATAACTCTATCTTCATGTTGCCCAAATCGGTGTGTAAAGTTACAGACTGAAAAAATAATGTTGATTAGTTTAATTTAAAGTATAAAACAGAAAAATTCAATATTTACCATTGCGTCAATAAATTTAAAAAATAATATAGGTTATGTTTCAATCAAAGTAATACCAATGTAACAAACGTAATTTTTTATCCTTTTACTGGTTGAGTATTTACGTCATTTTTTTATTTTAATTGTAAATAAATAAGTGAACAATGCAAAATATTTACATCTATGTTAGAATAATACAAATATATAAAATAGCAGAAAAAAACTGATATCTAATCATTCCTATCAATCCAGTTGTGTTTATTCTACTCGGTATATTTTGTTGGTACCCTTGCTTCGTAATGTGTTTTGCCTATCTTTCATAACACAGTGGTTTGGTTTTAAGTTTAGCGTGTAATCTGTAATGTGTTTGATCAAAAACTTTCTATTTAACATATTTTTTGTTCGATAATTCTCATAATGTTTAAAAGCCTTAATTTTTCATTTGACGCTAACACCAATTAGATGTTTCTTTAAAAAAACGTGTATACAAGCCTTAAAATTACATAACCTCCAAGTATGGGTCCAATTAATAACAGTTCGAGAAAAGTGATTACATCAAAAAAATCTATTAAAATAGTTGCTAGGAACACGAGAAATGAGGAACTAGGTAGTAAACGTCAATTACAGCTACGTAACAGATGTATAGATTTAATTGATCCTCAAATTAACAAATTTAGGAAGTCCCGTTCCCGTAAATCCTGCCGAAATCTCTCCCCTGTACCCGATAAAAATCCAAGTAAAGTTATCACTTATAATTATAACAACGTTTATTAAGTTTTCTTTGTTATTAACAACTTACAGTTCCAATATGGAACATTTAAAAACCTTATCCATTAAATCCAGTTCTACCCTATCCCTAAATAATTATAAAGGTGATAGTTTCGTTAATTATTGCAATCAAAGAGCTAATTTTTGTATATCTAGGTTTACATTCATCTAGAGTTTCTAGAAAGCGAAGGTGAACTCCCATTATAATTTGAATGTATTTAAAAAGAAATATAGGGTGGCCCATAATCTGACAACGAAAACTAAAATTTAGTTATATAACACAATAATTTTGTAGGGCTTCAAGATGAAAATTTAGATTATGAGGCTGATAGTGATAGGTCTACTGTTAGAAGTGAAAATCTTACAAACAAATCTCATATAAGGTCAGTATATTATTTTATTTATTCTTGCTTGATTTTTATGCTGTTTAAATGTACCAAATCGCACCGTTTACCCATACCTTGCATAGAAAAGTACACAACATCCCTACTGCGCATATCTGGGAATATTGACACATGACAAATACATTGTTGACAGATGTCAGATGATAAATACGTTGTTAGATGTCAGATGACAAATACGTTGTTAACAGATGTCAGATGACAAATATGTTGACAGATTTTTAAATTTAAATGATTATTTTAAAATTAATACACTGTTAATTTTTTTTACCATGAAATTCAACAAAATAATTGGTATATCAGTAAACAACTGCCTATTTATTAGATAAAACGCATCAATAACTAAGTTTTTATCAGAGTTTTCACATTCCTGCTAATATTAACATTCAAATAGTTATCTATTAACCACAAAAATGTTTTTGTACTTTTGCATATCACTCTGGGTCCTTCATTTGAAAATATCTAGAAAAGGACTTCACAATATAAAAAACACATTCCTATTTATTTTACTATCAACAATTATAATTTGAATAATTTCTGGTTTTCAGAAATAATTTTTCCAATGGGTTCGATAATATTTTAAACTCATCTTATGACTCTACTGCAACCGAAGATTCAGTATCTCATAGAAGGTGAGGATTTATCTGATACATAAATACAGTTTGAATTTTGGGGATTCAGTAGCTACCAAGTATAGCTTTCATTTTGACTGAATTTGGGTATCAAAAACTGCGTTAGAGACTTAAAAAAAAGCTGATGGTGATCCCCAAAAGACAAAACGTCGTAAAGTAAATTTTATTTTGAAAGGTTTTGGGAAAAAGCTCTTATAGAAAAAAAAAATAAAATTATTTTTATATCTTTAAAATTTTGTTGGAATATTTAAAAGCTATAAATAAGTTTTAGACAGGGGACGAAACGATTTTAAATAAACGAATTCATGGAAAATTCTTAGCAGTATGGGGTCGGAAAATTTGGGGAAATTATATGTAAATTAAAAAAAATCAATTGGACAAATTAAAAGTTCTGGAAGGGGGTGGGGGTAGATAAATAAACAATTTGAGGGTGAGATATTGGTTTTTTCGATTTGTGACTGAAATATGCATCCTATTGAAAAAAATTTAATGTAAAAGTTGTAGATAATTAAAAAATGCAAAACTTTTGTATTAATTATTTTTCAATATAATCCCAAAATTATCGAGAAAAATGATAAAACTCGTCTTTTTTTCGTTTTTAATTTTTATCTCCCACAAAAAGAATTTTTTTTATAAAAATTGGTGAAAACGTTCTTCTTTGTGTTTAAAATAAGCTGTAATTTTTTCAATGCAAAATATTTATTTTTAGATTTTGTACCAATTTAAATTAAAAAAAAGCCTAGTGTAAACATTCATATTTCATATTATTTGATAAGTATACTTTTGTAAACACTCCATTATTATTTAGGGTTATAGACCAATAAATCATATTCATAGAGTCCCAATAAAAAATAGTCTAGATTAATTGAAAAATCGATTATGAAAATGTCGTTTTTTGGTTTTCTGCATTTTTAACGATATTTGTCTATACGAACCATATATTTTTTTCATACCATCTTAAAGTCAAGGTTTCAACGAAGAAAATGCTCACTGATAAAGTAAAAAAATTGAGAATTTGTTGGTGAACTTTTTGGATTGAAAATTAGGCTTTTTTTTTAATTTAAATTCGTATAAAATCGAAAAATAAATATTTTGCTTTGAAAAAAATACAGCTTATTTAAAACACAAAGAAGAACGTTTTCACCGAGTTTCATAAAAAAAAATATTATTTTTGCGGGAGATAAAAATTCAAAACGAAAAAAACTGTTTTTATCGTTTTCTCGATAATTTTGAGGTTATGTTGAAAAATAATCAATCAAACTTTTTTCGATAGGATGCATATTTAAGCCACAAATCGTAAAAAACCAATATCCAACCCTCAAATTGTATACCACCCCCCCCCCCATCCTGAACTTATAATTTACCATAAATCTTCCGACCATCCACACACTGCTAAGAATTTTTTTTTGTTTCAAAAATGATTGCCCCTGGTCCAATTGTCGACCATTAATCTAAGAATTTTTTCCCATTTAACTGATTTTGTATCTACATACAGGGTGAGTCACGGTAAACGCGACGGTCCATTGTGACTCACCCTGTATAACGATTACAACTTCCTGTGTCGAAAATTTAAATCCAGACACCCTATACGTACGAAATCATTTTAGCGACATGCTTCCTTATTACCCACATATGGATAAGGCCGAAGATGGTAGGCAAAACGATTATCTTAGTTATACACCAGAATTACTGCCCAATAAAATCTTACTGGACAGTTCAAGCTCTAGTGGGTACAGCGACAATTCTCATAAAGATGATATGGACGAAGGTGAGTAAGAATTTTTTTTTTTGGCTTTATGTTCGAGTCCATGCAGCCAGAAACAAATTAAGGATTGTTTTCGAACTTTTTGAGTTTTCAAGACTATTAGTATTGCTCTTTCTATTATAATTAAACTAGAAAACTTTGATAATTCAGTTCTTGTTATAGCTGGCAGAAAAATTTCATTCAACAGGGTCCTATTTTTGTATTTATTTTTTTTTAATTTTTTATTTTTAATTTTAATTTTTTTTAATTGTTTAAAAAAAAAATTATTTTTTTTAATTTTTTTTTATTTTAATTTTATATTTTTAATTTTTTTTAATTGTTGAAAAAAAAATTTTAAATTATTTTTTAAATTTTTTTTATTCCTTTTTATTGTTTTTAATTGTTTTAAAAAAATTTTTTTATTCTTTTAATCTTTTAATTTTTAATTTTTTTTTTCTTTTTTAATTTTTTAAAATTTTTTTTTTATTTTTTTTATATTTTTTTTTTAATTTTTTTTTGTTTTGAAAAAAAATTTTAAATTATTTTTTAAATTTTTTTTATTTTTTTAATCTTTTTATTTTTATTTTTTTTTTAATTTTATTATTTTTTTATTTTTTTTATTTTTTTTTTAATTTTTATTTTTTTATTTTTAATTTTTTTTTATATATTGTAACACTGTAAACTTTGAAATTGCGATAGTCCGTCCAACGTGGTTATATATTTTTTAACAGACGATCTTAACAGCGGTTCCGAAGAGTACGACATAACGAACGAAGACGAAAATAGGCTTCTCGACTCCGACGGTGAAACTTCTCTTATAGAAAGCGGAACTTGCGAACCTCAACCCGAAGATGTACGATCCCAAAGTTCGAGTAAAGGAAAAAATCAAAGCGAAGAAGTAGAAAACGGTGATTTGGAAAATATTCAACCCGTGTTTAAAGATTCTAAAATTATCATGAAAGGAAAAAATATAGTTATAAATGCTCCAAGCACACATGTTCCTACAAATACCAGGAGGAGTAAATACAGACGTTGGGACGGTCATTATCATCCTTATAAAAATAATGTTATGTTATTTTTGAACGATATTGGATATGATCCACTACCGGATTGTACGTTTGATCAGTACAGTGAATGTAGTTCCGATATCGGTGATAGAGCGAGTTTGATTCTCAGAAGTAGCGAAACAATTAAACCTTCTACTAGTTTTATGGTTACTGTTGGTCTTAATCAAGAAAGAAAATGCGAGCAAGTCAATAAATTTGCACAACCGTAAGTAAAATCAACTTTTTTCTATATTTCAACTGTTAATATACTTGGCCACTAGGATCAACAAAACTGTGACGGAGTTTATGTTGAATTTTCAACAGTAAAGATTTTTGACATTCTTTGTGACATCATTACTCTAAATCTGACAGCTGTAGGTCTTCAATTTTTGGAAGATGTGTTAAGAAATGATGTAGAAACGTTTTGTTGAAGACCGCTTTTTAATATCTCTATTGGTTTTGATAGGAGGAGGTGATAAAGTCGATATTTAGTTTTTCGTCATCCAAACACTTCCGTCTTTGTAACCTCATTACTCTAAATCTGACAGCTGTAGTAGATCTTCAATTTTTGGAAGATGTGTTAAGAAATGATGTAGAAACGTTTTTAGATGTGCTACCATCTATGGTAAGAAGAGAGTATTGACATTAAATTTTGACTGAATCTAGTCAAGATGTCACTCTCTTCTTTTTTATCCCTTTCAGAGATTAATACAAAGTGAGTAAACCAGTAAGGAATTTTAATTTATTAGATTCGACATCCTAAGACCGGTTTCTGCCTTTCGGCTTCATCAGTTAGGCTTTTCGAATCCAATAAATAAAAATTCCAAACTCGTACAAGTCAATAGCTATATCCGCTACAAGATAACATTTTTAGATGTGCTACCATCTATGGTAAGAAGAGAGTATTGACATTAAATTTTGACTGAATCTAGTCAAGATGTCACTCTCTTCTTTTTTATCCCTTTCAGAGATTAATACAAAGTGAGTAAACCAGTAAGGAATTTTAATTTATTAGATTCGACATCCTAAGACCGGTTTCTGCCTTTCGGCTTCATCAGTTAGGCTTTTCGAATCCAATAAATAAAAATTCCAAACTCGTACAAGTCAATAGCTATATCCGCTACAAGATAACATTTTTAGATGTGCTACCATCTATGGTAAGAAGAGAGTATTGACATTAAATTTTGACTGAATCTAGTCAAGATGTCACTCTCTTCTTTTTTATCCCTTTCAGAGATTAATACAAAGTGAGTAAACCAGTAAGGAATTTTAATTTATTAGATTCGACATCCTAAGACCGGTTTCTGCCTTTCGGCTTCATCAGTTAGGCTTTTCGAATCCAATAAATAAAAATTCCAAACTCGTACAAGTCAATAGCTATATCCGCTACAAGATAACATTTTTAGATGTGCTACCATCTATGGTAAGAAGAGAGTATTGACATTAAATTTTGACTGAATCTAGTCAAGATGTCACTCTCTTCTTTTTTATCCCTTTCAGAGATTAATACAAAGTGAGTAAACCAGTAAGGAATTTTAATTTATTAGATTCGACATCCTAAGACCGGTTTCTACCTTTCGGCTTCATCAGTTAGGCTTTTCGAATCCAATAAATAAAAATTCCAAACTCGTACAAGTCAATAGCTATATCCGCTACAAGATAACATTTTTAGATGTGCTACCATCTATGGTAAGAAGAGAGTATTGACATTAAATTTTGACTGAATCTAGTCAAGATGTCACTCTCTTCTTTTTTATCCCTTTCAGAGATTAATACAAAGTGAGTAAACCAGTAAGGAATTTTAATTTATTAGATTCGACATCCTAAGACCGGTTTCTGCCTTTCGGCTTCATCAGTTAGGCTTTTCGAATCCAATAAATAAAAATTCCAAACTCGTACAAGTCAATAGCTATATCCGCTACAAGATAACATTTTTAGATGTGCTACCATCTATGGTAAGAAGAGAGTATTGACATTAAATTTTGACTGAATCTAGTCAAGATGTCACTCTCTTCTTTTTTATCCCTTTCAGAGATTAATACAAAGTGAGTAAACCAGTAAGGAATTTTAATTTATTAGATTCGACATCCTAAGACCGGTTTCTGCCTTTCGGCTTCATCAGTTAGGCTTTTCGAATCCAATAAATAAAAATTCCAAACTCGTACAAGTCAATAGCTATATCCGCTACAAGATAACATTTTTAGATGTGCTACCATCTATGGTAAGAAGAGAGTATTGACATTAAATTTTGACTGAATCTAGTCAAGATGTCACTCTCTTCTTTTTTATCCCTTTCAGAGATTAATACAAAGTGAGTAAACCAGTAAGGAATTTTAATTTATTAGATTCGACATCCTAAGACCGGTTTCTACCTTTCGGCTTCATCAGTTAGGCTTTTCGAATCCAATAAATAAAAATTCCAAACTCGTACAAGTCAATAGCTATATCCGCTACAAGATAACATTTTTAGATGTGCTACCATCTATGGTAAGAAGAGAGTATTGACATTAAATTTTGACTGAATCTAGTCAAGATGTCACTCTCTTCTTTTTTATCCCTTTCAGAGATTAATACAAAGTGAGTAAACCAGTAAGGAATTTTAATTTATTAGATTCGACATCCTAAGACCGGTTTCTGCCTTTCGGTTTGGAATTTTTATTTATTGGATTCGAAAAGCCTAACTGATGAAGCCGAAAGGCAGAAACCGGTCTTAGGATGTCGAATCTAATAAATTAAAATTCCTTACTGGTTTACTCACTTTGTATTAATCTCTGAAAGGGATAAAAAAGAAGAGAGTGACATCTTGACTAGATTCAGTCAAAATTTAATGTCAATACTCTCTTCTTACCATAGATGGTAGCACATCTAAAAATGTTATCTTGTAGCGGATATAGCTATTGACTTGTACGAGTTTGGAATTTTTATTTATTGGATTCGAAAAGCCTAACTGATGAAGCCGAAAGGTAGAAACCGGTCTTAGGATGTCGAATCTAATAAATTAAAATTCCTTACTGGTTTACTCACTTTGTATTAATCTCTGAAAGGGATAAAAAAGAAGAGAGTGACATCTTGACTAGATTCAGTCAAAATTTAATGTCAATACTCTCTTCTTACCATAGATGGTAGCACATCTAAAAATGTTATCTTGTAGCGGATATAGCTATTGACTTGTACGAGTTTGGAATTTTTATTTATTGGATTCGAAAAGCCTAACTGATGAAGCCGAAAGGCAGAAACCGGTCTTAGGATGTCGAATCTAATAAATTAAAATTCCTTACTGGTTTACTCACTTTGTATTAATCTCTGAAAGGGATAAAAAAGAAGAGAGTGACATCTTGACTAGATTCAGTCAAAATTTAATGTCAATACTCTCTTCTTACCATAGATGGTAGCACATCTAAAAATGTTATCTTGTAGCGGATATAGCTATTGACTTGTACGAGTTTGGAATTTTTATTTATTGGATTCGAAAAGCCTAACTGATGAAGCCGAAAGGCAGAAACCGGTCTTAGGATGTCGAATCTAATAAATTAAAATTCCTTACTGGTTTACTCTAGAAACGTTTTGTTGAAGACCGCTTTTTAATATCTCTATTGGTTTTGATAGGAGGAGGTGATAAAGTCGATATTTTCTTTTTCGTCATTCTAACATTCCGATCTTTGTGACATGATTACTCTAACACTTACAGCTGTAGATCTTCAGTTTTTTGAAGATGTGTTAAGAAATGATGTAGAAACGTTTTGTTGAAGACCGATTTTTAATATCTCTATTGGTTTTGATAGGAAGGGGTGATAAAGTCGATATTTAGTTTTTCGTCATTCTAACATTCCCATATTTGTGACATCATTACTCTAAATCTGACATCTGCAGATCTTCAATTTTTGGAAGATGTGTTAAGAAATGATGTAGAACCGTTTTGTTGAAGACCGCTTTTTAATATCTCTATTGGTTTTGATTGGAGGAGTTGATAAATTCGATATTTAATTCAACACACGTCTTTGCTTCATTTCTGTCAAACTGGCAGCAGCAGATCTTCAGATTTTTTAAGAAATGATGTAGAGAAACGTTTTGTTGAAGACAGCTTTTTAATATCTGTATTGGTATTATTTATTTATCTTGCCTGTGACAGCGTTTATATTGAATTTTCAACAGTAAATATTTTTATATTGTAAACTTGGCCATTACAAACAGCAAAACTCGCAAGGGGTAGGATGTCAAGCGATCCCCAATTCGCCAAATTTTGTAGGACGTATTCAAAAGGTTTGACGATTATCGAATACCTATTTGAACTTTTGCATGGGTATAAACTATTGCTGGTAGTGTATTACCATGGATGTCTGATGTCTGTAAACTGTATTATTTATCATTGAAAAGGACAAGGTTTTTTCTTTTTATACCTACTGTCAAATCGTTGTCTGATCTTGCAACAAAATCTGTAAAATTGTTTTACTGCTTTCCTAGTGAATTGTACCACTTTTAAATTGAATTGTTTTGAAAACTTGACCGCGCCCTGGTGGTTTAAAATTTTTATGAACTTTGAACTGATTTGTTGTCCGTAATAAAATAATTTATCTGAAATAGTTCAAACGATGTTTGATTTCATTTGTTACTTAAGTTAATTGCTAACTTAGTATTTTTCTTACGGTCATTGTTAGTGAACCAGTCTGGCAAATGTTGCTCCAATTTATTTAAAATTAACTTAAATTAGCAGGCGGTTAGAATTATTTATTTATATATAATTATGATTATACAGTGCCATCATTTTTAGCTTCATAAATGGTCAATCACGTGATTTTGAAAACGTCAATTTTGACATTTACAAAACGTCACGTTATTGACCATGTGCACGATATTTGTTATCATTTTTAAACCGAAAAATGATGGCAAAGTCATAATTTATCTCCAGCAATTAAAAAAAATCCCATATTATATAAACACATGACTTTTCACCGCCGAATCTTAAATCTTTTTGCCGGGTTTTTTTTTTTCAAGACTCCAAAAGAAGTACCAGAGATATTATTTGGAAAAACCATTGTTTTTGAGAATTGAAAATCTGTTTTTAATTCTTAAAAACTGCAAGAAACCATTAAGCGATTTTTCTAATAATTTTTATTAGTGTTCGAAATCGAACATCTACGCCCCTGATAAATAAAGGGAATAAAAATATTCAAATAAAATAAATATAGCGCGCCCATGTGTTCTTGGCCTTGTATCAAAGCGCTGTCAATCAGCCACACTAAAAACTTCGTTATTATATCATACCTATCAGACCGACTTTACCTTTATATCTATTCAAGTTCGTCTTGTAATATTATAAAATTTGATGAAAAAACTAACAAAATCAAGAGCATCCCACTTTACTCCATTAACTCAACAATAAATAGTTTAGTTTAGTGAAATAAATGATTTGATGTGGACTCATGTAACAATGTAGGTCATTAATATAAATTATGAATACAAGCGGCCCCAAGACTGAGCCTTGAGGTACACCAAATCTAATTCTACTCCAACTTGAAGTAGAATTGAAATATGAGACTGACTGATATCGATTGTCAATATAAGATTGAATGAGTTTCAAAACAGGGCCCCTAATCCCATAGTACGATATCTTTTGCAGCTGTATGTCATGGAAAACACAGTCGAAGGCCTTTGACAGGTCGTCTATGTATTTCTTAGATAAAGTTTATTTCTATTTTATTTAATAATAAAACAGGTTATATTAATTGTCTTTACCGTCAGCTGTCAGCCAAGGTTGGCTGTAGAATTCAGTCCCGCTTCTTCTGTCTTAACCAGGTACGTTCGACCGCTACTCGTATCAACGGAACCCATCTCCGGGGGTACCAACTTTCTGGCATTGTGGTATTCTTTTTGAGTGGTGACGTGTCAGGTCTTTGTCGTGCCGTTGATGTGAGGTATCTATTTCGGCTGGTAAATTTTGGAAATTTATGACCGTGATGTGTAGAGAAATTTGCCAAATAGTTTGGGTATCCCCCTTCCTTTGTAAACCACTTCCATCATAAACCCCAACCTTTCTTCACACATTCGTCACCAACCCACTACCCAATCCTGATTGTTCAATCCCTACAGAATGCAGCTTCATTCTACAATTAAAACGCCCGTTGTTGCCTATTGAACCATAACGCTTATTTGTAGTATCGTACGTAAACTTTTTGTAAGTGAAATGGATGAAGCAGTCGTTCCGCTTGTTTTCAGTTTCAAAGTACCCCTACCGCCTATTAAAAGGCCACCATCTAGGCCCAAGAGACCGGGAAGCAGTACTTCGAATACAAACACTAGTCCTTCGAGTTCCTTAACTGATTTCTCGGAAAATATCATGAGGGAAAATTACATAGCACAAAGCGAAGCAAGACGAAAGAAATTGATCGAATCTCCCAAAGAAGATGACGTTATTTCTATAGTCGCGTAAGTGTATTTACGAGGTGGTATTGGGTAGATTTTGAGATTGTTTTTTTGTTTTTAATTTAGTTCTTCGATTGGTCAGTTGGATAACGTTGAGCAAGATTTAGCGGATTTCACTAACGAAGAAATACAATGGTCGAACATCAGCAATTTGCCTGAACCTCTCAATAACCGATCATTCATTGAAGATTGGGTGTCGTCTCAGCATATCATGTCTCGACCTGTAGATTCGGTTCCGAAACAGGAGCCGTTGGAAGAGAACAATAACCCCAACAGAATTATTGGTAAATAATCTTTACTTCCAAGACTTCATACGTTATTTAAAATATTTTTATTTTTTCAGGATCGCAGTTGAACTTCAAAGATGTGAATCCATTTTTTTATGGATTATGTTATTGTTATTACTTTAATGAAAGCTGCCACTTTATAAGTTGCAGAAAATTACATGTCGTTAGACAAGCGAGGTTCATCGAAAAATGCAAGAATATGAGCACAAATGACTTGCAGAGTATTTACAACTTCACTTTGCGCTTTCGTAAGTCTTCATTTTTATAAAACGTGTCATTTGAAAAGGACTAACCTGAAATGAATCTATTTTTTTTCTTGTACTTTTGGCAGCTGTAGATCTTCAATTTTCGGAAGATGTGTTAAGAAATGATGTAGAAACGTTTTGTTGAAGACTGCTTTTTAATATCTGTATTGGTATTATTTATTTATTTTGCCTGTGACCGCGTTTATGTTGAATTTTCAACAATAAAGATTTTTGACATTCTAACATTCCCGTCATTGTGACTTCATTTCTGTTAAACTGACAGCTGTAGATCTTCAGTTTTTTGAAGATGTGCTAAGAAATGATGTAGAAACGTTTTGTTGAATACCGCTTTTTAATATCTGTATTGGTTTTGATAGGAGGAGGCGACAAAGTCGAAATTTAGTTTTTCGTCATTCTATCATTGCCGTCTTTGTGACATCATTACTCTAAATCTGACAGCTATAGATCTTCAATTTTTTGAAGATGTGTTAAGAAATTATGTAGAAACGTTTTGTTGAAGACCGCTTTTTAATATCTGTAGTGGTTTTGATAGGAGAAGGCGACAAAGTCGAAATTTAGTTTTTCGTCATTCTATCATTGCCGTCTTTGTGACATCATTACTCTAAATCTGACAGCTGTAGATCTTCAATTGTTGGAAGATGTGTTAAGAAATGATGTAGAAACGATTTGTTGAAGACCGATTTTTAATATCTATTGGTTTTGATAGGAGGAGGTGATAAAGTCGATATTTTCTTTTTCGTCATTCTAACATTCACATCTTTGTGACATCATTACTCTAAAACTGACAGCTGTAGATCTTTAGTTTTTTGAAGAAATGTTAAGAAATGCTGTAGAAACGATTTGCTGAAGACCGATTTTTAATATCTTTATTGGTTTTGATAGGAGGAGGTGATAAAGTCGATATTTAGTTTTTCATCATTCTGTCATTCCCGTCTTTGTTACTTCATTTCTCTCAAACTGACAACTGTAGATCTTCAATTTTTGGAAGATGTGTTAAGAAATGATGTAGAAACGTTTTGTTGAAGACCGCTTTTGAATATCTGTATTGGTTTTGATAGGAGGAGGCGACAAAGTCGAAATTTAGTTTTTCGTCATTTTATCATTGCCGTCTTTGTGACATCATTACTCTAAATCTGACAGCTCTAGATCTTCACTTTTTGGAAGTTGTTTTAAGAAATGATGTAGAAACGTTTTTTTGAAGACCGCTTTTTAATATCTGTAGTGGTTTTGATAGGAGGAGGCAACAAAGTCGAGATTTAGTTTTTCGTTATTCTATCATTGCCGTCTTTGTGACATCATTACTCTAAATCTGACAGCTGTAGATCTTTAATTTTTGGAAGATGTGTTAAGAAATGATGTAGAAACGTTTTGTTGAAGACCGATTTTTAATATCTTTATTGGTTTTGATAGGAGGAGGTGATAAAGTCGATATTTAGTTTTTCATCATTCTGTCATTCCCGTCGTTGTGACTTCATTTCTCTCAAACTGACAGCTGTAGATCTTCAGATTTTTGAAGAAATGATGTAGACACGTTTTGTTGAAGAACGATTTTTAATATCTGTACTGATTTTGATAGGAGAAGGCGACAAAGTCGAAATTTAGTTTTTCGTCATTCTATCATTGCCGTCTTTGTGACATCATTACTCTAAACCTGACAGCTGTAGATCTTCAATTTTTGGAAGATGTGTTAAGAAATTATGTAGAAACGTTTTGTTGAAAACCGCTTTTTAATATCTGTATTGGTTTTGATAGGAGAAGGCAACAAAGTCGAGATTTAGTTTTTCGTCATTCTATCATTGCCGTCTTTGTGACATCATTACTCTAAATCTGACAGCTGTAGATCTTCAATTTTTGGAAGATGTCTTAAGAAATGATGTAGAAACGATTTCTTGAAGACCGATTTTTAATATCTTTATTGGTTTTGATAGGAGGAGGTGATAAAGTCGATATTTAGTTTTTCATCATTCTGTCATTCCCGTCTTTGTGACTTCATTTCTCTCAAACTGACAGCTGTAGATCTTCAGATTTTTGAAGAAATGATGTAGACACGTTTTGTTGAAGAACGATTTTTAATATTTGTATTGATTTTGATAGGAGAAGGCGACAAAGTCGAAATTTAGTTTTTCGTCATTCTATCATTGCCGTCTTTGTGACATCATTACTCTAAATCTGACAGCTGTAGATCTTCAATTTTTGGAAGATGTGTTAAGAAATGATGTAGAAACGTTTTGTTGAAGACCGCTTTTTAATATCTGTATTGGTTTTGATAGGAGAAGGCAACAAAGTCGAGATTTAGTTTTTCGTTATTCTATCATTGCCGTCTTTGTGACATCATTACTCTAAATCTGACAGCTGTAGATCTTCAATTTTTGGAAGATGTGTTAAGAAATGATGTAGAACCGTTTTGTTGAAGACCGCTTTTTAATATCTGTATTGGTTTTGATAGGAGGAGGCGACAAAGTCGAAATTTAGTTTTTCGTTATTCTATCATTGCCGTCTTTGTGACATCATTACTCTAAATCTGACAGCTGCAGATCTTCAATTTTTGGAAGATGGGTTAAGAAATGATGTAGAAACGTTTTGTTGAAGAGCGATTTTTAATATCTGTATTGGTTTTGATAAGAAGAGGTGATAAAGTTGATATTTAGTTTTTCGTCATTTTAACATTCCCATCTTTGTGAATTCATTTCTCTCAAACTGACAGCTGTAGATCTTTAGTTTTTTGAAGAAATGTTAAGAAATGACGTAGAAACGATTTGTTGAAGACCGCTTTTTAATATTTCTATTGGTTTTGATAAGAAGAGGTGATAAATTTAGTTTTTCGTCATTCTAACATTCCCGTCTTTGTAACTTCATTTCTCTCAAACTGACAGCTGTCGATCTTCAGTTTTTTGAAGAAATGTTAAGAAATGATGTAGAAACGTTTTGTTGAAGACCGCCTTTTAATATCTCTGTTGGTTTTGATAGGAGGATGCGATAAAGTCGATATTTAGTTTTTCGTCATTGTGACTTCATTTCTGTCAAACTGACAGCAGCAGATCTTCAGATTTTTTGTTGAAGACCGCTTTTTAATATCTGTATTGGTATTATTTATTTTGCCTGTGACAGCGTTTATATTGAATTTTCAACAGTAAAGATTTTTGACATTCGAACATTCCTGTCTTTGTTACGTCATTACTCTAAATCTAACAGCTGTAGAACTTCAATTTTTGGAAGATGCGTTAAGAAATGATGTAGAAACGTTTTATTGAAGACCGATTTTTAATATCTGTATTGGTTTTGATAGGAGAAGGTGACAAAGTCAAAATTTAGTTTTTCCGTTTGCCGTTACCATGTTTTGGTATGAAAGTTAACCTACCTAGATCAAAAATAAAATAGATCATTATTGAAATAGAACTTGTCTCCCTCTTCATCTAACCTGCTTTTAAGTGATAAATAAATTTTATTTTCAGATTTATTGTTTAGCGAAATGTATCCGGTATTTCTAAAAGGTTTCGCTTTCCATAAGATGCAAAAAAACCTCATAACTTGCATCGATCATTTTTTTGACTTGAAGGAAATCCTAAAAATTAGTCCCGCTATCGAAAAAGTCGTTCAAGCTCTCGAAGAAACGGGCTTAACGTATTTAGAAACCGTAGAAAAAATTTCGTACAGCGTCGGATTTATGAGACATCCCGAGTTAGGTAAGTAACAAAATAAAGTGCGAAGTCCGAACCAATAAAAACCGATAATTTATTACTTAGCCGATATTCTACTGGATTTGACGACCCAAAAGCCGAAGATACACGAAAACTGGGATACGATAAAACGAATCTGTCGTGCCAAAGATTACATATCGCCGCACATAGCCGAAAGGATCATCAGCCAAGTATTGATTGGAGGACCGATTAACATGGACAGAAATCTACGCCTGGATATATACAACGTGATAATAAAAAACGAATCTACCGATCTGTCAAAAGTAAATTCGGAATTGATTAAGGCTCTTAAAACTTTCGCGCAATTCGGAAGCAACAACACCAACAACAATACGACGCTGAATAACTTGATAGATGAAAATTTGTCGAAAGAGCGGCAAATATTCGAACAATTACCCAAGCCGAACGAAGAATCTCAAAAACAAATTGATATACTGACTAGCAGCGATAACGATGAAAGATTGCAGTATTGTCCTTTCAAGGAGTCTAGGAATACTGATAGAAGGTTCGAACAACATTGTTCTCCTAGTCGTAGCTCTAGTAGAAGTTCGACGAGCTCCGGTAGATTCGCCATCGAGCAAGATGCGGATAATAATTATCAGTATGTACCGCAACCTGTCTGCGCGGCTGTGACGTAAGTCTGATTTAATTTAATTTGTGTTGTCAGAGATTTTGACCTCGCACAAAATGTGATATCGATGAAAATTGGCACTTAAGTACTTGAAAGGGTGTAGAAAACGATAAAACAATCGTTGCTGCTCTAAAGTGTATGCTAAGTTCACAATTTCGAAAAAGAAAGCGAAAATTTGGGTTTTTCGTTATATCTCGAAAAAAAAAATAAAAATTTCGAATAACTAATGAAAGAGCGGAAAATTTTACTAAAAATTATATTATAAGTTATTTATTTTGCCTGCGGCGGCGTTTATGTTGAATTTTCAACAGTAAATATTTTTTGCATTCTAACATTCCCGGCTTTGTTACGTCATTACTCTAAATGTAACAGCTGTAGATCTTCAGTTTTTGGAAGAAATGTAAAGAAATCATGTAGAAATGTTTTGTTGAAAACCGATTTTTAATATCTGTATTGGTTTTGATAGGAGAAGGTGACAAAGTCGATTTTTAGTTTTTCGTCATTTTAACACTCCCATCTTTGTGAGTTCATTTCTCTCAAACTGATAGATGTAGATCTTCAGTTTTTTGAAGAAATGTTAAGAAATGATGTAGAAACGATTTGTTGAAGACCGCTTTTTAATATTTCTATTGGTTTTGATAAGAAGAGGTGATAAAGTTGATTTTTAGTTTTTCGTCATTTTAACACTCCCATCTTTGTGAGTTCATTTCTCTCAAACTGATAGATGTCGATCTTCAGTTTTTTGAAGAAATGTTAAGAAATGATGTAGAAACGATTTGTTGAAGACCGCTTTTTAATATTTCTATTGGTTTTGATAAGAAGAGGTGATAAAGTTGATTTTTCGTTTTTCGTCATTTTAACACTCCCATCTTTGTGAGTTCACTTCTCTCAAACTGACAGCTGTAGATCTTCAGTTTTTTGAAGAAATGTTAAGAAATGAAGTAGAAACGATTTGTTGAAGACCGCTTTTTAATATTTCTATTGGTTTTGATAAGAAGAGGTGATAAAGTTGATTTTTCGTTTTTCGTCATTTTAACACTCCCATCTTTGTGAGTTCATTTCTCTCAAACTGACAGCTGTAGATCTTCAGTTTTTTGAAGAAATGTTAAGAAATGAAGTAGAAACGATTTGTTGAAGACCGCTTTTTAATATTTCTATTGGTTTTGATAAGAAGAGGTGATAAAGTTGATTTTTCGTTTTTCGTCATTTTAACACTCCCATCTTTGTGAGTTAATTTCTCTCAAACTGACAGATGTAGATCTTCAGTTTTTTGAAGAAATGTTAAGAAATGACCTAGAAACGATTTGTCGAAGACCGCTTTTTAATATTTCTATTGGTTTTGATAAGAAGAGGTGTTAAAGTTGATTTTTAGTTTTTCGTCATTTTACCACTCCCATCTTTGAGTCTTGATTTCTCTCAAACTGACAGCTGTAGGTCTTCAGTTATTTGAAGATGTGTTAAGAAATGATGTAAAAATGGTTTGTTGACAATCGCTTTTTATTATCTGTATTGGTTTTGATAGGAGGAGGTGATAAAGTCGAAATTTAATTTTTCGTCATTTTAACACTCCCATCTTTGTGACTTCGTTTCTCTCAAACTGATAGCTGTAGATCGTCTGTTATTTGAAGATGTGTTAAGAAATGATGTAGAAACGTTTTGTTGAAGACCGCTTTTTAATATCTTTATTGGTTTTGATAGGTGGACGTGATAAAGTCGATATTTAGTTTTTCGTCATTCTAGCACTCCCGTCTTTGTCACTTCATTTCTGTCAAACTGACAGCTATAGATCTTCAGTTTTAGGAAGATGTGTTAAGAAATGATGTAGAAACGTTTTGTTGAAGACCGCTTTTTAATATCTCAATGGATCAATTTTCGATGACAAATTAGGGGAAAAATATAAAAATAGGGAAATTGGGTGGAAATTTAGGTCAAATTATACAATAAAAATCAAACGAACTAAAAATCCATAGAATGAGGCAATTTTTAATCAAATATTTATTCGAAATTTACATCAAATTCTAAAATCGAAAAAATGTATAGAAAAATGGGGGAGTTTTCTTTGCCACAACGTTTATTGTAAAATATTTTCATCTTCTTCCCCTTCTCCTTGTTTAATAAAACTGACCTGACCTGACTTTTTTGGACTTTTTTTTGACTTTTTTTACTTTTTCGACTTTTTTTTTTTCCTTTTTTTTGACTTTTTTTTTTCCTTTTTTTGACTTTTTTTATCTTTTTTTTTTGACTTTTTTTGATTCTTTTGACCATTTTTTTACAGCATTCATTCGACGCAATTTTTATTTTCAAAATAGTGTTTATTTATTTATATAAATCAATTATCAAACTATTTAGTTTTAACTTTATTAAAAAAAAATAATTTCTGATTAATATTAACACTATTTTGAAAATAAAAATTGCGTCGAATGAATGCTTTAAAAAAATGATAATTTTAAAACAGTTTTATTAAACAGAGACTGTTCATCATTTTATTTATTTTTACATCAAAAGTAAAAGTATAATGATGATAAATGTACATAGGCGGATCTAGGGGGGGAGCTGTGGGGGCTGCAGATTTAGATTTAGAGTAATGACGTAACAAAAAGCTGTACTGTTGAAAATTCAACATAAACGCCGCCACAGGCAAAATAAATAACTTATAATATAATTTTTAGTAAAATTTTCCGCTCTTTCACGTGGTGCTATTAGTTTTTCGAAATTTTAATTTTTTTGACATGTAATGAAAAAACCAAATTTTCGATTTTGTTTTCGAAATTGTGAATTTTTATCGTTTCAAGTACTTAAATGCCAAGTTTCATGCGAGCTTTTGGTCAATATCCTTCTCCGGCAACTGGGCTATGCATGTTTTGAGTTTTATTTGTAATTTTTATTCGCAGGCCAGAACAGTCCATCCCCAGTTTAGTTCCTAATTATACTCCCCTGTTATTGGTCGATACGTCTCTTCCACCTCCTCCGTTAAACGTTCCTGTTAGAAGCCAATCGTGTACAACATTACTGGATGTAAATTTGTGTCCCGAAAGACCTATTTTTGGAAAATTTAAGTACAAACAGGGTTTCGAGTTCGATGAGTTTTTACACAACCTTTTACCCGGCTGTAAAGATCAGGTAAAAAATATTTATTTAATATGAGTTTTTTTTTTGCGACGTTTTCGTTGTACGGCTCGAAGGACCAAGTGCAAAATTTTACTTACTAACGTGTATTTCTCCGCTTAGAGTAAGAGATTTGAGCTAACCTGATCTAATTTTTTGAACTACCTTGATGTGATGTGGGATCAGATGAATAGACCCTGCTGTACATGGTTAATTTACTAAACCATCTTAGTAAATAACGAAAATAAATTACATAATTCAGAAAATATGATGCGCATATGAGATGTTTTACCTTTGAGTGGTGATGAAACACTAATTAAAAAGTTGATGAAGTCAAGCCGCTTCGACCCGGTCCGAATGTTCTAGAACGAGTTGTTAACGTGGGCGAGTCGATTTTGGTTAAACGGGTGGATTTTTTGTGTCCGTCTTTGTCTCTCGCGTTGGAGAAACAAAGTTGAATTTTATTTTAAAATTATTAAATCTTCTACGTGTCTACGATGCAAAAATCCGTTAAGAACTCTGCGTGTCGTACGA
The DNA here is from genome assembly GCA_949320105.2 of Crepidodera aurea. Classification (NCBI taxonomy): domain Eukaryota; kingdom Metazoa; phylum Arthropoda; class Insecta; order Coleoptera; family Chrysomelidae; genus Crepidodera; species Crepidodera aurea. The sequence continues at coordinate 16,706,568 of OX439480.2, forward strand.
TGTTGTCAGATTGTTGTCGAACTGGGCTACGTGTCAAAATACATATATGATATGTTTACAATATTTGATACGGTGTTGTCGGTTTGAGATTATACGTTTAATTTTGTTGTTGAAAATTAAACAATGGGGAAAACCCATAGCAAACAGGTTAGCAGTTGTTTTAAGTTTATTTTGTTTTTTCGACGTTTTTTAATTGTACGGCTCGAAGGACCACGTGCAAAATTTCGCTCACTAACTAAACTAAACTAAACACTCGTGATATCTGTATATGTAACTTTTTCCTTTTTACTAATTGATTTGCCAATTTTTTTCCACCATCTTTATAAGGAAACCCCATTGCAAACAGTTTAGCAGTTCTTTTAAGTTTTTTGCGACGTTTTTTAATTGTACGGCTCGAAGGACCAAGCGCAAAATTTCACTCACTAACGGGTCTTTCTCCTCTTAGAATAATAAGAGATAAATAACTTTTTTTGCTGTAGGTGGTAATGAACGAATCCGATATAATCAAATTGAACGAAATAATTAAAAATGGAAAAGGCGCTGACTTTTTACAATTACTAGATCAATATAGAGGCCCTAATACTTTGCAGCATTTCATTACAATGTCGTTAGCGCATTTAAAAAACTCCGATGATAGACCCTACAACGCGCTTATTGATCTAATCGAAAACGTAGGTGAGTAGTATCGTGGTTTTCAAAAAAAAAAAAAAAAAAAAAAAAAGTGCTAAGAAAATTTTGTTTTTCAGGCAATATAAATCCAACATTTAAACGCGACAGTTTTCTGAAGGGCGTTTTTGAGGTTATAATTTTCAACCTGTTATTTTTTCTCGAAAGAAAATGCCATTGGATGGACGCTAGAAAATTGATCGAAACCTTTTGTGATTGGGACAGCTTGATATCTTCCAAGGTCGGTTTTACGTTTGATTACTTTGATATTTGTTATAGTATTTGCCAGCATTAGCGAAACAATGCAGAAAATAATCGAAATAATGAGAAAAAAAACATATTCAATTTAATATTCATTGATTTCCAACATTCAGAGTTTTTTTTTTAATTGACGTCGGTATTTAAAATTTGGTTCTGTTTTCGAATGACAGATGACAATTGACATCTGACAGGTGACAATTGGCATATGAGAGGTGATATGTGACAATTGGCATACGGCAGATGACAATTGACATATGACAGATGACAGAAGGGGCGTCGAAACCTTTTGTGATTGGGACAGTCTGATATCTTCCAAGGTCGGTTTTACGTTTGATTACTTTGATGATATATGTTCTAGTATTTGCCAGCATTAACGAAATAGTGCAGAAAATAATCGAAATATTGAAAAAAAAACATTCGATTTAATATTCATTGATTTCCAACATTCAGAGTTTTTTTTTAAATTAACGTCAATATTTAAAATTGGGTTCTGTTTTCGAATGACAATTGACAGTTGACAATTGGCATATGACAGATGATAATTTACATATGACAGATGACAATTTGCATATGACAGATGCCAATTTGCATATGACAGATGACAATTGGCGTACGTTTGATTACTTTGATATTGATTTTATTGATTTCCAACATTCGAAGAGTTTTTTTTTTAAATTGACGTCAATATTTAAAATTTGGTTCTGCTTTCGAATGACAGACGACAGGTGACAATTGATATATGACAATTTGCATATGACAATTGGCATACATTTGATTACTTTGATATAGTATTTGCCAGCATTAATGAAACAATGCAGAAAATAATCGAAATAATGAAAAAAAAGACATATTCGATTTAATATTCATTGATTTCCAACATTCAAAGAGTTTTTTTAAATTTCCGTCAATATTTAAAATTTGGTTGTTTTCGAATGACAGACGACAGGTGACAATTGATATATGACAATTTGCATATGGCAATTGGTAATTGGCATATGACAGATGACAATTTGCATATGGCAGATGACAATTGGCATACGTTTGATTACTTTGTTATAGTATTTGCCAGCATTAATGAAACAATGCAGAAAAGAATCTAAATAATGAGACAAAAAACATATTCGATTAAATATTCATTGATTTCCAACATTCAGAGTTTTTTTTTTAAATTGACGTCAATATTTAAAATTTGGTTCTGTTTTCGAATGACAGACGACAGGTGACAATTGACAGATGACAATTTGCATATGACAATTGAAAGATGACAATTGGCATACATTTGATTACTTTGATATAGTATTTGCCAGCATTAATGAAACAATGCAGAAAATAATCGAAATAATGAAGAAAGAAAAACATTCAAAAAGTTTTTTTTTAATTGACGTCAATATTTAAAATTTGGTTCTGTTTTCGAATGGCAGACGCAGGTGACAATTGATAGATGACAATTGGCATATGACAACTGGTATATGACAGATGACAATTGGCATATGACAGATGACAATTGGTATATGACAGATGACAATTGGCATATGGCAGATGACAATTGGCATATGGCAGATGACAATTGGCATATGGCAGATGACAATTGGCATACGTTTGATTACTTTGATATAGTATTTGCTAGCATTAATGAAACAATGCAGAAAATATTCGAAATAATGAAGAAGAAAAACATTTTCGATTTAATATTCATTGATTTCCAACATTCAAAGATTTTTTTTGTAAATTGACGTCAATATTTAAAATTTGGTTCTGTTTTCGAATGACAGACGACAGGTGACAATTGATATATGACAATTGACAGATGACAATTGAAAGTGACAATTGGCATACGTTTGATTACTTTGATATAGTATTTGCCAGCATTTATGAAACAATGCAGAAAATAATAGAAATAATGAAGAAGAAAAAACATTCATTGATTTCCAACATTCAAGGAGTTTTTTTTTTAAATTGACGTCAATATTTACAATTCGGTTCTGTTTTCGAATGACTAGTGACATGTGACAGATGACAATTGGCATTTGACAGATGACAGAAGGGGCGTGGCTCAAAAGTGGAGGTGCGTGGGTAGTTTTATAACGACGCAATCCCTATTAATCTAAAATAATAAAAAATTGTTACGATTAGAGATCGCAAGCTTTTTTTGTTGCATGCTATTTGTTTGTATTTGTGTTAGATTCTTGAGATAATTTAACCCCAAGGATATAGAAGGGTCGTGTTGAAATTTACTTTTAAAGTTGTTGCAGCAATTCGCCATAAGCAAGTTGACGCCGATGGGGCGTTTCATATTTTTGGCGAAATTGCTATCAAGAGGAAAAGCATTTTACATGGTTTACGATATTTTGCAGTCGCCCGGTAAGTGTTCGTATTTAAAATTAAATGGTTTACTTTTATAAATTTTTGTATGTGTGTGTGTGTGTGTTTCGGCCTATTTCGCTTTTGTTACTTAGCTTCGTGTTGAATTCTTTCACAAAGCTAAACTTCTTTGTCATCTCATCTTGGGGCATGTCCCGGGTTCGGTGATTTCCAGGAAGGAGTCGAGAAACTTGCGTTTGGTGGATCCTTCTCTATTCATTCTGTAGGTTGTCTTATCTATGCTCTCTACGAGTCTTAAATCTCAAGCTCTACTGTGAGAGTCTCCTTTCCACCAAAAACTTCATCCCTTTTGTCTGACCGAAGCCTCCTGTCGGCCAATTGTATCTCACCTCTTTGTTGTTGATGGGCTACAACTCTAAGGCTTACTGTCCACCTAGATCGCACGTCGTACGCACGCTATCGTCATTTCATTTGACGATTTCTTGCATTTTAGGTATAAACAAGCGAAACTGTGTCCACGGTGCAGCAACGTCGCGTCTGCCTTTCGTCATGTAACTCGTGCTGTAGCATTTTACTACCCGCGCGTTTCCCAACCCAAGACAAAAGGTAGACGCGACCTTGCTGCACCGTGGACACAGTTTCGCTTGTATATACCTAAAATGCAAGCAATCGTCAAATGAAATGACAATATCGTGCGGTCTACTTGGTCGGTAAGGCCTTAAACAGCCAATTATGAGCTAGTAAAATTAGTGGACTGTATTTCGGGGTGGCACTGGCATAAGCCACGACTTGCATTCAAAAAAATCACTCGCAATAACTCATTTAGTAGTCCCTGTGTTTCTTATAAAAGAAATTGAATTAATTGTACATTTATGTGAAAAAGTATAAACATGCTCAAGCGAGCTAGTCGTAAGTACAAATATAACTAGTTTCTTAAATTGAGATTTTATTCTAACAAGCTGGTGAATATATCTCTGTCATTCTTTTATTGTTTCCCTCTCTTAGGGTGTCTGTGAACTAACGGGTCACCTGATCCAATCAAATTGGAATTCAACCCCGGAAGTGTTGGCTGCTGTTTATATATTGTAACTTGGAACAAGGCCAACACGTCTGGTTGGTCAGTGACGTAGATATATATATTTATCAGATTTGTGGCGACGTGTGTATTAATATGTTGGATTTTCCAAAAGGTGTGTTATCGCAGTACCTTCTCCAGTACTTTTGTGCCTTGTACAAATCCTTTACTGGCTGAGAGCTGTATAGTACTGGCTCACCAGTTGGCTTTCCAAAAATTAACTGTCTTTTGCCACCAGTGCCGCGCATTTGCACAGAGTCTGCATGTCAGTTGCTTCTTCATTTCTTAATTATTTCCAAATTCTATTCAAGGGTCATTCATTTGCATTACGCAAGTCGTCATCTATTTGATTTTAAATTTACTTCAGTTAGTGGCGTCTGTGAGTCGGAAAAATCCATGAAAAATGGACCAAAATTTACCCGGATCGAGAGTACCTCCATTTTCTAGGATGCTGAACACGATGGCGGTATCAGAATTTCTATTTTCGACTGCTGAACCCCCTAAAACGGCCAAAAACTACCCCTAAATGGGCATTTCCTGTAAAAAAACGTTTTCCCCCCGGTGGTGGTGTTAAAGATTACTTCCGAACCTCACCAACCCCTCCACCGGCCAAAATTCATCCTCGACAGAGGTGTTTTTTTTCCTTCTTTTTAACAGCGACGAAACGCATGTGCCCCCGTTTTCGAGGATGCAGAACACGATGGTGGTATCAGAATTTCTCTTTTCGCCAGCCGAACCCCTGAACCGGCCAAAAACTACCCTATAATGGTGTTAAACGGGTAGGACATCATTGCCTTTAAAATAACCTCTTTCCCCCCGTTTTCGAGGATGCTGAGCACGGTAGTGGTGTTGAAGATTACTTCCGACCCTCACCTACCCAGCTAGCAACCATACGTTATTATGACGTGATTTTGTCGTCACTTGTGACGTCTTGTGACGAAAAATTTGACGTGATATATGACGTCAGGATGTCACAGACCAGAGACGTCATTTGATGACGTGAATTTGCCGTCACGCGACGTGAATTTAACGTCACAAGTGACGTGAATTTGCCGTCGCAAGTGACGTGAATTAAACGTCATATGTGACGTTAATATGACGTGATGCTATCTCGTCAAAGTGACGTAATTGTACAGGGAAAGGATTTGCTGCCCGTTTAACCCCTTTAGGGGGTTCGGCTGGCGAAAAGAGAAATTCTGATACCGCCACTTTGCTCAGTATCCTCGAAAACGGGGGGAAAGACGTTTTTTTACAGGGAAATGATATGCTGCCCGTTTAACCCCTCTAGGGGGTAGTTTTTGGCCGTTCCGACTCAGGCGCCAAGTGGTTTTGTCGTGTGTGTGTGTGTGTGATGAAATGTATTTTCAGAAATTTAACAGTGTCAACTGGATTTCTGCGATTTAAAAACCTTATGGTAGAAATACTTGAGGGGAAGATGTGACGGTATATTTAATGAATTAAAAAAATAGTTAAAATGTGCCGAAGGACGAATAGTTTTAAGAAAACTACAAACAATTTCGTACCGTTGAAGGTTTTTCGTTTATCTTTAGATTTACATCTATTGGAATCACCGGATCGTTGGCCTCTTTTCCATTCGACTGCCGTAGACGTAGAATATAGAAATGGAATCTTAACAGATTTTTTTAAATGCGCCTATTACCATAGCATCGAAGTCGTATGTGATATGTATAGAAAGATATTCCAATTCGGAGATATTTGGCAATTTGGTAAGACGAAACTTTGTTTTATGGAAAAAATAGTTTATTTTCCCATAAAAAAAAAATATAAAATTATATTTCCTTTTAGACGCGCACGGTTATTTCAATCCCATGCTGGAGGATCTTCTGAACAAGGAAAAAACGTCGTTGCTAAAGCACTTCTGTTCGGATATAGACATTTTTTACAAAAAGATGAACAGAAATATATTAAGGGCGTTGATAATATACTTAGATAGTCAACTTAGCGTCGAAAATAAATTTAAACTGTACGTAATGGCGGCCCATAAAGGAATTTATCAGTTGTATTCGGTAAGAATGATAACTAACTTTATTTATAACAAAATATCTTTCTTCTAGTTGTTCTCTTAAAGGTTTTTTTGTTCCTATTGGGATCTGACTCGGGGGCGGGGCCTATCCAAGATCGCGTCAATTAGGGTGAAGATTTGAATGTGACATGAGTGCTGATCGCGGTTATCTCCACTTGTTTAGGGCATCTCTCGATCTCGCCGTGTCCGTCCGCATTCTGTTTAGCGCTTCCCAGATTTCCCAGGTTTCCCAACCTACTGGTGCCAGTTCTTCATTCGGCTTCATCCAATGTTGGTTTGAGGTCTTCCCCCAAAGGTCCACTCTGGTTTTAGGCTCCTCTTAACCTTCTGTCGATCTCAGGAAGCTTCGCCTTGGTTTCAATCGCTGATGTACCGGCTGGATCTTTCTTTGAGTACAGCTGCTTCCCTACGGATAGCAGGAGGAGCGATGCCGGCTAGGTGGTGGATCTTTTCATGTGTGTTGGCTTCAAGCATCCGGTGATGATTCTGCATGTCTCGTTGAGGGCGACATCAACTTGTTTTGCATGCGCTGATTTATACCAAACCGGGCATGCATACTCGCCAGAGGAGTGACAGAGGGCGAGTGCTGAGGGTTGGGCTCCCAAATTAGAGCTTTTCAGCTTGCGGACTATATTATTTCTTCCGCTGACTTTTAGTTTGCTGTTAAGGCAGTGACGCTTGAATGTTAAGGCCCTGTCCAGTGTTACACCCAGCTATTTTGGATTAGGGCAGTGCTCTGATGGTACTCCCTTCTATCCGATCTGTAGTTTTCTGCCGGCAGGCTTGTTCTTAAGATGGAAGGCACGTACCTCTTTAGCGCCTTCCAGATTTCCCAGTTTTCGCCTTCTCCTGGTGCCAGTTCTTCATTCGGCTTCATCCAATGTTGGTTTGAGGTATTCCCCCAAAGGTCCACTCTGGTTTTAGGTTCCTCGTAACCTGTCGATCTCAGGAAGCTTCGCCTTGATTTTAATCGCTGATGTGCCGGCTGGTGACCGTGGAGGGGGTGGCGTTCAGATACTGCCGCTTTGGATCGTTCTTTGAGTGCAGATGCTTTCCTACGGATGGCGGGAGGAGCGATCTCGGCTAGGTGGTGGATCTTGTTGGCTTCAAGCATCCGGTGATGATTCTGAGCTATATATACCAAACCGAGCATGCATACTCGCCGGCGGAGTGACAGAGGGCGAGTGCTGAGGGTTGGGCTCCAAATTAGAGCTTGTCAGCTTGCGGACTATATCATTTCTTCCGCTGACTTTTAGTTTGGTGTTAAGGCAGTGACGCTTGAATGTTCAAGGCCCTGTCCAGTGTTACACCCAGCTATTTAGAATTAGGGCAGTGCTCCATTCGATCTGTAGTTTTCTGCCGGCCTGCTTGTTCTTAAGATGGAAGGCACATACCTGCGTTTTTGTTGGATTCGGATTCAGCTGGTCATTTCTATAGTACGAATCCAACTCTACTAGGGCCGCGCTCAGACGTTGTTCCACCTCTTTGAATGTTTTCCCTTGTACCTTCAGGGAGGGGTATGTCGTTCGTATATATATTGAAGAGTAGTGGTGCCAGCACACTTCCCTATGGTAGACCGTTTTTCTGGTTCCTTCACCTACTTCGCTTTCCCTGGAACTCCACCAGGAACCTCCGGCTCTGGAGCTGAGACGTGATTGATGTGGTGCGAATTCATTTTTGTGATAGTTTTTTCGTCTGACAAAGGAGGGGTGAGGAACCAAAAGGAGGCGTGAGGATCCAAAAGAAGGGGTGAGGATCCAAAAGGAGGCGTGAGGATCCAAAAGGAGGTGTGAGGATCCAAAAGGAGCTGCGGGGATTCTTAGGTAAAAAAGGAAGTTCGAGGATTCCTTACAAACACGAAGGAGGCGAGAGGATCCATATTTAGCCCCAAAAGGAGGCGTGAGGATCCAAAAGGAGGTGCGGGGATTCCTTAGAAATACAAAGGAGGCGTGAGGATCCATATTTAACAAAGGAGACGTAGATATTCGAGAAAAATGCAGTTCGATTGAGACAGAAAAGGCCGATCAAACCGACTACATTTCATGGAAGTTAAATGCGGGAAAAAATGAATGAAAGTGACAGTGGCTGTGTGAATGTAGTGGCTTTCTGTTTATCAACGTCGAATTTGCGAGGTTATCCCCATCAAATTAATGGGAGTGTTGTTTGTTACTGCAAGGCTTCTATGCCAATAACTGCAAGGCTTTTATGCCAATAAAGGGCTGATAGTCTTTAAATTCTGCTGATTCTGCAGGTACTTCTTCCTCGCTTTGTTCATTGGATTCATCAAGTTTGATTTTCTTTGTTGCAATATTCTGATTTCTTTCTTCTCTTCTTGCTCTTCAATTATTACACCCTGGTACTGCGCAGTACCCTTTATTTTTCGATATTTCACCGTGTTTTACTGTAATTTCGGTCATTATTTATCTCAAAGATCGATGTTCCCGTTTGACGAATGTATTTCTTATGGAAATCTTCACCCTACTTTGCGTTCGAAGACAAAGCTTGGTATATTAAATCGATACCTAACAGTAGATAATATTAAAGCCAGACAAACTTAAGAATATACCGTTAATTGTTTTATGCGCGTGTGAAGGCAGTACCGACTGATGACAGGAGCGTCACAAGAGCGGATAACAACAATAACTACGCTGTAAAAATCTTTCTACCTGCGCTACCGAGTAATTAGCTCCGCTTTTGCGCATTGGTAGCCATATAAGCGGTTTATTCTTAAGTTCATCCGATTTTATAATAAAAAAATGCGTTCCAGGGTATGGAACCCTTGATATCGGTAAGGACGAACATGCCGGACGTCGAATTGAAGCTCGTACTCCAATTCTACATGCACAAACTGTCACAACTGCCCATAGAAATGAATCACGATCTTCATATAAAAATCGATCTGCCCGCCGGAATTCCCAGTTCGCCCGCCATCTTGCAAAAATGTTTTCGTAGTATCGATGACGTAAATCGGTCGATTAAAAAAATATTGTACGAGTGTTTCGGGATATCCACGATGAACAATTCCGACAAATACATTTTCGTCGATATCTCCAAGGAGGAGTTGAAGAGAGTGTTTAGGAACTGAAGAAGAAAGTTTTTTAGATGTTTAGGTTTATAATGTTTTTTTTTTTTTCATCGAAGTTTTTCGTGGTGTGAGTATATTATTGAGAATATTTAAAAAAAAGGTATGTCAGGTCTTTTTGGTAAGTGGTTGTATCTCAGAAAAATATAACAAAATATTTTTCTTCTAGTTCTTTTAAATGATTTTCTTCTTCCTATAGTGTCGTTGTAATAATACATCTTGGTATTTCCCCCAACTCATCCTCCCTCATACGTCGTCTACGAAAAAATTCTTGGCCCCCCCCCCCCCTCCCCCTCTATAATTAATTTGTTTAAATGTTCAGTGAAGAACTTCCCAACAATAATTCCCACTCTTTCAATAAATCCAAAGTGCAACTCTACCTAACTTAGTAGGTAATGACCATTATTTTTCGAAAAATCATTAAATACATCCTCCTGTCTTCCCCACAAGCAAATAAAGTTACTCAAACTCTCCAACTAGAAGAGAGAACCTCCTCGAGTGACTCGGCCTGTTAAATTTCCGAAAATACCTTTCGTATCTTCGACTCCATGACATATTGTAACGCGACAGTTTGTAACCCCCACAAACGGTAACTGACAATTCGTAACGCCGATAATTCGTAACGGCGACACTTCGTAACATCGACAATTTGTAATCACAACTCTTGTGTTTGGTGTTACTGATAAAACTGATAAAACCGTTACGAATAGTTGCAGTTACGAACTATCGATGTTACGAAGTGTCGCCGTTACGAATTGTCCGTTACCATTTGTGGGGTTACGAATTGTCGCGTTACGATATGTCGTGTCATATTTTCGACTTCATGACATATCGTAACACGACAGTTTGTAACTCCCACAATTCGTAACGCCGATAATTCGTAACGACGACACTTCGTAACATCGGCAGTTCGTAACCACAACTTTTCGTTTCGCAAGTTTACCGTTACGAATAGTTGCAGTTACGAACTGTCGATGTTACGAAGTGTCGCCATTACGCATTGACGACTGACGGCGTTACGAGTTGTCGCGTTACGATATTTCTTGTCATATTTTCGACTCCATGACATATCGTAACGCGACAATTTGTAACCCCACAAATGGTAACGGACAATTCGTAACGGCGACACTTTGTAACATCGACATTTCGTAACCGAAACTTTTCGTAACTGTAAAATTCGTAATGGCAACATTTAGTTTTTTTTTTGGCAAGTTTAGCATTACTGGATTTTCAATTCAATTTTGGCGTTACTGATAAAACCTTTACGAAAAGTTGCGGTTACGAAGTGTCGCAGTTACGAATGTGTCCGGTACCATTTGTGGGGTTACGATTTGTCTTGTCATATTTTCGACTCCATGACATATCGTAACGCGACAGTTTGTAACCCCACAAATCGTAACATCGACAGTTCGTAACCGCAACTTTTCGAAACTATAAAATTCGTAATGCCAACATTTAGTTTTTTTTAGCAAGTTTAGCATTACTGGATTTTCTTTCAATTCAATTTTGGCGTTACTGATGAAACCGTTACGAATAGTTGCATTTACAAACTGTCGATGTTACGAAGTGTCGCCATACGCATTGACGGCTGACGGCGTTACGAATTGTCGCGTTACGATATTTCTTGTCATATTTTCGACTCCATGACATATCGTAACGCGACAATTTGTAACCCCACAAATGGTAACGGACAATTCGTAACGGCGACACTTTGTAACATCGACAGTTCGTAACCGAAACTTTTCGTAACTGTAAAATTCGTAATGCCAACATTTAGTTTTTTTTTGGCAAGTTTAGCATTACTGGATTTTCAATTCAATTTTGGCGTTACTGATAAAACCTTTACGAAAAGTTGCGGTTACGAAGTGTCGCAGTTACGAATGTGTCCGGTACCATTTGTGGGGTTATGATTTGTCTTGTCATATTTTCGACTCCATGACATATCGTAACGCGACAGTTTGTAACCCCACAAATCGTAACATCGACAGTTCGTAACCGCAACTTTTCGTAACTATAAAATTCGTAATGCCAACATTTAGTTTTTTTTTGGCAAGTTTAGCATTACTGGATTTTCAATTCAATTTTGGCGTTACTGATAAAACCGTTACGAATAGTTGCAGTAACGAACTGTCGATGTTACGAAGTGTCGCAGTTACGAATTGACGATGTTACGAATTGTCCGTTACCATTTGTGGGGTTACGATATGTCTTGTCATATTTTCAGAAATTCAACAGACTCAGACAGGATTCCCGTGGTTTTATAGCCTAGTAGAGATTTGAGTAACGTTATTGGCTGGCGGGAAAGATTAGAGGGTTTATGGTTATATTTTTTTTTGCTTCTAAAATATTCTGCTGGGCTCGAATAATAAATTAAAAGCATTGTGAAATAGTAGCAAAAATGTACTCACGCCACACGTAAAATTACGTATATTTTCGAGTTAATTATTCTGGAATCTTTTTTATGTTAAGTTTTATATTTTTCCAAATGGATGAAATAATTCAAAGCAAAAAATAAACATATATTTTTTATAATCAGCCATAATTTAATTTTTTGTTTTTATTTATTTCAAAAACATGCATGTTATTTAAACAATTCGTTTTATCTCACTTTCTGTTACTTATTTTTAACTTGAAGGTGCCAAATCGGGTCTGCGTGGTGGATTAACTATTGATACGTCTGTTCCCTTTCATTTTTGCCCTTTTTTTCTTTCGTTAAGCGTTTTAACCGATTTTTTCCAGCAAGTTACTTAAATTCCTACTAAAAGTCCTTCAAATCACTGCTTGTTAAATTTCTGAAAATACTTCTCATCTCTCATCCTCTCTTTGAAACCATAGCATCGATTTTCGAAATTACGATTCCAGTCTATTTCAAAAACATTTTTTTGTTCAGTTATTATTTTCATAAATTGGCGCAGTCGGAGGGGATTCGTTAAAAGCCATCTAGTAGCAATTCGAGTAACGTTATTTGCTTGCAAGAGGGTATACTAGGGTCGCTATGCGGGAATGAAACGAAAGGTATTTTCAGAAATATAACAGTTACTATTTTCATAAATTGGCGCAGTCTGAGGGGATTCCTTAAAAGCCATCTAGTAGCAATTCGAGTAACTCTATTTGCTTGCAGTAAAGATCAAAGGGTATAAAGGTATTTTCAGAATTTTTAGTAGAAATAAAAATCGATTTTTTTATTTATGGAATCTCGCACTTTTAGCTTGTTAACATTGTTGCATTCAAATGGATGTGTGATATTTTAGATAACTTTGAAATTATACTAAAAAAAATTGATTTCAATATTAAAGACTTGTAATGGCGTACCAAAGAATGATTTTTATCAATCGCAATCCAAATTATTATTAGTATTATTAAATTTGAATTAAATTTTAGTTCTAGGCTGTTAAATGTGGATAAAAAGCGATTTGAAGTTATAAACAGTTGCGAGAATGTTACATTATTACATATTGTTCGAGATGTAGTAAAGCAATAAATTTATGCGTCCCTTAAAACATTCCCAGGTCCGGATTAGGATATCTTATGATCATTATACCCATAGAACAGAACTTAATGGCTGCGTAGACCGAATATTACATTTCGTTCTTTTAAGCCGTCCTCAGGTTGAATCGCGTTTCTTGTGATTTATCGTTGAAGTTCGATTAGATAAAATATTTAATTTGTGGACGAACTATTTTATATTATTTCCAAATTTTTAAAACAGAGGTTAGTGACTATATTTTTTTAAAAGCCTTATTATTATTAGTTAGGTTATCGCCGTCAGAAGTGACATTGAATTTTACATTATATTAATGTTTTAAATGAAAAATGTTTTTGGTACTTTACAGGATGCAGCGTTAATAAGTAATTTCGTTATATATTCTCATATTTTTGTGCCAAGAGGCTTTTCCATTGCCCTGCGGGCTATTGTTAATGCTACGACCTGTATATTTTTTATAAAGTGTTTCATAAAACTGCTATTTGTTTCTTTTAATCCCTTTACTTACCCATATAAGTCCTTTTCCTCGCCCCCAATCACAAAAATCGAAGGGTGTCAAATCTGGAGACCTTGGAGGCCACAGTATCCCACCATGTCGGCCTATCCAAGCATTTTGTTCCAGAATGAATGAGTTTGTTATTTATTTTAAATATTTCGCGTTTATTTTAGTTTCAAATCGCTTAAGGTTTCTAGATGACAGTTGACAGAAAAAAAATACCCATAAAAAAAAGTAAAAAAGTCAATTTCCAACTAAATTATGAACCGTCTTAATTAACTCTTTCACTGCCGACAACGCGGTTACCGCGTTGTGTTAGGTTCCATCCATGTGCCGGCAACGCGGCTCCCGCGTTGTGTTTGGTTTCACCCATGTGCCGGCAACGCGGCTCCCGCATTGTGTTAGGTTTCATCCATGTGCCGCCATCGCGGCTCCCGCGTTGTATCAGTTTTCATCCATGTGTCGACAACGCGGCTCCCGCGTTGTGTTTGGTTTCCCCTAAGCGCCGGCAACGCGGCACCCGTGTTGTGTTAGGTTTCACCCATGCACCGCCAACGCGGCTCCCGCGTTGCGTTTGGTTTCGCCAATGTGACGTCAACGCGGCTCCCGCGTTGCGTTTGGTTTCGCCCATATGCCGCCAACGCGGCTCCCGCGTGCTATGCCTGATTCATTTTATGGTTTGTGTGTAAAGGCACACAGTAGACAGTCAGTATTGTCTTGTGGTTTCTGAAAATTTGTATTCTAGTAGACTAAAGATAAAAATAATTACTATACAGTTATTTTAAAATTACTTCAAACTATAACCGGGACATGGTGTTTAGCCTAATATTCTAGCTGTCAGGTTAGAATCGAAGACGATAACCTTGTTTGACAGATTGTTGGCAACCCTGTTGACAAGTGAAGTGACAGATGACAGAAGGGGTGTGGCTTAAAAGTGGAGTGGAGGGGGTCCTCCATAGCGACGCTTTAGCTATTTTTGAACTCGTGCGCTTCTAGTACCAAAAACTAGTGAAGCAATCTCGAATTATCACGTACAATTTGGTCTGCCGCTTTATTCTTAATCCGCTTATTATAATTTACTGTGTTATATTTGTGCATCATTCCATAGACGGATTATGCAATAACAGGTAAACGTGTTTGAGACTCGTTAAAATAACAGGTAAACGTGTTTGAGACTCGTTAACTTGGATTTTCTTGTAATTGGTTTTTGAAATCGGCCCTTTTTGGTAATATTCCATTCATTCTCCTACACATTTCGTCGATAATGGGTCAGACATCCATCGTTTTGGAACACTATTAGTAAAAAAATATCGCCCTCAAACATAAAAATCGAAGAGAGTCAAATCTGGAGACATTGGAGGCCACAATTTCGGACCGTGTCGGCCTAACCAAGCATTTTGTATCAGAATGAATGAGTTTATGTTTATGAGACGGGTTATGCAATAACAGGTAAGCGCGTTTGAGACTCATTAACTTGGATTTTCTTTTAATTGTTTTAAAGCCAGCCTTTTTTTGGTAGTATTTCTTCCATTCATTATACTACACATTTGAAAACGCATTATCTAAATGTTTACCAACATATTGTCGATTATGGAACGTTTTGGAACACTATTAGTAAAAAAATATCGCCCTCAAACATAAAAATCGAAGAGAGTCAAATCTGGAGACATTGGAGGCCACAATTTCGGACCGTGTCGGCCTAACCAAGCATTTTGTATCAGAATGAATGAGTTTATGTTTATGAGACGGGTTATGCAATAACAGGTAAGCGCGTTTGAGACTCATTAACTTGGATTTTCTTTTAATTGTTTTAAAGCCAGCCTTTTTTTGGTAGTATTTCTTCCATTCATTATACTACACATTTGAAAACGCATTATCTAAATGTTTACCAACATATTGTCGATTATGGAACGTTTTGGAACACTATTAGTAAAAAAAATATCGCCCTCAAACATAAAAATCGAAGGGAGTCAAATCTGGAGACCTTGATTTCTCCTACCGTTGCGGAGATATTTGCTTTAACGGTTTTGGGCACGTATCTGGTGCTTTCCGAACGTTCTAGAGTAGAGTAGAGTGAATTTCTTATCGATTTTTTACACAAGTTTTCAGAAAAATAAAAAAACTATTTGAACAACCCCCGTATATGACCACTTCTATTGCTAATATCTTTTGAACGGATGAAGATAGAAACAAAAAAATCTTAGAAACTTTAATCTTCCATCCGTGTACCGATTTTCATCGAAATCGGAGAAAAAAAAATATTTATTGGAAAAATACGAAATTCAGTTTTTCTGAAAAAATGTATTTAAAAATTTTTTTTGTCCCATTCGATTTGAAAAAATGTACACAGATAGAAAAAGATGTAAAGATTTCCGAATAAAAATCAGATTTTTTTATCTCAAGCCATTTAGATAATAAATACAATTTTGTTTTCTATTAAAATTAATTTTGAACAACCCCCCGTACATAGCCGACCAATACCAGAGTATATACTTAGCCGCCATTTTTTATCCAGCATAAAGAAACCACCCTAAAATATGTTTTAGCCATTTTTATTCAATTTTAATCTCAGATATGAAAAATAGAAAGAATTTAAACTAAATTTAACAATATTAACTTAGTAAATGAACATAATTTACTAATAAAGTCGGCTATGATTGGTCTACTGAAACACAGAGGGGGTATTATCGATGTGATCTCGTCAATTTCTGTCAAAAAATTGCGTTTGAATTTATTTTACACTAACAGCAACTTTAAAAATTTAACTGATAAGGTATAGGCAATGACCAATCGTTTTTTTAATTTTCCTATGTGATGAAATCATAAAATTTTATTTGAATTTGTACAACCGCGTATATTTATTATACGTAATAGATAACTGCAATTTTTTGTGATGAACTTAATGCAACTTTGAGAAGATGGCGCTCTTGAATATTATCAAGGTAGACTAAGTGAGAGGGTTGCTTATGGAGCTCACTAAACGATTGGCAATATCAAAATTACCTTAAAAAAATGATTGGGCCATTTTTGAGGGAAAAAGTGAGTTTCTTAGGATATAAATGGACCTAAAATCTACAAAAAAAAATCAAAAAAATTAAAATTTGATTTACGCAGAATGAATTTTGGATAAGAAACGATTGGCAATGCAAAAATTACCGAAAAAAAAATGATGGGGCCATTTTTGAGGGAAAAAGTGAATTTTTCAGGATATAAATGGACCTAGAATCTACAAAAAAAATAAAATTTGGTTTACGCAGATATGAGAAATATCCTCTCAGCCGCCGTTGATATTAATGTAACTTTCTATTCTGATCAACTTTTCTTAATACAATTTTTCGATATTGTCAAAATATTAATAATAAAAAAGTTTTCCATATGATTTCAACTTACATAGACACACTGTATATCACCTTTGTCTGAAGGACAAATCATAGTATAGATAAAGAATCAATGAGATTTAATCTTAAAAAATTTGCCACAAAGTAATTGTGACAATAAACTAAATTTGAATCTAAAATATCTTATACAATAAACAGCATCGACAATCACTATTTGAAACCGTAATCTCACAAATGGATTATTTTATCAAACCACTATCTGGTTTGTGTATCTAAAAACCCTACTTGTCATTCTCGCTAAACTTCCTCTCAATAGAACTACATTATAAACTTCGTATAAAAATAATTATCCGCACATATTGATAAGAAACATTTACATACATACTTGAAGTTTCATCTAGTCGAAAGACGAACAAACATTTTGAATAGTTTATCGCAAAACATGTAAGTAGAAATTATTTATTTTCGATGGTTATATTTTTTTAAATATTTTTTATTATTTACAGGGATAAATTCTATATCATTTTGCTTATTTTTGGGGCATGCAGCGCGTTTGTTAGCGCCAAGCTTAATATTTGCTTGCATTTAAGGAAAAGTGTAGAAGAAAGTCCAGGAAGTAAGTATTAATATTACTTGTTGGATTTATAGGTAATCAGAAACAATTTTTCCATTCCATTGAACTCCAAAATTAATGTAAGTTTGCTGGACTGAAGTATCAGCGGATTTTTTTTTGAGGAGGTGAAGAAAACCCTGTATGTATTATGAGTCTTTAATCTCAAGGTTTTCTATAAGAGTCTCCTTTTCAAGCATCCTCACTAAATAATTCACACCCTTGGACCCCCCTTTGTTGTGTTATCACAATACCCAATCCAGTAAAAGTTCTTGCATTTTTTTCAACTTCAAAGCGTTAAGAGTTCAGTCTTCAGTGCTACGGAATGAGTACTGTAATCTCCTCAGCCGTTCTTCTTGATGTTCAAAAAGCCTTTGACCAAGTCTGGCATGCCGGATTAATCAAAAAGCTCATGAACATAGGTCTCCCCCTAACATCTCCAAACTCATTCACTCCTATCTCTCGGACCGAACCATCAAAGTCAAAGTAGGCAACGCTGGAGTACCCCATGGCTCCGTCCTGGCCCCCCTCCTCTATCTCATCTACACCTGCGACCTCCCGCCCCCAAACCACCCATCGTCAACCAGCCTTCTATACGCCGACGACACTGCTCTGATTTCAGTAGCCCAAAACTCTAACCAACTTAGCATCCGAACCCAAAACCTACTGAATCAGTTCATCAGCTGGAGCAATAGGTGGAGGGTCTCATTGAATCCTCAAAAAACACAATTCATCATCTTTAAACATCCGAATTCAAAAAGACCCACCCACCCCATCCAGTCCGAAAAATCTATTTAAAAAAAATGAGTACTGTCAAAATATGTGTAGGGGTTGGTATTGTTATAAAAACTTTTTTTTCAGAAGATATCGAATTGGGAAGTTCCAATGATCCTATTTTCATAGACGACTTTCCATTATCCTTTCAACATGCATCTCTCAGGTTAGTATTTTCTTATACATAACCAGAAATAGTATAATTTTCTCTCGCACCATTTTACTGGTCCATTTTTAGTTTGGATGGAGACTTTAAAAACCTGACCATTTGGAATCTGACTGACGTCACATCAACGTTATTGAAAAATGATCAGTTAATCAATTTGACCTATCCGAATATATTAATTCTAGGCGATTATTATAAAATGAAAGGGAATATTGGAGGGTTGTTTGACATTTTCGGAGAAGGAGATTTTCGGTAAGAAAAATACTACTATACAGGGTGTAATTGTACAAATATTTGAACTGCCGAGGTCTATGTAATATCCATAATAGTCCAATAAACGAAGGTGCCAACCCAGGCATCAGATCTGTCCGGCTCCATTTTAATTGCAGGTATTCATGGGTACATTCACCCCCGAAAATCTCAGGTGTCTGAAATTTGTCAAAAATTTGATACTTTTCGACATAACTGGCTCCAAAACGCACCCCCATTATTAACCCCTGCCTGCATTTAGAGAGCACGCTCTAAAGAAATGACACTCCCAAGCGGATTACAAATTTTTCAATAAATCAAGAAAAAATTAATATTTTTTCATGATTCAAAGTTGAGATGAAAGAAGGACCCTGTAGCTATAATATCATGTTATGTTTAATTTTCAACGACAAAACTAAACATATTATTCAAACCTCAATCCATCAAACCGGCAACATATCTAACATGCGGTTTGTCACGTACCGTCTTAACGGATCTTGCAACTACACGTCACGTAGGCCCACAAACGGACACACCAAAACCACCCGGTCTAGCCAAAAATCGACTCGTCCACAACTTGATAAAATTTTAAGCCAGTATTCCATCAACACTCCGAGGCGCAACAGCTCGTAAATTCTTATCGAATCATTGCCATACGCGCATCATGTAAATTAAGTTAACAAATTTTGTTCGGTTCATTTTTTACAATTACAACGACATTTTCTGAAGGATGTGATTCATTTACTTTAAATACTAATATGGTTTAGTAAATTAAACATGTACTTTTATTGTTAATTTGTGCGTTGTTTTTTCGTTATTTTAATAAAACGTTAATTGCAAGGTGCTCGTTTTTCTTGAAGTTCTACAGACAGCAAACCCTAAAAATATACAGATACAGCTTATCTTTTGTCTTCAGATATTCAAATTTTCCGTTTTCACCACAAAAAAAAAATGAGAATGTTTGAAACACCGTTTTTGCAAAAAATATTAGTGTAACGAAAAAAAATCATTGGTACAACTTTTGTAGGTAATGAACTGCTCTTCATTTTTTATTTAAACAAAAATGCTCCAAGAGTCATATTTCGGCAGATATCGTCGAAAAACGGATTTTCGGGAACTCTAGAGCAATTTTCCCACCCTTCCACAAATTCCAATGTACCTATGAATATCTGCAAATTAAAAAAAGAATTTTGCCTTATCGGGGGTCTGGGGAAGGTGGTAAAAATCAGAACCAAAATTGTGAGTTTTAAGCATTCTTTAAGTCTCGCAAGTGACACATAATTCATTTTATATTTCAATAATTTTGGTCAGGTCATAGATGAGGTCAGATTACATGAGTTCAGATAGGATGAAGTCAGATTAGATGAGGGCAGATTGGATGAAGTCAGGTTAGATGAGGTTAGATTAGATGAGGTTAGATTAGATGAGGTTAGATTAGATGAGGGTAGATTAGATGAGGTCACGTCATTAATTTTACATCTTACAGCCGTTTTCCGGGACATTGACTTCATAAACTTGTTTTGCAACTCCAAGTTTAAATATTTGTGCGCATTTCAATTGACCATATTTCACCTGAAAAAGATGAGGCATTTGTCGTTATGCCGTTGGCACCACTTGCTGTCAATGTAATGTCACATATCAATTCTAATGTCAGTTCTTTGTTATTTATATTTAAATATTACCCCTATAAAGTTAGCAGAGCCACTTGCAAAAAAATCGATGAAACCTATTCCAATAATTGTCGAGAATTTGTCGTGAACGAAAAAAATTTGTCGCGCTCTTAGTTTTTTTCTACGGGGTGGCTCTGCTAACTTAATATTAAGTTAGCAGTGCCACTCACGAATAAACATCAAATATCATCACAATTGTTAAGAATAATTGTCGAGTAATGATGGTGTTGTGTGGTTTTTCTGGGTTTTCCCACAACTGTAAAGCAAATGCGCCATCAAGCATCAGTAAGTCGCCCCAGAGCGCCACGGCAAATAATAATAATAGCCGTCCCTCCCCCCCACAAGCTGCAGAGCTTCTGGGGTTCACTCGTAAGGGAGTAAATTGCAGGGCGTATATTATTATTATTATTATTATTATTATTAATTGTCGAAGTCCATCTGACGTAAAAAAATGCAAAAAATCCATTCCTTTTTACTTAGGATTTCCTGGTTTCTGGGGAAAATTGGCATTTTGGCAACAGCGCATTTGTATAATGATCTTCTACAGCTTTTTTTTAATGCTTATACATTTCGGTCGTTCGACAATTGTTCAGTTCATTTCTGGATGAAAAAATAACAAATCAACAAAGTTACGTGGGTCTATTACTGTGAAAATGTAATATTTCTATTATTCAGCATTAAAACGTAGTATTTTTGATTCTGGGAAATAGGAGGTTTCATAAAAAACTTTATATTAATCAATAATGACACGAAAAAAAACTGTAAAAGATCATTATACAAATGCGCTGTTGCCAAAAATGCGAATTTTCCCCAGAAACCAGGAAATCCCAAGTAAAAAGTGTATATACATGTCATAATGAATGGATTTTTTGCATTTTTTACATCAGATGGACTTCGACAATTACTCGACAATTGTGATGATATTTGATGTTTATTTGTGAGAGCCACCCCGTAGAAAAAAAACTAAGAGCGCGACAAATTTTTTTCGTTCACGACAAATTCTCGACAACTATTCGACAATTATTGGAATAGGTTTCATCGATTTTTTTGCAAGTGGCTCTGCTAACTTTATAGGGGTTTAAATATTTGAAGTATTTCAAATTTTCTGCAATGGGACACAGAACACTGTGACCCTGGATGTCTTAGGGACCATTTGGAAGGCATCACGACTTTTCTGGATCAATAAAATCATTAAATATGCAATAAAAGTAATGAAACAATTCTCATACACTATCAAACAGCCAAATTTAACAAGAATAACTTGAAATACTTCAAATATTTAAATATATATCAAAGAATTGACATTAACAATTGATAGGTGACACTAAATTGATAGCAAGTGGTGCCAAAGGCATAACGACAAATCTTTTTTCAGGTCAAATATGGTCAATTACACTTATAGGCGGATCCAGGGGGGCTGTGGGGGCTGCAGCTCCCCTTTAGGTTACGTTTTTTAATATATTCCGACCCTCAACTCCACCTGATGGGTGGAAGACAGCCCCCCCCCTTGAAAATCGGCTGGATCTGCCCTTGATTACACTTCGAATAAGGAACACTAATTTTTCTTAATGTTCAAGTTTTATTCAAATATTTTTTAGGTTTTCCCTCGACGATTTTTCAGTCTCTTTCAGTATAATTTCTATAAATCTAAATGTAACAGATTTCTGTGTACCTGTAAGTCTGGATGTTGATTTACAGCGAAGTACGGTAAGTTGTCTTATTCTTTTTTAAGGCTCGTCCTGACATGCCACGAAGGCACATGTTTTTATTATTATTATTAAATTAAACACCCATAAAGGCATTTAGTATATTACAATCTGGTCAACAGTGACCAATGAGCAATTTAATTCTAACTTAATCTAATAGAGTTTGAAACTTAAAACTTAGGTATACTCATCAGCGTTCCTTAGGTTCCGTAGAATGGATTGCACTAAAGTTTACCGTGCACACACAAGCTCTGCTTTTGCGCTAAAAAACACTTTTTTCATATTCGGAATTTTTCCAAGCACTGTATAGTGCTTGTTCATTTTGCGATCTTGCACTATTTTCTTGAAACAGTGCAATACCTACATCCACCATCGACACCCGAAACACAGGCGTTTGTTGATGCATTGCCACACTTTATTTATTGCAACACGATAATTTACGGCCGTGTCATTGACCGCCGGGTATCACTCACGTAACATGATAGCCGAGAACACTTGTTTACACTTCAAAAGTAGAATGAATACTACGAAGGCACATCTCTGGACGAGCCTTTAACAAAGCGTTTTGTCTCGCACCAAAAAAAAATTACTTTTACAAAGTTATTTAATACCTCAAATTTCATTCCTTTTGATAGTTTGGGTTATAATAAAGATCAATTATTCTGCAACCTTTCATCAACAATAAAGTTTGTCACATTTATTTAACAGCATTCAACTTAAGGTAAGTGACCTCTTAAAGCTTATTGTTTCTCTTTAAATTTAAATTTAATTTGGAAGCCTGATGATGGCTACATGCAGAAACATTGTATGAAATAAATTTGTGTGGTCTATTGGCTACGTGTTTACATTTTTCTTTTGCACCTAGAAATTCACGACAATTGTATACAATCATATTTTGAGCTAATATTTCGAGAAAGTGTATCATCAATTTTTTTTTACCTTTCAGATACAATTTAATAATCTAATGGGCAACGATACAGATTTAGGGGATCTTTTTAATAAAGGATTTTGTTCTCTAGTACCGGAAATAGTACGCGGCGTGTGGGATGAACTCAAAGAAGGTAACGATGCCCGTATTGAACAAGTAAGTGTACAAAAAAATCAGTAATCAATTAAAAAATAGTTTTTTGCTACTTTTAAGCCTTCCTACGGGCTCGTGCCACAAACTAACACACTCGTGAGAAAAGTTTCATTTTCCCCACTTGTTGCACAATATATACTATTGCCCAAAAAACATTTTTGCTGAAGAATTTTTTTCTAACGTATAATTGACACTTTTGTATAAAAATCTAATTATTTTTTTAGATGATCAACGACTTAATAAATAAGTTGATATGGAGAGATGCCAACGTAAGAAAAATGATTGATTATTATCTAAAAGAAAAAATTTTAGCCATAGAAGAGTTTGTTTAATTTTTTTTAATTTATATAAAGTTCTATATTTTACTTACTTAAAATAATAAATTATTTTTTATACCAAATCCATTGAATCTTTTTAGACTTAATTATCTCATAATATACCTCATACAGGGTGTTTTATTGCGAAGTGTCCATACATTAAACGAAGATATAACACAACGATGTATAATTGTTATACAACATCAAAAAGTGAGAAAAAAAAAAGAAAAAAACCTGCGCGATCGATAAATAAATCCTTTTTCAATGAATTAATGTTAAACACAATTTTTCATTAAAATAAACCCATCCCGAGTTATAGGGCGTAGAAAATTACGATATGGCTAAAAATTACTGGACTAGGTCAGAAATTCTAAATTAATTTATGCAGAAACGATAAAGAAGGTTTGTAGGTAAAAATATCTCAAGATATAATTACCCGTTTCCAGAGAAATTGCAATTTAAAGAATAATTTCGTCAATGTTGTCATTTCTGGGTTAAAGTCTCTTAGCATGTGCTTACACCAGTCACCAGTTCGTCGTAAGTCTGTCATAGGAAGTGTTGATTGCTTATTTGTTATTGTCGAATGTGAAATTCATTTCTGCACTGAAATGTTGAAGATTTCTTGAATAGAAGTCTGTCACCATTTCAACGTCTACTCGGGGAAGATTACTCGAAAAAACTTAACTCACAGTATTTCGGAATAACATTAGAAATAAATGAGGTTATATTTATATCCAAATGTCACGGCCGTTAGCTGATTTAGTTTCAGGTCAGGTCTGGGTGGTTCTTAATCCATGTGGTACTTTCTACAAAAAGGTTCCGAGAAAGATATTAGTAAATAATTTTTGATTGGTTTAAACACAAATTACTAACTGTAAATTATGAGAAAACGTTTTTCTGCCTTTTTCAAATAATTCTAGATATCTCCTCTCTTTAACTGTACAAAATAATTGTGAAAAAATATTATTAAAATCAAATAGCAGTTTTAAATATTAAAACAACTTGATGTGATTGAAAAACGCATTAACATTAGAAATAAATGAGGTTTTATTTATACCCAAATGTCACGGCCGTCAGCTGATTCAGGTCAGTGTCTGGTTGGTTCTTAATCCATGTTTTATAATTTTACTTTGAAAGTTTAGCTTTTGTGTTTCAAAAGTCTCGACTTGAAACGTACTTAACAGTTTTTAATTTTTTTAATCATTTAATTATAATACTTATAATTGCACACATTAATAGGGTACAATGGACATTATTTTTTATCTCTGGTACCTTTTAAATTAATAAGAACATTTTTAGTAATATTTTATAAACTTGCACGTAATTGTGTGCCTCCCCTCTCGAGTAAAATGGATTAAAACTTAAACCTTTCGGTCAGTAGGCGCGTTCCGGCGAACAGCGCAAAATCGTTACAAATGGCGAGAGCGACCCAAATTCCCATTTCTTTTTACCGCACCGCAATGAGTTATGAATAGTAGAGCACGACTAGCGCCATCTGTCACAAGAGGAGGTCATTACGTTCGGCAATTTAGTTGCAAAGTAGTATTTAAAAAGAGCGCGCCGAGCCGAACCGAGAGCTTTTGCTTTTTATCCGGTTTTGTCCTAGTTTTTCACTTTTTTTTAGCCTATTTATCTTTAATTTTTATTGTAATTATCTGGCGTTCTGATATATTACTTTTTATTTTTGTGAAAATAGTAGGATTCTTTTAATAATATGGTAAATCGGGATTAATAAATGACGATTTCTCATTTCATTACTTAAAAAGGTGCAAAACCTTTCAAAAAATCATGCCGTTGGGAATTTCGGTTCCTACGATACTGATGGTGGTCTAGCGTACAAAAGAAACGCTGATACGTCATTAAAAGCATAGTGGAGAATTTCCTTCTTGATTGTCTAGTGCATTTGAAGTTGCATTTTCTTTACTCTTACTTGGAATATAGTTCATAGAAAGTAGGAAAATTTACTGAGGAGCAGGAAGAAAGCTTCCTGCAAGATAACGGAATATCGATATCAAGGTGGTGGGATGAAGATATGATGGGCGTCTACTACTGGTCATGACAGAGATTCACGATTCACCTTTGGGGAGTACTAGGTGCGAAATATCTTTTAAAGGTAAAAGAGTCCGTTACCATAGGAAATAAGATTACCGGAAAATTGCTCGCCAAAAATTGCTCGTCCACAGTTGCTCACCCACAATTGCTTGTCCACAATTGCTCGCCCACAATTGCTCGCTCTTAATTGCTCGCTCATAATTGTTCGTCCACAATTGCTCGCCAGGAAAGTTGCTTGGAACGAAAGTTGCTCGCGAACAATTGTAGAGATGTAGTAACCATATATTTACAGGGAAATGTCAGAAGCAAGGGTCATAAGTCAAAATATGTTGCGTTTTATATTCATTTCAAATTCAGTCTGTTATTATTCAATTCCAAAAGTTCGATTTCTTTGTTTTTATGTAATATAATGTCTGGAAAATAACATCATTTTTTATAAGTTTTATCAAAATATTTTCAAATTTTACGACATTGAACGAATCTACTACTCATTCTTAACACATTCTTTTTTTGTTTGGCTTCCCATCATTCATGTGAAATACTGTTTTATGTAAAAGCAATAGCGATTTGGTAGTATAAGCTAAAAAACATTGCAAAGTGGTAAAACCTTTCAGGTCCCTTTGATTTTTTCCTATCGGCAATAAAAACTAAGGACTGGGAGATAAAAGCTCAAACTGTATACTGAACACATCCGTAAAATCTCCTGACCAAAACAAAAATCGACTCACCAAACACTACAATCGCATTTTCACCATTTGCATCAAATCTTTACTAGTTCCATTGGCGTAGTCTGACGTTTATTGCAATCATGTAGAGAATTGAGCAGCAAATTTAGGGGCTTATTAAAATACAGGAGGTGTTAAAGTTGAAAATTGCGATTTTGAGGTTTTGACATGATTGTTTTTAAAATGCAATAACTCTAAAACTACTAGAGATAGAGCTCTAAAATTTGGAAGGGTGTGAAGAAAAGATGTAGGAACAGTTTCTTCCAAACAGAATGTTGCCTCTCATAGTAGTTTTTGAGAAAGGAGGTGTCAAAATTGAATAGTGCGATTTTGAGGTTTTGACATGGTTATCTTTAAAGTTCCATGACTCTAAAACTACTTGAGACAGAGCTCTAAAATTTGGAAAAGGTATGAAGAAAAGATGTAGGAACAGTTTCTTCCAAACAGAATGTTGGCTTCCCTAGTAGTTTTTAAGAAACGAGGTGTCAAAATTGAAAAGTTCGATTTTGAGGTTTTGACATGGTTATCTTTAACGTTTCATGACTCTAAAACTACTTAAGATAGAGCTCTTAAATTTGTAGAGGGTATAAAGAAAACATGTAGGAACAGTTTCTTCCAAACAGAATGTTGCCTCTCATAGTAGTTTTTAAAAAAGGAGGTGTCAAAATTGAATAGTGCGATTTTGAGGTTTTGACATGGTTGTCTTTAAAGTTCCATGACTCTAAAACTACTTGAGACAGAGCTCTAAAATTTGAAAAAGGTATGAAGAAAAGATGTAGGAATAGTTTCTTCCAACAGAATGTTGGCTTCCCTAGTAGTTTTTAAGAAACGAGGTGTCAAAATTAAAAAGTGCGATTTTGAGGTTTTGACATGGTTGTCTTTAAAATTCCATGACTCTAACTTGAGATAGAGCTCTAAAATTTGGAGAGGATATGAAGAAAAGATGTAGAGACAGTTTCTTACAAACAGAATGTTGGCTTCCATAGTAGTTTTTAAGAAACGAGGTGTCAAAATTGAAAAGTTCGATTTTGAGGTTTTGACATGGTTATCTTTAACGTTTCATGACTCTAAAACTACTTAAGATAGAGCTCTTAAATTTGTAGAGGGTATAAAGAAAACATGTAGGAACAGTTTCTTCCAAACAGAATGTTGCCTCTCATAGTAGTTTTTAAAAAAGGAGGTGTCAAAATTGAATAGTGCGATTTTGAGGTTTTGACATGGTTGTCTTTAAAGTTCCATGACTCTAAAACTACTTGAGACAGAGCTCTAAAATTTGAAAAAGGTATGAAGAAAAGATGTAGGAATAGTTTCTTCCAACAGAATGTTGGCTTCCCTAGTAGTTTTTAAGAAACGAGGTGTCAAAATTAAAAAGTGCGATTTTGAGGTTTTGACATGGTTGTCTTTAAAATTCCATGACTCTAACTTGAGATAGAGCTCTAAAATTTGGAGAGGATATGAAGAAAAGATGTAGAGACAGTTTCTTACAAACAGAATGTTGGCTTCCATAGTAGTTTTTAAGAAACGAGGTGTCAAAATTGAAAAGTTCGATTTTGAGGTTTTGACATGGTTATCTTTAACGTTTCATGACTCTAAAACTACTTAAGATAGAGCTCTTAAATTTGTAGAGGGTATAAAGAAAACATGTAGGAACAGTTTCTTCTAAACAGAATGTTGCCTCTCATAGTAGTTTTTAAAAAAGGAGGTGTCAAAATTGAATATTGCGATTTTGAGGTTTTGACATGGTTGTCTTTAAAGTTCCATGACTCTAAAACTACTTGAGACAGAGCTCTAAAATTTGGAAAAGGTATGAAGAAAAGATGTAGGAATAGTTTCTTCCAAACAGAATGTTGGCTGCCCTAGTAGTTTTTAAGAAACGAGGTGTCAAAATTGAAAAGTGCGATTTTGAGGTTTTGACATGGTTGTTTTTAACATTCCATAACTCTAAAACTATTAGAGATGTAGCTCTAAAATCTGGAGATGGTGTGAAGAAAAGATGTAGGTACAGTTTCTTCCAAACAGAATGTTGGTTTCTCTAGTAGGTTTTAAGAAACGGGGTGTTAAAGTTGAAAATTGCGATTTTTAGGATTTGAGAGGGTCGTCTTTAAATTTCAATTACTCCAAAACTACTTGAGATAGAACTCTAAAATTTGGAGAGGGTGTGATGAAAAGATGTAGAAACTGTTTCTTCTAAACAGAATGTTCGCTTCCCTAGTAGTTTTTAAGAAACGAGGTGTCAAAATTGAAAAGTGCGATTGTGAGGTTTTGACATGGTTGTCTTTAAAGTTCCATGACTCTAAAACTACTTGAGATAGAGCTCTAAAATTTGAAAAGGATGTGAAGAAAAGATGTAGGAACAGTTTCTCCTAAACAGAATGTGGGCTTCCCTAGCAGTTTTTAAGAAACGAGGTGTCAAAATTGAAAAGTGCGACTTTGAGGTTTTGACATGGTTGTTTTTAAAATTCCATTACTCTAAAACTATTAGAGATATAGCTCTAAAATTTGGAGATGGTGTGAAGAAAAGATGTAGGAACAGTTTCTTCCAAACAGAATGTTGGCTTCCCTAGTAATTTTTAAGGAACGAGGTGTCAAAGTTAAAAATTGCGATTTTGAGGTTTTGCCATGGTTGTCTTTAAAGTTCCATAACTCTAAAACTACTTGAGGTAGAGCTCTAAAATTTGGAGAGGGTATGACGAAAAGATGTATAAACAGTTTCTTCCAAACAGAATGTTGGCTTCCATAGTAATTTTTAAGAAACGAGGTGTCGAAGTTGAAAATTGCGATTTTCAGGTTTTCACATGAGTTAGAAGTCTAAAATTTGGAGAGGGTGTGCTTGCTTGCTCATCTTGTAACAGTATTTTAATTGGGTTAAATTTTTTACTGTTCTCTAGCGCAGAATGTGTCACAAGCATCCCGACTATTTTAGCTTTTAGACTTTTTAATTGTTGGTAAATAAAAACGACGTGAGTGATACTTTACAATTCAACCTTCTAGTTCATTTTGCATCATTTGTGAATGAATTTTCGTTTGATCTGAAGCGACAAAACATTATAATATTCACAAATTCTTTACAAATAGCTAAAAAAAAAATACGAAAACAAAAAACAGATGATCTAGACGCTGCGCAGACTCCCAAAATCCGGACCTTGCAAAATCACCTTCAGCGACAAATAATTCGCCTAGCCAGTCGAAACCGACGCTTGGCATCGCGCGTGTCTGCCCCAGGCGTCGCTCCTTCCAAAAACCAACATTCACGTCGTGCATCAACGTCCATAACCTCCAAACGTTGCGATAATAACAAATTGCAGTAACTTTTCGTTGACGTTTTTTAATTAAATAAATAAATCTGTCGTGTTTGGACTGTGTATAAAAACGTATAAATATTTACAATCGAAAATGTAGGTTATGATGTGTTCCAAGTACCGGTAAAACTGGACTTTAGCATTTTGTTGCTAAATTAAAAAGGTAAATTTAGTAATTATGTAAGTTTGATAGATGTTTTGAATAATTACGCAGCGTTTGAGTGTTTCTGGTTCTTGTTTTTGTTACTTATAAGTTAGTTATGACTAAAAATGTTGCAAACTCATGTAAATATAAAGTTGATGAGTAATTAAAAGGCCTATAAAAAAATTCGAACGGTATCTAGCATGTTTGAAAAATAAAATAAATAAAATTCTGGTACAAAAGATAAATGTATATTTCTAAAAATTGTGATATACTGACGTTTGGATGTATTTATCAGTTCATGACAAAACAAGTAAAAATGTGATTAATGAATAAATTTAAAAAAGGGGGTAATAAATGTGGCCAAATCAATTTTAAACGTTTTAACCTCGAACAACACATTATTTTCATATTTATAATTTTAAATCGTGTCCTTGCATGCTACAAATTATTAATAAATATTATTTTTACCAGCCATTTATAAAGACTATCAATTTTAAAATGCCCCTCGTGTTATCTCTGTAATATAAAAGAATGAAAAAAAACCTATTTAATTTTTTTATGACACCTTATTTTGAAGAATTGTCAGCTGTGTTAAAAAAATAAATTTTAATTGGTCATTTTTAACCAATAATGATGTTAGATTCACTTTGTCGCCTTCTTGTATCAAAACCAGTAAATATATTAGGCCAGTAGATGTAGACAATTAATTAACATTAATTCCAAAACTATAAAATTTTGCAGAAGTCTGCGATGAACGGAACATTGTTAAAATTGCAAAAAAAGGTTTTATTTTTTTATTTTTACATTTTTACATCACCTACGCTCTGGACCTTTAGTATAGTTATTTCCTAACTACTCCAAAAACATCCCTGAAGTCTGTTTTTGCACGTTCGGTTACTTACTCTACACCCCTCTTTTAAGCGTTCATTGACTGGACTATTATAACAACGACTAATATTTTGAGAGAGATTTGAAACAGTCTTTTTTCAATGGAACATTTTTTATTCAATTGTTTTGTTTTTTCTTCGCAATATGACCATAAATTGCGAACTATTTGCAAATAGTTTTAAGATTACTCATTAATTTGGGAATCTAGCTGAATAAATTAGTGCAACACAAGATGGACGACGGTGGTCCAGTTAAATACTTGATTATCCATACATACATACAGTCCACAAAATTCTTAGATGTTCACATAAATAACTCTTTAAGCTGGGAATTTCATATTAATATACTGTGTAAAAAACTTTCATCTGGATGTTTTGCACTTTTTAGGCTTAGAAGAATAACTTACTCTCTCATTAGACATGGTTTAATTTTTTGGGGCTCATCAGCTCATGTATTGAGGGTTTTTTAACAGAAATTTTGGAATTTTCTTCTAAAAATTGGGTCGAGCAACAATTTGATTTCGATAGAACAAATCTTTCCGTATTGTTTGAATGGTTGCAAATTTACCAGAGATAAAATGCTATTTTTCAAAACTTCGAAAGTTTGTAGAACTTTTGAAATTTTTTTCGCGCTATTATTACGAAAATTCATTAAATCCTGATTTTCAATATCTTCCGTTCAGAAGAAAAGGTTGTAAAATCAGACTTAACATCATTTGAACTTACTCTTCATTCAACTGTCTATATCTACTGGCCTATATTGGCAAGCGGTCTTCAACAAAACATTTTTACATCCTTTCTTAATATTTTTTCAAAAAACTGACGATCTACAGCTGTTATTTTTAGAGTAATCACGTAACAAGGAGTGGAATGTTAGAATCAGGAATATCTATCATAAATTTCGAATTTGTGACCTCCTCCTATCAAAACCAATACAGATATTAAAAATCGGTTTTCAACAAAATATTTCTACATTATTTCTTAACACATTTTCCAAAAACTGAAGATCTACAGTTGTCAGTTTTAGAGTAATAAATTCACAAAAACTGGAATGCTTCCATATGAACAATTTCACAAAATTTAAAATATAAAATATCTAAATTTTAATTTGAATTTATTTTTATTGTTACGGTTTCTATTAATAAATTGAAAATTAAATAAATATTCACCGCATTAAACCAATATATTTTCATGACCTTGATTCTTGAATTTTAAAATTAATTCACACAATCAATTAACATAAAAAATTTACGTTTAATTAACTTCGGGTTTTAACGATGAATATGCAATAAAATTATAGTATAAAATAGCTGACAGGTAACATTTTGTACGAAGTTTTTTTTACAAATTTAAAGGAATTTTGAAACGTAAAGGCGGCCATGCACGTTACGGTAGAACTGACAGGTTTAAGTGTGTATGAGAAACATGTCAGCGTGTACAGGTAAATCTAACGTGTATGGCCGGCTTTACAGTAGCAAACATTTCTGAGAAATATAAATTAACTAAACAAAATTGGATATTTTTGATCAATTTTGTATTTTTTTTAATTTTTGCCCAAAACAAGGTACTAAAATGTGTTTTCTTAAATGAAACAAAATTGATTTTTTTTTGCCAATATTTTAAAAATAACTTCATTGAACATTTATCGAAGTAAAAATTATTAGATATTCTGTTAATTGTTCAAATATTAATTTTTTAAGCTTCTAAAACTACAGTTCAAATAATTACCATTTATTATGAATCACCCTGAATATTGATATATTGTAAACATTCTATATTTAAATATACTTAGGCACGAAGAAAATTGTACCATGACATGTATTTATGAATAATTGATGATACATTTTACCTAGCCAAGGAACTACAAATTATGATTATAATAATCGATATAAAAAAATTGATTAATGGCTATAATTATACGTATATTTCTCTATACGGGGTTGCTGAAGTAATAGACCAAATTTTATAGAAGTTATAAAATTTTTACTTTTATAAAATGCGTTTGATTAATTATTAGGTACACTGCTTTATGAGAATGAAAAAAAGATATAAAAACAGCAAAGGATACCGGCAATAGAAGAAAAGCTACTGCATCTGGACATTTTTGAGTACTCTAATATGTATACTGCCCATATACATAAAAATAAAATAATATTTTGGCTATTAGGACCACTGTGCAAAGATTCAATAGCCAACTTAACTGGATATCCTAATATGGGTCCGAAATATATTAAAGATAAATACTTCCAATACATCTTGACGTGGTTTTTTATCCACAATTTCACAGCATCAAGTAGTCTTTCTGTGTAGTTACTATAGAAACGGTTTGTTGGCACGCCGCGTGTTTGACTGTTTGACTGTGTTTGCTCGTAGTTGCTTCAATTTCAAGTTATCTTCAAGAAGATGGATGTTGACTATGATAATGGTAGTGATAGCCCATCAGATATATCTGAGAAAGCTAATATGTTACCGGCCAAATCCAAGTTAGTATATGAGAAAACCAATTTCGTGAATGGTGCGACAAGAAACATGTAAAAAAGGTTTCTGAAAATGTGCTTATATGCTATTTTGAGGAAAAATCTATTGTGCCCCCTACTGCTGCCCAGTCGTTAAGGATGTCTCAACGATTAGAGCAGTTCCTCCAGTCCTCTTCCTCTTCTGTTTGATATTCTCCGAGGTATCGTACCCTTGGATTTTGCAGGGTAATGCATTCTGAGAGAATGTGGATAGAGGTTTCCTCCTCTTCCTCGCCGAATCTGCATTCTTCTTTGTCTACTAATCCGAGTTTCTGTAGGTGGCCTCTCAGACGGCAGTGCTGGTTATAGTTCCCCAGTAGTGTCTTGGCCTGCCTCATTCGTTGTAGTCCTATCCAGTATTGGGATCTTTTCTTATTTACTTCTTTTCCAAGTTCATCAAGTATTGTACTGGTGCTTATTCCGCAGAAGGGTTCAGGTCCAAGAAATGGTGTTTCAGCCCCTTTTTTTGCGGGTACGTCTGCTATTTCATTACCCTCCACTCCAGTACGTCCCCGAACGCATAGTAGGGTAACATTGTTGTTCTTGCCTAGTTCGTTTAGATTTTCTAGGCACTCCCAAACTATCTTGGAGTTGATTACATGGGAGTTCAAGGCATTAATTGTTTAATTTCGGGAGGCGTACATATTAACTCTTCACTATCGCTACTGTTGTCCATTTTGTTCTCTATATATACGTAAAATTATGATTATATGATTATTTTGACGTTTCAAACGACGCGCTGTCAGAAGCGATTTCCGTAGTTAGGTATTTGACGTTTTAAAAGAGACGATTCTGATAATCATAGAATGTGATTGGTTAACGAGAGTGAATTCTTTTTCATTCTTCACTGGTGTGAAGAATTTATGTCATTATTCAGCTAAATATGTAAAAATAATTTGTGCATTATTATATAGTCGTGGAAAAAATAACTTTCTTAAACAACCTGATCTTACAATAAGCAAAATATCCAAAAGTAATTAAAAAGTCGACAGTGATTTATACTTAACTCCAATTGTGAAATAGAACGCCGTCCTATTTCCCGTAGTGCGGAGAGATATAAAAGGCATCTAAATAAAATGAAATCAGAGAAAATCTTTCTTAATTGTAAAACATTTTCTCGCACTTCTCATTCGGATCGTCGAATCTCGTTTTCGAAGTTTTGGTGAAAAATCTCCCGTCTGTACGTGTGCCGACAAATTCGGAAATTGAAAAAGGGGTCCCGGTGAAATTTTCCGTGAAATTCTGCCAGTCAGCGAAAAATGCATGGAAAACCTTAGCAAGAGGTCCACAAAAGGCTGCAGGAACGAGAAAAGGTCTTAAGGTCTTATCAATTATCGACAAAAAAACTACCCACGTGGGAAATGAGAAAGGAAAAGCGAGCTGTCATTTACAGAGAATGAGAAGTATTTGGCTTTCGCGAGTTTTTGTCGGAAAACTAAAGGACCCCGCACCATTCTTATGGAAACGGGAGCACCGTCAAATTGTCTGAATTTTTGATATGTGGTAGTACTTGATGTCCTCGGTGTAATAGGAAGTGTCCACATCGATCCTCATAAAGTAAACAAAAGAAAATCCATGTCAAAGTCATTCTAGATCGATGAAATAATTGTAGAAATTTACCTGTCAATTTCTAAAGTGAGGTTAGAATTAATTTTATTTGGAGATTTTGAAATTTAAACAAAATAAACGTTCCAATCAACATTTCACCATCCGTTCGTGAGGTAATTCCAGTTCCTTGAAACTTTTTCCTGAATTTGTATCCAGTTAATGTATCCTGTAGATCATAATCCCGTATTCCTGTAATGAAACCTGGTAGAATCACTTGGACTACAGCTTCGACTGCAATCAAGCAAATAAGTTTGCTAAAAGAATTCCGAAAGTATTAAAGGTACCTTTTTCTTTCGATATCGATATTTAAAACTTTAAAATAAATAATAAGGCCAGAGTATTTAACAAACTAATTTAACCTATATTTTTAATTTAAATGACAAAGACAGAATACAGTAAGGTAGAGTTGTACATAATAAATAACAGTTACAAAAATTTGAAAGTTAATAATAATAATAATAAACGTTATACTTACATTCTTCTGTCCAAAATATTTAACAATACAATCGCCAATTTGAGTTCTGTTTTTTTTATTATTGTTAATAAATGCACACATATTTTCGTTTAACTGTGTCGTTATTATTTGAAGGTTATAATTTGAAAGTCAGTTTACTTTTGGCTGAGGTGAAAAAGGCCACCCCACAAAATTGAACACGTTCTGGCTAAGAATACGTCAGAAGGTAAAATTAATTTAAAAAAAAAAATAAAATAAATTAAAATACAGCACTAAGACAACAAGATTAGGTAAACGCACGCAGCACGTACGTATATAAGTAACAATATACAGGGTGATTGATTATTGTGACAAAGCTCAGTAGATCTGTTATAATAAAAGATACGGAAAAATGTTATTTACAAAAATTGTAGGCAGCTTTAAGCTTTACATTTCAAAATTAGTTACAATGTTACAGGGTGTTTCATAACGCCCTGCAGATTAAAGTTTTTAATGGAACGCCCTATGTATTTTAACGTTTTTAAAATCTCACCAATGAGCTGATTTCAACGATATATCACACTTACTACAGCTACTCAAATATCACATTTTTGTAAATTCTGGTGGCTGCTGTAGCTGCAAGATTAATTTATTAAAAAATAAGTAAAAGGTAACAATTAATTATTAATTGTTTGGCAGCTGTTTTAGATTTGTTGATTTTGTCATCTTACAAGCTCAAGTGAGATCACCCTGTAAGTATGAATTTTTAGCCTGCCTCCAATTAATATAACGGTGCGATATAATCTAATACAGTGTGTAAAATATTTAGTTTACAATATTTCGTTTATTATTTAGTACTAAAAGTTGCTACTGGTAAAAATTGATATTTTTACAGTTTAATTTCTCGAAAACCAATTACAATTTTGAGCGAGGACGTCAAGATCTACATTATATCCAATATTCAGCAACTTTGATGACTTTGGTGACTTTTTTTTATTTTATTTATGACGTATATATTTTGACTACATATATCCGACAGAAACCTTTGCAGGGACTTTTTGGTACACATTTTAAAATTTCGGGTTCATGAACTTTAACGCACTGTATATCGCAATCTAGCCATAGAATAGGATTGGGCCCATGGACACTATTGATCAGGACATCAAGTACTGTATCAAAAATTCAGACAATTTGACGGTGCTCCCGCTTCCATAAGAATGGTGCGGGGTTCTTTGTTTCTTGTTGTATTAAAAAATAAATACATTGCGTTAAACCAGCAACAGGAAGTCATTTCGTCCTTTTTATTATCCTGTAACATTTTCTTGTATTCGCTGTAAATCTTATATCCTTATAATGTAGATTGATGGACAGGAGAAACTTTTCCTTTATGATTATATATTATCAGCTGCTAGGTGAATATCAATAGAGCGAATAATCGAATTGATAATTGACCACTATTGTTGTAATATGCATGAGGTATTGTTTGTTATACTATACATGATGCTCTAATGGTCATTAGGTCCATACACATTTCAAGTGTATATACAGGATGACACAACTACTGTGTAACACTATAACTGTCAAATTCTAATACATTGTATGGGCATTCTTTTTGTTTTTATGTATAGTGACCTAATAATATAGAAAATCAATGTTTCGGTACTTTAAAAAATCATTTCGTTTACCTACGGCGTTTCTAATTACCCATAAACTGAGACGTCAAATGGTCTAATACTATAAATGTTTACGACTTTTTTTGAATCAGCAGCAAGTTTATAGGTAGAGGTATGTCAGCCGTTTCGCTGGCATTTCATTAATTTGTGTAATAAAATACAAATCGATTTTTAACTTTTATTGAAAAAGGAATTAAACGAAAATATAATGTAACGATTAACTAATTTAAAAAGACTATTTCTCCCTCGTCTTAATTTCCACTAATCACAAACGCGCAATTTTGAATTACAAATGGTTTCTAGATGATTATTTTTTTCATCTGTCAAAACAGTCAGATTTTGTGGTTTCAGCCAATAACAGCTCAGGATCCTAACCAATCATTGTGTTTTATACTGATAAAACCGCTTCGTCGTTTTTGTTTTTTGATTAAACTGTGTTTACCTTTTTTGAAATGTCAAATGTAAACATTTATCAATTATTATTATACTAAAATGTATTGCAAATCTATGTTAATAACCAAATTTCAAAATGTATTTGTAAACTAACCTGTTTTTATTAGTTTATTTCAAAACGCCTTTAACATTTTTACATACCTCACTTCAACACTAAACTTAAAATTAATTAAATTAAGAAAGACTTCATTTCATTCTTCTTCTTCGCTTTTATTTACGGCGCCGTTTCGCGGGGTAGCCAGTCAAAAAATCGCCTTGGTGGCCCTGTATGTAAAACTATAATAGCTCAGGTTTCAATTTAAATTGGTAAAAAAAATTTTCAATATTTGTGTGTAAAGTGTCTTTTGCATAAATGACTATGTTCTCTGTTTTTAACACAAAATGATTCAAAAAATAATCCTTTCAAATACGACTCGTCCTCTGAAATTTTATAGATTAAATTTTTGATCTTCATACTCAAACGCCTTTATTTTAGGCAAAACCACTCAAACAAACTGATTTAAGATAAAATCAGTTTGTTTTCGTGGTTTTTCCAAATAAAGCCGTTTTCGTGAAAACCAAAAATTTAATCGATAAAATTTGGAGGACTCGTGGTATTACCTTTGAAAAAACTGTATGACAGCTCCTGTCAGTAGTTATTTCGAGTTTACTCGCGGCAAAACTTGACAGCTGTTGTCACCAAAAATTACAATACCTTTGATAACAAGTAATTATGGTCTCCTAGGACACCAGAGAACGACGCTAAACAATTTTTCTGATTTTATTGTCAATAAATTTTGTAATATTGTTTTTAAACCGTGCTAGTCAGCTTATGTAGTGAAAATGAGTTGCTTTGGAAGTGATTCTATGACTAATATTGATCTGGCGATTGAGACAAGTGTATAGTAGAACCCACCGCTTTATGAGAAAGAAAAAACGCTATAAAAACAGCAAAGGATACCGCCAATAGAAGAAATGCTAATTGATCTGGACATTTTTTAATTCTTTAATGTCGAAAACGCCGTACACTGTCCATATACATAAAACTAAAATGAT
Organism: Crepidodera aurea; assembly: GCA_949320105.2. NCBI lineage: Eukaryota > Metazoa > Arthropoda > Insecta > Coleoptera > Chrysomelidae > Crepidodera > Crepidodera aurea. The sequence continues at coordinate 16,744,735 of OX439480.2, forward strand.
TTTGGCTATTAGGACCACTGTGCAAAGATTCAATAACCAACTTACTGGAGATCGTTAGGGGTAATTTGCGTAAAATTTCTATATTGATTAACTTTCTTTAATATGAATTTACATTTTAATTTCTATAACGCATATTAGATTTCAATAGAGGTTGACCCACTCCACCTCACCCATAGGTTCATTTTCTGATCTCTTGTGAGATTCACAAACGTTGCTAATTAAAATTTTTGTCTCAAATTTTAATTCTAAAATTAAAAACACGGTGAATAAAGTCATAAATATTATAAATTAATTAAGCTTACCTACCCTATCTCAACCCTCACCATTGGATTCACTGTCATCAACAATGATAATAAATTTGGTCGGACTCGTTATATAAGAATTTTCTTCTTTGATAACATGTTTGATTTTTGTCTGCCAATCATCAGCTGAACTTTTGTTAATTTCTTCTTTTACCAAATTTGCTATCAACCCGTCACATTTGGGAAACCTGAATTCAAGTGAACGTTCATACTATTTCAATATTTGATTCAAGTCATTTCAAGTTGACATTTTTATTTAAATGATTCCTTTTAGAGTTAGAAGTTAGAAAAATGGCGTCGAATGATGTAATTCCTTTCAAGTTGAAATTTTTATACAAAATAACCTCACAATTAGAACCCTCCGTGGATGGTTCACACTAGCGTCAACGTCTATTTGGTATTTGAGGTATTTTTTTGTAAAATAAAGTGTAGAATTTTTTCTCTGATTTTTAGAAATCCATCCACAATTAGCTGATTTACAACTTTTATTCCAGCAGAAATCACATCATTTGACGCAATTTTTGTAACTTGAAACAGGAATCATTTAAATAAAAATGTCAACTTGAAATGACTTGAATCAAATATTGAAATAGTATGAACGTTCACTTGAATTCAGGTTACTCCTTTCAAGTTACTTGAATTCAAGTAATTTGTAAAGTCTGAACGCCGCTTTATAGAAATTAAAATGTAAATTCATATTAAAGAAAGTTAATCAATATAGAAATTTTACGCAAATTACCCCTAACGATCTCCAGCTAAGTTGGTTATTGAATCTTTGCACAGTGTTCCTAATAGCCAAAATATCATTTTATTTTTATGCTAAAATGCTATTAAATGTACAGTGGCGTGCAGATTTCAGGGGATACAAAAAAATAATATTTTTTTTAAATAGGATACCCTATATATTTTTACATTTTTATAATCCTCTCGACGAGCTGATTTCAACAATGTATCACACTTGATCTCTAATCTGGATAATAAAGGATCTACAGCCACCTGAAAAATCACATTTTTTGAGTTAAAGTAGCTGTAGTAGCCAAACGGTTGAAAATCGAGAAAAACGGTTTACATGTCTCTATCCTAACTTTTCAAATTTTATACTGTGGCACTAAAAAATATTGTATACAGGGTGATTAAAAATCAGATATCTAAAAAATGTGTTTTTCAGGTGGCTGTAGATCCTTTATTATCCAGATTAGATATCAAGTGTGATACATTGTTGAAATCAGCTCGTCTAGAGGATTATAAAAATGTAAAAATATACAGGGTATCCTATTTAAAATAAATATTATTTTTTTGTATCCCCTGAAATCTGCACACTATTGTACATTTGATAGCATTTTACCAAAAAAAAGTTATAACCATACAACTTTTATTTGAAACTTTTTTTTCTATAGCCATTAATAACGGTAATTAGGGGTGGGTAATTTATAGTAAATAACCCTGTACAAAAACACTCCAGTGGAAAAAAACGAACTTTCGAAATTGACTAAAGAAGCAGCAGAGAAGGCAGGATTAAATACAAAAGAAATGAAAATAACAAACCACCAATGCGGTCGACAGCAGTCAGTAACCCGGCTAAAGGAGGGGTCGGTGAACTACAATTAATTAAAATTACTGGCCACTGTTCAGCCAGTTCGATTAAGCCTTATCTGCAAATGGATAATGAGCATTATTTCAACATCATAAACACCCTTAGAAGTGACGGCTCAGAACCTCCAGCTAAAAAACAGAAAACAGAAGATCCTGCAGCCACTCCTCGAGCTTCTCACTCTACAGCTGGACCCATCAACGACATTAATGATGCACCTACACCCAACGTTATCAATAAGTTAACAAGAAAAGGTAGAACTACAAAGATTTTCCGTACATTTAAAATTTATTAAAAAAAATAATTAAAAGTAAATCAAATTAAATTAAAATTTAAACGAGCTAAAGTCTATTAATTAATTAATAAAATCTCAACAAAACTTAACATAATTGTAGCCTAAAGACCTTTTTTATATCATGAAATCATTATGAAAGATTCTATGCAGGTAGATGAGGACGATGATTATAGTGATGTCTCGCCTAGTGAAAATAGCAAGCAGATAGTAACTGCTAAAGTTGAGGAACTGATAAAAGAAGCAAAAAGAATGGGTCATACTTCTAAAGTCAGCGAGAAGCCTCTTATAAGATTAATTGTCAGGTATAAAAATGAAAGGCAAGTTATTAATACAATTAGATTTGGGCAGTCCTATGTAGGTACAGCAGCCAACCCTGAAAACATGACTAAATTTCAATGTTTAAGGGACGCAGTTAAAAAAAATAAACCCCAAAATAGTGTTAGAGAAGAAGAAGACGAAGGGACAATTCTAACGGAGAGAATAGAAGATTTGGTTGTTCAACAATTCAAGGACAAAGAACCCCTTTCTTTGTTTGCCCTTAATACATTAAATGAAGCCGTAAAAAAATATATTGACACAAATGACGTTTATGCCATAAATGATGTTTCAGGTCATGTCATTCAAGAAATAGATGAGACTAAACAATATATTATTAGGTAATTACAAAAATAAAATGGAGAGAGATGCTGTCGACTATGTTAATAAAATTTTGAATAATCCTAAGAGACAAAATCCTACAGTTGCAAGAAAAGCAGATGCTTCGTCAAGTCACAGTCCTACAGTTGATTTAGATTTAGATAGCTGAATGCTTAGTAAAGCTTGGAAAAACTTGAAAACCAAGCCAGAAAATGAAGTCAAGCCAAGCTTTCTTTTTTAAAAAGCTTGACGTTCAAGCTCAAGACAAACTTTTATATTTGAAGCCAAACTACTTGGCTTTGGTGAATCCCTACAAATTTTGTTTACAAAATTACCTTGTATCGCGCTGGCTAACCAAGATAATTTAAAAATTCATTGTATAAAACGTCTGGCATAGTTATGCAAATGTGGCTCCTCAGAACAAGGTTTCCTGTGAACCGACAACGCGCGAGTAGCGTTGTGTGTTATGCAACTTTTTTATTACATAATAAATCATCAACACAACATGTTAGATGTAAGCCAAATGCTCGAATAGTTAATAATTACTGCGAAGTTAATGGCCAAAAATATAATTATGGTTGTTTTGCTATACCGGGTGTGTCATAAGTTATAGTAGGAGTATTTGTGTAATAAAATATTATGTACACAGAGAGTTTTTAAAAGCGCTAATAAAAAATATCTTATATACGATGTATTTAATTATTTTACAGACGGAAATTGCAAGTTTTTTTGTTGGCTATGGTATTGTTTTCTACCTCTGGAATATCACATGTGTACAGTAAGTAGAGGACAGGTCATAGGACACTTCCTTGTGGTACTCCAGCCTTAATTTCTTTAAGATCGGAATAGGCTTCTTCTTGTATCTGTATATTGTTTTGGAAGGAAAAGCTTGAGCTTATGTATTAAGCCTTCATGCCAAACCTTACCAAACGCTTGTGCTACATCAAGAAAGATAGTAGCACAAATATTTTTCTCTTCTAATAATTTCTCTATAATGTTGGTTATTCTATGAACTTGGTCGATCGTCGAGTACTTATTTCTAAATCCAATTTGGTGATTATGGATAATTTCTCTTTCTTCGATAAGTGGTTTTAGTCTTTTGAGTAGGAGTCTCTCAAATTTTTATCTCACACATTGCTAAGAATTTTTTTTGTTTAAATCTATAAAAAAATAAATATAAAAACTACTGAATCATTACGAGAATTTCCAGATTGCAAGTGAACCGACTCGTTAATTTACCAACCTCTTTAAATCCGAATCACTCATCACTCATTCTAACCCTTCTCTAACAGAACAAAGATCCAAAATCAGGGCTAATGCTTTCTCATTTATTAGTCAAGTCAGTAAACTTACACGCTTTCCATTAAATCAATCAGGTCCTAATTGCAATCAAAGATGACTTTGATAACTTCCCGACATCCGCAACCCCAACAATGCTATAAATTAATATCTAGAAGATAACCTATTTCTAATCCCTTTTCCCTTTCCCCAATTTTCCGTATTAGGTAGCGATTTTCCGCTAGAAGAAGTGGAGGAATACTTGTTTATCCACAGATCTTTTGATACGTCTAATGAATTGAGACAATTTTTGATTTAGGTTTTTCACGCGCTCTTGTAGTGCAACGGAATAATCCGGAAACGTGAAATTTTGCATACTTATATTAGAAGAGATGAATAATAACTTGACGGTGCTAGATTTTTTATTTTCGTCTTTGGTAAAATTGTATATTGCATTATATCATCTTGATAGCTCAGCGGGTTCCTTCAAGTCTTGCATTCTTTTTGCTTTGTTTGAATCCTTTCTAGATCATTTTTTTTATTCCTAAAATAGTATAACAATAAAACTCACATTAACATGTATTTTTTTAATGAATTTTTCATTTTTATTTACAAAATCCCATTCCGCAAAAAGGAGGAGAGTCAATAAAGTTTTGATCACGCCTCCTTTAAAAAAATCTTTGGAAACTTAATTATGGACATAAATATAACTCTTTCATTAACTTTGAGTGCTCCAAAAATTTTCCTTTTCAATGTTTGTTTAGTATCTTTGATTTGAGTTTATTTTTTAATATCTTTTACCTCTTTTACATTTATTTATGTAAAAAAATAATTATTTTAAAACAAGTTTTATTAAACAGAGACAATATCAAAGGCGAAATTCACAAGCTAACCTTAGCATGCGCTTTATCTTACTCAAATAATCTATTGATAGTAATTTACGAAAATGAAGCACATTACATTGATTTATGGGACCCAAATCATCTATTGTGAAAATTGAAATGGGGCAGATCAATTTTGGCGCATTGTTCTCTATTGCGTGTCCAGATCCTTACGTAGATAAGCTCAAGCTAGATCACATGCATGGTATAAATGGCGAAAAATAAACATGAGAAATTATCTGACACTTATAGGTAGGAAATTTAAACGGAGGTCCATATACTCAAATCCTACGAAGTAAAAGCCATTATAGATCGATGAAATAATTGTAGAAATTTACCTGTCAATTTCTAAAGTGAGGTTAGAATTAATTTTTCATCTGAAGATTTTGGAATTTAAATAAAATAGACTTTCCAATCAACATTTCATCATCCTTTCCTGAAGTAAATCCAGTTCCTGAAATTTTTCCTGAATTTGTATCCAGTTTAAAATGTATCCTGTAGAACATAATTTCGTATTCCTGATTGAAACCTGGTAGAATCATTTGGACCACAGCGTCGATTTGCAAACAAGCAACTAAAGTTTGCTAAAAGAATTCAGAAAGTATTAAAGGTACCTTTTCATTTTCTTAAATATCGATATCAAATACTATTAAACGAGCAAGGTTTGTATGTGTGTGTGTGTATGTGTGTCCAGAGGATCTCGAAATCCACTCGTCAGAATTCAATGAAACTTTCAGGGTAGACTAATTCCTATCTAAATCGACAGAAAATGTAGGTCTCATGTCTGTGAAAATTCGATCTTCCGAGATATTTACAAGAAAAGTTAAGCTTTTAGTTTTATTTCCTAGCAACGGCAACTTGTTTCTATAGTAATATACTATAAAGGAGAGAGGATATAACGTCACATTCCATAGGCGTACTTTGCAAAATAAGTTTCTATAATATAAATAAGGTCACAGCATATAAAATATATATACCCACTTCGTAGATTAAATTTTGAAGTTATATTATTTACAAAAAATAAAAATAAACCTTATGCATCTGACACTTTAACATTGAACGAATTAAATTTAACCAATAAATAACAAGGAGGATTATATGTTGGGATTAAACTGTTTTTAATCTCTTGGCATTAAAAGTAAGGCTTCAGTACTTACCTAAACTCAAAGATTAAAAAAAAAGTTAGTTCAAGAACTATCTTTAAAAGTCACTGTCTTCACTAAAACTACTGGTATCACTATAATTGTCTTTTCTGAGATTTATTACTATAGGTTCTATTAAATTATCCATTGACATATCCACTTTCCTAAATGAATTTTCCACATTTTTACCATGACCAATGCATTTTCCCCAATGTTCTCTATTTACATCTGAAACTGCCTTCAAAAACAAATTTCGCACATCAGGAAATTTAAATGTTTTAATGTTTTGAGAAACATAACGTTTTAATAATTGTGACCAGATCAGTTCAATTGAATTTAACTCTGCGTGGTTCGGAGGCAATCTGAGAATTCTAATTCCTTTTTCTCTGGCCATCTCATCTATAATATATTTTTTGAATTTGTTTTTATGTTGCCTTGCTATTACTAATAATTCTGCCTTCAAGGATGTAGGAGGACTGATAATATTTTTAGAATGAAGCCATTTTGAAATATATATTAATACAAAATTCTGAATCAATTAAAATACATACGATACGGCTATGAATAAATAAAGTCTGACCTATCTGTCAAAAGAACAGGTTTATTAGAGTAAAAACCATGGAAACGAGATTAAATCTAGACAAAAACTATATTAGGCCGATCAGATGTATTAAAATTTAAATTTTAACTACAAATAAGCATTGAAGGATGAGGTAAAAATAAAATTTCTACCTCTTGAACCTGTACTACGTTCTGCAAATTAAATACTGCACTCCTTTCTTCTGTATAGTATAGTAGTAAAAAGGTTTGACTTTATTTAATTTCTGGCGTTTTAATCTGAAAGAATTCAATTTTAAATTTGCCGCTTTATATAAAAAAGGAAAGGTTCATTTGACGGATATAAATAATTTGCTTGTCAAATGACAGCCATCTCATAAATTTAAAGTTGAAAATACAACGTTGCCAATTCAATTTCAGAAATCATGGGTTTAGGTAAATATTTATAGGAACGTTGAGTAACACTGGTAAAATGGACGCTTGTCAAAATGTGACACCTGTAAAAACGTGACAACTGTTAAAATGTGATACGTGTCAGAATGTAACAACTATCAAAATGAACAAATGTCAAAATATGACACCTGTCAGAATGTAACAAATGTCAAAATGTCACACGTATCGTACTTTTCTTTATTTATTACAAAGATCTAACCTAAGCTAAAGCTAATCTTTTTTTTTTTTTGGCGGGTGGAAATGCTTTATGCACATCGGGTAAAGGTTCTTCCCTTTCCCGATAGTGTGAGACTACCCCTTACGGCTACTATTTTATTATGCGGACATTTTTAATATTTAAGTTTTCACTATCATAGAGAGAGAGAGAAAAAGAATAAATGCTTGTACACGTGTACTATTAACATAGATTTCAATTTTTTATTTTACAAGAAACTTTAAAGAGACATTTAAAATTCTCTATTTTCATAGTACATTTTAAGGTTGATTGTGACTTTGTATTTTCCAAGAACAAATTGTAATGTAATGTACGAATGAACTATTTTTGTAACTGAACTGCCACACGTCGAGAGTCTGGTCACAGGTTTTTGTGGAGGTTTTTACCCAAGTATGAATATCAGACCTATAATTTTCCTTCACTGCAGATCAATAAATAATAAAATCAATTGAACATAGAGTTTTTCTTATATAGTGATAAATAGAGTGAGCTGAGCGATCTTCTGTTGACGGGACGTGTGCCCTACACTCTGCTGTTGCCCGTCCCGGAAACGGGGCCTGTCCACCGTGACAATTCGCGAAGATCAAGCGTCAGTAGATGTTGCTCTAAAAGGGTGAAATCCCCAAAAACTAGGCAACTTTTAATGCATTTAACTAACCTCTGTGACAAGCAGTTGATAAACGTCAACAACAGCTGCAGCCAATTGAAAATTAACACTGACAGCTTTTTTAATTTTCCCGCCTACTTTCAAGCCAATCGCCAATCAACTTTTTATTTATCTCCCTTTCAGTAGTTCAAGTAGATGTCGCCCACTCCGTGATTTTCGCGAATTAATTAATAATTTGTCATGTTATAAAAATACTTAAATTATATATTCATTGGACTGCTTAAAAATGTAGATTTGAATGTTAAGAGCGAAGCTCGGTGACCAGATATTTTAAAACTTTAAATAAACAACAAGGCCAGAGTACTCAACTAATTTAACCTATAACGTAAGAAAGAATTTTACATAATAAATAACAATTATAAAATTTGAAAGATAATAATAATAATAAACGTTACACTTACTTTCTTGCAGCAAATTTTGATTTTTGTTTTTGATTGTAAATAAATGCACACATATTTTTCTTCTAACTGAGTCGTTATTATTGAAGGTTATAACTTTAAAGTCAATTTATAGAAGCACGACTAAGGTTCAAGGTTTTTATGCTTCCGGCTGAATTGAAAGAGGCCGCCCCACAAAAATAAACACGTTCTGGCTAAGATTACGTCAGAAGGTAAAATTAATCTTTTAAGAAAGTTACTTACTTACAAAATAAATTAAAACTTATACAAAAACAAAAAAATTAGGTGTTTCACATTTCGTTTCGCATGGAACGATTTATCTAATTAGCGGTAAGTAACAATATATGACTTGTGACGTTACTGCCAGCGCCATCTGTTGGAAAAAGTAGCTATTCCGTTGGTACTCCTGAAAATATACTAGGGGAACTTATTAATTTTTTTAGTCTACCTGGAAAGTGGAATATAGGGCCGTCTGCTTTAGAATTTGACGGGTTTTAACCATTTTTTACATGTCATGGTAACTACCTCTTTAGATTTATTTTTTCTAGAAAAAAAAATCCTAAATTTATCTAGGATATGTAAACAAAAATCAGTCGTAAGAAAACCGAGACAGAAAATCTCCCGAGTTAGACTAGCGGAGTTCGGAAAATTCCATCAAGCTTTTCGCAAATTAAATTTTCCTGGAAAAAGATCCAAGAGTGCTATGCAATTACAAATGAAAACAAGCTGTTATTTTTCGTCTGAAATTATATCTTGGAATAACAGAATTAGAAAATATCTTGCGAACATTTTTGAAAAGGATTCAAAGCATGTGATAATCCAAAGTGGAAAACTAGATCTTGTTTTCTTGCTTTGATGTTCAGGTTGAAAACGTAATATATTTATCGAATTGCAAAAATCCTCGTTTACTAAAGAAATAATATTTTTATATAAAATGAAGTTGGTTTCTTTTGAATCAAAACGTATATACATTTCGCTCAAGCATTATTCACCATTAAAGATGTTTTTTGCTATATTTTAATTCGTAAAGGACTGTATATATATATATATATATATATATATATATATATATATATATATATATATATATATATATATATATATATATATATATGTTTTTTGAGGATTCAATGAGACCCTCGACCTATTGCTCCAGCTGATTCAGTAGGTTTTGGGTTCGGATGCTAAGTTGGTTAGAGTTTTGGGCTACCGAAATCAGAGCATTGTAGTCGGCGTATAGAAGTCGGGTTGACGATGGGTGGTTTGGGGGCGGGAGGTAGATGAGATAGAGGAAGGAGGCCCGGACGGAGCCCTGGGGCACTCCAGCAAGGGGAGTGAAAGGTTCGGACATGGCGTTGCCTACTTTGACTTTGATGGTTCGGTCCGAGAGGTAGGAGTGGATGAGTTTGGAGATGTTAAGGGCGAGACCTATGTTCATAAGCTTTTTGATTAATCCGGCATGCCAGACTTGGTCAAAGGCTTTTTGAACATCCAGAAGGACTTTCTAACTTCACGGAGCGCTCAAAGCCGTAATTTTTGTCGAATCGTAAAAATAAAAAAACCAAATTGTAGGTATTTCTATACTCTACAAGTTTGTATGGTTTTTGATACGAATAATCAAAACAGATATATTATTGGAAATACGTATCAAAGTCTACATTTTTTTTCTTTTTCCTTCAATATCTCGAAAACGATCGAAGATACGTGAAGGACCTTTTATATAGCGCAACAAAAGACAACCATAAGCCCATTGTGTAGAATGACTGGACTATTAACCAAACACGAACTTGAAACATAGAGAGAAAACTTACATTTTTGTATTTTACGATTATTAACATATGGAAACCATTCTCAACTATGTATTAGGTTTAAATTTCTACTTTTTACGCTTATACTTAATAAAAATTAATTCAGGGATGCGACAAAGACAAAGTTTTCGGTATTCCTGTCGTACCCTTCTGGCAAAAATCTGAATTTCGATTAGGAAGATCGATGCGCAATATAAAAAGAGGGCTTGAAACAATCTCGGGACATACACCGACCGTAATATTATCGGGAAATGTTGTTTAAGCAGCTTTAACAGTCGAAAGTGGTTTGTACACACATAAACTGGAGTTTAAAAATAAACAAATTTCATGGGAACGATATCTCGTGAAGGAAAAACGAAAGACTAACAAGTGTTTATTTTTCCTTGTAAAATTAGGTCAGAGGGTCATCTGTCTCTCGGCGAAATTCCATACTGGAAACTTGAAATTAGTTTTGAATTTAAGTGTTACTTCCCAAGTGTCTATTTTGATATACACTGAGAGAAATGGTATTTGGATTCTAGCGGTAAATTTGAAAATAAGCAGAAGTACAGAAAATGTTTTTTAATCATTTTAATATTTCATTTAAGAACTTTAAATTTGAAGAGGATATTTCTAATAGTCTGTAGTACAAAGAAAAAAATTGACAAATGCAATATCTGCATGTATTTGGTGCAAGTAGAATTTGAAATTTCAAATAGTTTACTACGAAATCTAGACGCCTTGTTGCTGTAAAAAAATTCAGAGGTTGAGAAAAAACATTCAACTTCTTTGGTATTTAATGTAAGAGAAAAATTCTGTGGTTCACTAAATTCCGAAGAACGTTTTTTCATCAGAGTGCATTTTTGTTTTTAGATTTCCACAATTTTCATCGATCCTCATCCTCGTAGCACCCCGTATATCACTCATTGTTTAAAACGAGAATCCCAGCTGTTCTCGCATAGAAAAATTCCCATTCGCAACAATGGAAAATCTAGCCACAGTATCCACCATTTTGATGAAATGGTGAATGTGAATAGCGAATTGTAAAGATGGATTTACCGATAAAGAATTTGAATTTCCATGTGGAAATAGTGGGCGAAATGCAGATGGTGTTACAAAATTGGTCCAAACTTCCAAATAGTTGGACCCAATGATAGAAACTTTTGGCTGCATCGAAACTGTATCAATAAAATAAGTGGATGGTCCAAAATATTTCCTTATACATATTTTTTACGAGGTTTTTTAGTACTCACAATACAGGAAAAGTTAAGCGGAAAAGAGAATGCGGATACATAATCTAGTCAAGAAATTTTAGATATTCGTAGGACTGCAGCTCAACATATTTATTCAGAACGGCAGTGAACAAAGTTGACATAACCTTGATGACTTTAAGTGAACCATAATAGCCTCATATTGAACCCCTGTGGTACCCAGAATGTCGATAAATTTTGAGCATTGAACTGTCGATCAGTAAAATAAGTAAACGATTGATAAAAGATATAGTGAAGTTTTATGTAAAATACTGTTTCAAAGAGCAACAGTTTTCATCCCAGAAATAAATAAGTAAATGCTGACGCTTGATCAGGATCAGCAGTTTTTGGGCGAGAAAACTGACTCTGAATTTACGGACATATTGACAGTCGAGGTACTAATTACAAAAAGCAATTTTAGTACCTTAAAGAATCGATTGTATTCCTTTAAAACTGACTATAAGGTTCATAAATGTCTTTCATGATCTGTGGTCTAAACGATTACTGGAAAATTGCTCACCAACAATTTGCTTGCTAAGGATAACCAGCCCCTTAGTTTAGTACATCTAGTAGAAGTATCTGGAACTCCAATGGGATCGCGGCTGTCTCTACTATTTTCATGGAAAACCTAGAATCCAAAACACTTCAATCGGCTCCTCCTAAACCCAAAGTTTGGCTTCGCTACATTGATGACACTGTTATTATATTGCACCATTATAGAAACACCCTGCAATCCTTTCTGGTCACATCAACAGTCAACATCCAGATAGAACTTTCACAATGGAAATCGAAAACCACAACTCTTTGTCCTTCTTAGATGTTTTGGTCACCTGTAAGCCCCATGGTTACCTAAGTCACTCAGTTTACCGCAAACCAACCCACAGAGATTCTAAATGCTTCGTCCCATCACCCTCCACGTCAAAAAATGTCTGCCATCAATTCCTTAGTTCATCGAGCAATCACCATTTCCCAGCCCGATAACAAGATTTAATTCACGTCAAAGAAGTTTGGGAAAAAACGTCTCATCTTAGATCCAGTCCAAGGTCCGAGAATTCCGAATCAACTCACCCCATTTCCAGTGCATATCTTCCATATGTTCCATCCAAGGTCCTTCGAAGAGAGAATATCAAAACAGTTTTCAAACCGCCGAAGAAAATATTAGAGATCCTTCCATGCCAAGGACAAACATCCCCCGCAATCGGCTAAAGGCATCTATAAAATACCTTGTTCATGTCGTCAGGTTTACATTGGAGAAACTGAACGATCAGTCCAACAACGTATAATTGAACATCAACGTTGCATCGTTCAGCCATTGCAGATCATCAGCATGACACTGGACATAGGATTCTTTTTGAAAACTCCAAACTCCTAGTAAATTGCTCCTACTTCTACCACAGAACCATCCCTCGATGGGGTATAAATACCTGCCCTTAACCAAAGCCCAGCAGTTGGAGTTTCACCTCTGGTATGACTAACATACTGAGTTACCATGCTGTTACTCACATGGTACCTCAGCATGGTAACTCACATGCTGTTACTCATTTCTCCTGAAGAAGCCTCCTACGATGGCAGGTGGAACGTCGAGACGTGTTCTCGATATTACATGGTCCCAAACCCCGGAAGACGTATTATCTCAATAAGTTTGTCTTTCTCCCTAAATAATAATGGCGTTACAATTTGTCATCTAACCTGACGTGTTGCTTAATCTATATTATCTAAATTCACGTAAAAAAGAACTAAAACATCCTGTCTGACAATTGGCGAACAATTTTCCTGACCAGCAATTTTGTGGTGAGCAACAACTGTAGCGGTGGAAACTTTAGCTGATCAATTATAATCATCGTTTTTACGATGACGTCGAAGCTTTGCTGTATTAGATGTACAACCATCACACAAGTTTCGTCTAGCTAGGTCAGCCTTTGAACCATCCTGCAAGTGGTTTCTGTTTCGATTGCATTAAATGACCGAGGGAATGCAAATGGAACATGTATTACCTGTGTATCTATTGTACATACGTACTTACCGCTAAAATGGTGCTCATGTATCATTTTATTTCAAAGCATGTCACTGACCTTCCGGTTTAAGCGCGAACGTGTTTTGTTACTACAGATACTTATCGGGTTTTGTCATTAAATTACTAAGTGTTGCGTATTGATATTACTAGTATTAACATTGTTAAATAAAGCGTGGAAATATGAACGATGTTTATCCTAGAATTCACACTCCTTCCTGTAAACTGAACAACGCAACATTTTTTTCCTGTTTCGACAGTAAATTACAATTCGCGACGCAGCAACCCTTAATATAAGCACGACCAGCATTGTCGAGTATCAGCGAGAATAAAAAAGAAATAATATAACCAAATTATTAACGAGGATAATGCATCTCGGAATGTTCTTATCTACGAACTTTCCTGCTGTCGATCGATCGTCCCTCTCAAGCCACCGGAACGTGATGATCGCCAATTCTACAGTCCTGCAGTAGACCGCATTTCTCTCGTGCCCCATACTTCATCAGCATCACGGTCTATGCTTTTACCTCATACCATACCTGTGCACTGACCAAGCATGGCGTGACATCGATGCTTCAGTGCACGTGTATATACGACCGCATAGTTGTATAAATCCAGGATATGCAGAGTGTCTGAATAAAGAGGCTGGAAGAATGATTTTTTAGGACAATAAATTTGGGATATTCCAGTACCTAAAATTTAAAACTGTGGCATGAGTTAACACATCCATCATTTATTCTAAAATATGCAGACAAATTTATCGATAATTATAGTCACACTCTATTTTAACGCCTGATCTGTTTAGGATTTAATTTTATTAAAATACTGGTGGTTTTAATGGTAACCGCAAATCGCAATTGAGGGCGCTAATTTTCCATACGAGACGCGCCAAACAATTCCCTTTTATGTGTGTAATTTCTGCAGATTCTCTCAGGAAGATTGCCAGGAAATTCCATCATGATTGTTCAAGTGTCCATTAAGAAAGGCGATGCAGTTATAGGTCACCGCTGGACGGTGCTTTGCCTTTAGGATATACTGCAGTTAATCAGTGACGTTTCAAGATTGTATTACAGAAGAAAGAAGTTGTAACGACAGTGGAATTTTTTGTAACCATAAAATTATCATTATCAATTATTATTATACTAAAATTTATTGCCTAAGGATGTGAAATAAAATCACACATGTTCCCAAGAACAAAGACATTAAAAATGTCCTACACTGCACCAGCGTCTGGACTTCAACAACTACTCCTTGGGCTATATGCCCCACCAGGTATTGAATTACGAAAGTCCAGACGTGGTTTGGTGGGGCTTTAAACCAAAAACTTCGATTTTGTTATTAAAGGAACTTGCCATTCTTAGACCGGTTTCGGAATTATTGTTCCTCTTCAGTAAGAAGCATTTCTATCTCTAAAGAAATTCTGAAGATCGCTGTGAACCCACCAACTCTTAGTACAAACGGTTAAGTCGAGAAAGAGGAGGTGAGTGCAACGCCATCTTCACTTTTATAATAAAATCAAAGCTTGCAAGAACTATAGAAAACTCTAACGACAGTGGAATTTTTTTTTTTACTGAAAAAATCATTGGAAAGGTCATTGAATGTACCGAAAAAAATGAGTTTCGTCAATTTGAAGTTGGCGAAATTTGGTCCTTGTTTCTAAACACCCTGTATTTTTTTAATGAATCCAAATGATATGTATGTTTCAGCACATACTTTTGGTATGTTCATACCCAGTTTTTTCCATCAATTATTGAAAATATAGTTTTTATGAATATTTTTCTTCGTTCATGTTTTTTCATAAAATTTTATTAAAATGCAAATAACTTGACAACGTTGCATGTGATCCTCAAAAACAAAAGGGGTATGTAAAGTCCTAAAAAAAAATATATAGGGTGATCCATTAAAAAAAAGACCGAATGTTTTGTCTCTGTCCATGTTTCACCCTGTATGCTCGAAAATAATAAAATCTTCATCAGCCTATCAGCTATGGTCCGAGCGAGGATAGTTGGGCCACCCTGTATATAGTATCCTTTAGGCGGGGATACAAATATTATCTAATTAAGCAAACGGAGTAAAAGCAAAAGTAAGGGCATAAGCACTAAATTCCTTAAACGTTTCGCCCTCGTCACCTACACCAGATTTTCTCTAATTAAGTCGGACATAACCCACTTCGTTTTTGGCAACAATAAATATTCATAACCTTCAGTTTTACATTTTGGAACGAAACAAAACCAAACAAAAACGATGCTTGCAAATTAATTCGAGCTTTAGTCTTGCTTCGATATACAACATCTAAATCCATACCGGACTGGGGGTACGAGTTTTTTAATCTAAGTAAAAACGATGGCTTGCTAAAGTTTTAAGACTGCTTGTTTGTTCTATTTCGGAAAATTCGGAATTTAATACTTCCGTCGTACGGAAAAAAAGATAAATAAGCTTCTATAGGAAAGTTCTAGCAGAGTTTTGGATAAAAAAGGGATAAGCGCTATTCTCGTATGCATTAATTATATCATGATGAAAAAAAATCATCCAACTTATTGGCCAATGGATATAAATAAAATTTTGAATCTTCTGGAAACATCGCAGAATGCTTTTATCCTCATTCAGATCATTTGCATGTGTTTCAAAGGAAGCGGTGAGAAAATCAAGTAGTTGTCAATACCGACAACCCGCCATGACTCGGAGATCACGTAAAACCGTCGGTCCTGACTATATAACAGACATTAAGCTGTGTAAAAAGCGGTAGTCGTGACCTGACAAATTTCTACAGAGTAATAGAGATGTGCGGGTATGGGGCCCAAAGTGGTAGTTTTTCATCAAGGCGTCCTCTTTTGACAAAGTTTCTGCGCGTCCCACATTCCCACACACCCCCACCTCTCAACAATGCCGCCGTTTGGCACTACGATACGGTCCTTCTGACACCACACGTCTCTGCGCATGATTTTTCTTTACATATCTAATCCTTACCCCATCTATATTACAATGCCGTTTGTCCCATTGAAATCGAAACAATAACAACCAAGTTAGACACTACGGCCCCTATGTCAACGTCTCCGCGCATGATTTTTCTTTACGTACCTAATCTCTACCCCATTTATATTACATTGCCGTTTGTCACATTCAAATCAAACCAATAACAACGAAGTTAGACGCTACGGCACTTCTGGCAACGTCTCTGCGCATGCTTTTTCTTTACCTGTCTAATCTATTCTACAATGACGTTTGCCTCATTCAGATCGCACCCCTAACAACGAAGATACCCTTTACTACCCCTTGATGAAAAACTACAACTTTGGACCCGCATATCTCTACTACTCTACAGCACTCGGATTGAGTATCAAAAAACTAAATTTCACCCTAACAATAACTGAGTAACTAGAATAAACAGATTAGAAATCTGGTCATGAAGAAGACGAATGTCCCCAATACGCGACATTTCTTCAATAACGCTAATAAAATCTCTTCTTTTTCTCTCTCTTCTACCAGTCTAGCTTCTGTTCCCACTCTGCATCTTTCCTCTGGTAACACTATGTTGCTTAGAATAACATTTTCCACCAAGTGATCAAAAGAAACATTTACACTTACACCTGTAGGTCTCACTATGTGTATTTGCTTTACTTGATGGCTATAGATTTGCAACTTCTATTCCCTTCTGATGCACCTGCAACTACATTGTTGGAGGACGGTTCCAAGTCATAGGAAGATCAGTATATGACACAGACCGCTGCTGCATGCTTCCTCGTTTGCAAGTGCAGTTTGAATCCATGTTTCTATCAGGATCAACCCTTTAAATGATACATTTTTAGACTTTTAACCGTCTTTTTTTCTAATGTAAATTTATAGCCATAATTTTTTGTCAGAATATTTGTTATTTGACCAATCCTGACTATACCGCGCCAGTTTGTCAAACTTCTCTATGTACATCTGTGTAAAATTCTAAACTTTTTGTATTTTCAGGTACATCTTCTGCGTATTCTGTTCCTGCTGAATTATTTTAAGGTAATCTCACTTTACATATCAAAGAATATCTGTTTATACTAAATATTTAATTTGGTAATTTTGTACGAACCCTTCGAAAACCGAGTCAATTATGTTAAGAGTTGTCCCGATTTTGGAAAAGGGTCGCGAAAATTTCTAAGCCTAAATTTACAGTAACGTATTTAGCGGGTACACTCTGAAGGCTCTAAAAGTAAAATAAATAAAACAAAAACTATTAAAAAAATCTAAATAAAAAGCAACCAGATTCGCAGAACACTTAGAAAAGACTTTCCAGACCAACGATGGTGAAGAGACCCAAGACTGGAATGAACCAGATCAGGAAGATTCAGTCGTTAGACCTACTTCTCCAAAAGAAGTTTATGTGGAAATCGAAACAAGTCCTAAAAAAGCCCCTGGATTAGATCTCATTACCGGGGAAATCTTGAAACAACTCCCACGTAAAGCTGTTGTCAAACTGACCAACCTTATCAATGCATCATTTAGGATGAGATACATACCTCAGCTATGGAAAGTAGCAGAGGTTATAATGATACCTAAGCCAGGTAAACCTCCCCAAGAAGTAACGTTATACCGACCAATCTCTTTGTTGCCTGTTATTTCGAAACTCTACGAAAAATTGCTTCTTAAGAGATTAAAACCTACAATAGAAGAAAAGGACCTGATTCCCTCCCATCAATTTGGTTTTAGAGAAAAACACTCAACGATCGACCAGGTGCATAGAATCACAGACATATTTGAAAAGTCTTTAGAGGAAAAGAAAGTCTGCTCCACCGTCTTCCTAGACGTGGCCCAGGCTTTCGATAAAGTTTGACATGAGGGCCTTAACCACAAGTTAAATTTGTTACTACGACGTCAGTATTCAGAACTCTTAAAATCCTATTTATCAAACAGATATTTCAGAATAAAACAGGAAGATGTATATTCTGATCTAAGAGAAATTAAGGCAGGAGTACTCCAAGGTAGTGCACTAGGTTCAGTACTTACTGTATACCAGTGATATTCCTAACCTTGAGCACGATACTATTGCAACATTTGCTGATGATACTGCCGTTCTGGCTGTTGGAAAGACCATGAAGAAGCTAACCTAAAATTACAAACATCTGTAGACCAGATTAACACCTGGACTAAAAAATGGCGTATTAAGTTAAATGAAAATAAATCTGTTCATGTTAACTTTACTAATAAACGAAACCAACACATTCCCTTAAGAATAAATAACGCTCAGATTCCCTATGCTAATACAGCAAAATATCTTGGAATGACACTCGACGCTAGACTTCGCTGAAAAGTCCACATTAAAAAGAAACCTGAAGTGCTTGGTATAAAATATAAAAAGATGTATTGGTTATTAGGAAGAAACTCCAACATAACAAACTGCTCCTCTACAAGCAGATATTGAAACCCGTTTGGACGTATGGTAGCCAGCTTTGGGGCTGCGCCAGTCAAAGTAACATTCAAGTTATCCAACGTTTTCAAAATAAAGTATTAAGGAACCTCGTCGATGCACCCTGGTACTGTCGCAACAGTGATCTTCACAGGGACCTGGATGTAGAAACTGTTGACAAGATTATAACTAAATCTGCCAGCAGCCATTAACAACGGCTGCTCCAACATCGGAACGTTGAGGTCATCCAGCTCCTCGATAATACCAATTTAGTAAGAAGACTCAAGAGGACCAAACCTTTTGACCTAGTTCAGTGACAGTGCTAGTTACAAACAGAGTATTGTGCGGATTTGTGTTACACGTTACCGGTAGTGTTACTAAAATTATCAGACCCTGAGGTACACTAGTGAGTAAGACCTTAGTATTTAAGAATTCTAGTTAAGTTAGGTTGGAACAAAATTGCTTATTGACCTTCATGATCAGATTGTATTTATAGAAAACATTTCCACAGAGTATTTTGCTACGAAAAAAAAAATAAAAAGGATATTTTTGGAAAGATCACTCCATAGAGACGATATTAGATTTGGAGAAAGCATTTGGTACACTGACAGTTCTTCAGAATGGAGGCAGGAGTTCCTCAACGCTCAGTGCTGTCGCCAAACTTTTATACCTTCTTGACATGAATTTTGCGAAGGCATATGATATACAGAATGTTAATAAATACGTGTTACAGATTATTAGGACATGTAGAACATGCAAAAATAGAAGGCGGGGGACCGGATATTTCCAGTCATATTTTTGGTCTTTTACCGCTCTGGTAAACGTTGAATTTTTTCACCATACTATATTTCTTCACAGTATAGTTTCTAATGGGTAAAAGCAAATTGGCTTCTCTAATCGCTTGGCACTTAATACGCCACTGAAACATTCTCACTTATAATTCAGGATTAGTCTCCTCCCAAAGCATACGCGTTCAAGGAGACCCTTTTCCCTCAGGTACATCATTTGTAACTGGAATGTTCTAACGCCTACTTTGATATTGTTAGTTTTAAGGTATGACGTACCCTAGAGGGTCATAACGTTGATTATGGTGTAAATGGAATGGAAATAAATTTTCTGGCCATTAGGAAAATTGTTGCAATTGGCAATCGGCAACTGACAATTTTCTTCTCCATTGTATGAATTGTTTATGTGCCAATTCATATTTTGCTCTGGCAATTTTAGACTAGGATTATTATGTCGTTTTTGTAAGCATTCCAAGGCTTTGTAATATACAAATTATAAAAGATATTACTTCAATAAACACAACTTTGAATATTAGAGAGTTTGAAAATCTTAAATCTTAAACACAATCTGCGAATTCCAAGATAATGTATCCATTCCATCTGCACCAAGTTTCATATGGGAATTATAAAGGTGAAGCAGACCATATAATATAAGGAAACTTCGGTGATTATGAAGTTTCGAGAGACTGTAATTTAACTTCGCATCTCGTTGCCCCTCTCGCCCTCCAAAATTCCTTCTACGTGCTCCCATGGCTATTGTTTTAACACAAAACTAAATCGTAATTAGTCTTAACCAGTTGTAAAATTCCAGTCGCTTCGCAGATTGCATATATTGTTGCCGTGAAAATCTCTTGAATACATCATTTCTATTTACTATTCAAAATGGATGCGTCTGAGTTCTATCAAAATCGTTTGTTATTTTGTGTGCAGAGCGGATAATGCGTCGTTAGTTGGTAATAAAATGATTGAAAGTATCAAAGTATGCGGTTCAGGTATAATTTTCAACTGTCAGTTACGACAATGGTATATCGGGCTACCTTTTGTTCTAGTATGAGCGAAAATACTTATACTCAACGAAAATGACGTAACGTAAAACATTATTAACTTTAACGCCACCTGCAGATGTAGACGTTCGTTGTTTAGGTATTATTAATTACTAGATACCATCTAGAGTAGGTTTGGAGATGGGATAATCAAAATAATAGGAGACAATGAAACAAAAAAAAGGAAATGAGCTAATAAAGCTAGAAAATAAGAAAAACACTAGAATAGATAGAGAAAAACAACGTGGTGATGAGTTCATCCAATAAATAAGGAAAATCCTGCAATATTAAAAGATGCAGTAAAGAAAGTTACTAAGCAGAAGTTGAATGTGGACTTCCAAGTGAATTCAGCTACTCGGTAAGGACCCAGATCATGCTTGATACAATTTAATGAGTAGGAAGACAAAGAACAAGTAAAATATTGACTAAACAAGCAAAGAAGAACATATACAGAATAATACTAAGGCAGCAGAAAGGATCAATATGGCGAAAATAGAAGAAGATGAATTACGAATAAATGAACGAAATATATTAAGAACAATTCTGGATCCAGGGAAGAGCAGGAATAGAGAAGATATAATAAAGAAAATTAAAGCTCAAAAAATCAAGAGGCTGGGGCATATATGGAGACAAGGATCAGAAGTAGTAACAAAGGATATGCTACAATGGCAGCCATGAGTAAAAAGAAGACTAAGACCCAGATCGAAATAAATTTACTAAGCAGAAGTTGAATGTGAACTTGCAAGTGAAATCAGCTACTCGGTAAGGACCCAGATCATGCTCGATACAATTTAATGAGTAGGAAGATAAAGAACAAGTAAAATATTGACTAAACAAACAAAGATGAACATATACGGAACAATAATATATATAATAAGGCAGCAGAAAGGATCACTATGACGAAAATAGAAGAAGATACATTAAGGATAAATGAAAAAAAGATATTAAGAACAATGGAGAAGAGAAGAATCAAGTGGCTGGGGCATATATGGAGACAAGGACCAGAAGTAGTAACAAAGAATATGCTACAATGGCAGCCATGAGTAAAAAGAAGACTAAGACCCAGATCGAAATGTTTGGCAGAGGTAGAAGACGACTTAAGCATGGCAGGAGTTACAAGATGGAAGGAGACAACAAGATACCGGAAGAAATGGCGGCAAATCAGCGAACAAGCACAATGATAACCGAGGATGGGGACTTCACATGATGTGTTAACACGAGTTTACTTGACGAATGACGATGGCAAATTCTAAACCTACATGGCGATAAGTATGGTTAAACCGGAAATGTCGTACCTATAGGCTTCTGATGCAGATTGCATTTAATAATAATATTGCATTTAAAGAAAGTAGGTTAAAACAGTTTTTTATTGTACGATATAACGTTTATTAAAACGAAATAAATATTACAAAAAGATCCATCTCAATAACGAGGATTTTTTTTAATTCGTTTGATGCACGTCATCTAATATTATCGTTCTTTATGAAAAGAAACATTTTATATTTCATTTTGTAGTTTTCACAAAGCGACTCATTTTTTTCAAACTTTTAATATTTACCGTATCCGCTAGACAAAAGTACAAACAAACTAAACTAAAAAACAAAAGAAATCTACAGAGCTTTATTACAGTTCTCATCTGACGGCATCATTAGTCTAAATATCAAAGCCCAAAGCGCGCCTCAATCATTGGCGTAGAAAAACAATTCTTTAACAGTGAATTTTAAATGTCCATAACATTTGTAAAAATGTATTCTTACACTTCTAGAAATCTTTCTTGAAAACTCAAGCCAACATTATTCTTTTAGTTATTTTCATAAATTTCCCTTTTTTGAATTATCAAATATAAACAACTAACAACTTTTATTTAGCATTATCAATTATTATTATACTAAAATGTATTACAAATCTATGTTAATACCCAAATTTCAAAATGTATTTGTAAACTTTTTTATTCGTTTATTTTAAATTGCTTTAACTCACTTCAACATTTGTAAAAATGAAGAAGTTATTTACGAGTCGGGATATTAACATGAAACTTAGGATGAGGATGCTGCTTTGTTATGTTTTTTCCACGCTCTTGTATGGGGTTGAAACATGGACCCTCAAGAAAAACCACATCGACAAACTACAAGCTTTCGAAATGTGGTGTTATCGTAGAATGTATTCCATGTACCGATTGAATTATTAATGCCGAAGTGCTGAACCGGGTGCAGAAGGAATTCGAAATCATTAACACCATGAAAAAAAGAAAGGTTCAATACCAGGCCCAACAAGGTAATAATAAAAAACGTACAAGAGGCTACATTGGCAGCAGGTGCCTTGTGCATCTACACCGATGGGTCTAAAACACATGAGGGAATTTATTCCAGATCCATGAATCTCAATATAAAATGGGCAATGGGTTCTAATGCCGGTGTAGCTCAAACAGAGCTCACTGCTATCTCCATCCCCGCAAAAGAGACTACCAGAAGAAACATTACTGGTAATAATATTTACATCCTCACGGACAGCAGACAGACACTACTAGCTCTGGTTAGACCACGCATTACATTAGGTCTAGTACTAGAATGTCACCAGCCCCTGATCGAAGCTTGCAACAATAACGTGGTCAAAGGTCATGAAAAATCAAAAGGCAACCGTGCAGCTGACTTTTTAGCTAAGAAAGCAGCCTCCCATAAACTTTTGGGAGCTGGCACTTTCATAAGCTTATCGGCATCAGCTGTGGCTGACCTACTAAAGAAACACTCCCTTGACAAGCTTAAGGGTAGATGGGACGACAAAACAGGTTTCAAGCTAGCCAAGCAACTATTACAGTATCCGAACAGCGAAAAATACATGACTGTGAACAGACAGAATCTGCGCACAGCCACAGGTATCCTGACTGGCCACTGTCATCTACGAAAACACCTCTACAGGATGGGGTTATCTGACACTCCACTGTGTAGAGGATGTGAACAGGAAGACGAGACTGTCGAACACATTCTTTGCGAATGCCCGACACTCTCACAAATGAGACATTTTCTTTTCGGTGAGCGGTAGCTGACACATGCCAACATGAGGGAGCTACCTTCAGGCGACGTCATCGCCTACTTTAAACAAGTAGGCTGGCTGACGAGCTAGAAGGAAGGCTCAACCTCAGAAGGACGCACAATGGGTTCTAATGCCGGTGTAGCTCAAACAGAGCTCACTGCTATCTCCATCCCCGCAAAAGAGACTACCAGAAGAAACATTACTGGTAATAATATTTACATCCTCACGGACAGCAGACAGACACTACTAGTTCTGGATAGACCACGCATTACATCAGGTCTAGTACTAGAATGTCACCAGCCCCTGATCGAAGCTTGCAACAATAACGTGGTCACTTTAGCTTGGATCAAAGGTCATGGAAAATCAAAAGGCAACCGTGCAGCTGACTCTTTAGCTAAGAAAGCAGCCTCTCATAAACTTTTGGGACCTGGCACTTTCATAAGCTTATCGGCATCAGCTGTGACTGACCTACTCAAGAAACACTCCCTTGACAAGTTTAAGGGTAGATGGGACGACAAAACAGGTTGCAAGCTAGCCAAGCAACTATTACAGTATCCGAACAGCGAAAAATACATGACTGTGAACAGACAGAACCTGCGCACAGCCACAGGTATCCTGACTGGCCACTGTCATCTACGAAAACACCTCTACAGGATGGTGTTATCTGACACTCCACTGTGTAGAGGATGTGAACAGGAAGACGAGACTGTCGAACACATTCTTTGCGAATGCCCGACACTCTCACAAATGAGACATTTTCTTTTCGGTGAGCGGTAGCTAACACATGCCAACATGAGGGAGCTACCTTCAGGCGACGTCATCGCCTACTTTAAACAAGTAGGCTGGCTGACGAGCTAGAAGGAAGGCTCAACCTCAGAAGGACGCACAATGGGCCAAATGTGGCCTACGTGCTGTGGGGTGACCCACCCTTCTAGATTTACAGATACAGATACAGAAATTCGAGGAAACTATTTAATGTAATCACAAAATGGTAGCTACGGTTATGCAATGTCTGCTCACAAAAGTATCTTTATTTATTTCGCGATGAGATATTCACAGAAGTTTTTTTTTTATGTAAAACGTAAAACGAGATCATTTTTATCGCTCGCCTACTTTGTTGATGAATAATGGACTGTCAGAGTTTGTGTGAAGCGAAATTTTCAAGTTTAAATGAAGAAAAGTTGCGGTGTTCACGACAACTTTTAATCGTCGGTGAACTTTAGTATTTTCCACTGGAAGCTTCGCGGTTTTACCGGTTTTCCTCCTCGCCAATTACGGTGGACTCTAGACATTGTTTGAACTTTAGGCTTTTTTGTTCGATACCGCACTATTTCTCAATCGGCAGTTTATAATTTTCGCTTTATCGACCTGTGCACGAATATTTCCTAAATAGTATTTTGTCTGGAGCATATCTATGTAAAATGACAACATCGTAAAATTCTTTCGGTACATTTATTCATGAGTTTCTCGGACTACCTGGAAATTCATGACTCACTTTCTGACCGATGCCCGTGTCGACTATCAGAAAGAGCAGTAGGCTAGGCCTTGGTATCATGATGGATGCTGGCGGTTCAATCAAGGAAACAAAAGCTTGGAGAGAGATTATCGTCGCTTGTCACAATTATATCAAACATCGACGGTCCTTGGAATTAGAGAAACAGCATCAGCGCTGACATTGGCACGTACCACTCTCAATCAATGAATAATAATGAGTCGACAAAATTTGGAATTTATGAGAACATTCCGAATGATTATTTCATTCTAAATCCGAACCGGTTAAAAAATATTTTCGGTGTCGGATTTGTATCGCGCCCCGATATATTCCCACACCGCGAATTTGAATTCCATTATAAACTGTCGCTTTTGAAGTAGCTTGGCTATATTTAAATTTTCGCCGATATTGCCATCAATACCTACATAATACGAAAAAACCGGCTTCCATCACTCACAGAATTCCTGGATGAAATTATACTTTTAAAAACGGTCCTTCGAAGAAATATATTTTTATCAATTTCCCCGCTCCCGCGTTTTATACGCTTTATGTTTAACATTTTAATATCTTTACGGGAAATTGGAAATCTCTTCTATAAATTGGAAAACTTTTGATTCAAACATTAACTTTTTTTTATTATTATTAAACACCCATAAAGGTACATTACAATCTGGTCAACAGTGACCAATGAGCAATTTAAATTTCAACTTAATCTAATAGAGTGAAACTTAAAACTAAGGTATACTCATTAGCGTTCCTTAGGTTCATGGATTGCACTAAACTTTAACGTGCACCAATTTTTATTGAAAAATATACTGTAATTAGCAGGTATGACAGAAATAATACAGACCATGGTTGAACTCTAATTTTATCCTTGAATGATGACTTCTCTGCTTTATCTAAATACGATTTTTTACAAGCTAAAAATGTCATTGAATTCTCCATAGTGTACAACAAAAACATTGATTTGTTTATTATTTGTATTTATAGAACTTCCAAATCAAATGTCCACCTTTTTCTCGAGAATCTACTTAATTTACTTGACGCATTGCCTATAAAAAGTAGGAAAATTTTATGCGGCGATTTAAATATTGACTTTGCTAATGTATGTGGTACTCAAAAGTCTCTGAATCATTCAGTCCAATATGCACGTTGATTCGCCAGCTAGAATCACCAAAACATCATCTACAATTATAGATTACGTAGTCTCCGATTTTAAACCCGCTGAAGTTGAACACCCAGTAATTAGCTCAGGTCTTTCGGACCATGAAGCAGTTTTTGCCAAATTTGTGATTCCACGCACAGCCCCAAAAAAGTCAGTCAGTTGGGTAGAATTTTCTCTCAGGGTAATTTTGAAAAATTTTATAACTTGTGTCTAGCTACTAATTGGAATGGTCTACCTGAAGATATTGACAAATTTTTGGACTTCCTAACTAAAATAATTAAGTGTTTCAACACAGAATTTTCCTTTCGCCCCATTAAAACTAAACGTCATAAACCTTGGACAACTAAAGGAATAAGAATCTCTCAAAAAATATGAGGTCACTGTATCGGAAAATTATCAAATCTACTAAGAAAAACTATTATAGAAATCGCATCTCAAGAGCTAAAAACTCTTCCAAAGAAACCTGGTCTATTATAAATGACTTAAGAAATAAAACCCGTTCCTCAAACACTGTTAATCCTAGTCCTAAACAATTATTTTGTTAATGTAAGAATATCAGCTCTAACATAGCTCCGGGCCAGGATGCTCTCTCCTTCCTCCTACCTACTAAAAGGATCACTAATAGTTTCTTCTTAGGACCAGTAGATAAGCACGAACTAGTGCAAACCATAAACAGCATTCTAAATAAATCTTCCTATGGAAATGATGGCTTGTCCACTAAAATATTTTCAAATATACCTGATGTAGTAATTAACATGTTAACTTCGCTTATTAATGAATCCTTCGAATCTGGTATCTTTCCGAGCTGTCTAAAAACAGCTATAATAATCCCACTTCATAAGGGTGGCGACAAAACGGAAACCTGTAACTATAGACCTATTGCTTTATTACCTACCTTATCGAAAATAATAGAAAGGCTAATGAAAAATCGCCTACTGCCCTTTCTTTCCAAACAAAACATCTTAACACCTCATCAGTATGATTTCCATCCTAAAAAATGCACTAGTGACGCAATGGTTTCCGTTCTGAATGAAATATATACATCACTTAATGATAAACTTTTCACAGCTTCAGTATTTTGTAACTTCGAAAAGGCCTTTGATTGTGTT
The DNA here is from genome assembly GCA_949320105.2 of Crepidodera aurea. NCBI lineage: Eukaryota > Metazoa > Arthropoda > Insecta > Coleoptera > Chrysomelidae > Crepidodera > Crepidodera aurea. The sequence continues at coordinate 16,772,205 of OX439480.2, forward strand.
AATCATGAAATCTTAATTAAGAAACTTCAAATTTATGGCGTACGGGGTTCTCCTTTGCAATAGTTTAAAACTTACATAGACAATAGAAATCAGCAGGTACGGGCTAATGGTGAGGATTCTTCAAATCTGCCAATTAGCAGTGGAGTACCTTAAGGTTCAGTATTAGGTCCGATTTTATTTTTATTATTCATCAATGATATCACAGACTTAAAAATAAATGGAAGAATTACTTTATTTGCCGATGACACGAGTGTAACCTGGAGTAGTTCTGATATACAGACATTACAATCTAGCATTAACAAAGATCTAGTAACTATCAAGTCATGGTCTGACTCGAATGGGCTTTGTTTTAAACCAGTAAAACCGTAGCAATGTCTTACAGAGGTACTTTACAGCCTATAACTCTAAGCAATAATCCGATTCTAACGGTGAACTCAATTAAGTTTTTAGGACTTTATATAGACAAATTCCTGAAATGGTCCACTCATATTGAGACCTTGGCAAAAAAATTATCTTCTGCATGTTTTGACATTAAAACTATTTCTAAAGAGCTAACCCCTACTACTGCATTAATGACCTACTTTTCCTTATTCGAATCTCACCTTACCATTCTGGGGTTCTTGTAGCTTATACCACTTCGAACCTATTTTCAAATTAGAAAAAAGAGCAATTCGTTATGTATTTGGTTTAAGTAGTAGGACACACTGTGAAAATTACTTTAAAAATTTCAAAATTCTAACCCTTCCTGTTCTATTTATCTTTGGATCCGTCTGCTTAGTTCGCAAGCATATTCAAAAGTTATCGGATAGACCAACTCGTAGATATCCTACAAGAAATTTAGACACTGATGTTTACTTAACTGTTCCCACCTCTGACCCAATAAAAAATTTTATTACCTACAATGCAAAAAAATTGTTTAATAACCTCCCGATATAGTTAAAATCTATAAATTCATATGATAAGTTCAGAAGATCGACTAGGGCTTTTCTTCAAGAAAGGCCATTTTACACAGTGGCAGAATTCTATGACGTGCCATAGACTTTTGGGTTGCAGCATATAGGAGCAATAATTTAATTAAGTTAATTTGAAAATTTTAATTTGAACAATAATTTATAGTGACGGATATTGCATATTGCATATAGAATTGTTATTCATATTTTGTTTGTGTTTTGTTTTGTCTAGTAATTATTTAGTTTTGCTTTGTCTATAAAATTTTGTAATTTCTCTCTCTCTCTCTCTCTCTCTCTCTCTCTCTCTCTCTCTCTCTCTCTCTCTCTCTCTCTCTCTCTCTCTCTCTCACTCTCTCTCTAGAAGTCGACCAGCACAGTATATAAGAAATCTACATTGTTGTATCCCTACTCTCCGCGCAGCAGTATGAAAATGTTAGAAAATGAGGTGTGTATGGGAGACTTTCAGGAACAGATTTTGCGACGCCGAAGTTCCATTGTATGCGAGAAATTATTTGCTGCAATAAATGTAACAAATAATTTCTCTTGCTTATCGGCTTAATACTAATACTACTGCGATTGACTTTCAGAGTGGCAAGTATCACATGCCAGTTACTCGAGGCAGGCAGGGGAACAGTGGTTCAATTGAATAGTTGATAGATTTTGTGTTGGTTTTACGCGACAAGATCCAAAATACATTTATCCTATGTTCCGTTAACATTTTGCCAGATCTGTATATAAATTTATATACCATTTTCGTTCCTAACATTTAAATCAGGTAAGGATGTTTGACATGGTGAAAATAAACGAAATGGCAGAGGAAATCTGTACAAAATAAAATGGAATTTCCAATTTGGCAGGCACGTGTAACTGAAAGTGACAGCCGAATATTTTTTATAAAATGATGCTTTCTTGATAAAAATATAAAAGTAAAGAGAATATTTTTCTCTGCAGCAACAATATGTATATATAAATTGAAAACTGAAAGTTAATAATAGTAAATTTCAATAAAAATTGTAGTTTAATGTGCCGAAAACTAAATTTTACACACTTAAAAATTTTCTTTAAAAAAAAAGTAACAAATTTCCTGTTTCCTGCTTTTGAATTCCGATTATCTAAATTCCTTCTCCTTATTATTATTTATTTCACCTGGGAAATCATCAGAATCATACTCGATATCATCAAGTAAAAAGTCCCGCCTTAATATCATACCTTTCTAAATACATCGCAGGCTTTTAATAAAGTGTGGTATGCAGGTAAACCAGTTTCAGGACAGAAAGCTCAATAAAAGAAATTAAGGTTGGTGTACCACAAGATCGCGTATTAGGCCCAGTACTTTATTTACTATTTACAAGTCTTGAATCTTGACTTTTTGTTGAATAATCAGACATTAATTTGACGCTTGAAGATGTCATTCATGATACCAATTCAGCTCAACATCAATATCTACTCAAAAGGTTTGGAATGAAGTATAAATAACTATTATTTTAAGATTTAAAGAATGTAACGCCAAAAGTTGAAAACCGTCTTAAGACATTGTGAAATAATGAAGATAAAAACAGAAATTTCTCAGCATACACTCGTAATAGCACTTTTCTGTTATTTGCTAAAAATAATAAATCTCTCATTTGAAGTCTAGATATTTACCTTTACAAGAAAATTCCATTTCTCTCTACTTAACGCATCTTTTTCTTTTCACATCCCCCGAGGCCCCAGCGTGCTTGGATCTTATTAAAGAAAACACACACACACATTTCAGAGCAAACGCCTAATAACATTTTTCTGGCAAACAAGAGAAGTATTCCCAGTGGCGTACGAAATTAAAACGCCATTTTCTACTTTTTGTTGGTTCGGTATTGTCGTATTTTTTTATTATAAATGTAACATTGGTAACACTAACCAACACTAACTGGTAACAATAAATAACTCTAAAATGATTTACGTTACATTAGTAGACACTCAGAATGAGCTTGCATTTTTATAACATTTGTGAAAAGAAATATTTTTACGTTACATTAACGGAGATGTAGTCAGTTGAACAATCAAAGCCACACTGTTTTAATTTGATTTTGTCAGAGATATATTGGGCATTTAATATCCCAGAAGCAAGCCCTTATGAGAAGGAAAAAATATGGGCATACAATATCCCTGAACAAAACCCTTATTTGAAGGACAATGTGAACTGTTTAGAAGTTAAGCACACACTAATTAGCCGTACTAAAATTGCAAAAAATTTACAAGCATTTACAGTAACAGTTCGAAATTCATTAGTTGATGATACGTCATTGTGGATCTGAAGATGGTTGCGTTCCAAACTCTCTATCGTAGACTGGAAAGTGTGCAAGATTGATTTATCGATTATCATAAGGATATTAAATTTATGTATTCTTATAACAAAGTTATTCTTCTTGTGAGAGAGGCAAAAATTCTCGGCGCCACTGTTAGAAACTTGCCCCTATGTTTCGCTATTTTCTTTGCTTCCCGGTTCGTGACTTCTTCGAATTAACCCAAAAACTGAACTTACATTCACGTGGACAATTTTTTCTAGCTTACGTACATTCGTGTCGCTGAAAAAATTTGCCAACACTAGGAATGCGGTTGTTTCATTTAGAATTTTCCACAAAAGTGTAAGAAAATAATAAAAAATATCAATAAAACGACTTTCCAGCTAGAACGAAACTTTAAGAGCTATTAGCAGGTCCCAACGTTATTAATAATTACTTTGCTGCCTATCTGCGTGATAATTCTAATAATAATTGCAAAGAAAAAATAGATTTCTACACAAATAATACTCTCACCTGAAAATTATTAGCAATAAAAACCCAAGCAGGTTTTTAGCCACAGCTTTAGCCGTAATGGATGGCATTATTAATGCGCTTGATAAAAAAGATATTAGTCCTCTTATTCTATTAGATTTTTCAAAAGCATTTGACACCATTAGCTTGTGCCAAACTTCGCTATTATGGTGCGTCAGTCTCTCTTCTTTTTTCATATCTAACTGATAGATGAGTCGAGGTTGATGGTGTCATATCAAAAGCTATTAATATTTGAAGTGGAGTTCTCCAAGGATCTATCCTTGGGCCTTTTTTGTTTATTTTTTACACGGCTGTTATCTTAACTTCGGCAACACATGGTAAGGTACAGGCTTATGCAGATGATACGCAATATTATTAAAGTCTAAAAATATCAATCAGAGATGTATCAAATAATTTTTTTTAAATTCCTCCTCCTGTCAGATTTCGAGTTAATTATATCGCAATTTACACCTGACATGTTTAATTTTTGCGTGTAATGAATTGTAAAATATATGGTAATTTTCTGTTGATAGTCAGTTTGAAATGAAATGCGAGTTTACGTGTAAAAGTAACATTTTTTCTTGATAAAAACTATTTATTCTCTGTGGAAATACTGAGTACATAATCAGTCCTACGGTTTATGCGACATGTGCACGAAGAGTTTTGTCGAAATAAATTATTTGTTGCATGTTTTGTCTATTGAATAGTTGATAAATTGAATCGCAAAATATACAACAAAGAAAAATGGCTGGACATACTAATGATTCAAAATTTTTACAAAACAAACACAAGTTTGCTAAATGAGTCCCAAAACAAATACTTTTTCTCATAGAAATACAGCGCTATCGCAATTAAATTTCGCTAATCAAAAAGTTAATGAAAAAGTTTGGTAAAAGATAAAAGTTTTTCAAATTGCCAAAGACAGTCAAGTATAAAGTTAGCAGGAAATATTAATGGGATAGTTATCTAGTGGTCCAAGTCGAGTATTGTCTTTTGTTTTATCTTGAAATTAGTTTTTCTGAAGAATAAACAAAGTAGACGATAGATCTAAAATGTCGCCAGGGTATTCCTAACGTTTCATCTTTAAAGGCTGGCTATTTCGTCTTTTTGATATATATTTTCTTTTCGTAGCAAAACACTCTATTGGAATGTTTTCTATAATTACATTCTGATCATGAAGATCAATAAGCAATTTTGTTCTAGCTTAACTAGAATTCTTAAATACTAAGGTCCTACTCACTAGTGTACCTTAGGGTCTGATAATTTTAGTAACACTACCGGTAACGTATAACAAAAAATCCGCAAAATACTCTATTTGTAACTAGCACTGTCACTGAACTAGTTCAAAAGGTTGGGTCCTCTTACTAAATTGGTATTATCGAGGAGCTGGATGACCTCAACGTTCCCATGTTGGAGCAGCCATTGTTCATGGCTGCTGGCAGATTTAGATATAGTCTTGTCAACAGTTTCTACATCCAGGTCCCTATGAAGATCACTGTTGTGGCAGTACCAGGGTGCATCGACGATGTTCCTTAATACTTTATTTTGAAAACGTTGGATAACTTGAATGTTACTTTTACTGGCGCAGCCCCAAAGCTGGCTACCATACATCCAAACGGGTTTCAATGTCTGCTTGTAGAGGAGCAGTTTGTTATGTGTGGAAAACTTGGAGTTTCTTCCTAATAACCAATACATCTTTTTATATTTTATACCAAGCACTTCACGTTTCTTTTTAATGTGGACTTTCCAGCGAAGTCTAGTGTCGTGTGTCATTCCAAGATATTTTTGTATTATCATAGGGAATCTGAGCGTTATTTATTCTTATTAAATTAAAATCTAAAGTGTTTTCCGGGCTTTGAAGCCGTGGTCCAATGGAATTTCTTCCTGACGTTTCGTCTACAGCTGCGGTAGACATTATCAAAGGCGATGAGGCAGTGGGCGAAGTGATCTCCCGTGCTTCCCGACGTTGACTGATTCGACAGTGGTTCGCTCGGTCGTATTTATACCCCCGCCGTTGCTCTGCAGTAGGGGGGCTGGGCTGGGGATGGTGGTGGTGGCGCGAGGTTTCGGCGTACTTGATGTATGTCGAAGAACTCGCTTCCAGTCTGGAGGGTCGGTGTACATTGGCACCACAAAGCGCAGTGTCAACACGAGAATTACGGAACACAAAAGAAGTTGCAGGCTGGGACAAACGCAAAAGTCAGCCGTAGCTGAGCACGCTCTCTCTGAAGGTCACAACATTCTTTTTAACGAGGTGGAGATTTTACATCAAACGCAGCGTTACTATCCGAGACTAACCAGGGAAGCCATTGAGATATTTAAGCACGACAACAATTTTAACCGAAAGAAAGAAATTACGTTCCTAAACCCTGACTGGAAGCGAGTTCTTCGACATACATCAAGTACGCCGAAACCTCGCGCCACCATCCCCCCCCCCCCCACGTTACTTCTTGGGGAGGTTTACCTGCTACTTTCCAGAGCTGAGGTACGTATCTCATCCTAAATGATGCATTGATAAAGTTGGTCTTTGACACCAGCTTTACGTGGGAGTTGTTTTGTTGTTTCGATGATTTTTCCTATAAATTATTAGAACAAACTATTAGTATATAAACGGTTGATGGTCGGTTAATTTTTAAAAGATTTTCCAACAATAAAGAGGTCGGAAAAAATGATTCATATTGTTTTGATATTGTAAAAATATTCTTTTATGGTAACAAAATAAACGTACTAATCCACCCACACTCTCTTAGTGAAGATTGGCCACATGCTGCTAGAATATTTTTCATCTCCTGTATATTTTCCTTGAAATCTCGCAGAGGCTTCATTATTCTCGACCGACCACACAATCTAATCCCCAAATCTCTCATTTCACAGAAATGAATCCTCTAATATAGCAGCAACTCTGAAAATCAGAAGTGGGACAAAAGGCCGGCCATCGTAGGTATTCATTGGAGACAGCTTATATTGCCCGTCCAGCTGTACAAAAATCTAAGGAGTTTTATGTCGTTTTTTCTCAGTAAAATATTAGTGAATATTTTTGAAAAATTCAAGAAGTATGTATTGTTAAAAATTTGCGTAAAATTATTGCTTATTTCGTAAGAAACCAGTGTATGAATCGCCTTAACAAGTGAATAATTAAATATGTATTAAGATGTGTAATAAACAAATTAATTCAGTGAAATATTGAAAAATAAAGTATTTGAGTGACTTTTACGCCACTCAAATCTTCACAAGGAGTTATGTTTTATCACTGGATAAATATGTACTTTCAGCACGCCTTGAAAAGCATATATTTTCAACTGCGACTTCCGACCAACATTAGAGGGATTACCTTTTTTAATTTCGGCATTTTCCTTTGGACATAAAACTAAAGGTGGCTTTGAAAATCACCGTGTCGAATGCTGATCTCAGCGCAGTTATATTTTGATCCTTTTTAAACAAATATAACTTTATTCTATAGGTCAAATTTTAATGCAATTAACAACGGTTATACTAAACAAAAAATTTATGTACACGTATGTACATCTAGATAGCGTTTTTGGACCACTTCAAAATCATGGACATCGGACGGTGCATGCTTCCCTGTCTCAACTGTCATTCTCTCGATCGTGATTGCTTTTGTCCAGATGATTTTCCCTAAGGAGGAGAGAATGAAATCGTAATCGATGTTTTGATGGAGTAGAATGATTGGGGTATACAATTATAGTTTATGAGAAAAAGTTTTTATATATAAAAAATTGCGCAAACTTGAAAATTAGGCTTTTTTTTCAATTTAAATTCGTATAAAATCGACTATTTCCCTCGTCTTAATTTCCACCAATCACAAACGCGCAATTTTGAATTACTAATGGTTTCTAGATGAAAAAACTGTATGACAGCTCCTGTCAGCAGTATTTTCGAGTTTACCCGCGGCAAAAATTCACAGCTGTTATCACCAAAAATTACAATACCTTTGATAACAAGTAATTATGGTCTCCTAGGACACCAGAAAATGACGCTAAACAATTTTTCTGATTTTATTGTCAATAAATCTACAACTTTTATATTAAACTTTTTTTGGTAGGATGCATATTTCAGCCACAAATCCTAAAAAACCAATATCAATCCCTCAAAACTTATATTTACCAACCCCCACCCCCTTTTCGCAACTTTTACTCAGTCGTATTGATTTTTCTTAATTTACTTATAATTTACAATAAATTTCCCCACCATCCACATACTGCTAAGATCGGCGCTGGTCTATAGTAGTACAAACGCACGTATAACAATTTTTCATTCTAACAGCACTTGATCAGAAGTTTCCACAAAGCTTTTCATCCTGATTTAATACACATTTCGAAGTAATATTAATGCCCTCGTAACGTAAAGCAGTTCCTAGCTCTTAGCTCTAGCTCTCTTCTCGTTCTCAAACTGGAAACTCTAAATCTCCATTTATTTCGGTGCTATTGATTTCTAATTATTTTTGCTTCAACATCTAAAAGCTTTCTATTCGAATTGGACATAAATTTCTCAAAGGACGGGCATATTTTAGGTTGACGGCTAGGTGTTGCTATATTTTCTAGGGCGCCTTTATGTTATTATGAAAAAAAATAATGCAAATCGTATTTTTGTCATCATCCAAAATAGAAAACACATCAATTTTCTAACCTGAAGGTCGTTTTTTCAGTATTTTTCCGAATCATATAATAAATGTATCACCATTAAGAGACAATACATCAGAGTATTTTTTCCTAAAACGAAATAAACAACAACAAAAACAAAAATCAGTTTTTTTATCTCAACATAGACGTCCCCAGTGCTATAACTCATATTTTTAATGAACATATTTTCTCCAAATCCAATATTTCAATACGGTCAAATATTACCACATATCTTCGAATTCCTTTTCAGACAAATATATAAATCTAGACGCGTTCGCGCCATTGGCGTACCCAGAAAACATAAGGAAGGTTATGGGTTTAAAAAAATAGGATTGTAATATGATTTCGTCTACGTAAATTTTAAATTATATACCCCAGTGTAATCGGAATCCTATAATCCAGCCAGCAATGGGCCAATGAAGGCCCGGAGTGTGACTCACGCGGCCATCTTTGTTTGCGCATGTCAACTATCACTTTCCAAACCCACCTAAGACAAGCATAAATTGTTTGCAGTGTAGTGAGTGTAGTGATTGAGTCATAAGGAAGATTTTAAAAGTGTTGATAGAAGCTATTTTAATATTTGTATATTGCTAAGTACATTTTACATATTACTAGATTGACTATATATATTTTTTGTCCCTGATGATGATCAGAGTAACCTACCTTCACCAGCCCATCATCAACTACAGGTAAAGCACCTGCCGGCCAGATCTGGCCAGCATATGTTGGGCTAATAATATGAAAAATTATAATTTCCTGTATATAGGTTAAATAATTGTCAAACAAATGGCGCCCAACGTGGGGCCATGACATGATGAATTATATGAAAATTAAACTTTTTCATCATCGGACTTGGATTTTCTCATTTAGCTACGCCTATGGAGAGAAAATCCTGCTAGCGGAACAAAATATATCCGGCCCTTCTACTCACTCTATTTTCGCGTTCTTTATTGTCAAGTTCTTAGTTCTTTTAGAGAAATATCGATGGACATGACACATGACAGCACCACGGGGAATTTCTTCAGAATTTTTCTCCATGTTTGTTTTCTGTATGGTGTGTTCATTATACGATTGTATATTTTCAACTGAAAATACTTTAGAAGTACTTAATGCATCCGTCTTTAAAAGCTGTTAGTTGGAGTGCTGGCAGTGTTGCCACATCAACTTGAATTACTCGAGAAATAATTATTGTGTCAGAACTTTTTTAAAATGTAATAACTTTTAGCAATATTTGGAAAACTGCTGGAAAATGTTTGTATAGTTCTCGAGAAGTGAAAATAAAATTCATTAAAGACTTTTACGTACATCGAGGAAATTACACACTAAAACTTTTATTACCCTTTGTAAAAACCGCTTGAAGGATTAAAGTCACTGCCCTATAATCGCAGTGGCCATTAGCGTCACTTTAATCTCTCGTCCAGTCCGGAAAACCTAGAAAAAAAAAAGCCGAAAAACAAAAAAAAAAAAGGGACACACGCAATCGAGAAAGTGTACAAGCTATGCGAAGCCAGAGACCAATCGGAAAATTAAATCACCATTTGAAGGACTGATTAAAAGGACCTCGGGATTCGAGGACAGGAAAAAGTTCACAAAAGCCCTTATGGTCTGGTGCGTCTATCGATGTGATGTTTTGCTCGACTTAATACTGCCCTTCTGCCTTTTTAAGCAGGTCCGTACGCGGCTTGACCAATTCGACATACAGTATCCTGAAATACGTATCGTTCTGGTTAAAACTAAAAATTATGGAAAGTGAGAGAGGGGGGTGACTCAAACAGACCTTCAGAAATTGTTAAAGTTGCAAGAAATGTTACATTGTTAGATAATAAATCAAGAATCTCAAAGAACCCCGTACGATTCTTATGGAGCACCGTCAAATTGTCTGAATTTTTGATATGCGATAGTACTTGATGTCCTGATCAATAGTGTCCATGGGCCCAATCCTATTCTATGGCTAGATTGCGATATACAGTGGGGTAAAGTTCATGATCCCGAAATTTTAAAATGTGTACCAAAAAGTCCCTGCAAAATATTTTAAAAAGTTTCTGGCGGATATATGTAGTCAAAATACATACGTAATAAATACAATCTATATATATTTCCTTACAGGGCGATTCATGTTTCCACAGGCCTTTTTGTTCAAAGTATGTATTTTTAATGTTTAAAGTTCAAGATCCCGAAATTTTAAAATGAGTTGCACAATATTTTTAAAATTTCGGTATCTTGATCTTTAACGCCCTGTATATCGAAATCTAGCCATAGGATAGGATTGGGCCCATGGACACTATTGATCGAGACATCAAGTACTAATTTATTTTTGCTTGAAATTCTAGATTACGGCCCTGAACGCAGATAACTTGACAACAAAGAAAATTGGGGGATTTGAAAGTCAATATAGAGAGACGAATGGACGGGAGGTTTTTTATTAACTTCTTCCGGAAAATTCTTAACTTTTTCCAATGGACGTAAACAAACGTTTTCTATTCTTGGAACAAAAATCAGGACAAATTTGCTATATCATTCAATTTAAGATTTTTGAAACTTTGTTAAGGTTTAAATTCAACGAGGGCCTGTTCGTATGGAAAATATTTAATGATCTCTTGAAAATATTTTGAAAAGAGCTTTAGGAGTGCGCTTTTTAAGAAAATAATGATAAATTCGTTTACCAATCTGATGTAAGGTTGTTTTTTATTTAAATAACTAGACAGCTATAAGTTATTATCCTTTCAAAGTATAATTTAACCGTGTCAAACGCTTTCGGCACATCGAGAGATAATTAAAGTAAAGAGAAGTCACCTCTGACAGTTGAATAAATTATTATTAAAATACCCACCCGTCTTTTTCAATAAAACGCTAAACAAACTCAATTTACCCACATCAACCGTTCTTAACGTTTGTAATCCAAAACCGTGAAAAACCTGTTCGGGCTCCCAGAAGAAGCTTTAAAGCTCTGCCAGTGGTTGCCTGCTCATATTTCGAAACTCATACTGCACGGAAATCCTCAAGGACGATTCCTTAAAGGATAATATCTCCGTCTAACTGATACCGGCGCGTTGCAGCCCTCAGGTGTTTATTGAAAACGACCAAAATAAGTTTTCCTGCGGGAGATACCCGATACTAGATCTTGCTATGGGAGCAGAATGAGTGTAGGGTGAGAAGCGTTGGCAGGGAGAAGACAGTGAAGCGTTTTAATAAACGGGTCAAACAAGAATTAAAAAAAAAAAGGTAATAAAACGTCGAGACTTAATTATGAAGGTTCACAGTTGAATAAAACTCAAATAATCGAAATGAACTCTTTCAAATTTTGCCAATAAAGGATTCCCAGTAACAAACAACAACCAAATATTGACGTATTTCAATACTAAGCTTTTCAGCAGTAAGAAAATGATGCCATTGAAATTGGATGTCACAAAATGCACTGGTTAATACTAGGATACTCTTCTTCAATCTATAGTCTATTTGAATATTCGTAAAAGCATAGTTTTGTGGCTTATAAGGTTATAAAATATAAATCTAAACGGTCGTTTCTAACGCTTTATTTTAAGTTAGACTTCAATTACCTCCCTCTAGGAATTATACTGTAACGGTTAACTAAATTGACCAGCTCAAAAAGAGATCATTTTATTAAAACCAATAAAATAACTACGTACTATACTTTAAGTAATCACAGGACAGAATGTGATTTCAAAAATAATGTTTGAAACTAATTTCATGTGTCAGAATTTAACATGGTAATCCCGTAAGAGATTTTCATCAACAGATGTAGGGTATTTACAAATAATCTAGCAAAGAACTGAATAGAAAAATTTAAAATAATATAATCTCAGATAAGTCTGCGATCATAATAACAATGAGAACATTATTATAGTGTTTAGAGAAAAATAAATTTTAAACTTAACCTCAAATTTCAATATCATGATACATCGATATAATAAATTCAAGTTCAAGAGAAATAGTATAAATTGGGGAAATAGAGTGTTGGGACTTCTAAAATTGAAGAAATACAGTAAAAAAGGGCAATAATAATAAAGTTTTATGAGATTTAAGAAATCAATAATAACGAAAATAAAAAGAAATTGTATAAAGTTAATATAAGTAGGAATTGTACAAAAATTACATCAAAATTATTGTTTTTGTCTCTAGAATAATTTGGTGCTAATAAAAAATTGTATAAAAATTAATAATTTTTGAATTTTGTAAAAATTCAAGTTAAAAAACTTCCAATCTAGTAAGCTATGACTTGGGCTTTTATAAAAACTATTTCTCGCTGTCAAGCGAGGCTTTTTGCTTAAAATTCTTCTAAAAACAGTTAACAAACGAAGTCAAGTCAAAGCAGCACTGATAGAAGAATAAAAATCATTACCTGTCAAGAAGTGACGCTATTTGTCAAGAAAAAAAGAAAAACTTTTGAAACAAGAGAAGAAGCCACAATTATCCTTCCTATCCTGCATCCCGATTAAGAGATCCAGAGTATCCTGATCGAATTGTATCCTGACTAAATTTATCCAGTTTCCGTTTTGAAAAACATTCCATTTGTATTTTTGAAGAACATCCATTTAACAACAATAACTGTAAGAATAAGGAAGACTTAGTCTTAAATAAAGGTACCAATTTTCATAAAATATCGATATTTAAAAACATTTTAAAACAATAAAAGGCCATAACTAATTTTTCTAAGATTAAAAATTACTTAACCTATAAATAACTTAGGTTAGAGTATTGGAGAATAAGGTGAGAAAATAACAATAAATTTCACTTGTACCTGTTAATTTTTCATTCAATTAAAAGGTATTCCGTTACTGATTTTTTTTGTTATTAATAAATGTTTATGAATTTATCTCAGTAATCGTTATTATTGATTTTTAAAATTACTAGCCAATTAGAAACATACCTGAGGTTAAGAATCTCTACTTTGTATAGTAGATGGCGCCCAATGCATTCAAACGTAAGAATTTACATTCTGTCTGAGCTTACGAAGGAGGTAAGAATAAAAATATTTCCCATATATTTTAAATTTATTTAAATCGAAAAGTTGGTTAATAAAGTAAGTAAATTAGAAATAAATTAAATTAAATAAAAAAGGAAAAGAGCTGTAGCCGAGGTTAGTTGATTCAAAAATAAAACAACAAAATTTTATAGGTTATGTACTAATATTTCACAACAAGTAAATACGTAACAATACAATCGATTCCGGAGGGGGTAATTATTTTATTGGCCAGTGGTAAACTTGATGCAACAGTTCTATCTTTAAAAATAAAGTCAAATTACTTCGAAATATTTTTAAAACGACTTGTTTCTTTAGCCCTCGTTTTTAAAATCCAGCTCTCTGCCTATAAGAACGACTCGCGTATTTTACCGCGGCACGGCAGAGTTTTCTTTCCCTGGAAAACACTTTACCAGTGGAATAGACGAATTGGACAGCAAAGGCCTAATTTATGGCCCGACTGCACTCCGACGATAGTTTATTTCCTGTGTGATTTACGAGATTTTTTCGGTCTTATCCTGGAAGGCCTTTGCTGGAAAAGATGTCACATAATTTATAGAAATCCTAGATGTGTACTATTTTATGGTGAAAAGCCTCAACAAGTCGTGTTCTGTATATAAAATATTTGTATTTCATCGTTTTGATACATTATTGGTAAAATGTCGGAAACGGACCATCTGGAAGCCAGAACGGTTGTACGACAACTAGCCTGGTATTTTTTGTATAATAATAATAATAATTGTTGAGGGTTCTGGAATAAACCCTATGTTGTGCCAGTTTCCCAGGACGACCAATGTGTTATCGCCTTTTTAAACTGCATCGTGGTATTCTAAGTGGACTGTATATCTTTGTCTTCCCCACTCCATGGACAAAAACAACTAACACTTTTATTTAACAATTTATTTTAAGTTAAATAAATAAATGAATAAACAACAACGTAACAAAGGATTACATTAACTGGTAATCAATGAACAAATTATTATAAGTACCATATGTGCTTAACAACACTAGCACATAGGTAAAGAATTAAAAAAAAACCGCATCAGTCAGAAAATATTTTGCGTGTGTTATGAGTGAATGATAGATGGACACTGTTTTTGCTGTACTACGAAGCACTGAGTTTAGATTTGAATATAAAATGAACAATAAAGTGGACCGCCTGATACGCAGCTAAGTACCACTGTGAAACGAAATATTTTTACGTTGAGCTGGTGTCAACGGAGGGTCTAACTTGGTTCGCAGTTAGAAACGCACTGATTTAAGATCTGCGAAGTTTGTCGCTTCAAATCTCCCCTTCCGGTCCGCGATTGTTTCTAGAAAGAAATATTCGTTATCTGATGGACGAATCGGTTTGTTAGATATGTAAGTTTTTTATGTCTGTCTCTCTCTCCCGCTTGAGAAGACAAGGATTAACTCAAATTACGTCATTATGAATTTCAGGGAGGACGTGACACTAGTAGCATAAGCCTAGAAAGTTCGTTATAGATTCTGCGCGGTAAATATTGGCCTACGTGTCAGCCGTAGCGTAATGGGAAAAAAAACTAGAAAAAAAAACTATTTGGTCTGAGCGCTGTTTCCAAATGTAAATGTTTAATAATATACGCCCTGCAATTCACTCCCTTACGAGTGAACCCCAGAAGCTCTGCAGCTTGTGCGGGGGAGGGACGGCTATTATTATTATTATTATTTGCCGTGGCGCTCTGGGGCGACTTACTAATGCTTGATGGCGCATTTGCTTTACAGTTGTGGAAAACCCAGAATAATCACACAACACCATCAAAATGCTTTATGCTTTATTACTGTTTCCTAGTGCCACTTGTGAAAAGCAAATTTCAGTTCTATTTTATGAAGATTTTCTAATATAAAATTGTATTTATATGCGCCCCACTGGGAACACTTGGCGATGGAAAGTTTCTCGCCAGCAGATATTTAAGAAAAGGGTGGGAAAGCATATTATTTAAAAACTACTTGATATTTATTGAAACAAATGGAAGCAAATTTTCCTAGATTTAATACAGAATGGCGCGGACATTTCATTTTGTGATTTTCCATTTAAAATTAACAAAATAAATACTTTTCGAAGGTTTACAAAAAAATCAAGGGGTCTCCACCCTAAGTGTTGTAATTATTAGTATTTCCTGAAAATTTCACAAAAATCAGACTCTTAAGTAGATTCGAATATAGAAAAATAAATTTCTATATTTTTAATTAATTAAAATTCAAAGATAATTTTATTTTCAGTGAGATTCGTATTAACAATACTTTAGCCATTAGCCCAAAACTGCAAATCTGTACCACTGTGTTTCCTAAACTTTTAAACTAAATTTTGCAAACATAATTTGAAAGTTGGCAGATATTATGCGAGATCCGGCAACGCCGCCAACCCATAGACATTATTATTAATCTTTCTCGCTCTAATTGTTTTCTTTACAGTACTCAGTTTTGTTTTAAGAGTTAAACTTCAACGCTTCACGATTACACTTTAAACTTTTTTTATAATTCATCCCTGATTAATACTTGATAATTAAAGTGTTACATGTTGGGCGCCA
Organism: Crepidodera aurea; assembly: GCA_949320105.2. Classification (NCBI taxonomy): domain Eukaryota; kingdom Metazoa; phylum Arthropoda; class Insecta; order Coleoptera; family Chrysomelidae; genus Crepidodera; species Crepidodera aurea. The sequence continues at coordinate 16,788,117 of OX439480.2, forward strand.
TTGTGACAGTTCAACCTCACCCCCGATTGATACTTGATAATTAAACTGTCACAGGTTGCATTTAAATTTTACTTCTTAAATAAGTAGAGAAAAATGTAAACATAAAGATTTTATTTTTTCTAGATTTTTATTCAGTAAATAATTACAACTTGATCCTCGTATATTATATTACCAAAGTTACTGTGGCTAATTAGTGGAACTTGGTTTAAATACTAATAACTTTTTTCTTCAGCGATTACACTAAAAAAAAATTTATGAGTCCTACAATTTTAAATGGTCCAAATATGTATACATAGGAATGAAAAAAACCACTAAAAAAAATTTTATGCAGAACATTTTATTACGAGCCAATAAAAAATTCGTAAAAAACAAAATCAAGTGAAATTTAATATTTTTTGGCCTTTATAATTTTATTACAAAATAACTTTCTTAATACTGCCCTCGAAGGGGATATACAAAAAAAGTCGTAAACCATCCCAATCTCAACGTAGACGTACAACCTCAGTTCAAACAAAACGAGTAGCAAAAAACTTCGGAGTCAGCATCCAATTTAATTTTTGTTGCGAATGGTGCGGCACCATCGAATCGCATAGCATCCAACAAATAACTGCATATTTATGAGGGCACGGATTTTACAAAACTAACCTCCAGAGATCCTAATCTAGTAGATATTCGATCAAGGGTAACGTGATTGGGAGGGCAGCCATTTCACGGTAATATTTATATGTCAAATATGTGTGATGATAGATCTATGGCATATAAATATTATAAAATAATCTGCAGCCATTACACGGTAATATTTATATGATATATACACACATCACACATCCCCAACAAGTCATTCATAGGTTTCAAATATTCCGTGCCCAAGGATGAAGTGAGATAGAAATATAAAAGGCTAGAACATGGCGACGAATTTATGCTGCGATGCATGGGCGTACTAGTACAGAGGGAAATGTTGACGATATCGTAATAAAAGTAATACATACAATACAAAAGAAAAATACAGAAATGACAGGTAAGTACATTATTTATGTTAGAATGCAAGAGGCCCTTAATATCATAGAACAGTGGTGCAAAGACCACTCACTGTCAATAAACCCAAAAAAAGACAGAGATGGTTCTTTTCACGAATAAAAGGAAGCTTGCAAACATCGAGGACCCAAAGCTCCTAAATACTAAATTGAACTTTTCTGCAGAGGTGAAATATTTGGGGGTCACCTTTTACAACAAGTTAACATGGAACTCTCACCTAGAAAACAGAGTCAAAAGAGCATACATATCTTATGAACAGTGCCGTAGAACCATTGGCCGCACCTGGGGAATGTCACCTAAGGTTACGGCCTGGATCTACACTGCAATCATAAGACCTATGCTAACGTACGGTGCGATTGCTTGGCGAGTCAAAACTAACCAGCGGACAGTCGTACGCAAATTGGATCAAATCCAAAGAATAGCATGCCTCAACATAACGGGGGGCATGAGAACCACACCAACTAGAGCAATGGAGGTGATCCTTGGTGATGACCATGACATGGCTACGCTCTACAGGTATACAACCAGTCGAGGTGTAACTTGTGGCACGAGGTCCTTGGAGAGGTCCCACTGCTACAAGCCAACACAGATTCGATTGCACCAAGATATGCCTTTTACAGGCCCTATAGGGTAATAACAAAAAACGTTCAAGAGGCTACATTGGCAGCAGGTGCCTTGTGCATCTACACCGATGAGTCTAAAACAAATGAGGGGTCAGGCTGTGGAATTTATTCCAGATCCCTGAATCTCACTATAAAATGGGCAATGGGTTCTAATGCCAGTGTAGCTCAAACAGAGCTCACTGCTATCTCAATCGCCGCAAAAGAGACTACCAGTAGAAACATTACTGGTAATAATATTTACATCCTCACGGACAGCAGACAGGCACTACTAGCTCTGGATAGACCACGGATTACATCAGGTCTAGTACTAGAATGTCACCAGGCCCTGATCGAAGCTTGCAACAACAACATGGTCACGTTAGCTTGGATCAAAGGTCATGGAAAATCAAAAGGCAACCGTGCAGCTGACTGTCTAGCTAAGAAAGCAGCCTCCCAAAAACTTTTGGGACCTGGCACTTTCATAAGCTTATCGGTATCAGTTGTGGCTGACCTACTGAAGAAACACTCCCTTGACAAGTTTAAGGGTAGATGGGACGACGAAACAGGTTGCAAGCTAGCCAAGGAACTATTACAGTATCCGAACAGCGAAACAGCCAAAAAATACATGACTATGAACAGACAGAACCTGCGCACAGCCACAGTAATCGCTGAACCAACAGGTCATAATAAACTAGAATTATACAGTGTGCAAAACTAACAGTGATTTTCATTTCAGGTAGTGATTGACCTTTTCAATGTTGTCATGAGATACTGAAAAATGTTTTCGATATAATTAAAGTCCGGAAAAGGGATCTAGTTAATAAAAATGAAAATGAATTTCAACTCTTGTCACTTAATCTATTAGCGAAATGGCCATCATAATAAAGCATATTTTTTAGTTTCAATTTGCCGCCATTTGTAAATTGAAAAAAGTATAAATCATTGTACTTATTCAATAAATAATCCAAAAACCAATTTTTTTTATACAATTTTGATGTTTTATTATGGATTTCAAAAGTCAAAACATAAAACATGACAAAGTTTTGCTCTTCTTATTAATTACAAATAAATATTACCTATTTATTAAAAAGAAGAAAAACAAAATTAATTGACGAAAAAGCAATTTATCGTCATCATTTTTCTTCGTGTAGCGTTACCCCTATTCAAAAACGAAACTAAGATTAAGCATATTCGGAGTTCCAAATAAAAACGATGTTTTTAAAGCCGTGAGCTCTTACCCTCTCACCCCCTTCTCGCACCCTTTTTCAGAACGGAATCGAAGGGAAACAATAAAATGATTGCTGAGCAATTTTTCCGGTTAACTTGAAACATTTGGAAAAATTTACATGGATGTCCCGGCCACCTGGGATTTAGTGAGTATTGAAAAAGCGTTTTCACGTTCTGCCAAGAAAATTTGAATCAATTTTACGTGGATTTACGTGGACCCCGTTTAAGAACATGCAAGGATAGTTTTACGGCGAAAATAAAAAACAGTAGCTAGTAAAAATTTATAATGATAACAGAGCCAACATCAAGTTGGCTTGTGAATTTATTATCTGGGTTACAAAAATTTAATTTACACATAAAATTATTACAAAGGGATGATCTATATTCTATCTGAAGTCAGAATTTTAAAACACAAAGAATCAACACACACGCACGCACGCACGCACGCACGTACCCACGCACGCACGCACGTACCCACGCACGCACGCACGTACCCACGCACGCACGCACGTACCCACGCACGCACGCACGTACCCACGCACGCACGCACGTACCCACGCACGCTTGCACGCACACACACACGCACACACAGATCGAACTCAAATACCGAAAAATTTGTTGGGCGATAAAAGGATTTTCAACCTCTAAAGGTAAAAGTAGAAGTGTTTACTGTTCATTCGAACACACATTAACAAACTATGTTTCCTCCCCAAAATAATTTACTGTACACGGAACTTTTGCTCTGACGTAAAACTAAATCCATTAAAAAAGAAAAATTTAACTGAATTTGTTCTTTCGATTTTTCTTATTTAAACGATCGTTTGTAAATGTATTAGGGGGATTGAAAAGTTAAACAAAAGAAACGAGCGTATTCATACACATAAGTTCTTTCTCTGAAAACTCGAAAAGAAAGTTAAATATAGACGTAATGACATGGCAAAACTTTCTTTCCGAAGGTGATTGTGAGAATTTTTATAGAAATTGGATAATTCAACAAAACAGAAATTGCAGTTACAGGACTTTTCGTGCGAACTGTTCATTTAACTTTTTTAACAACGTGTTGTGAGACATTTTTTAAAATCAGGAGTTATTTCACAAAATTTTCTACAAATTTTCTATTGCTCTATACTGGGTGAATAGAGATGCGGTCCTCTATGCGCGGTGACTACTGCATTCCCAAAGATTCACATGAGAACTCTCTCTTCTGTTCTGTTTTATGGGGGTGACTATAAACTGCGATCTGCAAGATCTATTGTATGATGGCCAAAGACTCAACAGGCTTGCTTGGCTGCCACGGGAGCTATAAGGACAATCCCAATAGCCACCTTAGAAGTCTTGCTGAACATATCACCACTACATGTCCATATACAAGGCGAAGCCAGGTCAGTCACTAGCAGATTGACCAGAGTGCAAGCGCCCATCAGTAGACTGCATGGTAAGATATACAACGAGCTATACAAAGAGTTAGAAATCGACCCCATAATGGGAATCCCATCGGACGAGATGCTTCCTAAGTATAGCTATGGAAAAAACTTCAAAACAATCATAACAGGCAGAGAGGCATGGAGTAATGGACCATAAATGCCGAAATAGCCTGTTACACAGACGGCTCAAAACCGAGGAAGGTGTAGGAGCAGGAATTTACATAGCCAAGCGAAAGACAAGAGTCTCACTGAGCTTAGGAAAACAAGTGACCAGGCAGAAGTTACAGTAATACGTCACTGTGCAGAAGAGTTAGTAAGGCAAGAGTTTAAGCGGCTATAAAAGAAATCAGCTCCATGCAAGTTGATTCCAAACTTGTATCGGAATGCCTAAAAACCCTACAAGAGTTGGGCAGTCAAAACAGACTGTCTTTAGCCTGGGTCTATACAGGTTACAAGGGCAATGAAGAGGCTGACTCACTAGCCCCAAAAGGGACAAGGTGTCCCCCGATGGGTCCAGAACCTTTCTGTGGTATAGCGGAAGCACTGAGAGAAACATATATCAGTTACCTGGTTGAAAAGCAATGTCGATAAGGGTGGAACAAGGCGCCGGGAATAAGACAGGCCAAAGAGTTCATCAAAGAACCATCGCCAAAATTTACGGAGTACCTACTAAGCCAGAATAGGTGATCAACCATAATCTTGGCTGGTCTCCTGACAGGGCACTGTAGACTCAACAAACACATGAATAACATCGGACTGGCAGACACAACCATTTGTAGGTTCTGCCAAGAAGATGAGGAAACCTCAGTAGGTATACATTTTGTGTGCGAAGGTCAACTACTAGACAAATCAAAGAAGTTAAAAACTATTACAGGACTTCACCTCAGTAGATAACAGGATAAAAACTACACTGACAGCTAGAGAATAAACACCATATACTAGAGGAGACATTTTATCACTCCTACCTTGGTATACAGAGTGAACCAGTTTAACCATATTACAAAATATGTGAATTCAGTCTCCTCGGTAGAGACGCTTTCAAACATAAAATAATTGTTAGAAGATGATTTTTAATACATCCTTTTTTTTCATGATCACGTTTAATATGAAATACAGTCTGATTTATATAATAATACCAATTTACAAATGATCCATTTTTCGATAAACACTCGTATCGGATGAAATGCAACAAAACTATTTGAAACAGCATTACTCTAGCGTCAGAACAAGGTTTTGAAAATAAAACGACAGCAACCTATAATACTCGACTTACATTTTCTTATATTTTCGCTTTATTTTTCGAAGAAGGAAAAATTCCTCTGAGAATACAGTCTAATCAAATGTCGGCGAGGATCTGATACTTCGATATTTACTCTAAGGTTATAGGGCCGGAATAAGGATAAGTATTTTTATATATCTAGATTGTAAAAGAGCCCAAAAAAACCAATTTAAATAAAGAGTTAAATTTATAAATTTAATAGAAGATATTTGAGACACAATAGAATAGATATTTGTTAATAGAGCTAAGGAGAAAAATAACTGTCAATATTAGAAAGAATCGCGCAAAATACTAAGCACCCCAATGTGCCAACTCTGTCGTGTCATACAAAATATCAAGGGTCTTAAAAAGAGGTTAGAATTTCCATATTTCTTCTTCTATTTCTTTCTCCAATATCAGAAAGACTAATGAAAGGACATTCTACCATTTAAAGAATCATGGACCACAAACAACACGCAGAATGCAGGGATATTTGCGGGCCACTAGAAATGTTTTCCAAATGTATCAAATTTTTACGCGATCCAACTCTGACTCCTATGTTTCTTTCTGGATCAGCTGGACCGACATATCTGATGTCGATAAGAGTTTATTATGTTTTATCTGTGAAGTAACATATCTGGATGAAATCTCTTTACAGCATATTCTTTTCATCTAGATCTATACAATTTTGTAAATATGGAATTGTAAAAAACTTAGTCATTGATTACTAGTGGATATTTGTTGTTTACATGACTGTAGATATGTTATGGCGGCAACAAAAAATTGTGTTTACAAAATTCCACGCGAATACAATAAATTTTATATAAGAGAAACATCTACACCTTAATGAACACCATTTACTACTTTTGGTTTTCAACTTATCTGTCATAGTTTTTATTAAAAAAATGTACATCTTATGAACAAATATCGATAAAAACTCGAGTACTGAAAGAGCCAAAATTATTTTTATAGTTATTACTAGTTGAGTTTTTATTTATTTCTTTTTTCTTAAAAATATTTTTGTCTTGTTCCAGCATACTAACAAAAATGGATATTGCTGACTAAAAAACCAAATTCATCTGCCAAATCTGGCTTCCCAATTATCAAGGTAAGAATACCATCAAATAACACAAAGGGGGGGGTACACATGACAAATGACACATGACAAATGACACATGACAAATGACACATGACAAATGACACATGACAAATGACACATGACAAATAACACATGACAAATGACACATGACAAATGACACATGACAATGACACATGACACATGACAATGACACATGACACAAGACAATGACACATGACAGATGACATTTACCGATTGCAGTCAGAGATTGTAAAAAAATTGAGTTCGATGGTCTGTCGTGTCAAAAATATAGTTTAATTACACTATTCCACCCATACACTGTTTAACTTGTTTGGTGGATCCTGATGGATCAAATTCGAAGGCCCAACTGATGACTTTAGAAGCCAGAAGCCTGCCTTATTCGTTTTCCTTAAATACTATGTTTGAAAAATATTTTCTTCCACATTGACGTAAAAAAAATAACAAGATTATTTACTTAATTTTCTCTTTTACGATTTTTTTTATAAGACCTAATCTTAAACGAAATTTAAAAAGTTACGAATTAAATTCTGCTTAACGAATTTCTTTTACAGCGTTAGAGAACAAAAAATTTTTCTTTAACTCATTAGCTTATTATGTATTTACTCTTTTTTTTTATAAAAAACATTCCTTCCAAACGAAGTTTACGCTTACTTTATTCCTGTAATAAACCCTAAAATTGTCAATTGAGAATTTCAGATAATTTAATAACTCCAGAATCATTCGGCATTTGGAGGGTCTCCTTCGAACTCTAAAACTCCTAAAGGCGCTTCTAAAGATATAATTAGGGAGGAATACAGTGGCATACGGAAAGGGGAATTCAATTAACAAAACAGTAAGAAATATTTCGAAGTAATCTAGAAGACTGTGAGCTCAAAGCCTTCTTCAGCTCGATCTTTGTCTGAACCTAACCCTACTTCTCTCAACTCAACTTACAACGAAGGAGTTATCTTTGTAGAACGTTGACATATCATCGAAAGCTTCCCACAGCTTCTGTTCCACATATTTAAATCTTTTGCTCTGTGGAGGTACAAGAAGAGAGAGGTAGAGGAAGACCAAAACGAAAATAAATAAATGTGATAAAAGCTGATACGAAAGAAAATAATTTAGCCGCCGACGACTGTCTTTATCGAGTGCTAAGGACTGTTGACCCTACATGGGCTTGGAAAGACGTAAAGAAAGAAAAAGAAGAAGCAGAAATTAAGCATTGAATTGACTTCAGCACAAGGCAGAAGTTGATAAATCATCGAAAGATTCCACCACCTTCTGTTCCACATATTTAAATCTTTTGCTCTGTGGACGTACAAGAAGAGTTGATATGTAAGTTAACTAAGGACTGTTGACCCCACATCGGCGTGGAAAGAAGTAAAGAAAGAAAAAGAAGAAGCAGAAATAAGCGTTGAGTTGACCTTTGAATAATTTTCTCCCCTGAACAAAAGGTAGAATAATTAATATAAATCGAAACGACTAATAATTTCTTATTAATCACATTTTCTTAGACGCCACTGACAAGGCGGGAAATATAAGCGGAGAGAGGGCAGATAAAGCAGATCTCTTTGTTTTTGGAGAAACCGCCAGAAGTAATTTTATTAAATTTCACCGAATTTTAAAACTCCGCCGAGATGGGAGATAAATTTCGATTAAATCTTTCGGCTCTTAGATTAATATTTTTGAATAATTTCGGACCGGGGTTTCATTAGCGGGATGGTTTGGATTCGGCGTTAGCTTGTAATTACGTAAAATATATATATAAAAAAAAATGTTAGTCCGGATGTTTTAGGGAACCATCGGCAACAGTCTGAAATGATTTTAATTAAAAATCTTACACATAATATAGTACGTTTTGTAATTAATAGGAATGCCAGACCTGAGGCGCCATCTGTTGTTCCTTTTAGAAACTAATGCTCAGACGAATTTTCTGTTTGGAATTTGAGGTTCTTTTTTAGCTGGTTACTTTTCTAGAATATTACTTTATGACTATTCAAATGAACTATAAAGAACTTCGCGATCTGATCGATAAAGATGAACAAGAATTTATTAGTGTTTGGATATTCCTTTAGTCGAGTAAGGACCCCTTGAGCGCGTGAAAATTTCCTATCTCAAGAGCACTGCCGGCCACGCCCCCTTTTCAACATGGCCGCATAACGCCTGGTCGCCATTTTTTATCCAAATTGCAGCGCCACCTGTCAGTGAGTGTCGGTAAAATAGCATACGTAGGAATCTGTAATCGTCGCGATTTTTTTTAACTGGCACTTGTGGTATATCAAATGAAAGCTGACGTCACTCCTTACATTTTTGGACGGTCATTTAAGGACATATTGAGAGGATCCTCACTGGATGATTTCTCTTCTCAAGTCACCTTCATACAACACATTTAATTATTGCTCCAATGAGAGCAAAATGTAAATATGCAATTGTCAAATTAAAGAAATAAAATATAAGGACATATGATTGTTGTCTCCTGTCATCTGTCAACAGGGATGCCAACTCAACAAGTTTACCAACAATACAGTATACAAATCTGAATAAGTTTTAAGAGTAACTTTAAAAGTAAGGAATAAAAAAAATCGTATCGTGTCTATATTTTTTAGAATTGTTTACTTCTTTATTTAATTATTTGCTTCATGATTAACAATAATCTAACAAATTATATGAGACTGTACAGCGAAAACTAATTGTCGATTACAAAATATTATTTAGTCCGTACCTGCAAAAATTGAAAACAATTGCACCCCAGAACAAATTCTTCGACGTTGTATTCGTTATAGTATCGGTTGCGAGTTAGGCAATAAAGTTTGCCACAATGGCTATAGAAATTATGGAGTGTGTTCCCTACCCTTCATTTAACCTACTTTTTGTAGCCGGAACACGAAATATTTCACCCCGAAAATACCACGGAAAACGACGTTCCGCTACTTTTTTATTGCCCTTTTGCTTTATTGCTTAATTGCTGTCTCACAAAACCCGCAATGGATACACGGAAATCATTTTTGATCTAGAAACGCGATTAGGAGACGTAAACATGGAATTTCAGATCGATACTATAATTTTTAAAGGAAAGTACAAGTTTAATTTCCTGCAGATTTCATAGGCAACTACACTGGCTTTGACAGTTTGATAAAACTTCACTGACAGCAACGGGCAGTTCTTAACTTCATCGACAGCAACTGACAGTTCTTAACTTCACCAATAGCAACTGACAGTTCTTAAGTTCATCGACAGCAACTGACAGTTCTTAACTTCACCAATAGCAACTGACAGTTCTTAAGTTCATCGACAGCAACTGACAGTTCTTAACTTCACTGGCAGCAACTGATAGTTCTTTACTTCACTAACAGCAACTGACAGTTCTTAACCTCACTAACAGCAACTGACAGTTCTTAACTTCACTGACATCAACTGACAGTTCTTAACCTCACTAACAGCAACTGAAAGTTCTTAACTTCACTAACAGCAACTGACAGTTCTTAACTTCACTGACATCAACTGACAGTTCTTAACTTCAGCAACTGACAGTTCTTAATTTCACTAACAGCAGCTGACAGTTCTTAACTTCACTGACATCAACTGACAGTTCTTAACTTCATCACCTGGCAGTTCTTAACTTCAGCAACTGACAGTTCTTAACTTCACTAACAGCAACTGACAGTTCTCAACTTCACTGCGATCAACTGACAGTTCTTAACTTCACTGACATCACCTGGCAGTTCTTAACTTCAGCAACTGACAGTTCTTAACTTCACTAACAGCAACTGACAGTTCTCAACTTCACTGCGATCAACTGACAGTTCTTAACTTCAGCAGCTGACAGTTCTTAACTTCAGCAACTGCCAGTTCTTAACTTCAGCAACTGCCAGTTCTTGACTTCACTAACAGCAACTGACATTTCTTAACTTCACTGCAATCAACTGACAGTTCTTAACTTCAGCAACTGGCAGTTCTTAACTTCAGCAACTGACAGTTCTTAACTTCACTGACAGTTCTTAACTTCAGTGACAGCAACTGACAGTTCTTAAACGCAATAAATTCAATAAATTTGCATGATTTAAAGTGAAAATATGGATGGTACTAGTGAAGATACAAGTGAAACATTTCCTTCAAGTCCTCCAAACATGACAGGAATTGTCCAAATAGCCGGTATAAATCTATTTCCTTTGCTTAGCGCTTGTTGTACGATATACTATTATTAAAAGTGAGTTAACAGATGTTTTAAAAGTACTGGAAATTATGTAATAAATCAGCAAAATTCATTATGTTTTGTCAATTTAACATCACATCTAACTACAAAAGGTACAAATAACTGGAAATGTCCTTCCACAAACCAATTTAATCACATCCTTTCATTTCTCGAATTCTAAGACGCAATTCAACACATTGTATCAAATATTAATTAAGACTACAATCATTTATCACTTCTTTTTTTCGGATCACAAAATAAAGTATTCACTTGTGATGTCACCGGCGCTTTACCTGACATTTTTCAAATGAATGAGAACTTCCTTTTCGTTTTCACAACTCACGCCACGTTTAAGGGACGAGAATTCATTTAAAAGACACCAGAGACGTAGAAAAAACGTGTTGGGGGGATAATAAAAACTCTAGGAAACAAGGAGAATTTATTAATTTGTGTCTTCACTGACAAGCAAAATCGTTTCAATTTTTTTTTTGATATAACAACGGAAGGTGCTACAATCTCTTTGAAGAATTGTCGCGATAGTCCAGTCGTTCTGTACAAAAATACGCACGATATACGGAAATGGGTTACCTTGAAATTGTCGACCAGATTCCCTATATGCTTTCGCCGCCATCTTGAAAAAGGGCAGAATTTTCTTTTTTATTTTTGGCTTTGTATATAATGACTGGACTTCACAAAGCAACCTAAGTAGATAAGCAAAGTGGGCATGACTATCTCCGTTGTTAGGGGCGTGATTTGAATGGGAGAAACGGCATTGTAATATAGATGGGTTGAGGATTAGATAGGTAAAGAAAAATCATGCGCAGAGACGTTGCCAGATGGGCCGTAACGCCTAACTTCGTTGTTATTGGTCCGATTTGAATGTGACAACCGGCATAGTAATATAGATGGTGAGAGGAATAGAAACGTAAAGAAAAATCATGCGCAGGAGGGACCGTAGCATTTAACTTCGTTGTTAGTCGTTCGCTTTCAATGAGACAAACGGCATTGTAATATAGATGAAGAAAAATCATGCGCAGACAGAAGGACAGAAGGACCGTAGCGTTGATTCGGTTTGAATGGGGAAAACAGTAATTCTATGGTGGTAATACGTAGACAAAGATCAAGCACATCATGCGAGGGAACTCCCTACGGTTATATACAAAGAAAGTTCTATTATTAAAACAAAATATGCGATATAATATCTTACTTAATTGATAAAATGTTACGTTTAGCCCGGATCTCCATTAATAAAACATTTCTAAATACGAAATTTAGCTTTAAAAGATGATTTCTAATATAAATTCACAAAACCAACAAAATAAAACAATTTCTCTATGTATATTAAACCACCCCGAAGGCAACATCTGGCGAGCAATTCATTACGGTATTCCCAATAGACACCAACTATTTCCCCCTTCTCTCCTTCCACGTCTTTTCAGTTGTTTCCCGCAAACACGAAACTCCTTCACGAGCAACCGCGAAAACTTGAAACTGCGGAATTCTACATACAATACATCATTCGGTATACAAGATACTTTCTTACCATTATCTCATAGTCTGAAACTACAGAATAATTAGATAAGTAAAGCGAAATAAGTAGAAGAGTTTGGTGAAACAAAAACAAACAAATTCCATGGCAACAATACTTCGTTATACCGGGTGGTCCACGACAAATCTAATTTAGAAAATTAATCGTAACAAAAATTACAAGATATAACAATTAACAATGAATTTCCCGTTTGATATTCCCTGTCACAGACAATACGTGGCAACGTTGCTTTTTCCTTGAGTAAGACTTGAACAGAACAAAATGTAATTTAATTAAATTAAGAAACGAGGCATTTTTTCTTCTCCCCCTTCATCCTCTCCTAGCCAATCTAGCCAGAAAATTACATCAGCGATACATTGGGTAAGTTGAGAATTCTACCTTTTTTGGGTAATATTTTCAACAACAAGATTATCAAAAAGAATATATGCAGTGAGGACACCAGGAAATAATAAAGGAAGACCTCGAAGATTAAAATGAAAAGCTGATTGAAATATTTAACAAATTGGAAAATCATGAGAAAACTACCTACAACGGCCCTGGATATTCAGCTTTAGGCGCTTCATCTCGGCAAGGACGAATCATCTTTGGAAAATAACTCTCCAGTTTTCTATTTTCTATCCAATTTTCTATCAGTGGATTAACGTAACCCTTCAAGGTCTTCTTTGTGAGTGAAGCAGAAATGCAGTTAATCGAAATTGTAATTACGGGGATTCATATTTATATTAAAAATATTTACAGAGTGTTATACTTTTTCTAATCTCAGTTGAATATTTATTACCTCAATATTAACTCAATATTTTTATGTGTGGGTAGATGGGATTATGATACGCATTGTTTTAGAGTTTTGGCGCGCGCACAATACTCTGTTTGTAACTAGCACTGTCACTGAACTAGGTCAAAAGGTTTGGTCCTCTTGAGTCTTCTTACTAAATTGGTATTATCGAGGAGCTGGATGACCTCAACGTTCCCATGTTGGAGCAGCCGTTGTTCATGGCTGCTGGCAGATTTAGATATAGTCTAGTCAACAGTTTCTACATCCAGGTCCCTATGAAGATCACTGTTGCGACAGTACCAGGGTGCATCGATACTTTATTTTGAAAACGTTGGATAACTTGAATGTTACTTTTACTGGCGCAGCCCCAAAGCTGGCTACCATACGTCCAAACGGGTTTCAATATCTGCTTGTAGAGGAGCAGTTTGTTATGTGTGAACAACTTGGAGTTTCTTCCTAATAACCAATACATCTTTTTATATTTTATACCAAGCACTTCACGTTTCTTTTTAATGTGGACTTTCCAGCGAAGTCTAGCGTCGAGTGTCATTCCAAGATATTTTGCTGTATTAGCATAGGGAATCTGAGCATTATTTATTCTTATGGGAATGTGTTGGATTCGTTTATTAGTAAAGTTAACATGAACAGATTTATTTTCATTTAACTTAATACGCCATTTTTTAGTCCAGGTGTTAATCTGGTCTACAGATGTAATTTTCGGTTAGCTTCTTCATGGTCTTTTCCAACAGCCAGAATGGCAGTATCGTGCAATAGTATCGTGCTCAAGGTTAGGAATATCACTGGTATACAGTAAGTAGAGTACTGGACCTAGTACACTACCTTGGGGTACTCCTGCCTTAATTTCTCTTAGATCAGAATATACATCTTCCTGTTTTATTCTGAAATATCTGTTTGATAAATAGGATTTTAAGAGTTCTGAATAGTGGTAGTAAGAAGAGAGATGTAACTGCTCATTTAACTAGCTATGGCTTTAAGTCAAGTCCAAATCGTGTCTGAATTTTAATTCACTGTCAGCATGTAAATTAAAAATATGTTGTGTTCTCCGATAGCTATCCAGTCGTCTGGAGTTATTTATAACATGCAGAACAGTAGCGTACTGAGTATATTTCCGCCTAAACTAGCAAAATATCGTTGTATTGAAGGGAAACAATATCAATGTCTATGTAGTATTTAAATAGATCTGAAGCTACTCTTTATCTACTGAAATCTAGATAGATCTAGCTTCTATCAACCTCCTACACTCTTTCAGTTGCCTTTTTACCTCTTTCTTGATTAAAGCGCAAATTCCAACGTCATGTCACGTCACTGACATTATTTTCTCATGCATGCTTCGTTATTTTCCTTGTCGTAGAACTGTGTCGAACGCTCTTTCTAGGTCGACAAAAACCAAGGCTCTCCTTGAAGTCTCATCTCATATTGCAGGATCACCCGTTGTTTTTATGGTTTTTGATAAATAACTAAACTTAACTCAAGTTTTACATTATAAAAATGGCCGGACGATCTCGCCCTTCTAAATACGGTCCTGTCCGGCGTTAGTCCTTGCGAGAAACTCTGAAATCCTGAAAGCCATACGTCCTCTACGAGGATTAGATGTCCAATGTGGTAAATCGGGTAAATGGATACTGTAAACTTTGTCCGGCATATACAATTCTGCTTAGTGGTGGCTGTGTAGATGGTGCTGGGGCAGCATGTTTGAGAAACATGCGAAATTAATAGGTTTGCTTTCCATGCACAAAACGTAAATATGTGTATTCTCTAGTAATCGTCTGGTTATTTGTTTTTTTTTTAATTTCCGCTGATTTAAATTATCAGGTGAATCCATTACAGCTTTAAATTTGCTACGTTGTATAAACGGCAGTTTTTTTTTTAAATTTTAAATGCGTATTTGCATAAACTTTAAAATGCAACATCTCAGCTTCCCGTGGACCGATTTTCAACTATGATTTATGATTTTTTATCTACTCGTCGAGCACTTCTTAAGATCTTGCGTTTTCGGAGTGTTTTTTGAAAATTTTAAATGCGTTTTTAAGGCACTTCCGATCGAGCTAGATCAAAAAATTTTACATTTTTGGAATCTACGCTTCAAGGACTATAAGAAGGCATAAAAAACAAACATAAAAATTTTCCAACTTTGAAAGCCTTTTTGAGGCACTTCCCTTAGAGCTAGACCAAAAAACTGGACATTTTTGAAATCTACGGACCAAAATCTATAAGATAACATCAAAAACAGACATCGAAATTTTTTCAAATTTTACAATTTTACAGGGGGGTGCCGAGGACGATTTAGGTAATTTTTTGAACGCCTATCTCTCGACTATCCGAAGAGATAGCTCAAAAATTAAAAAAGATTCGGAATCTGCTCGTCAAAATCTACAAAATGCCCTTTAGTGCCGTTCGATATCGTTAATAATAAAGGAGATACGACACATGGATTTTTTAGAAAATCACTCAAAAATCCATATAACTCCCCCAAAATCGGCAGAATTTAAATTTTGAGATATATAATCAATTAGTACTTCTATTTACTACATTTTGGTGAAATAATTATTAACGAAAAAGTTATTTTCAGTGTGCCAGTTTTCGAAAAATTCGTCAATTTCAAACCGCGATATGTGGACAACCGGTAGCGTAAAAATGGATGTTGATGGGTGACATTTTCAAACGGAGTATAGTATCTAAGCGTCCAGACGTGGTTTGGCGCCCGACCAAGTCGGGGCTTTAAACCAAAAACTTTGATTTTATTATTAAAGGAGCTTGCCATTCTTAGACCGGTTTAGGAATTATTGTTCCTCTTCAGTAAGAAGCAGGCTAACTCGAATTTCTATCTCTAAAGAAATTCTGAAGATCGCTTTGAACCCACCAACTCTTAGTACAAACGGTTAAGTCGAGAAAGAGGAGGTGAGTGCAACGCCATCTCTTCACTTTCATAATAATATCAAAGCTTGCAAAACTACAGAAAACTCCAAATTTGTTTAATAAATAATGGTGTGCATCAACTATGTTGTTATTTCAAAAACTATTTCACTACTTCAA
Organism: Crepidodera aurea; assembly: GCA_949320105.2. Classification (NCBI taxonomy): domain Eukaryota; kingdom Metazoa; phylum Arthropoda; class Insecta; order Coleoptera; family Chrysomelidae; genus Crepidodera; species Crepidodera aurea. The sequence continues at coordinate 16,804,332 of OX439480.2, forward strand.
AGTTAATCATGAATTAACATTTCGGGAACGTTATTATTCCCTCTTTACCACTAAAACTGTATTTAATATTAACTAATAACCCTTGAACGTCATGTGAAACATAACAAAATACTGTAACATGGGAAATTTATTTTAATATAATTAAATTCTCTGGTTAACCAGCGTGACGAAGTCAAAACTAACACGGCGTTGTATTATCACTCTGGAATTTTGCTGTACTAAATCATTTGTCCCAGCTTTATTTACTTTATGTTAATAGGAAGCGTCCTTAGTCATTTCCTGTACAGAATAATCAAAGTTTTTTTATTAAGGTTAACAAAGAATTGATATACAGCAACTACTTGACTTGATGTTTGATCGGTAATTACATGATTTGATTTCAAACTATTCGAGGCCACAGAACTCACAGAACTAGAATACCGTTTTGCTGAAACGATCCCTAGTGTAGCACAAGAGACAACTATGAGCATGCGCAGTGAAACCGCTGCCATGACAGGGGTGTTTTAAGTGGAATTCATGGCCACTGAAATATAGATTTTCACCGTGAGTACTTTCTAAAGATGGAATAGTGAAGTAAGTACAACTGAAATCCAACAACAGAACAGTATGTAAGTCAAAAAAGAAACGTAATGGTAAAGAAAACAAAATTATTTACAATTTATGAAGAAGAAGAAGAAGGAGAAGAGAAAGGAGAAAAAGAAGAAGAGAAATATGATAAAGCAAAGATACATGCAATAACAAATAAAGTAATTGAAAAAAGAAATGTACAAAATTTAGGTAATCATCGCTGGGGGGCGTATAAACCTGAAATTAAAAAAAGTTGTAAATATAAAATAATAGGATACCAAACAAAAAGAATTAGAAGAAGGAAGAAAACAAAAACAGTACTTAAAGAAAAAGAAAAGAAACTGGAAGAAAGTAAAAAAAAAACAAATAATTTAAAAATTTTTACTGTTTAAAAATTTTTTGAAATGTTGGGGGGGGGGGTTATGTAGTGTGTAAGTTAGGTTCTAGTTTTTTTATAGTGTAATAGGGACTTTTTTGTTTGACGGTAGTTAGGAATAGAGGGTTGTCAATTAATTAAAAATAATTTTAGAAATGTCATATTATTATGAACTCACCAAATACCTTGAGATTTATAAATATTTGTTGTGAATAAAAGATAAAAAAAAATATATAAAAAGGCCTTTTTAATAATTAAAATAATATGTAAATGAAATTGCCATTATCTTAGATTTTCGTACAAGTAAATGAACAACTGGCAATGTCGTTGATGATCTGCGCATGATCAAAGTTGTCCCATCTATACATGTGGTTACGAATAATATTAATTTCTTCCACCTATTTTAGCTTTCTAGTTCTATGTGTTCTGTGTTTGAGTCCTGCATATTTGGTTGCATACTCCCTGGTGCAACATTGCATACTCCCTGGTGCAACATTGCATTCTGTTAATACATCACAAATCAATATTTTAAATCTTCATGCCTCAGTGTAAAGCTGAATAGAATACATCTAAGAAAATCGCAAAGCAAACTTCCCTGTCTTCTAATCAACGCATATGCTGAACAAAAGTTTTGAGTATGTATTTAATTCATTCAGCCTTCAGGGAATAATTCTCATTTTCTATACCCTAAAACCGGTGCTGCATAAACATACGTGAAAATGAGGTTTTCCTACTTTATATTAACATTAATTTGTTTTCGTAGAGGATATGAACCAAGTCTGATGTAAGAGGGTAAATAGCATTTTGAGATGCGGAAGATGAGACGTTTACGTCTATGCCTCTCTTTATTTTTATTAGGAAAATACACAGACAGGTAGCTAGGTCTCGGTATAATTCAGAGAATTGTAAATATTTACGTTCACTGAAAAATTAATTTCTAATTTGTCAACGTAACCTCAGACTATGTATTTTCCTAGAAAACTCTAGTAGTTTAATTCCGGTGACAAAAATCCCGATGTTTATTCAGTAAATTTACTGAGAACTAGGAACACATACAGTAAAAGGCACAATCCCAATCAGCGTTGGCGGGTTGGGTTGCCTCGAGCGAGGCATCGTGTAAAGCGTACAATTCTGAGGGGATAGTAACGAGAAGAAGTGTAGAGACATAAGAGCATCAATGCCTCATAGTTAATTTAACCCTTTGTCAATTTCCACATTCAGATTAAACATCACGATCATCCTACCGAGATGTGATAAATTAAAGAGCAGGAGCGCGCAGGAGGTTTAGTGGTAGATCTGAATTAGATTTTTATTAGACCACATGTCGCATATAAACACTCACCATGACCACATGTCATAATCAAATTTTGCATCAGACAGCAACCTAAAGTTGTTTGTTCTCTTGAGTGCATCCCCGACACAGTTCTAGCTGAAATTTTTCTCTTTAATATGCCTACATATTATATGCTAGATTAGGTTTAATATATGCAGATCTATCTTAACTTACTCCTTATTATTAGGCTCCATATTTAGCTTTTTATCTCACGACTTTCCCAGTAGCAAGCACAGTTGTTTTTGTTACTTTGTTTAAAAGTAAAGTGAAGTTTTATCTCAAGGAGTGTTAAAAACAAAATTACCAATCACCAAGTAAATCATATTAATGTTATTGTTTAGATAAAGTTGCGTTGGTATTATTGTTGAATAACAAACCGACATGTACGGCAAGGTCGGGCGTCCACGAACGGCGAGTGAACTGTCTTAAGTTCACTCGAGTATAATTATTGTACACATTAAGCAGACATATCTCTAACATCCTAGATGTAAGACTAAATGTTATATCCAGTAATTGTAGTTGTTAAGGTAAAGTTTGATTCCTTTCCCTTCACGAAACTTCAAGCAAGCAAAAATAGCATCTGTAGCAAAAACTCTTTGCATAGATCTTCTAATAAACGCTACGGAATTCCAAATTAGTACTAATTCATTTAACATCGCTCTAAAACATTATCAAAGCAGATTCATCATCCCTTAAAGGACTCTGATCTTATTCCCCGCCCTCCGAGAGCCCACCCATCCTTTTAATTAATTGCTACGCCGTAACACATACGAGATTAGCTTGTAAGTTTTCATCCTTCTGGCTCTTTATCTCTAGAACAATTATAAACAGCGAGTAATAAATATTATTCACTCTACTACTATGCTAAAACGTATTTAATTCTGAATTAATTTACAACAGGTTCATTTCAAACTGAGATTTATTTCGTAGTGGATTTGAATTGGAACACTTAGGTGGGAATGGGAAAAGTAGATATATCATCCGAAAGTGATTTAATATCGTGAAAGATATATGTGAACTTCTAGTCTGACTGGATTAGCTGTAGAGCTGAGAGGATTCATATATTTCTGTTTTGAAGGTTTTATTAAAGGATCATTTTTCACTCCGCACAGAAAAATTGATTGGGTTGTGGAAGGCACAATCTAGATTTCAGAATAATTGTAATCCATTTATAGACGGTAGGCTGCAGAAACAGTGGATATAGAAACAAAGGAGAGAAAGAATACAAAAAAGAGTAGATAGAAAGAAAGCATAGAGATTGTAAGTTTTAATCTCAAAGCTTGTGAGATAAAGAACAAGGAAGGGAAAATAGGGATACAGGAAGGAGTATGGGTGAAATATTTTATGAGGTTATGAACAAAATAACATCAAGAGGATGTAGTTACAAGAGAGAAAGATAATCGAAAGAAATTGCAAAGAAAACAACATTAGAAGAAGTTAAAAAATAATACATAGCGTAATGTGTAATTTTTTAACAATTTAGTAACAAGTATCAAGTTGGAACAGTGTGGGAAGACATATACTTCTTATTATTATAAATATTTTAACTTATACTTACTTTTTATATCATCTTTTGTGCTTATACTTTTATCACACTCCTTTCTCGCTAATATTTATACTTTAAAAAACTTTAATTACCTAATCTCTTGTTATACTACTACTAATTCTTTTTTTTAGTCTCTTCATCAACCTTTTTTACGCTCCTCCCACTGGTAATTATACAAATGCATGTCATTCATATTAGAATTCTTGCAAAAACAACTTCGCCGTACAATCGTCATCCTAATTTCTGCTTGCAAAACTTCAAACAGCAGGAAAATTAGACTGTAAAATGAGCGATATAAATCCCTATTAGAAGCGTCGGCGCCGGCGTCGGTGTCCTGAGCGTCATTTCCGATGTCACGGGACATTGTTCTTCGGAAAAGGAGCTGCAGAAATTGCGACTTCCACTCAAATGCGATTTAGCTTTGGTTTTAGTTTTCCTTTATATCCAAAGTTGAATAGATTTATATTCTAAAACTAATTGGTGGATTTTTAAATATTTTTAAAAACAACTGCCTACCGTCATCATCAGAGCCTCCATATTTTGAGAGAAATATCTGGTCGCTATTGACAGTTGGCAACACTGCTGACAAATGATAGATTTGTCTTTGACAGATGTCAGATACGTTGTTGACAGATGTCAAATACATCGTGGACAGATAACAGGTAGGGCCTCATACTCCTAAATATGTCTACGAAGGGCCCCTGACAGCTGAAGACTTTCAAAAGGGGACTTATGTCACGTTGAAAGCCTCTATGAATTTTGTAGATTTTGTTTCGAATATTTTTTTTAATAATAAATATTTAGAATTAAAAAGTTTCTTGTTTTGTTGCAGGAGGACTCACCCTGGTTCTAAATTATCTATGACAGATGATCTTATCACAGAAACACCCAGTAGGTAAGAATTTGGTTTTAGAAATATTCTATTAAATATTATTTTTTTAAACTAAAATTGCTTATATAGTCGAAAACTCTGATAACGATGAACAAAATTCTGTAATTCTATGTGATCCTAGTAGAGCCTTTAACTGTGCCAATGGCTCAGTTTTTCTACAGAAGCTGAAACGTTTTGGTGTTATGGGTTGTACCGCTTTTTCTTGCCACAAAGAAAATTATGCCTTACGAGTGACGCCTTAATAAGAAGATTGCTCGGGCGCCAGTTTATTAATGTGGTATGCCTTAGAAACGACGTCTTAGGGGCACAGGTAGCTTCAGATGGAGATACGGTATTCTCCAGTGTTCTTGTTGATTTCAGACTCAATACTTTTTGTATATATTATTTTTTTAACGCTCTGAAAAGAGGTAAGGTCTGTGATTATAAACCAGAAAATAACGTTGACACGTCTATTGCTTAATAATATTTACAATTCAAAAAGAAATCAATATTCAAAGCCCAACCCTCAAAACCCTGAATAAAAATTAAATTAACTTAAATAAATTTTCATTGCTTTATAAAAAATAACTTCATTACAGAGTAATAGATATATTTCTATCTCTAGAAACAAAGATGCCCCAAAGTTCGATCTTGAGTCATAGTTTTTTATTATCTATATATTTTATAGCACCTAGTAGTAATCCTAACCAGTAATTTGGTTAAACTCAATGAATAACTGTCACCTGATCAAAACTTGACCAACAATGTCAAATGTCATATGTCAAAACGATGTATATTAATAGCACTCCCTCCGAAGCAAAAATAGATTGCAGGGTGTTGTTATTAAATTCAGCGCATTTAACATTTCTTTTTTAGTGTTTTTCGAATTCTACGCTAGAACTAGTTTTATTTGCTTAAAGATCTGAATTTTAAGGACAGATAGGATACTCGATAGGTATTCCGCGAGCATCCTCTATAGAAAAAGTAATATACTTCTCGCACGTCTTGAATGTAGAAAACCGTAGTCAACGAAAAAGACGTAGGGTGATATTCAATATAGCGTTATGACCTTTTGTTGTTTGTGTCGCCTCTTGGTGACATTTCCAGCAAAATATTTTTCCCTTTTTTTTCCATTTTTCCATTGGCTGAAGTTTAATAAAGCCGTCAAGCAAGCTCAGATATATAAATAATTTTTAACTGATCGGAGAATACATTGGTTCTATACGTAGAACGGTTATACATGGTGCGCCACTCGATCTCTAGCACCGAAACTAAAAGAGATATCAACAAGATTTTTTGTAGGGGTAGACAGTGTCACTCGGACTACAATTTTAAAATATTTTGATGTATACAGGGTGGCTAATTTTTGTGGAATGAAAATTAATTTGGTTTTTTTAAATTGAACACCCTGTATACGATTATGTCTTCTGATTCTACTTAATATTAGATTTACGGTAGTTTTTTGTATTTGCACAGGGTGTTTGCCGATGGCGTGCCAATAGTCTAGTTTTCAAATGGCAATAACTTAATTTTTTCAAATGGGACACCCTGTATATTTTTCTTCATTTAGAAGCTCTCCCTAATACGCATTAAAAAAATATAGGGTTTTGCACATCTAACTTTACTATTTACTTTAATAATTGACGTTAAGTGACAAACAACATATTTTACACAATTTTTAATAAGAAATCAAGTTAGCTATGAAAATGACAGTAGGTATATTTTGTTATGGCATTAATTGTCAACATAAAATTTTGTATTGTATCACGTCTACTATATTTAATCTGTATTGTGTATAAAAAATGGATTTTAATAAGAATTATAGTGTTCAAGAAAATATTGATATGATATGGATACTGGGTGAATGTCAAAAAAATGCGTTTCTTGCTAATAGGGTCTATCGTTAAAGATACCCAGAAAGACGTCATCCACAAAAGGATACTTTTGAGTATTTAAAGAATAGATTTGATAGAACAGGAACCGTCAAGTATGAAAAACATTCACGTGAAACTACAGCTGTTACTATTGACAACGAATATAAGGTAATGATCAGTATAGTTGAAGATCCCAATATAAGCACAAGGCAATTAAGCAATCAGTTAGATATATCCAATACCACAATTAGACGCATAATAAAAAAGAATAAATATCACCCCTATCATATCCAGCTTCACCAAGAATTGTTACCACGTGATTTCGCGCGTAGAGTGGAATACTGTAGATGGTTAATAAACAAGATAAATACAGAGCCTAACTTTTTAAACAAAGTTTTATTCTCCGACGAAGCCACGTTTCATAAGAACGGTTGTGTAAATAGACACAACTTCCATTATTATTCGGACCACAATGAACATTTATTTAGAACCACATCACAGTATCGATGGTCTTTGAATGTGTGGGCGGGAATAATAGGTTATTATGTAATTGGTCCCTATTTCTTTGATGGGACTGTAAATGGAGCTATATTTTTAGATTTTTTATAACATGATTTTCGCAACTTATTGCAAAATGTGCCTCAAAATTATCGCAACGGAATGTGGTTTCAATTAGATGGTGCCACACCACATTACCTATTAGATGTTCGCAATTGGTTAAATAGGGAATTTCAGGATCGTTGGATAGGAAGGGGAGGACCTATAAATTGGCCTACTAGATCGCCTTGCCATACACCTTGCGATTTTTTCTTGTGGGGTTTTATTAAAAATATTGTTTACAAAGAAGAGGTTACCACAAAAGAAAATATGAAAGAAAGAATTACTGCAGCATTTAGACAGGTGACCCCTGCAATGCTAAGAGATGTGCGTAAATCAATGAAAAAAAGGGCAAGAAAATGTATAAATGAAAATGGAAGACATTTTGAACACCTACTATAAATTTTAACTTTCACTATTGTAGTTTTCTTACGATTAAACTTTGTAAAATTTTGTACTTATTAAAAATTGTGTAAAATATGTTGTTTGTCACTTAACGTCAATTATTAAAGTAAATAGTAAAGTTAGATGTGCAAAACCATATATTTTTTTAATGCGTATTAGGGAGAGCTTCTAACTGAAGAAAAATATACAGGGTGTCCCTTTTGAAAAAATTAAGTTATTGCCATTTGAAAACTAGACTATTGGCACGCCATCGGCAAACACCCTGTAAAACAGGTGAAGATGTTGTGTGATTATTGTGATAGGTGCATGTTTCATTTACATTATAGTAGCTTTTTTGAGGAATTTTTTGAAAAATGTGGTTTTTGTGCTAATATTTCTGAAGTGCTCTTTTTTCATTAAATCTGCTTAAAATAGGAATAATTGTCAACGCCGCGTCTGATTTACAAATACAAAAAACTACCGTAAATCTAATATTAAGTAGAGTCAGAAGACATAATCGTATACAGGGTGTTCAATTTAAAAAAACCAAATTAATTTTCGTTCCACAAAAATTAGCCACCCTGTATACATCAAAATATTTTAAAATTGTAGTCCGAGTGACACTGTCTACCCCTACAAAAAATCTTGTTGATATCTCTTTTAGTTTCGGTGCTACAGATCGAGTGGAAATAATTGGCGCACCCTGTATATTATTGATGTCATTGATTTGATGTACTTTTTTATTAATTATACGTACTTTTTTCGTTCAGTGTGAAGAATATAGGAGATTGATTGATTGAAATTAATAGGAAGAAAACTGTAATTTTAATGTAAGATAGAAAATTGGGAAGCAAGAAAGGCTTCACTCACTCAGAAGACAGCAAACTGGATCGAGAAGCAAAGAAATGAAGGATATACAAACAAGTTGTGAGGGTTTTAAAAAATCCAGGAAGAGAAACTTTTGGTTCTAAAACATTCAGTACCACACATAATGACATTCTTTCTTGCCTAATAACAGTAATAGAATATCTAAAACCGATTCCAAAGTTTTCTATTTCCTAACCCACTTCGAATATTCCCTTCTTTATGCCACAAAAACTTTTGTGGAAACTTTTCGATATACCGAAGTCATTCTACTCAGAAAACAATAGTTTGGTAGAAACACAATTTGTCATAAAGCCAGCCGATCGAAAGCCCGGGGGCAAATCGCGGAGGCTTTCACAAACTTTTGATGAGGTTGACATCGAATTACTGGCGGTATATACGAGGGATTAGATAGTAGCAACTAGGGGATTTTGCATTTTATCTACAATTGGATTAAAACGTTAAATGAGTTTATGGAATAGTTGAGAAAATTATCTATAAAGGAAGATTCTCAATTAAGTCTGAGTAAGCTTTTATTGGCCAATGTGACATTGTTTTTCCAACTACTTATTGGGCCCATAACCTGTGAATCTGCGCAGGCTAGTGTGGCGAGATTAGTTAAATAAACTGGAGACAGATTATAACAGTCAACAATATATTGACATTCAAATAGTATTGACAGTAATAATAACAAGTGACAGAAATCAAACAATGCTTCAACTGCTGGGATTGTCACTTTAAACAATATCGAAAACACCCTTTACATCATTCTCTCTATTCAATAAATTTTAGAATACTTATTCCAACCGGCTATAAAACGTGACACTTATACCAGTTCATTGTCTGTCATTAACATTAATCAAAGGTTAATTTTCCAATAAATTAGATTAATTGCCATTAGAGTAGTTTTGTTCAGCTAGCGTCTGGATTACAGATATTGAGCGGAAGTGGTGCCATCTATTCCAATTTATATGTGGTTTTTAGTCAAGCAGTGGCGTTGGAAGAATTAATTTATTAAAATTATTTTTTATTTTACTATGCTCCTTAAACCTAGTTTTTATTAAACTTCGAGTTTGTCCTGTATATATTTTTCACTTGTAACTAAAAAATCAGTATAATCTGGAGTGAAATTTGATTTAATCCTGTTGGAGTACGTCAGGCAAACAACACTTTGGATTGGCGTTAATTAAAGCGCTGCATTGTTCTCGTCCTTATTAAAATTATGACACTTGACACCCAACATCCTAATTGTTATAAGAATTTGAAATGAGATTGTCGAGATTGTGGTTAAAGGGATAAAAAACTGTATACATGGCATCGTCCTTCAATGACGATCATCGCAAAGGACATAGTCGGGTAGTACAGGAATATATGTGAGCAGAAATTATCCTTGGATAAAAAATAATTTTCTTCGATGATATTATGAATCGTTGGTTCGATTATTTAAAACTTTCTTGGTATGGAAAGTGGACTTGTAGCTTAGAAGCACGACAAATCCGATCTAGAGGGTCCCTGCAAATTTTTTCATGTTGCCACACGTTTTGGTGGATCACTAGATCACTTCCAAGATTGTGGGATCAACTTTTTTTATATAAACAATTCCAACTTATATGAATGTCTTTTTCTATCATGGACTTGTCAATTATTCTTCAGCTTCGAACCCAAAATTTTCTTGGTAGCGCTACTGATTCAAATTGAATTATGAATATTTGATGTTGCTGTTCTGTATTTGGTAGCTTCTTCTATTATTCAAAACCGAATCATGGTGGATAGCGGGCCGTTTAAACGTTGGGATCCCGATTAAACGCTTTTAGGCGGCGCTATTTTCCAACCACCTGCCAAAAAATACCGAGAAAAAAATTGGAAAAATACATAAAATGGATATTTGAAAAGCTTCCTTGAAACCGTTGCAATTTGTTACAAATTGGAACGTTCAACATTTTTAATTCATTAATTGGATGGATGAAAAATAATGTACAACACAGATGTGGAGGTAGTTGAGGGTCGAGGATGCCAATCACATTCCTATAACGTGCAACAAATGATGTTTTCAGTTTATCAAGCTTATTGAGTGAAATGTTCTAATGTATACAGAAATTATACATTTTTAGTTATACTTGCAGCGAAATTAATATAAAAAATAATGCAACATCCAACACTTCAATTTTTTCTTTGTAGTAATAGAAAATATTTTGCTTCTTTCATTTACCGGTTTGAATTTAGTATATTTTTAAATTTGAGATAAGTTGAGCACTAAACAACAGTTTTACAACTAAAAAAAAAGTGCTGAAACAAAAAATTACTGTATAACGAACATTTTAATTCGTCTCTTCGAGGCAAGCTAAACAAGAAACAAAATATATAAATAAAAGTTTTAAATGGATTATCTAGTTGCCTCTAGTGATAGAATAAAATTTATTTCAAAAAAGTTTCGAAGCTAAAAGTTTCCGCCTTCTTAATCTGAAATTATTCAATTGTGTTTTATTCTTCACTAGACGTCTCGGAGTATGCAAAAAGTTTTTTGAAAAAATTCATTCGTCTAAAGTTAACATAGAAAGAAAAGGAGTTGAAATATCCTCTGACGAAAATTCGTGGGGGAAACCCTTATCACTACGTTCCAGCACTTCTTGATGGCGTGTAAAAGAATTATTTGTTTTAAACAATAAAATTTTAACATTTTTTAAAATTAGTTTAACCAGATATTTAAAAAATAAATAAAACAATACATCATTGCCGATTCCGCACCGGCATTTCCAAATAAAGGCCCTGATCAAATAAAAAATGGACTGAATGCCCTTTTATCATCTTCCTAAAACGCGCAAACTGTCAATCAAAATCTTCGCCCGATAAAAAATTGCATATAAAAAACCTCCTGTAGTTTACATTTCGGCAGGCTAAAGCGATCCAATTTAGAATAGGGAAATATTGATGGTATTATTTTTTAACGAGTTTTCCGCAGGAATTAGGTTATTTTTCACGGGATATTCAATCAGTCTGGCTGACTGATAACGCGGATGTTTTGTTGGCATCTCTTTCTGCTACGTTATTAATTTATGGATGTATTAAGGACGTTTTTGGAAAATTAATTTCATCAGATGTTTAACAACATATTGATATTAATGGTGGATGTGTCGTTTAAAGGGTTTGAAATATAATTTTGAGATGAAAATTAGATCTAGTAATTTTATCTGATCGAAAAACCATTGTAATAACGTGCAACACAGGCTCTTTTAGATGTGGAGATAGTTGAGGGTCTAGGGGATGACAACTACATTGCTATAACGTACAATACAGGCGCTTTTAGATGTAGTTGAGGGTCTGGATGATGGCAATCAAATTACTATAACATATAACACAGGCTCTTTTAGATGTAGAGATAGTTAAGGGTCTAGGGGATGGCAAACACATTGAAATAACGTGCAAGACAGGCTCTTTTAGATGTAGAGATAGTTAAGGGTCTAGGGGATGGCAAACACATTGAAATAACGTGCAAGACAGGCTCTTTTAGATGTAGAAGTAGTTTTGAGGGTCGAAGATGGCTAAACAACATTGCAATAACGTACAACACAGGCTCTTTTAGATGTGGAGATAGTTAAGGGTCTGGAAAATGGCAATCAAATTGCTATAACATGCAATACAGGCTCTTTTAGATGTAGATGTAGAGATAGTTGAGGGTCTGGATGATGGCAATTACATTGCTATAACGTACAATAGAGGCTCTTTTAGATATAGCTGAGGGTCTGGATGATGGCAAAAACATTGGAATAACGTGCAACACAGGCTCTTTTAGGTGTAGAGGTAGTTAAGGATCGAAGATGGTTCTTTTATAGGGAAAGACAGTTGAGGGTCTGGATGATGACAATCATATTACTATAACGTAGAACGCAGGGTCTTTTAGATGTAGAGATAGTTAAGGGTCTGGGGAATGGCAAACACATTGCTGTAACGTACAATACGGGCTCTTTTAGATGTAGTTGAGGGTCTGGAGGATGAAAAAAACATTGAAATAACGTGCAATACAGGCTCTTTTAGATGTAGACGGAGTTTTGAGGGTCGAAGATAACTAAAAAACATTCCAATAACGTGCAACACAGGTTCTTTTATAGATTGAGACAGTTGAGGGTTTGGATGATGGCAATCACATTGCTATAACGTAGAATACAGGCTCTTTTAGATGTAAAGATAGTTAAAGATCTGGGGGATGGCAAACACATTGCTACAACATGTAACACAGGCTCTTTTAGATCTAGATATAGTTGAGGGTCTGAATGATGGCAACTACATTGCTATAACATACAATACAGGTTCTTTTAGATGTAGTTGAGGGTCTGGATGACGGCAAAAACATTGTAGCAACGTGAAACATAGACTCTTTTAGGTGTAGAAGTAGTTGAGGGTCGAAGATGGCTAAAAAACATTGCAATAACGTGCAACACAGGTTCTTTTATAGATTGAGACAGTTGAGGGTTTGGATGATGGCAATCACATTGCTATAACGTAGAATACAGGCTCTTTTAGATGTAAAGATAGTTAAAGATCTGGGGGATGGCAAACACATTGCTACAACATGTAACACAGGCTCTTTTAGATCTAGATATAGTTGAGGGTCTGAATGATGGCAACTACATTGCTATAACATACAATACAGGTTCTTTTAGATGTAGTTGAGGGTCTGGAGGACGGCAAAAACATTGTAGCTACGTGAAACATAGACTCTTTTAGGTGTAGAAGTAGTTGAGGGTCGAAGATGGCTAAAAAACATTGCAATAACGTGCAATATAGGTTCTTTTATAGGTGGAGTTATTTTATAGACAGTTGAGGGTCTGGATGATGGCAATCACATTACTATTACGTAGAACACAGGCTCTTTTAGATGTAGAGATAGTTAAAGGTCTGGGGGATGGCAAACTCATTGAAATAAAGTACAACAGAGACTTTTTGAGATGTAGAGATAGTTCAGGGTCTCGATGATGGCAATTATATTGCTATAACGTACAATACAGGCTCCTTTAGATGTAGTTGAGGGTCTGGAGGATGGCAAAAACATTAGAATAATGTGCAACACAGGCTCTTTTAGGTGTAGAAGTAGTTGAGGTTCGAAGATGGTTCTTTTATAGGGAAAGACAGTTGAGGGTCTGGATGATGGCAATCATATTACTATAACGTAGAACGCAGGGTCTTTTAGATGTAGAGATAGTTAAGGGTCTGGGGAATGGCAAACACATTGCTGTAACGTACAATACGGGCTCTTTTAGATGTAGTTGAGGGTCTGGAGGATGAAAAAAACATTGAAATAACGTGAAATACAGGCTCTTTTAGATGTAGACGGAGTTTTGAGGGTCGAAGATAACTAAAAAACATTCCAATAACATGCAACACAGGTTTTTTTATAGATAGAAACAGTTGAGGGTTTGGATGATGGCAATCACATTGCTATAACGTAGAACACAGGCTCTTTTAGATGTAAAGATAGTTAAGGATCTGGGGGATGGCAAACACATTGCTACAACATGTAACACAGGCTATTTTAGATCTAGATATAGTTGAGGGTCTGAATGATGGCAACTACATTGCTATAACATACAATACAGGTTCTTTTAGATGTAGTTGAGGGTCTGGAGGACGGCAAAAACATTGTAGCTACGTGAAACATAGACTCTTTTAGGTGTAGAAGTAGTTGAGGGTCGAAGATGGCTAAAAAACATTGCAATAACGTGCAATATAGGTTCTTTTATAGGTGGAGTTATTTTATAGACAGTTGAGGGTCTGGATGATGGCAATCACATTACTATTACGTAGAACACAGGCTCTTTTAGATGTAGAGATAGTTAAAGGTCTGGGGGATGGCAAACTCATTGAAATAAAGTACAACAGAGACTTTTTGAGATGTAGAGATAGTTCAGGGTCTCGATGATGGCAATTATATTGCTATAACGTACAATACAGGCTCCTTTAGATGTAGTTGAGGGTCTGGAGGATGGCAAAAACATTAGAATAATGTGCAACACAGGCTCTTTTAGGTGTAGAAGTAGTTGAGGTTCGAAGATGGTTCTTTTATAGGGAAAGACAGTTGAGGGTCTGGATGATGGCAATCATATTACTATAACGTAGAACGCAGGGTCTTTTAGATGTAGAGATAGTTAAGGGTCTGGGGAATGGCAAACACATTGCTGTAACGTACAATACGGGCTCTTTTAGATGTAGTTGAGGGTCTGGAGGATGAAAAAAACATTGAAATAACGTGCAATACAGGCTCTTTTAGATGTAGACGGAGTTTTGAGGGTCGAAGATAACTAAAAAACATTCCAATAACGTGCAACACAGGTTCTTTTATAGATTGAGACAGTTGAGGGTTTGGATGATGGCAATCACATTGCTATAACGTAGAATACAGGCTCTTTTAGATGTAAAGATAGTTAAAGATCTGGGGGATGGCAAACACATTGCTACAACATGTAACACAGGCTCTTTTAGATCTAGATATAGTTGAGGGTCTGAATGATGGCAACTACATTGCTATAACATACAATACAGGTTCTTTTAGATGTAGTTGAGGGTCTGGATGACGGCAAAAACATTGTAGCAACGTGAAACATAGACTCTTTTAGGTGTAGAAGTAGTTGAGGGTCGAAGATGGCTAAAAAACATTGCAATAACGTGCAACACAGGTTCTTTTATAGATTGAGACAGTTGAGGGTTTGGATGATGGCAATCACATTGCTATAACGTAGAATACAGGCTCTTTTAGATGTAAAGATAGTTAAAGATCTGGGGGATGGCAAACACATTGCTACAACATGTAACACAGGCTCTTTTAGATCTAGATATAGTTGAGGGTCTGAATGATGGCAACTACATTGCTATAACATACAATACAGGTTCTTTTAGATGTAGTTGAGGGTCTGGAGGACGGCAAAAACATTGTAGCTACGTGAAACATAGACTCTTTTAGGTGTAGAAGTAGTTGAGGGTCGAAGATGGCTAAAAAACATTGCAATAACGTGCAATATAGGTTCTTTTATAGGTGGAGTTATTTTATAGACAGTTGAGGGTCTGGATGATGGCAATCACATTACTATTACGTAGAACACAGGCTCTTTTAGATGTAGAGATAGTTAAAGGTCTGGGGGATGGCAAACTCATTGAAATAAAGTACAACAGAGACTTTTTGAGATGTAGAGATAGTTCAGGGTCTCGATGATGGCAATTATATTGCTATAACGTACAATACAGGCTCCTTTAGATGTAGTTGAGGGTCTGGAGGATGGCAAAAACATTAGAATAATGTGCAACACAGGCTCTTTTAGGTGTAGAAGTAGTTGAGGTTCGAAGATGGTTCTTTTATAGGGAAAGACAGTTGAGGGTCTGGATGATGGCAATCATATTACTATAACGTAGAACGCAGGGTCTTTTAGATGTAGAGATAGTTAAGGGTCTGGGGAATGGCAAACACATTGCTGTAACGTACAATACGGGCTCTTTTAGATGTAGTTGAGGGTCTGGAGGATGAAAAAAACATTGAAATAACGTGAAATACAGGCTCTTTTAGATGTAGACGGAGTTTTGAGGGTCGAAGATAACTAAAAAACATTCCAATAACATGCAACACAGGTTTTTTTATAGATAGAAACAGTTGAGGGTTTGGATGATGGCAATCACATTGCTATAACGTAGAACACAGGCTCTTTTAGATGTAAAGATAGTTAAGGATCTGGGGGATGGCAAACACATTGCTACAACATGTAACACAGGCTATTTTAGATCTAGATATAGTTGAGGGTCTGAATGATGGCAACTACATTGCTATAACATACAATACAGGCTCTTTTAGATGTAGTTGAGGGTCTGGTGGATGGCAAAAACATTGGAATAACGTGAAACATATACTCTTTTAGGTGTAGAGGTTGTTGAGGGTCGAAGATGGCTAAAAAACATTGCAATAACGTGCAACACAGGTTCTTTTATAGATTGAGACAGTTGAGGGTTTGGATGATGGCAATCACATTGCTATAACGTAGAATACAGGATCTTTTAGATGTAAAGATAGTTAAAGATCTGGGGGATGGCAAACACATTGCTACAACATGTAACACAGGCTCTTTTAGATCTAGATATAGTTGAGGGTCTGAATGATGGCAACTACATTGCTATAACATACAATACAGGTTCTTTTAGATGTAGTTGAGGGTCTGGAGGACGGCAAAAACATTGTAGCAACGTGAAACATAGACTCTTTTAGGTGTAGAAGTAGTTGAGGGTCGAAGATGGCTAAAAAACATTGCAATAACGTGCAACATAGGTTCTTTTATAGGTGGAGTTATTTTATAGACAGTTGAGGGTCTGGATGATGGCAATCACATTACTATTACGTAGAACACAGGCTCTTTTAGATGTAGAGATAGTTAAAGGTCTGGGGGATGGCAAACTCATTGAAATAAAGTACAACAGAGACTTTTTGAGATGTAGAGATAGTTCAGGGTCTCGATGATGGCAATTATATTGCTATAACGTACAATACAGGCTCCTTTAGATGTAGTTGAGGGTCTGGAGGATGGAAAAAACATTGGAGTAACTTGCAATACAGGCTCTTTTAGATGTACAGATAGTTTTAAGGGTCGAAGATGGCTAAAAAACATTGCAATAACGTGCAACACAGGCTCTTTTGTAGGTAGAGATAGTTGAGGGTCTGGATGATGGCAATCACATTACTATAACGTATAACACAGGTTCTTTTAGATCTAGTAATTTTATCTGATCGAAATTTTTTTTCCCAAAATATGTATTGTCTACAGGGTGTAATTGAAATGTGTACAAATATTTAAAGCGCGAGGTGTATGTGCTACCCATAACCGATATTTTTAATTTCTTAAATAAATTCTAAAATTAAAAAACAGGCCAAAAATCCTATTTTTGACCATTATTCTTCGCTAGAAAATAAAACTCAATGTCGCCCCCTCACATATTGATAAATTTAAACCCTAAGTAGGGAAGTTGAACAAGCTTTAGTCACATTCTCTAAAACTGTCACCAAATAAGAACAGGTTTTCGAATACAGAAATATTCATCATCAGTTAAGTGAGAAATAAGAAATATTAAGCTAAAACAATAGAAAAACCAATAGTTATGGAGTGAAAATACAATAAAATCATGTATAAAAATAGAAAAACTTAGGAAAACACTACAAAATACTAAATTAACGGTAATGGCAAATATTAGCCATTCTACCATCATCCATTAAGTGGGGATTGTTGGTGTCCACCCATTTATTATAATATGTACCATCGAAATTAAGAGCCACCATGTTCCAGATGAAGTAGAATCTTACCTTTTACCGAATATTATGTACCGTGTATACAGATTCGGAAAAAAATATCTTAGGTTTAGACGGAAATCTACAAGTGTTAAAAGGAAGCAATAATATACGGTCCTACAACCGAGAGAGAGAGATGCAGGTGACTTTTTTTAATCGATTTTTGGTAGGTTTTAAAAGGTAGTTACTTTTTGGGATAAAGAAAGCAAGTTACATCATCATGTTAAATATTAGAAATATGAAAATTAACTATCTATAAAATAAATGGAGCTGTATACAGGGTGCCGCAAATTTAATTTTCTGGATCACCCTGTATAATTGCAAATAATTTAACCAAATAGATCTTATCAATTTACATATGTCACCAAAAGATTAAGTTGATATATTGTACAGTTCAGGCACAAGAGAACGAGGGAATAGTCGTGGGTCACACTGTATTATATTTTTCATAAAAGTTTTGCCTCATGTAACAACGCTCCTAACAATATCAATTTTATGATGACAGGATTATAACCTTTTTCAGTTTGCTCTTGTTTTTACTTCAATACGATTACGTAAGCCTAATAGGATTATATCAAAAAAAGCATTTTCCCTTCCCGAGTCCAGAAAAAAATTACTAACCGACAAAACCAGACCCAAATCTCATCGTGAAACTGATTAATAATGAAATCAGCATCGACATCGAGCAGCGAACGTAGTGAAGCCATCGTTCTCCCTCCCCGAAGATTTTCTGTGACCAGAATATATTTCCAACTTTTCCTTACTTTTGTTTTTCTTTCTCTACTTTCGCAGGACTGCATCGAAAACTGGCTTAGTTCTTACGTACAACAATTGAATTTATTATTGATTATTTGGCCACCGGTTGGCGGAAGTACAAAAGCAGACAATAAATTAGACGAAAGTCTCATTTTCTCTTCTGCGGTAGAAAAAATAAACCGTATTTTGCTTGTAATTGCGTTTCTATTTACGAATGTTTTTCTTTGTACAGGAAATGAAGAAAAACCACTAAGAATACTCCAGTTGTGAGGTATAATTATTTGCTGTCGTAATATGTACTTTTTGTAAGTGAAAGGGATACACTCAACCACTCTTCTCTCTGTTAATACTCTGTTTAGACAATCAGGACCCCCCCCCTCAAGAGGGTCCTTCACAAAGTTTGATCAACTATAATTAATCTAATAAGTCCATCAACTCCTTTTTTCGCGAGAAATGCGGTCAAATATTTATGTTTGGAGATTAGTGATATGACGGATTTTAAGTGTTGACATAATTGGCGCCCCACGTTGGGCGCCAAAACTAAATGACACGAATTTCCCGTGTTCTATACCTTTCGTGATATTTAAAGAATCCTTATTGGATGCCGGCTGAATTACAGTGAAGTAGGGTCGAAATCTCCTGGCGCCCATTCAAAAAAATACTTTCACATTAACTTACTACACCGATCCGGCATTCAATGAGGATTCTTTAATATCACGAAAGGTCTAGAAGGTGTAGAAGCTGAATGTAATATATTGTAACGGTGTAAACGAGTGAAATACCTAACTTTGTCTAATAATAATAATAATCAAATTTCTACAAATAAATAACAATAAATGATCATTTATTTTAATCTGAGCAACATTGAACAGAACGTGTTTAATCAAATAAAATTTCAAATCAATCTGGAAGTATCAATTAATCCATGAAATGTTAGATTTCTGAAGGTTAAAATTAACATGGAAACTCCATAAGCAATTTGCATCGACGATTTTAAGACAGTTACAAATATTTTAACAAATAATAAAATAGTGAAAATCAAAACTGAATAGTCTCAGACAAGTCTGCAATCGTCACATCTAAGTGGAAGTTATTATTTTAAACACTATGTGAAAAAGAAATTTTCATATAACCTCAAAATGAAATATTCAAATTTAAACTAATCTAAATTTAGGGGAAAGTAAATGAAAATTAGAAAACCAAGCGTGGGAATTGCTAAAATCATATTATTAATTTAAAATAAACAAAAATAATAGAGTTTAACAGAATTATAACTTCAATAATAACGAACACAGAAAAACCTTTCCTGTATTCTTAATATTAGTCAAAATAACATATAATTTACACCAAAATCATTCTTTTAACCTAAGGAATAATTTGGTAATGGTTAAAAGATGTATAGAAGTAATTTTTTTTTATATAATAATAATTTATTTAAAAATTTTATGTCAAATTCCAATCTAGAATGCTATGACATACAAATTCATAAAAACCAAATTCGCGGAGAAGCGAGGCTCTTTCAAAAAAAACCACCACCGATCCTCATAAAGTAAACAAAAGAAAATCCATGTCAAAGCCATTCTAGATCGATGAAGTAATTGTAGAAATTTACCTGTCAATTTCTAAAGTGAGGTTAGAATTAATTTTATTTGGAGATTTTGAAATTTAAACAAAATAAACGTTCCAACCAACATTTCACCATCCGTTCCTGAGGTAATTCCAGTTCCTTGAAACTTTTTCCTGAATTTGTATCCAGTTAATGTATCCTGTAGAACATAATCCCGTATTCCTGTAATGAAACCTGGTAGAATCACTTGGACTACAGCTTCGACTGCAATCAAGCAAATAAGTTTGCTAAAAGAGTTCCGAAAGTATTAAAGGTACCTTTTTCTTTCGATATCGATATTTAAAACTTTAAAATAAATAATAAGGCCAGAGTATTCAACAAACTAATTTAACCTATATTTTTAATTTAAATGACAAAGACAGAATAAAGTAAGGTAGAGTTGTACATAATAAATAACAGTTACAAAATTTGAAAGTTAATAATAATAATAAACGTTATACTTACATTCTTCTGTCCAAAATATTTAACAATACAATCGCCAATTTGAGTTCTGTTTTTTTTTTATTATTGTTAATAAATGCACACATTTTCGTTTAACTGTGTCGTTATTATTTGAAGGTTACAATTTGAAAGTCAGTTTACTTTTGGCTGAGGTGAAAAAGGCCACCCCACAAAATTGAACACGTTCTGGCTAAGAATACGTCAGAAGGTAAAATTAATTTTTAAAAAAAATAAAATAAAAAGTTACTTATCATAAAACAAATTAAAATACAGCACTAAGACAACAAAATTAGGTAAACGCACGCAGCACGTACGTATATAAGTAACAATATATTCATTAGAAAAAGCAATTTGTAAGAATTAATATTTTTTACCTCGACTCCCTGCAACGAACCAATTAACCGTGTCGACTACTCCCTTAACAACTCATTCAACTTTAATAACCAGCAGGTCTGTTTCTGTGGATTATCTTAATCTCAAGATTAATAACCATGGCGGCATTTCCGACAACGAGGGAAATTAATCCTTGATTGAGGATCCTCTTCTCTGATCCTCAAGTGGTAGGAGAGGGCGACTGTACCCAAGCCATCGCTTGTCCCCTTCGGACAATGCTATTACTTCGCTGTATTCAGTAACCTTTATCAAAGCACGGTGGGGGCAGTAACCCCAAAAACTTGGACGAAACAATTTTAGTTCATTAAAAAAATATTTCTTTATACTTTTTCAGAAAACGGCGTAGCTTCTCAGCCGCCATGATCCGGCTGGTAGGGACAAGACTTTTCACTCGACTTTTGTTATTAGTCTGTTCCCTAAGCCTACTCAGTTTGCTGTTCATAAGCCGCTGCGGATTCCACGGCCTCGACTCGGGTGCATCTCCACCCAACTCCCCTAACCCATCCGGTGAAGGGGGTCCGGATGAAGTCCAGCCTGAAATTCAAGCTTCTTTTCTTGACGGTAAGTTAATAATTTTATTGAATATAATAATTATCCTATTAAGATATCCGAGACAATAATCTTAAAGGTATTTTCCAGTTATAAATTGAGTTATTTTGTCATCGTTTCATGTAACATTCTCTGTATCCCATCCATTTCCTTTTCTTCCTTGTAATAATACTTCAACCCCTCGCAGAATTTCTCTAATTATAATCAAGACATTAATCAAGGACCCTCGAAGAGGCAGCAAGACTTCTTACATACGTAAAACGCCCTTTTTAATGTCTTGCATCCTTCTCTCTCACGCCTATTAGTAGATCCGTCATTATGTATACCAATCCACCAAAAAAGGTAAGATGGAGTACTATTAATATTCTAATAGTCTGACCATTGAAACAACTAAATTATAATGACGAATGCATTTTATTGGGTGACGCTGGATAGGAAACATTTTTGGAATTCTGCAAATTGTTTATTGATAAGTTGTTCGGAAGTCTAACAATGAAAAATGGACTAGTAGGAAGATGAATTAATACCGTATAAGGGTGTGGGAGTAGAATCCACAGTTGTGCAGTCTAAAGAGTACCACACATATGGTACAAGGGCAATGAGGAAGCCGAATTAATATCTCGTAAAGAAGCTTCATTATACCTCTAGGAAGATATATGAAGATTGAGATTCCAAGTTGAAGGAAGAAGTCAAAAGCAACAAGCTACACTAGCGAGCTATCGCCAATATATTGGAGTAAACAAGCTCAAAGGTTACCTATTGAAGATCTGTAAAGAAGCTTCAAATGCTATGAACCAAGAGGACAGCGAAGACTCAACGCATTAATCTCACAGAAGAGTCTCGCTGTAGATTATACCAAAAGGAAGATCTATGAAGATTGAGATTCTAAGTTGGAGAAAGAAGTCGAAAGCGATAAGCTACACTAGCGAGCTATCGCCAATACAATGGAGTCTACGTTAGACAGAGTAAACAAGCTCAAAGGTTAAAGATCTGTAAAGAAGCTTCACTTGCTATGAGCAAAGAGGACAGCGAAGATCTATGTAGATTAAGATTCCAACTTGGAGAGAGAAGTCAAAAGCAACAAGCTACTCTAGCGAGCTATCGCCAATATAATGGAGCCTAAGCTAGACAGAGTAAACAAGCTCAAAGATTAACTATTGAAGATCTGTAAAGGTTGATGTCAAAGAGGTTTGGAACCACAGGCCCGATTAAATCTAATTAGAATAGATTGAAACGTTTATTGAGTGAACAAAACAAATTGCGTTACCTACCCGCTTTAGCACGCTTTTCCAGATAAGGAATAAATTTCAAATTCAAACGAGCACCCTCTAAAATCAGGGAGGAACCTCGGGATAGAGGGCGTCCTCTTCTATTTCTCATTAACTACTACGCTTTAGCTAAAATTAAGTCTCCTTACAACTCGGTTTTAATTATACATAACTTGCTGTAAAAGACAGAATCTCGAGTTGTCGACAACATCTAAGTGCTGGAAATTATTAGTTTAAAGGGCAAATTAAAGGCAGGAAGTGACTTGAGCTTCAGACAAAAGAGTATTAGGTTATGGTGATGGTGTCGACGCGAAGGCGTTGTTTGTTCATAATGGAGAAGTGTTGGAATGAATACACGCAAAAAACATAATCATTTTAAAGCGTAATAATTCAAATTATGAATAAGAATTTACGTTTAACAAAATAATTAAGGGTATTTTATCTTTGCTTTTTTTAAGGGGCGTTTTTACCACCTCCCAATAAGGATTATTGGCAGGGTAAAATGATTTATAAGTTATAGGAGGAAAAATTCATCCCACAACTTTTATATGGTCCACAAATATCTAGAGGCTACGAGAATTTAATTTGCAGGTATTCATGGGTACATTCACCCCCGAAAATGCATTTTTTTTCGCCTATTTTCGCCGATATTTCCGACAATATAACACTTAGAGAATTTTTGTTTGTACGACAATGAAGATAAGTTCATTACCTACAAAAATGATCGTCATCATTTTTGTCAAAAATATGATACTTTTCGACATAACCGGCTCCAAAACGCACCCCCATTTTTAGCTCCTGCCCTGCATTTAGAGAGCACGCTCTAAAGGAATGACACTCCCAAGCGGATTACAAATTTTTCTATAAATCACGTAAAAATTAATATTTTTTCATGATTCAAAGTTTAGATGAAAGAAGGAACCTGTAGCTATAATATTATGTTACTTTTTCATTTTATCTATTTCTCTGAATTATTGAAAAACGGAAATTTTACCGAAAATCGCTATGTTGACTCCTAAATTACAAAAATTTCTGATGCGTTTATTTTTTGCCACATAGCCATCGTCCTGATATAATATTGCAAACCAAGCAAAACGAGAAAAAAAAATAAAAAAACTGAACACAGAAACCTTGTCATATCCGAATACAACGGGTAGTGTGTATTTCCGGAAACAGATCACGCATTTCTACACAGTAATTAAATTGTTTTGGGCTACGTTTCGACACTTCGGACGGAATACTAAACCCTCGACCGTCAGCATTCCAATAGCTGAATTTTATCGGAGCGAAAACTCTTCGAAAACAAATAAAATTCACTAATTATATCTACCGAATGGCTTTCATTACAAGATACAGGCAGTTACTGCAAGGTGTTCTTCCGAGAAAATTGGATAGTTTAGTTATCGTAATTGAAAATTTAATCGGCTTGTGCGCCGTCTTTGCAAAACGAAAATGAGAAAAACTTCTGGCCAATACAGTGTGAAATTTGTTCAAATAATGGCTCGATCTAATAACAATCTATGAAGAATATCAATATCAATCTGAGGAAGGTTGACCTTAACCGGTTATATATACAAGTACTGTCTAAACAATAACGAACGTGGTAAGACATCAACCATCAATATAAATATGTACAATACTATGATCTTAAACTATTACTAACAATATGTGAAAGATTATACTGGGCGATATGTCTCTACATGCCACAAAAAGGTTAAATTGATCTTTTATGACTCTTAAGTTCAAATTTTCTGTGGCAAAAGTGACACTAATATAATAACCTGTTCATTTAAAAGTGTAATTGCATAAAAGTATTTTTTTCTTCATCTACTCTACTTACTATGCATAGAAAATGTAAAGTTTCGGCTGCTCTCAGCAACTGAACATCTTTTCTTGGGAAAATCAAATTTTCAGATACGTCAGAAACGGTAAATTTGAAATGCAAAAGCACAGTAAGAGATTAAAAACATCGATATAAAACGCAATATCTACGAAAACGGAAATCTCGAGCTCCTCCACGAAATGGAACTGTAATTCAGGAATATTTGCATATTTTTTTAATTTCCCGGCAAAGGCGACTGGTGATAACGCAGCCCTTTTGATTTTTATCTGGTTGAAATACCATATTTCGTACGAAATGTAAAGCTTAACAAAAAAAAATACATTGAGGTCGTATAAATAAAACAAAGCAAACTTGGCCCTAAACCTTAAGGGTCAACGCACTATAAAAGTGATGCTTCCCCATAGGTTTCAGTGATAAAAAAAGACAGTAGGATGATCTTTCAAAATATTGACAGAATTGACAGATTGACGTTTAGTTGTTCAGTTTATTACTGTTATCTCATCTTCCAACTACAGACCAATATCATTGTTACACTAAAAAATCATGAAGCCATGCGTTTGTATATTTATGGATTTGTCCAAGGCATTTGACAGTGTTAGTCACAATCTTCTTCTGCAGACACTTGGTGATATTGGAAGTAGAGGTGGGTGCTTGAATTTCTTTCAGAGTTACTTGAAAGGTAGAACTCAAGTGGTAAAGGTTGGCAATGTAACTAGTGCTGTGTGAGAAATTGAATACGGAGTCCCTCAGGGTTGGTTCTTTAAATAAATGTTAAACAAGTGTAAATAATTTATTTGTTTTATTAATAGAAAACTTAAAACGGGTATTGAGAGACATATTTCAAATCAAATACAGTCCACTATGATCGTAGCAAATATCTCAAGGCTAGATTTATTAATTTGGTAAGAAAACAGGCTAGAATCTTGGCAAATTCCGACCACAATTGTTACTCTTCATATGTAATTCCAATCTACAAAAAAGGTAGTAATAATGTTGTTGCGGATGAATAGCGGTTTGAAATGACACTGATTTAAAGACGTGGAAGTGGTAGAGAAAAAAACTAGAAAGGAGCTATCAGCCATCACTGCAAGCGAATATCAGAAATGTTGAAAGTTTTGTAAAAAATATTGTAACGGTTAACTAAATTGTCTTTTTCAAAATTCATATTCCGCTGTCGATTCCTCATTGAAAACCATTTCCGACAGCAAACAAGATTTTCATTAAACTCTCGCTAGAAATGGATTTGGCTTAAACGATGATGTTAAAAAAACTTTTCATGGAAATATATATCACATATCCGCATTGGGGCTGCGACAAGATATACTGCGCTTCATAAAAACATTTGAAAAAAAAAAACTTCGCCGGCACTCTATGCAGTGAATCATTCTTTTCGCCATTGCAACGATTGCCAGAAAGCGTATAAATTGAAACATTCGAAAACGTTAAATGGAAATGTCCTCGCAAATTTTCGAGAATCAAAATTTTAATTAAAATAGCGAAAGGACTATTCTACACCCCCCATTTAGACAATATAGGACGGGTAATGAAGTCAAAAAAGAAATGAGGTCATTTGCCAAAATAGCGAATCACTTTATCCGCTAAAAATCAGGGATTCTATATCTAATTTCAACCTACTAAATTATTATAACTATCACTTACTTCAGCTACGCAAAGGAGACCTTGGATGTCATTTCTTTGACATTTATTAATTTGGTCAGTAGCTACTTGGCTTTGGTTTGAACACATCAAGATCCTTGACCCATTAGATCTTGTCCCAAACATTTGCTAATGTCATCATAGATAAACTGACAGTAAGAAAATCTTCTTTGGCGGATTCTTCTTGTCAGTCATCAGAGTTTTCTAAATAAAAGAAAATTCGGTGTAGACCTGGGTCACCTGTTATGTTGGGGTGATGATTCAGTTAGAAGTGTCTTGTCCTCAAACCCACCAATAGGCACAGTTTGTGACGAGATAGCTGCAGATATGATTTGTTGTGTTTTTGAAATAGTATTCCAGGTCTATATCTATAAATTTCTGTCACATCATCGAAAATATACATAAAAGGATAGAGGACGAGAGAACAATCCCATCGAGTAGCATTTGGAACGAGCTTTCCCTGTAAATGGCTATTTCTATTGACCAGGTAACTGTAATTAAAAGAACAATGAAAACATTGTCGTTCGGATTTCAGCGTTTCGGTGTACAATTGCGCGACCAGTCTCAGATACAGCTGTTGATGAGCTACGAAATTGTGGGTATTACAATACAGCGAATATGCAATGAACTTTTTATTACTCTGACAACTATAATTCGTTTTTACATACCAAACACTCGATAAAATTTGCTGGATAATACAAGCGCGACACTCAAAAATTAACGTAACATTTTTAGTACCACCAATGAAGAAAGCACCTACAAGTCAACTCAGATATTTCTAGCTGCAAAATATAAAAACGATGATAACACACTGAGTAGTACAGTCACCGAAGGTTTTCACCTCCGATTTCGTTGAACCTCCATCGATTTTAATGAAAATTGGTGAGAAGTTAGAGGATACCTCAAGAAACAAAAGTGACATGGAGCCAACTTGCGCTTTTAAGGGTTGAAATTTCACAGTCAACCAAAAATTATATCATAAACATTAAACAAACTACAAGTGAAAAGCTAGCGGAAAATCTTCCTAGAAATGGAATGAAATTCCAAGGGAGCATACAGAAATAAATTCCTGTACACCATGGGTGAAAACTACTGAAGAAAGAAACCGAAAAATTTCTGCCTCAGACGGGAATCGAACCCTCGTCTCCAGCATTCCGTGCTGATGCCCTAACCGCTAGACCACCATTTCTAGGAAGATTTTTCGCTAGCTTTTCACTTGTACTTTCACATTACGAGCACGACGTCGTATTAGAAAACACCACTCACAGGTGCAGGGGTTTAATCTCAACAAAGTTTGGGGAAAACCTTGACATCCTGAAAAGTGGCTAAAGAAAGAAACTGTGAAAGATCTGAATTAGGAAGGACATCCCTAATATATCTCCTCTTAACCAGCTAGATCATTGCCGGATTACATGCCTCGGTGGTCTAGCGGTTAGGGCATCAGCACGGAATGCTGGAGACGTGGGTTCGATTCCCGCCACAGAAATTTTTCGGTTTGTTTCTTCAGTAGTTTTCACCCCTGGTGTACAGGATTTTATTTCTGTATGCTCCCTTGGAATTAAACAAACTGTTTGTGTAATGTTAATATGCGATTTCATAGTTCAGAAATATAAAAAATGATTTTTTCATGATTTTAGATTTAAGGGGTGGTTGCTAAAAGGGTTGGAAAATTAATTAAAATCATAAATCATGTATATAAATGTTGAAAAATATTTACTTTATTTAATTAAACGAGATTACTTACGCCAGAATGCTTAAATCTGCATTTTTTACCATTCTTAACAAATGGGGTGGATTTCACCCCTAAAATGCAAAAAGCGCAAGTCATTTTTGAAGTTGAGGGTAAAATATACCCCAATTTTCATGCAAATCGATGGAGGTTCACCGAAATCGGAGGTAATAGTTGATTTTTAACACCATTCACTGTACTAGAGTTGCATAAACTACTATTGCTGGTATTTTTAAAAATAGGAGGTATATGTGAATTCACAAAACTTCTTATCTTTTACAACATCTTTTGTGCTTATACTTATAAAAATTAACCAACTTTCAGGACCCGAATATGAGCAAAATTTTTATAAATCCTAAATTCGATTAGTTTTAACCCATTCAAAATGGCACTGGAAAGGTTAAATTTAAATTTTCCAGCGGCATTTTGTTATCTAAATCCATTTCTAGGACATTAAAATAAACACGAAGTTTTTGAAATTGAAAATCCTCGAACTTCATAAAAATGAAAAGCCGCGAAAAAGGAAAAACACGCCATCAGTCATACTTTTTCATTTCCATTCACGTCAGGAAAAAGGGGCATTCATTTTCAAAGTCTGATAAATTGAAATAGCCTGCCATCTCTCTTATATGCAGATTTTTCCATTACATTTCTCATAGTTCTTCCTTTGTGGGTAGCGGAAGAGCTGTCCGTATATGGAGGTTAAGTATTTTTCAATGGTTATATCTTTGTTTTTTAACGGCTCGAAAATAGATAATCAAAAAGCTTTGAATAGAAAAATAAATTGTTCGCCAGGTAAGAGGGAAGTCAATATGTTACAGTGTTTAATGCAAGAGAAAATAACAACAAACATTGAAAATTACGCCCAAAATTTATAGTTGATTGAACATAGTTCAACCATAAAAAATTACTTCAACAGCGAGTTGTTTTCGCATGATTTATGTAAATAATTTAAACAAAGCAAAGTCTCGATTTAATATTTTCCATTTATGCTATAACGAACATTCAATCATTCACAAAACTATATTATACATTTTAAAATTGCTCTTTCATTATTTATATTAAAATATGTCTGTTGTTATTGGATACATCAAATTCATTAATGTTTAATTTGAAAGTTTTTTAATTAATACATTACTGGTTTTGACATCATCTAATTAGGCTTTATAATACATTCATTCAAAGTATTGTCCATTCCTGGGCACTACTTTCTCTCTTCTTTCGGGCTGCGCTCGAATCCCACTGACGATCCACTAAATGATCCAATTTCTTCAAGACCGGAAGAGCTGATGAGCCACGCCGTGTGTCATTGATCGAAACAAGTAATAGTCAGGGATGCTACATCTGGAGAAAACGGCGGATGGTGTAGGACCTTCCATTTCAACGTTTCGAAGCATGTCTTAACGACTTTCCCGACCCGGAAAACCCCATGATGTTCTTTTCTTTTCTTTGCCTTATAACCTCTCTCCTTGCTTCTGAATCATTCCCATGTCTTTAAGGTTTACTATTTACCTCTAAAGCTATCTATAGGAAAACAGCGGAAGCAAATCTTGTACATCTAATTGTTGTAACGGTTAACTAATTCAAATATCTCAAAAAGAGAATACAAGATTTAATATCTAACACGAAGATTTAAAAAGAAACAGATAATCTTATTAATATGAATAAAATCATTACTTATCATATTTTGAGTAATCACAGGATAGAATGCGATACTAAAACAATGTTTTAAACAAGTTCTAGCATATTAATTGTAAAAGAAACTATAAAATTTCATATAGCAAAATTTAACATTGAAAGCCCATAAGAGATTTAGGGTATTTACTTAAAATGTAGCAAATAACTGAATAGATAAATTGTCTCAGATAAGTCAGCGAATATAATAACTATGAGAATGTTATTATATTAATTGTTAGGAGAAAAACAAAATTACAAGCTAACCTCAAATTTCAATATCACGATATATAAACGTAATTAGTTAAAATTCAAGGGAAATAGTATAAATCAGAGAAATAGAGTTTCGGATTTCTAAAATTAAAGAAATACAATGAAAAAAGGCAAAATAATAAAGTTTTATGGAATTTAAGAAATCAATAAAAGTAATTCAATTTGTTGTTAGTTAAACCTTATATAAAAATTAATATATTTTTTTTAATTTGTAAAGATTTACGTTAAAAAACTGTCAAATTTCAATCTAGTAAGCTATGACTTGGTGACTTATAAAAAGTATTTCGCGCTGTCAAGCAAAGCTTTTTCTAGAAAAGTCTCGAAGTGTTCACATCGCTCCGCATAACAAAAACAAATGAAATCGAGTCAAAGCAACACAGATTAAAAATATAACATTACCTGTCAAAGAAGTAACGCTATTTTAAAATAAAAAGAAAACTTTTAAAATCAAGAGAAGAAGCCAAATTATCCATCCTGTTCAGTATCCTGATAAAGTGATCCAGTTTTATCCTGATTCAATTTTATCCCTTTCCTGTCTTGAAAACTATTCCAGTTGTAAATCTTTAAAAGGAAGATTTATCCATCCATAATAGCTAAAGGAAAAAGAATAAAAAAGACTAAGTCATAAAGAAAGGTACCATATTTTTATTAAATATCGATATTTAACATAGCATCAAAACAATAAAAAGGCCATAAAACAATTAACTTAGGTTAAGATTTATTTAACCTAGAAATAAGTTAGGTTAGAGTATTAATTTGGAGAATAAGATAAGATGCAATAAAAATTTTTAAATAAAAACTGGACTTACCTTATTCGACCAAGCACTTGTTACACATTTAATTAAAAGGTTTATCGTTACTTAATTTCCTGCTATAAATAAATGCTTATGAATTCTATTTAATGAGTCGTTATTATTGATTTCTATAAATAGCAAGCCAATAGAAGCACACTTGAGGTTAAAAATCTCTTCCCTTTATAGTAGATGGCGCCCAATGTAAACTGTCACCAATATAATTCACATTCTGTCTAAGATTAAGAGGAAAGGTAAGAGTAAAAAGATATTACGTGAATTTTAAAATTAGTTAAAAAATAAATTAAACAACAATAAAATAGATAAATAAAAAAATTACTTCATCATAAACACACAGCACAATAGTACGTAACAATATTATCTACATTTTCCTCCAGTCTATTTGACTACAAAAATGTTTGCCCACATACTGGATGAAAGTCCTTGTCTGTGATGAATTGGGGTTGACATTTAAGAATAAATATTATATCTTAACCTTTAATTTTCGGAAAGAGGGATCGTCAGCGAAAAGCTTTACCTAATCGCTGTGTTCTGAAGTGAGTAATAATTTGTAAGCGCAAAATGGTTGAAGTTATGATGAGGCTTAGCAAAAGGGTTGATCGGTGCTACCGTTATCATGACATCGCCACTCCTGGATACTAATATCGATGAAAATTATCGGCGTTCTTGATTAATGGCTGCTTCGTGGAAAATTCAACTTAATGGGGACAACATTTGTCAAGAATGCGTTTCTAAGTATAGCGCGGATTTCAAAGTGTTAAAAAGTGCGTTGAGGGTTTGTTCAAGAGATGTTTGCCATATTAAATACCACGTGGATAGTATTAAATAATTTTTTGAGCGTATCCAAAATGCGGACCAAAAAGGGTAGACTACCTGTTATTAGGAAAAGTCCTATATGTATTTAAGCACCTTCACAATACCTTCTTCTTCTTCCTTCAGCCACTTTATAGTAAATTCTTACGTAAAATATTCCGTTTCATGTAACTGTCATTAATTATGAGTTTCATCCGACGTATGATGATAATACAAATACAAAACAACATCCGCAATAAAAATTAATCACATCCTAGCTGATGACGGTTTTATAGCTTTTCAATTCATTATTTTCTCAGCGAGAAAGTAACATGTTGGCTACAATCCCAGTTTCAAAAGAGCTTTATATGTCAAAGCCAAAATTCAATAAATAAATAAATTGAATTTTCTCGGCAAAAAGGGGCCATTAATCTATTTCAAAATTCTACGTTAAAACCCTACTAACTGGTATTTACTTTACCATTTGATGTTTTCTATTTAATCCTACCAAATGGCAAAGCTGGAATCTGAAATGTACTGCCAATTATCAATACCAATAATTGTCCAAGTATCGCAAATATATGGAGCTCTGCATACAGGATGTTCCAAAGCCTGAAAACTCACCTGGAATTTTTTTAAAGAAAGAGTTATCAATGTCGACTTCCAAACTGTTTTCACATTTCACCATCTCTTTGTCCCATGATTTCCTCTTTCTTTACACAACCTCTCTATCTTCTTTATTACCTCACGATAAAATTGACTACCATCAAGTAGCTGGAGCCTGATCATTTAGATGATATTCATAGTAATGAATGAAAGTCCCCAAGACATGCCCTAAGATGAGATGACAAAGAAGTTTAGCTTTGTGAAAGAATTGAACACAAAGCTAATGGGACAAAGAGACCATCCCAAAACTTAAGAGCTATTAAATGGTACACAGATAGTTCCAGAACAACAGAAGGAACAAGAATAGGAGTATGTGGGCCTGGAATCAAATATATAATAATGAACACAGTTGATGTGGAGGAGTAAAAATTACAGAAGAAAATATAATCAAGAAATAGAAGAACTGGTGAAGAGAAACGCTACAGTGTGAAGCCAAAACAAAAGCACGAGATGAAACATAAAGAAAAATGTCCATTAAGTAATAAAATAATTGAAAAAAAAAATATTTGCTGGAATACATTTGCAGGAGAATCCACGATTGCGCTTTATTCCCCTACGACTCATATGTACCAATATGGGATTACGTATTGGCACTTGCGTAACTGGCAACCGTGGAATTGATAAACGCCCGGATCATCCTGTACCCCGTCACTGTCCTTCATGCTTAATTATCGAAACATGTTGCCTGTGTTAATCCCAAACAGTTTACACAACACAAATTCGCAAACATGGAAACCGATCACTAGTGGCTAAAACGACATGTACGAACGTAGCCGGAAGAGGGTTTGAACCGACTTCTTTTTTACGATCGACAAACATCCAACGACAGAGTCGTAACATGGCAAGCCAGAGTTTACAATAGCTGCAGACGGCTCAAAAACCGAGGAAGCAGGAAGCAAGAATTTATATAGCCAAGAAAAGGACAAGAGTCTCACTGA
This sequence comes from Crepidodera aurea, assembly GCA_949320105.2. Lineage (NCBI taxonomy): Eukaryota > Metazoa > Arthropoda > Insecta > Coleoptera > Chrysomelidae > Crepidodera > Crepidodera aurea. The sequence continues at coordinate 16,837,471 of OX439480.2, forward strand.
GCTAAGGAAAACACGTGACGATATTCCAGGCAGAAGTTGCAGCAATACATCACTGTGCAAAAGAGTTAGTAAGGCAAGAGTTTAAGAATACCATTGTCTCTCTAACAGCCAAGCGGCTATAAAAGCAATTAGCTCCAAGCAAGTTAACTCCAAACTTGTATGGGATTGTTTAAAAACCTTACAAGAGTTGGGTAGTCTTTAGCCTGGGTACCAGGCCACACATGTACAAGGGCAATGAAGAGGCGGACTCACTAGCCCGAGAAGGGGCAGATGTGCCCTAATTAGTCCAGAACTTTTCTGTGGTATAGCGAAAGCATTGAGAAAAACATATAACAGTACCTGGATGAAAAAGCAATCTCGAGAATGCTGGAACAACGCGCAGGGAATGAGACAGGCCAAAGAGTTCATTAAAGAACCATCGCCAAAATTCACTGAGTACCTACTAAGCCACAATAGGCGATCAACCAGGATCATGGTTGGGTTCCTGACGGCATTGCAGACTCAACAAAAATATGAACAACATCTCACTGGCAGACACAACCATATGTAGGTTCTACCAAGAAGATGAGGAAACCTCAGCACACATTTGTGTTACTGAGCTGTTATAGCTTACAATCATAAGTGAAGCTACTGAAGCTTTCAGTTTACTTTTCATATAAACTAATGCAAACTGCTTAACAATTGTTCTCGGAAAAACTATCTACGCCCCTGGAAAATCTAGGCTACTCATCATCTCAGCTTTATCGAATGATATATTTTGCTATTGTACGTTGTACGCTGTAGCAAATTCAACCACAACTTAAATAAATCCGTAATTTACAACGTTGTTGTTCATGTTACAATGTTGTAGTTACGTAATCTCTCTATTTGTTCAGTATCGATTACCCCATGATTTACATAGCGTTAAACAACAAAGTCGGAGGCAAAATTTACGAAAAACAATTTATAGTGATTTAAAATTTACTTTATAATTAAGTCCAGAAGCTCCGAGCTTGGCCATACCGATTAAAAAGCGAAATATCGAAATTTATTCATTACCTCTCTCTTTTTATTAGTTTAGAGTATGGATAATATATCTGGCAGGTGAAAAACTGAAAATTTTTCCTTATTTTCGCAGGATAGGAAATAAAAAGAACAATTTAAATTAGGGCGCCACGTGGTTAGTAATAAAATAAAAAACTATGTATATTACATTGAATGATTTAAATGAAGTTGAAAAAAAAATGACTAAATGTTCATAAACAGTTAAAAGAACGACAAAGTTAAAGTTGAAGGTAACTGATAACTATAATGCACAGGTATGGCAAAAGTGCGAGTATTGGATAACACTTAGCTTTTTTCGTTGTAAAGGATTGAGACCTTTGTTCCACTGGGATAATGAGAAGGCTCCTAGGTCTCCTTAAATCTTCTTAAATGTCTAAGGTCTCCTTTCAAATCCTTCCCCTTCACAATACTCCTCAATAATTAGGTCGTTTATTATATGGGCCTCTCAGGTCTCCTTTATTATATGGCCTCCTAGATCTCCTTTGTATATAGACAAATAGGTGCAGCCATTCTGATGACGAGAAGGCTCCTAGGTCTCCTTGAATCTTCTTAAATATCTAAGGTCTCCTTTCAAATCCTTCCCATTCACAATACTCCTCAATAATTAGGTCCTTTGTTATATGGGCCTCTCAGGTCTCCTTTATTACATGGCCTCCTAGATCTCCTTTGTATATAGACAAATAGGTGCAGCCATTTTGATGACGAGAAGGCTCCTAGGTCTCCTTGAATCTTCTTAACTGTCTTAGGTCTCCTTTCAAATCCTTCCCCTTCACAATACTCCTCACTAATTAGGTCCTTTATTAATGGGCCTCTCAGGTCTCCTTTATTATATGGCCTCCTAGATCTCCTTTGTATATAGACAAATGGGTGCAGCCATTCTGATGACGAGAAGGCTCCTAGGTCTCCTTGAATCTTCTTAAATGTCTAAGGTCTCCTTTCAAATCCTTCCCCTTCACAATACTCATCACTAATTAGGTCCTTTATTAATGGGCCTCTCAGGTCTCCTTTATTATATGGCCTCCTAGATCTCCTTTGTATATAGACAAATAGGTGCAGCCATTCTGATGACGAGAAGGCTCCTAGGTCTCCTTGAATCTTCTTAAATGTCTAAGGTCTCCTTTCAAATCCTTCCCCTTCACAATACTCCTCACTAATTAGGTCCTTTATTAATGGGCCTCTCAGGTCTCCTTTATTATATGGCCTCCTAGATCTCCTTTGTATATAGACAAATAGATGCAGCCATTGATACTCTTACCTGCATACATTCGGCAATTGATTTTTATTTATATACAACGCCCTTAGAACAAATCTTTTTGTGACAAAACGGCATAAATCAAACAAAAGTTTCCTTTTCATTCATCCTTTGGTTTTTGAACAATTAAAAATGCTTCTACCGCCGTCCGCTTACTAAATAATTAATTTTTTGTGCAAACTTTCCTCAAAAGAGGCTAACCGTAAAGAACAAAGTGTTTTGTTGACTTTTCGCTGTTAGTCCCTCTGTGACCGACAACCGTTTTCAACAAGAGTAAATTACCAATTCTAGTGACCGCCACGGCTATGTTTATTCACTCGTATATATCTGGATAACTAGACCACAAAGGGCCGCTAAAAAGCGATAATTGAAAGGAGAGGCCGCTTTATAACTCTCTGATGTGGTTTTGTATAAGAGCCCCTAAATTATTTGGCGCAATCGCTAACAGTAAATTGTTTAAATTAAATCTTTATTAAAGTTTTCGTTATTTATTTATTTAAGGTCTACTTCCCGATGACCTTATTTAATAAAATAACCTTTATGTTTTACAACGAATGAAGCTACAAAAATTCTAATGCATACATTATATCCCGAACTGAACATCGTTGTCGAATTCCACAAATCCCACGAGAAATCCTACCTACCGCGCCAAACCAACTGAAATTGTTTCATAACCCCCAACTAATTAACTCAGCACCAATAGCTACATATACTCCTGTATTTAGTGCCGTACCTTGTTTTCTCCAGGTTGGTCCAGGGCTGGACAATACAGGGATCTTCGTTTAACAAAGCCGCTTTGATTAATGGATTAATTCGAAACAATAACTGGATAATACCTGGGATAGGTGGGTAAAATGAGATGATTAGTGGCCATTATCATTAAGAAAAAGTCTGTAAATGGGGAGAAATGTAGGAAATTGTGATAAATGAGGGAGATGAACTGACCCAACGAATGAGCGTTATTGTTTTTACACGTTTAATCTTACGCGTTAATTGAAATTTATACCTTGCTTTGTTAGAGATGTTTTTATGTCTTTATGAAAATAGATTTTCCCAATTTAATGTAGAGAAATAAATCTAACAATCTCTAAGATATAGATATCACACAAGAATATTAAAAAACTCAGCGTTTTACAACTCAACCGCTTCTCTTATCTTAAATTATCATCGAAAGAAAACAAATCTGTATTCCGGAGAAGCGAGTGCGTAATCCGACATTCCCATGCATAATCCGTCCGAGTTCCGCCCTCAAACTACCATCCCTATCGTTGAATTACCCCCATTCCCCAAACAGGGTGGTCCTCTTTCAATCCTTTCTTCTAAAACAAAAATAGCAATAGTGTATTATCCACGGTGGTTTTTTATCACCCCAATAAATAGCCGTTACATGCTTTATTGATATAATTTGTCTGGGATTATAAATGTGTATATTCAGTAACATAAATAATGTTGTACTTACCTACCTATCATTTCTGTATTTTTCTTTTGTATTGTATATATTACTTCTATACTTTCCATTTCACAGAGTTGGTCATGCATTACCTTAATTTCTGGTTGATTTTGTTTTTCTTTTACTGATTGGAAATGCGAAATTGTAATGAAAGGTAAAAAGTTGGAACGATTGAAAGTTTGCTGTCAAATATAGCTCGAAATATGGGCACACGCCATTGGAATACTTCATAATTTAAGAAAAAAGTTCAAATCTGTAAATTTTTTATCATGGAAATTGAATACTTAGATGACTCAAACTGCGTTTTTTATTAATTATGAATGGAAAAGTAGTAAATTTGAAGCAGTAGAAAGTTTTTTAAATACCGCGTTTATTTTTCTCATAATGGCGATCTCAAAAATGGCTGCAAATATGTCTGCGTTTGGAAAATAAAACTTTAAAGTGGTTTGCACCTAAAATGAATATTTAAAGTTGCAGCAACTAAAAATGTGCCACTCTATAGTTACGTTCATTAACACAGTGGCAGGTGGAACTAACTCAATAATTTTTTCACCACTTAAAAGTGGCGGTTACGCCGCAGTCACCTAACTTTGCCACTATAAAATTATATTAGATGGATATAACCTCAAAATTGCAACAGGTGTTGCGGTTCCAGAGTTTGTTTTTTTCTGTTTATGGTGGTTACAATGAATTTTAAAATTGTATCAACAAAGGAATAAACAAGGTGTTTGTTTTTGTGTGTGTGGTTACCGACCAGTGGTTAAATGACGGAATATTATTTTGTCTAGGTCATTCGAATTATTCGCAAAGGGAATCTTTAATGCGCAATCCATCAAATGCCGGTTACTTCATTGTGATTTTTGAAGGTAATAACAACTTTAAAGCGTCTTTGTTTCCATGCGGTAAGTGGAAACCACTTATGAATGTGGCAAAAACGTGGCGAGAATTACTGCAATCATATAATCAAGTGCCGTCACTTTAAAGTTATGACGTTATGACGTTTCAAACACCTTCAGTGGCAGCAAAATATTATAAAACTATTAAGTGATACCCAGCGGTGAATAAAATGAAGTTATTCTTACTAGGTAGGGGTAGATTTAGTGATTATTACGTAGTAGTCACCCAATTGAAGTTGAGATATCAGTTTCTGTCACTATAATGCTACTTGGGAAAGGGGCGACCGGACAAACTTGATGTAGTGTCACTGGTCAGAGATTTCCACGTGGTAGTCGATTTTTTTTTACACAGCCGCCTGATGTATGCAAGAATATGCAAAGTTTCTTTTAATTGTACGTTTGCTGCATTCATTCATTCATTGGTCCCGCCAAGAGAGAACTTGTGGGGGTTGAAATAAATGATTGTATATATTATTATTATATTTTATTAGAATCACCCCGTATAGGCCTTTAGAATCGAACCGCTTTTTCCCATTAACCGATTCCCCTTAGTAATAAATTTTCCTCGGCGTTTTTTTTTTCCGTCGCCAGAACGTCTCGAAAAACCTTGTTAGACGCGTTTTCTTCGACACCGATATACTCGCTTGATAACAAAAAGAAAGATTGTGCCAGTTGGGTGTGCATGATCGAAAACATGCTACAAGCCGGATGTCAACAACGTAATATCGATAATGGCTTCCTTCTTGTTTCCTACAACGGATTCCGAATTTGATAAAAATGTATTGTTAAACGTATCACTTTGTAAATTTTATGCCTTTCGACTGTTGTTCGCGTTTAATCGCTAAACGACAGTGGAGATCTGATAACCCATCTATAGGTCAAAATAGATACTAATTCATTATGTCCTGGTTTAGGGGGGCTTCTTATTAGGAGTAAAGGAATAAAACTCAGCCCTAACAAAACGGACGTCTATTATATGGTAGTATAATTATATACAAGTAATGTCTAAACAATAACGAACGTGGTAAGACATCAACCAACCTAATATAAATATGTACAATAGCATGACCTTAAACTATTACTAACAATTATGTGAAAGATTACACTGGGCGATGTGTCTCTAAGTGCTACATTTGTTGTGGTTATATATACCGGATGATATATGTTCCAAAAGGAAACTTTAACGTGACAGAGTTTTGTTAGACTGATGGGTTCTTCACGGAACCACAAGAGTGATAAAGTTGTTAGTTGACAAGATTCTAATTTATAGATAAATAGGGGTTTGTTATTCATCGGAAACGGGTCCATAATATCTGGAAATTTCATACAAAATAGTTGTGAGATCCGGAGTTCCAGCTGGCCATCTAACAGGATTGTTTTCAGCGATTTTCTCCATGGTTTTGAGGTTATGTCTTGATTTTTTTTAAATTACCTATAATTTTTCGACAATCCACGTACCTACTGCTAAGAATTTTCCATGAATTCGAGTCCAATGCACCATTGACAATTTTCCAATGTTTTCCATTTTAGCTATTCGGTTAATAATATTACACTCAATCCGTTTATTACATTATTTGCTAAAATTATTCATCCATCATTAAAATAGTAAATGTAAATTTTGGCTATAAACGAAATGGAATGAAATATTACATAGAATATATGGGACTGAACAATATATTTAAATTTGTCGGCTTTATGAAATTTTTCAATTAGATTTTATCACATTCACAGACCGACATAAATAAGTCTGTCGTCGGTAGCGATCGATAAAGCCATAAACACCATTTTTGTGTTAAGATGTCATCAGTATTAATGTCATAAAAAGACAGCGATAATTACAAAATAATTTTATTAGTTTTCCCTATAAGCTAACCAGACATCTCTCGACGCGGCATCTGGAGGCCAGTGTCGACAACAATTGCCAGTCAGATTTAATACGTTACGCCTAAATTTGATTGCAAATCATATTTATTTAGTGGTATTAACTGTCCACAACGTTGATTATGCTGAAATTTTAACAAAATTAACAATTTTCCGGCAGAAAAGCCTCACTAAAGGCAAAAAAACCACCATGTTTCCGATATGAAAATTGGCGGATCATCCAAGATCAAAGTGACTGATATACAGGGCCGCAATGTAAATTTCTTGGTTTAGAATAATATTTTAAGGCACTTTGAGGCACTTAAAATAGTCTAACAAGAAGTTCTCACGTAAGGCCCTTACCACCCCGGGTGGAAGACAGCCCCCTCTTGAAAATCGGCAGGATCCTTCCATGATCCAGACAGAGGCTGGTCTGGAGAAATAAAAATCCTCTGGCGGTAGGGTACAAATTTACATAAAATCTCCAACTTCCGAAATAAAAATTTGGCGGCATAATATAGTCAAAATTGGGATAAAAACATGAAAAAGACACGCACTTTTTACTATTAACATTGAGGTTATGAGCAAATTAAGAATCACGAGAGAAATAAAGTTGTGAATTATCGGTGAAGGCTAATAAACAAATACAAATTTTAATTTTAATTTTATTTATTTTTATATATATTATCTACAACTCTACTCAAGCAGCACACGTGGCAATTTTGTCGAGAGCTTTTCCAGCGTTTTGGAAATATACAGGAACCTCCGTTTTTACGCACTTTTCAATATTACCAACCAAAGCTTTAAGGTCATCTAGGACAGGCTGAATATCTGGATTAATTTTAGCTGGAATTTCACCCACTATTTTTAGAAGGTTTCCAGCAACCTAAAAAAAACCATCTAATTTATCAAAAATCATCAAAATCACTTCATCTGCTGCAAATTTATTTACTCTAATTACCACTTACTTCAGCTACGCAAAGGAGGCTTTGGATGTCATTTCCTTGACATTTATCAATTTGATCAGCGGCTGCTTTGGCTTCGCTTTGAACACCAGCAAGATCCTTGATTACAGGTCCCAAAGCTTTAGCGAGGGCGATTAGATCTTCTCCCACACATTTGCTAACGTCATCCCAGAAACTGACAGGAACTGAAAGAATATCGTCTTTGGCGGATGCTACACAGCCTGCTAGTTTCTTGCCAGCATCAGTGCTTTCTAAATAAAATAATTAGGAACATTAATTTTTAACTTAAATAAAGATGTACTTTTTATTACTTACGTTCTCCCATACTTTGTAAATCTTTAATAATCTTGTCAAGAACGACAGTGAGAGCTTTTCTCGTAACATCAACTGTTTTGGCTTGGAAATCATTCCATTTTTCAGTAGTTATATTTTCAGAAACATCTGTCGCGGTCTGTACTGCCCAGTCTAGAACTTTTTCAACTAATACTACAATCTTTTTGAGGATTCCAATGACGTCGATGTCTTCAAGATTTTGTGTTTTGCTTTGTGGTAAAGCTTGAGCCTTTAACAAAAAATCGTTTCAGATTAAAATATATCACCTAAAATATTCCTTCAAGCTAACTTATATATATGTTGACAACCCTGTTGTCAGGTAAGTTGGCAACCATGTTGAGAGATGACAGACGACGTATGAGAGGTTAGAGATGACATATGACAGTTGACAGAGCCCTATGTGGCCCTCTGAAGCCCCTATTTGAAAGATTAAGATATTATTCCTGTTTTGCTATGGAATAATAGAGTCTGGATAAATCACAATGTTTTGTGGAGACAGAAGAGGGGAAAAATAAAATTTTACCGAATGAAAAATTTATTGATACTATGAACGGTAAAAGGAAATCTATAGGGGCGTTTAAAAAACTTCGGATCAAGAAAATGTAGTAGAAGAAATTGGTAAAGGTTTGAAAATTTGTGTCGCCTGATGAATTTAAAATGACATTTGGACTTTATATATCACTGTCAAGTTTACAATATTTAAAATCAAGCGTAAAAATAAATTTACTTCAAAACCAGGTTTTTAAAAAACAAATTTTATATTTTAAAAAGCTGTTAATTCGCTTGTTCGTTAAATAACTATTTCTAGAGGTGGTTATAATTTGGTTTTTTTTACTTACTTGGAAAACTAAGAGTGCCGCGCAAAGGAAGAATGTAAATTTGAAAGCTGCCATCTTTGATCTGTAAAGACGCTTCGATACAATCGAACTAGACTTAAAACTATATTTTCCTTGAACTATAATAGATTATATATGATTTTGATATCAGTTTTGAGTACCTCAGTCAAGTAGTTTTTATCTTTTATTTTTTTCTATTCACTATAGAAACAGCTGTACATACAGATACAAAGTTATATTGCATACGAATAATTAAGAGCGCGTGTTTGTTTTTTGATCTAAATCAGTAGTTTTTGAACTTTAAATCATATAAAGGATTAAATTATTTTTTGTTGTACGTCGAAACACTTTTGTTTTGCTCCTACCATAGTTTTGAGAAGAAAGAGGAGTTAATTTGTAGAAGTAGTACAGGTTTAAGAGGTTTGTTTTTATTTTGCAAAGTACGCCTATGAAATGTTTTTTTTTCGTAGCAAAATACTCTGTGGGAATGTTTTCTATAATTACAATCTGATCATGAAGATCAATAAGCAATTTTGTTTTAACCTAACTTAACTAGAATTCTTAAATACTAAGGTCCTACTCACTAGTGTACCTTAGGGTTTGATAATTTTAGTAACACTACCGGTAACGTGTAATACAAAATCCGCACAATACTCTGTTTGTAACTAGCACTGTCTCTGAAGTAGTTCAAAAGGTTTGGTTCTATTGAGTCTTCTTACTAAATTGGTATTATCGAAGAGCTGGATGACCTCAACGTTCCCATGTTGGAGCAGCCGTTGTTCATGGCTGCTGGCAGATTTAGTTATAGTCTTGTCAACAGTTTCTAAATCAAGTTCCCTATGAAGATCATTGTTGCGACAGTACCATGGTGCATCGACGATGTTCCTTTGAAAACGTTGGATAACTTGAATGTTACTTTTACTGGCGCAGCCCCAAAGCTGGCTACCATACGTCCAAACGGGTTTCAATATCTGCTTGTAGGGGAGCAGTTTGTTATGTGTGGACAACTTGGAGTTTCTTCCTAATAACCAATACATCTTTTTATATTTTATACCAAGCACTTCACGTTTCTTTTTAATATGGACTTTCCAGCGAAGTCTCCTGCCTTAATTTCTCTTAGATCAGAATATACATCTTCCTGTTTTATTCTAAAATATCTGTTTGATAAATAGGATATTAAGAGTTCTGAATACTGACGTGGTAGTAGCAAATTTAACTTGTGGTTAAGGCCCTCATGCCAAACTTTATCAAAAGCCTGGGCCGGTGGAAGAGACTTTCTTTTCCTCTAAAGACTTGTCAATTATGTCTGTGATTCTATGCACCTGGTCGATCGTTGAGTGTTTTTCTCTAAAATCAAATTGATGGGAGGGAATCATGTCCTTTTCTTCTATTGTAGGTTTTAATCTCTTAAGAAGCAAATTTTCGTAGAGTTTCGAAATAACAGGCAACAAAGAGATGGGTCGGTATGACGTTACTTCTTGGGGAGCTTTACCTGGCTTAGGTATCATTATAACCTCTGCTACTTTCCATAGCTGAGGTAAGTATCTCACCCTGTGACGTTATATCCCCCACTTTTACTGTACTCCTCTTTTATTCAGACCATAATGCCATCGAGAATTTTCTATTATTGGATTTTCTAAATCTATAATCTGGTCTATAACTGAACAAGTTTCAATACAAAACAAAAGATGGCAATATATTCAAATTTAATTAGAAGAAAATGGGTGCTGATCCACCCCACTTATTAGAAAACTCTTCGAGAAGCTTTATACAGAGTGTCCCGACACTAAGTGTAAAAAGCGTAAAGGCAAAACAATATCTCTTTATATAAAGTCCAAAATTGGAATTTAAAAATAGTTTTTTGTTTCTAATTTTCCATTTTGAACTATACGAAACCCTAAGTATTCTTGGAACGTACGTATATGTTTGTTTTGGAAGAACAGTATCTCTATAAATCTGGGAAGGTCTATTACTTGATCCATACTTTCTGCAGGAATGACAGATCCTGCATACAAATAGAAAAGGTGTTTTGGGATCAAAATACGTAAACTTTAGTAAGAAATTTTATTGTAAAGGATCAGAAAGTCCTGCATGATACAAAATTGATGACATAAATGTCATACAAGATTGAATTTGAAGCGTCTGCTCATAATTCTAAAAGCAGAAAAAAGAAACAATTTAAAAATGTAGATTTTTATAAGATAAAATAAAATGAATTTAAACAATAACATTACGCAGATGCGCATGCCGCAACTGTACTAAGTACCCTTGCAAGTATATGGAAGGACTGTCTTATAGCATTTAACTACTGCTGCTTTGACTTCTGGCATATCATTGATGACTGGAGCAAGATCGGCCTTAATGGCAGGTATATCTTTGATAACTTCTTCAACAAGGTTGCCTAATACCTGCAAAAGTAAAACAAAATTAATAACTGAAAAAGTGGGCTTAAGATTTCAAATGATAATAATATGTCACAATATGTAATCTGTGTTGTTTCTGGTATATAAAAGCTTTGTCACAAGTTGATGTTCTTTTCTAGAGTTCTGTCTCCATGATCGTTGGCTTCCCATTCTTGATTTCTCTTTCTTTAAGGTCTTCTTGTATCTTTTGTTTCCAACGCTTTCTTGGTCTCCCGTTACTTCATTTTCTTCTACTTCTATCCAGGCTATATGTTTGGTCGCACGATCTTCTCACATTTTCTCTGTATATCCCAACCACTAAAGTCGCCTCATTCTTTCTTTTTCCACAATGTTTTCTTCTTCAAGTAACTCATATACCTCCATGTTTGTTTTTCTTTCATGGAAATCTTCTACCTTTTTTCCTCGGAAAAAGAAGAATTTATACTTCATCACAACTGCAGATTTGGTAATGCAAAAGCAAAACCGTGAGAAAAACTAATGGTACAGTCCAGATGTAGATGTATCCGTTTGCCAATTTTTTTGTAAGAGAGGCATCAAAATTTTTGATGGAAAGATCATTGTTATTTCTTCACAAGTCTTCTATTTGTTTATTTCCAACCTATTTTGTGGTGCCTTGGTAATGTGTCAACTGTCTTGTAAGATGAAAACGAAATGTTGTAGTAGACGAAATAGGAAAACAATGCATTTAGGACAGAAAGGGAACTAAAAATAGAATTGGGTCTTTGGATACTTACTTGTGCAACACAGAGAAGAGCTGTAACGTCACTTCCCCCGCAGGAATCAATATCATTAAGAATAGTTTTGTATTCTTTCTGGTTACGTTGAAGGTCTTTAACAAATGGTGTAAGGTCGCTAATCAGATTGGATAACTCATCTTCAGCACATGAAATTAGAGATGAAAGGAAATTGGAGACAACATCAAGGCTGTCAGATTCCTGAGCAATAACACATTTAGCTAGTTTTTGTCCGGCTGTGTCACTATCTGAAATTTATCAATAAATCAAGTGCTTATGATATAGAAATTTAACCACTCACTTTCAGAAATTTGAGTTAAAATAGAGTTAACTCGATCAAGGGCTTTTTCTGTAATATCAACTGCAATATTAACAATTTTATTTTCAACACTGTCAAAATCATCATCAACTGCATCAACCATTGCATCAATTTTGGCAAGGATCCAGTCGATCGCCTTTTCTATTGCAGCTACGACCTTTTTGATGGAATCTATAATACCGTCATCCAAAGGAGCGATACGAGCTACAGCCTGAAAAAATATTATGGTTAGCACAGCATACTTACGCGCATACTAGATGGTTTATTGTTTAATTCATTTCAGTCAGAAGTTATTCCTGCTATTAAATAAGTAACAGGTTATGGGTCCAGGCCATTTCTAATTGCAAAATAACCAACATTGGCTGCAAAATTCCAAATAAAGGATCTGGGGTATCTACATTATTGCCTTGGGATTGAATTTAACTAAAGCAAAATTTGAATTCAGTCATCATGTCACAGAAAAAATATACCATGCGATAAGTTTCAAACTAGTAAGATGTAGAAGACTCACGTGAGAAGACAAAAGTACAGCGCTGATGAAAAAGAATGCAAATTTGAACATTGTTATTTTCTTCTTTCGATCTAATTAGAAATTAATAAAAAAATACACATTTTTTATATAAAAATATAAATCGTTATCGGTACTTAAAAATAAAAATCTTATAGTTTTAAACAATAACCTGATAAATACGATAATTGTTAAATTGGACCCAATTTTTCTAAAATAAAATTTCCTCGTAAAGATTGACTGATTTTTCACTTTGCACTATAGTTTAGAGAAGAAAGGAGTGCAGTAATTTAACTTGTAGAAGTAGTACAGGTTTAAGAGGTAGAAATTTTATTTTTACCCCATCTTTCAATGCTTATTTGTAGTTAAAATGAAAATTTTTAATACATTTGATCGGCCTAATAAAAGATTTCGTTTGATTTAATCATGTTTCCATGGTTTTTACTGTAATAAACCTGTTCTTTTGACAGATAAGTCAGACTTTATTTATTCATAGCCGTATCGTATGTATTTTAATTTTAGTATTATTAGAAAACTCTTCGAGCAGCGACATACAGGGTGTCCCGACACTAAGGGTAAAAAGCGTAAAGGCAAAATAATATTAACCCTTTCCGAGTTATAGGCCTCCAAAATTGGAATTCAAATATAGTTTTTTGTTTCTAATTTTCCATTCTGATCTTTACGAAACCGTGAGTATTCTTGGAACGTACGTATATGTTTGTTTTGGAAGAACAGAATCTCTATAAATCTGGGAAGGACTATTACTTGATCCAGAATTTCTGCAGAAATGACAGCTCCTGCATACAAATAGAAAAAGGTGTTTTGGGATCAAAATACGTAAACTTTAGTAAGAAATTGTATGTGAAGGATCAGAAATTCCTGCACAATACAAAATTGATGACATAAATGTCATACAACATTGAATTTGAAGCGTCTGCTTATAATTCTAAACGTACAAAAAAGAAACAATATAAAAATGTAGATGTTTATTAAAATTGTTTTTAAATATATAAAATAAAATGTATTTAAACGATAAAATTACGCAGAAGCGCATGCAGCGACTGTACTAAGTACACCTGCAGCTTTGGTCAAAGTATCTGGAATGACTGTATTATAGCATTTAACTACTGCTGCTTTGACTTCTGGCATATCATTGATGACGGGAGCAAGATCGGCCTTCATGGCAGGTATATCTTTGATAACTTCTTCAACGAGGTTTCCTAATACCTGCAAAAGTAAAACCAAATTAATAACTGACTTTTATCCTGAAAAAGTCGGGTTAAGAATGCATTTCAAATGATGTCACAATATATAATCTGTGGCGTTTCTGGTATATATAAAAGCTGATGGTTGTTTCTAGAGTTCTGTGTCCATGATCTTTGGCTTCCAATTCTTGATTTCTCTTTCTTTAAGGTCTTCTTGTATCTTTTGTTTCCAACGCTTTCTTGGTCTCCCATTACTTGTTTTTTCTTCTACATCTATCCTGGCTATATGTTTAATCACACGATCTTCTGACATGTCCCAACCACCATTCTTACTTGCTTGACTTGACCTGATGTAGAGGGTGTCCTCTTGTCAATTTTTTGTAAGAAAGGCATCCAAATTTTTGATGGAAACATGTGTTTATTTACAACCTATTTTGTGTTGCATTGGTAATGTTTGGAAACAGTATGTAAAATGAAAACGAAATGTTGTAGCAGACTAAATAGGAAAACAATGCATTTATGACAAAAAGGGGACTAAAAATAGAGTTTGGTCTTTGGATACTTACTTGTGCAACACAGAGAAGGGCTGTAACGTCACTTCCTTCGCAGGAATCAATATTAGTAAGAATAGTTTTGTATTGTTTCTGGTTACGTTTAAGGTCTTTAACAAATGGTGTAAGATCGCTAATCAGATTGGATAATTCATCTTCAGCACATGAAAGTAGAGATGTAACGAAATCGGAGACAACATCAAGGCTGGCGGATTCCGAATCAATAACACATTGAGCTAGTTTTTGTCCGGCTGTGTCACTATCTGAAATTTATCAATAAATCAAGTGCTTATGATATAGAAATTTAAGCACTCACTTTCAGCAATTTTAGTTAAAATAGAGTTGACTCGATCAAGGACTTTTTGGGTAACATTAACTGCAATATCAGCAATTTTAGCTTCAACACTTTCATAATCATCATCGACTGCATCAACCATTGCATCAACTTTGGCAAGGAGCCAGTCGACCGCCTGTTCGATTGCAGCTACGACCTTTTTGATGGAATCTATAATACCGTCTTCCAAAGGAGCGACACGAGCTTCAGCCTGTAAAAATATTATGGTTAGCATAGCACAACATAAAAATTAGTACAAATACCATTGAAAATATCAACGAAAGAGGTCACTGATCAGTCAGAAGTTATTCCTGCTATTAAATAACCAACAGGTTATAGGCCCAGGCCATTTCTAATTAAATAACCAACACTGGCTGCAAAATTTCAGATAAAGGATCTTGGGTATCTACAGTATTGCCTTGGGATTGAATTTAACCAAAGCAAAACTTTGAATTCTATCGTCACGTCGCAGAAGAAATATACCACAGATATCTTGAAGAAATTTAATATGATATAAAGCAAATATATGAACCCCAAAACTGATGGTGAAAGGATGGAAATGATGAAGGTACCATCTCGACAAGATATTGGGTCTTAACAACTACCACAAGACTTGACATATCTTTTCCCATCAGCGCACTCAGCCAATTCAATAATGATATATTTATGAGGAACTCAAGATTTCAATCTGACATCCCGAAAGTCTTGCAAATCATTGCATGGGTATGTTGATGCAGATTGGGGAGGAGATCTGAATGACAGACGATCTTACAGAGGCAGAAAACAAAAGTGTGACTCTCTATCGAGCACCGAAGCTGGATATGTGGCTTGGTCGGAAGCAACCAAGGAAGTTGTTTACCTCCGAACTTTTTACGTGAGCTAGAATTTCCTATATAATTTGATGATAATCAGGGAGCACATATGTAAATCTCAAGTAAATGAATATATTCAACAAGTTCTTTCTAGATCTTGGTAAAAAAACAAATTGTCACAATATAGATTTATTCAATGGTTCAAAATTCAAAATATTTTGGCAATAATTTTCAAACTATTAAGATATAGAAGACTCACCTGAGAGGCCAAAAGCACAGCGCTGATGAAAAAGAATGCAAATTTGAACATTTTTATTTTCTTCTTTCGATCTAATTAGAAATGAATAAAAAAATACGGATTTTTTATATAAAAATATAAATCGTTATCGGTACTTAAAAATAAAAATCTTAGAGTTTTAAATAATAACCTGATAAATATGATAATTGTTAAATTGGACCCAATTTTTCTTAAATAAAATATACTCGTAAAGATTGATTGATTTTGCACTTTGCACTTAGTATAGTTTAGAGAAGAAAGGAGTGCAGTACTTTAATTTGTAGAAGTAGTAAAGGTTTAGGAGGTAGTAGAAATTTTATTTTTACCATATTCTTCAATGCTTATTTGCAGTTAAAATGAAAATTTTAATACATTTGATCGGCCTAATAAAAGATTTCGTTTGATTTAATCATGTTTCCATGGTTTTTATTGTAATGAACCTATTCTTTTGACAGATAAGTCAGACTTTGTTTATTCATAGCCGTATCGTATGTATTTTAATTGATTCGGAATTTTGTATTAATACATATTTCAAAATGGCTTCATTCTAAAAATATTATCAGTCCTCCTAAATCCTTGAAGGCAGAATTACTCGTAATAGCAAAGCAACATAAAAATTATCAGATTGCCTCCTTACCATGCAGAGTTAAATCCCATTGAACTGATCTGGTAACAATTAAAAGGTTATGTTTCTCAAAACAATGCAACATTTAAGACAAGAGATAAAAAAGTTTTATTTTGCTAAGTACGCCTATGGAATGTGACGTTATATCCCCACTTTTAATGCATTCCTCTTTTACTCAGAGTATAGTATAATGTAAATTTATTTATTGGTATATAAAGCGTTTCCGTTTGACAATAAATAAAAATCAAAAATAAGAAGGCAAATATATAAAAAACAATCATCCACTAACAACACATAACGAATGCAGAAAGTGACAATTTTTTACACTAGCGTGAAAAATCACTTTCGCACAAGTAGACAAGACAGACAGACAGACAGACAAGAATAATTTATTTATAAATTAGGTACCTGTTTTCATGATTGCTCTGCCTACTTAAGTCATTGAATATGGATAATTTTTGTTTTAATGTACAAAAAAATTAAAATTTGGTTTACGCAGAATGAATTTTGTATAAGAAACGATTGGCAGTATCAAAATTATCGAAAAAAAATGTTTGGGCCATTTTTGAGGTAAAAAGTTAGTTTTTTAGGATATAAATAGACATAGAATCTACAAAAAATTCAATAAAATTAAAATTTGGTATAAGCAGAATACATTTTGAATGAGAAAGTTTTTTAGGATATAAATGGACCTAGAATCTACAAAAAAAAAATCAAAAAAATTCAAATTTGGTTAACGCAGAATGAATTTTGTATAAGAAACGATTGGCAATGTCAAAATTACCGAAAAAATATATGGTTGGGCCATTTTTGAAGGAAAAAGTGAGTTTTTTAGGATATAAATGGACCTAGAATTTCCAAAAAATATTCAAAAAAATTAAAATTTGGTTTACGCCGAATGAATTTTGTATAAGAAACGATTAACAATATCAAAATTATCGAAAAAAATGTTTGAGCCATTTTTGAGGTAAAAAGTGAGTTTTTAGGATTTAAAAGGACCTCGAATCTACAAAAAAAAAAATCAAAAAAATTAAAATTTGGTTTACGCAGAATGAATTTTATTTAAATATTTATTTAAAAACATTAGTGTTTTGTGTATTACGTATTAATTTCCTTCTGTTGTGTGATGGAGATGGACTTTGCGCGGAAAAAAATTAAATGCGAAAAGTATAGATTTATCGATCAGATTAATTGAAAAAAACACTTTAAAATGAGTGCGTTTTTATACAAATACAATAAATCAAGTTGTATTATTATTAATGGCTGTAGATCTCTATCTTTGCACATTAAACTGTATTTTAGATCATATTTATGAAGTGTTGATAAAGTATGAAATATTTAAATATTCTGATATATTTTTAGATGTGCTACCATCTATGGTTAGAAGAGAGTTGTGACACATTACAAATGAACGATTCCCGATGTATTAGGTATTGCATACATTGTTGCATACACTCAATTTGCATTGTGTGTTGCAAAGTTTTTATTTAACTGATTCTAGTCAAGATGTCACTCTCTTCTTCGTATCCCCTTCTTTGAGAGTCTTATAGCGGATATAGCTATTGACTTGTGAGAGTTTGGAATTTTATTTATTGGATTCGAAAAGCCTAACTGACGAAGCCCAAAGGCAGAAACCGTTTGCTAATTCTGAGATATGTTATACATCTTTTATTTCTTTTTCCAACCACGTATACTTTTAAATATTTACAGTCTACACGTTAGTGTATAATATCAAATTACTAAATAAATCAATTATTTTAAATAGGTATTAAATTGCTGAATCCTGTCCTGGCTATAAAGAAGTTCATTTTTTTGACATTTTATGTTTAAAAACAGGCAGTGGTTTTTAGCGTTTTTCTCTATAATTTTGATATTATATTGAAAAATGATTAATACAATAGTTTTAGATTTTTTAATTATCTACAACTTTTACATTGAACTTTTTTTGATAGGATACACATTTCAGCCACAAATCGTAAAAAAACCATATCCATCCTTTTTCTTTCCAATGTTTTTTTGTACCTGTATGTTTTTAAAGCAGCTTTTAAAGCTCGTTTATTAAATAAAAATCATTTACCCTCTCCTAAAATGTTATTTTTTTAATTAGTTGCCCTCACGTTTTTTGGACAAGTTTGAAGTCCAATAGTCCATCGGTGGAGCACATTATCTTTAAACATTGACAAATCATTTGTTATAAGTTTAATATCACTTAATTACGGGAATATATTTGGTAATCTCTCCGATAATGTCGCCAAAGTTACAGAAATATTCATACAAATGATTTAATACAGATAAACATTCATCCACTAAACCTTTCATATATTGTGGCTCACAATTAAGTCTAAGATTTCATCATCAAGTTATTTAACCAAACTTTTAAATAATTGATAACTTTGCGCACGATTTATTATTAGTAATAAATGATTATGCGAAGAGCTTGAAAAAATGATATTCATCTTACATTTACGGTGCCAGCCTAGCTAAGAATAAAATTTTAAGGTCTAAAACTGTAGAATATGGTATTTAAATTCATTGTAAGAAAGAATAACCCATAAAAGAAATCATAGGAATTTGATACGTCATTCATATATCAGCAGGAATTCTAAATTTTATCGGAGTGACGAAGACGTAGTGCGATTAAGTAACCAGCGTGTTCTCCAGACTTAACCCCATTACAGTTTTTCTTTAAGGTTATTTAAAATTAATTTTGGATTGATTTACAAATGTTCCATATAAATCCTTAACTAAAAGCAGGGTTGACGTCATATCAGTTAAGAGCATTTTTAAAATTTGAACTTAGTTGAGTTGTATTAATGTCATTTTATCAAAATGATTTCATTTTTATTTAATATTATCAGTACGTTTGATAATAGCAGATATTAAATACGTATTATTATCAATTACAAATTATTTTTTCGTGATCTACGTCAATAAAAAATGTATAATTTAAACAAACTAGAAGAAAATGAATGATAACTATAGTTTCACTTAATATTTTTAGGTAAAAAGGTCGTATTTATTTCTTTTATATTGGGTTCTTGTTCCGCAGCTGTAGATATCCAGTTTTTCGAAGAAGAATTTTTTTATTATTATTAAACACCCATAAAGGCATTTAGTATATTATAATCTGGTCAACAGTGACCAATGAGCAATTTCATTCTAACTTAATATAATAGAATTTGAGACAAATATCGAAACAGTTTTGTATCCACCTTGTCTCTAAGGGTTAAAATATATATTATAAAATAAAAAAACATTGATTTTCATTAGATATAATTATTTTATAAAATATAAATTATTCTAGTTCTCTCTCAAATCAACTTTGTTTGAATTAAGACAACTTTTAACAGTTTCATCTGCGATACATTGAAAAACTTGTTGGGCCAATCCGATACCAATATCAGCTATTTTTTTCAATCCATCAATAGCGCAACTATCTATTGATTTGATAGTTTTAGCCACGAGACTTTGAATCTTTGCTGTTAAAGAAAAAACTTTTGGAGGTATCTGAAACAAAAAAAAACTTTAGTGAAGGTCTAAAAATTTAGAAAAAATAGCTTAGGGTAAAAACATAGTGAAGCATCGCATCAAGCATCGCATCAAGCGTCGCCTCAATCATAAAAAACAAATACATGTGCTAAACGTTACCGCCGTTTCCGAGAAATCAAATCAATTTGACTTTCAAGACCTCTGATGCCAGGCTTGAGGCGATGCTTCACTATGCTTCTACCCTTAGATTGAAAAATAATTATCCTAAATTTCGCTGACTGAGTCAGCATGATCAGAAGCCGATTACAACACTAGTACGTAAAGAAAATTAGTTAATATACTTGAAAAAATGTGTAAGCAAAAACGACAAATATGTAAAGCGTCTAATCAAATGCCGAAGAAGTGGTTTGCTGATTAAACGCCCAAATTCTGCAGTTGTTTTAGAAAACATAAAAATTGACTGATCTTACAGATATTAGAAGTCAGTTTAATCACCATTTTGCATGAACATTTGTCCATGCACATGGTTTTACATGTTTAAAAAGACCGAAACATTAAGGAAACAAATGTAATTTATTCCTAACAGCAAACCGTCCAATAAAAATTAAATTTGTTTCAATATTTGTTCAATTTTTTAAGAAATCGTTTAAACAATAGTCCATCGCTTTTCTTTTGTGACATTTATGAAATTTAGGTTATCTGACTTACAAAATATGTATTGATTAACAAAATATTGCTCCATAGGTACACAAATGTAATATTGTTTTTGGTACTTTTGGAATATCCCCAGAAATGTATCTAATTTAGAAAATAAACTAATATTTCTATACAGGGTGTTTAGTAGAGGATGAGCCAAACGAAAATGGTATGTCAATAGCACATTTTGCCTACTTGCAACAGTAAAATTTTATAAACATAAAAATCGAGGGGAGTCAAGTCTGGAGACCTTATAGGCCACAATATCGAACCATGTCGGCCTACACTCTAAAAAATGGTTGTGAAAAAACTTGATAAGTATGGTAATTTTCACAAAATATACTATGTGACCTACATTTTACTTATATAAGCCTCAAAAATACATTGTAAAATTATTCACAGAATAATGTATGTGAAAATACATTGTGAACATTACTGATTTACAGAATTCATACTGAGAATGAAATTGTACAGGTTTAGTTATGTGAATACCCCACCACCTCAACTGGGCACTATCGGATTTCTATTTTTAGAACTCGGTGTCTCAGAGGAAAGCTGATGTTAGGCAAATTAGTTGAGGGTTACGCGAGATTGGAACGCAGTAATATTGTTTTTCTCCCTAACCTAAGTAATATTTTGTGGTGTGAGTGTGAGTGAAAATTTCTTGATTTTGAATATAAAATACCTCAAGGATTTATCCACAACCTACAACTATGGAATTCATACAGAGAATGTTCCTTAAGTTTCAAGAACCTGTGAGGCGTTAAAAACAAGGTTTTCAATTTCATTAAGAAGTTATTGGCTATGTGAATCATGTATTCACATTACTGTATTGGTATTTTTGATATAATAAATATACTTCTGAATAAAATTACACGTTTCTTTACATTATGTGTTTGAATGTCACTGTGAATTCACACCAAATAATTACCAAGTAAATTCACAATAAATCTAGTGAGTTTCCATTGTATTTTTACAGAATCAGTGTATCCAAGCATTTGGAAACGCATTGTCTAAATGTTTTGGCTAACGCTTGGCTAACCCTCTACGAAACACCCTGTATATTAGATTATAGACTTGTTGACCTGGAAAAAGTTTTATTAAATATATTTTTTTCTATACGACATGCATCCTATCAAATATTGAAAAATAAGATAAGTAATTAAAGGATTTTAGGTAAACACTTCACCATTTTTAATCTATTATCTAATAAAAATTATTTTTAGCTAGAGCGACAGATCATTATACAATCGGATCAATAAAATTGGTTATAGATTTAGAAAATTGTCGATCTTTTTTAAAACTACTTACGTCATAAGTTTCCTGGATGGCATCATTAACTATCTGCCATCTACATGCATCATCCAATCCACATTTTTGTATATCTTTCCAAATAATTGAAGGGAATTTCATAAAAATTTGAACTTCATTATAACTATTAGTTATGACGTTCGTGTATTGTGCTAATACAATAGTAGCGCATTTTTTTACTTGTTCGTTTACTGCGTTGGAAATGTTTTGAGTTAGGGCGTTTGAAGACATGCAGTTTTGGATTATGGTTTCTTTTGAAATCGATGAAGCATCTAAAAAAGGTCCAAATATCAAATATTATACACAGTTTAAAAGTATATGGAAAGGGCATTTTAAATCCTGATAAAACTGCACAAGTTGAGAGCACATATGAAACTAAAGCAAATCTTCAAGCTATTGCAGGACCCTCCACAAAGACTCTTCGGTTTTTGTCTTTGTTACTTTTAATTTTAGTTTCGTCTGATTTGCACCAATGATGTCATATCCCTGTTATCGTGGACAAATTAAAGAAAAAAACATACCATTATTTTTTGCTTGAAGACCCAACTCGCCCAATTTTTGAGTTATGTTTTCAAAATGATTGTTTAGAAGATTTTGTGTTAATTTGTTCAAATAATCTTCCAAATATGTTTGATTTATACTTGGAAGTTGGTTCGAAATGGTATGATTAGATACTTGTAGACAGAATACCTAAAACCAAAATAATTTACTTTAATTTAATGTTTATTTTGTGATAAAAATTTGGCGCCCAACGTGGGGCAATAACGGAAATAGGGTTCTAAAACAAAACAATACTGACAATGGAGCTAAGAGGAGGTAAACAGATCAAACAAAGGGAAGAGGAACAATTCGAAGAAGATGAAGAATAAGGGCAAGGTGATATAAAAGAAACAGATGGACAAAACGTGCAAGAAATAATCATAGAAGAAAAAGATGAAGTTACAGTTAGTGCAGAAGAACAATCAAACAATGAACATGGTAAAGAAGAGGCAAAAGCCGATATCACACAATGTATTGTACAAAATAGAAAATAAGAAATAGTAACAAAGGAGACAAATAAGAATAAGATATCATAACAATATACAGGATGTTGATATACATTTTTAGGAAAAAAATAAAACTTACTTGCGTATAAATTACTGTAGAAAATAGTATGAATAGTTTCATTTTCGCGAATCGTTATTATTATACTGACTATTTTATTCGAATAGAATTTTCGTATTATATACCGCAATATGTCATAAAATGTCATGGTATTTTTTTTAGATTTGTTTATTTTCCTCGTTTTGTTCTAATTTATTTTTATTACGCGGATATCAAAACACTAATTCTGATTTATGGAATTATGATATTTAGGTACTTACCAAGAATAATAAAAATTACAATCTTTCTTACGAAATGTATGTTTATTTACAGTCAGATTACCTTAGATTCAACAAATAATATAATAATAAGTAAAAAAATAAGTTTTTATTATTATGCATCCAGAATGTACAGGTTTAAACAAGCAAATTTTAGTCAGGACAATAACAAAATGCATCTGATGCTAAAAGCAGTGGTAAAATTTCACCCCCACCACCACCAGTTATGTAGAAACGCTGTATATATTGTTATTTCACATAATCATCACAATTGGCGCCCAACGTGGGGCGAATTTCAATAGATTGGGCAATGTTCTGGGTTTGTACAGACACTCTGTATATTCTCAACCTAGACTTTGAAGAAGACACCCTATAGATATAGCAAAATTATGTTTTCGTACCGGTTAGTATCATATAATAACGAAGTTTTTAGTGTGGCTGATTGACAGCGCTCTGAGCCAAGGCCAAGAACACAAAGAACACATGGGCGTGCTATATTTATTCTATTTGAATATTTTTATTCCCTTTTTTTTCTCAGGGGCGTATATTTCGATTTCGAACAGGCAATAGCGAAAATAGGGTTATAAAATAAAACAATAGAGACAATGGAGCTAAGAGTAGGTAAACAGGGAAGTGGAACGACACGAAGAAGATGAAGAACAATGGCACGGAGATATACAAAGAACAGATCGACAAAACGTACAAGAAATAATCATGGAAGAAAAAGATGAAGTCACAGTTAGTGCAGAACAAGAATCAGAGGATGAACATGACAAAGAAGAAGAAAAAAATAACGAGACACAAAAACAGGAAAAGAGAATGAATGACAGGGCCGAAATCAAACAATGTATTGAACAAGTTATAGAAGAAATGAAACAAAATAGAAAACAAGATAAAGAAGAGATCAAACAATGTATTGAACAATTACAAATTAAAATAGACATTATGAGAGAACATATGACAAAACAACAAGAGATATTTAAACAAGAATTCAATCAGAAAATAGAAATAGTAACAAAAGAGACAGAAGAAATACAAACAAAAAAGTATGATATAACAAATGAGATCAAGGAAGATAGAAAAGACAAGAAGTAATGTGAATAAATGAAGAATTAGAGAATCAGAGTCAAGAAACAGTGAAACAATTAAGAAAGTAGAAGAAATCAGCAGAAATGATTAAGAAATTGGAAGAGCAAATGATACAACTAAGACAACAACAGGCTGAAAAAAGAATCAAACAGAATGTAAAAGAAAATACAAGTGGAGAAAGGATAATCATATATGGTAGAGAAGGAATTGAGGTAGAATTAACGTATTATGGAGATTCATCAAAGACATAGAAGAAAGATTAAATGAAAGTAGAGAGAGAAATTGGAAGAAATTAAGACGTAAAACATTCAAAGCTGTATGGTGGAATGTCTTTGAATGAAATTATATGGAATTTGTAAATTTTAAAGGGGCATTTTTAGATTATTTTTGGGGGGAAATGACGCAGACAAAAGTAATGAGATTAGTTAAATTTGTTGAACTTGTCTTATTCATATACATTACAAGAAAAGTTTTAATTTCCATATAAAACAAATTAATTGCAACTAACCAATGCACTGATTTAATTATAGATGTTATTGGGTCAGAATTTCTGAAAATATTTAATTACCTCATACATGAAGCCGTACATCAAAATTCAATGATATGGACAACTTCAAATGAGGTAAATCAGTCGCGAACTTTCTGTTTTATTTTACAGACCTTGCAGAGTATTTTAACAACCATTTAATTCAACAATACTTTCTCTAAAACTCCCTATCCGTCGACCCCATTTATAAAAATTTTAAATTCCCTGAGTAAAAATACGATAAGGGCGTAAGTTAGGAACTTGCAGATAACCCCCGATGTAACGAAGGCTGGCAAGAAGTAGGCAGGCACTGATAACAGTTGACATATGTCGTGACAAAGAGGCAATAAACAAGGGAATTGTCCTTTAAAAGGATTTAGATCGTATCGGAGTAATGACGGTGAAGAGGTGGGGCTTTTTAAGTGGGGCAAAGGGTTGCTTCTATCAGTGGAGTACCGAAAGATTCTGTCTTTCAATTAAGTCGTGCATTTTAATGATTTTCAAGCGGTAAAAACATAAACAAACAAGGTGTTTCAAGAAAACAACGATGCGGGGTGTTGAATGGTTCCCATTTTTTAAAACATAACCTCACATAACCTCAATCATTCAAATTTCTGCGTGGGAAGGTATCCAAATATGACGATACTGACCTAGAATGTTTAGTATATGTTGGTATCGTGCAGTACGAGATATAGTCCAACCCACTGCTTTATGAGAATGAAAAAAAGCTATAAAAACAGCAAACGATATCGGCAATAGAAGAAAAGCTGTTGCATCTGGACATTTTTGAGTACTTTAATATCGAAAACACCGTATACTGTCCATATACATAAAAATAAAATAAAATTTTGACTATTAAGACCTCTAAGGAACGATTCAATATCCAACTTAACAGGAGATCCTAATAGGGACAAATGGCGTAAAATTTCTATATTGGTTAACTTTCTTTAATATGAATTTACATTTTAATTTCTATAAAATATACTATCCACTGTTGAAAACTCATTTCTTTGGTAAGATTCATAAATAATTTGAATATATCTTGTCCGGTAAATGTAGACTTATCGGTTTCAAAAAGTTCTGGTCTCTCTGATATGCATTAAAAGGTTCCAAAGGGTTTTCCAATCTGATCTGATTTAATTTTAGAGGGCGCCACTGACCGATGAGGTTGTTAAATGTTCTGGTGTTTAGCTGAAAAACGGTCCCTTCTGATTTTGGAATAGCTCGGGCCCTTTGTCCTAGAGATAAAGTGTAGGCACTCACTTAGAGGTTGGTGTGTGGGTTTATGCGTTTAAGGATAGTTAAGAGCCCTTTTAGGGATTATTCGTGATCGTTGTTGGAAATTAAGGAATTCCTGGAAGGAAAAACATTTTGACAGGATTTGTACGTTTTAAAAAAAGAAAAAACGCAACTTTTGTATTTGAATATGCAAAAGTATATTGATATTCTTTAAAAAAATTTAAAAAAAAAGTTGCGATGGCCGGGAATCGAACCCGGATCAACTGCTTGGAAGGCAACTATGCTGACCATTACACCACCATCGCACTTACCAATTTCTTTCGTGTATAACGTACACTTTTTGTGCTTTTAATTCTGAATGCATATACTGGGTGTTAATGAATACGTGTTACATATGTTTAGAGCATGTAGAACATGCAAAAATAGAGTGAAAAGGTCCTATAAATATATACTTTTAGAATTGTGGTTTCGAAGATAGAGCTCTTTGAATATGGAGCGCTCAGGTCAATTTTTTTTTCAAATATCTTAAGAATGCCGCATTTACAAAATATGAAACTCGGCAGAATTAATAAACTTTACGTGGCGATTTTCTTGGTCTTAATTAGATTTTTCTAACACCATCGTAAGCGTCTCATTTGGGGGGGTCAGCGGATATTTTCAGTCATATTTTTTTTATCTCACACTTTTTTACATTTTTAGTAATGAATGAACAAACTTCAGAGTTTTTGCTAAAAAAAAGGTACTCCTGTTTAGAGGCAACAAGACGCACGGTTTTAGATAAAAATCGATTTTAATGTTTCCTGTTGCCTCATACAAAATCTATGATACTTTATCGCTTGAAATGGTCGATTTTGGATCGGAAATTATAAATAATGAAATAATTTTTGTAAAATCTAAATTCCTATATATTTGAAATTAATTTTGAGCCAAATTTCTAATCAATATTTAATTAAAAATAAAAAAAACTTTCTAGTAACATTCTGTTTTAAATATTCCACTTCTTTCCAGGTTCTACTATAATTGGGGGATCCCAGCAGGATATTAGCAGCATACAAACTCAGCAGGATAATTCGTTGCAGCAGCTTTTGCAGCAACGCGAGGAAGAAACGAGGCAGGAAGTTGAACGACTTACTGCTGAAATAAGGGCGCTTAAACTGCAACTTCTTCAGTATACCAATGGTATGTATATCTAAAAACAACCCTGCATTGTTGGCAACCCTGTTGACAGGTAACAGATTGTTGACAACCCTGTTAACAGGTGACAAATGACAGATGACAGTTGACAGAGCCTCAAAAAGATGGGTTAGGTGACGATCTCTACTAAGTCCCTTTTTGGGGGGCGGAGGTGAGCACTACGGGTGCCCCATTTTGGGGGGTGGGAGGGTTGGAAGCCGGTCCATTGTAAGACCATCTCTACTTCTAAGTAGTAAACTTTAACAGCACGTTTAAGAATTTTAATTTGAGAATAAATAAGAACGATCACTTATTACGAATTCTTCACCTGCCTTTTCCAACTGCGAAATTCCAATTGTCAGAAAGTTACTGTGTACAAGCTTGTCAATTATAAGGGACCCTATATCAACCGCCGCCAACTCTCACCGCAACTCCCTGCTCACAACTCTTTAACAAACTTCTAACAATAGAACGGAACTTTTTCCAACAAATCAATATCAATCATTTTTGAGCAAAGTGAAAGGGCTCAGAAAGAACTTTCCGGATAACTTGTGGATCAGGGGAAAGGCAAACTTAAAAGGGTAAACACTCAGTGGCGTATCAAGTGCTCTAAGTGTATGAAATGAGGCGAAAAATGAGTCTGTGAGTTTTCTTCAACACAGAGTCGTTTTAAAACAGTAATTTGGTCAAGAATCATTGGTAGACATCCTTTAAGGAGTATATTAACCATAAAAGTCTGTGTGGAAGCATATTAATTATTTCTAAAAGACGAAACGTCTTCAGGAGAAATATAATGTCTTTAATGTACGCCTCTGTTATGAACAATCTCCGTTTTTCGTCTATGGCAACTCCCTTAACTCCGTGTAACTTTGTCTTTTACTTCAATAAACATCAATTTTCGAGTTTACTGCCGGGAAATATAAATGGAATTTTATCAGATAATCGTACGGCTTCTCTTGCCACTCTCGCAAACAAATCCCAATAGCGAATTCTTTTGCTTTGTCCAATAATTTCATCGAACGATTATAAAATTCTCGGCATCAAAATGTACTACTAATTAGGCAACCAACAGTACGTTTAAGTTTCGGTCATGAGTTAGCCTAGCAACTTGGTCAAAGACCATAGTATGACGTAATATGCTGTAAGCGTAGTTTAACCTCAAAACCCAACGAAATTTTTCTCCGTTTTTTCGCAACGTCTACTTTTTTCCTCGTAATAATCCAGATAAAAGTGTCAGTCGAATATGAGGCGTACAACAAAAAAATGAAAACGAACACCTAAAAATTAAATTTTGCGCGGAGTTGACACGAAGTAAAGTACGTGAATACGCCGGAGCAGGGCAGCCACAACACAATAACAAATTTCCCGTGTCACTCCCACGGTTACGGTTTACACCGAATTCGGTATTCGGGAAATATGAAGTTGGAAATTCCCGGAAATACAAACTATATGCGACAGCATGTGCCCATTATGTTTTGCATCGTTCTCTATGACTTTTTCGATAAATCCTGCTTTCGCAGTGGTGTACTGGTATGTTTTCCGAACGAAATATAATTACAAGTGCGAATGTAGTATCATTGAGGAAGATGTTTATCGATAAGGGTTCCAAAACGTTTCCTTGTGGCACACCTGCAACTATTCATATATAAAAGCCATCAAGGCTGGCATAGTAAATAAACATAACCTGTATTATGCTGAGGAGGCCACGGGTGGCGCATTCTTATGTCTGTCTACACTCTACAAGGTTTTGAAGTTCATCTGGCTTCTTGGAGGATCATGATGTTATATTGACGTATTTTCTTGTACCAATCCTTCCAATGGCGCGACTGGCATATTTCCGGCTATAAATTGATGACAGCCATCTATCATTATATGCTGATACTAATTTTGAGTTTCCCTACATTGTCGTTGAGCGTAATGTTGGTAACCCATCGGGCGGGGCCGTCGCTGGTAGCTCATTCAACCGATTTCCTATTTTTCCATCTAGTAATGGATTCCCGCCATGTAGTGCACGTCATTCGACGTTACCGCTAAAACGTAAGCGGAAACTTATGCTGGCGTGATTTCAGTTAAAAGTAGAATGAAGATGGCAGAGCT
The DNA here is from genome assembly GCA_949320105.2 of Crepidodera aurea. NCBI lineage: Eukaryota > Metazoa > Arthropoda > Insecta > Coleoptera > Chrysomelidae > Crepidodera > Crepidodera aurea. Next base: position 16,866,876 of record OX439480.2, read on the forward strand.
TTTTAAAAAATTGTTTTTGACAGTGGCGGGTGTCGAACCGATAAAAATAGAAAAATTGATATAATTAAATTTACTTTAGACTATTGTAGAACGAAACTGTTGTGAGATATGTGGATAGAAAACGAAGAACGAGAAGAAACTGAAAATAGATAAGGTTAAAAGTTTAAAATACATCAGAATCACATCTAGAACTAGAGAGAGTTAATGAATACGCATAGAACATGCAAAAGTAGAGCACAAATAGAATGAACATATACATATGTGGTTTTGGAGCTTTCCCAGCAAACAATTTTGATCGGCCCAACATATACTGGCCGATTACAGTATGCTATACCACAGAACACATAGAACTAGAAGGCTAAAATAGGTGGAAGAAATTAATATTATTCGTAACCACATGTATAGATGGGACAACTTTGATCATGCGCAGATCATCAACAACATTGCCAGTTGTTCATGTACTTGTACGAAAATCTAAGATAATGGCAATTTGATTTACATATATTACATTATAATCCCATAAAAGAGCCCGAACTCATCATTTTACGATTATTTAGGATCATTAAATTCTTTTTTCATATGTATTCAGAAGAAAATATACATGTTTGAGCATATAACAACTGCTGGCATCGTAATAAAGCATTAGGATTTCCCACAACTCATTTGGCAACGCTGTTATTTAACATCAACACCTTTGACTTAGTCTGACGAAATTTTTGATCAGAGCCGGTCTTAGGTGTGTTGTTGTTGAATTGTGTTCTTGCTTCAGTGTTTTATTAATTCCGTATTATCGTATAAGGTATATACTTTTTGTGTTGTTTTCATTCTGTTATCGTGTAGTATTTAAGAGACCTCACTACTTTTTAGTATAGTTAGAGTTATTTAACTCAGTGTTTTCAAATACCTTTACCAAACTTCACATGTGGATTCTCCCCATTTGGGAGTGGGGCAACGGATATTTTCAGTCATATTTTGGGTCTGTTGAAGGAAGGAATTTATTATTATTAAAAATAGTAATTTTTTTCTAAAATTTCCCATAACACAGTACATGCAACCGACACAACACCTTTCAACATCCAACAGACAATTATCAAAAACAAAAAATACAATTCTCTTTTGTTTTTCGTTAAACAATAAAGAATTACTCCAACGAAATGGCATTTTACGAAACTGCCACAATACCAAAAAGAAACAAAACCGTCTGGCTAACTTCTCCGCATCACAAGGGCCTTATATCAGCGTTGGCAACGCCAGAAAAACATAGTAACGACCCAGCTAACAAACACCAAGTGAGAAATTTCCTGTTTTTCATCCAGAATTAAGTGACCGAGCTCAATTTATAACACCGCTTAATGACTCTATCCTGCATCCTACCATCTCTTTTAGTCGAGGAGATTTGCAGTAAAAAGAACTTAAAATATGTTTAAAAAAAAGCTGAAGTTAGGGTCAATTAATCAACCTTAGAAAGTCTGCAAATGGAGAAAAAGTCGAGTGACGAAGCAATTATACCACTTGATTCAGACTGGTGAAGGAATCTGGAAGAGCTGATCAAATACGATAAAAGACTTTTTGGTGTATTCGAAACCCCATACTCTCACGGCGCGAAATACGCCTGACAACCACACCACCGTATTTGCTTGATGGACTGAATAAATAACAATCAGCAAGAATAATCTTGGCACTTCATTTTGCCAAGATGTCTTTCTAATTGTTTAATATTCAGTGACTGAAGGTGCATTCAAGAAACGCAACATGTATCATTGACAATGTGGATGTATCTTGATGTCAGTATAAGATTCATTTACATAAAGAGGAATTTTGCCATGACTTATTTTTACTTTTCGTGGAATTATGTATAATCCTCTTTGGATGCCAGGAGACTAAATACCCACATCCAAATTTACCAATTTTAACCACCCACTAATATATATTAAAACGGTGGATTTGCGGCCCATTTCCAGTGTGCTCTTTGCAGATTTATTGTGGTTCTCTTGATGATAGATGACTTGCGCAGGCTTCGTCCTTTTAAGTATATTTAGGCTCTTCAACGCAGCTTTCTGCCTCTAGGTATCCCGTTCCTTTCCGTGCAAACCTTAGCCTTGCTATTCCTTCCAGATGCTGTGTACCAGATTGTTGCTGTACTGATAGGTGCTCCTCCCTTCCAGTGTTTTCTCTCTCTAGTACTTTGGCTTCGTATCTTCTATTGATTTTGTATTTGCTTACCACGTTGTCGCTGGGCTTTCCTGTAGTTGGAACGACCCTTAGCTCTTCTCCTAACCTATGGTGTTCGGTCCCGTGGAGTTTGGTGATGGTGATGACAGTTGCATGAGTCTCTAGGTGACAGCTCTAGCCTTTGCCTGTAGGTATATATGTAATGGTCTCCTCTTCTTGAATTTTATTTTATATGCGAGAAAATTTGCTCTTTGATTTTTTTTAAATATTGGATATTAACATTAAGTAAACAATCTGCTATTTTGAAACCTATTTCAGCAGATATCTCCTCTACTATTTACAACCATTTTCATTGCGCTCTCTATCTGTCTCTGGGTTGTTTTTCCTTTTTCTTTTTTGGCTAATTCTTTTGTTACCCAATGCTCTCACAGTCCTAATTAAACGAGGAGTTTTTTTCGAATCGTTTTAAGACTTCTTTCGTTCCTTTAGATATAGTAGTCGATTTTGGGATGTTAGTTTTGAGAAAATTGATGGTTTAAGGTATTTCTAAAATCCACAAAGGGAATTCGGGTCGGTATCTCATCCCACTGTAACATAAACCTTTAGTATATTACTAAAATTAAGCAACCAATTTTGATATATATATATATATATATATATCGGAGGCTTGCACCGCATTCGAACCAAAAACAACTACCCTTGGGGCTACTTGCACCCACAGGTATTGAATTACATCGATCCAGGTGCGTGTCGGAAGCTCTACATTAGTTGTTTTGGGAGGAAGCAACTACGTTGCTTAATTTTAGTAGTAAAATACCTCTCACAAGAATGGCCTTGGAATATGAATTTCTTTAGTATATTGTTCATATCTCTTTTCTAAAACTTCCTGGATATATTCGAGCTAGTATTGTATACATAAAAGCCAGTGGAGCTATTCCCCAGTAGTTTTGGTCCTCTCTTCTATCTTCTTTCTTATGTAATAGTAAAATAAGTTCTTTAATCCAGCCTTTTAGCATAAGATGATAATAAATTTATTACGCACAAATTTTGCTGGGTTTTTTTCGTTTATATTCAAGTTAAAGACTTATTTTTTCGTTATATCCATTTCTAAATACCATCTCCTTAGTATGATAATTTTCTGGGACACCCCAATCATTAAAAATCCATCTCCTACATTATTTTACTCGCGATAAAGTTAATAACAAAGCTCAACCTAATACTCGAGTGCCGTTTCCTGAACTTGCTCTCTTAAAATAACAATTTGTTGAGAAAACAATTTCATTAGAAGCAATCTCGTGTTCTCCAAGGCTAAGAACTAGGAATTGTCGTTGATTAGCTCCCTTTGGTGTCTCTTATTCGTTTTCTTATCGCAAAATATCTGATAAATAATTAAGAATTTTCCTTTATTTCCGAGTCCGGATAATGGAGAATATCTAGGATAGCAAACAGTGCCGAACCAACAAACAAAACTGGAAGTGAACAAACAGGAAGTCGTCCTCGTTAAGCTCATCTTTCGGATCATTGGCGGGGGTTATTTTTAACGAAACTAAATACAATCAACAAAAATGGTTGATTGATAGCAAATAATGACAAATACAAAATGTCTGAGCCCCGCTGCCAACCGTCAAATGTCAACTGTCAACTGTACACTTCCAACTGTCAACGTCCAACTGTCAACTTCAACTGTCAGCTTCCAAATGTTAAGTGTCAACAGAATATATGTATATTACGATAACTTGATTTGAAAAAAATAACAAAGTTATATTCGATGGTTTTAAAGCATTTATCTAGTTTTTATACTTCGTCCCAATCTTTTAGGTAAATTATTAATATGCTAATTTAATGGTTATATTATATTTTTCTCTTTTACGGGATTTTTTTTTTACTTTCCTTTTAGATATCTTAAATTGCCTTCATGTTGTTGATATGTAACTTGATTTAACCCTTGTGGGGAAGGAAAGTGTAGGAAATCTAATATTGTTTTTATTCATTTTAGTCTTTCTTTTGAAAATCTACCAAATATTTTTACAATTAGGTTAAGTTGAAAGCCTGGGACAGGCTTTAACAGACAGGGGGCATGTCACAAATCCCATATATATAATTAAAATATTAATTTCGGAAAAACTAGGCGTGACAATATCTGATGAGACAATTTACCCAGAAAAGTCCTTAATTGTTACAAATATCGTCCTTGAGGTAATATAGCCCCTTATTTTTATATGGCAATGGGATAATAAATAGCAGGTAACATTTTCCTGTGAGACAACACGTTATTGCCGATTGTCTTTCAAGTATACAACAACAAAATGAAATATTTCTAAATTTGCTTCCAAATCAAAATTAAATACATTTAAACTTTGTAGCTTCGAGGGCTGAAATTCCCCTAACCTACTCTCTGATCTACTTCATTGTCCGAGTTCGGCAAAATAAGACTTTTAAATCTAATTAAGCTGGCATGGCCAACAAGGCGGAAGAAGCTCGATTCGGTCGTTCGCCACCAGAGTGCTCATTAGCTATAGTTCACATGACCGCGGTTAGCCATAAGCCATGAGTGCTATTTAAAAAATATGTGGGGCTTTAATGCTAGAGCTTTTTTTCTTAGGGATTGTTGTTCGTCTATTGTAATTCTTGATTGTGCACAACGTATTTATGAGCTAAAATAGTTCATATTAACTTGATAAGAACGTTCTTCATAAGCTAGGCCTTGGAATATAATGAATCAAACTCCAAATACTTTGGACAACCTTAGAAATCAAAAATTCCCTATGTGTATTGGTGGCTGCAACGTTATACAGCGATTCTGGTCAAAGTGTCAGTCTCTTATTTGTAATCCTTTTAAGGAAATGGGAGATACTAAACAGGACTTAAAGCAAGTGAAATTTTAAGGAAAATGGGATGTAAAATAGGCTGAGGCAGAATAGGATGGAATAGAGAGAATAGAAAAGGTATTACAGATAACGGAACACTCAAGGAAGAACTGGGTTGCTCTGGTGACACTCGATATAAAAAATGCATTTAATACGGCATCCTGGGACATAATAATGGAGGCTTTGGAGAGCAAGGGGATTTCTTCCTACTTGGTAGGCATAGTAGCCTCAGCCTCAGAGAGGAAAATACAAGTAGTAAAAGATGTAGAAATGGAGGTAAATGCGGGGGTGCCGCAGGGCTCGGTGCTCGGGCCCCTCCTCTGGAACCTATTATATGATGGGGTGCTGGATATACAATCGGATGGGCTATCAACAGTAGCATTCGCCGACGATCTAGCTGCTATCGTGGAGGCCGATGACAAAGAAGAGCTAGAACACAGGATACGAGAAGCAATGTACCGAATAGAGGAATGGCTGGAGGAAAGGAAGCTAAAGTTAGCTCCACAAAAAACGGAGATCGTAGTGCTAAAAGGAAGAAGGAAAAGAGAAATTACCATCAGAATGACGAACGCTGAAATTGCCGGGAAAAAAAGTCTCAAATATCTTGGAGTAGTCATTGATTCCAGAGGAACTTTCGGACCACAAGTGACGTACGTGACAAGTAGAGCAGAACAGAAATTGTCTTCCCTCACAAGACTAATGCCAAATATTGGAGGGCCGAGAAATCTAAAAAGATTAGCTCTATACGGGGTGATACAGTGAATACTCCTCTACGGAGCGCCAATATGGGCCAAGGCTATGCAAATAAAAACACATAGAAATAAGAGGAGTACAAAGAAGAGCACTAATACGAGTTATTAGTGCTTACAGGACTATATCTACAGTAGCTACCCAGGTGATAGCTGGGGTCCCACCTATACACCTGCTGGTTGATGAGAGGGCGAGATTACATGGTAGAGAAGAGGTGGACGAAGCAGCCAAAAGGGAGGAAAGAACAATAACTCTGGAATTGTGGCAGGACGAGTGGATAAACGGAACAGGGACAGGGACGAGGACCAGAGAGCTCATTAGAGATGTTAGAAGCTGGACTAAGTGAACTATTTTTTCACCCAATACCTGTCTGGACATGGGTGTTTCGGTATATACACCAAGAGAATAGGGAAGACGGAAACCGACGAATGTGTGTACTGTGGGGAAACAGACACACCGGAGCACACCATTTTTAACTGCCAGAGGTGGGTGGCAAGAAGAACCGAGGTAGAGACGGAGATAGGAGAGGGAATAGAAGCCGTAACCTTAATAGAAAAGATGGTCACGGACAGAAGGAAGTGGAAGGCGATCCATAAATACATAAAAGATGTCATGACATGACATGACAAGGAAAGAGAAGAACGAGGAAGGCAAGAAAGAGCTAATTGAGTTTCCAGGCCTTAATGCTGAAGTAGGCCGTGCAGGCGATTCCGGCCATAAGGCTAGTGGAAGAGGAGAGTAGGGGTTTTTAGTGGGTATCTGAATTCACGAGTCCCACACTACCCCCACAAGATCTGGGGGTGTGCGTAAATGCATTTTCCCCTTCAAAAAAAAAAAAAAAGGTTAAAGATAGAAGGATACGAAGAAAAAAAGACATAAAGGAAAAGATTTCAACTTTTTTTTTTATTAATTTTATATACAATGACAAAAAGAATAAACTGTATTATCCCAATGTGACGTAATATAATGAAAAATAAATCCAATAGTGCCAAGCGTGGTTGGCTGAATGACTTACATGTCTACGCCACAATAAAAGAAGATATAAAATTTACAGCGTTCATGACGGTGTGACGCAATTTGATTTTTACTTGAACACACATAAAATTGAAAATTTAAAAAAGCAGCGGGGGAACTAACAATATCCTAACAAAATAAATATCTTAGCGATATTCAGTACACACACCCCTCGGGCGTATTTGCGAAAACGCTTAACTTTCATGTATATACATATTTTTTGGAACTTTATAAAAGAGAAAAAAGAAAAACACATTATGCTTCATAATCAACTGTTAATAAAATTTCCTAATTGAAATTAAAACTTCGCTGGCGGCGTTATATCTTTGCTCATACTTTTTACAAATTGTAAAAGTAGCTGCACTCGCTTTTAATATAATTTTTCCTTGAGTTTTTCAGCGCAAAAAACCTTAAGAGGATTTGGTAATGTCTTTTAATTTTAAATGTGGAACTGGAAGATATTGTTCGATTCCTCGAGTAGCTTGCTTTGATGAAACTATCTTTTATCTATTAATGTCAAATAAGAAACCAAAAAACAAACCGGAATTTAAATTTAAAATTGATTTGATTGGTTAAAAAGTGTTGAGTAATGAAAATTCAACATAAGGCAACTAAACTTAACCAATCAAGATCAAGGAGTGGATGAAAAATTGAAAAATTTGAGCACTTGCTGCAATAATATTTGTTTTCCCCCCATATCCCCCCCCTACTTGTCCCACCACCACCACCGTCCGGCACAAAAAAGTACTCGATATTACCCTTTTATTCTCAAAAAATTGACGCCCCATCTCCACTGCCTCTCGAGAAATAATTAATTAACCAAGATCAAGTACACATTTACATTTAACCTGCGGCACGAGCTTTAATTTAAACGTCAATGTCAAAATAAATGAATGTCAATAAAAATCGCCTTCTTCGAATAATGCTTCTAATTTTTTCGTCGCAGAATTTTTTTGGCTGTCCAGAGGGAGGCTTGTCTATCATTGAAACGTCAAAACCAGTTGAGTGGATACAAAACTTAAAATGAGATATATAAAAACATTAACATATCCTAACGTGAGATGTCATTTTTCATTTGCCAAGTATTTAACCAAAAGAAAATTAATTAAGCGTTTTTCCTAAACCTCGATAAGGAAATTTTCAGACAGCTCATGATTGATAATCACCTATTAACCGGGGGTTGATATATTGAAGTAAAATTAATAATAATTTCTGCTACCGAAAATAGTATATCATCTAACAGGCTAAGAAATCCCTTATTACAGTTAAATGATAATAAAAAAATATATATAAAAAAAATGTTATTGTCTTATAGAATTAATGAAATTAAATGTACAATTTATTACTGTTCTTCTGGTTGTGACATTTTTCAATAAGCGAATTTTTTCACATTTATGTTTTCTTTTGTTTCTGTAGTTATTTCTTTTGGGGAGGTAATCATGATGTCCCTTTCTTCTAGATCAGGATTTTCCTCTTCTACTCCTTCATTAGGCGTGAATGTATTTTCTAGATGGTCTGCGAATTTGCTAGCTTTTTGTATATTGTTGGATATAAAAGTCATGCATCAAGAATATTTTTTGTGAAATGTAAAAAAATGAAAAATGAAAATGAAAAGAAAGACCAGAAAATTTCTAACCATTTATTCATTTTATTATTTTGGCATGTCAGTACCTTAAATACATAAACAAAAATCATGCGCAGTAGCGTTACCAAAAGGGCCGCTATTATTGGGCCGATTTGAACGGAGAAAACAGCATAGTACTGTATGGGGTATACAGATTAATTAAGTAAACAAAAATCATGCGCAGTAGCGTTACCTAAAGGGCGTTAGCGGCTAACTTGGGTATTATTGGGTCTATTTGAACGGGGAAAACGGTATAGTAATGTACGAGACGCATAGATTAAATATGTATACAAAAATCATGCGCAGTGACGATACCAAAACGGCCTTAGCCTATATCTCGGCTATTATTGGTCCGATTTGAACTGTTGTTTTCCTCTAATTTCATCATTTCTGATATGATCTAACTTTGAATAAATCTACAGCAATATTTTACTCAAAAACTGAACATTTTCTTTATATATAAAAATAAATTTGATAAAATTCATATTTTAATACACTTGTACTCTCTGAAAACTTCCGTAAAACTTTTTAATCTATTTTTAGAGTGTATGAGTATAATAAGCCATTTTTCAAGTACGTGCTGTATGCAAATAGCCTCGTTACATTTACCTCACGCTACGTCATGTCATTACGATTTTTATCGAAAAACTCCCAAAGGAAATTTTACACTTTACGTAATTATTTTAAGTAGCGGTAAAGAAGTTGTTTGCTGAAAATATCCAGTGAATAATGGTATAACTATAATTAAAATGTTTACAGGTAAATGACTCCTATTACGAGCGAACAAAGAGTAGCAAATTAACCTGCAAAAAAACCGAGGAAATAAAATATATCAAACGAAATACTGACAAAATAGGTAATTTACATTCAGAACATTTTTTTTTATGTCTCTCGTTGATTGCGGAATTCGATAAAGCGCGGAAATTCACAAAAGGGAGTTGAGCTTTAGGAAGACCGATCTATTTTTCCGAATCCGTCATAAAAATTTAACCGATTGTCAAAAATAAAACAATAAAAATATTTATTTCATGATTTTACGACTTTATGTAGGTATAAAGTGTATTTTACGTTTGTAGAATTATTAAATATCTATCTGACAAAGAAGAGGGAATAGATCCATTGTTTAAATTTTCAATCGACAAAGTTGGTTTACAAATTTTCAATTTGATAAGATTTTAGCCTGTTTTCTTACCAATCTCTTAAACCTAGCCTTGAGATCTTTGCTAGGGTCAGAGACTGTATTTAATTTGAAAGCTGAAAGCTTGAAATATCTGTTGCATGAATTTGTATTTAAATATTTGGTTACTTAACTGTTAACCATAAATCATTTTTAAATGAAATAAATTTACGTTACATTGAACGGAGATGTGGCTCGATTGAGATTGAACAACACACTAATTATTGGGCATTTAATATCCCGATTACGACCCCTTGGACCCAGTATGGTACCAACGGGAGATGTTTCGCCATAGAAATCATCTAGAATTTGTCAGAGAAATATTGACGAGGTTTCGCAGTGATGTGAAGCGTTTAAAATTCAAGCACATACTGATTAAAAATATTCGCTAATCTGCGCCTTTTAGCTTTGTTGATATACATGTAGGAGTTCGGATCCGGAAGAGTGAGGGGCCATTAAATAATACCAATAATAGCTGAGATATTCTGGCAACGTCCCTGCGTAATCGGTCGGACGGAGAACTGAACGTATAGTATGTCAGATTGGCCGAGAGGTCTAAGGCGCCTGATTTAAGCTCGGGTTCACGTGAGTGAGCGTGGATTCGAATCCCACATCTGGCAGTTTTAGTGATGCTGGTTCAAATCGGTTCCAAGCGCGTCCTCTTTTGGCAAAGTCTCTGCGCATGATTTTTCTTTACGTATCTAATCTTTGCCACATCTATATTACAATGCCGGTTTAATCATTCAAATCGCGCCACTAACGACGAAGTTAGGCGTTACGGGCCATCTGGCAACGTTTCTGCGCATGATTTTTCTTTACCTATGTAATCCACAACCCCTCTATTCCACAATGCCGTTTGCTCCATTCAGATCGCTCTTTTTGTACAAAAGAATATATCTTTTAGACAATCGCTCAAATAATTAAACCATAAATTAACGTGTATTTCAGGAGTTTGCCTCTAGTCAAAGTTTGTATCATTCATCGTAAAACACTCTGATTTTGAGGTTATTCGAAACAATCCTGAAAAAACCGCGTTTCCCCTTTTTTTATTGAACACGGCTATAAAAATAATGGAATCCTTTATTGAATTGTATTCTCAACATTTCAATTTAGACCAATTTTCCTATTTGGAAATGTCAGAGTAATAGAAAATTTCCGAATCATCTGCTTATAATTTCCTGTTGACATTGTGTATAATAACACTCTGGATATATTGATCGCTCTATTCAGCTTATCAATTGTATAATATCTGGTCACTTAATATTCAAATCTACATTTTTAAGCAGCCCAATGAGTATATAATTTAAGTATATTTATAACATGACAAATTATTAATTAATTCGCAAAAATCACGGAGTGGGCGACATCTACTTGAACTACTGAAAGGGAGATAAATAAAAAGTTGATTGGCGATTGGCTTGAAAGTAGGCGAGAAAATTAAAAAAGCTGTCAATGTTAATTTTCAATTGGCTGCAGTTGTTGTTGACGTTTATCAACTGCTTGTCACAGAGGTTAGTTAAATGCATTAAAAGTTGCCTAGTTTCTGGGGATTTCACCCTTTTAGAGCAACATCTACTGACGCTTGATCTTCGCAAATAGTCACGACGGACAGGCCCCGTTTCCGGGACGGGCAACAGCAGCGTGTAGGGCACAGGTCCCGTCAACAGAAGATCGCTCAGCTCACTCTATTTATAACTATATAAGAAAAACTCTATGTCCAATTGATTTTATTATTTATTGATCTGCAGTGAAGGAAAATTATAGGTCTTGGGTAAAAACCATCATTTTTTCTACCAATCTCTACATTCCTTTCTATTTTTTACATGAATCATTTATCCGGAAGTTTGTTCAGAATTAATTTCAGGATTACCCTCAGTACCAATTGTCCTTGTAATCTGGTAAAAGCTCTTTCTGGTTTTTCAACACTTCTGGTGGATAAAGTAGCCAAACATTATATCAAAAATGCTGCTAGGAAAGTTCTAGGAGAACCAGGTTATGCTTCAAATGTTCGTATATCATATGAAGCAGAATTAAGCTGTCCTTTCCACTTATTAGTTTTATGTTTAAAACTTAATTATGTGCAGTGTGTAAAGTAAACTTTGTTTTACATACTGCTGCAAAAAGACCTATTTTATGCACTACGCAGCTATTTGAGATATTGCTGGTAGTTCTGAAGTTTTAATATAAGAAATAACCTCAAGATACGACAATGAGGTATCAAAATCGTAGCTGGGTTGTGGTTCAGGTAATTAATGAAATAGTGTGGAATCTACCATGTGGAAATCATTGAAAAATTTACCGCGTTCTTGTTCATACGTTGTTACGTATTTGGAATTCGCTCTTCTACCTAATATTTAATGAAAATTAATTATGAAATAATACAATTGGATCTGAATTTAATTATATATATTGTTGGGTAATTTTGGTAAGTGAAGTTTTCATTACTTTTTGAATTTGGAATGTGAAGTAGAAGGGTCGAAAGTAGACCACTTACAAAAGTACTGCTAGACTCCTTGGAGAGTGAAATTTTGAATGTCAGAGAGAGAGAAAAACTTTAATTTTTTTTATTGTTGCCCCTGTTTACCTATTAAGGCACGCCTCAGCTATACTCCGTTTGAAAATGCATGATAGCACAGTTTTTATGGCAAAGGTCTTTATACCGGATTGTTCAATGCAGAAAAAAAGTAATTTCTCTTTTTTTTTTCTTTCTTTTTTCTTCACTGGATTAAAACCACTATTTGTTAAAAAAGTTTTTAATTGACGTTTCGGCTGTCTCTATCGAAAGCCGTTATCAAAATGACATAACAAAGTAAATAAAGGACCCCGCAGTTTTTGATAGGAAAATGGCTTTCGGTGGATTTCTCTCAAACTTCGGAAATTTATTCTTCATCCCATCCCGATCAAAAGTGTTCACTGGCCCAACTCAACAAAAAAGTGATTGAAAAATGAAAAATGTAATGTCAATAAAAAATAAATTCTTAAGTAATAGTTTAGAAATCAAAATAAAATCTTCTAAAAGACGCTAAATGTGTGCGTGTGTGTGTATGTGGTTGTGTATGACATATATCCATTATATAAACCATAAACGTAAAGAGGTGAACGCCTAACTTGCCGATAAATGCGCATATATCGAGTTCCCCCTAATCATTTTAAACTCGCGCTAGCTCGAAATCTGTACATAGGATTGAGTTGGGCCCGTGAACACTTTTGATCGGGATGGGATGAAGAAACATTTTATTTTAGAAATTATCCGCCACTCATTTATGATGTTATATCTTCTGGGTCATAAAAATTTTGCAATCAATCATTTTCAAACAGAGTATGGTATCCTCGTATCCTTGGTAGTCCTAGGCTTTAGGAACAGCAGCGTTAATCATAACCAAAGTTTAAATGAATTATTTCTCTTATTTATTTATCCATTGATTACACATTGATATTAGAAACCAAATCTACAGATAACAAATCAACATATTTGCTAGAAATATATTTGAACTAACTTTCAAGTTTCGGTAATTTTTAATTTTTAATATATCGCCAACCGATCTCGATACTTTTCACGTTTTGCAGAAATCCGTGCGAGAGAGTAATAAATCATAAAAAAATCTTTCGTCTCGCTTCCCCTTGCAGGGTAAATATGGCGCTGTGAAATTTTATTGCATCCTATAAAGAAAGTTTCCTCTCTCGGTAATTTATCACACTGTACAAAACCAATATCTTGGCCATCGAATTTAGACTCATATTTTAAATCTTGCGTAGTTATGACAACCTCAGTTGAGGGAAAAAATTGGGGGAGAGATGAGGAAAATTTATTAAAGTGAAGTTTTTATTTTCAGGTGGAACGAATAGTCTTCAAGCACCACGTCACCAAAGTGCTTCCATTACCACCAACTCTTCTACGAATCCAACTATAACTAACTCAGAGTGTTCAAACTACATTCGAAAACAAATAATGCAAGCCGAAATCTTCCACGGTACTCCCCTAAACAACGAATACGAGCTGATACCCTTCAACCACTTCACTTACAGTCGAGTGTATCCGATAGATTTAGGACTAGGGAAAAGAGTTGTAGAAAAACCTATAGGCTATAAGCGAAAAGATCTCTTAGAAGCTTTGATGAAAGGTTTAGACGTTTTGAATAAGAACGTTACAGAAAAAATGTCTAGGTATACATTAGACGACTTTCTAGAAGGCTTATACAGGGTCGAACCTACTACAGGTACTCAATACGAGCTGTATTTTAGGACTAAAACATCGGGTTTTATGAAAGTGATAGTGATGCGACCGTACGCCCCTTTGCAACAAATCAAGACTGTAGGACTTACCAGTCCTAAAGATAAAGAATTGATACACATAATACTTCCTCTAAGCGGGAGAACCGCTACTTTCCAAAGCTTCATGGATAAATTCGTAAAGATTGGACTTAAAAACGATAGAAGAGTGCATTTAACAGTTGTATATTTCGGAGAAGAAGGTCTTTCAGAGGCTAGATCGATCATGTCAAGGGTACTTATGACCAAAAACAGCGGAGGTAATTCGAACAATCTACGTCTATTGGCGCTCAACGAAACCTTCTCAAGGGGTAAAGGACTTCGCGTGGGAGCAGAACGTACTTGGGACTTGGATACATCCAAAGACCCCTCCAAGGATGTTCTTTTGTTTATGTGCGATGTGGACGTTGTATTTAGTGCTAGATTTTTGGACCGATGTCGGTGGAACACTGAAGCAGGAAAAAAAGTGTATTATCCTGTAGTGTTTAGTTTATATAATCCCCATGTGGTGTATACGTTGCAAGGACGGGATGTGCCGCCTGAAAACGACCAGCTGGTTATATCGAGGGACACCGGATTTTGGAGAGATTTTGGATACGGAATGACTTGCCAATACAGGTAATTATTTATGTATTTATAAATAAATCACACTTGTTCCCAAGAACAAAGACATTAAATGTCCTACACTGCACCAGCGTCTGGACTTCAACAACTACTCCTTGGGCTATATGCCCCCCCCCCAGGTATTGAATTACGAAAGTCCAGACGTGGTTTGGCGCCCGACCAAGTCGGGGCTTTAAACCAAAAACTTTGATTTTATTATTAAAGGTGCTTGCCATTCTTAGACCGGTTTCGGAATTATTGTTCCTCATCAGTAAGAAACAGGCTAGCTCGACATCCTATCCCTAAATTTTCTGACATCCTTTAGGGACAGATGACAGATGACAGGTGCGTTAGCAATCCTGTTGACAGGTGTCAAAGAGGGGCGAGAACTAAAAGTGTATGGGGCGCCATTGTTTTTGAAAAGTCTTGCAATACGTGAATTAATTGTGGAAAAAATGTAAAGATATGTAGTTGGAAACACCGCGAAAATATTTTATAACAAATCGATAAAAAAATCACCGTAGTCGTTCTCTTTAATAACTGCACGTATACGTTCGGGATAAATGGTTAGTAAAACAACAACCAAAAAACATGAATGTAAATGAAATTTTAACCGCAATACACAAACGTATAACGTATATTGAAACGCCTGTTTTATTTCTATGTTTGCACACAGCGAATACATAAAATCGAAAATTCCCAAACTTTAATGTTCTTGCGACCCATGGCAACAGCATTGCAAATATTTTATAACAATTTCGTGTATCGTCAAAAACATATGAATAGAAAAATAAAACGAATATACGTATGTTACGCTTTTTTTGTCATAAAATACAGTCCTAGGGAAGGGGATGTGCTCAGTGGCGTTTCTGAAGGTATAGAATATATAAATTTATAAGAACTCAATGTCCAAATCGAAAACAACTACTCCTGGGACAAAAGCCCCCGCGAGTTGAAAGGTTGTTAACCAAACCAACACTTTGATTTTTTAACTCGAGGATCCCGTCATTCTCAGACCGGTTTCGGCATTTTTGTGCCTCATCAGTGAGAAGTAAACAAGCTCCAAGCATCTCTAAGCAATGACTGAAGAATTCATTGGATCGACTAGTTACTTATAGCCACTGGATGTGACGAAGCCCGTCTTCACTCAAATAACAAAATCAAAGTAGGCAATCCATCAAGCAGGTTAGGAAAATATCAGCCAGAGTGGCAGTTTTTGAAAACAGATTTTCCATATCTTATAAATTTTTATTCGTCATAAAAAAAAGTATTTTCAAGTCAAGACGACACGTCGGAAGTGCATGCTTCTGATTGGACACCGGTTAAGGTTAAAGGTTAATCAAAAATCGACATGCCACTTGAATTTATAAGTTGGTAATTTTTTTGTATTCTAACGTTCCTTTTAGTAGTATTCTCTCGAGGAGGATCATTTCCAAAGACTTGTAGTAGAGTGGGACTATTTACAGATACGTGTTTGGTAAAAAGGCCATCTTCAGGTCTGGAATAGAGATATATAATTACTAATCGCTATTGAGATATATTGAATTATTAATATTAACACTTGTTTTTATTTGTTTCAGGTCTGATTTTTTAAAAGTGCGCGGTTTCGATGAAGATATTGTTGGATGGGGAGGCGAAGACGTGATGCTTTATAGAAAGTATGTAAGGAGTAGTATGAAGGTGATACGAGCTACTGATCCGGGAATCTTCCATATTTGGCATCCCAAGGTACGTTTCATTAATTTACTAAATTTATTTTGCATCTTTAAATACTTTCCTTATATAAATTATGAAAGAAGAAACATCAGAAGTATATCAAAAAGTAGTGAGAACGCCAACGATAATCGGCAGGGAATCTCGGACTTTAATAAAGAGAAATCTCTAAAATACGAGTTGAAAAATGAAGATTGACGTCCAATATTAACCCTAGAATGGAAGCGCATTCTCCGCGCCTTATAAATGTGCTAAAAATTAATAATAAAATAGTATAAAACAACATATTTTTTTATTATAGTGGACTGAAAAAGCCACAAAATTGTTTAAACATTTTTGTTTAAGTTATAACTAAATGGGACCTTCACAGATCAATAGAATAGGTCCGTGGTCATCCGAAATGGCCAATTACGACATTTCTTTGTAGGTCAGCCAATTTTTGTACGGAAAAATATCATTAATCTGCCAAAATTCAGTTTTCATACTTTTTCACATATACATCGCGATATCTCCGAATCTAATGGAGATAATTACGAACTTTTTTTTTTAATCGATAGGGGAGAGATGGACGTGAATTGCTAATAAACTCCGAAAACTTTGGGACTGATTTTGCTCTATTTAGGCTCTCCATTACCACTTAGGCAATTTCAACCCCTTACTCACGCTAGTTGGGCATTGGCGTCAATCGTGTTGGCTGTCAATGTCGGCTATGCTGAAAGTTTAGGAGTTCGTCCGTAAACCCGTATTAAATTCCGACAACTTTAGGATTGATCTAGCTCTATTTAGGCTAACCATTACCACTTAGGCAATTTCAATCCCTTACTCACGCTAGTTTGGCATTGGCATCAATCGAGTGATGGTATTGACTGTCAATGTCGGCTAAGCTGAAAGTAGAAAAGTATGATAAATTCACCCGTTAGACTGTATTTTAAATATAATAACTCTCCCGAATTTATTTATTTTCTGAACATAAGTAATTGTGAATTAATTTATTTATTGTAGTTTGATTAATTTCTAAAGTTAATGAAGTTAACTAACTCTCCCGTTAATTTTTGATAAACTCCGTCGTTTCATCTTATAAATTAATAAGGTTAAATAACTCTTCCGTTTTAATTTAAATATTTAACGAAACTTAATAAATTCTTCCGTTTAATTTCATAATTTGGTAAATTTAATTATAGTCTGATTGAGTCATTCAGACAGTAACCGCCGTCAGTCACTAGCGCTAAATCGAACGTTTATTTTAACATAGTATTTTTTTTGTTCAGGGTTTTAAGGGTTGGGCTTTGAAATAAAACGAATTTTATTTTGTAAAAATAGTTAAAAACTAAAGAAAGAAACCGTGACAGATCTGAATTAGGAAGGACATCCCTAATATATCTCCTCTTAACCAGCTAGATCATTGCCGGATTACATGCCTCGGTGGTCTAGCGGTTAGGGCATCAGCACAGAATGCTGGAGACGTGGGTTCGATTACCGGAAGCGACTTTTTTCTGTCCACTATTAGATAATAAAACTTTTGTAAACTTTAGAATTAAAGTCTGCTCTGCTAGGTTCTTCTGTAGCTAGCAGAACATGCTTTTTTCTTAAGAAAAAAAGGAGCAATAAATTTTTAATTAGGGCATTAAATTAGCACTTAATTAGGACTTACTTATGAATGTACTTTTGTATTATTCTGCTGACCTCGCTCTGCCAGCTTCATGGACGTAAGAATAGAGATGATTGAATGTGATAAGGAGTCAAAATGACTCAATGCTTCCATTCTAGGGTTAAGATGGGATGGACGATCTCTCAAGTAACAGGAAAACGTCGGATTCAATAAATTAATAAATATAAAGCATCATATCGAATGAGCGGATTTTATCTTAGATCGATTTTGTTTTCTTGTTGAATATTGCGAGGAGAATTTCTTCCAAATATTGAATTCCAGTCTTGAAACGTTTTTAGAAATGATTTATCCTTCCTTTTATTTTTCTGAAAGATTATCTTTGAGATTATCAACATTTCTCTCGTTTTCCAACCATAAATATTTGATAATCGACATTCCACGTCCGTCTTGATCCATCCCGTTTACCCCGCCATCCTTTCCGTATCCGAATTCTGACACTTTAATATCGCTGCGAGTTATGATATATACAATTTAATATCTCCAGTACCGAACCCTATCTCAAGTCGTCCCTAAAACAATCTATACCACCCAATTCGGATCGTGGATGCTTTTTTTTCTAACAAATTGTCTAAAAAAGGATCAAATAAATCTAAGCGAAAATAGGCCAGTAATAATGGTTATAAATCACATTGTATGTCTTCTGGATTTACCAAAAGATGAGGACGTTCAAGCTTCTACTGTATATAAAGCATTTGCGAGCAATCGTCAAGAATGTTATCTGCAAGAGGCAGTAAGCAATCTGGAGGAAGCGTAGAAAAAACAGGCTGTGCTGTTCAAGAAGAGAAGACACGCACCAGACAGATAATTACAAATGTACGGACAAGACATAGAAGGGAGCTCAACAGCGAAATATCTAGAAACTAGACGAAGGTCTAACCTTTAACGCACCATTGGGGAATTACGCATCAGTATTTCACGCAGAAATACATGCTATAGAGCTTTGTTTGAGGGAGAATATTGACAGGGGGTATAGAGGGAAAACAATCCTCATTTACTCTGACAGTCAAGCTGCCCTACAGGCCCTATCATGTAACAAAATCAGATCATTGGTCTGGAACTGCCTACAAACCCTGCTCGTTCTAACCAACCAAAATAAGGTAACACTTAGATGGGTCCCAGGGCATAAAGGGATAAAAGGCAACGAGGAAGTAGACGCCCTGGCAAGAAAAGCCTTAGCGACCGTTTTTACTGGTCCTGAACCGGCGTTTGGCATTCCTAAATCCTCGGTACGACTCTCGCTGACTAGATGAATGTTAAAAAAATACCTGTCACGCTGGGATCTCGTGCCGGGCCAACAAAACAGTAAACGAATGGATAAAGCGCCATCAAAAGTACTGACAGGTGATATTCTGAATCTAAGCAGAAATCAAATAAGGGACCAATAACCGGACATTGTCACCTTAGGGAACACCTACATAAGATGGGTATCTTTCAAGATGAACCCATATGCAATGAAGAGGATGAAACAGCCTCTCATATCATACTAGAGTGCCAAGCACTCACGCACTGGAGGTATGACCTACTGGGGACGGTAAACCCACAGGAGGACTTTCCAAAAGAAAATCTGGTGAAAAGGCTACTCAGCTTGATAAAGGTAACAAACCTCTTCACCTGAACATAACGATGTAACTGACAAGTCTTAAGGCTCCAGTATTGAGGCATTTATAAACCTCAGTCAGGTACATCGTCTTAATCAATCAATCAACCTTCAATGAACATGCACATTCTGCGATAAACAAAGCCAAAATGGCAAGAGCATTACAAGGACGGCATAGTAAATTAGAGGTTAGAACAAAAATTATTCTACCAGTACTCAGCTACGCGTCGGTTGCGTGGGGACAAGTCTGTGAAACCACTAGGAAGAAGATTCAAGCCCAACATAATATCTGCTTGAAGCAGGCGGTCAATGCCCCCTGGTACGTTGCCAACAGATGGTTATTCAGAGATCTAGAATCCAAGAGGGTCCTGTACATCATGAACGACCGAGCAAAGCAGATATTCGAAAAATTGAGGAACCCCCAATTAACAGCTGAGAGAACTGACAGACTACTTAGCAGATGGCCACGGAAAGCATGAGAGATCGAGAAGGCAACTCGATTGATTGCCAAAGTCATCATAATCTGAGGATTTGAGGAAAGCACATTCAAATGACGAGGGAGTCTCGAAGATATGAATTGACGTACAACTCCGGACTACCCTAGCCAACGGCGGCTGTTGCTGGAGCAACAGCAAAGAAGAGGAGGAGCGGCGGTAAAAAAAACCGCGGCCTCGGCCATCAAAAAAAGGGGGAGAAAGGGATAAGGGGGAAAAGGGGGAAGGGAAAGGATAAGGGGAAGAAAGACGAACACACAAGGGACACGGGGGGATAAGGGGGAGGGGAAAACACTAATAACCGCCTAGACAGGACCAGACTAACTGACAAAGGCACACCAAGACCAGACACAGAGATTTAGGGAGAAAAGCGCATCTCGCTACCCCTAAAACATTGATAGATAGCAAATATCCCTAAAACTGCCTTCAGTGGAATAAATGTAAGAAGACCCGGAACTGAAAGATCCCGGGGGTTATGTGGAGTGTTTGGACGGCCTTCTCTCAAGAGGAAAAATCACGATTTTTCCCCATGAGGGACGACCGCGCTCAAGCCGGGCTTCTTAATGGTGTGCTGCTCGTCAAATATTACAATAGCATAAGTAGACAAACAATTTACCACAAGCAAGGCTCCGATCGGTCGGTTTAGATCGCGAAATCTAAACCAGTAAAAAAACGATAGTTTTGAATAAACCGCTAACTCAAAGCAGCACGTGGTTTCCGTCCCGTTCAAACTCGGGAAAAGAGAACGTCCTCGGTTTTTTGGCGCCATGGCAGTAGCTCCTACGCACTCGCACAGTATATACTTCCAACAGGATTGGCCTATTTTAAAGAAAAACATAAATCCAAGGGCAGTAGAGGCCAGCGTTAGGCCGATTTTTCACTAAGCTACGTTCTCTGAATTCGTTTTCGGTCCTTAATTTTACCACATTAATTTCGAACAGAAGCGGCCGATTGGGAAAAAAACGGATAGAAGTGATGTAATAGGGGCAAAACGAATTACAAGTAAATTTTTCAATACCAAATTAATATCACCGCTGGAAAGTTTGTTGTAAAGCTTATTGTCAAAGGTAATACCACAAGAGTATTTACTTTCATTGGAAATTTAAAGAGATCTGAAGATGATGAAGTGGACTGTAATAATATTCGTTTTCCAGACAATAATTGGTAACAATAAATAACTATACAATGATTTATGTTACTATTAGACACTCAGAATGTGTTTTGTGTGAAAAGAAATATTTTTACGTTACATTAACGGAGATGTAGTCAGTTGAACAATCAAAGCCACACTATTTTATTTGCCGTACTAAGAGACGATTATGAAAATATGAATTTTATTTACGGAGTAGCGCTCATGATGGGAGCTTGATGCGTACTGAATAAAATATTCTGCTAATTCGCGCAGCTAAGAGTTTAGTCTTTGTCTTTTTGTTAAGTCCCGCCCCTTGCTTACGCTCAAGTCGTCGAAAGTTGAAATTCGTTTATTTCAGTGACGTTGTTGCCAATATCGCACGTGTTTGCTTCTCAGGTTGTTCCCATTTATCTTTTATGAATGCAATGAATATTGTTTAATTTCAAAATCTGAGCTCAAGCTGGTATTTGTTACATACGTCGTTAACCGGGCAACGTGGTATTATCGATTTTTTATCCAGTTATATTTTCTCTTCCTTCCTCATAGGCTAAACATCCGATAGCAAACTACGATTTTTTAAGTTTCATATGACATTTTTTACATATGAATGGAATGAATTGTCACAATACACTTTTATTCAATACTACGTGTTTTTTGCAGGTATGTTCCGGTAGCCCCGGCGGTCAAAAACTCTCAGCAGACCAATACAGGGCGTGCATCAGATCCAGAGCCCTCAACGAAGCTTCCCATGCCCAGCTAGGCTTCTTGGCGTTCAGAGACGACATCGCGGCCAATAGTAGTCCCGCGAAATACAACCCACACCAATTGAAGAGCGTGAAAACGTCACCGAAGAAATTGAAGACGTAAATCGAAGCCGAAACGTCGTACGTGAATTTATGATAAAAAAGGTGCTTGTTAAGGTTTGAGTGTTAGTATTTGGGAGAAAAAAAACAAATATTCCTGTGTACCTAGTAGTTACCATCGATATTACCATTGTGTAAGGATAATATAGTAGTATCGCCTTACGGACTTTTATCAGTAGGGCGATGTAGACAGATTGTAGATGGCAGCGCTCCCTGTGGAAACAAGTCGCGTCTTTAGGTCATGTCAGTGCTTGAGTGAAATTATAATTTGAAATCTTCTTTTTCATTTCTGCTTGTATTTTGTTAATGTGTTATTTAGTTACAAAGAAAGGGAATTGGAAGACGTATGTTGAAGGCCAAAAATAATCAATTTATTTAATTATCTACTTTCTAATTCGAGAAGCCAGGGTTGCCAATTTGATAGCAATTACTGACATTTGTGAGTATTTTACTAGACTGTAAGTAATTTTGTGATAAAGGGCTATTATGAATAAAATTGCGAGTAATCAAAAGGTCAGTAGTATATTATCGATAATGGGTAATAATGAAAAATTCTAATCTGATAATTTATTAAACCAGTTGAAATTTTTTTTCTTAGTCAGTATTTTTGCAATAGTTTGGTTTCTTGTTTATAATATAGAAGACCCCCCCCCCTTGAAAATCGTGTGGATTCGCCCATGCACATTATAGAGTGTATTTTTAACTTTATTTTAAAAAATTTATTACCTAAGTGCAATATTACAGACAACTTTAATAGGTGAAGGAAGTACTTGATAAAGGCCATGTGAAAGAAGATGTAGAGGGCGTATCTGTACCGCATTAGAAATTGATTACTTCATAAAATCGTCAATAGATGCCGCGCGAGATTGCATCAAACGCTATTTACTAGAGCGTGATACTACTATATTACCCTTATACAATGATATTACTTGCCCCCTGTGTGATTTCTGAATATGCCGAAATTCCAAAAAAAAAAAATCGTGATTTTTATTGTTGTGTTTTGTTATTTTTATTAACAGTTTTATTTGTTGTTGTATTATTGATAATAAATAATGAAAATGTTGATACGACTGCCCACATCGAATCTCACATTATTTTAGGGTTAAATCAATTTTTGTAATTTTTTTAAAACTGATATGCTTGTATTTATATTGCTTTGTAAAAATATAGGATGATGGGCGTATAGTTATCATATTTAAAATTTTTTCCGTGCCAAAAATTTTCATCTGCCATTACGTTTCGAACATTTTCATCATCAGTCAACACAAACAAAATATTTATTTTGGAGATTTTTTATTGTTTTTTTTTTAAATTTTATGCAATTTAGAAAATTTTTAACTATGATAAATACTGTTCCATCTTGAATGAAAGTGTATAAAAATGTTGAAAACGATTTTTTGACCGTATGAGAGATATATCAATACATTTTAAATTAATTAGACAATGTGAGCCCGTTTTTTAAATAAATTAAATAAATATAGCGTTGTTTTATTTTCTTATAATAATAATAACAATAATTCCATGTCGACTTGATTGAGAGGTGCCAATATGCAGAATTAACCAATTAGAACAAAGATCGTCGCTTGGAGAGGCATTCAATTGGCTAAGACGTTTTGTATGTACTTTTTGTGAGTGAAAGGGATGGAGTTCTCTTCACTATCAAGAAACGGAGTAAATAATGTACACAATTAACATTTATGGAGTGAGAAGAATCCACATGGTATTGAATTCTTCTTATCTCTTAAATTCAAGGAGAACTATTTAAAGAAATATATTATTTCCTTGTTTTTGAAGAAATTACGGAGCATACTCGAGTCTTGAGGGATAATAATTTTGTAAGTGAGAGGGATGCTGTTTTATTCACTAAAGAATTCGATTTTACAAGAAATGGAGTAAAATAATTAACATTTATGGGATGAGCCCATGAAATGTAATTATATGACTGAAAGAAAATTCAATTTTTACAAAATGCAAATGTAGGAAACGTAATTCAACAAACTGGAACAAATTATCTCTTTAGAAGTTAACGCCAGAACTTGTTTTACTACAGCCACTATGCATGTGTACCTAATTAAAACATAAACTTTCCTAAATCCACTCCTGTGTACCGAACTTTCCAAGCTAGTTTCCATTAAACCGCGAACTTTATTCCTGGCCGTAACAATTTACCAACTTTAAATTTTTCTGAAAATTTCTTTAAGTCGACCACGTTCATTGACTGGAAGAAGGGATGGCGAGAAAAAAACTCCTAAAATTGCATCCATTATTCATGGAGAAATGGAGAAAGGTGAGTGTCTGTGGGTCCACATTTCTCCATGAATATTCTCGGTGAAACTGAGACATTATTTATTTAAAATAATCCTTTTTACCCTTTTGAAATTTTAATACGGCTCTGGAAATGGACTAAGAAGCCCCGGATTTTAGCTACTTCATACGTCGGTCACGAATACGAGGGTGATACTATATTTGTTACCGATATTATGGTTTTGGAAGCCTCTATATAAGTACTGGGCTCAACTGATATAAAACTGATAAGGGCTCTATAAAAGTAAAGGCATAATCGAATAGAAAAGTAATTTCGATAAAAGGTTAAAAGATAAAGAATACGTTTCTTATTTTTCAATCCAGTTTACCGATTTAAATCGAGCTTTCAAAAGCGCGAGTTTTTTAAAGTTATCATGGCAACAACTCGAGAAACGTGACCAGTCACCACAGCTGCTAATTTCTATCCTACTTGTCGTTGGATTTGATATATTGTCATACCACTATTTGCCGTAATGGTAGCGGACGTACGTCGGAAAGCATGTCCCGTGTATTTCTCGGGATCATCCAATTTAAGATAACGTGGAATTTGCACGACCCTTGCAAATTCCCCTTATCATATCGTAAGAAAACTCGGTCTGTACTTACATTTTGGGGGAGCAATGATAAATACGACTTCACCAAACGCACATAACTAATTGGCTACAGTAAAACGTCGAGCCTTCACTGTCTT
Organism: Crepidodera aurea; assembly: GCA_949320105.2. NCBI lineage: Eukaryota > Metazoa > Arthropoda > Insecta > Coleoptera > Chrysomelidae > Crepidodera > Crepidodera aurea. The sequence goes on from OX439480.2 coordinate 16,891,815, forward strand.
AGCGTAAAAACACAGTAGAGCAGGGCAAGTCGCTGGTATAGCTTAGCTGGTCGCTTACTCGCTGGTTACCTAACAATGCCCGTGCGCGAGTCAGGGCATCCTCGCTCTAAGCTATGTAAATAATCTACTTGGCAATTATGTCAGATTACAGCTAGGCTCACTGCTACTATCCCAGCTAATCACGCCTTAATTCTACATCGCTGTAAGCGAGTAAGCGACCAGCTAGGTTACCAGCGACCTGCCCTGCTCCCCTGTGTTTTTACCCTTAGACGGTCGAATAGTAATAACCAATACGCTTCCTTCTGGGATATCATGTAAGCGCAAATCACATAATTCACATCTTCTACAAGACCCAAAAATGCCGCAAATGGCTACCATGCATCCATGAAAAACTTCTGCAAATCGATTCCTTTGTTTATCCTCAACAAACATTGTAATTTCGATTGAATAGCCCACATAGTCGAAGCCTTGCACGGCTCCGACATTTTCTGAAGGTAAGCAAGCATTCATTCATTTATATCTGTTGCCTTTTCTCTTCCATCCATTTGATGAATTTGTCGTATTCTTTTTTATACGCATAATTAGATTTTTGCGGTATTAACGGCGATTTTGCTTTGCTATTTAATAAATCGATATTACAATTTATTTTTAAGCACTGCGGTGATAACAATTAATCTTTGATGACATTTGCAGAAATTAATTTCTGTTTATCTCATTTCCATGACGACGAAAGGTATACTGAGGTCATATCACTAATTCACCCATTTGTAACCCCTTTATCCATTCGAACAACGAAGTTTTGAATTTTGTGAGCCCCTTTCACGCCATCCCAAAATATTTGGCTTCTTCCTCCTACAGTTGACAGTGGCTTTGGATATTTTTGAACTTAGAATCTATTACAAAGTTTTAGATAGAAACTCCTGCAGTCCTTTTATTGAGCAATCCTTTTAGAAATTTTATTTTTTTGTAAATGGTAAGAAATTAAATTGGGAAAATGGAACCTTTGGTTTATCAACTAAGTTGAAACACTATCGTCGACCACTAACCAAAACAAAAATTTTAACACAATCTACGCGCGTTTCGCCAACTATGTTGGTATCATCAGGAGTTGATGATAGACTAAACAATTAACTATTTCTAACAGCTATTTATACTAAATGACTAAACACCCCTCCCCCCGGCGGTGCCGAGCACCGTCATCCACGGTGACCTAATCAGCCAAGGATGACTAACCCGCCCTGATATAATGGATTAAACTAAAAAGCGGATTAAGAGAAATTGGTCCTTTGTCTCTGTTTAAACTAGTTTTACATTTACCTATTTCTATACTTTCAAATGCGTCCAACAATTTATTATTAGATACAATTTTAAGTAATTTTACATTGTCTATACGTATTCTATGATTTTGATTAAAAGCATGTTCGGCTATACTAGATTTTTCCGTACGCCCATTTAAATTGGGTACGCCCATATTTTAAGTGAGCCATGTGCTCTTTAAATCTGACCTGTACAGAGCGTCTTGTCTGCCCAACATAATTTCTATCACAATCCCCACAACTAATTTTGTAAATACCACTTTTTCCCAAATTACTGTTTTTATCCTTGGGATTACCTAGTAACTGTTTTAAAGACTGAAAAACTAAACTTAAACCCGCTTTTTTCAACACGCTGGTAAGTCCTTTGGTGTAAGTGGGATTATACGGTATTGATACGAATGTTTCAGTCTGTTTTTCGTGTTGGAAAAACGTGGTGTCACGTAGATTTTTCTTAAATTTATGTTTGTTGATTAGTTTGTCAACTAAGTCTTCGTCATAACCGTTATCCTTAATCCTTAATAAGGAAAAGAGTTTGATTAAGGATATAGCTACAAGAAACGGTTATAAGGAAGACTTAGTTGACAAACTAATCAACAAACATCAATTTAAGAAAAACCTACGTGACACCACGTTTTACCCAACACAAAAAACAGACTGGTTGAAACTTAAATCATGGTAAAGTATCTTTGTCAATATTTATCTAGCAATATAATTTGTTGTGTTATTAGTTTCGAAAATTAGTGTTAACGTAGATGTACAATTATTTTAGCGAAACAAAATATCTCATTTTCCAAGATAATTTTTAAATAGATTTAGGATTTTGGTAATGACGGAAAAAAATATGATAACTTTGACAACATTGAAACTCATATTATAAATTCAATAACACAGCGTTTAGACTGTTACGTGTTGTTGTCCCCAGCCGAACTGTCAACAAACTCGATCTTATTGTTCTAAATCTATGGTAAAATTACTTAAAAATGTATCCAATAATAAATTGTTGGACGCATTTGAAAGTAAGGAAATAGGTAAATGTAAAACTAGTTTAAACAGAGACAAAGAACCAATTCCTAGATCACCGGTGATGACGGTGCTCGGCACCGCCGTGGGAGGGGGTGTTTAGTCATTTAGTATAAATAGCTGTTAGAAATAGTTACTTGTTGATGATGCCAACATAGTTGGCGAAACGCGCGTAGAGTGTTAAATTTTGTGTTTTGGTTAGTGGTCGACGATAGTGTTTCAACTTAATGGTAAGAAACGGTAGTTATAAATTTAGAAAAATTTTATTTTTATTAAAATATTGCTTACAAATTCTTACATTCATAAATAAAAAGAACTTGTATTAGCTGTGATTTTAAATTAAAAATTTGATCGACAATATATCTAAATTATACTAAATATTTTTTACATCAGCGGCAGTGAAATTAGTGGTTTAAAACTAATAAAAAAATTGTCAAAATTCAAGAAAAGTTGCTTAAAACTATTTTAAAATATTTACAAAAAAATGATATTACCTACTGTAAAATATGTATAATAAAAAGTAAAAAGTTGTGACAACTTTAAGCAAATAACAGACTTCAGGAATTAATCAGCAGCTTTTTTATATGCTAATATTGTAAATAAATATTGGGACACCCTCGAGAAGCGTCCAGTATAACCTGTTTTACATTTTATTCTGGAAGAAGTTGGTTTTAATTTCTGTATTATCGTTCCCAAAGTCTGTAAATTTTTAAAGTAACATCCCTTTTAAATAATGTGTTTGGATACTTCCATAAAAGAAGAAGAAAAATATTAAAGTAATACTGAGAGGAAGCTGAGGTAAACAAATAAAAACACTGCAACATTGCTAGCAAGAATAGTGCTTATAGTTCTCTCCAATCTTTATTGCTTATAGCTTTTTTGTAGGTCCTTCATCAGGACATGCCTTTTTGCTTAATACATTATTTAATGATAACCTATCCGGAATTTTCTTGTGGTGCCTGGGTATTGGAGTCCTCTGAACTGGGTGGTTTAATAGTTGTTGAGGAAGGTCTTCCGTAGAGATAGCTGGTGGGTCTGTAGGTATCATTGTATGGATCTCGTACTGGGTCTCTGGTGGAGTCTCTGGTAGGATCTCTTACTGGATCTTTATTGACTGATCGGTAACCCGGATACCTGCGACAAAAATTAGAATACAGTCAATGTATCGACGTAGCAACAACATTTTTATAAGTAGGTCATGATTATTAAAAAACACGATATAATGAGATTGTCTGATTTTGTCCATGAAATTAAGCACAAAATAATTATGAAATAAATACAATATATCACTTCCTGCCTGGTTTATTTCCTGGTTAATTGGAAGTTGGAGTGTTTTTTTTTGATATCTCGTTAAAAATTCAATTAACCGATCCAAATCTAGTTGTTTTGGTTATTTTTCTAATTTCCTATGTAAATTTAATGAGGTTAGATAATTTTTTATCAAAGAGAGACATTGATAGGTAAAACATTTTGTTTTATTTTATTTTTTTAAAAATAGGAATGGATCTACACAACTGAAAAAATAATGACTTTCCCGTATTCTTATATACCATCAATTTTATTGAAGCTACCGCACATGAAATTCAACGCTGATCGTAACATAACATTTGTTCGTGATGCTTCGCAATAAAACTTTAAATTGTGCCGACCTCCGATTCTAGGTACTAGAAAATTAATTTCATTTAAGAGAACCGTACAATTAATATTGTTATTAATTAATTTATGCAAGAATTTTATACCAAGAGTAATTCTCCTTCTCCAGCAAAATATTATGATCGATGCCTCTCACAGGATATTGTCCATCGACTTTCAGGCATAAATATTTCAAAAATTTCCTCTGTACACTTTCAATTGACGTTTTTTGGTAATCGTAAATTGGGTTCCATATCAAAGCACCAAACTCCAACTTAGATCTGACATAAGCAAAATATAACAATTTTATGGTGGCAACGTTTTTGAAGTCTCATGTACCCGGCTGATTATGTTATTGTCGATACTATAATCATACATTATGGTTATCGATTTTTTTGTAAACGATATTATGTTGCATTTGGATACATTCAGTTGCAGGCGATTATAATTACACCAGAGTTTGATTACACCTAATTCAGACTGTACACGTTGACAATCAGTAATGTCATCGAAGGCTAGGAATATTCAAAGAGGTTGCCAAGTCATTAATGAAAATTAGAAACAAAAGAGGCCCTAGATTAGAACCTTGTGGCACTCCAGATGTAACTACGTATGAAACAAATTTGAAAGATTCGTATTCAACAAATTGTTGTTTGTCAATTAGATATGACTTAAGTAAAGTAAGCAGTTGCCTAGAGAGGCCCAATTTTATTAATTTGATAAGGGGAACGTAGTGGTCTATTTGATCGAATGCCTTTTGAAAGTCTAAGTAAATAACATCGACTTGTTTTTGTTTGTCTAGTGACATATTCAAACGACAATATCGTTGTTATTTTAAATAGGACACCCTGTATTTTATAATCCTATTATGTAGCAAATTCCATTACCTTTTAAAAATTATAAAGGTCTACTATGCCTAAATCTATTCAGTTTGGAGTTATTTTTATTTTTGTTAAATTTTACATCATTTTTCCACCGTAATGCCTAAATATCACCCTGTATTTGATCAGCTGGACACGTCTTTCGTCATTAGAAAAAATTCAATTGAAAATGGAACATCGATATTTGGGTCAAAAGTTCGGGAAGCATCAGCGACTTTGTAGAATAATTCGATTATGATAAACGCACGAAACGAGCTATGGCGCGGTCAGTAGGATCAATTCGGAAATGGACTGAACGTTTCGGAACGAAAGGAAATTACCGAGGGGAAAGGACTTTGAAATATTTATGGCACTTTGGATGAAATGAATGAATCATTCCCGGCCGTTTAACTTGTTGCTATTTGCTATTGACCTAAAAATAAACCAAGCGACTGATATTCGGAGTAATATGATGATCAAAGCAAAAGCAGTTTTTTTAGTTTTTTGGCTGACGACGATGTACACCGTTAAAAAAAAACTTCATTTATCGGGTTGCATGTACAATTCTTTTAACGAATTCGAGTTTAGTTCTGAATTACATTTTCGTTTGACATTGCAATTATTCTGAGAGTTGAGTCAATGTTTATACACGCTGGAGATAGAAAATGAAATTATATTATGTTGATTATACAGGGTGTTTCATTGCGGAATGTCGTAACACAATTAGACAATTCGAAAAAACATATTTTTTGGGTATAACGCCCTTCCTAACTGAGATACAGAGTGTTTTATGTTGTGTTGTGGTGAAAAAACCAATAAATTCGTCTTGAAAATACACATCTTTTTCCACATTCAATCAACTTTGTATCTATAACGGTTTACTTAATCCAAATAATGTTCAATTAAATTTGCGCTACCCTGTATATGCCTGTTCCGAATTTTAATAAACCTTTTCAAAATTATAGAAATAAAATTTAAAAAATATATAATCAACCATCATATTAATAAAAAAAACAGAAGTCGAGACATTTTAAAGGTGATTTTAATAGACTTTTCTAATAAACTTTGTATATTTAGTTGTGACTCACCCTGTATAACGCAATAAAAACTTGTAGTTGTAGTTGTTTTATAGAATAAAATACTGCATATTTTAGCGCCACAAAAAGTTAAAAAAAAAACTAAAAAAAGCATAAAAATTTTAAAATCTATTGTCTTACCGTTTTAGATAGTAAAGTTGCCTAAGGATGTGAAATAAAATCACACATGTTCCCAAGAACAAAGACATTAAAAATGTCCTACACTGCACCAGCGTCTGGACTTCAACAACTACTCCTTGGGCTATATGCCCCACCAGGTATTGAATTACGAAAGTCCAGACGTGGTTTGGTGTCCGACCAAGATCCTTTTTTGGAATTTTTATGGTTCAAAAATTTCCACCTCCGTGTGGATAGTAAGGAAAAATTAAATTTGAAATAGATCATCCACCAACACTACCCTGAACGTGAAATGTATCTAATTTGGGACAGTTGTTTTTGTTTGACTTTTGTAAAATTATATTTAGATGTGTAATGCTAATTACACTATTTCAAGAGCGCTCTTTCTAAATTTTGCAGTTTTTATTTCAAATATATATGCAATTATTCTTAAATATTAAAACTTCTGGTTGGTTGCGGGTTCTTTTTTATTTCTAAAAGTTTTCAAAAAAACTTACAGATTATTTTTGTATTCTATTTCTACAATTGTCCAGTGATTTTTAGTCCTACACAGAAAAAAGAACCTCTTAAATCAAATACATACATATTCTTGAATTAATTAATCTTCCCCCAAAAATAATAATTTTCGATTGACCAATATACTTCTATTTTCAACTAATTTCGTTGTTTGCCTGTTTGCATGAATTTTCTTGAAATGAATTTGGTTCCGTACTCTTCACATTAGAAAACAATTTCAGTCGAGCTCAAGAATAACATTTCTTATCAAATGTGTTCTGGTGACGAAAGCACGTACACATGACTCCCTCGACCAATAAGCAGAATTAAGTATTAGCGCTTGCGCCGAAGACGCGTATAGAATATAGAATCGCAGACGCATGTGTGAATAGTGAACAAGTGCGTTTGCGTTTTTGATCGTGCATAGGCCTGCGCTCTGTTCTGTTTGAAATTATTTAAAACGAGTCAGCATGGAAGTTAAAAGTTTTTTGGAGACGAACTATTTAGAACACCTGTGGACGAATTGTGTAGGTATGTGGGCTCTTTTCAATCAACTGTATACATGGCATCGTATCACTCTTAAACTCTGTTCAGTCACAACTTTTTGTATGTTGAGATTGCTTTGTTTTGTGTTGTCAATCACTTATTACGATTTTTCATAAGTCAGGTTAAGTTCATGTTCACTCTATTCACCCCATTCAAATTAGACCAATAATAACCAAGATAAGGCCCTCTCGTCACTGCGCATGATTTTTCTCACGTATACCCAATACTATACCTTTTTCCTCGTTCAAATCGGCCCAATAATAGCAGAGATATTAGCTAAGGCTATTTTGGTATCACCACTGCGCACGATTTTTGTTTACCTATTTAATCTGTATACCCCATACATTACTATGCCGTTTTCCCATTCAAATTGGACCAATAATAACGAAGTTAGCTGCTAATGCCCTTTTGGTGTCATCACTGCGCATGATTTTTGTTTACGTATTTAATCTGTAAGCCTCTTATACAACAATGTCGTTTTCCCCGTTGAAATCAGACCAATAATAAATGAGATATAGGCTAAGGCACTTTACTCCCTACCCCCTAGTTTCCATTGCGTTAGAATCCCCCTAGTTTTCTTTGCGTTAGAATCCCCATAGTTTTCATTGCATTAGAATCCCCATAGCTTACCTACTATGATTCATTGCTGTATCCATACCTCAGCCCCAATCAAATTCCTCTTGAATCAAGAGGATCATTGTTCACATGGGATGTGAATTGAAATATTCTTGCCTCAACCAAGCCACACTATTTAACAAGAAAGTGTACATTTGACACAAAACTTTCTGTTACCAAGTAGCCAAGAATATTTTGTCAAACAATCAAACTAATATTTGGTTGGACCATCCTCTTGAATTAAAAAAAAATTAAAACTTTTTTCGAGAAAATAAGTGGTTTTATTCCAGACGAAAAAAGAGAAATTATAAATATTCTCTAATAAAGCATTGGTTTTGCTCTCTGTCTCCTGGCTATGAGATCCAGATGTCAATGAATTTGTGTCATCTACATAGCCAGCTTAGAGTCTCTAGTAAAATATGGTAAATCATTAGTATATATTATAAACAGAACTGGGCCAAGAATTGAGCCCTGTGGTACTCCAATATTACAATATCGAATGTGTTTTTGCCTTAGTGTATCTGGTATTGCTACTAATTTCGACTAGTTGTTTTCTATTGTTTAAATACGATCTTAACCAAGCATGAGGAATCCCTCGTATTCCATATTTATCCAGGTTATGTAATAATAGGAGGAACTGGTGGACAGAGGGAACGACTCCATAACAATGGTGGAGGAGTGGACGAGGTCGCGTAAACTGGACCTAGCGGCTCATAAGACCGATATCGTGATTCTAAAGGGAACCAAGCAGGAGAGAATAAGGACCACAATGAAATTTAACATCGGGAGGCAGGAGGTAGGTCCGGGCACCTCAACGAGGTACCTCGGAGTATACATCGACCACCAAGGCACCTACGGAGAGCACGTGAGGAAGGTATGCCAAAAAGCGGAAGCCCGAGCAGCAATGTTGGCAGAGGTTATGCCGAATATTGGAGGGCCAAGCAGCCGAAAGAGGCAGATTCTTGTCAACGTTACGTATTCGATCGTGCTCTACGGCGCATCGATATGGGAGGAGGCGATGAGTATAAAGAGGTACCAAAACATGGTCATCTCTACGCACAGAAAAATGCTCTTAAGGGTGGCCAGTGCCTATAGGACCGTCTCTGCTGAGGCACTATCGGTGGTAACGGGTAACCCACCACTGGACCTTCTGATAAAGGAAAGAGCACTTATCCACAGGAACGGGTGGGTTGAAGTAGCGCGGAAGAAGCAGGCTAGGGTACTGACGCTAGGTAGATGGCAACTCCAATGGGACAACCTGGAAAATAAGGCGAGCTGGACCAGGAAGCTCATTAAGAGCATAAAGCCATGGTATGACTGTCAGTTTAGAAGGGTTGACTATTATATGACCCAACTCCTAACAGGACACGGCTGTTTCCGGGAGTACCTGGGAAGAATGAGAAGGGCCCAGGATGGCAACTGCGAAACATGCCAAACAACGGACTCTCCAGAGCATGTGGTGTTTGTCTGTTCACGATTCACGGAGGAAAGGAGGGACATGGAATTAAAGATCGGGTTGCAGTTGACAGCAGATAATTTAATAGAAACGCTCATAAGCAGCAAAGGGGTCTACTACGAGATACACAAATATATTAAAGGTATAATAAAAAGGAAGAAAGAAGAGGACAGAGTAACGTATGGATGAAACGTAACCTTCTGGGTCCGACGAAAACCTAAAGTGGTAGTACCGGCCCAGCAGGTTAGGGCGTACGAGGAGGGTTTTAGTCGGTAGGAGTCCGACACTACCTGAGGTATCTTCTCAGGTGTGCATGAGCATTTCCCTTCTCCCAAAAAAAAAAAAAAAAGGTTATGTAATAATAGGTCATGATCTACACAGTCAAATGCACGGCTTAAATCACAAACTTTCAACAATCTGACATTTTTGTTACAGATTTTATTTTTTTATATAAAATTTATGGAAAATCGTTAAAAATATTATCTAGAGAAATTTTGTGAATAAAAATTTGTTAAAAAAGAGGGTTGTCTAAAAATTTTGTGAATAAAATGTCGAGAAAAGATAGGATAGTGTCAAAACTAGACAACTTCGCAGTGCGCATGTCTGGTGTAGGAGGCACAGGGTCTGAAGAGGGTGGAGAAAACGAGCACCGGTGTAGCACCAAATATTCAAAGAAACACGTTAATGCTGTACTAATTAGACAAAGAAATAGACTGGTGCAGCACTTTAGCCTTGGTGCAGCACTTTTAGGGCAAAGAAACCGACCTAATGTAGATACTAAGACTAAATGACTAAATAAAAGATAAAATGACGATTTCTTTAACCGTGCCTATTGCCTTTGTTTCAGGCTGCTTCAAACCAACTTAACCAAAATCTATATTCTTTATTAGCCTACTGTCAGGTGCCAAAAATAAATAAAAAATTGTTGCTTATGTCAATGCGAAACACAGCGACAAATTAATAAATAAATATTAAGATACCGAATGGATAATGCGGTTAATAATCCAACGACCGAAAAATGTCAAAAATCTTTATATAAACAACCGATTTCTTGTCCTTGGAGCACCATCCAACCATATCCATCGACTTCGAATAAACAGGATCCAGCGGCAACATCTTCGAAATCTAGCGATAAATCGTGTCCGTCGATTCAGCAATCTTCAAGTCAGTTTTTTTACTTTTTGAGGTTGATGCAACTTTTTCCAGGTAAAGTAAAAATAATTTCACTATTAGATATGCTTAATCTTTTAACAACTTCTTTTTAGAAACACATCCAGCCACACTGCACACCGTTCTCTGTCTATGCAACAATAATTTCTTCTACGCTGTCGACAAATTGCTTTACGCTAGAAAATGCAAAGCTTTATACAATCAAAGCCAAAGAAGTTATCGGAGATGTCCCTACGAAAGAACCCAACCACATTGTAGTCACGGGGACACTTGCAGGTCAAGAAGAGACAAAGTTCTAGATTTGAAAGTACCACAAAGTAGCACTAGTAAGGGAAGTACCTCTGAAAAAGCTAGCAAAAAAGATATTAATAATTTAGAAGAATATGCAAGGGCGTCTACAAGTAATAGTTCTAATACTAGTCAATCTTTGAATAGGGAGAGTACCCAGCCTACTTCTTTTATTGGAGAAACTATAGAAAATAATCGACAATCTTCTTCGTCTAGAGTTGATGTACCCAGTGAAGAAACTATTGAAAACTACTCTCTTCATAGTCAGTCTATTATACAAGACAGTGATATCGTAATTATTTAATAATTTAGTATTTGATATTTTGTTTTATGGCGAACTTTATTAAATGTTTGTACTAAATATTTTCACGTTTTCCCAAATATATTTTTTTTATACTGAATGTACCGAAGATGTGTGGAAATAAAGATTTTTTTAAAGCAAACAAAGGCAAGAAACTATATAATTAATATAATTTAAAAAATCAGTCAATCTTGTATGGATATCTTGTTTTTAGGGAAAATATTTAATTAAAAATCCATACAATTTTAGTTGCATAATACCACATAACCTCTCTTTAAGCGACGTTGCCAAATCGTGGTAACTTCAGTCACATATTAGAAATATACAGATATGAAGCTCCTCCCATTTCCTTTGATGTTTCGATTGCCGTTTCTATGACCCATGTTGCCAGTTCTGAAAGGAACATCCCGGGTACAGTGTTGCCTTTTCATCTAACGTATAAATTTGATTCGTCAATTGCCGTTAGAGTTAGAAATAAGAAGTATATTTATAAAATATTGTGTTTTTGCTGTCATGGTGTTCTGAAAGATAATATTTAATAAACATTGGAAACTTAAAATCAAAGTAAACTGTTAATACAACGATTTCATGAACTGGCAAATGCACTAGTATGCAAGTGATAACCGAAGAAAGAAGAAGAAGAATATTGTGTTTTTGCACAATCTGACACATAGAATGCTGACAGCCTTCAAAGTGGGTTTTAAGTTGGCGTGCGACTCTATCTCTGTCTAATGTCGTTTTTCTTGTCTTACCTTCCTACCTGTAGGTCTCTAATGTGTGGCTAAACATTTATAATAATTTGAAGGTTATGTTTTGACATTATTGTAGGTTATTAAGTTTTTAAACATTTAAATGCTGTGTTGCCAGTTTGTTTAAAAAGTCAAGGTATTCAGGAAAGTAAATATTTTGAAAAAGTTAGATCTATTGTGCCCCCTACTGCTGTCCAGTTCAGGATGTCGGTAGGCTTCAGGTTAGGTAGATCTTCCTCTTCTATTTGATATTCTCCAAGATATCGTACCATTGGGTTTTGCAGGGTAATGCATTCTGAGAGAATGTGGGTAGATGTTTCCTCCTCTTTCTCGCAGAATCTGCATTCTTCTATGTCTACTAATCCTAGTTTCTTTAGGTGGCCTCTCAGACGGCAGTGCCTTGTTAGGATACCCGTTAGTATTCTGAGTTTATTTTTACTTTTACTGATGCAGTCTTCAGATCTCTTCTGGTTATAGTTCCCCAATAGTGTCTTGCCCTGCCGCATTTCTTGTAGTCCTATCCAGTATTGGGATATTTTCTTATTTACGTCTTTTCCAAGTTCATCAAGTATTGTACTGGTGCTTATTCCGCAGAAGGGTTCAGGTCCCAGAAATGGTATTTCACCCCATTTTTTGCGAGTGTTGTTCTTGCCTAGTTCGTTTAGATTCTCTAGGTACTCCCAAACTATCTTGGAGTTGATTACGTAGCATTAATGGCTGCTTGGCTGTCTGACATGATGATGATCTCTTGTCTGCGAAAATTTCTTTCTATGTTGAACTGGCGTATATTTCAGCTTGGAAAATGCTCGGAGATTTGCCTAAACTTTCGGAATATTTGGTTCCAGGCCCATATACTCCTATTCCTGTTCCTTCTGTTGTTCTAGAACCATCTGTGTACCATTTAGTGGCACTTCTCTTGAGTTTTGGGATGGTATCTTTGTCCCATTCGCTTTTGTTACTTAGCTTTGTATTGAATTCTTTCACAAAGCTAAACTTCTTTGTCATCTCATCTTGGGGCATGTCCCAGGTTTGGTGATTTCCAGGAAGGAGTCGAAACTTGCGTTAGGATTACCTCCATGCCGGTCATTGCGCACGTTCTCATTGCACCTGTTATGCACACACAGGCTAGTCTTTGGATTTTCCCTAGATTTGCCTTTGTACTGGCCAGCTTAGTTCTGCTGCCCCAGACTACAGCTCCATAAGTGATAGCCGGTCTCACTATTGACGTGTACATCCACTGTAGGATCTTTGGGTTACATCCCCAGTTGATATTTGACATCTGGCTTTCTTATGGTGGCACTGTAGTATCGACATTCAAGATTTTGTCCAGATTCCACATGTTTTCTTCTTCTTTTAACACATGCTCGATTTCCTTTTGCCAATATTCCTTTTTAACAAGTGATATATAGATTTCTAACAATGCTTCTACATCTTTTAACTTAACTGTGGTATTATATCGACCTACATATCCTTTAACTTGTGCCCACATCAGTTCAATAGGATTTAGTTTGCACTGATAGGGAGGAAGACGCACAACATCAATACCATGTGTTTTTGCAAGTTTATCCACTACATAACCTACTGGAGGCTTATTTAATTTCACAATTTCTAGTAGTTCAATTTTTATTTCTGCACACCATTAGAGCATAACAACAAGCCTGACCTAGTAGCGTAGCAACTTTTTGGCTAATCACAGAAATGCGAGTATTTTTAAAACTAAGTTAAAGCTGAAAACGTTAGTTTTTAGAAGACCGGAAAAAGTTTTAATTTACAACTGAATTCGTTTTCGTTCTGACATATATGCTAGACTTGCTAAATCCACATGCCAACGTTCTCTGAACTTCTAACGTGGCAAATTAAGTTACAGTTCTGCATTCCTCAAATTAGCGAAAATTAGCCGCCATTCAGAATTTGTTCGCCCGGCCCTCTACTTCAGTTTTCCCCAGCTAACGACACATAAACATTTAGTATATACGCAACAAGCATTGACCGTAATGACCATTGCGGATAGTAATCGCGTTTCTCCTCTTTGTGGAATTCTTCTTTTTGTTTAAATGGCCTACATCTTTAGCGGTCCAGAAATCATGTTTTCTTATTTCTACTTTGAATTCTGGTTACGTAAATGGACTATTAGAAGACTGAGGAGAGTCGATGTTTATTCCAATATTCAAATAAGGTTCGCCCTTGGTATGCAGCAACTACAGAACGGTTTCTCTTATCTCTCACGCTAGTAAGATCTTCCTGTATATCATACATAACCGTCTTAAACCATTTCTTTTGCCACAGCTCTCAGAGAAGCAAGCAGGTTTTGTCCCAGGAAAAGGAACTAGGGAACAAATATTAAATACCAGGCAACTTATCGAAAAGGCTAGAAAATTTAATATCCCACAGTCATCAGTTGTCACTAGGGACAGTTAGGTAATGAATAGTGATTTAGAATATTCCTCTTGGTCACACCTTAAGATACGTGTAGATCACGTCACTGAATGACGTGATTTCGCTGTGACATATTGGCGTCATATTTACGTCTCTTTCACGTCGGTAATTTGGTCATTTCGACGTACTTAGTGGCGCGTATTTGACGTGAATATGACGTCACTCTACTGCCTGAGAAATATAAATGGTGTCACTACATCCTTTGGAGGATAATGGAAACCATTTTTTCCTATTTGATAATTCGATTACGATTGCGCCGATCTATTTCGTATGTAAGAAAATTAAGAGACTGGAATAAATGAAATAAATCCAAATTGTTTAAAAATTCTACTTGCTCTCGTACTATTAGCCCAACGCTGAGTTGCGAATCTACGCAAAACTTATTTAGGAGATTTTCTCGAAGGGTTTAGAACGTCGGCGTCGGACATCAGATTTTGAATAATTAGATAAGATTTCAATTGAGTGATTCAATATAAGATAATTCAGATGAAATTCGAAATTAGAAGCTTTATAGAAGTCACTGGAAATTAAAATTTGTTTTAGGGAAACGGAATTTTAGATTAAATTAGATTTAATCCATTATCAAAATGCGTTAGTAAATAAACATCGAAGAACAAGCAGAATGAAAGTGGAAATATATCGTTTGTGAAATACCAACAATTTTTTATCTTCTTTTCTATCAAAATTTGAACTTTTTTGTGTCAAATGTTTTTTGTAGATCCTGTGGTTTAATTTTCGTCAAATTTCGTGTAGTTTTTGTTTCTAACTTTTACACCACAGACCAGAGTCTGTCAACAAGCTGTCAAATATTTGTCCCAACTGATTGAGGTGTAAATCAATTGTTATTGATTTCTTCTATCAACAACAACATCTATTTTCAAAATTAAATACGTGTCATAGGATTATTTGACAATATCTTCAATATTTTTTACTTTTATAATATTTTTTATCATTACAAATGTGATTAAACCATCCAGGACTTCAAGATATGCTTCTGTAACGTTTTAGCTTTAATTTCAAAGCAAAATTCTTTACCAAATAACATATCCAAAGTTTCCCTACAAAAATCTTTTTCAATTTCTTATGAAATTGATAGATTTTCTTCTCTACTTGATAAAAGTCGCATAGAAACCAACTTTCATGGCTGTAAGAATACAAATATTTGCCTAATTTGTCAGACAGTCGTTTGTGAACATTAAAGACTCGAATAAGCAAATGTTCTTATACAGAAATGTGCGTACTGTCGATCTACACTTATTTTTATTCATTAGCTATTCAAAGATTTATTTTTTTACACAAACACTAGCAAAACATTATCTGCGATCCTTCACATAATCAAACAGCGTTCGCTCCTATGCATTGCGCAGATTTTTCCGCAAAAAAACAAGTCCTTTGTCCTTAGAATAAAGGGTTGGTGGCTTGACACAAAGGTGGCCAGTCCTTCTAAATTATAAATAAGCCATCGGCTCTAGAAATTGCACCGCAAAACAATATATCACCACAAAAGCCCTTACACCGCTACGCTTTAATCCCGTCATGGGCGGAGTCACCGTCCTTTAAAAGGGATAATGGGGTAAAAAAATTACTTTCAAGAACAAGGCCTGGATTTTATGTTGATAGGTGTACTTAAGCCTTAATTTCTACCAATCATAAACGCGCAATTTTGAATTACAAATGGTTTCTAGATGAAAAACTGTATGACAGCTCCTCTCAGTAGTTTTTTTGAGTTTACCCGCGGCAAAACTTGACAGCTGTTGTCACCAAAACTTACAATGCCTTTGAAAACGATGTTAAACAATTTTTCTGATTTTATTGTCAATAAATTTTGTATTATTGTTTTTAAACAGTGCTAGTCAGCTTATGTAGTGAAAATAATCGCTTTGGAGGTGATTCTATGACTAACATTGATCTGGCGATTGAGAAAAGTGTACCGTACACTACCGTTAAAACCCATACGTCAATATAGAAACAGTTGGGCGTGGAATATGAAGAAAGAAAACGGTAAAAATTACAAAGAACTAGTTGTGAAGACAATGTGGAACATCGTTGCAAAAAAAATGCAAGAGATGTATTTTATAAAGTGGAAAATAATTTTTGATCCATTTAAGATATTATCTTCCTTATACTACAGGAGCAGCAGAGAAGGCAGGATTAAATACAAAAGAAATAAAAATAACAAATCACTCTATGGGTGAACAACAATTAATTAAAATTACTAGCCACAGTTCAGCCAACTCAATTAAGCCTTATCTGAAAACGGATAATGAGCAATATGTCAACATCATAAACACCCTTAGAAGTGACGCCTCAGAACCTCCAGCTAAAAAACAGAAAACAGAAGATCCTGCAGCCACTCCTCGAGCTTCTAACTCTACAGCTGGACCCATCAACAACATTAATGATTTACCAACGTTATCAATGAGTTAACACAGATTTCAAACAATACTCCTATTCGTGCAGGTGCAAAAATCCTCGTCTTAGACTCGGATTTTTGTTACCAGCAGCTTCTTGTTAAAATTAAGAAAAATCAAGACAACTGAATAAAAGTTCCGGAAAGAGGGTGGGGGTAAATATAAGTTTTGAGGGTTGGCTATTGGCTGAAATATGCATTCTATCGAAAAAAGTTTAATATAAAAGTTATAGATAATTAAAAAATCTAAAACTTTTGTATTAATCATTTTTTAACATAACCTCAAAATTATCGAGCAAAACGATGAAAACAGTTTTACTTGTTTTTAATTTTTTATCTCCCTCAAAAATAAGTTTTTTTTGATGAAACTTGGAAAAATTGTTATTTTTCCGACCATGCACATACTTCTAAGAATTTTTTTTGTTTCAAAAATGATTGGCTCTGATCCATTTGCATAAAGAATAAACGAAAGCTATCTCTACCAACTCCTACGCTCGTGAAGCCCTTTCCACTACATAGTTCTACTTTATTCGCTTAATTTACAACCAGGAATGTCCTTTTTGCTTCGTATCACATTTGTTTTCCCTTAGCTGCGAATTTAAAGTCGATTTTTAATAGAAAAAGTCTGCTTTTCTAGAAAATATCGAGTAGTTTGCATTTTTAAGCAATTTGTGGATTATCTTCCACCTATTTATTTCCCTAGTAAATTTTCTTTAAAATATTTAAGTAATTTCTTTATTAGCTAAATGGCGGCTTTATTCAAATCGGGGGAATAGTGGAAGGGTTTTTTTCTGCACATTAAAGATATCAGGGAAGGGGAAATTATAAAAGAAATCGCGTAACACTTTGTAGACTTCAATAATTCCGATAGAAATAGAGTAAATAAAATTAATAAAATATCCTGTAAAAATAGTTGATAACGGACGCAAGTATATATCTTCCACCTAAGATACGCATGGAGGGACTGTATCTGACAATACACTCGATACTGCATACGTACAAATACCACTGCCAGAAGACCCAGCCAAAGGTAACCATCAGAAATCATCTTTGAACTCTCCAGATATTTAAAATCCTAGTTTTCATCTAGATAAACATTTCCTCCACACTCCTAAGATACGCATGGAGGGGCTGTATCTGGCAATACCCTACAATACTCGATACTGCATACGTACAAATACCACTGCCAGAAGACCCAGCCAAAGGTAACCATCAGAAATCATTAACTAGAAACGCCCTGTGGGAGTTTCTACTCCCACAGGGCGTTTCTAGAATCCCATGCTTCTCCATTGGCATATAAGCTGTCCCATCTGGTGCAAATCTGCACATGACAAACATATAGATATGCTTCCAAAAACCTTTATCAGGTGCTTCAAGACTCTAAAAAATATATAAGATAGGCTTTGCCCTCTGGGGCCTAACTTTGAAGTCCCCAGATATTTAAAATCCTAGTTTTCATCTAGATGAACATTTCCTCCACACTCCTAAGATACGCATGGAGGGGCTGTATCTGGCAATACCCTACAACACTCGATACTACATACGTACAAATACCACTGCCAGAAGACCCAGCCAAAGGTAACCATCAGAAATCATTAACTAAAAACGCCCTGTGGGAATGCTTCTCCATTGGCGTATAAGCTGCCCTATTTGGTGGCAAATCTGCGTATGACAAACACATAGATATGCTTCCAAAAACCTTTATCCCCTCTGGGGCCTATCTCCCCAGATATTTAAAATCATAGTTTTCACCCAGATGAACATTTCCTCCACACTCCATACTCTCATTTGATAATTACTCTGATGGAATCAACTGCGAAATTTATTTACAAAATTGTAATAAATACGTACAATACTTTATAAAGGATTTCAGAGATTTTAGCAGCAAAAATAAACCTTTCAGAGTTTTTTCGTTTTTAATGAACCTAGTAAAATATGCTCTTCATTTCGTATTCAAAATGCAAGTGTAACTAGATACGTTTTACATCAAAAACTCGTTTTTTTGCGCAACCCTAATACTTACAACCTTGCAACAGGGGTTTTAATCATTTTAATTAGAAGTTTATTTAGTCTCATTCTAAATACAATTTTCAAATTTATCTTTACATCATTCTGATACATTCGTCGACTAATTTTAAAATGAGTTCATTAGGTACTTTACGAGGGAGTTACCGAGAAACCTATTTTTATCCACAATGACTAATAGAAGATATAAATATGGTTTATTAGAAAAGTTTACAATCGTAGATGGTAGCACATCTAAAAGTTTACAGTAGCAAAATAATGCTTCATTAGCACCTTTACAACATGATCTTATCGAACACAAGCCTCCAAGCCTTGTGGCATATCCCAGGTTTGGTGATTTCCAGAAAGAACGCCAGTAAAGTATGACGGAACATCTCTAAAAGTTTACAGTACTCTTGGTAGCAAAATAATGCTTCATTAGCACCTTTACAACATGATCTTATCGAACACAAGCCTCCAAGCCTTGTGGTAAATCCCAGGTTTGGTGATTTCCAGAAAGAACGCCAGTAAAGTATGACGGAACATCTCTAAAAGTTTACAGTACTCTTGGTAGCAAAATAATGCTTCATTAGCACCTTTACAACATGATCTTATCGTACCCAAGCCTCCAAGCCTTGTGGCATATCCCAGGTTTGGTGATTTCCAGAAAGAACGCCAGTAAAGTATGACGGAACATCTCTAAAAGTTTACAGTACTCTTGGTAGCAAAATAATGCTTCATTAGCACCTTTACAACATGATCTTATCGTACCCAAGCCTCCAAGCCTTGTGGCATGTCCCAGGTTTGGTGATTTCCAGAAAGAACGCCAGTAAAGTATGACGGAACATCTCTAAAAGTTTACAGTACTCTTTGTAGCAAAATAATGCTTCATTAGCACCTTTACAACATGATCTTATCGTACCCAAGCCTCCAAGCCTTGTGGCATGTCCCAGGTTTGGTGATTTCCAGAAAGAACGTCAGTGAAGTATGACGGAACATCTCGATCGCTTGAGATGGAGGTTTAGTGGCATTATTATTGAACCTGGAGTCTCGCACTCTTGGCAAAATATAGAACAATTACCTGGTGTATGTAATGATTTTTTATATATCCCTGGTATGAATAATACAATCTACAAACATTATCACAAACATTAAAAGTTTGCGAGGGCTTTTTCGAACTGTCACAACTTATATTTATATGTATAACGTACGCTAGCGTTGACCAAACTTTTAATTGGTTTAGTTTTTTTAAATTAGCTAAATGCAAATGGAAATTTTATTAGCTAACAAATAAGTATTTGATTAACCAGTGAGGTAGTCCCTTTTCTTTCCAGACACACTCTTAAAAATGCGCATCTCTTTCAAAACCCTATATATAATACAAGTGAAAAGCTAACGGAAAATCTTCCTAGAATGGAATTATTTTTTTTGTGACAAAAAACTATTTTATATAAAAATTCAAAAACATCCATACCTATCCCTATTGCTGTAATCATCTCTTCCACCACCACTGTTTCCATAATTCCATTTACTAGCGTACCCAGAAGTACCATAATCTCGTCCACCACCAACGGAACCACCACCTCTGTATGCATCATCGTACGACCTATAAGGGTAAGTGTCATATCTGTTATCGTAACCTCTGTAATCGTATCCTCGATTGTCGTAGCCAACGCCTCGATCGGAGTACCGATCGTTGCGTTCATTAGGGTCGTACCAGGTTCGATCGCGTCCGTAGCCGTAACGATCGTACCGCTCGCGGTCGTACGGTTCGTAACCTCTGTCGTACTCGTAGGGGTCGTAGTACCGATCACGATCACCGTACCGATCACGGCCGCGGTAGTTCCGGTCACGGTCTGGAGAGTACCTGTCGTACCTGGAAAAATGAGATATCAATACAATAACAAGCCGTAGTACTACTTTTTTTATTTAATTTTACCTGTCATAGGACCTATCCCTGTCGTAATAGCGGTCTCTGTCGTAGTACTTATCTCTATCATCGTAGCGGTCGTAATCTCTAGTTCTGTAGTCATCGTAGTACCTGTTCCTATCGTTAGTTTGGGTGTCGTAAGTAGGGTACCTATTGAGTACTGAGGAAACGCAGCTTATACATCTTTTACCGAGAGGCGTCGCAGCTGTATCTCGGTCTGTTGAATCCTCTGGTTTTAAAGTTTTGTCCGAGTTATCGTTAATGTACCGAGGGTACTTCTCTCGAGAGTACTTGGTATCTCTTGGTATACGGATTATTGGTGCTACAGGTACTAGAGTTAAGTCGGGTAACAATACATCGGTTAGTTGAGTTGAAGTTGTTTGTTTAAGGACCAAAAGTACTGTGAGGATGGTACTGATATGTAGAATCTGAAAAAAACAAGGTTAACTTAATACAAGCATAAATAATTAGTTTTTGACAGTACTCAAGAAAAAAAACCGTTAATTTTCAATATGGATGGAGCTGGAATATTAAATTGAAGTAAAAACGCATCCAATGGGGAATTTCAGAAAGACATTACACAAATTTTTAATAAACCAACTGAATCTAATATCCAGACCGGATTGTTTTCACAAATAACCGGATGCAATACTCCGGATATGAATTTTTTTATTTAAACCTATACAGGGTCGTTACATTTTTTATAAAAACAATGATATTTGAGAACCATACATGAGTTTGATCAATATTAATATTAATGTAACTGTAAAATAATACATTTTTTTTGTTATTACCCATTTCAGACGATATGTGGAATAGGATTTTTAACGAATGACACATTATACATCTCAGAAATCAAACGCAAAATGTTGTGGCAGTAGAAGGAGCTGGCGATTGCCGATTTTTCCCCAGATCTGGGTAAAAATCGAGTAATGGTAACGTCGCTTCACATCCTAAGTATAACAGCTTCCATACGGTTTTCCCTGTTAAGAAACGGGCATTCGTCTTACTCTGGGCTGCTAGATATTAGCGATGTTGCCGCTTCTTGTCATGGAAAACAGTACGACAGCTTCAAAACATTACATGGTATAATAACGAATAAAGGATGAATAAAGGATGAAATTACCATAAATCACCGTATATTATTTTCATTGCTATTAAGTCGTCTGGTGTTATTAATGACATGCAGAACAGTAGCGTACCGTGTATAATATTTGTATAAAAATAGGCAAAGTTATATTTCAAGTAAAAGAAAATATTAATTAATGTTGTTATCGGTTTTTCAGTTAATTTAATTGAGTCTGGAAGAACTACATCATGTAAAGCGACGTTGCCATCCTACTTTTACTCGATTTTTCCCCAGATCTGGGGATAAATCGGCAAAAGTGTGTTTAAACGCCATCTCCTTCTACTTATGGCTACTCTACTGTATCTGACATATTAACAGCATTCTATAATCTTTCAATAAAATGTTGTCAACATTAACATTGACCTCTGAAATAGTACCCCAATACCTTTAAACTTTTTTCACTATCCAAGGTGGTGTTTTAAGTTCTATAATTAAAAGCTATAAAGTTGTTAGTCAAAAAGGTAAATTTGAATCCTAAATGTCAATTTCGTATTGGTATTTTATAGCACTAGAAAATGCCCACCCTGTATTTGTGTACGTCAAAATTAAAGTCTCTTTTATGAGAATTCCTACATAGATTTATTAGAAGGGCAGGTCGAATTGAGATATTTCAAATGTTTTTAGACAGAAAGGTAAATTACAAAAATTGAAATGGTAAAAAACACATAATTGAAACACTATAGACATAATTGATGATATAATTTAGAAAATAGACACTTCTAATTTGATAATTAAATGAATAAAAATCTGTCCAGTTTTCCTTCTTGGAATGGCCAGTTAAGGCGCTTCTTTTCCAACTGCGGTACCCCCAATATAATTTAATATTATTTCCTAAATTAACTTATGAATTTATTATTATCTGATATATAAATTACGAATAGCAACGGCTCCAAGACTGGCCCTTGTGGTACGCCCGATGTAACTTGATTAAGTAATCGCGAACAAACTTATTCGCGTTAAAAATTAAAATTACTCAAATTTTCTTTTAAAAATGTCCAGTAATTCCCCAAATTTAAATCCATTTTGTCAACAGGTTTTTCTAAAATGTATTTTTGACCGATAATGTAATTTTTTTGACTAAAAATTCCTCTTACCTTAAAATACCCTGACATATTGGAAAATTATCGAGATCAAAAGAAAACACCACCACAAAAAGACACTTAGTCCCGCCTCAAATGGCTCACGAACCACCGATTAAAAATTCACTCAAAAAATAATTCAAAAACCTCCCATCTGTGATGTCTCTATGACGAACTACCAAAAAGAAATGTCTAATATTCAACGTTTATGGTAAAATATAGTAGATTGGACATCCACGGTATTGTATGTAGGGTTATACAGCGTGTTTCCTGTGCCAAAGACATGTCAGATACAGTCAGGTCATTGCATGTGGTTTGGTAACCTTGAGTAAAAAAAAATAATGTTGGGAATGGAACGCCGAAAAATATTCACGAAATAAATTAGCAATCAACTGAGAGTATCGTTGGATAACAATGATGTCAGTAAGCGTCTAAACAATAGCTTACAGGGTGGGGCAAGTTAAATATTACGATGTTTTATTAAAATCTTTATGAATGAATAAAAAAAACTACGATTCGTTCATTCACGACCTGTGGAGTAATGCTGATAGGTTCTGAAATTTGAAGTTCCTTCAGGAAATGATGGAGATGTTTGGCCTATTTTATTAAGCAGATGATTTGAAATTTTACGATTTTTTTAGCAATATATTGTTAAGTAATTGTAATTATATGATTTTTCTATCTTAAATAATCTTTATTTTTAAAAATTCAAATCTGACATCTTTCATAAACTAAACAATCTAAAAATCCATAAACAAAACGTAATAACAACCATCTTTCAATGCTTTTTCAATTTCTCTCATTAAATTATTTCTTCTACCTGTTCTTGTCTTAATTGTTTTCATTTGCTCTTCCAATTTTTTAATCCTTTCTGCTGATTTCTTATATTGTTCTTCTTTGATTTCTTCACTTATCTTGAATCCTTGTTCCATTTCTTCTTCTATTTTCTTGATTGTTTTACTGTTTCTTTCTATGTAAAGACTCTGATTCTCTAATTTTTCATTTATTCTCATTACTTTCTGTCTTACTTCTTTACTATCTTCCTTGATCTGATTCGTTATGTCATACATTCTTGTTTGTATTTGTTCCATCTCCTTCGTTACTATTTCTATTTTCTGATTAAATTCTTGTTTAAGTATTTCTTGTTGTTTGGTCATATCTTCTCTCATAATACCTATTTTAATTTCTAATTGACCTTTCCCATTTCATTCATTATATTCTGTAGAACGTCATACATTCCCTTTACCTGTTTTTGTGACTCTTTATTTTTTTCTCTTCTTTATCATGTTCTTCCTCTGATTCTTCTTCTGCACTAACTAACTAACTAACATAATTATTTCTTGCTTTTCCCTTTGTTGTCTTTCTAATCCTATTCTCTTTCCATCTCTAAGATCCATTTTGGGCTCACTCAATTTAGATTTCGCCCCACGTTGGGCGCCAAATTATTAAGTAATTGTAATTATATGATTTTTCTATCTTTTATAATCTGCATTCGTTTGATAAAGGAAATATACAAGGTACAAGGTATCCTAATTAAATGCCGATATTTCAAGCGGAGATTCTTGGAACATTTTTAAAATACGATTGATATATGATCGTGGGTCCGCAAAGGTTTGCACTTGAAGAGACAGGTCGTTGAAAAAAAATTTTTTTTACATTTCATAGACTTACTCATAACCTTACAATTTACTAAAATATCGAATAGAAATATTATCTTCAATTTTCGCTTACGTGGTTATTAAAGATAAAGGAATAATTAAAAAGTTTTCTTTATCTTATATCTTGATTCGAATACATCTATTTTTCAATCATTAAAATCCTTCGATCTGCATATTTTTAGCTTCCATTATATAATCCAATTATGTTTAAGCCCTAGAGAACCCCAGTAAATATTGAGAAGCCCTGCCATTCAATCAAAGTCGACTAGTTATGTATCCCGTCCCTCCCGAGAATTGATAAACCCCTTAATAGAATCATACAGGGTGGAATCTATCGTTTGTTGCAAGTAGTATATTATGAACCAACTTTATTTCAAATCCTTTATCTAAAATATTAAGTACACTAATGTGCTGACTCTACCCAGCAAACAATGAATCTCTGGCCGTCTTCTGGCCCAATGATGACCATGCTGGCAATATGATGGCCACGACAAAGGTACATCGGCATAATGATGGCCCAGATCTGGCCAGCATATGTTGGGCCGATCAAAATTGTTTGCTGGGAAGCCTGTCCTTCAAAAAATATCAGCTGCTTATTTCCACCCTTTATAGGGTTATGATCAGACGGTGATGATTCAGATTTGATCTATTCGTTTTCCTGGATGGATTTTTTTTCTGGAGGGTCTGCATATATTTTCTTCTATATCTGCAAAAGAAAATCTTATTCAGTGATACTCCATGTACTCACTCATTCACAGTCATAGATATTGATTGAAGTTTCTCGGAGAAAATTCACCACAGAGTCTAATGCCAAATGTTTGCTTAAACTCTCAAGCTGTAGTGCCCTCTTTGTACGTGAGCCTGTGGTTGGTTACAATCAAATTGTTAATTCTAATATTTGGATCTTATTTGTAGACGTAGGATATGGATTTTCCGTCTTTCTATGTCAGATAGAATTATTCAACAGTAGCGTAGACATTTTATTTTTCTACTACATACCAATTTACGTACTTGTTCTAAGATGTTTTTGAAAGGAAAGTAATTTTTCAAATTTAACAAGTCAAGAACCTTTTAACCTAATGAATAAAAATTGGGCAGAAGAAGACAGACAGTTCCAAAACTAGAATCTACCAGATCCAAAGTAAGAGAAACAATAGCAGGTGTGCCACAGGGAAGCGTGCTGGGACCAATCTTATATTTACTATATTGTAACCGTTGACTAAGTTGACTAACTAATTAAAGAGAATACAAAACTTATGTCCAATACGCAGAGAAAAAATTAAACAAATAATTTTATTAATACCATTAAATAACTAAGTATTTATTTTACTTCAATAAATCACAGGACTAATTTTAACGTAGTAATTGCAGATTTTAACACGTTAATCCCATAAGAGATTTTCACCAACAATTTTAGGATATTTACAAACAATTTAGCAAAGATTTCAATAGCAAAATTTAAAGTAATATAATCTCAGATAAGTCTGGGATCACAATAACGATGAGAACATTGTTATTTTAGATGTTTGAATAAAAAGAAATTTTAAACTTAACCTCAAATTTCAATATCATGATGCATCAATATGATTAATTTAAATTCAGGGTAAATACAATAAATCGGGAAAATAAAGTGTTGGGACTTCTAAAATCAAAGAATTACTGTAAAAAAGGCAGTAATAATAAAGTTGTATAGAATTTTAGAAATCGATAATGACGAACTTAAAAAGTCTGTGTGTAAATTTAATATAAGTAGGAATTGTAAATAAGTTATAGCAAAATTATTCTTTTTGTCTCGAGAATTATTTGGTAATAAGCAAAAATTGTATAAAAATTGATAATTTTTGAATTTTTTAAAAATTTGAAGTAAAAAACTGTCAAATTTTAATCTAGAGAGCCGTGATATGATGGTTTATAAAAACTACTTTTCGCTGTCGAGCGAGGCTTTTGGTCAAAATCTCTTGAACTGTTCAACAAAAGAAATTTAAAATCAAAGCAATACTGATTGAAGATAAAAATTAAAAGAAATTTACCTGTCAAATTAAGTGAGGTTATATTTTTGTAAATCAAGAAACTTAAAGTTAAATCAAGAGAAGAATCCAGAT
The DNA here is from genome assembly GCA_949320105.2 of Crepidodera aurea. Taxonomy (NCBI): domain Eukaryota; kingdom Metazoa; phylum Arthropoda; class Insecta; order Coleoptera; family Chrysomelidae; genus Crepidodera; species Crepidodera aurea. The sequence goes on from OX439480.2 coordinate 16,918,225, forward strand.
ATTTGTTTCATCTTTGTTCCTGTTAAACTATCCAGATCCAATTGTATCCTGTATTGATTTATTCTGTTCCTGATTTTGATTCCTGGAAGATATTGCATCCATCCCATTTTGAATTGACTCTTATTCTCACATAAACTAAAAGGTGAACCGTTATTTTTATGATTATTAATAAATGTTTTCATATTCACTGAGTCGTTATTATCGATTTTTACAATCACGCGGCCCATAGCTGAAGCACTACCTGGGATTAAGACTCTCAATTTTTCTACTGGAAAGTAGATGGCGCCCAAAATTATCAACAACAAATAATTACATTCTGTCTGAGATTACGACAGAAGGCAATAAAAAAATCAACAGTAATTTAATAGGTTATGTACTAAAACTAAAATTCTAAATAAATAAAATAACGAAATTAAATATTGAACAAAAGTAATTTTGCTCTTTTACACAACAGATAGTACGTAACAATCTATTAGATATTAAATTGCTACATTCATAGCAAAAGGAGCAAATAATTTTACTTGCCTTTTTTTACAGTTTTGTAGACGTTTTTATTATTAGTTTACTTGGTTTAGATTAATGTTTAAAACAGAATAGATTTTCCAAGTATTACAGCCTTAAATTAAAAAATATTTGTGCTATGAAACAACTCAAAGTTGTTCTTCTACAAATTCAACAAACATTATCTTGTCCTATATCTTTAAATATGACTTAAGTGCCTTGAAAGCCTTGTTGTTTACCATCCAAGGTTTTTTCTAGTTTATTTTCTGACGTATCACTAAATCAATATTTTTTTTAAACCCACTTTTATTCGGACGATTTATTTTTCCTCAAACTAGATGACGTAACGTGTATTTTAAGGTCATTAGCTGAAATCTATCCGAAGATAATGATACCTTTGTAAGGAATTGTATAATAGTTTCATTTAATACAACATGGTACCAAATGGGTGGATAATAATAGTGATATTATTTTAGTTTTTTTATTTTTCAACTGTCATTATGTAAAATTCACGTAATGTTAAAAAAAAATGTTTAATACTTATCAAAGTGAAGCGATTTAATCATTTTTCGTTAAGCGAGATTGTCAAATATTGTTTTTATCGTATATTTTTATCAATAACGTTTACCTGGACCCAGATTTCGCAGCCGAGGCTGCAGAACTGGCAAAGCATTTAATATGATTTTTGGGCCGTGTTGTATACAGGGCGTTTCATTACGAAGTATCCCCACATTAAACACAGACGTAACACGATTAGACAATTCCAAAAAACATATATTTGTTGAGCGTAACCCCCTTCCTAACTGAGATTCTGTATCTCCAACGCGGCTGATGTTAACTTGCAAATATTATAAATTATATGCTTCTATATGACGCCCGTTATACCTGTAGTGTTAATTTTGACTTCATTGTTAGTTGTTTCTCTTCATTTTTTTTATTTATAAAAGCTTAGCCATGTGATAACATCCTCTGCGAACTAATTATTGCAAAAAAATATTTCCCATAACTCTGCACATTTTCCAGGTCAACAACATACCAAAAAAACCAATGATGCATGTATTCTAGCACATATGAGCCTTTAAATATAATTCAGTACAATAATTTTATTTCCTGGTCGTATAGAAATTCGCATAGTCATTGGCGTGTTGAGAGTAATAATGCTAATTTATAATCAATGAAAAATACCCAAGCAATTATAAAGTTTTGATTTCTAATATTCACACGCGGAAAGCACTTTGTTACATTCATCGAAACAAGCTTCTTCTATTTATCTATCTTATGTAGATAAAATTAGTTGGGAGCAGTCAATAGTATATAAATTCTTCGTTTTAATAAATGTTTATGAATTTATTCAGTAGTCGTTATTATTGATTTTAAAATTACAAGCCAATTAGAAACACACCTGAGGTTAGGAATCTCTACTCTGTGTAGTAGATGGCGCCCAATTAATTCTGTCAAACGTAAGAATTTACATTCTGTCTGAGCTTACGAAGGAGGTAAGAATAAAAATATTTCCCATAAACTTTAAATTTATTTAAAAAAAAAAAGTTGGTTAATAAAGTAAGTAAATTAGAAATAAATTAAATTAAATAAAAAAGGAAAAGAGGTGTAGTTAGTTGAGAAATTTTATGTGTATATTGTACTGAGGTCATTGATATCTGTTCTTTTATTCATTGATTTCGCATTGTTATTTATATGAACCATTTCAAGAAAGAGAGGCTTATTGAGATTTCGTTCATTATCGAGAATTTTGGCATTATAGTCAATCACATGATCTTTATCTATTACATGTTCAGCAATGCGACAAAATCTCACTTCTTCTGCAGTCACTTTTATGAGAGGTTATTCTATCTTCAAGCACTCTACTTGTTTGACCAATGTATACTTCATCACAGCTGCTGCATGGGATTGCATAGATTATTATTTTTGACTGGTCTTCATTTTTTAACAAATGTATGAGTTTTAGAACCATCTGTGTACCATTTAACGGCACTTCTCTTAAGTTTTGGGATGGTCTCTTTGTCCCATTCGCTTTTGTTACTTAGCTTCGTGTTGAATTATTTCAGAAAGCTAAACTTCTTTGTCATCTCATCTTGGGGCATGTCCCAGGTTTGGTGATTTCCAGGAAGGAGTCGAAGCTTGCCTTCTTCTAACTCTACCTCCAAGAAAACCTCTCCCATATGTAGTCAAATTTGTTGGTTACGCGGATAAGCTAGGAATAGTTGGGACAGCAAGGAAACCTGAAGCCTTAATGGTCGATTCCAATAAAAGAATACTCCTGAACTGATGGAGGATAGGTGACTGAACCTGGAACCTTAAAAAAGAGAAACTTGTAGCGAAAAGAAAAGTCAAGAATGCCACTGTAGATGTTGATAATCAATCAAGAGACTGAGGAGCCTCAAGTATCTTAACAAAAATGTAAGGAAGGATGTACATATATTTTAAATAGCAAACAAGGCAGTAAAAGCATTAGACCGCATAGTAAGCTAATTTCCAACCAATGGGAACCCAGAGAATGCCTCAGACGTTCGTGGTGCAGTCTATCATTACGTACGGTGCTTGCTGACAGAACAAGCTCGACATCCAGGTGACATATAGAAAAAGAAGAAGAGAAAATAGGGAAAGTCAAGGAGCAAAAATAAAGCTACGAGTGAAATTTCGATATATGATGTTTATTTCTACTCTCTATTTAAAAATTGTGCATTTGTTACGCTGAAAATATATTTTACAATGTTGTCCTGAATTTCTTGTATTAATATTTCGCTAAATGAAACCCGCGCTGTTTAAAATTTAGTTCGGCTGCTGACTCGCATATTATTTAGCGGAATTTTTTGTTTCATGTCGTAACGGGCAATGTAAATTAATAAATAATGTTTTTTTAGCTACCGGCGACGAAGTGTGAAAAATTTTATGAAATATTTGAATAATTATGACGTTTATATTTATTATGCTTTAGTGTGTTGTGTGCAATGTTGAAAATTTTACACGATATTGATCAATACTGTGGTGCGTCGGATACATTTCAATATTCCCACGAGCTTTTAATTTTTGCGAAAATAATTTTTTAATATTTATGATTTTACTATTGATCTCCACTCGTTTAATATCGTTTATGAAATGAGTTGTGGCTATCAAAACATTTTCCCGATAATAATCTATTTATTCATTTTGTTCCAAATCGCTTATTTTCAACTCATGCTCATAACTGCAGTACAGATATAACAGGTAATCGTGTTTGAGACTCGTTAAGTTGGATTTTCTTTTAATTGTTTAAACCAGCCCTTTTGATGTGCAATAAAATAGCGGACATTGTAAAATAAAAAATAAATTGGATCAAAGACGATCCAAGAAAGCTAATTTAAAATTCGATTTTAGAAAAAACCTTAGGAAACATTAATCTCATAATTTTAGTGTGTGCCTACATCACAATTCGTGAATGTATAGAATAGCCCAACAAAAAAAATCAAGTAGCGATAAATCTGGAGAACGTAGTGGCCATTTAATGCTTCCTGGTCATCCTCAAATTTACTTCATCTGTAGTATAAATAAAAATCAATTGCCGAATGTGGACCTATTTGTCTAATTCTTTTTGTTTGAAAAATTATACGGAAAAATGAAAAATTATGGAGGGAGATATTCGTAAGTAATATCATAAGGGCATCTAATTTTTCAGAAGAAAAAGTAGATGCCCGAATGATATTTGATTATTCTGCATACACAAAACATACTACTTATTATATTTGCCTACATAATAAATATGTAGGTATTAATTTGAAAACTGAAAAACGGGTAATTTATTTAATCACAAAATACTACAAACTTAATTATTTATGGTACAATTAAAATATAAATTGCACTTTGGTACACAGTAGGAGTATTGTTTGAAATATTTGTTAACTCATTGATAACGTTGGGTGTAGGTAAATTATTAATGTTGTTTGATGGGTCCAGCTGTAGAGTGAGAAGCTCGAGGAGTGGATGCAGGATCTTCTGTTTTCTGTTTCTTAGCTGGAGGTTCTGAGGCGTCACTTCTAAGGGTGTTTTGATGTTGGAATAATGCTCGTTATCCATTTGCAGATAAGGCTTAATCGAGTTGGCTGAACTGTGGCCAGTAATTATAATTAATTGTTGTTCACCCATCCCTCCTTTAGCCAGGTTACTAACTGCTGTCGACCGCATAGAGTATTCTTCCAATTTTAATGAAGCAGAGCTCGATTTCCGTTTGTTGGCGCACATCTGCAAATTCCTTCGTTTCGCATTACGAGCTTCCCTACTAGACTTGAAGATAATGTCTTTAAATGGATCAAAAACTATTTTGCACTTCATAAAATACATCTCTTGCATTTTTTTGCAACGGTGTTCCACATTGTCTTCACAACTAGTTCTTTATAATTTTAACTGTTTTCTTTCTTCATATGCCACGCCCAGTCTTTCAGGATTAGGTTTACTTGCTCTAAGAATTCCGTAAACTGTGTGAATGAAATAATCAAAAATATTGACTGAATTGACAGATTGACATTTAGTTTCTTACGTTGTTTTATTTGTTACAAAGCCTTGCAATTATATGGTCGTACTGTAAAGGGAAAATTTATTATTTTGATGATGTCAATACCTAATGAGCGAAAATAAAATTCTTTGTCCCGAAGTCCCGAAATTCCTTAATCATGTTATCACAAATTTTAATTATAGAGTTAGGCGGTATTTACAAAGGATACTTAATGAAGAAAGGAGAAGTGTAGAGAAATAATTATAATGAGTTGGTTTGAGTGTATTTAATCGCGAAATGCAAAGCGAACATTGTAAATACGCGTAATGGACTCATAAATACAGGTGTTTACTATAAATTTATGATTCTAATTTAGCAGAAAATTAAATTAAAATAATTTATCACCGGTTTATACTAAAGATTAAATTTTATTATTTATATAAAGAGTTATGTCGTTCGTTAAGTTAATTCTTCTTACTTACCACTTTTAACTACGAGGAAATGTTGATAAATTGGTTTCCTCACCACTTTCCCTTTATCTTTCAATGAATCGCATATTTTTCTTATTGCTTCTGCATTAGCGTTCAACAGCGAAACTGGCGCAGTCCGATAGGATATTAAATTATTCACAACGACAAAGAAAAGGGTTAAAACCCTAATAAAATCTTATCGCGAAGGATTTTTTCATCCCTTATATACAATAGAATTGACACCGAACAATCCCATAACCCATTCGAAATGAAAATTATTGTCGCTCGCGCTCTAATTTGTTTCCTGTTAATAGCACAACTTCCAAGATTGTTTTGTCTACTCACAGCACACTTTGTGAGTGTATTCACTTAAAGTTTGAAGTTGCGGAATCTACCGCCTGTTCGGTTTTCCTTCTAGTTTGCTGGGGAGTTGAACAAAAGAAGGTCGCGGGGACTAAAATGTCTTGGAGTAGGATCGACCAGAGGACTGTTTACCGGTATTTGAGAACTAGAACTAGAGTTATTTTTAATTTTATTTGTGGGGATTGTTTACTGAATATTTAAAACCTGCTCTAGTCCCGATCTCATTATATTCAAAAGCCATTTCGGCGTTAAAATCCACTCCTATTACATATTTATTTTAGCGTATTTTCATCTACATTTCATGAATTTCCCAACACTGCAACCGCCGTGTGTACACGAGTGTAAACTTATGTTTTGTATATACCTCAGACGCGGTCTGAAATTCGCGTGAAAATTTAAAAGAGAAAAGCGGTAAGTCGTAACTCATTTTCAGTTCATTAGGAAAATGGTTTCTCGTTTATTTTAGAACAAAGGACATTTAGGACGCCTCCGGAAGATACGGCGCTTTCTTATTATCATAACAGGAGACGTTCACGAGCGTAGGTACGAAATATTTACTCATATACTGTGAGCTATAAAACGGCGCAATGTAAGCAAACTTTTAACAAGATCAGTATGGGTATATTTCAAAGAAAAAGATAAAAAAAACAGTAAAAGTTCTATTTCATGATTCTGAATTTTCAGTTCTATCATCATCAACAGGACAGACTATGAGACAAGACAAAAATAATATTTTTTGTACCAGTCACTTTGATCTTAGACGATCTGTCAATCTTCATGTCGAGGCTTGAGGCTTTTCTCTCGGAAAATTGTTAGATTGACTGGCTTGAACCCACATATCAGCATAACTACCACAAAAAGTGATTATTCTGAAAGCCAGTTATAAAATAAATCAAATTACGATATAAATGACATTTTCTGTCGACTATTTCCCTCGTCTTAATTTCCACCAATCACAAACGCGCTATTTTGAATTACAAATGGTTTCTAGAAGAAAAAAATGTATGACAGTTGCTGTCAGGAGTTTTTTCGAGTTTACCCGCGGCAAAACTTGACAGCTGGTGTCACCAAAAATTACAATACCTTTGACGATTTAATTCATGTATAAAAAATCCCATAAGCCGCGTGATTTTGTCATTATGACAGCGACAAAAGTTTGCCCCAACGCAGAATAGTTAACTACACAGAAGGGAAGGCTTGTCTATTTCAGGGGGTCAATTTCTTCTGCGCATGTTCGCAATCGCCATGTTCTAAGTGGCAAAACTGTCACGCATTTTAGTTCTGTTGCGTTGTTGCCGTAGTTATTTCATATTATTGTTTTTTGGATTGTTTGTCATTTTTGTGTGTATTTATTTGTGTATATCGTTTTTCTATTACAACTATTATAGTGTATAGTGATATGACTCCTATAACAAAACGAAAAAGATGTGCTTATCGCCCATGCTCGCCCCCAGTAGACGAAGAAACAAGTTCTTTTACATTCCCCAATTTTTGCAACATTGTATCTGTTATCCTTTTCTTAGTGTACTACCAACGCTACCTGCACGTTACAAATTTATTCAGTTTTCTCAGTGTAGCTAGAAGAGGCAGAGACGTCAACCGTCATCGAAAATATGACCCCCACTAGATCAAAGATACCGACACAAAGAATTTTTGATCCGTTCACGGACATACAGTTTAAGAAAGCGAGAAATGCACGCGACTCAAAACAAAATTTTACATGCAATCCCAGAAAAAAGGAAGGTGAGTTCTAATGCTCTCACAAAACGAGAAATTTTTTAAATGGCACTGTCCTGGAGTGAAGAAGAACCTGTAGGCCTCCAAAGAAAATTGATTTTAAGGTGTTTTATTTTAAAATCGAGACAGACAACCGTGGAAGAGAGACCGGAAGAGTTGAATATAACCCAGTGTTTTCGAAGACAGCACAAGGGGGAAATCAGAAGTTGACCGACAGTAAATGGTTGGTAGCAAACACTGCAGAAGATTGTGTTTGTCCAGTAAGATTGTTTAAACAAATTATGGGAAGGCGGGGAAACCATATCACATTTGAAAAGTTTTTTTAACTCCAAATCCTTTCTGGCAAAAAACAAATTCGAAAGGATGGTATAAGAATTCTCCTATTGGGATAAACGAAATATCCAAATGGACCAAATCTTCGGCAAAAAATATTGATACATGTCAAGTTTACTTCGACAAAAAAAAAGCTCTCGTGTAATTATAAGTGATAACAATTAATTATGGTCTCCTAGGACACCACAAAATGACGCTAATCAATTTTTCTGATTTTATTGTCAATAAATTTTGTAATATTGTTTTTAAACATTGCTAGTCAGCTTATGTAGTGAAAATGAGTCGCTTTGGAAGTGATTCTATGACTAATATTGATCTGGCGATTGAGAAAAGTGTCCCTTAGAAGCGACACCTCAGAACCTCCAGCTAAAAAACAAAAAACAGAAGATCCTGCAGCCACTCCTCGAGCTTCTCACTCTACAGCTGGACCCATCAACAACATTAATGATTTACCTACACCCAACGTTATCAATGAGGTAACAAAGATTTCAAACAGTACTCCTACTGTGTACCAAAATTGCAATTTATATTTTAATTGTACCATAAGTAGTTTGTGATTAAATAAATTACCTGTTTTTCAGTTTTCAAATTAATACCTACATATTAATTTATTATGTATGCATATACAGGGTGTCCCATTAAGAATGGGACATAGAACAACAGCAGATTCTCCAATTCAAAATAAAACGATTAAGCGAAATATGCTTAGATTAAATGTTACTCGTTTCCGAAATACGGGGTGTTGAAGTTGAAAACTGAAAAATTATTAATGGCCATAATTTTTTTAATACACGGTATAATTTTACTCAAATCGGCACACTTGTTGAATATCATAAAATGCACCTAACAGTACAAAAAACAATTCAGTACGCTCTACCAGTGGCGTACGGCAGGAGTAAGTAATGCTTGTACCCCTTCTAAATGTTACGCCGCTGTCTAAAATTTTAATTTTGACTATAATTTTAATTTATTTGATATTTTCTAAGTCAATAATGTACACTTGTTAGTTTGTTGTAAAGTCATTGTTTTTCGAGATATTCGCAGTTAAAGATAGATAGACATGTACTTTTTATTTGTATTATTATTAATAATATTCATTTTTACAATTAATAAGATTCGCGACCAAACAGCTTTATTCTATTTTTTTTTTATTTTTTTGTTCTGATTTGTAATGTTAAGTTCCTAATAGGCACGTTGCGATTATGAGAATATTTATTAATTTATAATTGAAAATTTTAACAGTAGGCTTTTGATTTATAATGAAGTTCTGTCACTGTCAGTTTAACATTTTCGTAGTAACTATCTGTTGCCGATAAGTGATTATTGTTATTAATAACTGTAATATTATTGTAAAATGCCACGTCATAACGAATTTTCCAATTTAGAAATAAGGGACATGGTTTGTATTTATGCCCAGAATAATTTTAAATGGTAGAGCTGCTACTAGGCGATATTCAGAATTGTCTCCAAATAAACAACAAGTACATGTCTATCTATCTTTAACTGCGAATATCTCGAAAAACAATGACTTTACAACAAACTAAAAAGTGTACATTATTGACTTAAAAAAATTAAAATTATAGTCAAAATTAAAATTTAGACAGCGGCGTAACATTTAGAAGGGGTACAAGCATTACTTACTCCTGCCGTACGCCACTGGTAGAGCGTACTGAACTGTTTTTTTACTGTTAGGTGCATTTTATGATATTTAACAAGTGTGCCGATTTGAGTAAAATTATACGGTGTATTAAAAAAATTATGGCCATTAATAATTTTTCAGTTTTCAACTTCAACACTCCGTATTTCGGAAACGAGTAACATTTTATCTAAGCATATTTCGCTTAATCGTTTTATTTTGAATTGGAGAATCTACGGTTGTTCTATGGGACATTCTTAATGGGACACCCTGTATAATAGGTAGTATGTTTTGTAAGCTATATGTATGCAGAATATACCATTCGGGCATCTAATTTTCCTGTGAAAAAAATCGAAAAAACAAAATACATTCGTGCAGGTGCCACCAGCACTCATGCTTCTTGTTAAAATATTACTTAGCAACATGTTTTTTCGATTTTTTTCGGAAAAATTAGATGCCCTTATGATATTACTTACGACTATAGTTATTCTTTGTCAACATAACCTATTTCCATGTTTGCGTGACGATTTAAAGAAATATTGTTTATTCAAAAACACGATTGAGCATTAGAAAAGTTTTAATAGGACTCCATATATCACTATCGCACAATTTTACCTCGAGAATTCCCTAAGCTATATTTAGTAACGTCTGGAGATATGTATTGCTGCATGAACGGATTTTAGAGAGATAGGCATTTCAGAAATCAATCGAAGATGTGAAACGTTTTCCTAATCTTCAAACTTGGTTGATTTTCTAAAGAGCACAAGCGGATATGGTGAGATTTTTATAATTTGCGTTGCAATACATAAAACAATATATACAAAAGAATAAAGGAAAATTGCAACGTATTTTTTAAAATTATTATTTTGAAGTGTAAATAAGTGTGATGACGTGTCAAATAACAAACTTTTTTGCATACAATCAACTCACTTATGAGTTAGTAAAGAAACTTCTCGTGTCATTTTCTGAACTTTTTGTCCCGTGTTTTCACTGAAATAAGTTTAAATTAGTTCTGAAAAAACTGAATATATTTTTACTACAGAGTGAAACGAAATAATTGCATGTTTTTGTGAAAGAAAAAAAAAGAAAACAATCCGAACAGAAAGCAAATTTGTTATTGCAGACGCATAGTAAAAACTTAGCTATTAAAATCCAAAAAAACAGGAAATATCAATCAATCAACAGAAATATTACTCAACATTTTCATTTTCTTCATTGTATTTCTTTTTGGGTCACCTTCTTCAGACAATCAGAATTAAATTTGGCGATTATATACGTACTACTAGTGAGTACTTGGGACCTTGGCTGACTTTTGATTCTTGATACACGAAGAAAAAATGAACAATAATTTGGTAATTTATCATTGTTTTCGTCACTTCACACACTATATACAGGATGTGTTACGGCTTTTGAATCTGTTTCCTGCGGCTGTGGCTATTATTTTGACAACCAGTTTTGATGACCATAGACGTGGTGATTTCAAATATTGAGAAAATAATTTTAAGGTATAATCATTATTTTTATTTTTAAAGCATCCTCGGGAAATGGTAATGTTATTCCTGATGATATATCAAACCCTAAGTGTTCGTCCCATATTTATCTTTGTCTTGATTATCTTCTAATACTCTTTCTTCTCCAGGCTGTGATCGATATCTTTGTTCAGGCAAATTCAAACTAAATAAATAACACGTCGCCTAGAACTGTCAAACATGAAATTCATGGCTATCTAGGATGCGGACGTGATATTTACAGCTAGGTGTTACAGAATGAACATTTTGACACTAGAGTAAGTAAGAGGCAAGTATTTCAGAATTTTCTTTCATTCTAAGTGGATGAAGTCATTAGATTACATTCTGCCTACGCCTATGGGTAAATTCAACATCTATATGAACCATGACCACTAAGTTATGTTTCATCACAACCTTTTAATTCGGTGTTTTACATACCTATTCGAAATTTTCACAAAAAAATGTGTCTCAGTCATTAGGCAACTTGGCTGTAATCGAGAAAACAATAAGTATATGTTCTCAAGATTAAATTGGTAAATTCTTTTTTTTTTCACAAGCATAAAAATGATTAATGGGGTTTTCTACGGTTTAATCAGTATTTTTTTGGAGATTTTTTTTTTGTTGTAACGCGAATGACACTCGCAAATGTGATGCCATCAATCAGTAAAGCTGATAACTGAAGCTTAGAAGTAATTTGCATTGGGCGTGCTATAGATCGTGAACTTTACCGAGATATTAAAAATAAAGAAGTTAATTTAAAGCGCCATTCATTCAAACATGGTGAAAATCCCTTATATTCCAAAATTATCGGAAAAAATTAGAAGGATTTGGCAATAAATTTAATTTAAGAACAGTTTTTCAAAAAAATAATTCATTAAAATCTTTAATAGTAAATACAAAACCTTTTAATGAAATCTAAAATACAAAAATCCATGCGAATGTAATAAATTTTATATAGGAGAAACATATGGACCTTTTCATATAAGACTTAATGAACACCAATCATACATTAAAAATAAACAATTTGAAAAATCAAAAATATGTGGGATTTTGGCCATAAAATATTCTTCTACTAGATTATTAAAAGTAACTAATAATTATAACGATAAATAGTAAATTATTTTTATATTTTTTATTATGTAAATTTTTGAAAACGACTTTAGTCGAGATATTAAAAAAAATAAATTTTTAAACACAAAAAAGTTGCGATGGCCGGGAATCGAACCCGGATCAACTGCTTGGAAGGCAACTATGCTGACCATTACACCACCATCGCACTTTATAAATTTATATATTAAACGGTAATTCAACACAAACGATAAATCAGTACAAGTATTTTTAATAATAATAATTGCAGTGAAAGCATGTAATAGCAAAGTGGTGATACATATATCGTTTATTTGTACAAGGTAAATACAAAATTATGATTAACAAACCTCGTAATAATGAACAAATATTTTGATAATTACCTACAGGCATGAACAATTTCATTTCGTTAGATTATTTTGAAATACTTTTTTGTACAAATAAGAGTGTTCTATACCCATCACATCTGTCAATTTCATACATAACCTCGAAATCCTCGCCTCTTACGTCTTCGCTGAAGAAACCCCTCTAAAGAAATTGTTAGGCAGCATGAAATACATCTGTGTATTTGCGGTTGCATAGTTACCAATTCTCAAGAAATGAAAACGGGGAAAAACAAGAACAATTTGCCCATTGTATTCGCGCTGTTGGAGAAAAATTTCAATTTATTTAAAATGGTTTATAAAGACGCAAATCCCTGAAACTCCAAAGAGCATCGGACTCTTAACCCAGTTCTTTTATTTACCTAATTTTTCACCCAACCCCCGTATATCTACACTCGGCACTCTAATTCAACGTTGAAAGCAAGTAAGGTGAAAATGTCAAGTAAATATAGAACCTCTAAATGAAACTGCGACACTTCCAAGAGTATTTTATTGAGGTCCTAGAAAGAAGGATTTCTACCGGCAATTTTTTACTCTGCTCGGTAAAATTGGATGGTGCCGGGGGTCAGGTGTGGCCCGGGATTTTTTTTAGGAGACCCAATGACCTCGTCGCATCTTCTATACGAAAACAGACGGAAAAATGGTATAAATATATTGTTTGTTGGTTTTTCGACTTGGATTTATATCAGGTAAAATCAGGGGCGTAGTAAATCGGTTTGATTGAAAAGGGCAGACGCGGATTCAGGGGGGGTGACGGGGGGTCATGACCCCCTCCCCCAAGCACGGACATACTTTCTCTTTTTTTAATTAATAGTTAAAGAAAATCATTTAAAAAAACAAAATTCAGAAATTGAACAAGAATTTAAATTTTAATATGATTAAAAACATCTTAATTATCAATAAATAAGTATTTTGTCGGTATACAGAGTGAGTCATGAGGAACTGTACATACTCCTACCTCGAATTCAGGCCCCTATCACAGAACACATAGAACTAGAAGGCTAAAATAGGTGGAAGAAATTAATATTATTCGTAACCACATGTATAGATGCAACAATGGTAATCATGCGCAGATCATCAACAACATTGCAAGTTGCTCATGTGCTTGTACGAAAATCTAAGAGAATGGCAATTTGATTTACATATATATTACATTATAATCCCATAAAAGAGCCCGAACTCATCATTTCACGATTATTTAGGATCATTAAGTTCTTTTTTCATATGTATTCAGAAGAGAATATACAAGTTTGAGCATATAACAACTGCTGGAATCGTAATAAAGAATTAGGATTTACCACAACTCATTTGGCAACGCTGTTGTTTAACTTCAACACCTGTGACTTAGTCTGACGACATTTTTGTTTAGGGCCGGTCTTGCTTCTGTTGTTGTTGTTGAATTGTGTTCTTACGTTCTTGCTTCAGTGTTTTTTTAATTCCGCATTATCCTATTAGGTATATACTTATATCTCACTAGTTTTTAGTATAGTTAGAGTCATTTGACTCGGTGTTTTCAAGATGTCTCAGTGCATGGTGCTTTCGTGTAAAAACAAAGGACAAATTCCAGGAATATCTTACTTCAAGTGAGTAGATTTCCATTCTTTTCAAAATACGTTACTATAGTTATGCTAGGATGCAAACAGAAAACGTAAGGGGAAAACGGAGAACTGAAAAGGAAGAAACTATCAATAACATTTTAACCAATAAATTATGTTAAGTGTCTGCTCCCATTGTTTAATAATATACAGGCGGAGTTGTGAATTTTGACTGAAATTTCTTTTGGTCGAAATCTATAGATCACTTTGCTAAACTTTTAATTTATAGTCAAATTTGTTTTTTATTAGAAATTGTGTAAGCGTGTGGGGAAAAAATAAATACGCTATTTTTGTTGTCTATTTATGTACTTTGTAAAATCATTATTAGACTTTTCAAAAACCATATACAGGGTGAAATTTTTATATGAACCAAACGAACTAATTTTTTAAGCCTGACCTGATTTTTTTGGGGTTGAGTTTACCATCTGAATCAAAAAAGTATTTTTCTATGTTCTGTTATACCCACTTCCTGACTGGAATTTTATGAGGGGAAGGATCAAAAGTTGAAAAAGTTTCCATAAAAGATTTATATCGTGGAGAGTGCTCGACTTTCGAAATGGAAAATTATCCAAGTTAAGTGGAACAGCATGATTGGAGTTTTTCGATTTGAAATTCGAACGAAAGAAACTTCCAACTTAATTTCATCGGAAGTTACCTACTCTAAAAAAAGTACATCGAGGTTTTTGTGTTAAGATGGGCGATTTTAAAAGTCATATTTTACGCCTATAAAATTATAAGATACGCATTTTTATTAGTATATTATAATAACCCAGCAAACAATGTATCTCTGGCCGTCTTCTGGCCCAATGCTGGCCATGCTGGCAATATGATGGCCACGACAAAGCTACATCGGCATAATGATGACACTGTAATCGGATACCTATAATCCAGCCAGCAATGAGCCAATGAAGGCCCGGAGTGTGACGTCAAGCGGCCATCTTTGTTTGCGCATGTCAACTATCACTTTCCAAACCCACCCAAGCCAAGCATAAATTGTTTGCAGTGTAGTCAGTGTAGTGTTTATAGAAGCCAGATCTGGTAACTTAAAGTAAGTTAAAGTTGCGCTTACAGACACACGCCAAAACTCTAAAAAAAAATGCATTTCTTCATCCCATCTACCCACACACAAAAACATTGACTTCTACAACTTTTGCGGTGGCATTTTTAGTCTTGAAACCTTGAAATACACATATTTGGGTAACGCCAATGTAATTGTCACTTCTGGAAGGAGGCGATTTTGAGCGTTCGTCGCATAGCCGGAATCTGGAAATTGTGGAAATTCTGAAACAGTTCGGGAATCTTAGTATTCATCGTTTTGGGTGGATGTGGAGGAATATGCGATGCGAATTAGGGTAATCATCCATTCAAGACCCACTGCAACTATACAACTGGATAATAATTATTGCTATTACGTATTCCATGTACCGGCGCCAGAGCCAGAGGATTGAATGCAGGTAAATGTGCCACTCTCTAGAGATCCCACATTTTATTTTTATTTCATCGTTATCTATATAAAATATAACTTTAAATTTAAAATTTTTCTCCGGAGGAGTTTTGATTTGGTCTGACAGTATGCTATATATAGTCTTCAGTACTGACTCAGTCAGACAGTGAAGGACTCTAGAGTGTCTATATACCCACTAAAGAACCACCTCTAGTTCAGGCTTAGTCCAAGTAGCAGTATATGATATAATCAAGGTGAATGATGTCAATTACTTTCCCTTGTTCTTCATCTTCACTAGTACCTAATCATATTTTTCAATTGTGACTAGCGCTGTCTTGGTCGCCTTCTTGTTTGGGTTTTCAGTGCAGAATGAAAAAGCTCTTCTCCCACTAGTTATACTGAGATCCTTCCTCCTACGACCAGAGATATAATTCGGAATGCGCTACACATTCTGATCCAACTAGCTGTCTCTGTATTCTTAGATTCTAGCTCTTGCACTACGTATTATACGTGGATTTAGTCCTCATATAATTGCAGTAGGTCTTTTGGCTGCCCTGATTACCATTTTACTTTTTGGCATCCATTTTGTTGAAATACAGGCCACAGTATATATTCCCTTTCAGATTAGCAAATTGATTGTAATCTAATTTTGGATTTACTAATCTTATCATCTACTCCTATGTCTGTATTCCCAATCGGAAACTCAGTGACTATTTCCTTGAATACATTATCGAATACGTAACCGTACATCTAGATTGCGCTGGTATGTGTTTTGTTTGTTGCGAATAAGAGAGGGAGAGGGAGGGTTGATCGTTATTGTTTTCATTAAGACGATAATGATCATCGCAAGGGTTGCGGTTTGCTTCAAACTATTCCAATTCTCCATTCACGAATTTATGGCATGTGCATATGGAAAATAGTTTAGTGGGCTATGCATGTTTTGTCCGCCTTCCTCCTTAACTGTTAGATTGAAAAAGACGTGGATTTATTATTTAAAAAATGGGCAAACAACTCTCCAAACCAATTTGATTTCAAACGAATTCAAAAAGCAACTTTATTTACAGAAAAAAAAAGTATTCCATAAGCTCTGTTTTACTTCAAAAGTATTTTATCCCGGTAATAAAGAAAATTTTCTGAACAGTTTGAACTTTTTCGCACGAACCGTTTCCAGAGACCAAAATCTAATTCTGAAGTAAAGCTCAAACGAGTCTTTGATGTAAGTATCTTGAACGCAAAGTTGTAGAACTTCACATTCGAACTCCCCGAAGGGGTCAAAACTCCATTCATGTTGCATCGAGACCATTGAGTTTTGATAAATTAACCCTGAACCTATTCGGTGTATTCACTAGTCCCCGTTTGCCATTTTGGATCGTATCGAAAACGGCGAAATAAGTTTATGGGTGAGCTCGACAACTTAAATAAATAATAAAGGATTACAAATCGATGTTACGAGAGTTGGTTCGATGTATTTTTTGTAAAGGAGCGATAAGTTTTAGGAAATCAGCTGTAATTCCAATCTACAAAAAAGGTAGTAATAATGTTGTTGCGGATGAATAGAGGTTTGAAGGGACACTGATTTAAAGACGTGGAAGCGGTAGAGAAAAAAACTAGAAAGGACTACTTTGAAGGTTTTGCAAAAAATATAAATTACATTTATCCTGTATACGTCAAAGCTTTGGATATCTCATACCATTCCAGAGATAAGTAACTTAAAAGATGTGCTGCATATTCCATGACCATCCTATCAAAAAATTCCTGTATATACAAATACAATCGAGGATGCGACGTTTACAAAAACCCAAAAAACCAATATCAAACACAGTACTTCCAACTATTCTTTTCTCAATGTTCAAAAGACAGAATAAAAGTCAATTTGACTGTAGAGTGCCTTTTAGATAAAGAAACTTTCATTCTCCGTAAGATACAACAAAATGCAAATAATCTGAACAGTCGCTATAAAGGTTTTATAAAAATATAACATCAATCAGAAAGTAATGAAAGCATTCCTCGACAGTCGACTGTGAAGATAATGTGTTTTCTTTTGTCTCTGAGTCTCTGATCTTACTTGAAGTTTTATGATATTGCTAGGAAATGAAAAACTTTCTGAAATGATTTTGTACAGGAACAGAGTCGATGCAAAAGTTCGTATTGAGGGATAAGCTAATGTTTTATAGATTTAAATCATGTTGAGAGGCGTAGGAATAGAATAATATCAAACAATAATCGTGGTTTAATAAATTAAAAAGTAAAAGCGCTCCAAATCAATTCCATTTGATTCCTCAAATAGCATTTACGACAATTCCCATTTACGTGTCGGAAAAGCTCATAAAAGAAACAAAATTCGAGAGAAAACTACCCTCAAAAGATTTTCCCGCAATAAAAATGTATTTCTCTTGAAAACAGTTCCTGATCAACGCGAAAATGTATCAAGCTATTCATCTCTAAGTGCTCTTTTGATATGAATTTATTTATGGCATTATTTATTCCTTTGAGTAGGGAACGTAAGGACGTGTATAGGGATAAATATCCTCCCGCTCAGGACTGGCTTAGGGAATACTAGAGTTGGAAGTAATAATGGGAGAAAAAAAGATTGAAGATTGGGTATTTATAGGTCAGCTGAATGTATTCTGGAGGGATTTGCTGATGCGGAACTATCCCTCATTGTTCAGTATGTAGACTGCTTCCTTGAATTTCCTCTTGAACCTCCTTGTGGATGACGATTAGGTGTTCTTCTTGTGTTCATCAATCCTGGTTTCCAGCGGTCTCTTGGTTTCTCCGATGTATGATTGTCCAATGTCCACATTCGCATTGTTTGTATTTTGACCTTGTATTAGGAACAAGTTTTGTTTATCTTCACTGACAATATTTTCACGTAAGGAAGGTACTTCTTCTCTGTGTTGTTAGTTTGTTCAACGTGAAAACTAACGATCCATTTGGAAAAAACAAGACCGTTCAAGCCTAAGTTCCAGCGAAATAGGATCCTTTAAAATGATTCTGTTGATGGTGTGAAAGGATGCTAGTCTGGATCAAGAAATTAAGTTCTTAAGGAATGAAATAGCTCTAATATGAAGGATCTGTTATTTGATGTGGAGCAAAAATTATAATGTGAAATGTTGAGGAGTCGAGAACTCACATCTGATCTGAAATAAGTCAACAAGACGTTTGGAAGCAATGTAATAAATCAGTGCACATAAAAATCATACTCTGTTATGCTTGATAAAATGTTATGAAGAGGTTAGAGCCGTCCCTGGATTCAGGGATAAATATCCTGAGCAGTAACTCCTCCGACAAGCTGTAAACAAATCATTAATCTTGCGAAATGTGTCTCGACCAAAACTGGGAACAGATCCATGCGATGAATGGGGCTTTTCATCTTTATATTCACAAAAGGGTCTCTATTCTCATTTTTTTATAGAACGGTCTAGCTTTTTTGAGGATAATTTGATGAAAATGTATAAAACCTAATGTTTTATTATACCCCAAAGTTATTCTATATAATCAGCGCCAAATAAAGTGTTGAGGGTTCTGGAATAAACCCTATGTTGTGCCAGTTTCCCAGGACGACCAACAATGTGTTATCGCCTTTTTAAACTGCATCGTGGTATTCGTAAAGTGGACTGTAGTATCTTATATTGGTTATGGGTGTACTGTATGTTTATCTTCTCAACTCCATTCAACAAAAACAATGAACACTTTTATTTAACTATTTATTAAACTGTTAAATAAATAAATGAATAAAACAACAACGTAACGAAGGATTACATTAAACTGGTAATCAATGAACAAAGTATTAAGTACCTTATGTGCTTAACAAAAACTAGCACATAGGTAAAAAACTAAAAAGACCGCATCAGTCAGAAAATATTTTTTGCGTGTGTTCTGCATGAGTGATGAATAGACACTGGAGGGTCCTAGCCTGATTCGCAGCTAGAGACACACTAACTTGCCGTACTAAGAGGCATTATGAAAAATGAATTTATTTACGAGGTTTTCTGTAACCCCGGAGTATGCGCTCATAATGAGGGCTCGAAACACACTGAGTTTAGTTTGAAATATAATAAACACTAAAGTGTACCGCCTGATTGCAGCTAAGTACCACTGTGATAAACGAAATATTTTTACGTTGAGCTGGTGTCAACGGAGGGTCTAACCTGATTCGCAGTTAGAGACGCACTGAGTTTAAGATCTGCGGAGTTTGTCGGTTTCAAATTTATCCCTTCCCGGATTGCGCAACACCTTCTCGAAAGATTCTTTAGCGTGAGCCGCGTAAACAAACATGTAAAATTTTTTCTATTGCCTAGACGAGACGGTTAGATATATGGCGTGATATTATCATTGTGCAATAGGATAAAAAAAACTTATTTTTGACGATGCCGCTTCCTGGTTTGAACGCTGTTCGCAAATGTATTTTGGTGCGGCGTTGCCGGTTGAATGAGTTTATCTGTTTAATTGTCTGAAAATTAAACATAAAGTATTAATTATTAAAATAATTTAATCTTTAAAGTTTAACGCTAGTGAATAATATTAAGTATGTCCGAGTGTTGTCCAACTAACTGATGACATTCTCGAAGTTCGATATATCTTGCCGAAGATATCGGAAATACAAGGACGAATGGAATAGAAACCAGGACAAAGCAACGATCGACATGGCATCCTCTCAGACATGTTTCTCTGGTGAAATTTACAACAAGTCGTCGAGAAAGTTTTGTTGATATTGATAAGCGAGACACGTATGCGCTATAGAAGGTTCTTCTTCTCGCAGAGTGTGAACGAACATGTGCTATCTATTGCTATCCTACGGGATCAAATTCGCGATTTTTTTCCAGGAACGGATCACCGTTATTTCAGGAACTTTTGAGAAAATTTGCTTGTACAATAATTTTGACATAAAAGACTGTTCGACCATCTCTTTTCAGCCGACTATTTACCACCAAGGTGAAGAGTCGCTTTATTTCGTTTTGATTGGCTGCGTCAAATCAGTTTCCAAGCACGTGATTGGCTAAAAATTGATATTTGACAGGCAAGGGAAATAATCACTGTAACTTATGAACTAAACGGCAGATTGACATGAAATTTTTACTCATATCATTTGAAGGTTAGTACTACATGAATTTGTCAATATATGTCATCTTACGGACTTGTTAAGGGACCAGGTAGCATACGAGCTAGATTGACACGCTTTCCTTATGATATTTTGCTATAGGAATAAATTATCAGGGAATAAAGTTTAAAAAAAACGTACAAATCCACCCCTGTTTTCTCTTGGCAAGCTAAGTCAACAAGGACATTTGCATGCGGGTTGCCTGGCGGTTAGTAGTTAGATTCGCCGGCATAAGGTTACTAATAGTCCAGAAATTGGAAGCCAATAAGGCTTATTAGCCGACGTCGACGTCGAGTCTTGCCGGAGGCAACGGCCCAACATTTGTCTACCATTTTCCTAGCATTAGGTCAGTATTCTCGCTCGACTAGCTCGCTCGCCGCAGTGCCAGTGGCGTAATTTGCAAAACAAGGTTTGAGGCTACGGAGAGCTGGGAATAACACTCAAACGCCAGCGGTGTTGATAGAACGCATCATTTGTGATGACAGCTTGATGTTTATACTCCGTTTGAAAATGCATGTTTTTATGGCAAAGGTCTTTATACCGGATTGTTCAATGCAGAAAAAAGGTAAATGTTGATACCTTCTTATCTGAACATTCACTAGATTTTAGTATGACCACCCCCGAAAAGTCTCGAATACAATACATCATAAAATGTAAATAAGTAAACCCTAAGGGATTAACCAATAATTTTATACCTCAGTGAAGGGAAACACGAAATTACTTTAATATAAAAAATAGTAAACTGTCAATATTAACACGTTCCATGCTGACGACGCCTATAGGAGTCCAAATATCGCTTCAGCCAGATGCTGACGACGCCTTTTAGGAGTCAATAAGATACCTACGTTTTAAAATATTTAGCATAATTACCCTTGCGTATAAAACTTTACTTTTTGGAAGAGTTTGTAGAGGGAACTATCTGTTACCGTATATATCAAGCAGTTTTTTAAAAATATCACAAAACAAGTATACAGGATCCGGCAAACCTCTGTCATATTTCTATTAACTCTTATGGTATAAAACTTATAGATTTATTTGATTTATTTGTTTGGTGATTAGAAGCAAACATTTTAAAATTATTTTCATGTATACAGGGTGGTCCATTAGTAAACTAGGCAAATGACTTATTTTTACATTTTTATAATCGCCATAGTTAGTACTATACACCTCCAAAATTTTTTGGCTGTTCTCGCTAGCCTACTTAGATCTTTACCAAAAATATTTTTAAATGGCAAAGTTGAAGGGGATAAAATTCAGTATCCATTGATGAATAATTATACAGTGTGTCACATTTGAAAAAACTGACAATACCTTGAATGTTATTTTAGACCACCCTGTACAAAATAATAATTTCAAACTAAGAAATGTTCAGTCCTTTGTCTTTGTTCATTGGTAAATATGTGTCATTGTTCCTCAACACGATTCTCATAACCAGTGATATATTGTGCACCTGGAATTCTTGTGATATGATGTCTCCTAGTTCGACGTCTCTCAATCAGTGAATAGGCCTGTATAAACAGTTTTATTCTTCCATCAGGCAAGTGATTGTTTAAATAATATTTAATATTCGTCACTTACTCTAATTATATTACATTCTCGTAGTCATCAACAGATCTCCAGAATATACAACTTTCTAAATTTAGGTAATTTCTTCTTTAAATTAAAATAAAAAAATTCTGCTTCCAATTTCCATACTAATCTTTTTTTTCTACCATTTTCTAACAACCTTCCTCCTAACATAGCAATTACATCATAAACCAAAACAAAAACCTATCAAATTATTTTCTTAATTAGTTGTTATTATTGCAAATTTTTATTACATTTTATTTTAAATTTTATGTGTTTTAGTTTTTATAATTTTAATTATAACGATTAACAGGTTTTTCCTTTATATTCTGGTGTCTGTTTTTATACATTTCACTATTTTGTAACTTGGTCACTAATGTTGGTAACTTTGAATTTCATTTCAAACAGTTGTCACAACTTTTAATTTTATTTTGTTAAACAGATCGTCCTGAAATTAAATTGTTGGTAAAATTTTTGTGTACGAACATTGGATAATTCTCAAAATTATAATTCACTGTCTATCAGTAAATAAAACACCAGTTTTTTTCATCCAAACCTGAACCGAGCGTGGTCCAGCCAAAGAGCCTATTGGTACGTCATTTCCGAAAAACTACAAAAAGGAAATATACAAATCACATGATCTCTTCCCTCTTTGAAAATGGATTAAATCATCATATAAAAACCTTTTTATATGACCACAGAGAGGATTCAAAGGTTCCGCTTGCTATTTTAAACAAGAGATTTTTTCTATGTATCGTGAAAAAATATTTAATTCGTATTAGACAAAACCGAGACCAGGCTAATTGAAAAATAACGATCAGATCGTCGTCGCTAATGTAAATGTTAAAAAGTAATTAATTTCGTGCAGCTTTCTGTCAAGACCTATTTGAAATGTTTCAATTTCTGGCATAGTAGCATTGTAATTGAAAAATTCTGGAAGTGGCAGCCGCGTATCCAGGAAGATAGAAAGGCGGAGGAGGTTGCACTTTCCAGAATTCCAGAACCGAAACGGTATCCAAAGAAATTAAGATTTATTCAAGTAATTAAGCATACGAATTTTTCGAATATGTTGGATGAAGTTGGAAGAAGAATATTTGCTAGTTTCTTAGTTCTCAGGGATTAAAATTTCACTTGGACGCCACTGATCTCAAATCGGAGAAATAACACCGGAACACAGAAAATAATTAAACGAGTAGAAGCTGAATGACGTCAAATTAATGATTCGATTGAAAGAGGTACGATTATTTTTGTAATAAATTATGCAAGTGAAAATGGAAAAAAAAGCAAAAGAGCTTTCTCGTTTCATACAAAAGGGGTGAAATTCTATAAGCTGATTAGTTTTTAATGCGTTTTCAAAGAACGTCCTCTACATTTTTAATGCATTAATTAATAGCGCGAAACTTTAATTTTACTTTCTGTTTAAGTAATTTCTTTTTGACATATACATTAAAAATTTTAACAAGATGAACAAGTGTATAAAAAATCTAAACCTTGATTTTTCTTTCGATAATTGAGGAAAATAATGGAATTTATGTTTCTGTCTCATTTCAATGAATATACCCAAGAAAATAGTTCATTTTCCCATTCAAAGGGAATCTCCAGACAATTTAGTTGAGGAGATTAGTTGGAATTATAAAAATGTGATTATTTGCAAATATGAACATAAACTCTACTTTACCAACATTATTATTGATTTCTTAGTTCAGCTGTTTTCAAATAGTGGCCGCCATGATATAATTTATTCAGTATTGCGAGTACCGTTATGAATAAAATGGGAAAGTAATTTTGATAACGTAGAAGGAGCAAGTTAGGTAAAATGAAAAGAAGACATCTATCTGTACACACCACAGATACTTAGTAACAATTAAACGGCTTAAAGTAACGAAATACTCGGAAAAAGTAATTTTGGCATATTTCTCTGAGGAAGTCTTGCAAACTTCCTTTACCATGGTCGATATATTATATGTTAAAAAGCACCTTAAAATTTAAAAACAACGTTGATATTTCGAACTTCGACAAATTAATAGCGTTTGTAGAAGCTACAGTTTTACTGTTCACAACTCTAATAGAGAATTTGTTAACCACTCGATACTCAAATAGAGTTACAGATATAATATCACAAAATTTTTTAAACTCTATAGGTACTTGAAAAGACCAAATCTATATATTTTGGTAGTTGTAATAATTGCACTTTTAATATTAATATTTTTAACAACTAAATTTATTGGGCATTGTATAATTTGTTATTGTTATTTAGTTTTGTAAGAATTAAATAATAATAATGTACATTTATTACTTTTTCTACGCCCACGTCAGTAAACGTTAAAAATCGCACTGTCAATATTCCTTGTAAATGACATTTGACAATAACATGAACGTAATGAGAACTTTCATCTTCGCAATATTTCGAACGAAACATTTACTCTCAAGTTTATTCCCTTCTGTGGAAACGATTTTCATCAGTCAGTTATCATTATTGTTTACAAAAACAAACTTTTTCGCCGACTGACGTTGTCCTTTTAAAGCAAAAATATTTTCGTTGTCATTTCTCCCCCTACTTCCATTCGTAATCCCTTCACTCGATCCTCTATAACGCTCCTTTGTCATGCTTTGTTTAGTCCTTTAGATCTTAATTTAAAATTTTGGAGTTTTTCTTCGACCTTCCCTCCCCGTCGCCCTGCATTAATTATGTAAAAATTTTCGAGTTAATTGCTTAATTTGTCGAGTAATTTGAAAGTAAAATGAGATATTTGGATTCAGCGTTTTTTTAGCAAATCTCAATTAGTTGATTTTTAGGGTAAAGAAATATCTGAAAATGAAGGAATATTTTTAAATAAGGAATGTTTTTTTAACTTAAAAATCAGGTCAAATGTGACGTGACAGGTTATAGGTTAGAATTCTTCTTTCAATCATTTTTTAAAGCTTTTCAGATTGCCCGAATGGAAAAAAGCCCCAACGATGAATATTATATCAGAATGTTGCGTTTTGCTTTTAAATTCACGTCTAAGGAATAAAATATCAAAAAGCAATGCGGTTTTTATGCTTCAGTTTACCTGAATGAGTTTTCCGCGAAGGAAACTGGATTGAAAACACTTAAAAGGCGCGTTTAGGTGTCGGATTTTTTTTTTACACGTATTGGAATTTCTAGCAACGATTTAGTCAAATTTAGTCTTTGGGTACAACACAATTCCAAGCATGATCACATATTTTTGATATTTCGAATTATTTTTAATGTATGATTGGTGTTAATTAAGTCTTATATGAAAAGTATAGATGTTTCTCCTATATAAAATGTATTTCATTCGTGGAATTTTGTAAACACAATTTGTTGTATTTTGAATTTCATTTACTATTGAAGATTTTAGTGTATTATTTGTTTAAAATATACTATTAAGAGCATATAGGACGCAGACGGCTTTTTTTTTCACCAGTAGGTGTAAAAATTAATACTTGAGACTGCTACAGAGAGAGAAAATAAATATTCCTCGTAATGTGGGTTTATAAGATGTTTTTTTATAAGAAGTTTCGAAATCAAACTTGATGATGTCGCAGCGTACTGTATCCACTTAAGAAACACATGCTTATCCGAAAGATATATAAAATGTGTAAAAATATATCTGTTGTACAATTTTGCTTTTCCGACAGTAAAAAGAGCTTTTCAATCATACTTCGACTTCCACCTTCACGTGACAGTTAATGCTCACGTTTTAGATTAAAGCGGCGACTTGAAGCGGAAACTTGAAGTGGAAAAACGCATGTAGACGGAATAAGGAAAATCGTCGAAATGGAGCGTATTTTTTTTTTTAGCTTTTCAGTTGGTCAGTTAGTCAGTCAGCGAATGAGCAAATACGAGAAAGGAAAAGTTTCGAGAAAAATGTTGAATTTTTATTCGAGCTGCTAGAACTTTTATATAACTTTTCTGAATCTGAAAATAACAAAACGCAAGGAGACTCGGAGTAGAAAAAATCTTAAAAGGCCACAAATTAATGGTCAATTTAACATCAAAATATAAAATATTATCGCCAGTTTACAGACGACAGAAGACAGATAACAGACGACAGACGACAGACGACAGACGACAGACGACAGACGACAGACGACAGACGACAGACGACAGACGACAGACGACAGACGACAGACGACAGACGACAGACGACAGACGACAGACGACAGACGACAGACGACAGACGACAGACGACAGACGACAGACGACAGACGACAGACGACAGACGACAGACGACAGACGACAGACGACAGACGACAGACGACAGACGACAGACGACAGACGACAGACGACAGACGACAGACGACAGACGACAGACGACAGACGACAGACGACAGACGACAGACGACAGACGACAGACGACAGACGACAGACGACAGATGACAGATGGCAGATGGCAGATGACAGATGTCATTTTTAAGTTTGCTTGGATTAGCTTGGATCTTGAATTTTTATTCGAGCTTCTAGAACTCTAAAACTCTAAAATAGTATCAGCGGTTGACAGACGACAGACGACAGACGACAGACGACAGACGACAGACGACAGACGACAGACGACAGACGACAGACGACAGACGACAGACGACAGACGACAGACGACAGACGACAGACGACAGACGACAGACGACAGACGACAGACGACAGACGACAGACGACAGACGACAGACGACAGACGACAGACGACAGACGACAGACGACAGACGACAGACGACAGACGACAGACGACATACGACAGACGACAGACGACAGATGTCATTTTTAAGTTTACTTAGATTAGCTTGGATCTTTCAACAATTATCACCCATATTGTCAACGGAAGTATATTGAAATATTAGAAACCCACTAAACTAGATGAATTTTCAATCCTAACTTTATATCAACGCACCCTTATGAAGTTCTTATTGTAGATTTTTATAATAAATATAACGGAATGATGTGTCTAACATCATTTTTCCCGCACAATAAAACTTACTAGTAAGAAAGTCACGAAATGTCCTGTCTTTCAAGAAGACTTTCAGCTCGCAGCTACAGTAGAAAATTTATGTAAAACAGTTTTGACCACACGTTCTTTATTCAGCTTATCCATACACGCTATGAAAGTTTAATGGGGTCGTCCATCTTCGTTTAGAGGTAAAACGTTACATCATAGTTCTAGTTATGCCTTTTGTTCAGATCCATCTCGCGGTATAAACCGCATGACAACTATTCCGGCGTGAGCACATGAAATTGCAAAAAGATATTTTGTATCATTCCTATAAATAAATAATACATTGAAACGCCTAGTAAATATTAAAGGAACAGTCTCGGGGTCCGCAAATACAAATTGAAGGAGAAATTTTGTAAGGGAAGTTAAGAATTGAAAATCTTTGTGGTAAAACTAACAACATGAAATACAAATGCTAAAGCTTTGCTTACCAGCCTTAGCGGATTATTTAACACACATAGTTAACTGTTGTTTGGAAACCGGTTTCTTTCCAGATGTGTGGAAAGATGCACTGGTGAACTCAATACCCAAGGAAACCAATCCTGCAGAGTTTAGCGATCTGCGTCCAATTAGTTGTCATATCAAAGATATTAGAGAAAGTTGCACACCAACAAATTATTGAGTACATTTAACAAAATAATTTAATACCGCCATAGCACAGTCATAGCACAGCAACAGCACTTGCAAGAGTTTCTGCTGACATTTTAAGAGCTTCTGATCCTAATTTGGCAAGTACGCAAATCCTACTTGATTTTAGTAAGGCATTCGACACCATCAGTCATGAACTGCTAATTGCTAAATGTAAATATGTCAGCTTTAACCAACAGTCTTTGAAGTTTATTCGTTCTTATCTAACAGATCGTTCTCAGCAGGTTGTGATTAACAGTAAATGCTCTTCAAAATGATCAGCCCTTCAGGAGTGCCTCAGGGTTCTGTTCTGGGGTCTATGCTATTTCTATTGTACACTCTTGATTTATCAAATAAAATTGAGTTTTGTAGTGTTCAGAGTTTTGCAGATTGTACTCAACTTTATATCCATCTCTGGTAACGAAAAAATAAATAAGGATCTTAACGGTATTTATAATTTTGCTCATAGCCATAACTTAAAGCTTAATCCTGACAAGTCTAAAGCTATTATGTTGTGTTCAAAAACTAAGCATGATGAGATGTAAAAAAAATGGAAATCTCTTACTTGAGTTCATCCAGGTGCTAAAGGCAGGCAGATATGAGCAAAACCCAAATGTGCGCATGGCACACGCAAGCGTTAAGTGTGCAGGAAGGTGTGGAAGTAGAGTAAGCTGTCCCCAAATTAGTTAAGCATGTGCCAATGCCAGTGTAACAAGATTGAAATAATGCCGAAAAGCAGGTTAGAGAAAAATAGCAGAAGAAATTAGAAAGCAGGAAAAGCTGGATGCTTTTTTGGCCTAAAAAGAAATTAGTAAACTTAATATTTTTATCTAGAATTTGGGTTTAAACCCTTGGCAATCTATGGACTTACCGAAGATGTAGTGTGGCCAAGAAGTGAAAAAGACTGGATCCAGATCCACAATGAGGTGTATTCTTACTTCATCAAATTATTATTTTTAAATTATTAATTTGATTGATACAAAAGATTTAAATGGATTAATCTGAATCTATTCAACAGAATAATAACTAAAGTTATTTTTAATAACGAACCGTAACAAGAGTAGTATTTTAATGATTTTTGGAGGATTTCGATCTATTTTTTATACCCAGATATTTGGGTATAAAAAGAAACACCTAAGCTTGCAATCGTTTGTATTATTAATATAAAAAACGAACATGACATTCAAAATAAACATATTCGCATGACGTGGCGTACAAATGAATAAAACATGCATCCGTAGAGGATCCTCTAAATATAAAAACTCCGGTAGATGTCACACCAAAAGCCCGGCATTTTCGATCGTTTTATCTGGATTAAGAGCGAGTCTTGGTTATCCACATCAATAACTGGATACAGGCAACTGAAGGATCTATTTATGTATTTCAATTTTATTCAAACTAAATATTAAATTCATGCGCTATTAATTAACCCCGAAGAAGTCTTTATAATCTAGTAAATTAAACTTTTTTTCCCTTTTTAGCATACAGTGCGACAAAATCTCTAAATTTGATTCCGCAGCCAAAGTGCGAAACTCTAGCGTGACTTTAACGTCTAGACATCTGACAAATGGAGAAAAACTCAAAGGAAAACCCTTTGCAACACATAACTCACAACTCACACACTCAGAAGTATGACGGGAATTTTTCATTTCGAAAATGGCCGTTTTGGCATCTAAAGCTGCTTGGATATCCAGTGGCAGGGGAAATATCAGCAATTTTTTTTTATATTATATTGTCACGAATCCCAAATATACATAAAATATTAATTTCCCAAAAAACGTTTAGGAATTTTATTTATCAAAATTATTTTAGTTTAAATTTATCATTATTATTTACTCAATAGAGAACAAAAAATATAAACATCTAATTAAACCAGGTCGTTGCAAAATTTCGCTGATGTGCAGAAACCCGAAAATCGATGTTAGATTGCCTAAGATGGGCAATCTATCGAAATTGCGGATTCTGTCATGTCAGCGATTTTTGCCTAAAAACTATTCGCAGCGAGAAAAAATAGGCAGTCAGTAGTTGGCTGGGTGGCCGAAAAGGTTTCCAGAAGAGAAGCGATCTTTCAGGATTAGGTTTAGTTGCCTTAAACTTGTAGTTTCCAAAAGCTCGTATTTCTTTGCCTTGCAGAATTCCGTAAACTGTTTCCATATTAACGTATGGGTTTTAACGGTATTGTACCGTACACTTTTCTCAATCGCCAGATCAATATTAGTCATAGAATTACTTCCAATGCGACTTATTATCACTACATAAGCTAACTAGCACTGTTTAAAAACAATATTACAAAATTTATTGATAATAAAATTAGAAAAATCGTTTAGCGTCGTTTTCTGGAGTCCTAGGAGACCATAATTACTTGTTATCAAAGGTATTGTAATTTTTGGTGACAACAGCTGTCAAGTTTTGCCGCGGGTAAACTCAAAAAAACTTCTGACAGGAGCTGTCATATAGTTTTTTCATCTAGAAATCATTTGTAATTCAAAATTGCGCATTTGTGATTGGTGGAAATTAAGACGAGGGAAATAATCATTTAAATAGTTTCCTCATTTATTTCTGTTATTTTGAATAATTTTCACACGTCTTCCTACCCATCAAACATCATGTTGTCATAGCATTGACTTTTGGGGGTTTGTCTAGCAATATAAGTTGAACGATTGATTTTTTTTTCAAAAAAAAAAATTCAAAAATACATCCCCTTGACTCGCCACTGATTATGAAGCTGCTGTATTTCCACTTACCATGAAAACTTTTTTAGAATGTTAATAAAAAGTCTAGGAAGTGCAAGGAATTTATGTATTTTGTTGTTTTTCGGTTATGTCTGACAGAGACAGAGTGACTAATGGTCAAAGTTTCGATGGAAGAGACATTTTCTTTTCAAAAATGAGAAAAGTTTAAATATAATTGGATTAGTTTTATAGTTATTGACCATAATAGGTTATACGTGATTTATAGTTGTGTGTAAATGGTTTTGGGGTTAAAATTATTGAGGAATATACAAGGTGCGCCAATTATTTCCACTCGATCTCTAGCACCGAAACTAAAAGAGATATCAACAAGATTTTTTGTAGGGGTAGACAGTGTCGCTCGGACTACAATTTTAAAATATTTTGATGTATATAGGGTGGCTAATTTTTGTGGAATGAAAATTAATTTGGTTTTTTTAAATTGAACACCCTATATACGATTATGTCTTCTGATTCTACTTAATATTAGATTTACGGTAGTTTTTTGTATTTGTAAATACGACGCGGCGTTGACAAGTTATTCCTATTTTAAGCAGATTTAATGAAAAAACAGCACTTCAGAAATATTAGCACAAAAACCACATTTTTTAAAAAATTCCTCAAAAAAGCTACTATGATGTAAATGAAACATGCACCTATCACAATAATCACACAACATCTTCACCTGTTGCACAGGGTGTTTGCCGATGGCGTGCCAATAGTCTAGTTTTCAAATGGCAATAACTTAATTTTTTCTTCAGTTAGAAGCTCTCCCTAATACGCATTAAAAAAATATAGGGTTTTGCACATCTAACTTTACTATTTACTTTAATAATTGACGTTAAGTGACAAACAACATATTTTACACAATTTTTAATAAGAAATCAAGTTACTTATGAAAATGACAGTAGGTATATTTTGTTATGGCATTAATTGTCAACATAAAATTTTGTATTTTATCACGTCTACTATATTTAATCGGTATTGTGTATAAAAAATGGATTTTAATAAGAATTATAGTGTTCAAGAAAATATTGATATGATATGGATACTGGGTGAATGTCAAAAAAATGCGTTTCTTGCTAGTAGGGTCTATCGTCAAAGATACCCAGAAAGACGTCATCCACAAAAGGATACATTTGATTTGAGAGAACAGGAACCGTCAAGTATGAAAAACATTCACGTGAAACTACAGCTGTTACTATTGACAACGAATATAAGGTAATGATCAGTATAGTTGGAGATCCCAATATAAGCACAAGGCAATTAAGCAATCAGTTAGATATTTCCAATACCACAATTAGACGCATAATAAAAAAGAATAAATATCTCCCCTATCATAACCAGCTTCACCAAGAATTGTTACCACGTGATTTCGCGCGTAGAGTGGAATACTGTAGATGGTTAATAAACAAGATAAATACAGAGCGTAACTTTTTAAACAAAGTTTTATTCTCCGACGAAGCCACGTTTCATAAGAACGGTTGTGTAAATAGACACAACTTCCATTATTATTCGGACCACAATGAACATTTAGTTAGAGAAATAATAGGTGATTATGTAATTGGTCCCTATTTTTTTGATGGGACTGTAAATGGAGCTATATTTTTAGATTTTTTAGAACACGATTTTCGCAACTTATTGCAAAATGCGCCTCAAAATTATCGCAACGGAATGTGGTTTCAATTAGATGGTGCCACACCAAATTACCTATTAGATGTTCGCAATTGGTTAAATAGGGAATTTCAGGATCGTTGGATAGGAAGGGGAGGACCTATAAATTGGCCTACTAGATCGCCTTGCCTTACACCATGCGATTTTTTCTTGTGGGGTTTTATTAAAAATATTGTTTACAAAGAAGAGGTTACTACAAAAGAAAATATGAAAGAAAGAATTACTGCAGCATTTAGACAGGTGACCCCTGCAATGCTAAGAGATGTGCGTAAATCAATGAAAAAAAGGGCAAGAAAATTTATAAATGAAAATAGAAGACATTTTGAACACCTACTATAAATTTTAACTTTCACTATTGTAGTTTTCTTATGATTAAACTTTGTAAAATTTTGTACTTATTAAAAATTGTGTAAAATAAGTTATTGCCATTTGAAAACTAGACTATTGGCACGGCATCGGCAAACACCCTGTGCAACAGGTGAAGATGTTGTGTGATTATTGTGATAGGTGCATGTTTCATTTACATCATAGTAGCTTTTTTGAGGATTTTTTTAAAAAATGTGGTTTTTGTGCTAATATTTCTGAAGTGCTGTTTTTTCATTAAATCTGCTTAAAATAGGAATAACTTGTCAACGCCGCGTCGGATTTACAAATACAAAAAACTACCGTAAATCTAATATTAAGTAGAATCAGAAGACATAATCGTATACAGGGTGTTCAATTTAAAAAAACCAAATTAATTTTCATTCCACAAAAATTAGCCACCCTGCATACATCAAAATATTTTAAAATTGTAGTCCGAGTGACACTGCCTACTCTTACAAAAAATCTTGTTGATATCTCTTTTAGTTTCGGTGCTAGAGATCGAGTGGAAATAATTGGAGCACCCTGTATACAGAGAGATAAAAATGCAAGAGTAAATAGATAAATACCTTCTTCAATATATCTATGTAAATATAAATCAATTGCCGAATCTTTGTACACGCATGGCTTCAAAACCACTGCACCTATTTGGCTAATTCTTTTTTTGTTATGTTTGTAATTGTCAGAACAAGTTTTGTATGAACGAAGATGTTTGAAAGGTTGTACGGAAAACCAAACGTTTTATATAAATTAAGAAATCATCTCCGTCAGCAAGAAATCTTGAAGTTCATAAAAAAAATGCGTCAACAACGCTCCGCGCGCATCAAAATGAACTCTTGTATAAAGTTAGGAGAATTATTTACACATTTATTAACTCGCTGCCCTAACGCATTTAATTTTACCCCATAAATTCACCCTTTATGACCGGTTCGGCCAAGCATTAAGCAATTTTATCCGGCAAGCCGAACCTAGTAACAAACTTTTTGATGCCTCATTTTATCCCGTCGGAATTTACGAGAGAGTCAAATGCAGACCCAGTAGACATGAGACAAAAGTTATCAAAACTTCTGTGAACGAACGTCTCTTTCTTTCGAAGAAAGAACCGTTTTTCAACGTTGAAAATCCCCAGAAGTCATTAAGTTGTTAGGAAAATTAGGAGACAACGGTTTGGAAGGGGGCGAAAGTATTAAGAGTATCTTGTCATCAAAGATACTTAATTTCGATCTTAATTTGTCTTAAAATTTCATTAAACCTGGGCAAACATTGATGGCATAACTCCTTAAGAAGATAAAGTAGAAGTTACCCCCATGTGTGAATTTTTAATTTCGTATGATTTGAACTGAAGTCTGAATGTGATTCATTGGTAACGCTGAGTGAGATCTTTTAGCCTTGGCCATGAAAACATGAGTCCGGTAGAAAATTTTTCAACGGAATTATATGTTTTTCGGGGTGCTGAACACGCATCTGTAGTTTGCAGGTGTATCCATCCTGCATGTACCCATACTTACAAGTGCAGCAGTGGTTCGGCATCACTTACCACCCTGAAACTCCCGGCTCCTGACAAACTAATGTAGCAAATCTGATGTAAGTGCCGCGCTAACTGTCATGAGCGTTGTGGATGCAGACGCGCAGGTCTATTCTGCATCAACTGTACCGACACCTGCACCAACGTGGATGAACAAATCCATTTCGGTGAGGAAGAAGACGACCCTCCGTTTGCTTCATAACTGTCAGAGGCAGGTGGGGCTTCAGAAGGTATTAGCCATCACAGCCTGCCACTGCAAGTGCTGAAGAGCCTGAGCCTGCACCATCATCCCCTACGCCCGGACCTTCTACAGTCCACAAGAAAATGTGGTTCTTCATATACAGCTTTGATACTAGTAAAATTCAAGGCTAGAATACGAATTTGGTAGACTAACAGGCAAAAGCCTATAGAAATTCTACACTCTTGTAAAACGAGGTTTTCTAAATATCCATAAGTTTGTTTCAACGTCAGCTAGAACATGGATAAGTTCGGACACCCTGTATTTCCAATAAATTAAATACGGATGCTCTTAACTTATTTGCAAGTAATGAGGATCTCAGAAAGAAATAATTTAGAGTAAATTTAATGAAGAGTATTGTTCTGTATGGGACACGAACGTAATTAGTAACTTAGCGAGAAATTTTCTAAGAGCTTCGCGAGCTCGGGGGATGATCTGTAGGCAAAAATAACTCCTGCTTGTTACACAGCCACCTGCAAACTCGGAGATAAACTTTTAAAATTTATCGAAGCGTAAAGTTTATGAGATAGAAGCGTATTAATCTAGCAGTCTTGTCGGTGAATTTTTATCGGGTTTAAATGAGAGAATGAATTGTTTGGGGTGATATAATTCAATGCCGTATATCTAAAATAGATTTAGAATGCAGTTTTTCCCAATGAAATTAAGTCAACGATCTTTAACTTACGATATGGGATAAGGCCATTAGGAAAACCTCTTGCGTAATCTAAAAAAAACTGAAGCAGCAATTTTGATGTAAATTGGCCACACCCCAGTTCCCTCCTAATATAAATTCGTCCAAAAAAGTAACGACCTCACTTTATCTGGATGTAACGATACCCATTCCATTCAGTGACAGTCTCGCAGAATTTGGCAAAGGGATAGAATTTGCCTTCTCTCCTGCTTCTTTGGTCCATTTTGAAAGTTCGTTTTTTCCCACTGGAGTTTTTTGTACCATCCACTTGATTGTTCTTTGTTCCATGATGGGTTTACTGTTAAGAATAATCTATCAGTTGTTATTCTAAGGCAGTGGTAGCAGTTGGACTATCTGGAGCCTGTAGAAGGGAGGAACTGTGCTACTTAAAAATGGAGGACATGACATACTTCAACGGTGCAATGCTGATCAAACTTACGAATACAATTGTATTAATTCCCAGAGGAACGTTTTTATACCAACCTTTTGAATGTTTAGTTTTCCAAAAATGATTTGGAGTTAAAAATAAACGATCAGTAGTTATATTTTCATTTCTTTTTTTAAGAAGTAAATTAAATAATTGTACTGGACAAATACTTTCATCAGTGTCATTTTTTGTTAACCATTTGCTATCTGTTAATTTTTTTGAATCACCCTGAGCCGTTTTTGAAAATATGGTATTGTATTCAATTCTACCTGTTCGAGTTCCATCTTGGTCTTTTTCTTCTTTAAAATAATAAATTTTACAATTTACAGCTTCCCCTCCTCTCCAAGCCAATTCATAAGAAGCCATGTGAAAGAATCTTTTTTGTAATCCTTCAGGTTCGTCTATATTCCACAATTTTGCCATTTTTAATATATTTTTTCTGTCTAATGCTACAGAACATATCTTTCTTTTTTCAGGAATAACTTGCAATTCTTTTCTCTTACTATTTCTAGCATCACGAGTTTCCTTAAATAGTATGTCCGCAAAAGGATCAAATTTAATATTGTATTCTTTAAAATATTTTTCTTGCATTAACTTTGCAGTTGAATTCCATATTGTTTTAACGGCATATTCTTTGTAGTCATCCCCTTTTTTTCCATATTGAAAGCCCAGTCCTTTAATATATCTGCTAATTCTTGTAATGAAGTATTTTCTAATAGTTGATATTGTCGAACATGACAAAATTAAATGAATTGTCTCCATATTGATGACTTCGTATTTTTTGTAGATTGCGGTATTAATTTTTCAATGTTTTTTGTAATTTGTTCATTTGAAACATTTCCAAATCGACTCATATTGTAAAGAAGCGATAATAATCAGTAACAAGGTATTAAAATTTAAAAATTTGCCAGCTCTTACGCTTAATTGCTGAAATTATAACTAAAGTTGACAAATAAAATGACGTCCGCTTACTAGATTTGAGGAAGACAAGTTTTTATCCGATGAAAAAGGATGCACCTTTTTTATCGATGTCAAAGTGACAAAAACATTTCCAAGTATATGACGTTTTAACATTGGAGTTAATTTATCAAAGGTAATACCACGAGTCCTCCAAATTTTATCGATTAAATTTTTGGTTTTTACGAAAACGGCTTTATTTGGAAAAACCACGAAAACAAACCGATTGATAAAATCACGAATCCGTAGGACGAGTGATTTTATCTCAAATCAGTTTGTTTGAGTGGTTTTGCCTAAAATAAAGGCGTTTGAGTATGAAGATCAAAAATTTAATCCATAAAATTTCAGAGGACGAGTCGTATTTGAAAGGATTATTTTTTTGAATCATTTTGTATTAAAAACAGAGAACATAGTCATTTATACAAAAGACATTGAACACATTGAAGACATTGAATATTGAACATTTTCTTTACCAATTTAAATTGAAACCTGAGCTGTTATAGTTTTACATACAGGGTCACCAAGGCGATTTTTTAACTGGCTACCCCGCGAAACGGCGCCGTAAATAAAAGCGAAGAAGAAGAAAGAAATGAAGTCTTTCTTAATTTAATTAATTTTAAGTTTAGTGTTGAAGTGAGGTATGTAAAAATGTTAAAGGCAATTTGAAATAAAATATTAAAAACAGGTTAGTTTACAAATACATTTTGAAATTTGGTTATTAACATAGATTTGCAATACATTTTAGTATAATAAAAATTGTTAAATGTTTACATTTGACATTTCAAAAAAGGTAAACATAGTTTAATCAAAAAACAAAAACGACGAAACTGTTTTATCAGTATAAAACACAATGATTGGTTAGAATCCTGAGCTCTTATTGGCTGAAACCACAAAAACTGACTGTTTTGACAGATGAAAAAAATAATCGCTGGAAAATTCGGAATCCTATACGGGTGACTGCTTCAGGCGATCTTCTGCTACCATTTTGGTAAATTCTGGATCAGATTTACTAGCCCTTAAAAATAAAATCAGAAAATTTGTTTAGCGACGTTTTCTGGTGTTCTAGGAGACCATAATTACTTGTTATCAAAGGTATTGTTATTTTTGGTGACAACAGCTGTCAAGTTTTGCCGCGGGTAAACTCGAAAAAAACTATTGACATGAGCTGTCATACAGTTTTTTCATCTAGAAACCATTTGTAATTCAAAATTGCGCGTTTGTGATTGGTTGGAAATTAGGAAGAGGGAAATAGTCACTAGAATTGCCCACAGTAGGGTACAGAGGGTTGATATTAAGCCTTGTAATGATTAAGGCTTACAGCTTTATTCAAGTGGTTCCAAGGTTACCTAGATATCAACAACACCTATTTAAATAAATACACAATGTTTATAGTAATCGAAATTTTTGAAAATCGCGTTAACGTATTCTTGACACCCCCGACGAGTAGCTACTGATTCGATCCCCTGGTTCTTGGATTTCTGGCATCCGAAGGAGAAGAGTCAAGTATCTTGTCGCGAACGACCTTAACAAATGACTTGCTCGTATATTTTCCCGTTTTCCAGTGCCCTCTACCGGCGTGTTAGTGACTCATAAGGAGCCGTGGCGACAAATGTATGTGCATAGATTTAGAGTTCGAGCACGGGATGCGGAATTGAGGCACTGCCTCTCGTTATTCATTTGTTACAGGAACGACTAGAGTTCGACAAATCGCTCTTTCTGTACACGGTATGAAAATTTAGCAGGATTTGTTTATTTATGTATTCCTTTGTTGTGGAAATTTCTGGAATTGATTATATTAAAATAAAGAAGCCGCAAAAAATGATGCATACAATTTGTTTGTTGTTTGTGGGCTCCGAACCAGGGTCCTCAATCACCTTAAACTATGCCTTTGTCATGCAGGTGATCTACGAGATATTCGACCTCATCCGGCCTGTTTACCGGCGTGAATGAAACTGCTTATGACACAAATACCTTTTTGCACTTGCCCAAAGTCTTATCTGACTTTAATTCCACTTGAATACGGCAGGATTCGAACCTACTCCCCGAACACTGACCAAGCTGAATCGGCAGACGCCTTACCAACTAGGCCACCGTTTCCGGATGCATACAATAATACTACGGAAAAATTTTTAATGTATTACCGGAACAACATAAAAAAGATAAATCCAATCCTGTATAATTCATAATTGAGTAAAATGTAGAGTTAAAAAACCGGAACTGCGGGCAAAGAACTTTTCAATTTATGACACCCTTGGTAGCGTTTGTTGTAAAGTTGGTACACATGGAAATTGGCAGGCGGGACCGGAGTTATCATGCGCATCCGCCCCCTTTGCTACCCTTCCCATTCCGTTTGATAAATTGCATTAATTCGTTCAATTTTATATCGCGCTGATATGCTCAAATGATCTGTTTAACACATCAAATTTAATGCTGATAAGATTGACATTCAAATCTAAACATTTCAATTTTCTTTAGTGACCGTAAATAATTTAACCACAAATCAAACAAACACGAAGGAGTTGCGTGTATCTATACATTCCCAATTCCCAATATGAAGTCTAGTCCTACAGCTTAGGCATCGTGATTACACCAAAATTTATCAATAAATTGGATTTGGGCCTTAACGAGGTCGAAGCTACAACTTTCGGGAGTCCCATATGGTCTAAGTCGACCACCAAGAGATTTACTTTAGAAATTTAATGGATAAATTTGGCATATTCGATACATTAATTGATATTGAGCATGTTCAACAAGGGTCGGTTAAGTATCTAAGTTAACTGATTATAAGGCTTAAACTGGACTTAGAAATTGTTCCTGACTTTCCTAGCCCGGGATAATTTGAAGGATATACGGAGAAAGTGATTAATAGGGTTCTTTTTTGTTGAAAATTTAAAACATACAGCTACAGAAGGTATATACTATGATTTATCTAAGCCATATTGAATTTAAAACGTAGGTATATAGCCCAAAGAGTTTCCACTAATTTTGAATAGACCGCGAAGTCTGAACACCCGATACAACAGCGAGTTCTGACCTCTCCAAAGATGGCGTGGTATTGCCGGCATTTTTAGTCACACATCAGCACTCATCACAACAACATGTCATAATCATGTTCAGAATTATAGACCCATTAGCATCATATGTAACTTCGCTAAGATATTCGAGATCGTTCTGCATGATCATATGTCAAATCATATCAAACGATCTATATCCCCTGATCAACACGGATTCATGGCAGGTAGGTCTACGGTCTCAAATCTTATTTGCTCTACACAGTTCATATCGGAGGCCTTAGATAGAAGAGGTCAAGTAGATGTAATATATACTGACTTTTCTAAGGCCTTTGATAGAATTGACCATGTCATTTTACTCCAGAAGCTGTCATCTATAGGTTTAAGTCCACAGCTACATCTGCTAATGTCGTCGTATTTGAAGAACAGACATCAGTATGTCCAGTGTCGCGGTTTCAGATCAGATAAATTCCATCAGGCATCAGGAGTTCCGCAGGGATCAATTTTGGGACCGCTTTTATTTACTATTTTTCTAAATGATATTGTTATTAACATCAACGATATAAAAGTTTTAATGTACGCAGATGACCTGAAACTATTAGTTGAAATTCGTTCTTTCAATGACTCTTTACTTCTCCAAAACTGTCTAAATGATATAGCAAATTGGTGTCAAAATAACTCACTTCCGTTAAATCCAGACAAATGTTCTGTTATGTCTTTTACCAGGCGACATACAGCTCTTATTTTTAATTATGAATTGCATAATATTATTCTTAACAGGCCGAATTTTGTGAGAGATCTTGGAATATACTTTGATCCCGAGTTAAATTTTGTTAAACATATAGAATCAATGGTGTCATCTGCTAATAAAAGTTTAGGGTTTGTCATAAGAAGCTGCAAAGAATTCTCAGATATCTCTACATTAAAAATCTTATTTAACAGCTTCGTCCGATCGAAACTCGAATATGCATCGGAGGTATGGTGTCCTAGGCAGAAAGTCTATATTGACCTAATTGAAAAAGTTCAAAGGAAATTTATGAAATCGGCTTCTTTTATATTGGACGGTATTTACCCTCCAAGGGGCTACCCTCATGATCTACTATTAACACGATTTAAACTTCCTGATCTAGAAAAACGCCGAACTTATCAGCAAATTTCATTACTCTGGAAAATTCTTAATGGTCAAATAGATAGCATTGATTTGTTAAATTATGTTCATTTTAAAATACCACGCGCGGGTCTAAGAGTTTATTGTAGTTTCTATTTGCCAGCTGCAAGAACAAATATTTTAAATTCATCCCCATTATACCAAGCAATCAATGAGTATCATAATATCCAGGACAGCTTGGATATATTTGCCTGTAATAAATACCAAATCAAAAGTGTAATTCTCTAGGTACTGATGTGTATTATATAAGTATTACGAACTTTTAGAAAATTGTGTAATTGCATAGTAGATGTTCCGTACACTACCAAGTTGTCCAATGTTAACGTCCATTTTTTTTCCTGTCTCACGCAGACACAGGTTTTTTTTTTAATGGGCGTTAACCATGGACTGCTGGCAGTTTTTGTATTATATATATTGTGCTTGTTATTATTAACATTTTTGTTATGTTGTCCATTTCCCACCCATTAAATGGTTGGTACAACTGTTGGGTGGTGTATCAAAATAAATAAATAAATAAATAAATAAATAATCAAGTTTTTTAATCTGACAGCATATCCTTTGGAGATCTTAATTAAGTTCTACATCATATTAACGCTCTTTATTTCCTTCTTCTTCTATTAAACGAATTTAATAAAGCGAAATACGGTTACCCGAAGCGAAATATCAACAAAACATTTAATTTCGATTCGAATCTATCGCAAAAACATTAAAAAGCACGAAAACATAATGTACTCGTGCCGAGAAAAGAATGACGTCTTTTAAAATCATAAAATCGTGTCGCAGCTTTTTGTCGCCTCAATCATTTGAATGTCTTTATGCGAAACGGCACTCTTGAGGGGTGTCGCGGCCCCTCTCACGGACCATTACACAATAAAGTGGAGCTCGGGCTTTAATCCCGAAGATACACTTCGCTTGTCAAGGAAATAATCGCGGGCCGAAAGCCGAAGAAGAATGGTTTCTTTCATACGAAATATAGAGACGGGCCAGCTGGCCTTGCTGGGTTCAGAAACGTAGCATGAGGAAGATAATGGGGATAATTGTGTTGTATTTTTGTAGAACATAAATTAACAAGAGCCAATAATAACAAACTAAAATAGTACGGGCATTTTAAAAGAGAGAAACGAAATAGTTTTCTGAAAAGAGAGAAAGAGAAGAAGAAGAAGCAAACCAGGAAAATAATGAATGGAATAAGTAGCGCAGTATTGAAGAAAGACAGCAAGGAATTCGAAGAAAACCTACAACGAAGTTTGAAGATTAAGAAATAAATAAAATAATGTTGCATTGTTTGGACAACTTTATTTTAGACCAAGATACTGAACAGAGTTTAGGGTTCGAGATTTTAACAATTTTGTATGTATAAGTATTGAAAAAATTGTTAGACCACGTGTTAAAAGATATCACAGATGCATCAGGATGACCCTAAATTTGAGGAATCAGCTGTAAGAATACAATAATTTGATTGACGATGAAGATGAAAGTTATACCATTGAAAGGGAGCACATTCGGAGTCAGCAATCTTGGAATGAAGATTTAGAGGAAGAAGACAATGAACTTTTTATATATATTGTAACGGTTGACTAAGTTCACTAACTAATTAAAGAGAATACAAAACGCAGAGATAAATTAAACAAATAATTTTATTAATACCATGTAATTTAACCACAAATCAAGCAAACACGAAGGAATAATTTTATTAATACCATTAAATAACTATTTATTTTACTTCAATAAATCACAGGACAGAATGTAATTTCGAAAATAATGTTTGAAACTAATTTTAACGTAGTAATTGCAAAAGAAAATATAAAATTCCAGATGTCAGATTTTAACACGTTAATCCCATAAGAGATTTTCACCAACAATTTTAGGATATTTACAAACAATTTAGCAAAGATTTCAATAGCAAAATTTAAAGTAATATAATCTCAGATAAGTCTGTTATTTTAGATGTTTGAATAAAAAGAAATTTTAAACTTAACCTCAAATTTCAATATCGTGATGTATCAATATGATTAATTTAAATTCAGGGGAAATACAATAAATCGGGAAAATAAAGTGTTGGGACTTCTAAAATCAAAGAATTACTGTAAAAAAGGCAGTAATAATAAAGTTGCATAGAATTTTAGAAATCGATAATGACGAACTTAAAAAGTCTGTGTGTAAATTTAATATAAATAGGAATTGTAAATAAATTATATCAAAATCATTCTTTTTATCTCGGTAATGATTTGGTAATAAGCAAAAATTGTATAAAAATTGATAATTTTTGAATTTTATAAAAAAATTTAAGTAAAAAACTGTCAAATTTTAATCTAGAGAGCCGTAATATGATGGTTTATAAAAACTACTTTTCGCTGTCAAGCGAGGCTTTTGATCAAAACCTCCTGAATTGTTCACATCGGTGCTCGTAACAAAAACAAAAAAAAATTAAATCAAAGCAATACTGATTGAAGATAAAAATTAAAAGAAATTTACCTGTCAAATTAAGTGATGTTATATTTTTGTAAATCAAGAAACTTAAAATTAAATCAAGAGAAGAAGTTTGTTTCTGTTAAACTATCCAGATCCAATTGTATCCTGTATTGATTTATCCTG
This sequence comes from Crepidodera aurea, assembly GCA_949320105.2. NCBI lineage: Eukaryota > Metazoa > Arthropoda > Insecta > Coleoptera > Chrysomelidae > Crepidodera > Crepidodera aurea. The sequence continues at coordinate 16,961,427 of OX439480.2, forward strand.
TTCCTGATTTTGATTACTGGAAGATTTTGCATCCATCCCATTTTGAATTGACTAGGAAAGTAACCAGAATTAGAAATAAAATCTAAGTCGTATTGAAGGTACCAATTCACAATATTAAATATCGATATTTAAAAACGTTTCAAAATAAAAAAAAAGGACACAAGTATTTTATTTAATTAGGTTAGATTATACTTTAATTAATAACTAAATAATTTAGATTAGAATAAGGTAAGATTTGTATTAATTGTTGATTTTATAAATAGATTTATTACGCTTACTTTATTCTGGCAAACAACTCTTATTCTCACATAAACTAAAAGGTTAGCCGTGATTTTTATGATTATTAATAAATGTTTTCATATTTACTATCGATTTTTACAATCACGCGACCAATAGCTGAAGCACTACCTGGGATTAAGACTCTCAATTTTTCTACTGGAAAGTAGATGGCGCCCAAAATTATCAACAAGATTACGACAGAAGGCAATAAAAAATCAACAGTAATTTAATAAAACTAAAATTCAAATAAATAAAATAACGAAATTAAATATTGAACAAAAGTAATTTTTCTGAGGTCAAATCCAGGGGCTTTTCTAGGATTTATATTTTCTTTAATCTCTTTCATGATTTCTTTAGGAGATGTGAGCTCAATCTCTGCTTCTTGTTGTGCTATTCCTTGATCAATATTATCATCACCTTCATTTGGCTGGAAAGTGTCCTGTAGGTGTTTGGCGAATCTATCAACCTTTCCTTGAGTATTTTTTACAATGAACTTGAGGAAAATAATTGATGAACTTGCGAGAAAAATTCTTTTGATGTACAATAAGCCGCTATAACATAGTCATCTAAAACTATTTCTAATCCCTATTTTTTCGTTTTCATACTACACCACTGTCGCATATGAAGAAATTGGTTTTAGGCCTCAAAGGATCTCGGGGACAAAAACCATTTATCTAAGGATATATGCGAGATCCATTCTTACGCTGATTGTTCTCAATTTCAATACACCTTTGAAGTTTCTTTGGTTTCGCCCTGCAGGAGCAGCTGCCGAATTATTGGCACGTGCCATCGTAAGGATTTAAAAATATTTCGAACAAAAAAAGGTGTTTTGTGTTTATTTTCGGTCTAATCTTTTGATCGAAGTCAATGCCGTCTTTAATGCACCTGTACAAACTCTCAATGGAGTCGCAGATAAAAATCCTCTCATTCATCTTAAGTATAATTTTTCGATTTGTCTGTTTTTAATGTACGATTGATGTTCATTAAGTCTTAACTGAAAAGGTCTACACGTTTCTCCTATATAAAATTTATTTAAATTATGAGCCTAACGAATAATCAATAAAAAAACAATTTCTTTTATAATTATTTTTTGAACCACAAACCCATTATTGCCACCCCATTAATAAGAATCTCTTTTTTTTTTCATTATCACGCCCAAATACCTGCAATTTCCTTTTCCTTTCGATCCTTCTTCTGAAACTCCAATTTCGGAAATCAAATAATATCTACTTATAACCAACATCCGAAATGATCCTTTGTCCGTATGTAAATAGTGCTCCCTTTTGTTGAATTATTTCTCACAGGAAACGTTTACACGTGAGTTTTATATCCGTTACATAGTCCCTTTACTAGAGAGGCGTACAGTATAATTTTTACCCCAAAGAAATACGTACCAAGGGCGGCTCCAGCCCAGAGATTTGGGGGGGGGGCAACGTCGTCGGCTGTTAGGGTTATACAGGGTGCGCCAATTATTTCCACTCGACCTCTAGCACCGAAACTAAAAGAGATATCAACAAGATTTTTGTAGGGGTAGACAGTGTCACTCGGACTACAATTTTATAATATTTTGATGTATACAGGGTGGCTAATTTTTGTGGAATGAAAATTAATTTGGTTTTTTTAAATTGAACACCCTGTATACGATTATGTCTTCTGATTCTACTTAATATTAGATTTACGGTAGTTTTTTGTATTTGCAAATCCGGCGCGGCGTTGACAAGTTACTCCTATTTTAAGCAGATTTAATGAAAAAACAGCACTTCAGAAATATTAGCACAAAAACCACATTTTTTAAAAAATTCCTCAAAAAAGCTACTATGATGTAAATGAAACATGCACCTATCACAATAATCACACAAAGTCTTCACCTGTTGCACAGGGTGTTAGCCGATGGCGTGCCAATAGTCTAGTTTTCAAATGGCAATAACTTAATTTTTTCAAATGGGACACCCTGTATATTTTTCTTCAGTTAGAAGTTCTTCCTAATACGCATTAAAAAAATATAGGGTTTTGCACATCTAACTTTACTATTTACTTTAATAATTGACGTTAAGTGACAAACAACATATTTTACACAATTTTTAATAAGAAATCAAATTACCTATGAAAATGACAGTAGGTATATTTTGTTATGGCATTAATTGTCAACATAAAATTTTGCAAAGTTTAATCATAAGAAAACTACATAGTGAAAGTTAAAATTTATAGTAGGTGTTCAAAATGTCTTCCATTTTCATTTATACATTTTCTTGCCCTTTTTTTCATTGATTTACGCACATCTCTTAGCATTGCAGGGGTCACCTGTCTAAATACTGCAGCAAATCTTTCTTTCGTATTTTCTTTTATGGTAACCTCTTCTTTGTAAACAATATTTTTAATAAAACCCCACAAGAAAAAATCGCAAGGTGTAAGGCAAGGCGATCTAGTAGGCAAATTTATAGGTCCTCCCCTTCCTATCCAACGATCCTGAAATTCCCTATTTAACCAATTGCGAACATCTAATAGGTAATGTGGTTTGGCACCATCCAATTGAAACCACATTCCGTTGAGATAATTTTGAGGCACATTTTGCAATAAGTTGCGAAAATCATGTTCTAAAAAAATCTAAAAATATAGCTCCATTTACAGTCCCATCAAAGAAATAGGGACCAATTACATAATCACCTATTATTCCCGCCCACACATTCAAAGACCACCGATAATGTGATGTGGTTCTAAATAAATGTTCACTGTGGTCCGAATAATAATGGAAGTTGTGTCTATTTACACAACCGTTCTTATGAAACGTGGCTTCGTCGGAGAATAAAACTTTGTTTAAAAAGTTACGCTCTGTATTTATCTTGTTTATTAACCATCTACAGTATTCCACTCTACGTGCGAAATCACGCGGTAACAATTCTTGGTGAAGCTGGATATGATAGGGGTGATATTTATTCTTTTTTATTATGCGTCTAATTGTGGTATTGGAAATATCTAACTGATTGCTTAATTGCCTTGTTCTTATATTGGGATCTTCAACTATACTGATCATTACCTTATATTCGTTGTCAATAGTAACAGCTGTAGTTTCACGTGAATGTTTTTCATACTTGACGGTTCCTGATCTATCAAATCTATTCTTTAAATTCTCAAAAGTATCCTTTTGTGGATGACGTCTTTCTGGGTATCTTTGACGATAGACCCTACTAGCAAGAAACGCATTTTTTTGACATTTACCCAGTATCCATATCATATCAATATTTTCTTGAACACTATAATTCTTATTAAAATCCATTTTTTATACACAATACCGATTAAATATAGTAGACGTGATACAATACAAAATTTTATGTTGACAATTAATGCCATAACAAAATATACCTACTGTCATTTTCATAGGTAACTTGATTTCTTATTAAAAATTGTGTAAAATATGTTGTTTGTCATTTAACGTCAATTATTAAAGTAAATAGTAAAGTTAGATGTGCAAAACCCTATATTTTTTTAATGCGTATTAGGGAGAGTTTCTAACTGAAGAAAAATATACAGGATGTCCCATTTGAAAAAATTAAGTTATTGCCATTTGAAAACTAGACTATTGGCACGCCATCGGCAAACACCCTGTGCAACAGGTGAAGATTTTGTGTGATTATTGTGATAGGTGCATGTTTCATTTACATCATAGTAGCTTTTTTGAGGAATTTTTTAAAAAATGTGGTTTTTGTGCTAATATTTCTAAAATGCTGTTTTTTCATTAAATCTGCTTAAAATAGGAATAACTTGTCAACGCCGCGTCGGATTTACAAATACAAAAAACTACCGTAAATCTAATATTAAGTAGAATCAGAAGACATAATCGTATACAGGGTGTTCAATTTAAAAAAACCAAATTAATTTTCATTCCACAAAAATTAGCCATCCTGTATACATCAAAATACTTTAAAATTGTAGTCCGAGGGACACTGTCTACCCCTACAAAAAATCTTGTTGATATCTCTTTTAGTTTCGGTGCTAGAGATCGACTGGAAATAATTGGCGCACCCTGTATATTGTAATGAATTTGTAATTAGCAGTTTATTTTTCAAAGATTTTATTTTTATAATCTCACTTTGACAACTCTTACAACGTACTTCATAATTAATAAACAAAAAACAATCAACATAAAACAAACATCCCATAACAACGCTGTCAAATTTTAAAGACCCCTACACATAATTTTTTCCCATTTTCCCATTAATCAATAATTTTAATCTAAACCAAAAACCCAACATATAAATTTTTATTATGTACCCAAACTTGCATTTCAATATATAAAAGTTTAATATTTTGGGTCTTTTGATTTAAATGTTTAGACAGAATGAATTTAGTATAAAACGATTAGCAATGTCAAAATTAGCGAAAAAAAATGTTTGGGGCATTTTTGAGGGAAAAAGGGATTTTTTTTAGGATATAAATGGACCTAGAATCTATAAAAAAATTAAAATTTGGTTTACGCAGAATCAATTTTGTCTAAGAAACGATTGCCAATGCCAAAATTATCGAATAAATATGTTTGGGCCATTTTTGGGGGAAATCTGAGTTTTTAGGATATAAATGGACCTAGAATCTACAAAAAAAATTCAAAAAAATGAAAATTTTGTTTAGACAGAATGAATTTAGTATAAAACGATTGGCAATGTCAAAATTAGCGAAAGAAAATGTTTGGGGCATTTTTGAGGGAAAAATAGAGTTTTTTAGGATATAAATGGACCTAGAATCTACAAAAAAATTAAAATATGGTTTACGCAGAATGAATTTTCTATAAGAAACGATTGACAATGTCAAAATTACCGTAAAAAAATATTTGGGCCATTTTTGAGGGAAAAATGACTTTTTTAGGATATAAATGGACCTAGAAAAATCAAAAAAATTAAAAATTGGTTTACGCAGATATGAGATATAACTTGGGGGGGGGACTGCTGCCCCTCCCTCTTGGAGACCGCCGTTGCTCTGTACACTGTAATATCGCTCGCCCGGAAGTCAAAAATACAAATTTCCAGGAGAAATGGTGAAAATTTACAACATTTTCAACCTTAAACTTTTTTTCAGGTAATCCTAACATAATTCATTCAGTCTCCGAACTTCTAAACCACAACACAATAATTTCTAAACATTAAAATCATATTCTTATCGCACAGCGATGATCATGAAATCGCTGGACATTTAATAATTATTATTATAATAATAATAATACCAGCAGGAGGAATTAAGGCATCCTAGCTCTTCCTACTTTGGTGAATGATCCTAAATATATAAATTTATTCTTCCAATTTAAATGGGCCCGGAAAAATTTTTAGAACCATCTTCAATCAGAACCTCAAAAACGTATTTTTAAATGAAAGCTTTGCTTTACTTTTGGGCAAGAATATGCAATATGTAACTACCCAAGTCGGTTATTAAATATACCGTGTAAATTGTTTCGGTAGGACGGTCACCCCATTGTATATTAAAAGGGAGGAGGAAAAGGGCACCCCAGCAAACACCTGAAGTTCGGGGCATTCCCCTACACCAATTTCGAAATTCCCACGGTGTCTTATTATTACGAAAATTGCACCTTGGTCGTTCATTGTCGTGGCTAAATATAGTTCGTATCTTAAAATTCAATAGGCAAAATTACAATTCGTAAATTACGGTTTTCGTATTTACTTCCTGCTATACGCGGATCAAATCAAATCAAATCAAATTTTCTTTGTACAGTGGAGTTAACTAATATGTAATTAAGAATAAAAATTGTATTCCCAAATTAACCTTAAAAAAAGGGCTGTTTCTTGTAGTTTAAAAATAACCTTCAATCTTTTCCCAAGAGATAATACTGTATGTTAGAAAGCTGTTAATTATCGAAATTAAATAAGAAATTTGTTGGGTATTAAAAATATCAGTAAGGTTACGTCTATCATCTTCCCCAAACCTGGAAAAAATCCCACAAACCCGGAATCTTTCTCCTTATCTATCTATCTAACTATCCATCTATCTATCTATCTATCTATCTATCTATCTATCTGTCTTTTTTTTTTGAAAAAGGAGAAATCAGGCCCAGACTACCCCAATAAAACTCCTTCTGTTTACCTAGGTCCTGTGCTAGAACTACTTTTGGTATAACATCAACACAACACGCCTATCCGACTTACCATCTATTTATATTCTGACCTCAAGTTACCTATTCTATGCTTTGGTGTTGTTATTCCTCAATTAAGCCACCTGTATTTGTCTGGAATCGTACTCTCTCCGTATTCCATCTTGGACACAAGAACATAGTGTGAGCTGGAGTATCAGTCTCACGACAATAGACACAGCTACCGTCTGGGGCCTTACCTATTCGATGTAAGTATGTACCGAATGATCCATGGCCTGTCAAGAATTGAGATGTGGGCATTGAATCCATTGCTCCAGATTTGGTACTGGTTATTTGGTCCATTGACCCACCTCTCTGGTTTCGTCCCACCTCTCTTGCCATTTTCGAATGGATCTGGTCCTCATATTGACTCTCAGCTCTCTTGGTTGTTCGAGACGGACGTTATAATTTTCTACAGGTTCTTCTATTCATATGTCGATTGGCAGTATGGCAGCAATAACCTGTAGTGCCTTAGTAAAGGTTGTCCTATATGCTGATGTTACCCTCAATAAGCTTTTCCGTTGGACTGCTTCTGCTATTTTTCTATACTTTCCGAAAGGTAGACATATTGGTGTACCGTATGTCAAAATTGATTGTACGACTCCCGCCAGAACTTTTCCCCAGGTTTGGTGATTTCCAGGAAGGAGTTTTGACAGGTTATTATGTGATTTAATTTCACTTTTCGTAAGTGGGTTAGAGTTATATCATCCAGTATATAGCATTTTTTTCTAAAGAACATAAATCCTGTAAAGATGAGAATCCAAAAAAGTTTTAAAGAAATTAATCAGGAAAATTCCGTTTTTAATATTAAAAATGTCTCGTATAGAAATTGCTTTCGGCGATTGGTAATTTGAAACTCGCTCCTATTTCTGTACTTACTTTCCAAATAGTTTTAAATGAGGTTTCAAAGAGTACAAAGTTTGGAAGCTATTAGCAAATTTTAATTTTCTGCTAAAATTAACCCCGGCTAAAAACTGGCGGAGAGTGGATGAAGTTTAAAGTAACTTTAAATCGGAAGTTAAATCATTAACTCCTTTTGCCCCCAAGCATTGTGCTGCCAACACACCGAAAGTATTGTGTTTTTCTTCGTTTTTATATACGAATACTTATTATCTGCGAAGACAATTAACTATGAATTTATTTAGTAAATTATTTATTATTGAAAATGCTATTCAGTCGTCTGGAGTTATGTATGACATGCAGCATAGTAGCGTACCGTGTATAATGTTTAAAGAAACTTCAGAGTTTCTGCTAAAAAAAAGGTACTCTTGTTTAGAGGCAACAAGATGCACCGTTTTAGAGAAAAATCGATTTTAATTTTTTCTGTTGCTACTTTAATTTCTACAATATCTGGACCTACAAAATTATTTGATTCTACCATGAATTTTGTATAACGATAAGAAACATTTACATTTTTCATTTACAAAAAAAGTCACGATGTTCTTCGCCAAAACGAGATTTGCCCGAAAATTTATTAAATTTAACAAACCGAGTTTCAATATTAAGTCTAGCATAGACACACGAATATTTAACTCAGGTTTATTCTGGTTATAAATTGCTACTTGGGCATTTGTAGAAAAGTTATCTATGCGTTTGTATTGGAAAAATATGTTAAATAATCGTTTCAACGCACTGAATTTGTTTGTCTTGGGAGTGAGTATCCCAACAAATCGCAGCCGGTCCCATATTCTTAACGTTTACCCACACATACACACATATACATACACATACATACATACATACAAACCTTGCTCGTTTAATAGTATTTGATTACTGGTAGTAAATGCAGCAGCTAAAATGTTTAAGAACTTGAAGAAAAATACGTATGAATAAAGACCATATTTTATATGGTGAGAATATTTTATAGCTTCCTTTCATCAAATATAAACGACTATTAGATACGACATTTACCCTTCCTTAACCTCCATTACGGTATCCTCAAGATATTTTGTTTATGGGATCATAAAAGTGGAAGTAGATACACCTTCTTTTCTATTTCTGTTTGGGGTTTTATATGTCGTAAATTTTAGAGGTATATTTCAGATGTATTTTAAAGTTATTTTTACCACGATTGTATATGTATGTACACAGTGGCGTGTCGTTTATGGTACTAATGTGTGTAATTAACACGGGCGACGACATAAAGGGGCGGCAGCGCGGGTCCCAAAGTCAAAGGAAAAAGTAAGACACATAAAAATAAAGTTTATCCATGGCCACTAGTGATTGTAGTTATTCTGAAACATTCTCGCTCTTGATATTGAAAGAAAATTCTGAATCAGTTGTCTCTTATGTATTTTATACGTATTTCATTCTTACTCTAATGTCAGAACGTTCATTCTGTAACACCTAGCTGTAAATGTACACGTCCGCATCCTAGAATTTCATCTTTGACAGTTCTACTCTCTATTTAGTTTGAATTTGCTTGAACAAAGATAAATTCTGATTATTTAACATCCGCGGCGTCTTATTTTAACACCTACATTCCTGGTCTCGCGCTTGTGGCTGTCTTCATTTTATATTAACGACTAGATGTCTCGTCCCCAGAGAAGGTCCCACGCATGCTGATGGCGACGATCCTGTTGTATGTTAATAAAAAAACTCTACTCATCCCTAGGGAAAATCAATTTAAAAATTAAACGAAAACTACGGCGAAAAACGTGGCGCCCGTATAATTTCATACACTCAATAAAAGAAATCTAGATCCCATTAGAATTTTAAATAGTTGCCCACATGATCGCCCCCCCTTAATGAAAGTACACAACTTATGTTGCGTGTCTGGTGCCAGTTAAGCACTTCTATCCTTAATTGACGTTAATAGCTTTCGGGTTTGATCTTCATTGTTGATCTGATCGCCGATGTATGGATGTTTTAGCGCTCTTGATAACTAAGTTAGGGGGTTGGTATAGTGGAAAAAGCGGGTCGATTGTTTTTCGGTGTGGCGTAGTCACGTGCCGATTTGATATTGTGTAGATTTTCAGATTGGTCTTATTAATAGTGTATCATGTTTGCAGAGAGGTTCGAGTAGCGAATTCGACATTGGACACTGTTGTCAGACTTTTTTATTTCCAAACATTTCCAAAATATAAAAATGTACATTGATTTTGACACAAAAATCAAAGAATTTCACATCTCAGCAAGCCGTGAGATGCCGGTTTATAAAAACCAAATTTTGACAATATCCAGGACAGTCCATTATTACCCGTTTTAAGAGCAACATGTATTCGTTGTGTTGTGAAGTCGATAAAGCAGATCCCTGTTTTTCCTGCCAAGTGGATTTTTATGTTGACATCTGTGACGTTTGTCAAATTGTTTGTATTTTTTTGCAACTGCGAGAATTTGAATTATTGTCATTATTTTATGGAATGATAATACAGAATTGAAGCAGAATCGTGAGACATCCTACAAACAGAATTAAAATAATAAAGGTACCCAACATTTTATATTGAGCTCAATAAATAAATCAATCAATAAATAAATCGATAAATAATTCTATAGTCCAAGAAATACTAAATCAGGCCTTATAGAAAACATAATGCATTCGATTATTAATAAATCTTCGTACTGAAATTAATTTCTATAAATAATTTCACTTTCTAAATCAATATATATTTATTTTTAATCTTAAATTTTTTATTGATAATAAAACTTACCACAAATTAAATAAACTAAAAATCAGCGACATTCCCCAGGTACCTGTACGATTAATAACAACATAAATTAATACCTCTAACAATTTGCATCGATCTTATTGCAAATATAAAACTGTAGAACTTATATAGATGCAGATGCCTTTGAAAATGGTAAAAAGTGAAATAAAATAATAGTAGAATGAAACCCATTGGAAAAGGAAGAGAATATAACAAACATGAAAGGGAAAATAATTTAAGGCGATCTGGAGTCGGGAAGTGGGAGGGGGGAGTTTTTAAGGGTAGAAAACTGTTTATCTCGATTTCCGGCAAAACTACAAGTTCTATGGAAAAAAGTGAAATAGCAAAGTTGTAGGTAATAAAAAGATCTACAACTTTTGTATTTACACTTTTTTCACATAACCTCAAAATGTAGTTTTCGGTTTTTTATTTTTATCTTTTACAAAAAAAAAATTTTTTTCACGAGCTTTACTGAAAACTTACCTTTTTATGTCCCAAACACGCTGTAATTTTTTTGTTTTAAAATATTTATTTTTTAAGCTTATTTTGACTTAATATCGAAGAAGCAGTCAAAATAAGGTTAAAAAAATAAATATTTTAAAACAGAAAAATTACATTGTGTTTGGGACATAAAAAGGAAAGTTTTCACCAATTTCGAGAAAAAAAATTTTCTTTGTAAAAGATAAAAATAAAAAGCCCAAAAACTTGGTTATATGAATTTTTCACATAAATTTTGAGATTATGTGAAAAAAGTGTAAATACAAAACTTATAGATCTTTTTATTACCTACAACTTTGCCATTTAACTTTTTTCCATAGGACTTGTAGTTTTGACGGAAATCGAGATAAACAGTTTTCTTCCCTTAAAAACTCCCCCCTTCCACTTCCCAACCTCAGATCGCCCGCAAATTATTTTTCCTATCATTTTTGTCATATTCTTTTCCTTTTCCAATGAGTTTCATCCTACTATTATTTTATTTGGTTTCAAAAATTATCAGCACTGGTCTAATACACCTTCCACACTACAAAAACTATATAAAACAAAATATATCCTAATGGCTACTCAGACATATACGTAATCTAATCTTGGGGTGACGTTAAAAGACGGTTAGAAATAAACATCCTTAGATACAAGATCCTGAAATCTTCCCCGCCGAAATGTATACCTATCTGATTCACTAAAGGACGACAAAGGGCTCAACGGACCTTATAACGGATGATCCAGTTGTAAAGGGCCATATTTCCCACGGGTAGTTTGGTAGATTCCCTTTTCTGCTCTTCACGTTGTCCCTTTCCTTATTACGTACACATTCGAGTAGGAAACTGGTTAGGCAAGATCTTTATTTTATTTACAGTATGCAAAATAAGGTCCTGTCTGTTAAAATTAGTTGAAAAATTTATTTGGGCAGGATTCTTTTAAATTATTTATCCGGAATATTGGTTAGTTCAAGTATGCTGAAATGTTTCGTTTAGATTGACATTACACTCACTATTATTGATTAAAATTTAATCTCGCACTTTTTTCGATGACACTTTTTTTTACTATTTTCCTTTGTATCTCTGGTTCCGTTTGATTTTCCATTTTGACAGTTACTTGAAACGTGAAACGGCGATCTAACCTCACAAAATAGAAACAGTGCCCACGCGCTTGCACGAGAGTATCACACAGTTGTCGGGAAAACTTATAGGTGGCGCGGAAACAATTCTTCAAAAGAGACGCATGTACTGTGGAATAAGTCAACTTATTGCACGGCACAAAGAGTACATCACATTATAGTGTAGTAGTCATAGAAAAAATATGTTTCTCCACGACTATATAATAATGCACAAATTATTTTTACATATTTAGCTGAATAATGACATAAATTCTTCACACTAGTGAAGAATGAAAAAGAATTCACTCTCGTTAACCAATCACATTCTATGATTATCAGAAATCACGCTAAAATGAATAAATCAAATCGTCTCTTTTAAAACGTCAAATATCTAACTACGGAAATCGCTTCTGACAGCGCGTCGTTTGAAACGTCAAAATAATCATATAATTTTACGTATATATAGAGAACAAAATGGACAACAGTAGCGATAGTGAAGAGTTAATATGTACGCCTCCCGAAATTAAACGAATTGCCCAATCATCCACAATGAATTTGCTACCGGAGAGATCAAAGCAAGACTATAATATTTATGAAACATTTATGGTATGGAGAAATTTTGCAAAAGAATCTAAATTAAGTACCTATATTTATGTTATTTCTATTCTTATTCCTAATAATGTTATAATTTCATTTAAAAATGTAAAGGTTTCTACTAAAAATTGAGTTACCTATATCTATGTTCTTTAAATTTTCATAAATAAATGTGGTCGAAAGCTGGTAGAGATACTTGACTCTTTCGCGGGCGATCGAGGTTCGATTCCCAATGAAAGATTTTTTTTATACATAGTCGTGGAGAAAGTATAGTCTTTTACTTGTGTAGAATGGCTATTATTCACTTGGATGATTCCAAAACTCACTCGCTGCGCTCGCTCGTTTTGGAAACTTCATCCGCGTGAATAATAGCCATCATTCTACACTCGTTGAAGAATATACTATTCTGAATCGAAAATGACCATTTCCATATTTAAAATTAAGTCCTTACTAATGATTATATTCTGTTAATATTAGTTAACCATAATTTTATATAAAATATATATTCCGGATTGGATTCGAAATAGCGTTTATTTGTTCAAAAATTTGTCACGAAATCTAATTATCTTCATCAAAATCATAAATTATATTTCGGCACAAATGCAGTTAATTGTAAACAAATTCAAATCCAAATTTAAATATATAAATTATAATTTTAATCTCCGCATCTAACTGAGTATTGAAGTGTCGAATAGACGAAAATGTAAACATAAAAATTAAATTTGTTCATTAACAGATTTATTTGGTGTCGGTAATTAATCAAGTTCGACAAATTCGTTTAGTTTTAATTTCCTTCTGCGTGTGTTCTGTGATATAGTTCGTGTAATACATATAGTATCCTCCATTTAACAGCTTTAAAACGCGGCGCCTTTGATGCTACCAAAGCGAACGCGGCATCCTTTAATTGACTGCTTCAAAGGATGCCGAACAGTTAAACCATGTTTTTCTACGCCCACGTCAGTAAACGTTAAAAATCGCACTGTCAACGTTCCTTGTAAATGACATTTAACAATAACATGAACGTAATGAGATCTCCTAACATACGCGTGCTTTTTGTTAAGAAAACTTAATTTTCTCAATATAATCAAATTGCAATCAAATTTTTATCTACGTACCACTTTATTTGGACTATTTACATAAATTTAGTCAATTGAAAAACATAAAAACTTTTAGCATTAGCGAGATACATTTTGAATTAAAAGAGTGATGTCCGTAAATGTCGGCAACACCTTATACAATTTTTCAAAAAATAACCCGCGTTTCTATAGAAATAAACGTCATGTTATTTTTTATATTGTCACAAAATATTGTATCCGAAGATTTTCTTAACTTTACCTACGAATATGTCTGAAAGTGAAAGTGATGAAATTATGAGCACTCCACCGGAGATTTTAGAAAAAGCTCAAGCTGCCACACATAATTTGTTACCACTAAAATCTAAAGAAAGGTACGAAATTACCTATTGAAAATTTATGGATTGGCGAAACAAGAATAACACTAAATCCTTTTCGGAGAATGTTTTGCTTGTGTATTTTGAGGAAACATCAAAAATTTTGAAAACATTAATAATAACATTAACATAGCAGATTATCCAAAACTAATAGCCCTACTGAAGCGGAAATCGGATGGATTTAGAAGTAAAAAAGCGAAAATCCTTTCTCCAGAACAAATTAATAAGTTTCTGAAAGATGCCCCAGACGATAATCATTTGTTGTCAAAGGTAACGAATTAAAATATTGTGTAATTATCATCACACAAAAATGAGTTTTTGTTTTCAGGTTATCCTCATTATGAGTGGGCGTAGAAAAAGTATAGTACGTTACTCGAGTTGTAAGCCTATTACACACTCGTAAACTTTTTCACTTCGTGCGTAATGGGTTACTTACCACTCTTGTTACGTAATATACTATTAAACGTCACTGTCTTCACTATAACTACTGATATCATTATCATTTATTATTACAGAGTCTATTAAGTTTTCCATTGCTATATCCACTTTCCAAAATTAATTTTCGACTTTTCTCAAATAGAGATAGAAACGTTTAAAGCCTAAATTTTACTGCGAGAACCATGTAACCGGGGCCCTTTAACCTTTTATCTTTTAAAAAATAAGAGATCTAACAGATTAAATTTAACACGATGTTATAGCCCTTGAAATTACCTTTCAAATGGTTTTGGCTGAACCTGATATCATAAAAATTAACGGAGTTATTGTAAAAAAACCAATAACATTTTTTTGGAATTAATGAGAAGGAGAAATTGGTGACGAGAGCTCTGATGAAGAGTGAAAAAGTAAAAATTAATGTACTATTAATATTTGATTAAATTTATGAAACATTATTTAAATAAAAAATGAATAAACTTTTCACATATTTATTGTAATACATTTTCCTCTTAATTAATAAATTAAATTTTTATAAGTCAAAGAAGCACTGAAAAAATTGTTTGGGGAATGTGAAAAGAATGATATTAATAAAGTTTAAAATATATTAATAAAGTTTATCATAACCAATAAAAAAGATTCCAAATAATTAAAGCTATTAAAATTTATAAAATGTCGTCTCGATATCAAAAATGTTTTTTTTAATTTTTTTAAAGTTTTATCAATTTTATCAATTTCATATATAACCATGTGTTACAATAGTTTGGAATTCCTTTGTGAGGTATCTATAAAAAAAAAATTTTGACGATGCTGCTCTGAAGCGTTTAGCAAATTTTAAATAAATTTTACACACTTTTAAGAGATTTTAATTTCTTCTAAGTTACAAAAGATTTTCTCCGTTACTAAAGCTATTAAAGCTAATAAAATTCCATTATTTTTATGACAAGGGGTAGTTTTTAAGGGTGGAAAATTTCGCAATAAATAAATAAAGATTTTAATACTCTAAAAATTAGCGGAGTTATTGTAAAAAAACCAATAAAATTTTTTTGGAAAAAATTGAAAATTTGGCAAAATTATTACTTTGGTACCCTCATTGTGATACACCGTTGAATTTGAAATAAAAAACCCTTTCATTTGAGCTAAGTTTGATTCCCCCTTTCCATTTAATTTTTTCATTGCGATGACGTCCCTGCTTCTGTGATGACGTCACAGATACTCTGTATACCTCAGATGAAATTACTGTAGGTCCCAAAAAGATTACCCAATTTTCAAAAAAATCTATTCGTTAGTTCCTGAGTTATAGCCTATAAAAAAAATTATGGAACACCCTGTATTTTGAAGATAGAAAAAGTGAAAGGAATTCTGTACAAATTTCGCCATAAATAAACAAAGATTTTAATACTCAGTAAATGAGATTTCAATTCAGTAATCAGTAAATGATTTTCGATTTGCTAAAAGAGTTGAAAAATTAATTAAAATCATAAATCATGCATATAAATGTTTATTTTATTTAATTAAACGAGATTACTTACGCCAGAATGCTTAAATCTGCATTTTTTACCATTTTTAACAAAAGTCGAGCATATGTCATTTTTGAAGTTGAGGGTAAAATATACTCGATCCCAAATTTTCATGCAAATCGGAGGTAACAGTTGATTTTTACCTTCATTCACTGTACTAATAACCTTTTAATTGTGACCAGATCAGTTCAATGGGATTTAACTCTGCATAGAAAGGAGGCAATCTGAGAATTTCAATTCCTTTTTCTCGGGCCATCTCATCTATAATATATTTTTTTAATTTCTTTTTAAGTTGCTTTGCTATTACGAGTAATTCTGCCTTCAAGGATTTATGAGGACTGATATTTTTAGAATGAAACCATTTTAAAATATGTATTAATACAAAATTCCGAATCAATTAAAATACATACGATACGGCTATGGATAAATAAAGTCTGACATATCTGTCAAAAGAGAAGGTTTATTACAGTAAAACCATGGAAACATGATTAAATCTAACGAAATCTATTATTAGGCCGATCAAATGTATTAAAAGTCTCATTTTTAACTACAAATAAGCAAAAATAAAATATAGTTTGGATGATTTGTATACTCATCGGGCGCTGTATTTTTTTCTGAAATTTTAAGAAATTCAGGCACAACTCTTGAGATGGTAAACGAAATACGACAAATTTTACTTTTATTTTTTTATAAATTTTCGATAATAAACATTCCTAACTTGCATAATATTCAATTTACATTTCTCTTTATAACACAAACATAAAAATATTTAAATTTTTGTATTTTTGTGAAAGGGATTATTTGACCAGCATTTTGTTTAAAATGTGATTTTAAATAACGAAATACGTATACTAAAACTCAATTTTGTGCAGGAAGGATTTAAATGAATTCAAAATAATCCATTTAAAATTTTTGTTTGTTTATAGATATTTTGGATGATTGATGTATTTGCATAATCAGATATTGGTAGAACTCAGTGCAGAGTCAAATACGTCCTGCAACATTCATTTTATTTGCTACATTTTCACATTTACGCCATTTTTCTTTGTTCAGTGTTCAATATCTTTAATTTGATCTATTAATTTCCTTCTTCGCATTTTCCTTGAATTTGGAAATAGTTTGGTATAAAGGCGACATCCAACAATTATAAGGATTAACTTTTTTTAAAATTTCGGCATTTTACTTTATATATTAAGTGTCATTCAATTCTCTGTCTACAGTCCAATATCGTCTGGGTGGCTTATTAAGCCCTTAAATTTGATTTTAAACAGCAATTCGATGTATTAATAAGTTTAATGTCCAACTAACCCACTAATTTCGATTACAATTTTGTAATTCTCAATAAGTGCTTAACTTTACCTATTAATATTTGTTTTTCAGATACAACCCGTGGCGTAAGGTTATTAGAAGGTAGTTAATTACATTTCCACCCGAACTCGATATTAATCAAGTACATTATTAACCTAAAATTAAATCCTTTGCCAGTTCCCATCAAGGCAAATTAATAAACAACTCATGGAAATGTAATATAGTTGGAGAATATAATCTACTGGGTGATACAGCGACTATATAACAACCTAGTGCATGTTTACTATTGGTGCATATTTTTCTAGAAGGCTGTCATACATTTGGAACCTCCTAGCATTTGTTTTCGAAATCGTTGAATGTCAAAAATGAATTTTGACACCGATATGTGTCAAAAGTCAAAACCACTGTCAGTATATCAAAATTGTCATTGTTATATAAGTTTTCGAAGAGACTAATGATGATTCCACTCTCAAAAACATAATTTAACAACTTACAGCTGTCAAAATTACTGTCAATATGTGGAAAATGTAATTCAAAGAAGGTCAGAACGTCATTATATACGTTTTCGATAATACTGAAGATGATTTCAATTTTTGACACAAATATTACAATGTGCAGCTTCGAAAACATGTTAAAGGAGATCCCAATATTATTCACATGACATTTTGACAGGCATGTTGACAGCTGTCAGTTGTCTAAATACATACAGCGCCCTCTAAAACATAAGACATGGTATCATATTATTATTCACATAACATTTTTCATATACGAATTTACAATAAACGTGTGATTTGATATACAAATTTTTTTGTTCGACAAATGGCAAATTTCGCGCTATATTTTATTACAAACATCATCTACTTTTCAAACAACTCCAAGCTAGTTTTAAAAGAACCATCTAGAAGCGGCAAATGTACCAGAAATTTCCATTAGAATCCCAATTTCAATGTGTACTGCGTACACCTTGAAATCCGGTATCCCTAATAAACAAGCGTGAAAAAAAAAATCTGGTCAAAAATCCCGCGAATTTACCCCTCGCTAGGTTCTCACCGAACCTGCTTATGAAAAATATAAAAAGAATCTGCCCTCCTTGCATAAGAAACATCACATACGCTGCGATTATGAGTAATGCCGTGGTAGTGGATAATTGCACTCGAAAATTAAAAATAGTCTTCGTTCTATCGATAAAGGTCTCAAATTGTTTAAAATAATAATACAGAAAAAACCAAATAAAGCTTAAAGTATACAAAAATAGATGCAAAAAAACACTTAGGATCCAAGAGCAGATCCAAAATGAAGTCAACCTTCTCTATTATGGATCCAACTGTGCGTCGTTGTATTTCCAAATTACTATAAAAATCCAAGCCTTCAATATGCCAAGTGCCAATAAAACTCTCAATCATTTTTGGTTCTAGTATAGTCTTGATCAAAGTTCTGAAATGCATTCCAGCAAAAACATTTAGGATTAAAGTGGATGTATCGGTGCAATTGCATATCGCCCTATCCATTCCATTACAAGAAGGGCTAAGGGCGAAAGTGTGAGAAATTATCTCATGAGGGTGCCCTTTCCCGATCAGGATTGTGGCGTGGGGCATACCTGATCGAATATAAATACGAGTACAATTTTTCAAAAGTCATTTCAAATTATAACTTCGTACGACTTACTTCTGGCCCTTGTAGGGCCTTGTTGGGCTTTAATTTTTGTTTTGTTGTTAAAATTTGTTGAGTTTTTGTTAAGTTTATGTTAGAAGAGTTGTGCCGATAAGAAAGAAAAATGTTGGTGGTTGATGAGCAAAGACTAGTGAAGATGCGGTGGCAGATGATTAAGTAAGTTATTTTTTTTATTTTTAAATTTATTTATTTTGTTTAATAGTTGTGTTACACATTTTTAAACATTGTGAAGACCGTACATCATGTAGAGAAGGCAGAAAAATGTTATTGACTTCGTTAAAATTATTCAAATTTCAATCTATTGAAGTTTAAATATTTTTATGAATTTTCTGCATATTTTGTTATTTCTATTTAAAATAAAGGGCGTTTCATGGGTAATTGTACATATGTTAGTGGAAAATGGGGGCCACGTGGGTGATTCCAAACGCGGTTTTCTCTTTAATTTTAAGTTTAGAACTTATCTACAGTGTGTGAGTAAATTTTATTACTAATAATATTACTATTATTAATTTAGGTGAAAAAATTATTCTTTATAAAAATTTCTGCATGATCTAAAACCTAAAATGCAGCCATTAGAAATCAAATTTTTTCAGTCACATACGAGGTGTGTCAAAAAACATGAATTTTGCTTAAGAGTTTTTTAATTTAAATAAACATTGTTGCATATTTGAACGTTATTTTTGAATCTAAACACCTTTTCTTTATAACAATTTTCGATATTGTCAAAAATAATGGTACTTTACTCTTGTGAAAAATGTATACTTTTTGAGGAACCTCGTATACGACTGAAAAAAATTTGTTTTCTGATAGTTGCGTTTTAGGTTTCATACCATGCAGAACTTTTTATAAAGAATAACTTTTTTTCCTAAAATCAATAATAAAAAAGTTTTCCATATTCCGCCAAATTACGTACACACACATATCTATTTATATTATTATAATTTTAAATTCAAATTTATAGACTATAAAATGGTGCGATCTTTAAAATATAGTGATTTAAAATTATCCGAAAACTGGGTAAATTTCCGACAATTGGCAACGGTGCTAACAATAATTTTGAAAGTTGTGATTCTGTTGAATAAAATAACTATAAATAGGATATGAGTTTTGAATTGCAGACATTAAATAAAAATATACGTTTCTAAATGTAATTTTGGCGTCATCAGAGATGCACATTTTACATCATTGGGGGTAGGTAAATATATGTTTTGAGGGTTTTGTACGATTTGTGGCTGAAATATACATCCTATCGAAAAAAGAGTGAAGTAGAAGTTGTAGATAATTAAACAATCTAGAACTTTTGTATTAATCATTTTTCAACATAACCTTAAAATTATTGAGATAAACGGTAAAAACGGTTTTTTTTTCGTTTTTAATTTTTATCTCCCGCAAAAATATTTTTGTTTTCATGAAACTTGGGGAAAGCGTTCTTTCTTGTGTTCTAAATAAGCTGTAATTTTTCCACAGCAAAATATTTGTTTTTCGGTTTTATACGAATTTAAATTTAAAAAAAGCTTAATTTTTCCATACGAACAATATATTTTTTCATACCATCATAAAGTCGAGGTTTCAACGGAGAAAACTACACTGATAAAGTAAAGTCTTGTTTTTTTTTTCTCATAAGAATTTTAAAAAATTACAAAAAAACAGAGCCTTGCTTAGTTTGGCAGTCTTTTAACTAATTTAATTAATAATTTTGTTTATTTTGTTTCTTTATAAGAACCCAATTTTAAAAAAAATCTTTTTTTCTCATTTTCTGTTTATTTATTTTTTGTTTTTTCTTCTTTAAAAAATCGGAAAAATTGAGCCTTCTTGTTTGGTTAGTTTATCTTTCGTTTAATTTTTATTTTCCAGTTATTATTAATCTTTTTTCAATGTTCTGTTCTTCTAAATTTTATTTTTAAATTTACAGTTCATGTCATTTGTCATTTGTCACTTTCCCAATATTTTTATTTGAACACGTTTAATTTTATTTTTTTTTATTTTCGTTTTTTTTTTATTTTTTAATGAATCCAAGAAAAAAACCATATCAAATAAAGCATTCGTTTTATGTTAAATTTATCATTAATTTTTTTCCATTATTTTTAATTTGACACATTTTTATTTTTTTATTTGTTACTTTTTTCATAACAACACAAGAACAAAAAAACCAAAAAAATTTAAATTTAAAAAAAAAGCCTAATTTTTCCAAACGAAGAATTTATTTTTTTCTTACCATCATAAAGTCGAGGTTTCAATGGAGAAAACTACACTGATAAAGTTAAAAAATTAAACATTTGTAAACCAATTTTTAAAATAAATATTTTACTGTGAATAAATTACAGCTCATTTTAAACACAAAAAAGAACGTTTTCACCAAGTTTCATAAAAACGAAATTATTTTTGCGGGAGATAAAAATTAAAAACGAAAAAAAAATCAGTTTTTACTGTTTATCACAATAATTTTAAGGTTATGTTGAAAAATGAGTAATACAAAAGTTTTATATTTTTTAATTATCTACAACTTTCACGTTAAACTTTTTTCGATAGGATGCATATTTCAGCGACAAATCGTAAAAAACCAATATCCAACCCTCAAAACTTATTTGGCTATATATTTAGCTACCCCCACCCCCCTTCCGGAACTTTTTCTCAGTAATCTTGATTTTTATTAATTTACCCTAAAGTTTCCGTCCAGCTATTTTGTTTCACCCGCAGTTAAACCGCGTTTTAACAAACATAAATAGTAAAAACACTATTTTAACTTCTCTTTTTTTATTTTTCAGTTATACTACCATGAAGTACTGGCCCACCTAAAAACTGACCCGCACACAAAAACCCCAAAAAGTTATGTTTACGTTTTGGATATATTTTATGATTGTTTTCGAATTTGACGCCACATCATTTTGGAGATCAAAATTCGACCAGCCCCACCCATCAGAAGCCCAAAATTGCAGTTGAAGTTGATCAAATCACCTCCGTAGAAAGTATATAGAACCGACGTTTTCGCCCCATAGATTTCAAAATAATTTTATTAAAAATTATTTGTGACATCTCATTCAAGAAAGAAAACTATGACTACGCCACTGGAAGGACTCGTTAGAGATCGATTTGAAGAAAAAATGACCGACTACGCCACTGAGTGGAACAGATAACTTTAAAATAAAATTCAGTGGCGTACCAAATCTCTAAATATTTGAAGGATACCACGCCGTTGGGTGAGGAATTGTTATGTTTTTGTTTTGTTGTTAATTTCCCAATTTTGGAGTTATGGGAGTTAACAATTTGAAAAAAGTATAGTGAATATCACTAAAAAGTATGTTAAGTTTCCGTTAAGTTTTTTAAGTGTTACCGTTATTCATTTAAACAGCCGTTAAACTTCATGCCCGTTAAAATTGTTACCTGTTAAAAAATGTGTTAAAAGAAAACATAATTCCGTTAAGTTTTTTAAGTGTTACCGTTATTCAGTTAAGCAGCCGTTAAACTTCATGCCCGTTAAAATTGTTACCCGTTAAAAAATTTGTTAAAATAAAACATAATTCCGTGTGTTAAGTTTTTCATAAATGTTCGTTGAAATATTTTCTGTTAAACATTGTTCTCATAATTTCACTTGTTAAGTTTTTAAAATTCGTTACCCGTTAATCTTCGTACCCGTTAAAATTGTTAGCTGTTAAAAGTACCTATAATTTTTAAATTTTTAGAAATTCTTTATCCGTTACACTTCATTTTCAACTGTTAAAATTTGTTAAAAATAAATAAGATTTTATGCCGTAATTTCCATCGTAAATTACACTACTGACAACTCCCTAGTGTTGCCAACCTATAATAACAAAAAAACTAAACATAGTGTCACAAATAGTTAGGCAATACAATATACATTTAAGTACATACAACAAAAATCTCTCATCATCATCTTTCGTTCTTGATATCTGTCTGATCCTCTAATCAAAGAAATCTACAATAAATTAATCATCTTTCGTTAGTTGGCAAAAATTATATTAAGAGGATGTGTCTCATAAAAACAAAATTAAATAAAAATATGCATTAAGGAGGATCCTTTTTCAATAAAATCTCGAGAAAAACATTTGAGACTGGTACTATTTTTTTATAAAAAATTTAAAAAAAAAATTCTGATTATTTTATTATATTTTCTTTGATTTTAATACTTTTGATTTTCGATTAAGTTTTCCATTTCAACCATTAGTTTTTTGTATTACTTTTCATATATTTTTTGTTTTTTTTTATTTTGTTTTGTTTATTATTTTCTTGTTTTCCATCATTTATTTTCTCCCAATTAATTTGAATGCGTTTTAGTTTCTTTTTTTATATTTTAATCTTGTTTTTTTAAAAAATTACAAAAAATAGAGCCTCAGTTTTTTGTTTAGTTCCATTCTTTTGTTTTTTTAATTTAAATATGGTTTTTATTTTTAATTTTGATTTTCTGTTTGTTTTGTTTCAATAAAAGAACCCAATTTAAAAAAAAATCCAAAAAAAAAGCTCTCATTTTATGTTTAGTTTTCAGCCATTTTTTTTCATAGCCGCCCAAGAAAAAATTTGTTTATTTTTATTTTTTTTAACAACGAACCCAAATTAAGAAACAAAAAAATTATTTATTTTTCTCATCTTTTTTTCTCATTTTCTGTTTATTTATTTTTTGTTTTTTCTGTCATCTCTAAAAAAAAATTAAAAAAACAGCCTTGTTTTGATTAGTTTCATTTAGTTTTTATTTTCCAGTTATTTTTAATCTTATTTTGATTTTCTGTTTATTTCATGCTTTTTTTCTTTTCCAAAAAAAAAAACAACTCGAAAAAACCCCAAAAAAAATTTCTTTTATTATTTTTCAATAAATTTTATTTTTGAGTTTACCATTCATTTGTCATTTTCCCAATATTCTTATTTGAAGACGTTTAATTTTCTTTTTTTTTTATTTTCTTTTTTCCACTTTTTTTTATAAGAATCCTAGAAAAATCCATAAAAAATAAAACATTAGTATGCTGGTAAATTTATCATTAGGTATTTTTAATTTCGGCCATTTTTATTATTTCACATTTTTTTCATAAGAACCCAACAAAAAAACAAAAAATAGAGCCTTTGTTTTATATTATTTTGACCATTCATTTAAGTAATATTTTCCAATTATTTTTAATTTGAAGGTTAATTTTCTTTTTTTTTTATTTTAATTTTTTATAATTTTTTTACTTTTTTTTTCATAAGAACCTAAGAAAAAAACCATAAAAAAATAGAGCCTTCGTTTTATATTTAGTTGACCATTCATTTATTTTTTATTTTCCCATTATTTTTTATTTGAAGGCGTTTTTGTTTCATTTTTTTTTTTAATTTTAAGAATTTTATTTGTTTTTCATAAGAACCCAAGAAGAAAAAACATACAAAAAAATAGAGCCTTTGTTTTATATTAAGTTGAACATTCATTTAAATTTTTATTTTCCCCTTATTTTTTATTTGAAGGCGTTTTATTTTATTTATTTTTTTTTTAAACTTTCTTTTTTTTTCATAAGAACCCAAGTAAAAAACCCAAAAAAAAAATAAAGCATTCATTTTATAAAAAAATTATTCATTTTTTTCGTCATTTTTAAATTTGACGACGTTTTTATTTTATTTTTCTTTTCATTTTTTTTATTATTTATTTAATTTTTTTATTTTTTCATTTTTTTAATAATTCAAATAATTTAATTTTTTGTTTTCCCGTTATTTTTAATTTGAAGGCGTTTTTGTTTATTTGGTTATTTTGTTTTTTATTTAATTTTTTCTGTATAAAAACCCAAAAAAGTCTTAATATTTTCAAGAATTTACTTTGTTTTTTTTTATTTTTCCATTCTTTTATGCTTTCATTTTTTTTACATAACTATAAAAATTAAAAAAATAAGAATAAGCATTTGTTATTTTCTTTTTCCATTATTATTTTTTTTATTTATTTTATTTTTTTTATTTTTTCATTTTTTTAATAATTGAAATAATTTAATTTTTTGTTTTCCCATAATTTTTTATTTGAAGGCGTTTTTGTTTAATTTAGCACTCATTTAATTATTATTTTTTCGTTATTTTTAAATTGACGGCATTTTGTTTTTATTTAATTTTTTCTGTATAAAAACCCACAAAAGTCTTAATATTTGAAGAATTTACTTTGTTTTTTTTTATTTTTCCATTATTTTTTGCTTTCATTTTTTTATCATAACTATAAAAATTAAAAAAATAAAAATAAGCATTTGTTTATTTTTCTTTTCCATTATTTTTTTTATTGATTTAATTTTTTTTATTTTTTCGTTATTTTTAAATTGACGGTATTTTGTTTTTATTTAATTTTTTCTGTATAAAAACCAAAAAAGTTTTAATTTCAAGAATTTACTTTGTTTTTTTATTTTTCCATTATTTTTTTCTTTCATTTTCTTATCATAACTATAAAAATGAAAAAAATAAAAATAAGCATTTGTTATTTTCTATCCATTATTATTATTATAAAACAACTTAAAAAACTAAAAAAAATTATTACTTTACAAATATTTAATTCATCTGAAAATTTACTTGTAAAAGCATTATTTTTCAATATTATTAAACTTTTTCCCTACAATCTTTTCAGTGAAAACAAATCATTTTCTTTACCCAATTTTAAAATGAAGTTCATTTATATACCTTTTTCGTTAATAGTTGATATAATTTTTAATTTGTTTTTATGTTTTTGTGTTTCCGTGTGTTTTTTTTCATAAGAACCCCCTCATAAAAAAATACAAAAAAAAAATAGTTGATTCTAGTAACATGGGTAATAAGTTCTCAATTACCCAAAAAATATATTAAAATACTAGAACAATACTCGCCATGAGGGTTATTTTTTTTATATTTTGTCGTGTGTTTTTGTGTTTTTCGTGTTTTTTGTGTTTTTTATATATAAATATCCGCGTGTATCAGTAGTTTGTAGGTTAATTTTAACTTTTAAGTGTTTTTTTTGCATTCAAGTGCCTTACATCTTTTATAATCTATACTTTTGCTTTCTTTCTTTTTTTGTTTGTAAACCTGCTTCATATAATCTGAAACAAGGACTAAAAATATTAGAGATGGTTTTGTTAAAAAGCTTGTAGTGTGTTTGATATGTCTCAAGCTAATTGTTATTTTATACTTTTTAAAATTTTTAGTCCCCCTAATTTTCAGAATATACGAATCAATTTATTTTTTTTATATTTTCTTAACATAAGGAAAAATTAATCACTTGACGAGTACAATACCACATTTTTCCAATAGTTCTCATCTTTTTACGGTTTTGCTTTTTTCTCTCTTCAACTGCCATTTCTGAATCTTCAACTTTATTGTTATTGTTTTTTATTTTTTTAGTCTGTTTTTGTTTTATTTGGTTTATTTTCTGTTTGTAAATAATTTGTATATATAAGTGTGTGATTTAATAAAAAAATTATTACCTCATTTATTGTTTTATTTATATTTATTTATATATCAGCAAAGGATTTTGATGAATACCTAAAAATTACAATCGAGCTAAAGCCACTACTGCTCATTTGGATTTAACATTAACATAGCTAGTGCCATCTCTTATCGAAGGTCCAAATTTTAGTTTCGTCTTGAATAAAGTTCTAATAGTAATCTGTAGTATTCTGTCGAAATTTGCATTAAGAAATATGAATTTACATATCAAAATTCGTTCAAATATAAGCCATAAATAAATAATGGTTGTAGGCCCTTAATCATTTAAATTGAACAAGGAAACATATTTATTAATAAAATAATTTGTTTTCTCAATTATATTAGGTTTTTGTGGTACAACAAAACGTTTCATTTGTATTTATTTGTAGGTGTTTTAATATGTTTTCGATGCTTATACACATTAAGAAATACGAAAAACTTAAAGATATATAAACATCCCCAATAATATATTCTGTAAAAACATGTGTACTGCAAGTACCATGATCCTAAAAAAATTTTGTGTAACCAAATTGAGGTCACTTTTATGTTACCTTAAAAGGAATTATTGAAAGTTACTTCCATTATAGTGAATAATCATTACCACATGGACATAAAATTCTTTTTATTCTCAGGAATCGATAAGTACAAATATACAACATATTATATTCTAGCTATTCAATCTATAAATAAAAGATAAAACTGTTTATTTTGTGAATATGTTTTTTAAATAAAAATTAACTGCTTTTAGGGATTTTAAATTGATCTTTTTGCGTCACGTTCTGGTCGTGTCTACTACACCGACTTCAGTAAAATTTGTCAAAAAACAGAATTTTAAAATGTTGAAAAATAAAATAATTTTTTTTAATTTGCAGTTATTCATGGGTACATTCACCCCCTAAAATCTCAGCTGTCTGAAATTTGTAAAAGGGCGGGAAAATATGAAACTTAGACAATTTTTGTTTGGACGAAAATGAAGATCAGTTCATTACCTACAAAAATGATCGTCATCATTTTTGTCAAAAATATGATACTTTTCGACATAACCGGCTCCAAAACGCACACCCATTTTTAGCTCCTGCCCTGCATTTAGAGAGCACGCTCTAAAGGAATGACACTCCCAAGCGGATTACAAATTTTTCAATAAATCACGTAAAGCTTAATATTTTTTCATGATTCAAAGTTCAGATGAAAGTAGGAAGCTGTAGCTATAATATCGTGTTACTTTTTCCTTTTATCTATTTTTCTGAATTATTGAAACCAAAGTTTGTTTTTGCTCGATATTTTGAACCTCCTATAAATTTATTCATATTTTTTTTATCAAGACTGATTTCACCGAATCCTTTTGGATAATGGGGCTTTGCAAAGTATTAAATACTCACCTACAATTTCTATGTATAAAACTTTGGCTCTGACATCTTTAGCTGTTCTCTAGTAGTAAATCTAAATCTAAGGTAAATATATTAATAATAAAGGAGTGAAAACAGAACCCTGCGGTAAACCTAAGGCGTTAAATATCTGACTAGATAATGCACATTTCACTACATACGTTATTTTTAATTTTAATTGAAAGAGAATGAGTAGTACGTTTTTATTAAATTTTCTATGATTTTTCTAAAATGTAATAAGAAATTTATATTCCCTAACTTTTACTTTTCTAAGAATGTATAAGAAATACGGATATATGTACCAGTAGACACGGCCACTTTCGGTATGCGCTGTTGGCAAATCAGATGTTCATATTTGGATTTAATTTATTTTATCTACTTGTCAGTTTTAACTTCTAAACAGTCGTTCCAACGTTGTAATTGAGTCATCTGGGTGTTTTCTTTAATTCTTTTTTAATTACTTATAGTTTTAAGCTCCAATTTTGTAGTTTTTTTTACAAAAACTGCTTGTGAAAAATTGTTTCTACCTTGTTAGGATAAATTAGTGGTAAGTTTATTGTCCTATTATGGGCGTTGACGAATTAAAAGTCATTCCCCTTCATAAACTAATTAAAATTTAAGGTGTTTTTCTATATTTCGACAAAATTTTTGTAAAAAGAGGTGTGTTTTTAACCCCAAATAAACCAAAATCCGTAAACCTAACCTCAAAAGTTACAAAAAAAAAGTTCGTCACCAACTAATCTTTCTTGGTTCAGTGTTTAATAATTAATTTATTGTTTTAGACAATGTCTTCCCGTAAAACTGTAAGCCGTCGTGGAACCACCAAAAAGCGTGCCCAGAGAGCGACATCCAATGTATTTGCCATGTTCGATCAAGCCCAAATTGCTGAGTTTAAGGAAGCATTCAACATGATTGATCAAAACCACGATGGGTTTGTGGACAAAGAAGATTTACACGATATGTTAGCGTCATTGGGTAAGCAGTTTTTGCAATAGTTGCAGTCTTTAAAAATAGTTATTTATTTATTATGTATAACCTACTTTTTTACTTTGTCAAAATAATTTTAATCAAACAAACATTCATAGATAATTTTTGAAACCAAAAAAAATAATAGTAGGATGAAACCCATTGGAGAAGGAAGAGAATATAACAAAAATGCAAGGAAAAATAATTTACGGGCGATCGGAGGTCGGGAAGTGGAAGGGGGTGAGTTTTTAAGGGTAGAAAACTGTTTATATCGATTTCTGGCAAAATTACAAGTCGTATGGAAAAAAGTTGTAGGTAATAAAAAGATCTACAACTTTTGTATTTACACTTTTTTCACATAACCTCAAGATTTATGTGAAAAAGTCAAATAACCAAGTTATTCGTTTTTTATTTTTATCTTTTCACGAAATTTGATGAAAACTTACCTTTGTATGTCCCAAACACACTGTAATTTTTTTGATTTAAAATATTT
The DNA here is from genome assembly GCA_949320105.2 of Crepidodera aurea. Lineage (NCBI taxonomy): Eukaryota > Metazoa > Arthropoda > Insecta > Coleoptera > Chrysomelidae > Crepidodera > Crepidodera aurea. Next base: position 16,990,300 of record OX439480.2, read on the forward strand.
ATTTTTTCACCTTATTTTGACTTAATATCGAAAAAACACCCTCATTTTCAAAGTCAAAATAAGGTGAAAAAATAAATATTTTAAATCAAAAAAATTACAGTGTGTTTGGGACATAAAAAGGTAAGTTTTCACCAAATTTCGTGAAAGAATCTTTTTTTTTGTAAAAGATAAAAATAAAAAACCAAAAACTTGGTTATTTGAATTTTTCTCATAAATTTTGAGGTTATGTGAAAAAAGTGTAAATACAAAAGTTGTAAATCTTTTTATTACCTACAACTTTGCCCTTAAACTTTTTTCGATAGGACTTGTAGTTTTGTCGGAAATCGAGATAAACAATTTTTTACCTTCCCCCTTCCTCTTCCCGACCTCAGATCGCCAGTAAATTATTTTTCCTTTCATTTTCGTTATATTCTCTTCCTTTGCCAATGTATTTCATTCACGTATTTTATGTCTACATTGTCGATTCTATAGCAAACCTTATCCTACAGGCAAAAACCCCACAGATGACTATCTCGATGGCATGATGAACGAAGCCCCCGGTCCGATCAACTTTACCATGTTTCTAACCCTATTCGGCGAACGCCTTCAGGGAACCGATCCCGAAGATGTCATCAAGAACGCTTTTGGTTGCTTCGATGAAGATAACAACGGCGTCATCAATGAAGAACGTCTCAGAGAGCTCCTAACCTCAATGGGAGATAGATTTACCGATGACGAGGTAGACGAGATGTACAGGGAAGCTCCCATTAAACAGGGATTGTTCGATTACGTTGAATTCACCCGTATTTTGAAACATGGTGCTAAAGATAAAGATGAACAGTAAAATAAGAAACTTAAAAGTCGCCATGATGGAATGATTTGATTTGATTGAAAGTGACAGCTGTCATTTTGCTTGACGTATTTGACATATGACGTTTCTATCGTAAAGACTCGATGTCAATGTCAATTTATTTCAGCGTGGCGGAATTTTATCATTTCAAGTATGTAAGAACCATAGATATACATGTTTAATAAAGGGAGCCATTTATTTACTTAAATTAGATTCTACATTTTTATATGACGTTTATTTTGGGTTATTTTATATTGTATCAACAGCATTTATTTATTTCTTTTAAGATTGGTTGTATTCATAAAAAAAAATTACGTTAAAATAATTGTACATTTTTTTTATTTTTTATCAATAACGAGATTTTTATATTTTTAAAATTTGAATAAAAATAAAATTCTAAAAATTTGGGTTAATTTTCTTCTTCTACTTCTTTACATCACAGTTGGCACCAACACTCGACTGTTTGCAAACATTACCATGACAACGCACAATGAGTGGTATATATACATACATAACACTCGACTGTTTCCAAACATTACCATGACAACACACAATGAGTGGTATAGGTATACACACATACGTAACACTCGACTGTTTCCAAACATTATCATGACAACACACAATTAGTGGTATAGGTATATACATACATAACACTCGACTGTTTCCAAACATTACCATGACAACACATAATGGGTGGTATAGGTATATACATTACATACACAACCTGTTACTCTCGTGAGAGTGGTGTTGTCATGGTAACATTTGGAAGCGGTTCAGTATAGGTGCCAACATAACGGCAAGTCGTGATTTATCATGGCTTTATAGATGATAGACTCAAATAGGGCATAATTTATTAACCCTCGAGTTGCACAGAAAAAAAATATAATAATCCTATCCTATCCTATGTTATTCTACATGAAATTTACTAAAAAATTATTTTTCAAAAGTAAACCATGCACTGTCAACATATTTTGACGTAAATATATCTTTGTTGTCTTTGTGCGCGATTTTGTTTTTTGGTTACGTCAAGGCAACCTATACACTAACTAGACCCACAGAACTCATAGAACTAGAAGGCCAATACCCAGGGTTGCCAACCAGCCTTACCGGTTTACTCACAAAATTTTTATGGATTACTCACAACGTCAAAATGTCAATGGTAAGAGTTTTTTTTAATCGCAAATGAACTAAAAAAAACCTCCATAGAACCAGGGTGCTTATTATTAGAGGGAAGGAAAGGGAGAGGCTATGTCATTGGAGGAAAATTAAGTGAGAATTTGGTAATTTTAGTTATATTTGCTAATAACTAACCTTTAATGATAATAATGAGTTTGTTCATTATTTTATTTATATACCCCACCTGACGACAACCCAAAATACATATGTTTGTATTCAGAATTGCCTACCTTTCCTAGATCTGTTTTATCTAAAATCGATACCAAGAAGAAAGAGAAGTGTTTATTATTACGAGATATCGAGATATTTTATAATTAAAAAATGATGACAAAAATTTCGAGTGCAAATTTTAAGTTTTACGTCCGCTATAAGCATTATAAAAACAAGGATCAGCGCGAGGCTAGAAAACGTTCCTGTACGCGAGGCTAGAAATCCTACCTGTGCGCGAGACTAGGCCGCGTGACGTCAGTAGCCCGTACGAAATTCGATATGAACGCATCACAGCGTCAAAATTATATGACGTCACGCGGCCTAGTCTCGCACACAGGTACGTTTTATAGCCTCGCGCTGACCCTTGGTAAAATATTAACCTTTACAAGCTACATAATTTGATCTGTCTAAGGTCTTCAAATATCGAAAAGGTGGGACAGATTTGTGTCCAAAGCAATTGGTATTTTATAAAACAATTGAAGTAATTATAAGGTGTTTTTTATATTCTAAACGCATAACTTCGAAAAATTTTCTTGTTCCAATCTGAAAATGTGATAATTTTCATTCTCTGTTATATCTACAGCTCCCATTTTTTTATAAACTTCGACAGCGGGATTCCATTCGAGCACCATAAAAAATGCAATTTTACAACCACTCTCATAACCATTTTTCATGGTAGCCACAAATAATTTTTTACCTACACCCTTTCCTCTGAAAATAAGCAACAGTATGAGGAATGACACCTTTAAAATTGCCGTTAATTTACACTATAATTTTGTTTTGTTTTATTATTTGTTATAGTAAATACGCCGAAAATAATGTAGGCCGAAATACTTCATGATAACACACAAGGTGGTAAATGATTATAAATAGTAGCCCCAAAACCCTGCCTTGAGGTACTCCACATGTAATTACTTTTTCACTATTTACTTATAAAGTTATTACCTTTGCTCAGGTCTGACGTATAAATCTCTAAGATGAAGCATTCTTCCATCCCAAGTGGAATAAGTTTGACAGTAAACGGAATATCCCACAAGAGCACCATCTGGTGTTTGTGCCACCAAGCAATTAAAGGCGTTTTCTGAAAAATCTTTCTCGAACGTTCCTCTATCTATTTTTAGGTTACGTGGTAATTTTTCAAAATCTGTAAGATCCTATAAATCGTTAAAAAGAAATAAGATAATTTTTTGAACGACAAATATGTCTCAATTATGACGTTTAATAATAGATAAACGTTGAGGTTAGATGTCAAGTGTCATTTGTCATCTCAATTCTTAAATGAATCTTTAGAAAGTTGAGTAAAATTTGAAGATCCTATCATTCACTAAAAAATCTACCAACTAATTGTTAAATAATTTAAGTTACCTTTAACATTTGATAAACTTCTGCCATATCCGTTAATTGAGCTGTTCTAATGGTTACGCTGTATTCATTTTCAGAGTTCCGCATTTTTCAAATTCTACTTTAGTATTGTATTTAACTTGTGGACTATTTAGCTCAAAGTGTTAATATCAACTTCTGCAGATAACATTAATTAATATGATTAATAGCGTTGCTAATTAGTTAAATTAACAAAATAATTGGATGTATTTTATTAAACTTTATCAGGAGTGTAATAAAATATAATGCGGTATATATACCAGGTCAGAACCATCTAGATTGCGCCCCTATAATATAGTCACGAGCTCCATTGTTACTTTTATCGTTCTGTATAAACATCGTTTAAACTATTTCAGATAAATTATTGAAACAAATTAACATTCAAACCTTCAATCGTATCAAACCGGCAACACGGCGCGGTTACCAAATATTTAAAATCATACACATGTTATAAATCACGTAGGCTAGAGGTTTGTTCCAACAACAATTTTGTGACTGTACGTAAACTTGTCCACAACTTATTGTCGACGACATGTCAACGACTGTTAGTCGATGACCTGTCGAGGATCGGGCACTCAATTCAGAAGTGTTCCAAGATATTTTTTGTCAAATTTATACTGCCAATAACGTCACAACCAATGTCAAATTTTGAATTTGGGAAATAACAAAAACTAATGACAATATTTATAAATTTGGATGTCTACAATCCTAAATAATAATTATGTATTTACACAAGTGTACCTATTAAATAATATGAATGTTTACATAATAAAAATACAATCATAAAATTTTCAGGTTAGGATGACGTTTTACAAACTCGTTTTGCGCAAGTCTTGACAATTTGTACCTACTCAAACCCAGGAACAGATTTGACAGTACATAAACTGGTTTGTGATTAGTTTTGGTTGTGTTGGAACACTACATTTTTGTACAGGTTTGAGTCCGAAGTTTGTTGGAACACCAAATCTAGACTGCGCAGAATCCCGACAGTACGCAAACTGGTTTTCTGTTATGTTGGAACAAACCTTATATCGAAATTCGTAACAGCAAACCGGCAACGTCGCGAGACACGTAGGTGTCCGGTTGCTTAATTTAAAACATGACTTGGTAAATGAAGGCAAAAGAAGTTCCCTAAATTAGAGTCCTTAAACACCCACACTTATTATTTTCTTTATATTTTCCAAAAACTATTTCCTTAGTGGAAAAAAAAAAACCAAAATGTTTAATACTTTTATTTTCTTGAAAACATTACAATACTTAACGAAGCCAGAACAATGAGTTGAATTAACCATGAAATCTATAAACTATACATTCTTATATAAATTATTCTACAGCATTATTATTAATATTATTATAAATACGACATAAAACCAGTATATTTATATATAATATATTAAATTAATCGTTTTCCAATATATAATTTCTCCCGGACTATTCAGAACATTCAATACTTCCATAGATAAGAAAATATTTTACTTTGCATATATATATAACACGATTTTCATAATAAATATATAATGTGATGGATTATTAATAACTAGACAATGTATCCGTTCAATGTATTAAGTTTACCATCTGATCTGCTCCAAACTCCTACTAGAAGGTTTCTAAATCACGGGAATCCCCCTCGAGCCACTCAGCTTGTTAAATTTCTGAAAACACCTTTCTTCTGATTTCCCTTTTCCCTTCTAGGCCGTATTTCAGTTATTTAAACCATGAAACGTTCTAAGATATGTCTAAATTAATTTACAAATTAAGCCACAGCTGCTTTTCCGGCCTTACTCATCAATATTTGTTAATTAAATAATGAATGTCTTGATTAAATGCGTAGATACAGAAACAAGTGTTCATAGAATCGATAAATAATTGTAAATTATTCAGTAACGTCGAACTATTTATTTATCGGATTATATAAACAGTTATTTCAGTATCCACTCGATTAATCAAAATGATTTTGTTATATAAAAGATAAAAGTTGAGCTTTAGAAGTGTAGCTTCGAGGAGGATAGAAACGAAAGGTGTTTTCAGAAATGTAACAATAGTTTACGATGATTTAATGGCCTCTACAGACGTATATTATTTTAACTGGGTATATGTCAAAATTAAATGAACAGACTGTCAAGTGTCATTTGCCATCTCAATTCTTAAATGCGGTGATTTGAAGGCCTACCAGTGGGAATTTAAGTAATCGTATTTGCTTGCAGGCAAGATCAGATGCTATACTTATGGATTATGTAAAAAAATTAATAAAGGTACCCATATTTTATTTTTTACAGACGTTTATTATTGTATCGGGGTATATATCAAGATTAAATGAACAGACTGTCGTTTGTCATCTTAACTTTTAAATATATCTTCATAAGTCGAGTATAATTTGAAAAAAAAAATGTTTATATTCACATACGTACCCTACAATTGGATCACACTACAAAAATACATTTTTTTTATTATATTAAGACTAATAGTTGTTAATTTATAGTGAAGTATATCAGCCATATTATTGTTTTAAATTACTTAAAAAAAAATCAGTAAATTGTGATATTAGTTTTAATATTTGAAGCAAAATTAATTTGTGTATATTCATTACCAATAATTATATATCATAGAGGAAAATATTAGAGATAGTGTTACTCGTCCACAATTGCTCGCCAACAATTACTCGTCCACAATTGCTCGCCAACAATTATTCGCGAACAATTGCTCGCCAACAATTACTCGTCCACAATTGCTCGCCAACAATTACTCGTCCACAATTGCTCGCCAACAATTACTCGCGAACAATTGCTCGCCAACAATTGTAGAGGTGTAGAGTCACCATATATTTGCAAGTAAACGTCAAAAGCAAAGATCATAAGTCAACATATTTTTCGTTTTATATTCATTTCAAATTCAGTTTGTTATTATTCAGTTCGTGATAGTGTTCAGCGTGTTATAAGTTTGTTTTGCTCCCTAAATAATAATGGCGTTACAATTTGTGCAAAGCGAGAAGGGAAAACGGAAGTTGCTGGATAAAGAAAACAGCGACAAAGTATTTGGGAAATGTGATCTGACCTGACGTGTCACGCAATTGACGAGCAACTTTCCTGATGAGCAATTATGGGCGAGCAAATGTTGACGAGCAATTTTCAGTAAATTGTGATATTAGTTTTAATATTTGAAGCAAAATTAAGTTGTGTATATTCATTAACAATAATTATATATTATAGAAGAAAATATTAGAGATAGTGTTACCGGAATATTGCTCGCCAACAATTGTAGAGATGTACAGTCACCATATATTTGCAGATAAAGAAAACAGTGAGAAAGTATTTGGAAAATGTGATCTGACCTGTCACGTAATTGACGAGCAATTTTCCTGGTGAGCAATTGTGGGCGAGCAACTTTCCAGATGAGCAATTGTGGGCGAGCAAATGTGGACGAGCAAATTTCCGTACACGGAAAAAATAATAATTGACATCACAACTGAGCAAATTTTTTTATATTGAATTTGAATGAATAGATAATAAGAAAACAGCGAGAAAGTATTTGGGGAATGTGATCTGGCCTGACCTGTCACGCAATTGACGAGCAATTTTCCTGGTGAGCAAATGTTGACGAGCAATTTTCTGCACACGGAAAAATGAATAATTGAAAAAACAACTGAGCAAAATTTTTTATATTGAATTTGAATGAATAGATAATAAGAAAACAGCGAGAAAGTATTTGGGAAATGTGATCTGGCCTGACCTCTGTCACGCAATTGACGAGCAACTCTCCGGGTGAGCAATTATGGGCGAGCAAATGTTGACGCGCAAATTTCTGCACCCGGAAAAAGGAATACGTGACATCACAACTTAGGAAAATTTTTTATATTGAATTTGAATGAATAGATAATAAGAAAACAGCGAGAAAGTATTTGGGGAATGTGATCTGGCCTGACCTGTCACGCAATTGACGAGCAATTTTCCTGGTGAGCAAATGTTTACGAGCAATTTTCTGCACACGGAAAAAGGAATACGTGACATCACAACTTAGGAAAATTTTTATATTGAATTTGAATGAATGGATAATAAGAAAACGGAGAGAGTATTTTGGAAATGTGATCTGACCTGACCTCTGTCACGCAATTGATGAGCAAATTTCCTGGTGAGCAATTGTGGGCGAGCAAATTGCCGTAAACGAAAAAAAGAATAATTGACATCAGAACTGAGCGAAATTTTTTATATTGAATTTGAATGAATTATCCACGGTTTAAGTTTTCTTACATTCAAAGCACATTATTAACTTATTAACTACAAGCTAAATTTTTGGTTACGTACCAAAGTGTAGCTTTTAAAAAGAGTATAAACTATCTAACAATTCATCATAATCTAATAAATGAACTCTCTCTTAATCGTATAACCTCCATTTCGGTTGATTTTGCGTCAAGTTTACATTCAAAAAATTAATTGAATATTCTATTTAAAAAAGCTGTAATAAAAATCGAGGTAAGTTTTAAACAAATTAAACTTTCATTAATTAAAAAACTTTGTCAAAGTGATAAAACCAGATTAAAACTTTCAATTTATTGCAACTTCAAAGTATAACTAATTTTTTTAGTTTTTTTTTGGAAAATCTAGTTGTATCACCGCGGTGGGCAAAAGTCTGAATAAGTGTATAACTTATTAGAAATATGTCATCTACAAGTCTAAAATGGGGCTTGTAACTGCATCTGCATTAATTAATCCTTTACCTGGACGATTGTTTTTATTTATCATTACTAACTTAATAATATTTTCAACTATATTTTATTGCAATTGTTTCTATCACGACTCTCACGAGGTCCAGCTGCCTTTCTTTGTTTCCATTAAGTAATACAGCTACTATTAGCTGCAGAATATAAAAATAATTGCATCTTCATCTGTCACTGTCATATGTCACAGATCTCTGACTTATTTCGGCAGTGCACATGACACAGATCCATTACAGTTTACATTTATTGCTATATTATACAGGACACTTCCAAATCGAGCTTCAGAGCGTGTGATAAGATTACGCCGTCAAAGAGGTTATGACGCGCGCGAAATTGTAACATATATCATGATACCGCCCACCTCTAGCCGCGTTTTAAGTTGCCGATGTCCCAGCCAGAGCCTCTTCAGGAAAACCTTCAAAATGGCGTCCAAAATATGAACATTTTGATTTTATATTCACATAGAGCATCAAAATATAGTATATAAACGAGTTGAGAATGGTCTGGTTTTAAATCTGGTGCTCGAGTTATTTATAACCTAATGTCAAACACATAATAATGCATTTGACAGCACTGAAAGACAGTAGTCAAATAACACAGGGCACACATTTGACTATTGTGCTATCGAGAGTATTACCTCAAGTAGATGACATACTTCTTTTAGAGACTTTAGCTCACGATGCACCGACTTAAAGAAAACAAGAGACTAGCAAATAACCAACAAAATAAAACAAACAAAAACTACATTTTTAATCTCTCGCTCGACCAATTATAGCCAAAATATACATGAAAATATTAATAACATCCACATACAAATTAATGGCAGCAAAGATGTATTCTTCGGGAGAAATCGAATATTTATGCTTTCCGCCCATCATCAGCTGGGTATCGTAAACGAGATACACCGAAAAAATCAGCGCTCCTAATGAAGCGTACACCAATTGCACGATTTTATTGTGGACGAAAATGGCGACAATCCCGAAAACGAATAGGATCAATACTGCCACGAATAATATTCCTCCCATCATGGTGAAATCCCATTTCGTTTGGAACGCGAATAGCGTGAGACCCAAGCAAACTGCAGCTGTGATTCCCACAGCCATAGCCACTGCATCGGCTTTATACGTAGAAGCAGAGCAAGCTAGACAAAAACTTTCAGCTAAAGTGAATATCAGTAAAAATATGTAGTTAGCCGGAGCCTTTCTACGTAATTCCCCGCAACAAGCCAATGATATAAGAGCTACGATTACGATTACCAGTGAGGCGTAGAATAAACCGATGTGGCTGTGGACGTAGCGTTGTGTCGGTATGTGGTAGAGGAACCAACATATAAACGCTAGAGTTATACCAAGTTGAACTGATAAAATCGCGTACACTTTTCTGATGAAACCTCTTCTGATGGTTTGGTCGCTAAAATCGAATCCTTTTACCTCGGGATCTTCGCCATAACCTGAAGCTCCGCCATAATTACCTGCAAATAAATCAGGTTAGATTGTGGGTTGAATTTTATTTGAATTCTATAATTGCACTTTTGTCTCGCAGTAGTTCTTTATCACAATCTTCCGGCATTGTTTATCACTTATAAGCGAAATATCGATTTCTTTCAAGATTTTAATAAAAAAAACTGTCAAAAAGTTCAGCGGATGAAAGTAGTGTCATTAGATCCACTAAACCGGGTCTTGTAGGGGTCTTTAGATCCACTAAACCGGGTCTAAAGCTTAAAGGTAAGTTCAAATTTTATACAGTACGCTGAGGCGAATGTAGATTTTGTTAAATTTAGTTTAAAATCATCAGAATGCCTGGCCCTTACTGGTTGCATTCCAGCTAGCTGGAATAAAGCTAGAGTTGTCTTCATTCCAAAACCTGGGAAGGACTACTCTCAGGCTAAATCATTCAGACCTATTACTTTATCATCTTTTATGATAAAGTTAATGGAAAAACTGGTTGAGTCAGGGAAAACTTTCTAAAAGAAAGGCCACTTCACAAAAACCAGCATGCTTATCAAACCGGAAAATCCTGTGAAACAGCACTCCATGGACTCGTTTCAAAGATAGAGGCTGCACACAGAAATAAAGAAATAGCTTAGCCAGCTACATTCACACCTCTTTTAGAACCATGGGTGCAGCTGTAGCAAAGCGTGGCGTTGACGACACCACATGCAGGTGGATACAAACCGTGGTATGCAATCGATCAGCTGAAGCAACGTTGTTGGGAGAGAACATGGAGGTGTCAATTTCCAAGGGATGCCAACAGGGAGGAGTCTTATCACCTCTACTGTGGAATTTGGTAATTGACGAGCTCCTGGTACAGCTCAGCAATGCAGGATATTATACCCAGGGGTATGCAGACGATGTACTCATACTTGTAGTGGGGAATTTTAAAAATATTGTTTCAGACCTTATGCAACAGGCGCTGAATATCGTGGAGAGGTGGTGTCTAAAGGAAAACCTTAAAGTTAATCCTAACAAAACAGCACTAATTGCCTTCACGAAAAAGAAGAAGTTGGACAGTCTCATACTACCCAAGCTCTTCAACACTCAACTACAATTAACCCAGGAAGTGAAATATCTAGGTATAATCCTTGACGCTAAACTAACCTGGAACAAGCATTTGGAAAAAACCATTAATAAGGGTAAAATGGCACTAATGGCTGCCAAAAGGGCCATAGGCACTAAATGGGGCATAAAACCACGTATGGTACACTGGTTGTGCACTGCAGTGGTAAGACCCATGTTAACCTATGGCTCTTTAGTGTGGTGGCCTAAAGTAATACAAAGGAAGGAGATACTGGAGCTTGCTAAACTCCAGCGTTTAGCCTGCATTTGCATTACAGGTGGCATGAGGAGCACTCCAACAGCAGCAATGGAAACCATACTAAACCTTCCTCCACTTGATATTTATATCAGAGCGGAGGCGAGAATGGGGGCATTCAGATTGGAATGCAATGGCTACTGGGATCCTTATGAACAAGGACACAGTAGAATCACAAAAATCATCACAAACTCGTTGATGGAGATGAGAAGTGATGAAATGGCACCAAAAAACAACTTCACAAAGCCCTTCAGCGTTCAGCTGACTTGGGAAGCTGAAGAAACAAGCAACTTTCGGGAAGGAACATTGGTTTGGTATACTGATGGGTCAAAAACCGCAAGTGGAACTGGAATATATGGTGAAACACCCAGATGCAACCTAAACGCACCATTGGGGAATTACGCATCAGTATTTCAAGCAGAAGTACATGCTATAGAGCTTTGTTTGAGGGAGAATATTGACAGGGGGTATAGAGGGAAAAGAATCCTCATTTACTCTGACAGTCAAGCTACCCTACAGGCCTGGCCCTAATAATAATCTTTTTGATGGCCATTTCAAGTCAAGGAGCTGCGGACATCTTCGTTGATTAAAGGTGGGTTACTGGAGGGTATATTAATTTCCAGCGAAGTGACACTCGTAAGTGTATAAAACTTCTTCATGAACACAAATCATAATTTCGTATGTCAAACCACGCCATCTGGAGTATGACAACTACAACTATAAATCCTCCAGTATTATACAGCAACCAGTTGACTGTTAGACCATCAATACTTCAATATTGCACCCGAACTTCAAAATTACCCGCCATTGGTCCTCATCCTCAGAGCTGTCATATAGTACAACAAATACCTCGCTACCTTTCATGTCAACTGTCATAAAATTGATTGACATTTCAGAGACACCTGTAGTGTTTGTTTGGTATTAGAGGGGTAATTATGAGAGGGGGTGAAGGGGCAATATGATACAGTGGCGTGGTATATTTTGGTACAGTGTACAATATATATTGTCATATTTATACAACACATATTTCAATTTCATTTTCTAAGGAATGATTGACTTCCATGTAGGTTACAGTAAAATGGGAATTAATGTGAATCGAAAAATAAATAAGATACCATGGAATGGGAATAATCTGCGAGGTTGAATACCATCATCTTGCGCTTTTGTTTATTTTAAATGCGAGATCATATAATATGCATCTAGTAGATGCTCGTTTTAGTAAATAGGCGTGAATTTTATCAATAAAATAAAAATAAATTATATTAAAATATTGTTAATCACAAGTAAATAATTAAAAATATTAATAAACAGGGGAAAATTAATGGGTTACGAATGCTACCTAAGTGCCAAGCATTGCTAGAAAAAAAAATAAAGCCACACAAAAATTGGAATAGAGTTTTAATTTGGACTTACCTTTATACTGCAACCAATTAAAAATTCAAATAACGTTTTTTTTTCGAACTAGCGCTTCATCTAATTTTTGAAATTTTGATTAGTTCTGAGCTTTATTTGGATTAAATAAACATTTCCCTACATTAACAGAATTAATTTAGAAGCGGCAACGTTGACAACCATTCCACCTTTTAGACAACTGCCGAACTAAAAGTGGGCGTATTAAATAATAAGGCGGGAAATTTAAAAACCGGATACAGATTATTGTATTTAGCAACACTTTAAAAAATAATATTTTACTTCAAAAATAAAAAACTCTCGATCTACCGAGTAACCTCTTCAAACAAAAAGTATCTAAAACCCCAAAAGTCGTTGTTAAAGCAAAAAAAGCGAAGCCAGAGTAAATTAAAAAGTGAAAACGAACCAGCGTTACTAGAGAAGGGTACATGTTCACCTGCATATGGATCGCCGCCTACATAAGGTGGAGGCTGTTGAAATCCAGGTCCAGCCGGCGGTGGAGCGTAACCCCCTGGTGGCGGATAGCCTCCCGGTGGTGGAGCGGTCGGGTATCCTCCCTGAGGAGGGAAACCGCCACCTTGAGGAGGATACCCGGGCTGCTGTGGTGGATAACCCGGTTGACCCGCATAGAAAGCCTGGTTAGGATCTACAGATAAAAAAGGAGGAAAGAAGGAAAGTTACAAAAAATAGCAGAAGCAATTTCGAGAGATATATTTCTCGGTATACTTAAAACTATGTATGCACTATATATTGTTACGTACTTTTGTGTAAAAGTGAAAAATTATTTTGTTGAATATTTAATTTTTATTATTTGATTTATTTTGTCGTAATCTCAGACAGAATGTAATTATTTGTTGTTGATAATTTTGGGCGCCATCTACTTTCCAGTAGAAAAAGTGAGTCTTAATCCCAGGTTGTGCTTCAGCTATTGGCCGCGTGATAATAACGACTCAGTAAATATGAAAACATTTATTAATAATCATAAAAATGACGGTTAACCTTCTAGTTTATGTGAGAATAAGAGTTGTTTGCTCTCTAGATTAAAATTTGACAGTTTTTTACTTAAATTTTTTTATAAATTCAAAATTTATCAATTTTTATGCAATTTTTGCTTATTACCAAATCATTCTCGAGACAAAAAGAATGATTTTGATATAATTTATTTACAATTCCTACTTATATTAAATTTACACACATACTTTTTAAGTTCGTCATTATCGATTTCTAAAATTCTATACAACTTTATTATTACTGCCTTTTTTACAGTAATTCTTTGATTTTAGAAGTCCCAACACTTTATTTTCCCGATTTATTGTATTTCCCCTGAATTTAAATTTATCATATTGATACAATATTCAATATTTAATTTCGTTATTTTATTTTTATAGTTATAGTTTTAGTGCATAACCTATTAAATTACTGTTGATTTTTTATTGGCTTCTTTCGTAATCTCAGACAGAATGTAATTATTTGTTGTTGATAATTTTGGGCGCCATCTACTTTCCAGTAGAAAAATTGAGTCTTAATCCCAGGTAGTGCTTCAGCTATTGGCCGCGTGATTGTAAAAATCGATAATAACGACTCAGTAAATATGAAAAAATTATTAATAATCTTAAAAATGACGGTTAACCTTTTAGTTTATGTGAGAATAAGAGTTGTTTGCCAGAATAAGGTATTGATATTGAAATTTGAGGTTAAGTTTAAAATTTCTTTTTATTCGAACATCTAAAATAACAATGTTCTCATTGTTATTGTGATCGCAGACTTATCTGAGATTATATTACTTTAAATTTTGTTATTGAAATCTTTGCTAAATTCTAAAAAATCTCTTATGGGATTAACGTGTTAAAATCTGACATCTGGAATTTTATATTTTCTTTTGCAATTACTACGTTAAAATTAGTTTCAAACATTATTTTCTAAATTACATTCTGTCCTGTGATTTATTAATTTTTATTTAATTTTTTCTCTGCGTATTGAACATAAGTTTTGTATTCTCTTTAATTAGTTAGTCAACTTAGTCAACCGTTACAATATAAAATATCTAAAAGTGGCATAATGTATATCATAATTTCACACTTCGACATTACATTTCGTTTTGTCTTCCTCAATTCCCATTTTCAACTTATCAACATTTTCAGTTCAAAGAAATATTGGGTCAGTGGGCCGATATACTTTTACATCTAACTGCACCTGTTGTTAGATAGATTTAGAAGAAAAAAATGTTATATATTTTAAATAACAACCAAACGCACTTTATGGCTGTTTTTCAAAATTTTCGATTAAATAATATACTATTTACTAAAGCATATCTGTTTTATTTATATACTTCCGTCTAATACTCTTATCAAATAAATAAAAATTATTTTCAATATAAACTACTGATTAAGTGAATAGCAAAATCAAATAAAAAATTAACTTTATTTTTACTTATTTTAAAGGCTTTGTTAAAGTATGCATAACTTTAAATTTTATTTACCTGGAGGATACTGACCCCCTTGGTTCCACTGAGACATTTTTAATTCTCAACCAATCTGAAAAAAAAAACACTTAAGAATTAAAAATAAATATATTTAATACTTACACAATATTTACAAATTCATAAAAATTATCAGATTACAAATATATTTAGAAAATCCTGCAGTTAAATTAGAGAGGGGAGTTACTGCTAATTAAATTTAAAAAACCACCAGAACTATACGTTCCATCTCTAAACAATATGGGACATGGAATGTGCTTTTACTTTTTTTAATTATGACACACACAAAAATGAGGGAGTTTAGTTATCACAGGTTGTCTGTAAATGACGATTTATTAACTTCAGTAATAATCAATACATTTTATAAATAATAACAAATCATGTTTTATATACTACACACGACTCAGGTGTTTAATATTGTTTTTAGATAACACCAACCGAAATTACTAGTATTATAGTGTAGATTAAGTATGATGATAAATACATACTGATAAAAAGTTCATTAACGTCATATTTTTCTAGAA
Organism: Crepidodera aurea; assembly: GCA_949320105.2. Classification (NCBI taxonomy): domain Eukaryota; kingdom Metazoa; phylum Arthropoda; class Insecta; order Coleoptera; family Chrysomelidae; genus Crepidodera; species Crepidodera aurea. The sequence continues at coordinate 17,005,830 of OX439480.2, forward strand.
ACTCCTTGATTACATTTAGTATTTTAACATTACCACTTTTACATCTTAACTATTTTTAAATTATGAACAATATTCTTCCATTTGTCTCATACTGATAAAAAATAACAGATTCGTAGTCTATATAATCTGGTATTGGGAAATGAATAAAAAATATTTTTAATAATCGATAAAATAAAATATACGTTTGAATCTCGTACCGTACAAGTTTTATTACTTTCTCATGTTTCATTTTATGTCATTTATATCATTAAAAAAGGAGAACCATCCAATATGAAAACCTTGGAAAAAATATTGAGTTCAAGGCTTACTCCCACACATATATGTTAGCTTATGTATAATAAAGATTCATAAAATACAAAATTTGGCTACAAAAATAAATAATTATTATCCCAAATCAATGCAATTTAAATATATTGTGCAAGAGGGAGCTGTTCTGGATGATATCATCAGACATATTTGTTTATATAGATACGTTTTAACATTACTTACCTATTTGAAAAGTATACAAACAAACTACTAGGAATTATAAGGTTATAGTAAACGTACCGTTATCTTCTTTATAACTTTAGACTTAAAACAGAGCACTAAAATTAAAAATCGTCGATATTCTAGATTAATCACTTTTCCGGTGACTTTTCTACTAATGACAACACAAAATTGTCAAAGTTATATGTCAACAGTAACAATGCAACCAACCCAAAAGGTGAAAGTCACTCATTAAATCGCCATCTATTGGTTATTCATAAAATGTGCGGCATCTAGTGAGAAACGATTGAAGCTAAATAAAAGCTTTGAAATTACAGAACGAAGTAAAATTTAATCGATTTTTCAATGTAGATGGCGCAAGTGCAGTTTCATTCATAGTATTCGTTCATTCATTATTTCATCGGCCGGCAAAACCAGTTCTTTTAGTAGTACAATTCCCAAATTTGAATTACACGAACGTTTTAAATGAAATTTCGAATAAATACGATAAATCTTGGTGCAAATATTCGTGGCGTTTTTTGGGGTTTTGAGTTTGGACAGTAATTATTTTAAATTTGCTGCCCACCCGTAAAACTCAGAAAAATGCTCGAAATCTACAAAAATCTCCGTAAATTCGAACAGGTAATTTTTTTGAAATGTTTTTGGTCCTATTTTTTTAATACTTTTCTTTTTTTATGTAATACCTATTCGTGAAAATTATTTAATCAATAGAGCTACTGGGTTATATATAAAATTACGTGGGAGTTCGGATTTCGCTTTGTTCACAGCACAAAACAATTTCCAGAATATAATGGAAAATCGATATGAGTCAACTAAGGTAAGTGTGTGGGCTGGTAGCTGAATTTGAAAGGTACCTGTATTATTTTGTTATAATAATTGTAAATAATTGTTTATATGGAAAAATAATTAAATTATACTTTAAAATATTCAAAAGAGAGCAATAATAATTTTCTATAGGGTTTTTATGATTGGAAGTGGTAAAGGGGCTTACAATGAACGTAAAAAAAATTCGTCCAACAAGAGGGGTGCGAAATGGTTAATTTGAGGGGGGTGAAAGGGGGACAAAATGGTATTTTGCGATTTCTCGCGAAACTTGACATCTTATCAAAAAATATCAAAGGACAAAGTTGTAGATCTGGAAAAAATGTACAACTTCTATGTAAATCATTTTTTACCATAACCTCAAAATTTTCGCGAAAAAGGAAAAAACTATTAAAACATTTTTTTTAGTTTTTTATTTTTAATTTCCGCAAAAATAATTTAATTTTGATGAAATTTTGTGTATACTTTTTTATGTGTCAGATAGCCACAAATTTTTTCAGATTAAAAAATCTAACGGTTTTCAAGATATTAAAGTTTTTAGGTTAAAAACATTTTTTTTTCAAAAATAAAGTTGGTTAGCAAAAAATCATCGTATCTTTAGATCTTTAGATCTTTAGATCTTTAGATGCTCATTTTTTTTTTGTTTTTACGTGAATTTTTTGATACAATAAAAAAAATAATAGTCCCCATTTAAAAACATGCTCAGAAATTGAAAAAACTCAAAAAATAATTTTTTTTGCAATTGTTGATAATTTGTTTAAATTTTTAATAAAATAAAAAAACTGATTACTCCATTTAATTCTACAGAAAAAAATTACATTATTACAATTGAATAGTTATAACAATACGGAACAAGAATCAAATTTCAAATAAAACAATTAAATACAGTTTTTTTCGTATTTTTTTCTGTAGAATTCAATGGAGTAATCAGTTTTTTAATTTTATTAAAAATTTAAATAAATTATCAACAATTACTGAAAAATTCGTTATTGCAAAAATCATTTTTTGAGTTTTTTCAATTTTTGAGCATGTTTTTAAATAGGGACTATTATTTTTTTTTATTGTATCAAAAAGTTTACGTAAAAACAAAAAAAAATGAGCACCTAAAGAACCCTATACGATGATTTTTTACCGACCAACTTTATTTTTGAAAAAAAAATGTTTTTAACCTAAAAACTTTAATATCTTGAAAACCGTTCGATTTATTAATCTGAAATTTGTGGTTAACTAACACCTGAAAAGGCATCCTTTCACAAAATTTCATCAAAATTAAGTTATTTTTGCGGAAAAGTTTTTGCATTTTCCGCGAAAATTTTGAGGTTATGGCAAAAAATGACTCACATAGAAGTTGTACATTTTTTCCAGATCTACAACTTTGCCATTGGATATTTTTTAATAAGAAGTCAAGTTTCGCGGAAAATCGCAAAATACCATTTCACCTTCCTCAAATTAACCCTTTAGCACCCCTCTTGAAAATTGAGTGCTTAAAAAATTTCCAATCAGCTTTAGAAATATTAAAAAAAAATGTCTTAAGGTAAGTAGAATATTTGATTTATTCATTCACTCTCTCATTGTCTGTATTTTTTAAAAGTATACAAAAATTTCTTTTTAAAAATTTTGGCTCTTGTGGGCGGAATTACCATTTGCAAAAAAGGCGTAGATCTCTCTAAATCTCAGAGTGACAAAACTACATTGACCTTACCTGATGACCTGACCCGTTTCGTTCATTTATTCTTATTCCTACTTGATAATTGAAAAGTTAAAAGTAGGCAACACACCATACACAGAACACAGGTTTCGCTGGTCTAGTTAGCGACAGCTGTCAAACATTGTAGTAAAATTTTGAATTCGGTAATATTGTACGCGTATCTATTTGTCAATTTATTACACTTTAAAAAACTTATACTGTATTACCAAAAATTCCTGCTAGAAAGTTTTAGCTCGATCCTCGTAACAAATTTATGTAACGAATTCAACTGTGAATAAACAAATTGTCTAATCAATTTTCAGAGAGGTTATCTCGACTTCTTAAACAAAATATTTATAGGGAAGTCCAACTTAAACAAGAATAACTCAGTAGGCGTCAACACTTCGAACGATGACGACGAAAAAACCGATTGTTTTAATTTTGTTTTTGGTGGTTACGTGTAATTGCGATGCCATAAATAATAAAGTCGAGGATGAATGCAACTTACCAGTGGATCTAGTAAAAGAAATTCAATCCTATGAACCCACGGTTAATAGAATTATTGATTCTCTAACCAAAGGCAAACATAAAGGGCAAGCATACAATTTATTATCGACTTTCATTGATACTTTTGGAGCTAGGCAGGCTGGTACGAAGAATTTGGAGGATTCGATTGATCATGTGATGGATTTAATGGGAAAATACGATTTGGAAAATATTCATGGGGAAAACGTGACTGTGCCGCATTGGATCAGGTAAGATTAAAGATCGAAAAAACTGGTAATTCTTCCCTCATGTCTGACCCTTATGATTTTAGAGGCAAAGAATCAGCGGAACTGCTAGAACCTAGAAAAGCGAAAATCGCCGTTTTGGGTCTTGGTAGTTCTATATCAACCCCACCTGAAGGTATAGAAGCCGAAATAATAGTAGTGAGAAGCTTTGATGAATTACACCAACCAAATATCTCAGCAGCTGCAAAAGGTGAATCAATACAAGATATCCAAGAAACAATAATAAATATTGACGTATATTTTAGGCAAAATTGTTGTTTTTAACAACGAATACGAGTCATATGGGAAGTCGGTTATATACCGAAATCAAGGAGCTACTCAGGCTGCGAAATATGGTGCACTAGCAGCGTTGGTAAGATCCGTTACTCCATATTCGATGTACACCCTCCATACTGGTCACCAATCTTATCAACAAGGAGTAGAAAAAATTCCTGTAGCTTCAATTACTGTGGAAGATGCCAGAATGCTGCAAAGATATCAGGTAAACCTCATATTAAGGCTCTGCTCCGCGGATACGCGAAAACGGCATTGTAAGGGTTTAGAAATACAGTGTTTCTTTGGACAGAGTTGTACTTTTTTGCGTGATTTTTTTTTATTTTATAGATAAAGGATCCACACATGCATATAACTATATGAGAAGTTTAGAAATTGTCCAGAAAAATATGAATTTTTTGGTTAAACATTGACAATATTCGAATGGGTATAAAAAAAATATAGTAGGCCTTATGACATATTTAAATATAGTTATAAGCATCGAGACAATCTTTCCCTATAAGCTCGTAAAGAAAATTTCAAAAAAAAATATACCATTGCTGAGAAAAGCCTGTATTTCAAAACCTTTACAAGTCCATTTTTACCGGCCAGGATGTGGCGCCCCTACGGATTATTATTGAGATTACTCAAAATACTTTCACGTATTTAAATGTTTACGAGGGGTAGACAGATGGATGAAGAATTATAATTTTCTTTACGTATCTAATCTTTACCCCCTCTATATTACAATGCCGTTTGTCCCATTGAAATCGCACCACTAACAACGAAAAGGTGCGATCTGAATGGGATAAACGGCATTGTAATATAGATAAGTACAGAAAAATCATGCGCAGAGACGTTGCGTCTAACTTCGTTGTTATTGGTTCGATTTCAATGGGACAAACGACATTATAATATAGATGGTGTAAAAATTAGATACGTAAATAAAAATCATGCGCAGAGACGTTGCCAGATGGGCCGTAACGTCTAACTTAGTTGTTAGTGGTGCGATTTGAATGTGACAAACGGCATTGTTTGTAATATAGATGGTGCGAAAAATAGATAAGTAAGAAAAAATCATGCGCAGAGACGTTGCCAGAAGGGCCGTAGCGCTTAACTTCGTTGTTATTGTATCGATTTAAATCTGACAAAAGGCAATGTAATATAGACGATGTGAGGTAGCGTAGCGTCGTTATTGGTTTGAGATTTGAATTGATTGAAAAGCGAATTGAATGTGCCAAACGGCGGCATTGTTGGGGGGGTGTGACTTTGTCAAAAGAGGACGCGTGGATCGATTTGAACCAGCATTACTAAAAATTTAAAAACTGTCAGATGTGGGAGTCGAACCCACGCTCACTCAGTTGGGCAATAGTTTATGCTGGGTCACTGAGCATGTGACAGGGTAGGTACGTGTTCCACGGCCATCATAGCTGAAAGCTTGGTAAAGCTTGATAAAGCTGGGAAAAGCCCCCACAGGCGTTGAATTACACGATTCAGACGCGAGTTGGAAGCTTGTTTAACCAAAGCAACCCTCTGATTTCGTTATTTGAGGATATCGTCATTCCCAGACCGGTTTCGGCATTTTTGTGCCTCATCAGTGAGAAGTATACAACCTCGACATCGCAATGTCTTCACTCAAATAACGAAATCAAAGTTGCAGGAAGTAGGCAGCCCAACACACAATGCAGGCTCCGATATTTCCCGGCCATATTAGAGAAAAATGGATAATTTACTACTCAGCTTGGTGTGTGTTTTATAAAATGCTATTCTAGGACAGAGGTCAAAAAATGGTGATTAAACTCAACCTTGAATCGGAGAAATTTCCAGATGAAATATCCAGAAATGTAGTGGGAGAAATAGTAGGATCGCAAAAACCAGAGAAGGTCGTAATAGTATCAGGTCACATTGACAGCTGGGATGTCGGTGTTGGGGCCATGGACGACGGAGGTGGTGCTTTCATTTCCTGGTATGCTCTAGCGTTGCTCAAAAGTCTTGGATTGAAATCCAAAAGGACCTTAAGGGTCGTTTTATGGACTGGAGAAGAACCAGGGTTTAAAGGAGTTCTAGAGTATGACAGAGCACATAAACTTGAATTAGATAATTTTACATTCGTGATGGAATCAGATGAAGGTGTTTTTACACCTCTGGGTATTGAATACTCTGCTGGGAAAAAAGGAGGATGTGTTTTAAAGGAAATAGTCAAGTAAGTACGATTATACAAACATTTTTCGTAACAGTAAATATTACATCAAACATCACAATGTATTTATTTGTTTTTAGAAATATTTGCAACAATAATCATGAAATTCTGTTTATGAATTAATAAACAATTAATTGCTTAATCAATTCACCACAAAAAAATTCTGGTATCTCGTGTAATTTACTTGTTTCAAAGAACTTGGGTTTTCCGATCATTTGTAGGTCATTTTCAAACAATGAAGATAAGTGTTTTTTAAAAACTTAATTTTTATAAACTTTCCAATAACCCGAAGGGTCATTTCGGGCAATTTTAAATAGAGCGCGAAGTCTAAATCAATTAAAAATTTTCTTAAATGGGCTACCATCTATAAATTGGAAAAAAAACTAAAATAAAAAAAAAAGAGCGAATTTTGAAGTGCCTGTTTTATCAACATATACAATAAAAATGTAATTTTTGCAAGCGAGACAACAGGGAAACAAAATTTTCTTGCAACAGAACTTTTGCTAAAAAAAAAGTATTTGACACATTCCTTTTAGGTTATTGGCTCCAATCAACGCCACCTACACCAAATACTACGAGTCAGTTGGCTCCGATATCACGATATGGGCGCAACAAATTCCCACCGGGGCCCTTTATAATAAAAACGAAAATTATTTCTGGTGGCACCATTCTGATGCCGACAGATTGGATCTAATGGATCCAGACGACATGGATAAGGGTACTGCCGTTTGGGCGGCTGTGGCTTACGTCATTGCTGATCTCAAAGATGAATTTCCCAGAGAATTTAATGACATCTCCACGTTGTCAAACTCGAAATTGGTGGCGAAGCTTAAAGACATTTACAGACAGAAATACACGTGATTTTTTTACTGTGTTATTGTTTTAATGTCATTTATGAAAATGAATTTATGTAGCACTTTTGGTTATCTAATCATTAAAAATATTAGTTCAGTTAATTTGTTCTATTTGGTTTTTAACAGCTCAAGGAAGGGCACTAAAAAAATAAATAAAAAAAATACTTAAATAAAAAATAAATAAATAAATAAATAAAAAATAGAAAAAAAATGAGAAAAATAAAAATTAAATAAAATTTAAAAAAATGGAAAAAAAATTTAAAAAATGCAAAAAATATAAAAAACGAGCAACTCTTGGGAAAAAAATTTACTGGAAGCAACTAATACAAAAAAATAGAAAGTAATAAGAAAAAAATTTAAAAAGAAATAAAAAAATAAAAAAATGAAAAAAAATAGAAAAGAAATTTAAAAAAAATAATAAAAAATGAAAAAATATAAAAAACGAGCAACTCCTGGGAAAAAAAATTTACTGGAAGCAACTAATACAAAAAAATAGAAAGTAATAATAAAAAAATAAAAAAGAAATAATATAAAAAAATTAAAAAAAATAATAAAAAATGAGCAACTCTTGGGAAAAAAATTTACTGGAAGCAACTAATACAAAAAAATAGAAAGTAATATAAAAAAATTAAAAAAGAAATAAAAAAAATAAAAAAATAAAATAAAATAGAAAAAAAATGAAAAAAAATGAAAATAAAATAAAATGAAAAAATATAAAAAACGAGCAACTCTTGGGAAAAAAATTTACTGGAAGCAACTAATACAAAAAAATAGAAAGTAATAATAAAAAAATTAAAAAAGATATAAAAAAAATAAAAAAATAAAAAAAATAGAAAAAAAAATGAAAAAAATAATAAAAAATGAAAATAAAATAAAATAAAATGGAAATAAAATTTAAAAAATGAAAAAATATAAAAAACGAGCAACTCTTGGGAAAAAAATTTACTGGAAGCAACTAATACAAAAAAATAGAAAGTAATAATAAAAAAATTAAGAAAGAAATAAAAAAAATAAAATAGAAAAAAAATGAAAAAAAAATGAAAATAAAATAAAATGGAAAAAAAAATTTAAAAAATGAAAAAAATATAAAAAACGACCAACTCTTGGGAAAAAAAATTACTGAAAGCAACTAATACAAAAAAATAGAAACTAATAATAAAAAATTAAAAAAGAAATAAAAAAGAATAAAAAAATAAAAAAAAATAGAAAAAAAAATGAAAAAAAAATAATAAAAAATGAAAATAAAATAAAATAAAATGGAAAAAAATTTTAAAATTGAAAAAATATAAAAAACGACCAACTCTTGGGAAAAAAATTTACTGAAAGCAACTAATACAAAAAAATAGAAAGTAATAATAAAAAAATTAAAAAGAAATAAAAAAAATAAAAAATAGAAAAAAAAATAAAAAAATAAAAAATAAAAAAGAAATGAAAAAAAAAATAATAAAAAATGAAAATAAAACAAAATGGAAAAAAATAAAAAAATTAAAAAATATAAAAAACTCTTGGGAAAGAGCGAACTTTGAAGTACCTGTTTATTGACATATACAAATGAATTTCTAGTTAGAGTTTTAAAAAAACTACATTTTTGGCATATCATATATTTATTTTATCCCTTTACAACAATAAATATCTCTAACAAAAATTTTCTAAAATTTATTAAATACTTTTATCCTAAAATTATTACGGCGGAAAAATTTATCCTAAAAAATAGTTAAAAAAACGTTTTACTCCTCAAACATTCCACAATTTCTAAAATTAAATGAGAGTATTCTCATCCTGCTGGTCAAAAACCATCAACAAACTTTGATGCGACGAAGATTTTTCACCGGGACCCAATAAAGCTGTTTTTTCACCGTTTTCGTTGAGAGAACAATCCGGAGATGAATTATCCATAAGCATGAAATTGTTTGCAGTAGTAGCACTACTGGTGGATGGTAAACTCTGGACATCAGGAGAAGCCAATGGTGGAAAAGCTTTCGGTGATGATTCCAGGGGTTCTTTGAGAAGCATCACTGGGTAAGATTCTCTAAAAAGTCAGGCCTATCAAAGATTAGGAGTTTGCTATATTATATTATTATATTATGTGGGTTAGAAGTAGGAAAAACATTAACCTGTATCCCGACGTACTGGAAGTTTGAGATATCGCTGAATCTTCATCCCAAGATCCCTCTGCCGCTTTAGATCTCGTGGCGATTCTCAAACGATGAGAATCCGTCATAGGTTCATATCTCTGACTCTGCGGTGTTTGAGTTTCTGATTTTTGACCAGCTTGAGTATGCACCGTTGAAGTAGACTGTTGGATGCTTTCTTGAGTTGTGACAGGAGGTGAAAGTGGTGGAGACGCGGAATCTTGATGTTGAATACTCATTTGTCTCAGTTCTGGTTCTAATTTTGCTTGAGGAACCTACGGAAGTAAAGCTATACATTTAGAAATTATTAGCAATCATGATTTACCTCTGCTACTCTGTTTTTCTTGCTCTTTCTAATACGGAAGGTTTTTCTACTTTGCGGTTTTATTCTTTGCAATCTAGGTTTGTTCGGATATATTTCACCCGAGCTGTCTTCAGCAGGACTTCCAGGACTTAAAGGTGTCGTCGAAGTTTCACCTAACCAAAAATTATTAATAAAATAAGAACAATTAGGAAGCATATTTGAATCTGCAGGGACATTAATAGGTTCAAGTGTACGCTAAAATGAAGAACTACGAGTTTGATGAAATGCTTTTACCTGATGAATGTCTAAATTCTACAGAAGACACAAAACGGAGTTTATGAGCTTTGTGGAACAAAAGGGATTCTGATTTGGGTAGAGGAGCACCGTGATCATCACTCACTGAAGACCTTTGGGAGGATCGATCTGAAACATTGACATGCACACATCGAATAATCTCAACAATAATTAAAAAAGGAGATAATACTGTAAAATTACATAAGGTATTACAATCTATTGGTGAATAAATGAATTAACCATCATTATGTTGTATTACTCTGGATTGATGGTTGTACCTTATGGTATGACAGTAGATTTTAAATCAAAATAAGTCGGTTATCTTATAGGGATGTGAACAATACATAAAATACCTACTTTGGTAAATACTTAATAGTATATTACGTAATATGTGTTGTAAATAGCATTTGACGCACGAATGGAAAAATTGCGCACGCATTACGTACTATACTTTACATATACAGTGTGCCAAAAAGTCTGGACAGGGTACTTAATTTCTTCAATTAGATTTTTTTAACAATTTTATTTCGAACAATTTTACAAAATTCTCTTCATTTCCAATAGATTCCCGCCTCAAAAAAGTCAAAAAAGTAAAAAAAAGTCAAAAAAGTAAAAAAGTCAAAAAAAGTAAAAAAAAGTCAAAAAAAGTCAAAAAAGTCAAAAAAGCCCAAAAAAATCAAAAATAGTAAAAAAAGTCAAAAAAAGTCAAAAAAATTAAAAAAAAATCAAAAAAGTCGAAAAAGTCAAAAAAAGTCAAAAAAAAGTAAAAAAAGTAAAAAAAAGTGATAAAAAGTCAAACAAAGTCAAAAAAAGTCAAAAATTCAAAAAAAGTCAAAAAAAGTCAAAAAGAGTCAAAAAAATATTGAAAATGTAGGTATTCTTTTTTATTTAAGAAAATATGACACCGCTCGAATTATCTCGAGTGATTATTTAGGATGCTCGAATTATCTCGAGCGTTTATTTATAGCGCTCGAATTATCTCGATCGTTTATTTAGAGTGCACGAATATTCTCGAGCGTTTATTTAGGGTGCTCGAATTATCTCGAGCGTTTATTTATATCGCTCGAATTATCTCGAGCGTTTATTTAAATGTTTAATTAATTAATTAAATGTTCCGCTTACTTTTACCTATAAACTGTGCGTTTTGTTTACCAAAACCGTGCGATTTGTTTACCGTAAACAAAACGCACGGTTTAAGATGGAATAAACGAAAATGGCGAATTCTTAAAATTTTGAGTTTTGGTAGTTTTTTTTTGACAAATTTAAATGCGTATTTGCATAAACTTTAAAATGCAATATCTCAGCTTTCCGTGGACCGATTGTCAACTATGACATATGATTTTTTATCTACTCGTCGAGCACTATAAGATGGACTATACGAAAATGGCGAATTCTTAAGATTTTGCGTTTTCGGAGTGTTGTTTGAAAATTTTAAATGCGTTTTTAAGGCAGTTCCGATCGAGCTAGATCAAAAAATTTTACATTTTTGGAATCTACGCTTCAAGGACTATAAGATGGCATAAAAAACAAACATAAAAATTTTCCAACTTTGAATGCCTTTTTGAGGCACTTCCGTTAGAGCTAGACCAAAAAACTGGACATTTTTGAAATCTACGGACCAAAATCTATAAGATAACATCAAAAACAGACATCGAAATTTTTTCAAATTTTTCAATTTTACAGGGGGGTGCCGAGGACGATTTAGGTCATTTTTTGAACGCCTATTTCTCGACTATCCGAAGAGATAACTCAAAAATTAAAAAAGATTCGGAATCTGCTCGTCCAAATCTACAAAATGCCCTTTAGTACCATTCGATATCGTTAATAATAAAGGAGATACGACACATGGATTTTTTAGAAAATCACTCAAAAATCCATATAACTCCCCCAAAATCGGCAGAATTTAAATTTCGAGATATATAATGAATTAGTACTTCTATTTACTACATTTTGGCCGAGGGAAATTTCGGTGAAATAATTATTAACGAAAAAGCTATTTTCAGTGTGTCAGTTTTGGAACAAATCGTCAATTTCAAACCGCGATATGTGGACAACCGGTAACGTAAAAATTGATATTGATGGGTGATTTTTAATGTACTCGTCGAGCTCTATAAGATGGAATAAACGAAAATGGCGAATTCTTAAAATTTTGGGTTTTGGTAGTTTTTTTTGACAATGTACAAATAAACGCCCGAGATAATTCTACCACCTCAAATAAACGCTCGAGGTAATTCGAGGGCTCTAAATAAACGCTCGAGATAATTCGAGCACCCCAAATAAACGCTCAAGATAATTCTAGCGCCCCAAATAAACGCTAGAGGTAATTCGAGCGCTCCAAATAAACGCTCTAGATAATTCGAGCGCTATAAATAAACGCTCGAGATAATTCGAGCACCTTAAATAAACGCTCGAGATAATTCCTAAATAAACGCTTGAGATAATTCGAGCATCCTTCAATATGTCAAGTGAAATAAAGAGAATTTTGTAAAATTGTTCGAAATAAAATTGTTCAAAAAACCCACAAACTTTTTGGCACACTGTATATGGCCGCAGGTAAAGTATAGTACGCATGTTGTAAAGCAATTACGCACTCATGGAATTACGCACTCGCCGCTACGCGGCTACGTGCGCAATTTTTAAATTCGTACGTAAAATGCTATTTACAACACATATTACGTAATATACTACTACTCATTTTTCATGTTTCACATAAAAAAAAATAAAAAAATAAATAAAAAATAAAAAAAATAAAATAAAAAAATAAAAAAATAAAAAAATAAAAAAATAAAAAAATAAAAAAATAAAAAAATAAAAAAATAAAAAAATAAAAAAATAAAAAAATAAAAAAATAAAAAAATAAAAAAATAAAAAAATAAAAAAATAAGAAAATAAAAAAAATAAACAAAATACGTTTATGATATTGTGAGGTTACCTGGTTGTGCCCCAGGTGTCGAATGTCCATTAGCCGGATCATGAACTTCACTTAAATTTTGCGCCTGATTGGGTGTAGAGCAGTGGCTACTAGATGATTCTAAAAAATTTTTTAAATAGTAAAGCAGCATCGCGGTTAATACCGCAAAAAAAAGAATACGAGAAGTTCATCAATTTTGGTAAATTTCTTACCTTTTACTTGAGAATGCATGACGTCATGCGTAGGTGCCGATTTAGATTGATGATGACCGTCCCCAGTGAAGAGACCAATCAACGAGTGCCTTTGGTGTCGACTAGTAGGCATTTCTGTGGTCATCTGACATGTTGGAGTCGAATCTTTTTTGGGTTCAGACGATGATTCGGTAGCTAAAATTAAAATTACAATAAATAAACAATAAAAACAGTCAATTATATCTTACATTCATCTAATTCTTCTTTCAACAGTTTCATTTCGTGCGCCAGCTCTACCAGCAACGCTCCTCTACTTTTCGGAAGCGGTAAACCGATGCTACGCATCTTATTTCTAATTTTGGTGTGCATGTTACGTTCGAAATCGGAAATAGGAGGTTGGGCCAACTAAAAAACAAAAAAATAATTTCTCGCGCTCAATTTTTTAGTAAATTAACCTTTTGAAAAATGAACGGTTGCATCAAAATATATAAAACTGTTCTGTGGGTCACTACGAAATCTAAAAAGTCCCATATGAAAGTAGCTGCTTCGTTCCTTTTGCCCAATTCACGCATAGTTTTACCGATTCTGGACCATTCGCTCATTAATTCTCCTTCAAAACATATCGCCATTATTTTCAATGCTGAAACAAAATAAGTTATAGCCAAACTATACCAAAAGACAAATGCGAGGCTTTTATAGAATACAAATTACAATTGCTTGTTTTTTTTTAAGAATCGCCAATTTTGCTATTTGCATCCTTATGTTTGGGGAAAACGGCGACCAATCTAAGGGGGAAAATATGATTTAGGAAAACCACGAAAACCTAAATCACGATTCTGTACAAGTGGTTCTTATGTTATGTTTGATTATGGTATTGTATGTTGAGGGGGTTGGGGTTTGTGGGGGTTTACCTTATGGTGATCTTGGTATTCGGGGGGGAGGGGGAGGTCTTGGGCGTCGGCCAGAAGTCTGAGGTGGGGCTGTGAGAGTTTGGCTTTGGGTTTCCTGAAGAGGGGAAGACGACGAAGTCGCCAGGGGGTGAGGAGGGTGTGTTGGGCGTGGGTGTTTGAGCCATTCAGAGTGCGAGAGACGTATTTTTCCGTAGGAGTTGGAAACGAGAGAATTGGGGCGCTGGAGACGTTGTTGTAAACTTCTCCAGAAGAAAACAGATAGGGGAGATATTGGCATCGTCGTAGGATACGTCTCTCGAGTGAGGAGATTTTTCGGGCTATATGGGGTGGTAGTACGCCGTATGGGACTGCTCTGTATTCGGCAACGGGGCGGATGAAGGAGTTGTAAGTGTGTATAAGGGTTTTGGTGTTGCACGGACCAAACCGGCCACATAAAGAACCAAGGAGGCCGGCTCGTTTACGCATTCTGTTGAGCGTGTTGTCAAGGTCAGGAGACCATTTAAGTGTTTGAGAGAATCGAACACCCAAATAGTCTACTTCCCTTTGTTGAGCGAGCCTGATTCCCTGGAGGTTTACATTGGGGGAGCTGAGTGGGTCTTTTTGAATTCGGATGTTTAAAGATGATGAATTGTGTTTTTTGAGAATTCAATGAGACGCTCCAGCTGGTGAACTGATTCAGTAGGTTTTGGGTTCGGATGCTAAGTTGGTTAGAGTTTTGGGCTACTGAAATCAGAGCAGTGTCGTCGGCGTATAGAAGGCGGGTTGACGATGGGTGGTTTGGGGCTAGGACGGAGCCCTGGGGCACTCCAGCGAGGGGAGTGAAAGGTTCGGACATGGCGTTGCCTACTTTGACTTTGATGGTTCGGACCGAGAGATAGGAGTGGATGAGTTTGGAGATGCTAAGGGGCAGACATATGTTCATGAGCTTTTTGATTAATCCGGCACGCCAGACTTGGTCAAAGGTTTTTTGAACATCCAGAAGAACGGCTGAGGAGATTTGATTTGTGCTAACTGCCGTGACGGCAATTGTATGGAGTGAGGAGATTGCGTCCTGAGTGGAGTGGTGGTTTCTGAATCCACAATTGCTTGTGCATAACTGCATCCTCAACAAATTTTTCCGATACATACGTATCAAATATATCATCTGGACTTAAACAACTACTCCTGGGAGTACTTGTCACGTTAAAAAGACCTCTTACCCAAAAAAGCGACTTGATACAGAGACGTATTAATTTTAGCGGAAGTTTTGGTATCTCTTGTTCCGGTGAACGTTAAACTCCCAGTACGATTTTCAGCTGTCGGTTTAACATTGGTACCAGATTGACCAATATTTTTTGGTGGACTCATTGCGTGTAGAACTAAAGTTAGCGCGAAACTTATATCGCTTTGTTTCATTTGACCTACATCTAAAAAATAAAAGAAACATTTTTGTTTGTAAAAAAAATGATATTTTAGTGATTCACCTTTTCTTCCAGACCCTACACGCAAACAAAGAGGCATGATTAAGTTGATAATCATACTTTCAGTCTTGTCTTGCGTTGGAAATACAGAGTTACCTCCACAAACTGTTTCTAAGGTTGTACATGTATCCTAAAAACAATAATTATTTAAAATTAATGTTTTGAGCAACACTTCTTTGAATTTTAATTCTAATTTTTCCCTCAAACCCGATTATTAAGTTAGTCGGTACCAAAAAAGTGGACTGTATGTATATTTGCTGTTGGTTAATTATTGCTTGAAGAATAAAACAGCTAAACTCAATTAGGAGACGTTTTTGCTATGACTGGTCGTGAACTAATATAAATCAATATATATTTTGACAAAAAAAAGAAAACATACTACTAAAAGTGCCTTACTTGATAGCTTTGGATTTGAAGAGCAATTAGTCGTACCACCATAGAACAAAAATGGGGCGGTGGCGCTTGACTCATTAGGGCAGCAGTCGCTCCTGATACGCCCTCTTGTGAACAACAGTCGCTTACAATTAAGCTCTAGAAGTAATTAATTTTTTTATTGGAATTTTAGTGATTCAAAATTTAATTTTATCATACCTGACACGTATTGATAAGAGCTCTTATTTGTGACCAATGAATTATGTACAGGTACTTAACCATTGTATCGTAAATTCCTTTTAGTAAACCAGCAGCGGCGTCCCAGTCGGTGTTTCTCTGAAATAAACAAAACGGTTTATCACTGTGTTATACTATTAAGAAAAAGTATTTCTTTAAGGGTGTTGAAGTATCAACATCTTCGCCCATGCTAAAAAAGAATAATTAAATGAAATAAAACAATTCAAATCCATAAACCTCTTCTACCTTGAATTCAAAGCATCAGCGAAGTTGTAGAATCTTCCCAATTTAATATACTGTAACTGTTCGAAATCGAACATCTACGCCCATGATGAAAATAATAATGAAATAAATAAAATAAAAGAAACAACAAGCACGCTTAGGTGTTTCGTAGCCTTGAAACAAACTCAACAGTTATCCATATCTCCATGGAAACAGTATGACGTAATAAAACCGTTACAATACGTGTTAATTAAGAACGCGGCTAAACCTTTGAGCGGCAACTACAATCCCATTGGCTTTGCCGAAAGCAACCACAAAAAAAGTCCACAGACAGAACGTCGGGGTACGAGCTGGCCAAGCCGGTAAAAAAACACACATCAATGAGACCGCGAGCGACGGGTTGCGATTGGCTAGAAAAACCGTTAGAAATTACACATAAACAGAGATCAACTTATCCATGGCTTGATATCGGAAGCTTCCAGTTCAAAAATACAGTAGAATATTTTCTCTCCGAGTGAATAGGTCGATGGACCTTTTACTCGTAATTAAATACAGTAGAATCTTTTCTCTCCTGGCAAGTGGGTCGGTGGACTAAGCTAAGTTGAAACAGAGGCATCTACAGGGTGTCGCCTAAAAAGTTTGGGTCTCCAAATATACAGGGGATTTGGAATCGCCCAAAACAGTAACGGTTAAAAATACAAACGCAGAAACCAAGCCATTCTTTATCTTATACATAGAACCGATAAAGATCAATAAGCAGAATTATGCAATACATAACACCCTCACACAAGGTACAGTTGAGGACATAACAATCAGATAAAACGCCCTAATTGGTCAAAATTACTCGAACCATTCAACCATTCAAATCAAATGAAACCTGAGCAAATGTGAAACAAGTTAAATGTAAACTAGTGATGTGAATTGTCTTATTCAACAACCTTCAAAATACAATCAAGAGATACAGTCCACAACAATATTGCCAGTTTGTTTAAGCTGGAATAGAGGCACCTACAGGGTGCGTTCTTCCGACATTGGATCAGTATATAATGGGGGTAAAACTTACACGTATAGAAGGCTTCTTAGATATTTTTTGAAACACCTTATCCAATCTTCTGAGGATAGTAACTAGAGCAGGTCTCATGGCGTCATTGGACCAATCGGTAGAAGGTAAAATGTAGGTCATGTAATGTTGAAGTCCACGACATCCCATCGATTCTGGATCATACGGAGACACTTTTAAAAGAGTATGAGCTATATCAGCCAATCGCTAAAAGAAGATTGATTACAAATATGCTACAATGTAGTCAGATAACAATTATTTACCACATGTGACCTAATATCCAACAGTTCCACCACTTTCCCATCGTTGTTATTCTTCTTGTTTAAATCCTGCAATCTACTACCAGCTTTGGCTACGAACTCTCCCACCAAACTCAACAAAACGTCCCTAGGTCTTCTATATTCAGCTCTTAAAACCTCGGAATCTTCTACGTCGTGTTCGTACATACTTTTCGCTCTAGAATGCTCGCTCATAAACTTAGAGTGCGAATCATCCTCGAAGTCGAATCCTGGGGAGTAAGGTCCTCTACTGTAGTTTCTTTGACTCGATCCTTTGTGCTCAGGACTCGAACGGTAAGGACCGTTGTAGCTTCTAGAGAAATGTCTTTTTTTTTACGTCAAACATTAATTCTTTATTTATGTAGTGGAGAAAACCATTACAGCTGAGAAAGAAGTAAACATATGTTGGATGCTATTGTATAGAGTCTGGACAGTTGTAATTCAATGCCTGTGGGAGCATTAGCTTCAGGAACAGTTGTTTTCTTTCTCAGCTGTAATGGATCTGAATCTTTTATTAATATTTACTTAGTCAGTGATTCGCAGTTGTTGACCAAAGTTCTGATAGAGATGGCTAGTAAGTTTATAATATCCTTTTCTTTTTTTCCTTCTTTGTTGTAAGTAGGAAGCTGAATCTGTCTTACGTAGCAAGGTAATATAGCTTCCAAAATTATCTAAAAACACAACGTAAGGCATGTAGCTCCGTTATCATTAAGAAATTAATACTTACAAGCATTTGATAACCTCTAACACTTTCTGATGAATAGGAAACGACCATAACACACATAGATATGCAATCTAAAATGGTGACCATCTCGTTTTCATCGTGGTAACAAAAATCTATGGCTTTTAAAGGTTTATCTTCCTTTACCAGTTCTGCTATGTTTAACGGATCAGGTGATGGTGTCTCCAAACTTAAAAGTAAGTTGAATAGGCAACTGGATTGAATCTGAAACATAAAACGACAGAAAAGCCTCATTAAAGGCAAAAAACGCATCGACAGCAATCATGATTCCGACGTGTACGAATTGGAAATTGACGGATCGTCTGAGATCAAAGGGACTGTTGCGTGAAAGCCCTGGTTCACTAAAGCACTGAAAGGAAAACAAACCCTTACAGTTATTTTTTTAATCTAAAACATAAAAGGATTATTAATTTCGCCCCTTTTATAGGTACTTTCCTCATAGATGAATCGTGGTTGGCTGAATGACTTAGATGTCTAGACCAATCCGACATCGGCTGGAGCTACGCGAGGGCCGTTCTGGCTAAGAAATGCTTCATTAAAGGCAAAAAACTCACGTATATGAGTTGAAAATTGACGGATCGTCTGAGATCAAAGGGACGGTTTTGCGTGAAACTCCTGGTGACAATCGAGGTATGTATATTGTTACGTACTGTCGGTGTGTAAAAGAAAAATTTTGAGTTTTAGTACATAACCTACAATGTCATTATTGATTTTATTAATAGATTAACCAACCTCGACTTTAGCTCTTTAATTTGGTTTGTTGTTAATTTAATATTTATAACAAATTTTATATTTTACCTATAACTCAGACAGAATGTAATTATTTGTTGTGGATAATTTTGTTGAGCGCCATCTACTATCAAGTAGAAAATTTGATAATCTTAAATTCAGGAAGTGTTTCTATTGACCGCGTGATTGTAGAAATTGATAATAACGACTCAGTAAAAATATGTAAACATTTATTAATATTCAAAATAAATAACGGTTAACCTTTTATTTTATGTGAACGAGTAGTATAAAGTAAACGTGACTGACTCGGACAATTGTTGAGATCTCGGGTTGACGTATATTTTTCGTTTACCTTATGTGCATCTCCGTAAGTTCCATCTTCATCAGTATCCAACATGGCGGACACAGATCCAAACATTTGCAAAATGAACGGTTTTCGGTTCATCAAATAAAATTGTTTAACTGCATACTCAATCGTGGTAGTCACGAGTTTGTTTGTTTGATGGTTGGAGTAGATTTTTAATAACGTAGGCATAATCAGCAAATATCTGAAATTACGTTATTTAAAATGTATTTTTATTTGAAGTAAAGTAGTGATAACTAACCCATTGGTTGAAAATATATTTTTAAAATGAAAAGCGGCGTTGATGTAAGTCGCAGTAACATATCTGAGAATACAAGCGTCTTCGGAATGGAGAACTAAAGCTCCGTTCAGAACGTTGACGAACAGATGAATGTCTCCAGAATAAGCAAAATTTCCCGCCATGGCTTCGAACATCCTTGCGATAAGTCTGACCCACATGAACTTATGTAAGACATCTAAACCTATAAATAAGTCGTTGGTATGTAATTTTTTTGAAATTTTTAAATTTTACAACTTACCTAACAACTCTTTCCCCAAGGGTCCGCTCTTATACAAATCCAAGTCAGATTCCAGGGCTTTTCTTGGAAAAGAAGGTAATTTCATGAGTTCTTCATGTAGAAATACGACTCTTTGCACCACCATATCCACGTTTTTTAAAATAGCCCAAGTCAGAAGCACTTTTCCGATTTCTACGAACTTATGAAGCAACTCTTGTTTTTGAAGCGCATTAAATGCGACGTCTGGCTTCATATGGACCAATTCGAGCTGAGGATACTGGGATCTCTTGAAAAAGTAATAATCTCGCACATAGGATGATGGATTCCTAATTTGGTCTACAAAAAACATTGAACTAATGTTTACTTTTGTTATTTAATATCAACGATTTGCTTACGAGTTTTGTAATCCACCAAAAAGAACTCTTTGTGTTTATTTTCTTCGATGCCAAAAAAGTCCAAAGATTCCCTCAATATTTGGTAAAACTGAGTATCTTCTTGTACGGGAAATTGAGACGGTATACCTCCGGCATCAGGATCTGAATTAAAAATGAATACAAGTAGGGGATACTGCGGTTTAGACCACCCCCACCACTCCACTTTTGATCTTTAATCTGTGGAGCGGTGGGGGTGGTCTAAACCGCCATATTCCCTACTAACACACAACCAATTAAACAAAAATTACCTTGCGGACCGTGCACAATAATTTTTTTGGCTGAAGGAACATTAGCGGTGAGTAAAATAGAGGCATCACATTGTTCCTTCCTTAAAATTTGTTTGAGGTCTTTGAACATGATACCGTGAACGCTATGAACAACCATCCATAATAAAGACAAAGCAGCTCCTATCAGTTTTTGTCCATCCTCGTGAGGAGTTCTCACATAAAACATCACATAACCTATAATGTAGTTATACAAAGCGAACGCAGCTTGTTGGGGTAATTTAGGAATGAATCTAATCAAGTGTCTTAGTATTTTAAACATTAGTTCTTGTTTCTCTCTTGTCAGTCTTTCCAGGATGTACCTAAAGGTTCGAATTTGCATTATTAGATAAACTTCATAATAAATAGATATACCTTAAAAAGAGGGCGCTATCCTCTACCAAACATGTCCAAATTACTTGGTAAGAGACTTCATAGACTGCATTACCGTCAGCAGAAACAGCAGCATCGTCTAAGAGGTTTATTATTTGAACAACAGCCGAACAAAGACATGAGGGAAACAGTGAATGAGCTGAGTGAAGATGGTGGCCAGTGTTTCTTGGTTGACCTTCAGCCTGTTCATCATCCACTAAAATAAAATGTTTAATATGTATCAAATAAAGTTTGTTTTATTTACCTTCTTCATGTTCTTCTCCAGTGTGATACAAACTTGGTTCGTGTGCAGCTTGAATAGTGATGGGTATGGTAGTTATTAAGAAATTTTCCCTTTCTTCCCTTTTTTTATCATCTTGTGCTTGCAAAGCCATCTTAATCAACTCCGTCTGTTGTTTTTTTCTGGTTTTTGTAGCTGTTACCAATGATCTCTAAAAGTGCAAAATAGTTTATCTCATTTTATCATATGGATAAATAAATGTACTTTTTCGGTAAAACCATGGAGAATATCAACAACAACAGCAACATCAACAACAACAACAATAACAACAACAACAACAGAAGAAAATTTAATTACAATTTCAACAAATATAACTTACATGTCTTTCTTGATTAATGGTTACTTCTTCTACTTTAGTTTTGACTAATAATTCCCATGGTGAATCCACTACATCCAATGACTCTATTCCAATTTTTGGGGACGGTAGAGTAAATTCGATACCGGGAGGGGGTACCTTAAAAAGCATTTGAGCGTTTTCTTCCATTCTGGGCCAGACTTGATAGCGCATTTTCCACAAAACTTGAAATCTAAAAAATAGAAAGAATCTCTTAATATATGTATGTATCTTCCAGTTCCTCTTACCGCAAGATGGCATTTATCCTGATTGCACAATCAGGATGCGACAATCCGTGCTGCATTATGTCTGAAACTTGTAAAGGAGATCTGACAGCTCCTAAAATGAATATAGAAGCTGCGCACGCAGTCACTTCTTGATTTGGTTCAAGGAGTAATTCCCAAGCAACGGGTATGATATCTAGGAAATGTTCTTCGGTAAGAATGACGGCTCCTTTTAGAAGAACAGCTAAAGGTGAATGAAATGCGTCTTTTACCTGAAACAAAGTTGAGTTAAATCAGTAATGGAAGAATTTTTGGATGACCTACTTGTGATTTGATGTATTTTAAAATTGGAGGAGGTTCTTCGGGTTTTTTCTCAGACATAGGTTTCGCTTCAGAGCCAGGATCGGAATCCGCGATGTCTCTTGAAGAATCTTTAGAAAACATTTTACCAAGTTGACTGGTATCCATACCTTTATCGATTTTATCTTTCTTCCCCACACTATCCTTCCTTCTAATAGGAGAGACAGTAGAACTAGTCTGATCTGATACTTTTCTATTTTGTCCTTTATCCTTTTTGGTTTTCTTCTTTCCGCTAAAATCCATACATAACCTATCATCTAAAATACCAAATTCTTCCCCGTAGACCTTCCTCGTAGCTTTAACGAGCCTGCTACAAGCCCTCATTATCCTTCTGTAGCAAAAAGGATGGCAAAATGTCTGATGCGGGCAATAATAGTAAAACGAATTCGAAACTAAGATCATGGTTTTTAACCAAGGCATGTTTTTAGAGGTGTCATCCGTATCGTTGCTATCGCTTGGACTTTCTGGGGGTTGTTCATCGCTCAGAACGCCTGGAGATTCCTCACCGCTTACTTCACCTGGAGCTCCAGGTTCGGAAGTATCGCTCCTGTCAGAGATTGAACTTACTTTTCTTTTGGACTGTATGGAATCTGTGCGTTTTACCGCCTCTTGGACTTTCCCTAAAAAAATTATTCAATATTTACTATTTAAATTATTTTATATTCAGTTCTTACATTCAACATCCATTCCTTCCTTTGTCCCTCTCCTCAACTTCAGGCTTCTCCTTTTGAATGATCCACCAGTAGGAGCTGCAGTTCCCCGTCTCAAAATATAAGAAGGTCTCGATTGCTGTTGACGTTTAGCGTCATCCCCTTGCAGGAATGCCTGGAAATAATGTTGAAGAGTCTAAATATTTTTATTTTTTTTAAATATTTACCTGCATCGTTACCGTAGTGTTACTACTGCCCTCTGATTCGTTGTCAGGTTCGTGAAGGACGAAACTAATTTTTCTTTCGCCTGCTTGTCCTAAATATATAACAAAATAACCAGATAGAAAGTGTAATTTTAAAATAAACGTTTACCAGAATCTCTGTCACCGGCTATGGATTGTAAACTTTGAGCTGAAGTTTGGGAATGACCCATTGATGATAGAGCCATGCTCCATCTTCTGTTAGCCTCTCGACTGTATAATTTTTCCCAAGGAGTCGGTTTTCCTTTCTCCATCACTCTAGAGCTCTTCGGTAACGTTTGATAGGTTTCGCGTAAAAATGAAGTTATTTCTTGTAGCAATACACAAGCGATTAGCCTCAATGCCATTGGACAAGAAGAACCGTAGGAATTTATGCTTGCTAAAATTTTAAAATAAATAAAATCTGTACAATAAATAATTTATTGTATTATTTATTAACCTTCGTCCAAAAAGTCCTCTTCTTCATCCTGAATCAGTAGTTCTTTTTGCTTTTGCTCGTCTGACACCATCCCTATCACTTGGGGATGTAAATTTTTGTCTTCATTAATGAATTCTTCAAGTTTTTGACCAATAATCTAAATTCGACACACAGATTAGACATTAATTTAACTGTTTTCACTTTTTCTTTACCTCTGCCCACTGATAAAACATCTTTCCAGCGGCTCTTTGCATTATATGAGACCTTCTTAAGCCAGTGCTGTTACTTCCACGAGCTGGTAAAGGTCCTGATGGTCTATACACTGGAATATTGTACTTCATCCAAGATGGCCATTGGTTTTTGTTACAGCAATGCACAAAATACGCGCATTCCAAAAGTAGAGCTGCTCTAGCAACCACTGTGGAGTGTGGCTACAAAGAAAATATTATTAACAAACAAAGATCTGCTGGACTACAAGAATTCAGAGGGTTGTTAACTTGTTTAGCATACTTATAAATTAGGTTATTGGTACTTTACCAAATCTAAAACTGAAGCCAACAGATGTGCATCTGGCACAGACCCAGGTGGGCAAGTTTCCAGAAGAAATGAAAGCCTGCTAGCTCCTTGATAGACTAAACTAGTAGAAACCAATTTTCTTTCTTTTAATATGACGAATTCAGATTCTCGAGAAGTTTCGCCAAATTCCATACTGTTTTTTCTGCTAAAATCTAAAATAATATAATTTAATTAAGAACCTCCTTAAACCGTTTTACTTACATCCTCCAGCTGATTCCTCTTGACTACCATCTTTCTTTTTACCTTTTTTCAATACGAATTTAAACTTATCTTCCATCTTACGTTTTGCTTTTTGTATACTTTGACTAACGTTACTACAAAAACATTTCGCATTATAAATAAGTTTGTCTTAATCGATATTTAGTTACCTTTTGCTCGAATCTTTATGATGAAATTTGGAAGACTGTCTTATGAAGCTTGAAGTATCTGTAAAAGAGTCTCCATTGTCAGCGTTGTCTAGTTCGTCAGCTGATGACATATCTCCCTTTTTAAACCAATTCACTGAAAAGATACACTTCTATAATCAAGAGGTTTCAAGGTATTTTTTTTAAAGAACGCGCTGTTATTCCTCCTCCTCCTTTCCTCAGCTGGATACAGCCCGTCCATACTTCTTTTTTGAGCAGTACTTGTACAGTTGCTTGCTACTTCGCTATTATCCACCAACTAGAACCCATAAGTTGATATACTTTGCAGATTTGGTTGTTTTTACCAAATATTTGTAAGCATAGACCATAGAGCATAGACCAAAAGAACTGCTGAACCTTCTCTTACTAAACAAAAGTAAGCTGAAAGTGATAACAGGACTCATGATTGGTCATGCGCCAGTCAAAGAGTTTCTAACCCAATAGGATACTTTAAGTGCAACATGTACTTGTACAGTTACTTGCTACTTCGCTATTATCTACCAACTAGAACCCATAAGATATACTTTGCAGATTTGGTTGTTTTTACCAAATATTTGTAAGCATAGACCATAGAGCATAGACCAAAAGAACTGCTGAACTGCTCTTACTGAACAAAAGTAAGCTGAGAGTGATAACAGGAGTCATGACTGATCATGCACCAGTAAAAGAGTTTCTAAACCAATAGGAGACCTTAAGTGCAACAAGGAACCAGAAACAGTGAAACCTGTACCGTGCGAGAGCGAGATATTGGATCGCAAGAGGCAAACACTTTTTGGACAAACACCCAGTAAAAGAACTGTGCAAACTGTCCAGAAGGGAAAAAGAAAACAGTGTCGAATGCTTTTTAGGAATCTAAATATTAGTTTTATATTCACCTAATCCTCCAAATTTGGATTTCTTCACTTTAATCGATAATTGAGGTTCTAGAGCTATACCTAACGCCCTCTCACTTTGCCTTGGAGTCAGAATATGATGTTTCTTTCTAATATTTCCAAGAGGACTCTGGCTGGATTTTGGTATCTCTTCTGCTTCAGTTTCCAACAGGCTCTGAAAGATATTCAGTAAGTTAAATTTTTAGATTTTGGAGATATCCAGATAAAGCCTTACCGGACATGTAGATGAAGTGCTCCTTTTTTTGAACAATGATTTTCTAATTCCTCTGTCTTCAGTGTACGATTGGGTATCTGTAGGAACATCTCCTGGGTCCTCTATTTCTGAGTGATGCATGTGCCTGAAAAATATTAAATGTAAAGTAAATTGTACGATATTTAATAAAATATCTACCTAATAACTCTAGTAGTCTGGATGTTGACTTCCTTCTTAGTGGGTCTATCTGCAGTATCTATTAGAGCACTAAGGGCAACTCGCCTAAATATACTTCCATGACCCTCTTTGACATACGTCATTAGCTGCCTTATTTCACAATATATAGTCTAAAACATACCAAATTCATGAACTGTACGTACTTCTGTAGTAGAATCGGACAAACTTAAAAATAGACCGCTAATATGGTTGCCAATGCGCAAAGCCGGAGCTAATTACTCAATAGCGCAGGTAGAAAGATTTTTACAAGTGATCATGGTCATGGTCATGGTCTATCTTAAGCTTGTCCAACTTTAGATACTAAAAGAAATCTAAAATAAATACTCACTATACTCTCCGGAGTCTTCACCTCTTTCGTCGAGTCGACGAATCTCGTCACCAAAGGTTTGAAGACGTGAGACATTATAGTACTTTCGATTCCACGTATTCCACCACCCCCAAGGCCTGTGCCAAAGTTGGTAGCATAACCACCTTGCGATACTGTGTCTTGTGATTTTCCAGAGCCTCTCTTCTGGTCTATCGAAATTTCGGAAAATTTCTCAAAAAACTAGTTACTAGTCTTGATAGGATTGACTTTTTGGTAGTACCTCGTACGTTAAGTGAAATCTTCGCTGTTATATGTCGTCCCAAGTAATGTGATAGTGTAAAATAAAGTGTTTTATCTAGTTTTTGTGTTGGTTTCTAAGAACCAGAAATATAGAAAGTTCATTACACCTATAGAACTGAACTTAATGGCTAGAGTAGGTACGACTATGCGTAGACCGCTTGCTGATAAGTCAAGTGGTTGGTGATTTTGAACATTACAATATTTCTGGTCGAATTTTTACCATTAATTTGTTGTCCTTGAGCTTCTACGAGTATACCTTTCTGAAATGTCATTCCTGATCAAGAGGTTTCTAATTTTCTCTACGTTTTCTACTCTAAGATGATGAAGTCTCAGAAAATGAGGCGGGAGGAATTCAAGACCAAGACCAAAGTCTTAGGGATCACAGCATAGCAAAGTTTGAAAAAATATAAACAATTTTTCCGTACAATGTTTTACACATTTTAAATCGACAACTTTTATGATCATTATTTGACCAAACTTTAAGTTAGTGTAAAATATTATACAGAGTATACAAGTATCCAAATAGCATTCAAAACAATCATTAATTAAATTGTTTAAATAGAAAAATGGAGCGACTTTACAAACTATTGTGTCGTTGAACAAACAATAAGCACCTTTAATCACACCCCCACGCAAAACCTTTTCATTGGTCAGAAAAGCCCTTACTGTTAAATGCACAGAGAGAGCAACATGATAGAAAATCCGATATATATTGTTATAATTTATAAGTTTATAAGTATAATTTTCACTTTTTTCAATTTTGTTTCGGAGCCATGTGCACTGTTCGATGATTCTAGTTCAAAAGGCCTTGAAAATTCTGTGAAATCGGTTTTATCGTTTTCTCATTTCACAGCACTCTTGTGTAAAAATTCCGTAAATTTCTTAAAATTTTACATGAAATAAATAATATTAATTATTTTTAAACCTAAATTTAACAATTACATTTTGTAGTATAATAAAAAAATAATTTTTGCTCATAACTTTCAACTCATTTTGATTAAGTATTCTTTATTCTATACTTACTAAGCGTTAGAACTTTTTCACCCTGTACTTTTTAAATATTGAAATTTGATAAAAATTTGAAATCTTTCTTAATTTTCGTTCTTCCTTCGACCTATTGAAAAACTATCTTTGCAACATAGTTTCCGATCTATATTAAATAACATTTATTTTTGTTTTAGATTATACTCCATTGATTACATTTTCCAAATGTTTCAAACTAATAATAAAAAAACAAACACCAAGGTTTATTCAACGGCGGCTCCAAGTGGGGCAATAGGGGCAATTGTCCCCCTTCCCCAAAGTCCGGCAATGAGAGGTTATTTCTCATATCTGCGCAAACCAAATTTTAATTTTTTTGAATTTTTTTTGTAGATTCTATGTCCATTTATATCCTAAAAAACAATTTTCCCCCCAAAAATGGCCCAAACATTTTTTTTCGGTAATTTTGACAATGTCAATCGTTTCTTATACAAAATTCATTCTGTGCAAACCAAATTTTAATTTTTTTAATTTTTTTTGTAGATTCTATGTCCATTTATATCCTAAAAAACAATTTTCCCCCTAAAAATGGCCCAAACATTTTTTTTCGGTAAGTTTTGCATTGCCAATCGTTTTTTAGACAAAATTCATTCTGCGTAAACCAAATTTTAATTTTTTTGATTTTTTTTTTTGTAGATTCTAGGTCCATTTATATCCTAAAAAACACTTTTCCCCCCAAAAATGGCCCAAACATTTTTTTTTTGGTAATTTTTGCATTGCCAATCGTTTTTTAGACAAAATTCATTCTGCGTAAACCAAATTTTTATTTTTTTTTAATTTTTTTTGTAGATTCTAGGTCCATTTATATCCTAAAAAACTCACTTTTTCCCTCAAAAATGGCCCAAACATTCTTTTCGGTAATTTTGACAATGTCAATCGTTTCTTATACAAAATTCATTCTGTGCAAACCAAATTTTAATTTTTTTGAATTTTTTTTGTAGATTTTAGGTCCATTTATATCCTAAAAAACACTTTTCCCCCCAAAAATGGCCCAAACATTTTTTTTTGGTAATTTTTGCATTGCCAATCGTTTTTTAGACAAAATTCATTGTGCGTAAACCAAATTTTTATTTTTTTTGTAGATTCTAGGTCCATTTATATCCTAAAAAACTCACTTTTTCCCTCAAAAATGGCTCAAACATTTTTTTCGGTAATTTTGACAATGTCCATCGTTTCTTATACAAAATTCATTCTGTGAGAACCAAATTTTAATTTTTTTGAATTTTTTTGTAGATTATAGGTCCACTTATATCCCAAAAACTCATTTTTTTCGCTCAAAGGTGGCCCAAACATTTTTTTCGGTAATTTTAATATTGCCAATCGTTTCTTATACAAAATTCATCCTGCGTATACCAAATTTTAATTTTTTTGAATTTTTTTGTAGATTCTAGGTCCATTTATATCCTAAAAAACTCACTTTTTACCTCAAAAATGGCCCAAACAATCTTTTCGGTAATTTTGACAATGTCAATCGTTTCTTATACAAAATTCATTCTGTGCAAACCAAATTTTAATTTTTTTGAATTTTTTTTGTAGATTTTAGGTCCATTTATATCCTAAAAAACACTTTTCCCCCCAAAAATGGCCCAAACATTTTTTTTTGGTAATTTTTGCATTGCCAATCGTTTTTTAGACAAAATTCATTCTGCGTAAACCAAATTTTTATTTTTTTTTAATTTTTTTTGTAGATTCTAGGTCCATTTATATCCTAAAAAACTCACTTTTTCCCTCAAAAATGGCCCAAACATTTTTTTCGGTAATTTTGACAATGTCAATCGTTTCTTATACAAAATTCATTCTGTGCAAACCAAATTTTAATTTTTTTGAATTTTTTTTGTAGATTTTAGGTCCATTTATATCCTAAAAAACACTTTTCCCCCCAAAAATGGCCCAAACATTTTTTTTTGGTAATTTTTGCATTGCCAATCGTTTTTTAGACAAAATTCATTCTGCGTAAACCAAATTTTTATTTTTTTTTAATTTTTTTTGTAGATTCTAGGTCCATTTATATCCTAAAAAACTCACTTTTTCCCTCAAAAATGGCTCAAACATTTTTTTCGGTAATTTTGACAATGTCCATCGTTTCTTATACAAAATTCATTCTGTGCAAACCAAATTTTAATTTTTTTGAATTTTTTTGTAGATTATAGGTCCACTTATATCCCAAAAACTCATTTTTTTCGCTCAAAGATGGCCCAAACATTTTTTTCGGTAATTTTAATATTGCCAATCGTTTCTTATACAAAATTCATCCTGCGTATACCAAATTTTAATTTTTTTGAATTTTTTTGTAGATTCTAGGTCCATTTATATCCTAAAAAACTCACTTTTTACCTCAAAAATGGCCCAAACATTCTTTTCGGTAATTTTGACAATGTCAATCGTTTCTTATACAAAATTCATTCTGTGCAAACCAAATTTTAATTTTTTTGAATTTTTTTTGTAGAGTTTAGGTCCATTTATATCCTAAAAAACACTTTTCCCCCCAAAAATGGCCCAAACATTTTTTTTTTGGTAATTTTTGCATTGCCAATCGTTTTTTAGACAAAATTCATTCTGCGTAAACCAAATTTTTATTTTTTTTTAATTTTTTTTGTAGATTCTAGGTCCATTTATATCCTAAAAAACTCACTTTTTCCCTCAAAAATGGCCCAAACATTCTTTTCGGTAATTTTGACAATGTCAATCGTTTCTTATACAAAATTCATTCTGTGCAAACCAAATTTTAATTTTTTTAATTTTTTTTGTAGATTCTATGTCCATTTATATCCTAAAAAACAATTTTCCCCCTAAAAATGGCCCAAACATTTTTTTTCGGTAAGTTTTGCATTGCCAATCGTTTTTTAGACAAAATTCATTCTGCGTAAACCAAATTTTAATTTTTTTGATTTTTTTTTTTGTAGATTCTAGGTCCATTTATATCCTAAAAAACACTTTTCCCCCCAAAAATGGCCCAAACATTTTTTTTTGGTAATTTTTGCATTGCCAATCGTTTTTTAGACAAAATTCATTCTGCGTAAACCAAATTTTTATTTTTTTTTAATTTTTTTTGTAGATTCTAGGTCCATTTATATCCTAAAAACTCACTTTTTCCCTCAAAAATGGCCCAAACATTTTTTTCGGTAATTTTGACAATGTCAATCGTTTCTT
Organism: Crepidodera aurea; assembly: GCA_949320105.2. Taxonomy (NCBI): domain Eukaryota; kingdom Metazoa; phylum Arthropoda; class Insecta; order Coleoptera; family Chrysomelidae; genus Crepidodera; species Crepidodera aurea. The sequence continues at coordinate 17,036,343 of OX439480.2, forward strand.
ATACAAAATTCATTCTGTGCAAACCAAATTTTAATTTTTTTGAATTTTTTTTGTAGATTTTAGGTCCATTTATATCCTAAAAAACACTTTTCCCCCCAAAAATGGCCCAAACATTTTTTTTTGGTAATTTTTGCATTGCCAATCGTTTTTTAGACAAAATTCATTGTGCGTAAACCAAATTTTTATTTTTTTTGTAGATTCTAGGTCCATTTATATCCTAAAAAACTCACTTTTTCCCTCAAAAATGGCTCAAACATTTTTTTCGGTAATTTTGACAATGTCCATCGTTTCTTATACAAAATTCATTCTGTGAGAACCAAATTTTAATTTTTTTGAATTTTTTTGTAGATTATAGGTCCACTTATATCCCAAAAACTCATTTTTTTCGCTCAAAGGTGGCCCAAACATTTTTTTCGGTAATTTTAATATTGCCAATCGTTTCTTATACAAAATTCATCCTGCGTATACCAAATTTTAATTTTTTTGAATTTTTTTGTAGATTCTAGGTCCATTTATATCCTAAAAAACTCACTTTTTACCTCAAAAATGGCCCAAACAATCTTTTCGGTAATTTTGACAATGTCAATCGTTTCTTATACAAAATTCATTCTGTGCAAACCAAATTTTAATTTTTTTGAATTTTTTTTGTAGATTTTAGGTCCATTTATATCCTAAAAAACACTTTTCCCCCCAAAAATGGCCCAAACATTTTTTTTTGGTAATTTTTGCATTGCCAATCGTTTTTTAGACAAAATTCATTCTGCGTAAACCAAATTTTTATTTTTTTTTAATTTTTTTTGTAGATTCTAGGTCCATTTATATCCTAAAAAACTCACTTTTTCCCTCAAAAATGGCTCAAACATTTTTTTCGGTAATTTTGACAATGTCCATCGTTTCTTATACAAAATTCATTCTGTGCAAACCAAATTTTAATTTTTTTGAATTTTTTTGTAGATTATAGGTCCACTTATATCCCAAAAACTCATTTTTTTCGCTCAAAGATGGCCCAAACATTTTTTTCGGTAATTTTAATATTGCCAATCGTTTCTTATACAAAATTCATCCTGCGTATACCAAATTTTAATTTTTTTGAATTTTTTTGTAGATTCTAGGTCCATTTATATCCTAAAAAACTCACTTTTTACCTCAAAAATGGCCCAAACATTCTTTTCGGTAATTTTGACAATGTCAATCGTTTCTTATACAAAATTCATTCTGTGCAAACCAAATTTTAATTTTTTTGAATTTTTTTTGTAGAGTTTAGGTCCATTTATATCCTAAAAAACACTTTTCCCCCCAAAAATGGCCCAAACATTTTTTTTTTGGTAATTTTTGCATTGCCAATCGTTTTTTAGACAAAATTCATTCTGCGTAAACCAAATTTTTATTTTTTTTTAATTTTTTTTGTAGATTCTAGGTCCATTTATATCCTAAAAAACTCACTTTTTCCCTCAAAAATGGCTCAAACATTTTTTTCGGTAATTTTGACAATGTCCATCGTTTCTTATACAAAATTCATTCTGTGCAAACCAAATTTTAATTTTTTTGAATTTTTTTGTAGATTATAGGTCCACTTATATCCCAAAAACTCATTTTTTTCGCTCAAAGATGGCCCAAACATTTTTTTCGGTAATTTTAATATTGCCAATCGTTTCTTATACAAAATTCATCCTGCGTATACCAAATTTTAATTTTTTTGAATTTTTTTGTAGATTCTAGGTCCATTTATATCCTAAAAAACTCACTTTTTACCTCAAAAATGGCCCAAACATTCTTTTCGGTAATTTTGACAATGTCAATCGTTTCTTATACAAAATTCATTCTGTGCAAACCAAATTTTAATTTTTTTGAATTTTTTTGAATTTTTTTTGTAGATTTTAGGTCCATTTATATCCTAAAAAACACTTTTCCCCCCAAAAATGGCCCAAACATTTTTTTTTGGTAATTTTTGCATTGCCAATCGTTTTTTAGACAAAATTCATTCTGCGTAAACCAAATTTTTATTTTTTTTTAATTTTTTTTGTAGATTCTAGGTCCATTTATATCCTAAAAAACTCACTTTTTCCCTCAAAAATGGCCCAAACATTTTTTTCGGTAATTTTGACAATGTCAATCGTTTCTTATACAAAATTCATTCTGTGCAAACCAAATTTTAATTTTTTTGAATTTTTTTGTAGATTTTAGGTCCATTTATATCCTAAAAAACACTTTTCCCCCCAAAAATGGCCCAAACATTTTTTTTTGGTAATTTTTGCATTGCCAATCGTTTTTTAGACAAAATTCATTGTGCGTAAACCAAATTTTTATTTTTTTTGTAGATTCTAGGTCCATTTATATCCTAAAAAACTCACTTTTTCCCTCAAAAATGGCTCAAACATTTTTTTCGGTAATTTTGACAATGTCCATCGTTTCTTATACAAAATTCATTCTGTGCAAACCAAATTTTAATTTTTTTGAATTTTTTTGTAGATTATAGGTCCATTTATATCAACAAACCCAAAAAATTAAACTTTTATATATATAACCCCCCCTCAAATCTCTGGGCTGGAGCCGCCCTTGGCTTTATTACAAATGAACTTGAATCCCTTTCCCACAAAGTCTTCAAATTGTTTTTAATTTTTTATTTCTGTTAAACGTAAGTCTTTATTTACTATATCAAAAAGCTTGAATTTACTCTAGAACAAATCAGTAGTGTTTTAACTCTCCCATAAGCAGCGTGATGTATTAATAAGCATGCTGGAATTTATTTCGGGGTCTTCGAGTGCCCATTCAAATTTTAAACAAAGTAGCACAACAGCTCTCCCACAAACACTTGGTAAATTTGTCATTGGCTGACATGGCCAATTAATTTGAAATAATAAAATAAGTCATTTCGGATTTGACATCTGGATACATTACAATTCTAGGCATGTAATAGTCGCTCTATCGCCAGCCTGTCAATGTGCTCTTATACATCACAGTATTGTAACAATCGACCTAATGGGGCGTGAATTACGAGAGTGGACTACGCTAGTCAACCTTCATTCTTGACACCAGTCACAAGTCACTTTCGAAACATCGACCATGAATGATCTAGTTGTTGAAAGGTGTGCTGTTTTAAATTATTTGGCTTGGATATGTCACGAAAGCGTGGTTCACACTCGTGATTCACGCCCCGTGTGATCGACCCATAATGGTACTTGGTAAAAAATGGTTTAAAAGTTTTTTTTTCTAAAATAAAACCCTAGTATTTAATATATTTCTTACTCAGTGGCGACAAAAGAGAACTAGGATCAATGCAGTATCCTACATATGAGTGAAACAGATCCATAACTTCGGATAGAGGTTGATATTTCACATAATCCTTTAGAAAACTTTTAAATTGCTTAGGACTTGCTCTGTTCAATTTTACTAATATATTTTGGGATTGGGTTCTCATGAATTCCGCTGGAGGTCCTCTGTGACCCTCCGAACATCCTTGAGGGCAACCTAAATGTTTCAAAACCCTAAAAAAATGCATTACAAAATTACAAGTAAGAACAAATTCGCTGTCTACCTTATTATGACATTCATAATCAGTCTGTGGGAAGATGCGGGTTTATTTTTTTCTGGTTCTCCTCCACCGATTGATCCTTGAGTAGCGCTCGATGGTAATTTTCCGCCCGATCTCTTATCTGGACTGGTAGCATCTTGTTGTGAAGTACAACTGCCCATGGCTTCGTCTTTTAGACATTGTTTTAAGACACCCATGTCCATCAAGAGCTCTATAATGTTTAATATTACTTCAAGTACCCTTAAGGTGCAAGAAGCGTTGTCTCTTAAAGAAGTTCGATGGACAGCCTAAAAAAGAATTGTTATTGGAAAGAGATCTTTGTTATCTGCGTATTCTTTCACCTGCAATATTACTTGCAAATCTATATCTCCATCTTTAGTTATGTAACAAGTAGCTCCTGGGGCTTCTGGTACGTCTTCTCCCGCATAAGTAATATTAGAATCAGTCTGAGATCTAGTTAAACTAGCTTTTCTTTCCTGCCAATTTCCTAATTTACTTCCTGATAAACTAGCAACGTCCAGCTGACTATCCATTGAACCCTAAAAGAAATACTGCAACTAACCTCACCAGTTTTTGCTGTTTTTTCAAATAATCGTCAAATGTCTAGGGTCAATGACCTGCTCCTCATTGCATGCTCTCATTTACCATCTACTGGTATTCCAAAAATGAGTCTGCAATACTTACTTGTCTTTTTAGATAATCAGGAGATGGCGTTGGGGTATGTTCAGTAACTGTAATGATGGGGTTAGCCATGGGCTGCGATGATGCAAACTTTCCCGCTCTTTTAACTTCCCAATGGCTCTCGTCGATGTACCTGATGAAGTAAGTTTGTTTATTGAAAATTAAATTAAATAATTCCGGCGAAAAATATCAAAAACAAGCTTGGAAAGGATAGCTACATCTAGAAAAAGGAAATATGAAGCTTTTAGAAAATAAGATATTATATTAGCCAATTTTTAAATAAATAAAAAATTCTAAAAGCCTTTAAAATACACACACAAAAATTTTAACTTTAAGCCTGTATTTTTCTATCTATTTTCAGATTCAGCTCGCTGATATTTGATGTGTGTATTTTTTTGTCAATTGCCTAATATAATGTCCATATTAAACTCCAGTATACTTACCCCCCTTGTTTTATTTCATCTAAAATACAGCTAAGAAAGACAGAATGATAAGAACATTCAGACAAACAAAGATGCACATAAAGATAAAGATGAAGTGGGTACATATAACACGTAGAAATCACCACACAAAACCAAATACATGATTTACTACTCATTTAAAACATTTTTACATTTTATAAAAGTTTCGCTAATGTCATTAGCATCTTCAAGAAAAAGAATAGCCTCCTATGCAGCAATTGAAAAAGAAGCATATCCTCACGCTTTCTAAGTGAAGAATTCCATCTCAGCAGCTTGGAAAATGGCTGAACTTATCCTGATTTCCAAGCCAGGAAACCTTCCAATGAAGTTCAGAAGTTATTTAGGTGGCCCAAGAACGTGTAGACAGTCTCCAATTATACTGTGGGTCAATTTGGGAGGACACACTTTAGAATGAAAGAAATAAAAGCAGGTGGCCTGGGTGCCTGGACATCAGGATATCGATGGTAATGCGATAGCTTACCAACTAGCAAAAAGGAGAAACACCAGAAACAGTACACAACTATTGGATAACTCTACACTCAATAGAAGGCTCAAGAGAAAGAAGGAGGCTTTTGAACTTGGACGGTGAATGTTTCTATCACAGGAATAAATAAATCAGACCAATGGGAACGTCTTAGATGAGTGCTTAGCCCATAGGATTTTAGATTAATGGTGTCCTGCAATTTATGATGGCAGAAAAGGATAATAAGAAACTACACTTGCCCAAGAATGTGTAGGCAGTCTCCAATCATACTGTGGGTCAATTTGGGAGGACATACTTTAGAATGAAAGAAATAAGAGCAAGAGGCCTGAGTGCCTGGCCATCAGGGTACCGATGGTAATGAGAAAGCTGACCAACTAGCAAAAAAGGGATCAGGAGAAACACCAGGAACAGAATACAACTATTGGATAACTCTACACTCAATAGAAGGCTCAAGAGAAAGAAGGAGGCTTCTGGACTTGGACGGTGAATGTTTCTATCACAGGAATAAATAAGTCAGACCAATGGGAAAGTCTTAGATGAGTGCTTAGCCCATAGGATTTTAGATTAATGGTGTCCTGCAATTTATGATGGCAGAAAAGGATAATAAGAAACTACACTTGCCCAAGAATGTGTAGGCAGTCTCCAATCATACTGTGGGTCAATTTGGGAGGACACACTTTAGAATGAAAGAAATAAAAGCAGGTGGCCTGGGTGCCTGGACATCAGGATATCGATGGTAATGCGATAGCTTACCAACTAGCAAAAAGGAGAAACACCAGAAACAGTACACAACTATTGGATAACTCTACACTCAATAGAAGGCTCAAGAGAAAGAAGGAGGCTTTTGAACTTGGACGGTGAATGTTTCTATCACAGGAATAAATAAGTCAGACCAATGGGAACGTCTTAGATGAGTGCTTAGCCCATAGGATTTTAGATTAATGGTGTCCTGCAATTTATGATGACAGAAAAGGATAATAAGAAACTACACTTGCCCAAGAATGTGTAGGCAGTCTCCAATCATACTGTGGGTCAAGTTGGTAGGACACACTTTAGAATGAAAGAAATAAGAGCAGGTGGCCTGGGTGCCTGGACATCAGGGTAACGATGGTAATGCGAAAGCTTACCAACTAGCAAAAAAGGGATCAGGAGAAACACCAGGAACAGAATACAACTATTGGATAACTCTACACTCAATAGAAGGCTCAAGAGAAAGAAGGAGGCTTTTGAACTTGGACGGTGAATGTTTCTATCACAGGAATAAATAAGTCAGACCAATGGGAACGTCTTAGATGAGTGCTTAGCCCATAGGATTTTATGTCCTGCAGTTTATGATGGCAGAAAAGGATAATAAGAAACTACACTTGATTAAAAAAAACATTCTATGAGTAGTAAAACCGTTTTTCTTATACACTTTGAAGATTCTATTCCTTGTAACGTCTTTAATATTGTCAGTTTTTGTATAAAATTTTGCGCAGTGATTCCAATAACATTAAACATTTAAAAACATTTAGTTGGTGTACCAAACAATTATTTTAACAATGGATACTAAACTACAGAGTCATTTCTTAAATCTTAAATGCCTAAAATTAAGATATCCCGTACATTTAATAGTTCAAAAATTGTATACGTAAACATTAAACGAAGGCAAAGATCGAGAACAATTTTTACGATAGTGGGTTAAGTAGGATGATGAAGTACTATGAACTAGGCCGTTAAAACTCCAAGATGGCTCCCATCTTAAGCTCAGGCCGGTTTAGGGGATACATACATGACCCCTGTTACTAGGAGAGGGGCCCCTGGTGACGTATCTAACTTAAAATCACTTTTGACGGTGATCATAGAAGTCAACGACTTATCTGGCAACTATCAACAGCCTTGGTAACTATACCAGGCATGCGCAATATATTTTTTGGTCCAGAAAGTCTAGACACGTCATCGGCGTTCCTGTCTATCGTATACAAAGATATGTTGTTGACAGATGACATATGTTGTTGACAGATGACAGATATGGTGTTGAGAGATGACAGATGCCAGATATGTTGTTGACAGGTGACAGGAGGCATATAGAACAAAATCAAAGGGCATAAGGATCAGAACAGAAGAAGTATTAGGTAAGCACTGTGCTGATTTAGGCTGCTTTAAAATTTTAGACGAAGAAACTGGATTAAAATCGCAGATAAAAATTTGCGGTTTATTTCACTGTACTTTTAACGGAAAATATATTCCCCGTAAGAGTAAAATATTATTAAACAATTTCAGTTTTTTTTACCTTAGACTGGGCATACTTTTTCCTTTGACCAGATTACTGGGTGGTTCAAACATTCTAGACATCAACGATTGTGGTCTAGTGAGATGTTCATCACCAGTATCTAGACTTCGATGATAATCTTGCTGTAAATAAATATTTAAAAATTAATAAATTTATAAAAGAGGATTTTTTAACATAGAAAAGGAAAAATGGAAAAAGAAGCATATTCAATGGTGGGTTAAAAGAGCCGTACTTTTAAAATATAATATATAAAAGTTGAGGTGGCGCGGCCATCTTCAAAAAGGGGCGGAGTTAGCCATAAGAGCTGTTAACAAACTTTTCCCACGCTCAAGTGACCCATACTTTACTCTCCAAAATTACTTCTATGCTAAATGCCTTTTAATCCACCACTGAATGGAGATTCCAAGTCAAAAGAAAAGAAGAAGAAAGAGAGAGATAAAGATACATACGAGAACATTTATCAAACGCCTTGAACCCACCGAAACTTGGCCTAAAGGCTTTTGTTCCTCTTGTCCGATTTTCTCTAAAGCTTTATCGGATTTCGACAGTAATTTTGTCTCAACGAATGTCTTCAAATCGGTTATTTTCATTCGTTTTTTAATTTTTTCGCTGGATGTTCTCTTATGTAGAGACTCCTCCGATTTTGTTTGACCATAGAATGGAGATTCTTAAAAAGAATACCCTTTAAACAATTGTTAAATATCCCGCTTTATACCATACATTATTTTTATTGCTATTCAGTCGTCTGGAGTTATTCAATAAAATAAAAAATATTACCAGCTAGGAGAGATACATCTTTGGGTTCAGGAACCTCTATAAAATCTTTGTTACTGTTATCACTCTTTTTAGAATCATTGCTTTGATAAAGAGACACTTCTATCTTAGGTATGGGTAGAGAATTGCTCCGTTTTCTAGGTTGCTGTTGACCTACAGATTCGTCGTTTATATCTCTTAACCTGAAACACAAATTAAACAATATTCTCAATAGAGGAATAGTTGAAACATCAGAAGAAGCTATTCGTTTATATTTACCTATTAAAAATGAACAGTAAAGCCCAATAGATGCCGTCCTCTTGCCACAAAGTTATAAAAAGACACCTTAACACCGCTACATCTAAAAATGTAGCCGCGGAGCTATTTTGAATAGGCATAACAGATTTTCCACTTTCATCTTTCGGAGGAGCTTCTGTAGAAGGTATTTTGCTACTGTCCAACGAATCTTTATCAGTTGACGAGCTAAAAAATCATCACACAAATTATCTTCAATAACGAAACACAACGCCCCTTCTATATATCAACTGTCATGTGTCAACTGTCATATGCCACCTGACATTTGCCATACGTCTTCTGTCGTCTGTCATATGTCTTCTGTCGTCTGTTATATGTCATCTGCCATCTGTCAACTGATGATAATAAAAATAGTGGACAGTGAAGAACTTTACGTACCCAACTTTCTGCATAGGCGGCTTACCAGCAGATTGTTTACCATCTCCGGGTGAAATCTGTTCTGTTTTTAAATTGTTATTCCTTCCACTACCATTCCTTCTCATAGCCAGCTGGATAATACTGGTTTCAGCCTAAAAATAAAGCATTTGGATCAAGCTCAGTAAAAGAGGTGATGAAACTGTTTTGCGCTAGTACCTGGGTACCTTTCTTTGTCTCTAGACAGACAAATCAAATCATCAAACTACAATTTGAATACATATTACCAAATTTTACTCACCGTATAAATAGAAGGATCCCTAATGAATCCATCAGATTCGTTTAAAGAAGGTAGCCTAAAAATAACTACATGTTCTTCTTCTGTGCTAGAACTCTCTTCAGGTATAGTTTCAGGGAAAACCGTATCTTTTGGAGAGGATACCCAGGAATTCTAAAATTTGTAAATATTAATAGATTCTTTGGTATGTAATAGATCTTGTAATATTTACGACTTACTTCATCGTCTACTTTGGTAGTGATGGTAGCGGTAATTGTAACTGGAGTGCAAGTACCGGTTACAGGAAAATGTTGTTGTTCTGAACTTGAAGCGCTAATTCCCTGGCTTACAGTGGGACTGTCTCGGGTTAATATTTCATCGTGAGATTGTTTTCCTAAAAAAATATGCTGTGTTTTAGAGCAATCAGAAGTTGCGAAAGACTTTTTCGATGTTGGTCATTAGAACCAGAAGTATGTATAGTGAATGTAAAATCGTTACAGCTGATTCATGATTAAGTATTAAACAACAACTTTGCCGAAAAAGACCAAACTTGACATACTTAAATGTAAAAAGTTTTAATGTGTCTGTATTTACATTATCTTAGATAAAACTTTTTTTTGCCTTTAATCAATATTATTTTATACGTAGAATAAAGAGGATTTCTTCAGAATTATAAAAGAAGGTTTAACTGGTAAGACGTTAATAATGATTTTCAAAATCTATCTTGCAGCATTTTTTGTTCCTTTTCTTATATCTGGTGAGTATAATCAATAGTTACACCTTAAATTTTAGGCGAAAAAACGTTCCAAAGCAACTTCCAGTTCTTTAAGTTTCAATTTTGACACAAATCGTTTTTTTATAGTTAGTTAACACCTTCAAGATTCAAATACAAGTGTTTTAGACAAAGAAGAAGTTTATGTTTCTTTATTATTTTATTTAATTTACGCTCGGTTATCTTTATAAGGGATCTCTCGAACCGTCACCCAGTGGGCTGGATGCTGGCAAAAAACGGCAAAATTAAACCAGGGCGCGGAAATAAAATTAGGAAGCGTCTTTGGAATGTACACACTCAACACTCTTCTAAACATACAATATAGAACATTTCGAATAATTTTTTTATATGGAAGTGATCTAGATACCTTCAACATTATCATCCATTAAACCGTTTTTAAATCGGCAGCGTGGAACAGACGATTTATCACTTGCCGCGAGTCGAATATTTTGGAGCACGAAATCACTTCGAACCTCCCTTAAGAAAGGTTAGGTTCAGTCTGTCGTCAGCTGAATACCTGAAAGCTACAAACCGGTTTTAGTGTGGCACGGGGTGCAGGGGCATCTATTGTATGCAATACAATTCATAAATGTGGAAAATGAATGTTCAGCCCACTGTGCGCCAGAGTTGGAATCTTATCTATCTAAGGAATCTATCTACTATCATTCCCATTGAGGTATCTCTGTATCTGTAAAGCTAGAAGGGTGGGTCACCCCACAGCACGTAGGCCACATTTGGCCCATTGTGTATCCTTCTGAGGTTGAGCCTTCCTTCTAGCTCGTCAGCCAGCTTACTTGTTTAAAGTAGGTGATGACATCGCCTGAAGGTAGCTCCCTCATGTTGGCTTGAGATAACCTCTGCTCGCCGAAAAGAAAATGTCTTATTTGTCAGAGCGTCGGGCATTCGCAAAGAATGTGTTCGACAGTCTCGTCTTCCTGTTCTTCCTTATGATAGCAGTGTAGATCCAGGTCGTAACCTTAGGTGACATTCCCCAGGTGCGGCCAATGGTTCTTCGGCACTGTTCATAAGATATGTATGCTCTTTTGACTCTATTTTCTAGATGAGAGTTCCATGTTAACTTGCTGTCAAAGGTGACCCCCAAATATTTCACCTCTGCAGAAAAGTTTAATTTAGCAAGTTTGTAAGCTTCCTTTTGTTCGTGAAAAGAACCATCTCTGTCTTTTTTGGGTTTATTGACAGTGAGTGGTCTTTGCACCATTCTATGATGTGAAGGGCCTCTTGCATTCTAGCACAGAGTATGCCTTCAAATCTTCCTGTTTGTAGAATCACTAGGTCGTCTGCATAAGCTATAGTGTAGAAATTGTCATCGTTGAGCCGATTGACTAAGGTGTCTAAGACCATGTTCCACAGTGGTGGTGAGAGCACCCCTCCCTGTGGACAGCCTTTTACAACCAGGCCTCTTATGGTGACATCATGCATCTACACTGATTCGTATTGCTCTCTTCGAAAGCATATTGTATATCCATCCATTTACTGCGTTGGGGATATTTTTATTAGCTATTTTGGGAAAAGTGGTTTTATCAAACGCACCTTCAATATCTATGAATACACTCAAGGTAGACTCTTTAGAGTCTAGCGATCTTTCGATATGGCCTGCCACAAGCTGGAGGGCTGAATCTGTAGAGTTTCCTGGGGTGTACGCATGTTGATTTGGATGTAGTGTTTTCATTGAAAATGATGCGAGGCTAATCGGTGGATATGCTTTTGGAATGGAGTAATCCAATCTTCCTGGTTTTGGTATAAAGACAACCTTGACTTCTCTCCAGCTTTTTGGAATATACCTCAGTGCCAGGGAGGATCTGAGGATTCCTACCAGGTGCGGCATTAATGCATCCAGACCCCACTGAAGTAGGGCCGTCAATTCCTGGTGATTTAAAAGGGGAGAAGCTCGAGATGGCCCACCTTAATTTATCCTCATCGGCGATCTGGTCTGCTATTCTCCAGGCATCTTCCATGAGGTTGTGTCGCTCCTCTTCCTCCCAGATTGCCACATTAGTGGTTATGGAGTCAGGGAAGTGTGTTGACATTAACAGTTCAAGACTTTCCTTAAGGGTGGCAGTTCTAGTTCTAGTTACTGTACCGATATGGCGATATGGGTCTTTAGAGAGAGCCTTTTGGAGTCTAGCTGCTTGGGGGGAAATCTTCGATTTCCTCACAGTAGTTCTTCCAAGCTTCTCTTTGTTTTTGTCTGACGACTTTTTTGTACTCTCTGAGGTGAGACCTGTATATGTCCCAGTCCTCTCCAAGTTTGGTATTTTTTGCCTTGTTAAAAGATGTCCTTGCCATCTTCCTGAGCTGATCCAACTCTTGACACCACCACCCATTGAGGTATTAAAACTGTTTAATTTATTTTTGACTTGTAGGAAATGAAGATTTTACAACGATTTTATCAACAGTAATAAATAAAAATGTCAAAGACAGAAGATGTTTCTATTGCATTCACGAAACGTCGCCTCTATCAGCCGTGGTAGAAAAATCATTAGTACGTCTAAATGTACCCATTATTTCCATAACTAAAGACAATTTAGGAAACCCTCTCAAAGAAGAGTGTTTACAATACATCATTATTTTGGAAGATGCTGATTCGTTGCATAATTTGACAACCAAAGAAAGTTTGTTGGAATTATTTAAACCCTGGAGCAACATAATATTTATTTTTAGCATTCCACCTAGTTTAACAAATTTTTTGAAGACAGGCGTAAACGAGAAAGCTATAGAAGTCATAACCATCGAAATATCAAAGAGTAATGATGATACAAAGTGCCTAAAAATTTCAGACGACTACAAAATGACTGTAAAAAACTTGCAAACAAATAACACCGATGAACAAATGAAAATTCCAAATTCTAGAATAAAAAAGTGGATAACAATCTTTTCAGGTAACTCCTCTTTCTCCATACTTTTATTTCAATGCCCACCTTACGTCATAATGTCACAAAACGGAACCTTAGATGGTATCGAAATGGTAATCATTAAAGAGGCTTTAAAAGATATACCATTCCGATATGTAGTACTTCCAAATGATCAAGAAGACGGAGGAATGTGGTTGAAAAGTATGGAAATGGTTGAAAAAGGTACAAACGATTTGACAACATGTTCCAGATGGCCTGTAAACGCTGTAGGTAAAAATTTAGATATCACCAAATCTATGCAGCAAGTTTGCGTGACGTTTTTGGTAAAAAAACCAACACTTATGCCTGATTCGATATTTGTATTTCAAACATTTGAATTACCAGTTTGGGTTACCAGTATTGTTGTCTTACTGCTGATTTCGCTGGTGATAATTTGCGTCCAAAAAGTGTTCAACTACTTATTTAATGATAAGACCATCGACTTTGGTAGCCAAGTAATGGATATGACTAGAATTTTTACAGGTGGAGGAATAATTTTAAAAGAAAATTATACTCTATTTTCAGCTAGAATTATACTGTTTTTCTGGTTAGCGGTATGTCTTCTGATAGCTACTTATTATTCCGCTGGTATAACGAGTACCTCAGCTAAACCTCGTATAACAAACGTGGTACATACTCTGGATGATATGGTAAAATATAAAATACGCTGGCAATTAAGCACTGACAGTTATCAAACGGAATTCAGTAAAAGTGGTAATCCGGTATTGGAAGGTTTGTCTAAATTATACGTCAAAGCTAGAAGAATTGAAGATCGAACGGGAAACTCAGCCATCTTTGTGAAGGTCATAGAAAAATTATTTGTTAACGACATAGACGGTATTCCCGAAGACGAACAAAAATACTATAGAGTATTAAGCGAGTGTTTGGGAAGATACGAAAGTGGATTTTTTTTGAAGAAAAACTCGCCTTTGACTAAAATTTTTAACAAAATGATCACGAAATTCGTGGAGAGTGGCATAGTGGATCATTTGTTTAAAAGGTTTATAGAAAAGATGGCTGGTGTGGGAGGACATGAGTCATTCTTTTCTAATTATGTAGATAATAGAGTGTACTCGAATATTGGGATGAGCAAATTTGTAGGAGCCATTTTAATACTTGTTTCTGGATACGTACTGAGTTGTATAACACTTTTGGTGGAAATACTCAAATCTAAGCAATTAGTAGGTTACTATAATTAGTAATTTTTTGTCAAATGTATAAATAGTAGTTTGTACAACAAGTGCGCAAAGCGCCACTTTTCCCACGAGCGCAGAAGTTTGTGGCACGAGCCGTAAGGCAAGTGCCGCAAATCCTGCGAGTGAGAAAAGTGCTTTGCGTACGAGTTGTACACAATATTTTTTCTACAGCCACGTTTATTAATGAAAGAAAAATAGTAACTTATATAGGTATTTTATTTAAACTTTAAACAGAAAGAATTTAAAAAATTAATTTTTGAATTTAGAAAAATCAGTTAAACTTATAGTTAATAGTGAAATTTGAACAATTTTGAATTGTTATGCCTGGTGTATCTTTTTTGATAGTAATTTATTCCAATATACCACAGAAAAAATTAGCCTATACAGGGTGTTTCATAGTTAAACCGACATACGTTAACTGTAAATAGAGGGAACTTAGGTGATTCCAAATAACCTTGGTTAATGGGTCTAACGCCTTTAATAACCGAGATACGGGGTGTTTCATCCATTTCGCCAATATTTTGATAAGCCGTAACTTTAGAACCACCCTGTAAATTTCTCTCATACTTGGTACAAGTATAGTATGTTAATATCCCAATCCCATAGTGTAAGAACTATAATTAAAATCCAGATCCGGATTAAGAAAAATTTGCAAAATTTGAAAATCCCCAATACAACACCCTGTATATCAGATTTTTTTAAATTGGGATGGATATTTCAAGAGAACGGAAAAAAATGAGTTATAGTGAAAATATTTTTTAAGTGCACATTCCATTCTACTATTGGAGTTTTAACGTCAAATTACATCAAATACATTTTTTTCATTTTCACAAGCAGTAACTTTCGAAATACCTGGTAGATTTCTTTCATATTTGGTGCAGGTATCATTTTTTAGTAGCCCAATCGTATGATGTAAGGGCTATACTACAGTTAAAATGCAGATACGGATTAAGAAAAATTTGTAAAATTTGAAAGTCCCCAACGCAACACGCTGTACATCAGATATTTTTTAAATTGGATCAGACATTCGAAACGAATGGAAAAAACTGAGATATTCTGACATATTTTTATAAATGCACATCTCGTTCTACATATTATTAAACTTTTAAAGTAAATTCAATTAATGTCAATTATTGTCATTTTCATAAGCCATAACTTTGGAAACACCCTGTAGATTTCTTTTATATTTAGTACAGGTAGATTGTTTAAATAGCCCAATGTATAATAGAAGAACTAAAGTTACAATTCAGATCCGGATTAAGAAAAATTTGTAAAAGTTGATAATCTCTAAAATAGCACCCTGTATAGCAGATTCTTTAAAATGTAATCGGATACCTATTTGAAAAACGAAAAAAAAAATAGAAAAAAGAAAAAAGATGTGTTATTGCCGAAGCTTACTTGATAGTTTAATGAGTTTTGTATCCGGAATTAATCCGAAAAATTAAATCTGTATTTTTTGTTTGTAAAACGCTTTTGTGCAATATTTTAGTATAACACATATTTTGTCTTTTTTTCTTCTTTTTTTAAATAAGTATCCGATTACGTTTAAAAAATCTGATATACAGGATGCTATTTTAGAGATTACCAACTTTTACAAATTTTTCTTAGTCCGGATCTGGATTTTAACTTTAGTTCTTGTATTGTACGATTGGGCTATTTAAATAATCTACCTGTACCAAATATGAAATAAATCTACAGGGTGTTTCCAAAGTTATGGCTTATGAAAATGACAATATGTACGAGATGTGCAGTTATAAAAATATGTCGAATATCTCAGTTTTTTCCATTCGTTTCGAATGTCTGATCCAATTTAAAAAATATCTGATGTACAGCGTGTTGCGATGGGGATTTTCAAATTTTACAAATTTTTCTTAATCCGTATCTGGATTTTAACAGTAGTATAGTCCTTACATTATACGATTGGGCTACTAAAAAATGATGCCTGTACCAAATATGAAAAAAATTTACCAGGTATTTCGAAAGTTACTGCTTGTGAAAATGAAAAAAATGCAATTGATCTAATTTGACGTTAAAACTCCAGTAGTAGAATGGGATGTGCACTTAAAAAAAATTTTCACTTTAACTCATTTTTTTCCGTTCTTTTCAAATATCCATCCCAATTTTAAAAAATCTGATACACAGGGTGTTGTTTTGGGGATTTTCAAATTTTGCAAATTCTTCTTAATCTTCTTAATCCGGATCTGTATTTTAATTGTAGTTCTTACACTATAGGATTGGGCTATTAACACACTATACCTGTACCAAGTATGAGAGAAATCTACAAGGTGGTTCTAAAGTTACGGCTTATCCAAATATTGGCCGAAATGGAAGGATCACCCCGTATCTCGGTTATTAAAAGCGTTAGACCCAGTAACCAAGGTTATTCCTAAGTACCACCTAAGTACCCTCTATTTACAGTTAACGTATGTCGGTTTAACTATGAGACACCCTGTATAGTCCTGATTGAAAAGTAAGGAGAAAAGTAACAAATTGTACATTTAATTTCATTAATTCTGATAATAAAGAAGATTAAGAAACTAACATAAAAATTGTTTTATTTTTTTGACAGTTCAAGTTAACCTAAAATGCTCTTTCTTATTTTTATTTACGTTTGAGAAAAAAAAAATAAAATCATATTAATAGTACAGTCACTGAAGGTTTTAACATCCGTATAATGTTAATATGCGATTTCATATTTCAGAAATATAAAAAATTATTTTTTAATGATTTTCGATTTGCTAAAGGGGTTGAAAAATTAATTAAAATCATAAATCATGCATATAAATGTTGAAAAATATTTATTTTATTTAATTAAACGAGATTACTTACGCCAAAATGCTTAAATCTGCATTTTTTACCATTTTTAACAAAAGGGGTGGATTTCACCCCTAAAATGCAGAAAGCGCAATTCGAGCATATGTCACTTTTGAAGTTGAGGGTAAAATATACTCAATCCCAAATTTTCATGCAAATCGATGGAAGTTCACCTAAATCGGAGGTAATAGTTGATGTTTATCTTCATTCACTGTACTATAATTGCTCCGCCCAGAGTTCGCAGCCTAGGCCAATTGCCGATAATAAAAGATTTCTCAGCCTTTTAGATAATATACTATTACGAGAACGTGTTTTTTACTTACTTCCAACAAATACATCCCCAAACTGCTGTTTAATTTTATTATTCTTCCCGTTTAAAAATTTCGGTTTGGGTTTACAGTGCGAGACAAAACACGGTGCGTCAGGATGACGATATTCCCACATGGCCTGCCATATTTTCAGGCCGTTTTCTAGACGAAAATTTTGAAAATCCGATTCTTTCAGATTGTTACATATCGGAGCAAATAAGTAAACAAATAGCTGAAAGAAAATAAAGCAAATATGGTACATTTTATTTAAAAATAAGATTATTTTCTTACTGTTATCGCTGGAACTGAAAATAAGTAATAAAACGGGGAAGAATGGTATACTCCGCTATCATAATCTTCATCGGCGCATTCTTCAACTGCGTCTAATATTATCCAGTGTAGGGTGTACATTAATTTTGTTTCGACTGCTCCTAGGCTTTGTATATTTCCATCTTTTATTCTAAAAACATTCAATTTTTCGTAAAATAACTTTGAAAATCGAGAAAGCTGGTATTTCATCAGTTTTTTGCCATTGTTTAATGAAAATAACCAATAAAATTCCTAAAATTTAAATACCAAACCTGAGTAGATATACTATACCAGTTTTAGCCCACTAAGGCCGCTTTTTACATGGAAATTCCTATAAGAAAATCTGACGTAGTGCAGCTATTACTGGGCGAGTTTTTCTACTGCTAAATTTATCAAATATACATTTTGTTCTTACCTATTATAAAGAATAGAGGCAACGGCATGCATAACGTGGGGCAATGATGCTTGGATTAGCCGCCATCTTGGAATTGATTTTATAGCCTCGGTCAAGTCTGCTTCTAGGCCGGATTTAATGTTTTGGACAAGAACTTTTTCAAAAGATTTGCAAGCCTCTTTTAATTCCTATAAATAAAAAAACGACTATAATCGATTGAACGAGAGAAAATTGTTTTATATTAAACATTTCTGAGAGGGTAACTATTCCTATAAAACATATGTATAACCACTTACGTGGTGTCCGGTACTGGCATGTTGGCAAAACTGAAAGAAAAATAGTAGATGAATGAATTTCTTCTGTTAAAACTATTTTAAACTTACCATACAAGAAGCTTCGTGCAACTTGCCAAGTTTGGGTCTTACAAATGGGCTAAAATAGAAAAAAATACATTGAAAAATTGTAGATTAAGAGAAAAATTGTTAAACCGAGTCATTAACTGCTTTATACAAAGAGGTCTTCCACAATTGCTCTCTCAACATCTTACTACTAATCACAGTAGTGAGGTAAATTTTATTCAGCTTGGAAGTCCATTTATATCCCAAAAAACTCATTTTTTCTCTCAAAAATGGCCCAAATATTTTTTTTTCGGTAATTTTGACAATGCCAATTATTTTTTATACTAAATTGATTCTGCTTAAACCAAATTTTAATTTCTTTGAATTTTTTTTGTAGATTCTAGGTCCACTTAAACCCTAAAAAAACTCACTTTTTCTCTCAAAAATGGCCCAAACATTTTTTTTTCGGTAATTTTGACATTGCCAATCGTTTCTTATACAAAATTAATTCTACGTAAACCAAATTTTAATTTTTTTGTAGATTCTAGTCCCATTTTTTTCAGTAATTTTGATATTGCCAATCGTTTCTTAGTTGGCAGCTCCAGCCGATAGATGGGGGGGACGCCGTCGGCTGTTGAGGGACAGTTGCCCCTGTTGCCCTCCCCTCTATATAGGAGCCGCTGTTGATTTAGAGAGGTTCCTGTCACAAGCGGTGCCGAAATATTGTTAAAACTATTTCTTAAAAGTGGCGACTGCAGGTTCTTTAAATTTTAATAATTTTTATTATGGTTTTTAACTCACCCGACTTGCTTCCATAAAAATATCTGTATCGGAATTGGTAAAGCGTTATCAGCCAAATTTATTTCTGCTGAACATTTACGTTCGAACTCAACCATTTTTTTAACAATTTTTTACAAATTTCAACAATTAACCTGTAACAATAACAGAAATAAGAATATGGCCATCTTGCATTGGGAGTTGCATACCCAACGGTGCATTGAGGGTTGCACATTTACGAATAAAAGAAATGTAAAAAAACATTATCCTTAATTAATTATTACGAAAGTTGTTAAAATTTTGAAACAGAAGAAAAAACAAAATAATTATTTATTATCCTCTAAGAGAAAAAGGTGGGGCCTTATATACACTCTACAGCGTTACTTGTCAGTTAATTCATTATTTGAAGAGGTATAGAATTCGTTTGAAATATTTGAAGTTCGAGAAATCAAATATTTTTATTCACACCACCCTTATTGAAAAATTGCGCTACGCTACACTGACCTATATGTCATTCTTTTATTTTTATTGTCCGTACAAAAAAATTATATTTCTAATTTCTATATTTTCTTACAAACTCACCTATCTTCATTAAAAATATAAAATCGCACTTTCGAGTCGTTGTATCACAGCTACAAAATTTCAGATAAAAAAATTATTGTATTCATAGGAGTTGTCCTGCTGACGAAAATCTGAGTTCCACATTTTCCCTGTTTTCCCGGAGTCCGGGAGTCTGTGCGCGCGGGATGAAAACTTCTCGGCTATTGATTGATCAAATCTGCGCATAGTCTGGGAAATTGAGAAAAATTTACAGCGTGTCTCCAAGTTCGCACTATTTTTTTGCGGGATATTCATTTTATTTTCGGGAGGGATCTAGCCTAAAATGTATTTGATCTATATAAAAATTGGTATATATGCGGGAAAAGGGGAAAAATAATTTGAATTTTCCTAATACTCATATCTCGACTAACTTTTAAAGTAAATATTATTTTGTACATCAAACAGTTTTCATTGGAAGAGAGTGTTAAATATTAGCCATAAAGTAGACAACCAACATTACAATCATAAAAATATATCACCAATTATCTATCCTTGCTTGACACTGGATTAAATACATTTTATTTAGACTGTTACTTATTTATAACTTATAATTAAAATTTTCTACAAAAACTTAGTTCTCTATATGGTTAAATAAATATTTGAAATTTAAATTTGCCGCTGAAAATTCCTACTGTCAAACAATCATCCAATCATGTATAAGAAGGATCAATAATAAGTTTCATTGGGTGGTTTCAAAGCTGTCAAATCTGCCAAAAAACATAACCGAATTCTACAACCCGTCATTTTTATCAAAACCCTACGAGATACTTCTTTGTTCAACAAGTTGCACATAATATCATTTTACATTTTGTTAAATATACTAATCAGATACTAGGTAAGTTTATACATTTGTATTTATTTGTCAAGGTTCCTCCAATATTGCGTAGTTGTTTATGATTTTGGAAAACCGGCTATTTTTTTGTGCCCTTAGTGATAGCAGCCATTAAAAACGTGATTTTTAATAATTTTAGTTAGTTTCAGATAAAAATGGCAGACGAAAACAGAATTCGTTCGTTCAAGAACAAGGGCAAAGACACAGAGGTTAGTTTTTAATAATTTTCCAAAATTCGTTTATAAAAGATTTGTAACTTCTAGGAAATGAGACGTAGGCGAATCGGTCAAACCGTGGAGCTTCGCAAAGCCCGCAAAGATGATCAATTATTAAAGAGGAGAAATATATCTACAACGGAAGAACCTACATCTCCCTTACAAGAAAATAACTCAACATCACCTCCTTCTATGACTGCAGAAGAAATTATGTATGGTAAGAATATTAAATAACTAAATATTTAAATGCAAACTATGAAAAAATGTGTTTCCAGGCAATTAAATAATGCTATTATTTAGGTATACAGATAGGTACAGATTTTTTTTTTAAACCTTGCTCAATATGGTCTTTTTAGGATTTTTTTGCTAGTTGTCTTTTAAAATGTGTTAAATGTGATCTAAGTTTTTTATCAAAATTTGAAGGTACTAATGTTACGGGGCCTTCTCACTCCGGACCATGGAAATTTCATTTTGCAGTGATATTTTATCACAGGATCATCTAAATTGATTGAAAAAATGAAATAGGGCACTATAAAACTTTTTTCGCCCACAAAACACCTTTTCCTCCCACAAAATACCGTTTCCTCACACAAAACACCGTTTCCTCCCACAACGCAGCTTTTCTCCCACAAAACACAATTTTTCTTCCACAAAACACAATTTTTCTTCCACAAAACACAATTTTCGCCCACAAAACACCTTTTCCTCCCACAAAATACCATTTTATCCCAAAAAAACTGCTAAAAGAGTCTTTAGAATTTTTTTTGTAATGGAATGCTAAAGTATGGTTTAACTTTTTTATTATATCAGATTTTAGTTTCAATTAATATCAAGGTTTTTGTTTTACAAGTGAGAAAACACCTTTTCCTCCCACCAAACACCGTTTCGTCCCACAAAACTCCTTTTTCGCCCACAAAACTCCTTTTCCTCACACAAAATACCCTTTTGACGATCACGCCTCGTCATACAGCCAATAACATCACATCATTCAGGACCCCAACCATGTTTTTTTGCAAAATGTAGAGACTGGGGTCCGTTTGGACCCCACTAGGCCCTAGGAAGGTTTCTGCTGTTTATTATTTTTTTTATTTGGGCCATCTCACTCCAGACCATGGAAATTTCATTTTTCTTGGGAGTTAATTTTCAAAAAAGACAATTAAAAAACTTTAGATAAGTATTTATTAAACTATCTTCTCAAAAAAAAATCAACTTATTTGGAAATAGAATAAATTTTATTTATTAGGAGTTTGTAATTGGTAAAATAATTACTTTAAATGAACATTTTTGGGTGATTTCAACATTATATCAGATTTTAGTTTCAATTAATATCAAGGTTTTTGTTTTACAAGTGAGAAAGATTAAGTTTTTATATTAAGGGGTCTTTCTCATGCAAAAGGGCTTTTGTGCGGTGATATTTTATCACAGGATCATCTAAACTGATTTAAAAAAAATGAAATAGCGCACTATAAAACTTTTCTCGCTCTCAAAACACCTTTTCCTCCCACAAAACACCGTTTCCTTCTCACAAAACACCTTTTCCTCACACAAAACGCCTTTTCTTCCCACAAAACACCCTTTCCTCACACAAAACACCTTTTCCTCGCACAAAACACCTTTTCCTCGCACAAGACACCTTTTCCTCCCACAAAACACCTTTTCCTCCCACAACACACCTTTTTCTCCCACAAAACACCTTATTTTCGCTCACAGAACACCTTTTTCGTCCACAAAACACAATTTTCGCCCACAAAACACCTTTCCTCCCACAAAATACCCTTTTCTCCCAAAAAAACTGCTAAAAGAGTCTTTAGAATTTTTTTTTGTAGTGGAATGCTAAAGTATGGTTTAACTAATTCTATTTATAATGTTGATGATAATGTTTTATGATGCCTTTCATGCGAAACAAGTACAGTAGCACTTATCGCTTAGCATTCATTGTATTGATACCTATATATTGAATAAACTATAAACTCTCCTGGGACCAAGTGAAATTTGAAAGAAAAATTGCCAAGTAGAGTCCAAATGGACCCCATTTTTTTTAGCTATTTTATTTTTTCTTCTTTTTCTAATTGTTTTTCTTTTGTGCGGTGATATTTTATCACAGGATCATCTAAACACCTTTTCCTCAAACAAAACACCTTTTTCACCCACAAACCCCTTATTCTCGCCCACAAAACACCTTATTTTCGCCCATAAAACACCTTCTACCAAAAAAATGCTAAAAGAGTCTTTAGATTTTTTGTAGTGGAATGCTAAAGTATGGTTTAACCTTCTTGGGGCCAAGTGAAATTTTAAAGAAAAATAGCCAAGTTGGGTCCAAAAAACAATTTTTTTTAGCATTTCTTTCTTCTTTTTCTAATTGTTTTTTCTAACTGTTGGTCAGGTTAAAAAGGGTTGTAGGTAGTAGTTACAGAAAAAAATATAATCTTTACATTTATTTATTAAAAACACAAATGTTAATTATTTTACACATTTGACACACACAATTTTCTTTTCGGAATGTATGCTGTATGTAAATTTTTTCAGGACCCCAACCATGTTCTTTTGCATTCCTGATTTTTTAATCCTATATTTCTCAAAACAGTTAGAAAAAAAATTCTTTAATGGATATAGTGACATAACTTTAACTTAAAAAAAATAAAAATGTAAAGACTGGGGTCTGTTTGGACCCCACTTGGCCCTAGGAAGGTTAAAGAAATCTTCTGCTGTTTATTATCTTCTTTATTTTGCTCTTGCGCATTTAGTTAGGAGATATTTTATTACAGGATCATCTAAACTGATAATAAAATGAAATAGCACCCACAAAACACCATTTTCCCCCACTAAACACCTTTTCCCCCACCCACAAAACACCTTTTCTCCCACAAATTCCGAATTCAATTGGTTGGTACTTATATTTACATATTTTTAATATACAGGAATGATGAATTCCGATGAGGCCATTCAATATAGAGCAACTTTGGCTTGCAGAAAAATTTTAAGTAGGGAGAAAACACCACCAATCGACCATATGATTAGATTAGGTGTTGTGCCAAGATGTGTGGAATTTTTGACAAAAGCACACAAGTAAGTTATTACTAAATAATTTACTTCAGGTAAACTAAAAAAATATTTAAAATAAAATTATCCTTCAGTCCGTCCCTACAATTCGAAGCATGCTGGGCGTTGACCAACATAGCCTCAGGTACTTCCGAACAAACAGCCGCCGTCGTTCAAGAGGGCGCCATCCCTCGCCTCCAAGCACTACTTTCTTCCCCGCGTATCGATGTTGCCGAACAAGCCGTTTGGGCACTTGGAAACATAGCAGGTGATGGGCCCGCTACCAGAGATATGGTCCTGAGTTGTAACGTACTACTCGACCTTCTGGGGTTGATTAAACCCACCACATCGTTGTCGTTGTTGAGGAATACAGTTTGGGCCATTTCCAATTTATGTAGGAATAAGGTAATATAATAATTGGCCCCAAAAATAAGCTTTTTAATGAGTAATACCACAATTTAGAATCCCTCTCCGGACTTCGAGCTTCTAAAACCAGCGCTCGCTTTCTTGGCCCGTCTTTTGAACCACAACGATCACGACGTTCAAGCCGATACCTGTTGGGCGCTGAGCTACCTCACGGACGGTGCCAACGAAAAAATCCAGGCCGTCTTAGACACCGGACTCATCGACAGATTGGTACAATTACTTTACAGCGATCAGGGTACGGTGCTGACACCTGCATTGAGAGCTGTAGGTAATATAGTTACCGGTAACGATCACCAAACCGATATGGTTATAAATGCTGGAGCTTTGACCATTTTGAGCAAATTGTTGTCGCATCATAGGTTGAATATCGTCAAGGAAGCTGCTTGGACTGTTTCGAATATTACTGCAGGTGAGTGAGTTGTAGTTACAGAGTTGTATGCCTTCTCCGTGTCGACAAACGTTGAACATTACTTACCTTGATTAGAGGTGAGTCTTCATTCACCAGAAATAAGCGTGATTTGTCGAGTTATAATCTCTTTTTCTTGCATTTTTTAAATCGTCATAAAAAAATTGTTAAAAAGAGTCATGAAAAACTTTTTTTAAATCTTCCTGAATTTTTTTAATCGTCATGAATTTTTTTAAATCGTCATGAATTTTTTTTTAATCGTCTTGAATTTTTTTTAAATCGTCATAAATTTTTTTTACTCGTCATGAACAGTTTTTTAAAAGTCATGAAAAAATATATTTTTTTAAATTGTCGTTAAAAACAATCGACATAATTTTTGTAAGTCATGAAAAAATATATTTTTTTAAATTGTCGTTAAAAACAATCGACATAATTTTTGTAAGTCATGAAAACTATTATAAATATAAATCATCATAAAAAAGATTTTTAAAGAAGTCGTGAAAAACTTTTTAAATCAAGATTTTTTTTTTAAATCGTCATGAAATTTTTTTTTAATCGTCATGAAAAGTTTTTTAAGTCATGAAAAAAATATATTTTTCGTCATAAAAAAAATTATTAAAAAGTCATGAAAACTTTTTTTAAATCGTCCTGAATTTTTTTAATCATCATGAAAAGTTTTTTAAGTCATGAAAAAATATATTTTTTTAAATTGTCATGAACAATTTTGTTAAAACAATCGACATAATTTTTTTAAGTCATGAAAATTATTTTAAATCTCCATAAAAGAAGATTGTTAAAGAAGTCGTGAAAAACTTTTTAAGCGTCGTGAAATTTTTTTTAATCGTCATGAGTTTTTTTTAAATCATGAAATTTTTTTAAATCGTCCTGAATTTTTTTTAATCGTAATGAAAAAAATATATTTTTTTAAATTTTAAAAAATTTTGTTAAAAAAATTGACATAATTTTTTTAATCTTCATGAATTTTTTTAAATCATGAATTTTTTTTAAATCGTCATAAAAAAATTGTTAAAGTCGTGAAAAACTTTTTTTAAATCGTCCTGATTTTTTATTAATCGTCATGATTTTTTTTAAATCGCCATGATTTTTTTTAAATAGTCATGAATTTTTTTTTAAATCGTCATAAAAAAAATTTAAATCGTCATGAAAAGTTTTTTAAGTCATGAAAAAAATATATTTTTTAATTGTCATGAAAAATTTTGTTAAAACAATCGACATAATTTTTTTAAGTCATAGAAATTATTTTAAATCGCCACTAAAAAAAAGTCATGAAAAACCATTTTTTAAATCGTCATGAAATTTTTTTTAATCGTCATGAATTTTTTTAAATCATGACTCTTTTAAATCGCCATGAAAAATTTTGTTAAAAGAATCGACATAACAAATAAGTAGTTTCTTTTCCCTCTAGAAGTTTTATATGTACAAATTCCTTAATTCAATGGAAGTTACAACTCCTGTACTAGAGAGATTTGGAACGTGGTCCTTCGAGCCGATTTTTTTTAAAGTTTTTTTCTTGAACTACAGGTAACGGTGATCAAATTCAAAAAGTAGTCGATGCCGGAATAATGCCTCCACTTTTAAACGTCCTCCAAACCGGAGACTTTAAGAGCCAAAAAGAAGCGGCATGGGCGGTTACGAATTTTACCAGCGGCGGTACGATTACGCAATTGGCGAAACTCGTCGAATTGGGCGCCCTCAAACCGATGTGCAACCTTTTGAACTCCAAAGATTACAAGACTGTGTTAGTTGTGATGGATGGACTTAACAATATTCTAAATGTAAGTTTAAAAAATAAATTTTTTGGATATGTGATGGTGAAAATTTAAAATTTCTTTCAGGCTGCCAATAAACTAGGCGAAGTCGAAAAAGTCGCTATAATGATTGAGGAATGCGGAGGTCTAGATGGCATAGAAGCCTTGCAGTCTCATGATAACGAAAAAATTTACGAAAAGGCGCTCAATATTATCGAAAATTACTTCTCAGAGGTAAGAATTTTTTTCCAAGTGTCAGTTGCGCCTTCTATGCAAGTCTTAATGGTATGATTCGATTTAATTCTTTTTTAGGCCGGCGCCGATGAAAACGTTCCTGCTCCACACACAGCCGACGGCCAAATCCAGTTCGCGACCCCCACCCAAGTGCCTAGCGGAGGATTCTCATTTTAAATCCTCTCCCCTTTTTTTATATACCCTATACAATGTTCGAATGTTAATTGGTAAAACTAAATCGTTTGAACTGATCTCGCCATTCCGTGTTTTTTTTAATGTTAGGAAAAAGCGAAATCTTTGATTTTAAGAGTGTTGTAATTACTTTGTATTGTCGACACGGACTTCGGTTAGAATCGTCATGAAAAAATTTTCTAAATCGTCGTGAATTTTTTTTTAAATCGTCATGAAAAAAAAAATTTAATCGTCATGAATTTTTTTTTAAATCGTCATGAAAAAAAAAATTTAATCGTCATGAATTTTTTTTTAAATCGTCATGAAAATTATTTTTTTAAACCGTTATGACTTTTTTTAAATATGAAAAAAAAAATTTAAATAGTCATAAATTTTTTTTAATCGTCATGAAAATAATTTAAATCGTCATGAACATAATTTTTTTAGAAAGTCATGAAAATTATTTTTTTAAATCGTCATGAAAAAAAAAATTTTTAAGCGTCATGAATTTTTTCTACCTATGAAAAAGAACATTTTTAAAGCGTGGTGATTTTTTTTTAATTATGAAAAAGAAAATTTTTTAAATCGTCATAAATTTTTTTTAATCGTCATGAAAAAATATTTAAATGTCATGAATAAAACATTTCTAAATCGTCGAGAATTTTTTTTTAAATCGTCATGAAAAAAAAATTTTTAAGCGTCATGAATTTTTTTTAATTATGAAAAAGAAAATTTTTAAATCGTCACAAATTTTTTTTGAATCGTCATGAAAAAAATTTAAATCGTCATAAAAAATGCATTTCGTGAGTTTCTCCGGCTCTACCTGGAAATTTATGAGTCACTCGTTGTGCGCATTCTGACCAAAGTCCGTGCGGACTATAATATCTTCTATTTTTCGATAAACGTTTTTATATTATTAATATCATCGATAGGAGCATATCATGTTGGTTTTTTTTATAAACTTTTTTTATTATTACGGCATGTATTAACGATTCTTTTTTGATCGCTTTTCTATTTGAAGTTGTTAGTTAGATATGTCATCCAGTGTTTAGCGTAATACTATTTTCTTAATTAATGTTTTCATACTCTTTATATTAAAAATTTATACACCATTTAAGGGATTGTTTGATTTTTTCCTTTAAAATAATTAAAGAAAAACGTTACGCACGCTCACTGTCATTTGCAAGTTAACAATGCACAGTGACCGTGAGATCAAGATCGATCCGGTTCGGTATTACTCGGAATTGTTCGACACCAAAGAGTTTTCGGTAATTTGAAGGGAGCGCGAGGTCTGTACCGATAAAAATCGATAATTTTGATAAAGCGCAAAGTCGGAACAAATAAAAAAAAAATTTAAATCGTCATGAATACTTTTTCAAATCATGAAATTTTGTTTTAATCGTGAATTTTTTTTTAATCAAAAAAAAATTTAAAAGCGTCATGATTTTTTTTTATGTGAAAGAAAATTTTTAAATCGTTATGAATTTTTTTTAAGTCGTCATGAAAAATCTTTTTCTAAATCGTTTTATTTTTTTTTAAATTTGAAGGGAGCGAGAGGTCTGTACCGATAAAAATCGATAATTTTGATAGAGCGCGAAGTCGGAACAAATAAAAAAAAAATTTAAACGTAAAATCGTAATTTTTTTAAATTGTCATGAAAATTTTTTTTTAAATTGTCATGAATATTTTTTCAAATTATGAAATTTTTTTTTACATCATGAATTTTTTTAATCGTCATGAAAAAAAAATTCTAAATCGTGAATTTTTAAAGCGTCATTTTTTTTGTGAAAGTAAATTTTTAAATCGTTATGAAAAAAATTTTCTAAATCGTCTTTTTTTAAATTTGAAGATTTTTCCAATTTTTTATAAGAAAAATCGATTGGTAGTATTGAAAAATAGAGGGAGCATATAAAAAAATAATTAAAATTATGTAAAATCCAACTAAAATAATTTTTTTCTCGCCGGAAATTTTGAATTTGAGAGATACATGTGTCCAATAGTCTTAACAGCACATTTTTAATGATTTTTCCAATTATTTATTAGAAAAATCGATTGGGAGTATTGAAAAATAGAGGGAGCATATGAAGAAATAATTAAAATTATGTAAAATCCGACGAAAATAATTTTTTTCTCGCCGGAAATTTTGAATTTGAAAGATACGTGTCCAATAGTCTTAACAGCGGATCTTTGATGATTTTTTATAAGAAAAATAGAGGGAGAATATAGAAAAATAATTAAAATTATGTAAAATCCAACTAAAATAATTTTTTTCTAGTCGGAAATTTTGAATTTGAGAGATACATGTGTCCAATAGTCCTAACAGCGGATTTTTGAAGATTTTTCAAATTTTTTTATAAGAAAAATGAATATTTTACAATAAAATTGTACAAAATGATTTTTGTGAAAAAACTGAATTTTTTGTGGGTTAATTTATTCCTATGTTAATTATTTTGTAAACTACATCTACTTTTGTTAAAATCAAATACAAATGGTTTAAAACAAAAAACTAGTATTTTTTATTCAAAATTGCTAAATGTGCCCATGCCCACATTTCTATTATTCAGTTTAGCACATTTTAAGGAAAGCGTTTAAATGAAATTACAAATTTAAAGAAAAAACAGGGAAATGTTAATTACCAATATAATAATTATTGTATTATTAATCTACCTAAAAAGAAATCATATAAAAACACTACCAGAGATTTGTCATCGTTTTATTAGAACTTTTTAACTTATAAAAAACATAATCCCCTTAAGCTACAGCTACTGGAATAGCCGGTGGCGCATCTTGCTTCACAGCTTTGATTTCGCTGCTCGGGAAAAGGGGCAAAGTCTCTTCTTTAGGTTCAACAACAGATACGTTGTCAGGAAGAGGCTTCTTGGGTCCCGTTTTGCCACTGGGATCCCACGGCAACATGATTTTAACTTTTATACCTAATACTCCTTGCCTCAAGAGTACGTGACGGGTTGCTGTGTCTACATAGTCGTTACATGGGTCTCCTGAGTGGATCATGAGACCATCTACGAATTTCATAGATTTGGCTCTTTGTCCCCTAAGTTTACCAGAAACAACTACCTCGCAACCTGAAATGAACACAAAATATCGTTCATTCACATCTAATTTAAAAACTATGCTACAAAAATCATTCCTTTTTGTTTTGAAATTGAAATAAAAACACTAATTTTAAATTAAAACTTACCTTTAGCTCCACATTCCATGATGTATCTTAAGACACCATAACAAGCCCTACGAACAGCCAAGCCCCCGATCAATTTGAATCTAAGACTTTCAGCTTGAGCGATAGCACACAAACCTCTGTTTGCTACCTTTTCTCCATACAAAACTACGGAATTTTCGGGAAAGTTGAATCGTTTCTGTACTACAGAAGTCAATTCTCTAATCCTTCTGTTCTTCTCACCCAATACTCTGTCGGTCCTTGTAGCCATAATAATAATTTCAGTACGGGTTGGGGTAACTCGTACTTCCACACCGGAATAACCATCTTCGGATAATTCTCTGGTCAAAAATTCATTTAATTCGGCTTTGAAAACACCGTCTCCAACGAATTTACGCTTTTTTGAAATTGTGGTTGCCATTTTCAATGAAGGCGAAGACAGAAAAGAAAAAGCCACGAGGGAACTGAAAACTAGTAACTTTTGTTGGTAGCACTGATAGAAGTGTCAGTTGCCAGTCAGATTTCCGCTAAATGTCAGTTCGGAAAGTTCGTGATCAGGACCGGACTTTAAACACGGTAGCTATTTAGAAGTAATATTTCAATGTATATAAATTACCCAACAGATATTATATTTTTGTTTCTCGTGTTCCTTCTTAAAAATTCGTGAATTTTAATTGCATGAGTTATATGAATTGTAAAAAATTTTTGAACTTTAAAGCATTCATTCTTTCACAACCAAGATAGTCAAAAATGTATCGTATTTCATTAACTGCGTAGTGATAGTTTAAAAAATTCATGCTGGAGGAGATATTTTCAGGCAGTAATTCAAGAAAGTGTAAGATTCGGTAAGGAAATTTCACACCAAAGTAATATAAAAAATTGACTCAGTGCAATTTAACATTTTTTGCTTTAGTTTTGTGGCATTTTTGTAGAATGTCCCGTTTCGGGAAAGAAAGTGTGAAAGTTATAAGACAAGAAGTTCAGAATTTAACACCATATAATACTAAAATATATATAAATAATAATATCGCTGTAATCAC
Source organism: Crepidodera aurea (assembly GCA_949320105.2). Taxonomy (NCBI): domain Eukaryota; kingdom Metazoa; phylum Arthropoda; class Insecta; order Coleoptera; family Chrysomelidae; genus Crepidodera; species Crepidodera aurea. The sequence goes on from OX439480.2 coordinate 17,067,199, forward strand.
GCCCATTAGGAAAAAACTTCCACAAAGTTTTGTGGTAACGAGCTGAAACGAAAGCTTCCTATTGGTTAAAAAATGTTGGTGTGAAATTTTCATTGAAAATTTCTGATCCATTTTGATATAGCATTTGTATTTACGTTCAGTCAGTTGAATAATAGGTAAAGAGGGGCTCAATTTAAACAAGTCGAATCTAAATATTCTTTATTAATCTGAAAATATATATTTTGGATATGTATAAATGAAAATCAATCATTCATTACTACAAAGGAAAATGTACAATATCAACAAATTACTCTCAGAAATTTTTTTGGTTTGTATAAGAATAATAAATCAAATTTTGTAATATGCGCCAACACGGTCCTGCTATAACACAGTCAAAGCGCTTGCTCACCAACACTAATATTCCGCCATGTTGTGTAAACGTTTTTCAAATCAAATAGAAATCTTTTTTCCCTTCTATCCCCGTGATACAGTTCTGTGGTTATGACTTTTTTCGCCCAATGAAAAATCGGTTTATAACAGAATTTGTGTTTTTAGTAATAAAACAACTACGTAATGGTAGTTATATGATTAGGGGGCCAAGAAATAAAATCAAATAATGAAAAACTCGCTAATTGACAAAATACAATGTAACGGTTTCATTTTTCCCCAGATTCTAAATTATTTTTTGGATGCCCCTGGTATCAATCTTTTTTTATTTTGACAGTAGTGACTGACGTTAGGAATGGATGACAATTCCTAACTGTTCTAGTTTATTGTAATTTTGCGTTTTACTCCAATATATCCACCGTTTTAGTTTTAAAAGGGTGTTTAATTTTTGGTATGCGTTAATATTTAGATTTTATAGTAAAAATTGTAAAACGAACGTTGACGATAAGTTCGTTTGTATTTTGATTTGGATCTTTTGGAAAGTCGGTAATGTAGATTTTATTTTCGAATTGCTATTAGGATTGGTCCTAAAGGTCACATGACTGACGCCAAATTTTCCAATTGGTTACGGAAATTCAGAGATTTGGAGAGGATGCGCGGTTTTTGTTTTAAAAAGTTTGGTTGTGGACGAACAGCTTGAAAATTTAGACAAGCGTCGGTTTATTTTTTCATTTGGAAGAAGCACTTATATAGTGGCAAATTGCCATCCCTAAGTTGTTTGGGGGATTAAAAGTGCCATTCCATCTGCGAACAACTTGTAGGTGACATTTTGGTTTGTTATATACTGTTAAGTATTGGGATACTCGCCTTTGTTCGCTCGACTGTCGTCGGATTATTGGAAGAATTTGCCGTACTTGTAAGACAACTCTACTGCCTAGCTGATTTCTGTTGACTATTGGAAAATTTGATTTGGATTTTATTATTTGGAAACTTTATTTTGGATTTGGTCTACTGGAAATTAATTTGATTTAGATTTGGTACATAGAAGATTTTAGAAGTCAAACGGTTTGATAAATTTATTTTTTGTATTCTTTCGTCAATGTTTTGTTGAGTTGCATTTTTGTAGTTTTCTTGTTATCGCCCTTAATTTTAAGTGTTTTATCATTCCATTCAGCATTGGTACCACAGCTAAATGAGAACGTTTCTGTTTATTTAGTTGTTTTTGAACCATATTTTTTGTTTTTGAAATTGCCATTTGAACATTTTTATATTTAATTTTCGCACTTTTATATATATTTAATTATTTGTTTGGGATTGGGGTTATTTGTTTTAATAAATCGGTGATATATTGGAGTTTTGTCTTGCATTTACCCCTTTTGTTGGTTTTCAGAGGTAAATTAGGTCAGATAAGCTAATTTAAATCAACTGGCTCCCGAGCACATAAAAAAAGTAAGTTTTCGATCAATATTAAAAATTGGAACCACGACCGTCTCCACTACAGAGCTACGCCGATAGGCATAAGGTTGAGATCGACAACCCACCTTTATATGTAGCCCTATATTGTTTTATAGGCGTATAGGGCGTTACATATTTTGGCTGGCCCAATGTGGGGCTCGATTTATTGAAACTTAAGAGTAATTTAGTGATAACCCAAGTGTTTTTTTAATATAAAAGTGTGTTTATTTATTTTTTATTGGTGTAGTGATTATTTCTTTTATGGAAAATACAGTACAAGATAAGATTTGAACGACCAAGTCCCCAGACAGCAGCAGAACCGTATTGAAAATATTTTATTTGAATTTTTAGATTGTAGTTTTGATGTATAGTTAATTGAAATTTACTACAGTAAAATTGAGTTTTATTTGACCCTAAAATAAAGAGACCTACCCGAGTTTCATTTTATGAAATATTGGTAATATTGTTGGTATTGGGGTATTGTATATAATTTTATTTTTCTTGTTTTTTGGTAATTAATATTTAGCAAAATGGCCTTTAAGATGACCATTAATAGATTGGACAAGGATGAGTTAGAGTATGAGTTGAGTATTCGAGGTGTTGAATTAGGGAGTGTTGATGAGATGAGACGAAGATTGGCTACTACTCTGCGACTCGAGAAAACTGGTTCTTCTTTTAGCTATCCGCCCCATCCATTTTCTTTTCAGGATGATCGTGCAGCAGTAGAAAAGAAATTGCAAGATATAGAGATACTTTTAGGTGTTTTTGATGGACTTCCTGGTAGTTCAGAAGCACTTAAGTGCGAGACTAAGGTCCAACATGTCCTTGGTAGGATTGATAAGATGGTACCTGGAGATGATGAAGAGTTGAAGGCCAAAGGAACTATGTTAGGCAATATTCTCTCTTTAGGTGATGTTTTCTATAATAAGTTACATCCAGATTCTACAGATCCTGTACCACCAACCTTAGATGTTGTAACAAGTTTGAGTCAGTGTGTGTTGTCAGATTTTTGTCCTAGTTCGTCTCCTAACCATGCAATTCATCAGAATTTGGGTAATGTACCTAGTGTTTCAAGTTCTCAGATGGTACCACCCCATAAGTGGGGAATAGAGAAATTTTCAGGCGCTATGAAGTCTCTTTCAGTTTCAGCTTTCTTTGAACTAGTTGAGGAACTAAGACTAGCTCGTCATGTCCCCAAGAGTGTTTTATTAGAATCAGGAGTGGATTTATTTTCCGATAAAGCTTATCAATTTTATAAAGATGTTCGTTATAGAGTTTCTAATTGGGACGGATTGGTCGAAGAATTTCGTAGAGAATATTTGCCGTCTAATCATGGTGAAGCTTTATTCGAGGAGTTGAGGAAACGTACTCAACATTCTTCAGAGACAATCGGGGTATATCTTGCTGTAATGTCGAGTTATTTTAATAGGCTGAGGTGTTCAGTCTCCGAAGAAACAAAATTGGCTATCATCGTTAATAATTTACATCCATATTATCAGGATCGATTGCGTGACCCTTTACCTACTTCTTTGGATGAACTCCGTGCGATATGTCGCAAAATGGAAGAACGCAGAGATGCAATTAGAAGCTATGTAGAACCCACTAGTCGAAAATCGAATGTTTTGGAAAAAGATTTAGCTTTTGTCGAGATTGAAAGTGAAAAGAGCTTGGAAGTTGCTTCCACTTCCTCCTCTATTTCTGGTAGGACTTCCAATGTTAAGAATATTACGTGTTTTCGGTGTCATCAACCTGGACACAAGGCGATTGGTTGTTTGTTGCCGAAAAAGATTTATTGTTTTAAGTGTAAGAAAGATGGTGTGACTGTTAGGAATTGTCCGAATTGCAGTCAGGGAAACGGCAGTCGGCGCTCTTAAAAGGTCGAAAAAGAGACGCTGAGAAACGCTCGACCTCTTCTGTTCAACCTCTTCTAGATTTTATTTTGGATCATGTAGTTGGTGATGAGAGACCTTATTTGAAATGTAGAGTACTTGGTTTAGAAATTTTAGGACTTTTAGATTCTGGTGCTACTAGAACCATTGTAGGTAGTACTGGTTGGAAATTATTTGATAGTTTAGGTTTAAGATTGGACACATCTAGGAAGACTACCTGTCGAGTAGCCAATGGACAATTTGTGGAATCTCAAGGAGAATGCGATGTACCTTTTGTAGTTAGGGATAGGTTAAGAGTTTTATCTGTTTTGGTTGTTACGGACGTCCCTCATACGTTGATTTTGGGAGCTGATTTTTGGAGAGTTATGGGAATCGTTCCAGACTTAAGACATAACGAATGGCAGTTTTCAGACTCGTCGATGGGCATTTTTACGGTTGATCATCTTCGAAGTCAAACCGTGTTGTCGGAACTCCAGAAGGCTAGGTTGAATGCAGTTGTTGACAGGAATCGTGGTCTAATGGGGTCAAGTCTTGGTTGTACGGATGTAGCTGAACATGTCATTGTTTGTAAAGCTGCTCCAATTAAACAAAGATACTATCCTGTGTCACCGGTTATGCAAACCCACATTGACAAGGAATTGGACGAATTATTGGCTCAAGGTATCGTGGAAAGGTCTAATAGTCCGTGGTCGTCGCCAATACTGTTAGTGAAGAAAAAGGATGGTTCATACAGATTTTGTGTGGATTATCGCAAGTTGAATGCAGTGACAGAGAGGGACAGTTATCCCCTCCCCTACATATCTAGCATCTTGGACAAACTTCGTAATGCTCATTACATGTCGACTTTAGATATTCGTAGTGCTTATCATCAAATACCGGTCAGTGAATCTTCCCGTCCTTTCACAGCTTTTACTATTCCTGGCCGAGGATTATTTCAGTTTAGAAGGCTTCCTTTCGGTCTGCATAATGCTCCAGCTAGTTGGCAAAGGCTTATTGATCGTGTTCTTGGACCTGAGTTAGAGCCTAATGTAATGTGTTATTTGGATGACATTGTTATTGTGACTGATAGTTTCGAGGAACATTTGAAGGTATTGGATGAAGTTTTTCGACGGTTACGAGAAGCCAAGTTGACTGTTAGTTGGGACAAGTGTCATTTTTGTCGCCCTGAACTCAAGTATCTTGGACATGTAGTAGATCGTAATGGTTTGCACGTGGATCCGGACAAAGTGAAAGCTATGTTGTCTATACCCGTGCCTACCTCCGTCAAAGAAGTGAGAGGCATAATTGGTACTTTTTCATGGTATCGTCGGTTTTTGCCAGATTGTGCAACTTTGATTTCTCCCATAACGTCGTTGTTGAAAAAGAATAGAAAATTCGTTTGGACCAAGGAATGTGATGAGTCATTTAAGAAAATCAAAGAATGTTTAGTTTCTGCTCCTGTGTTGAACTGTCCAGATTTTAGTTTGCCTTTTGTTGTACAATGTGATGCTTCTGGGTATGGTATAGGTGCAGTGTTGATCCAACCACATCCTGATGGTGATCGAGTAATTAGCTATATGAGTAGATCTTTGACACGACAAGAACGTAACTACTCCACAACAGAAAGAGAATGTTTAGCGGTTCTATGGTCTATAGAACGTCTTAGAGGTTATTTGGAAGGAGTTCCTTTTACTGTGGTGACGGATCATGCATCGTTGGTTTGGTTACAGAATTTGAAGGATCCAACAGGAAGATTAGCTCGATGGGCTGTAAGAATGCAACAATACGATTTTAAGATCATTCATCGTAAAGGTAAAGACCATGTTGTGCCTGATTTATTATCGAGATCTGTTCCAGTGGTAGATTCCGTTGAAAGCTGTATAGGAGATCGCTGGTATGATAAACTTTGTAGATCAGTTGTGAGTACTCCTCTCAAGTACCCACAGTGGCGTGTTGTAGAGGGTAAGTTGATGAAATATGTTCGACCCACTACCGGTTTTATTTCTGAGGATATTGACAATTGGAAGGAAGTTGTTCCAAAAAGTGGTCGTAGGGAAATCTTAGTAAGGTATCATGATGATCCTTTGGCTGGACACGCTGGTGTTTTGAAAACTTATAAGAGAATCTGTGAGAGGTATTATTGGCCGAAACTTAAAAGCGAAGTGTCGCGATATGTGAGGGTATGTCAGAAGTGTGCTGCACATAAAGTGGATCAAAGCGGACCTAAAGGTTTTATGACTCCGCAACCACGTGCTACTCAACCTTTTGAGATTATAGCTACCGATTTGATGGGCCCATTTCCTAGATCATCACAAGGTCATAGATTCATTTTGGTTGTTATGGATGTTTTCAGTAAGTTTGCTTTAGTCTTTCCATTACGCTCTTCTAAGGCACCCCATGTCATTAAGAGAATCGAAGAAGAAGTTTTCCTTCTATTTGGAGTCCCGCGTCTACTTATCTGTGATAATGGCCCTCAGTATATTTCTCGTGGATTTAAAGATTTGTTACAGACCTATGGAGTTGAAGTTAGATATAATGCTCGTTACCACCCGCAAGCGAATCCCTCAGAACGATATAATCGTACTTTAAAGACCATGATCGCCACGTATGTCTCAGATAATCACAGAAAATGGGATGTGAACTTGGCCAAAGTTGCTTGTGCAACTAGGACAGCTTATCATGAATCAATTGGTCAAAATCCGTATTTCGTAAACTTCGGAAGGAATATGATTCTCAATGGCCAAGAGTTTCCTTTAAAAGATAGGCTTAGAGCTAGTGATGTTGTCGATCCTAACCGAGTTAGATCTGTTGAGGAGAAGGCGAATTCTCTTAAAACTATTTTTGCTGATATTCGGAAAAGATTAGATAAAGTCTCAGAGAGGAGTCAAAAGGTTTATAATTTGCGTAGGCGACCTGTTGAATTTCTCCCCGGACAGGCGGTCTGGAGGAAGAATTTCGTGCACTCCGATGCTTCTTCGTACTTTGCTAAAAAGTTAGCCCCTCGGTGGGTTGGTCCTTATTTTGTGAAAAAGAAAGTCTCTTATTGTACGTATAGTTTAGTAGATAAAGATGGTGTTGATCAAGGTGTTTGGAGTGTTAAGGATTTGAAAACAGCTAGCGCTGGAGAAAATTTACCTCTGTAAATTTTCTGAAAGTAAGGGGGTGTTGTAACGGTTTCATTTTTCCCCAGATTCTAAATTATTTTTTGGATGCCCCTGGTATCAATCTTTTTTTATTTTGACAGTAGTGACTGACGTTAGGAATGGATGACAATTCCTAACTGTTCTAGTTTATTGTAATTTTGCGTTTTACTCCAATATATCCACCGTTTTAGTTTTAAAAGGGTGTTTAATTTTTGGTATGCGTTAATATTTAGATTTTATAGTAAAAATTGTAAAACGAACGTTGACGATAAGTTCGTTTGTATTTTGATTTGGATCTTTTGGAAAGTCGGTAATGTAGATTTTATTTTCGAATTGCTATTAGGATTGGTCCTAAAGGTCACATGACTGACGCCAAATTTTCCAATTGGTTACGGAAATTCAGAGATTTGGAGAGGATGCGCGGTTTTTGTTTTAAAAAGTTTGGTTGTGGACGAACAGCTTGAAAATTTAGACAAGCGTCGGTTTATTTTTTCATTTGGAAGAAGCACTTATATAGTGGCAAATTGCCATCCCTAAGTTGTTTGGGGGATTAAAAGTGCCATTCCATCTGCGAACAACTTGTAGGTGACATTTTGGTTTGTTATATACTGTTAAGTATTGGGATACTCGCCTTTGTTCGCTCGACTGTCGTCGGATTATTGGAAGAATTTGCCGTACTTGTAAGACAACTCTACTGCCTAGCTGATTTCTGTTGACTATTGGAAAATTTGATTTGGATTTTATTATTTGGAAACTTTATTTTGGATTTGGTCTACTGGAAATTAATTTGATTTAGATTTGGTACATAGAAGATTTTAGAAGTCAAACGGTTTGATAAATTTATTTTTTGTATTCTTTCGTCAATGTTTTGTTGAGTTGCATTTTTGTAGTTTTCTTGTTATCGCCCTTAATTTTAAGTGTTTTATCATTCCATTCAGCATTGGTACCACAGCTAAATGAGAACGTTTCTGTTTATTTAGTTGTTTTTGAACCATATTTTTTGTTTTTGAAATTGCCATTTGAACATTTTTATATTTAATTTTCGCACTTTTATATATATTTAATTATTTGTTTGGGATTGGGGTTATTTGTTTTAATAAATCGGTGATATATTGGAGTTTTGTCTTGCATTTACCCCTTTTGTTGGTTTTCAGAGGTAAATTAGGTCAGATAAGCTAATTTAAATCAACTGGCGCCTCCCGAGCACATAAAAAAAGTAAGTTTTCGATCAATATTAAAAATTGGAACCACGACCGTCTCCACTACAGAGCTACGCCGATAGGCATAAGGTTGAGATCGACAACCCACCTTTATATGTAGCCCTATATTGTTTTATAGGCGTATAGGGCGTTACAACAAAGTAGTTTTCAAATTATTTTTTACCCTGTTGGTACATAAGTGGTAGCTTTATAATTATAAGAGTTTAATGACATGTGTCAGTGTCAACTGTTCAAATTTTGACAACTAATTTTCAAAACAAAAACAGTTTAGAAGATTGAGTGTTTTTAAAAACTTAATTAAAATTACTTCAAATCTGGATGATAAAAAAGAAATAATGATTGCTGCCTCAGATCCACAGGTTGAATTACTGACATTTAGTTTTAATGTTTTCTCAAACTACTTTTTTTTTAGGAATATGTTCCAAGTGGCCGGCAGCAAGCATTACGCCATCCCGGCCCCGTGGAGCCCTCCGTAAAACGCAATTTATCTGATTTAGATGAATTGCTTTTAAACAAATTTGAAAACGTGTCTCTAGCAGACACAAAACGCACCGAATGGTGGATTTTGAGAAAGGTCCAAGAACCGAAAAACTATCAAAAGGAGTCACTTGAAACAGACAAAATTGAAACAAGGAGTTATACTCATCCTAGTAACTATAAAAGTAGATATAGTGACGTTTTAGACGATTCAGTGAGTTTTAAAACTAATAATGATGCTAGTTTTAATAAGTTTGGAAAAAGATTATCTGATATGAATTCTACGAAGTTTTCTAATAAGAGGTTGTCAGTTGAAAATGAACTTAGGGGTGAGAAAAGTAGCTGCGACTCGAATAAATTTCTATACAATAAAATTAATGAAAGTTCTATTAAAACGAAAAAAGATTCTACGTATATGGAGGACGAGTTATACATTAATGGACACACGGTGACTTGGTCCAGAGGTCTAGTAAATAATTACGATGATCTAGACAATGGTAGAAAAACTATTTGTTCCTACACATCGGATTTTACGGTAAAACAAGCATTGTGGTGTACATTTTATTGTAAATGTCCAGTTTTTGATGAAAATCTATTGGATTTCGTTAATTGTGACGAACCGTCTGGTAATCCCGTAGAAGCCGTTTGTATTACGGATTCTCACACTCTAAGGGTGATAACTCCTAAAGGTGAAGATTACACGGTTTCTGTACCTTTCGTTTTAAACAAATTGTGGAGCACAAAGTTTGGAATTTTTATGTCAAAAGAAATTGGAAGTAAGTACATTTTTTTACATAACATTTCGAAGGAATTTATTGTCGATTTGATTTTTTTTTTTTAAGTAAAAAAGGACCCTTTAGACCAGGGCCAAACCGATTTTGATTACCCAAATTTAGGGTAAATTAAAAAAATAAATTAGACTAATTAAAAGTTCTAGAAGTTGTGGCTGAAATATACATCCTATCGAAAAAAGTTTCATGTAAAAGTTGTAGATAATTAAAAAATCTAAAACTTTTGTATTAATTATTTTTCAATATAACCTCAAAATTATCCAGAAAAACGATAAAAACCGTTTTTTTTTTCGTTTTTAATTTTTATCTCCCGCAAAAATAATTTTTTTTTATGAAACTCGGTGAAAACGGTCTTCTTTGTACTTTAAATAAGCTGTAATTTTTTCAAAGCAAAATATTTATTTTTCGATTTTATACGAATTTAAATTTAAAAAAACAGCCTAATTTTCAACTGAAAAAGTTCACTAACAAATTTTCGATTTTTTAATTTTATCAGCGCTCATTTTCTTCGTTAAAAATTAAAAACGGAAAAAACGATTTTTGTCGTTTTCCTCGATAATTTTGAGGTTATGTTGAAAAATAATTAATACAAAAGTTTTACATTTTTTAATTATCTACAACTTTTACATTAAACTTTTTTCGATAGGATGCATATTTCAGCGTAAAAAACCAATATCCAACCCTCAAGTTGTATATTTAGCTACCCCCACCCAACTTCCGGAACTTTTAATTTGTCTAATTTATTTTTTTTTAATTTACTTATAATTCACTCTAAATTTTCCGACCATCCACATAATGCTAAAAATTTTTTTTTGATTAATAAATGATTGATCCTGGTCTACTTGTCTTTTTTTCGTCTGATGCATTGTTTTCGAGTAAAAAATATAAAAGAATATCCATTTCGGAAGCTCATTGTGGTTTGTATTTTAATTTCTCTCTCTTTCCACTGGATTAAAACCACTTAGTTGTTAAAAAAGTTTTTTTATTGACGTTTCGGCTTTCCAGATCTGGAAAGCCGAAACGTCAATAAAAAAACTTTTTTAACAACTAAGTGGTTTTAATCCAGTGGAAAGAGAGAGAAAATAAAAGAATATTTTTGCCTGATCCTTTAATATCAGTATTATGGTAATAAACTCATTTAAAGTTGAATTTAAGTAAAATTGTATGTAGATTTTTGAAAAGAAATGTAACTGTCACTTATTAACAAAAAAAATAGTTAAAAATTCGGTATATAAATTGTTAACACGTTGATTGCCAAAGATGCGAATTTGTGTCACGGTGTTTCATTTAACATGCCGACAGTTAACGACGCCTAACCTAGCTAGGCACCAAGTGGGAAAAACATAGTTATAGTTTCATCTATAGTCCAACCCACTGCTTTATTATGAGATTGAAAAAAAACTATAAAAACAGGCAATAGAAAAAAAGCTGATGGATCTGGACATTTTTGAGTTCTTTAACGTCGAAAATACCGTACCCTATCCATATACATTAAAATATTAGGACCACTGTGCAAAGATTCAATAACCAACTTAACTGGAGATCCTAATAGGGGCAAATGGCGTAAAATTTCTATATTGGTTAACTTTCTTTAATATGAATTTACATTTTAATTTCTATAAGATTTGAATAGAGGTTGACCACTCCACCTGGCCCATACCTTCTTTTTTTCTCATCTCTTTTGAGATTCACAAAGTTACTAATTAAAATTTTGTCATAAATTTTAATTTAACTAAACTGTGAGGTGTGAGGTTACATTCATAAGAGGCGACAATGGAAGTGTGGCTAGTGTGGTTACTTTACTAGTTGAGTCAAACGTTCTTGGGTTGAGTAGTAGGAAGTAAGAGTTAGACAAATATTGTCTTCAGTAGTGGGGCCTAGGAAAATATTCATACACTCATAAAATTATAAAGAATGGTCCAAAAAATCGTAAAGAGAGGTGTTGTTGTAAATTCTTTAGTTCATTTCCAACAGTAGACCTAAAAGTAAGATAAAAAACAGATGTCAATATTGACCAGGTACCTTGTTCTGGGCATAAAAACGGACAGAACGTTTACAACTTTAACAGACTACACACGCATCGGTACAACAAAAATAAATCAAGTTTTCTACTTTAAAAGCATACACAACCATCGTTACAACAAAATAAATCAACATATATGTGCAAATGGTAAAATTCTACTATATACATGTAAATCATATACTTAAATAACACAACAGCTACGTTGTACATAATCACAGGTGTATATTTTGTAAATTTAATAAAAAATAATAAAACTCCAAAGTGATTCTCAACCAAATCATTTCAGGTGTGTTAAAACTTTAGACCTTTCAGTATCAAAATGAATTATTTATGAATCTTACCAAAGAAATGAGTTTCCAACAGTGGATAGTATATTTTATGGACATTAAAATGTAAATTCATATTAAAGAAAGTTAACCAATATAGAAATTTTACGCCATTTGCCCCTATTAGGATCTCCAGTTAAGTTGGCTATTGAATCTTTGCACAGTGGTCCTGATAGCCAGGTATATGGACAGTTTACTGTGTTTTCGACATTAAAGTACTCAAAAATGTCCAGATGCATTAGCATTTCTTCTATTGCTGTTTTTATAGCTTTTTTTCATTCTCGTAAAGCAGTGGGTTCGACTATATCACACAGTTATTCATTGGGCTACTATTTATTGAAGGTTTTCCAAAAGATCATGTGTACGAAACAAGGGCAACATTATATTCTCTCGCGTACCCTCTGGATGATATTTGTCCGGTTCTGATTAACCATAATGGATCTCTTTCTATTTTAAACAATGCAAATATGCAGGTTGTATTTACGAATGACAACCCAAGTATATGCATGATCTATGATTCACTGTCCAAGCAACACAGCGTTTATAAAATTAGAAGGATAAGACCAGATGAACATGAATTTGGAGATAAAATGACCAGTATGTGTACGACGCAATCAAATAAGGTATTTTTTTAATTTAAAAATGTAGTTTTTTAAAATCGAAAAATTTCGATGATTGTTTTAGTTGAAAAGCAAACTTTCCATGTGGGATAATGTGGTAAACAGTAGAAATAATATACCATCGAGTTCGATTAGTGTAAAATCTAGATCACAAAGTTCTATGGCGATGATGAGGTAAACAAATATTTTATGGACAATATTAAATGGTAGTAAAAATAAGTAATAAAGAAATATACAATTTGAGGGTTGGATATTGGTTTTTTCGATTTGTGGCTGAAATATGCATTCTATCGAAAAAAGTTTAATGTAAAAGTTGTAGATAATTAAAAAATGTAAAACTTTTGTATTACTTATTTTTTAACATAACCTCAAAATTATCGAGAAAAACGATAACAACCGTTTTTTTTTTTCGATTTTAATTTTATCTCCCGCAAAAATATTTTTTTTTATGAAACTTGGTGAAAACGTTCTTTTTTGTGTTTTAAATAAGCTGTAATTTTTTCAAAGCAAAATATTTATTTTTCGATTTTATACGAATTTAAATTAAAAAAAAAAGCCCAATTTTCAATTTTTTAACTTTATCGGTGCTCATTTTCTTCGTTGAAACCTCAACTTTAAGATGGTATGAAGAAATATATTGTTCATATTGAAAAATATCGTTAAAAAAAAGCAAAAAACGACTTTGGCCGAGTGGTTTCTGAGAAGAAGTAGAACTGGTTCACGAGAGTGAGCATGGGTTCGAATTCCACATCTGACAGTTTTAGTGATGCTGGTTCAAATCGGTTCCTCCTTTGACAAAGTCTCTGCGCTTGATTTTTTCTATACGTATTTAAACTTTGTCCCATCTATATTGCAATACCGTTTTCCCCGTTCAAATCGCAACACTAACAACGAAGTTATACGTTACGGCCCATCTGGCAACGACATTGCGCGGACGGAAAACTGAACGTAATTGATCTGTATACCCCAAATGCCGTTTTCGCTATTCAAATCGCACCACTAACAACGAAGTTAGACGTCTCTGCGCATGATTTTTCTTTACCTATCTAATCTTTACCCCCTCTATATTACAATTCCGTTTGTCCCATTGAAATCACACCACTAACAACGAAGTTAGACGTTCTGGTTTCTAAAAAGAAGTAGAATTGGTTCACGACAGTGAGTGTGGGTTGGAATCCCACATCTGACAATTTTATTGATGCTGGTTCAAATCGGTTCCACGCGTCCTCTTTTGACAAAGTCTCTGCGCTTGATTTTTTCTATACGTATTTAAACTTCTATATTGCAATACCGTTTTCCCCGTTCAAATCTCAACACTAACAACGAAGTTATACGTTACGGCCCATCTGGCAACGACATTACGCGGAAGGAAAACTGAACGTAATTGATGATCCAAAGCGGGCCCTTCTGGAATCTAATCACTTGGCACATTTTCCGGCCACACCTGCCCATGGTTTTTTCAATCAAATCTTGAACCAATAATAACAGCCCTTCTGCGCATGATTTTTCTATACGTATTTAATCTGTCTCGTACAGTACTCCCCATTAGACATGGGACAAACGGCATTGTAATATAGAGGGGGTAAAGATTAGATACGTAAAGAAAAATCATGCGCAGAGACGTTGCCAGATGGGCCGTAACGTCCTACTTCGTTGTTAGTGGTGCGATTTGAATAGCGAAAACGGCATTCTAGATATACATATCAATTACGTTCAGTTTTCCGTCCGCGCAATGACGTTGCCAGATAACTTCGTTGTTAGTGTTGCGATTTGAACGGGGAAAACGGTATTGCAATATAGATGGGACAAAGTTTAAATACGTATAGAAAAAATTGAAAATTAGGCTTATTTTTTTGGGGGAAAAAATTAAAAACGAAAAAACCGGTTTTTAGTGATTTTCTCGATAATTTTCATGTTATGTTGAAAAATGAATAATACAAAAGTTTTACATATTTGAATTATCTGCAACTTTTATATTAAACTTTTTTCGATAGGATGCATATTTCAGCCACAAATCGTAAGAATTTACCCTAAATTTTCTGACCACCCACATAGTGCTAAGAATTTTTCAAAAATTTGAGTAAAGTAAAAAAAAATACAGACGATCGGGGAACCCCAATCGTAACCTTGCACATCTTGAAAATAGTATAAAATTCGTATTTTTTAGTCGATGTCAATCTCCTGCACCGTCTTCTTACAATAGCCCTTGGCAACAAAATAATTCTAGATTAAATAATACCACGAAAAATCCTCTAGTAAATAAGTCATATTTCGACTTATCAAAAAATGTCTCGTTTCTTAGAGCCTATCCGACCATTTGCTTGGATTATTTGTGGACCGATAACTACTCAATACAGTGAGTAAATTTTTACTTTGCAAGAATAAATTTGGTTTAATAAATATTTATTTTAGGGACAGTAATATAGCGGCTCCAGCTTCAAAAGTGTTTTTCACCGACGATGTCGTAGGTCAAAAATATCTTTGTTACATTTTGGAGTCTAGGTCTCAGTTGTCTATAGTGAAAGTAGATTATTCAGGGCGAAATTTAATTTTTGGTATGCTGACTAGTATAAGTGCCAAAGATGCAGCTCCAGTACCTGTAAGTCAACATTTTAATTTGTACCACCGTTTAATTGTTTTTTTTTTCAAATTTCTCTGAAAAAATGTTTATTTATCGGGAATCTTGCTTTAACTTTACATTATCATAAATATTTTGCTTCAATCTTCAGTTGAGAGACCTTGAAGAATGTATCTCTTTCTTTATTTTTTTGTTTCCCTCTTCTCTGTGTTGTTTGTGCGGCAACGGGTCACCTGATCCAATCAGAATGTCGTATTTCGTCTTCTAAGATGTTTTCCCCTCCTGATTCCCATCATCATAAATAATAGAGAGTGTAAAGCAACTGACTCAAAGCCTGTTCTGGGTTTGTACAGACACTCTGTATATTGTCAACCCAGACTTTGCAGAAGACACCCTGTAGATGTCCCTGTTCCCGTTTAAGTGACATTGCACTTAAACGAGCAATTTGTTCAGTGGACTGTATATCTCTTTGAAGAAGACACCCCTGGTATTGACGAAGGTGGTTTAAATAACACTCAACACTCAACACTTTCCTGAACTTACAATTATGATAAATGGTTCAAATTATTCTTATGAACCCAATCAAAAACTACTTTTGCATTGTTTTACGAAACATGAAAAGTGTAAAAGAAATTATTTTACATCGGCTTGTGCCGATGGAGCTTAATTGAAGACTAATTTAAGACTGACTCTAAAACTTTTAAAAGAGATCACGTATGCGTGTTGCTATGCAGGAAAATGCATGTGTTTCGTTATGACGTGGTATCATTCGATTGTTTTCAGCTAATGATATTGTTTCTGCTAACTGTACATTTCTCGAACGTGTTTACTTCCGTATGTAGTGCGGATGAACCTTATTGTCTAACTGTATAGAGGCTAAATGTTTTTTATGCAAGCGAAATTATGTTTTCGTACGGGTTAGTATGATATAATAACGAAGTTTCTAGTGTGGCTGATTGACAGCGCTTTGATACAAGGCCAAGAACACATGGGCGTGCTATATTTATTTTATTTCGATTTTGAACAAAGCCTATTAGCGAAACTAAAGTTCTATCACAATTAGTGCCAATTGGCAGATGATAGAACATGATAAAGTTTATAAATACCGAATATTTTTTTTTATTCAAGAAGGTAAAGTTGTAAAGTGAAAAATTGTTGTAAATAAAATTCCCAGTTTTTTTGTAAATAACTAAAAAATAGTCGATTTTTTAGCATTTGCATATGTTAGCTATATTGGAACACAGCGGAAACGTTACTCTATATTCGGGATTAAATAGCATTGGTAAACTACATATCGGAGGTACACTGGCTCAACATGCCCCATCTCCTTACATCAGAAGAACTACTCCTCAAATACATTTCTCGCCTTATCCAAGGTATGACAAATATTTTATTTTTTCTTACATAACCGCATATACAAATCTGGCAAAATTTTAACGTAACATAGGATTTTCAATGTATTTTGGACAAGAGCTCACGTAGAAGTCGAGCAGCACAATATATAAGAAATCTATTGAAAATTCTATGTTCCGTTAAAATTTTGCCAATTTATGAAAAAATTCAATGGGTTTGGTAACTTATTTTAGACGTAGCAGTCTTTTGCCACATTTAAAATCAACTGATGCGAAATTTGACGAACATTTACTTTCTCCAGTACTACCAGCAATGTCATGCTTGGGAACTAGAAATCCTGTACTTCACATGAGTTATACAGAACGTAAGCGAATTTTGAATTTTGATTTATTTAATGATGATACAATTTTTTAATTATATTTTGTACTATATTCTCCAAAGATTTTTAACTGTTAAAAGAAAAACTTAAAGAAAAGTAATCTAAACAGACTTTTCTTTTCATTTTTTTGCGTTTTTTCAATTTTTTTCATTTTTTTCATTTTTTTTTCAAATTTTTCCATTTTTTTAAATTTTTTACAATTTTATTATTTTTTCAAATTTTTTCATTTTTTTCATTTTTTCAATTTATCTTCAATTTTTTCCATTTTTTCATTTTTTCAAATTTTTTGAATTTTATAAAAATTTTTTAATTTTTTCAGTTTTTTTCATTTTTTTTTCAAATTTTTTCCATTTTTTAAATTTTTTACATTTTTTCAAAAAAAATCCATTTTTTCCATTTAAAAAAAATACATTTTTTTTTCATTTTTTTTTCAAATTTTTTCCATTGATTACATTTTTTCAAATTTTTTTAATTTTTTACAATATTTTCATTTTTTCCATTTTTTTAAAAAATAATTTCCATTTTTTCATTTTTTTTCAAATTTTTTCCATTTTTTTTCACATTTTTTCATTTGTTTTTCAATTTTTGTTATTTTTTACAATTTTTTTCATTTTTTTTCATATTTTGAAATTTTTTACAATTTTATTTTTTCAAATTTTTTCATTTTTTCATTTTTTTCACATTTTTTCAATTTTTTCCATTTTTTAAAAAAAAATCCATTTTTTCATTTTTTTTTCAAATTTTTTCCATTTTTATCATTTTCCCAAATTTTTTTAATTTTATACAATTTATTTATTTTTTTTAATTTTTTTCCAAATTTTTTCCATTTTTTAAAAATAAAAATTCCATTTTCTTTTTTAAAAAAAATTCCATTTTTTCATTTTTTTTTAAATTTTTTTAATTTTTTACAATTTTTTCATTTTTTTCACATATTTTCAATTTTTCTTCAATTTTTTTCATTTTTTTTCAAATTTTTTCCATTTTTATCATTTTTTCAAATTTTTTTAATTTTTTACAATTTTTTCATTTTTTCAATTTTTTTCATTTTTTTCAATTTTTTCCATTTTTTTCAATTTTTTTCATTTTTTTTTATATTTTTAAATTTTTTACAATTTTATTATTTTTTCAAATTTTTTCATTTTTTCACATTTTTTCCATTTTTTTAAAAAAAAAAATTCCATTTTTTTTTTTTTCAAATTTTTTCCATTTTTATCAATTTTTCAAATTTTTTTAATTTTATACAATTTATTCATTTTTTCAATTTTTTTCATTTTTTTTTCAAATTTTTTCCATTTTTTAAAAATAAAAATTCCATTTTCTTTTTTAAAAAAAAATCCATTTTTTCAAATTTTTTCCATTTTTATCATTTTTTCAAATTATTTTAATTTTTTACAATTTTTTCATTTTTTTCACATATTTTCAATTTTTCTTCAATTTTTTTCATTTTTTTAAAAATAATTTCCATTTTTTTTCAAATTTTTTCAATTTTTATCATTTTTTCAAATTTTTTTAATTCTTTACAATTTTTTCATTTTTTCAATTTCTTTTCAAATTTTTTCCATTTTTTTTAAATTTTTTACAATTTTATCATTTTTTCAAATTTTTTTAATTTTTTTCAGATTTTTTTCATTTTTTTTCCATTTTTTCAATTTTTTTCATATTTAACTGTTAAAAGAAACTATACTACGTCCTTAAAGAAAAGTATTCAGACTTTTCTTTAAATTGGACGTAGACTATAATATATATTTCTCAACATATTTAGACGACAACCATAAAGTTTTCTTGAGCGGACTCATGGATGCGATAGAAGATAGATTAACTCTTAAATATTCCGATGGAACGTTTTATCGGATAACCCTCCCGAGTTTGGCATCTACATCGTTGGTGGAAAGTAGTTTAGTAACTTTACGACAAATTTTACAAAAAGATGTCGCCGCCGTATTGCTTTGTAAATGGTATGCCACGAAAAATGTCATTGGAGCTCAAGATATAACCATTGAACAGGAGTGGAATATGTTCGTTACGCTGATTTACGGTAAGTGAAAAAAAAAATGTACAAAAATTATTTTTGTGTGCGGTTTTTTGGTCCGAAAAAGGAAATTTTCTAGCGTGGTTGGGAAATTGGTCGCATTTTCCAACTGTAAGTGTGTCGGGAATTATATCTATAAGGTTGGCGCTGGTTAATGCCAGTGGCGGTGTGTATATGTTGGATTTCCAACAAGTAGTAATACTTGTTTTAATTTTTAGTTTCTTTATTTTCAAATTATCACTTTGACATCTCAAAATACCATTTTCCATTTTTTTTCTTTTTTTTTCCTTTTTTAATTTTTGTTGAATTTTTTTTCTTTCAATTTTTGAAATTTTTTGTTTTTTTTTTTAATTTTTATTTTTAATTTTATTTTCCATTTAATTTGATTTCATTTTTTTCAATCTTTTCTTTTAAAATTTTTTTTTCCATTTCCATTTTTTACAATTTTTTTTAATTTTTTTTTCAATTTTTGCCTTTTTGAAATTTTTTTCATTTTTCAATTTTTTATGAGTTTTCTTTTTAATTTTTATCTCTTTAATTTTATTTTCCATTTAATTTTATTTCATTTTTTTTTCAATCTTTTTCTTTTTAAATTTTTTTCATTTTCAATTTTTTCTTTCATTTTTTTTTGCTTTTGAAATGTTTTCAATTTTTTCCAATTTTTTTCTTTTTTTTTTAATTTTTTTCTTTTTTTTAAATTTTTTTCATTTTTTAAATTTTTTCCATTTTTACAATTTTTTTTTTCAATTTTTTGCCTTTTTTAAATTTTTGAATTTTTCCATTTTTTACAATTTTTTTTCATTTTTTTTCAATTTTTGCCTTTTTGAAATATTTCCAATTTTTTCCATTTTTTACAATTTTTTGTTTTTTTTTTAAATTTTTTTCATTTTTTTTTAAATTTTTGCCTTTTTGAAATGTTTTAAATTTTTGAATTTTTTACATTTTTTTTCTTTTTTTTAAATTTTTTCAATTTTTTGCCTTTTTTAAATTTTTGAATTTTTCCATTTTTTACAATTTTTTTTCATTTTTTTTCAATTTTTGCCTTTTTGAAATATTTCCAATTTTTTCCATTTTTTACAATTTTTTCTTTTTTTTTAAAATTTTTTTCATTTTTTTTTTTTTCAATTTTTTGTTTTTTTTAATTTTTTTTCATTTTTTTTCAATTTTTGCCTTTTTGAAATATTTCCAATTTTTTCCATTTTTTACAATTTTTTCTTTTTCTTTTTAAATTTTTTTCATTTTCAATTTTTTCTTTCATTTTTTTTTGTTTTTGAAATGTTTTCAATTTTTTCCAATTTTTTTCTTTTTTTTTTAATTTTTTTCTTTTTTTTAAATTTTTTTCATTTTTTAAATTTTTTCCATTTTTACAATTTTTTTTTTCAATTTTTTGCCTTTTTTAAATTTTTGAATTTTTCCATTTTTTACAATTTTTTTTCAATTTTTGCCTTTTTGAAATATTTCCAATTTTTTCCATTTTTTACAATTTTTTGTTTTTTTTTTAAATTTTTTTCATTTTTTTTTTTGTTTTTTTTAAATTTTCATTTTTTTTTAAATTTTTGCTTTTTTGAAATGTTTTAAATTTTTGAATTTTTTACATTTTTTTTCTTTTTTTTTTTAAATTTTTTTCATTTTCAATTTTTTCTTTCATTTTTTTTTGCTTTTGAAATGTTTTCAATTTTTTCCAATTTTTTTCTTTTTTTTTTAATTTTTTTCTTTTTTTTAAATTTTTTTCATTTTTTAAATTTTTTCCATTTTTACAATTTTTTTTTTCAATTTTTTGCCTTTTTTAAATTTTTGAATTTTTCCATTTTTTACAATTTTTTTTCATTTTTTTTCAATTTTTGCCTTTTTGAAAAATTTCCAATTTTTTCCATTTTTTACAATTTTTTGTTTTTTTTTTAAATTTTTTTCATTTTTTTTTTTGTTTTTTTTAAATTTTCATTTTTTTTTAAATTTTTGCTTTTTTGAAATGTTTTAAATTTTTGAATTTTTTACATTTTTTTTCTTTTTTTTAAATTTTTTCAATTTTTTGCCTTTTTTAAATTTTTGAATTTTTCCATTTTTTACAATTTTTTTTCATTTTTTTTCAATTTTTGCCTTTTTGAAATATTTCCAATTTTTTCCATTTTTTACAATTTTTTCTTTTTTTTTTAAATTTTTTTCATTTTTTTTTTTTCAATTTTTTGTTTTTTTTAAATTTTTTTCATTTTTTTTTAAATTTTTGCCCTTTTGAAATGTTTTAAATTTTTGAATTTTTTACATTTTTTTTCTTTTTTTTTTAAATTTTTTCAATTTTTTAGACGTTTTTTTTTTAATTTTTATCTCTTTTATTTTCCATTTAATTTGATTTCATTTTTTTAAATCTTTTTCTTTTTAAATTTTATCATTTTCAATTTTTTTTTCAATTTTTGTCTTTTTGAAATGTTTTCTTCAATTTTTAAGTTTTTTCCATTTTTTCTATATTGAATTTAATTTTTCCCTTTAATATCTTGAAATTGTCTTTGATTTCTTTTCTTGTTTTTGAATTTTCTTCCTCTGCTATGGCAATATTTGTTCCCTTCCTTGATATTTTCTTCTAATTTCAATAATTAATTGTTCATCAAATTATATTTTGTGTTCGTTTTTATTATCTCTTTCTCCATTCTCTTACCCTGTTCCATTATTTTCTGTTCTCTCAATTTCTGTTTGCTTTCAAATTCTTCAAATTTCCTCTCCATCTTCTCTATACCCTCCTTTAACATATTAGTATTTTCTTTCATCTCTTGCTTTAATATCATATCTTTTTTGAAGTCTTGTTTTAACTCTTGTTGATTTTGGTCCATTTTGTCCATCTTCTTTACCAATAATTCAAACATTTTCCATATATCATTTTCTTTTTTATTTATTTCTATTTCTTTTTGTTCTGTTTCCTCCTGTTTATCAACGTTCCTTTCTTCTTTTAATTCTACAACCTTTAAATGGTACGATCTCTTTCCTGTTTCTTTTTCCATTTTTCTTTCTATTTCTATTACTGTTCTACTTTTGAAGCCCCACGTTGGGCGCTATTCGAGATGGTTAACAACAAGTATGTAATATTGATTGGAAATGGCATTTCTGAATGATATTTTTTTCTTCAAGATCTCATCGGTTACGACGACGATCAATACAGCGATTCATCTAAAGATCTTCCCATAACGCCGTCTAGTCTTTCTAAAAAACAAAAGTATTCCTCCGGTACGGACGAAGATTGGTCGTACCTTTGTTCGTGCGACCATATGAAAATCGGTGAAAATTTAACCACCACAATAAAATTAGAAAAACCACCTAACAAATTAAAAGACGATAACGAATTTAAAGAAAGCATAGATACCAGGGGCGTGCTGTTTCCTTACATACGTCAAATACACTTCAGTCTTCATCTATTGTACGAAGATATCAAGCTCAATACGCTTAGATCGGAGGAATTATTACCACTAATGAAATTTTTAAATCAACTCTCCGTCGATCTCAATTTGAACGAGTACAATTTATATTATTGGTTGGATTTTCCCGAACACGCTGTATTAAAAACGAGTTACGTGATCCCACAAAGCGAATTAAAAAACGCCAATTGTTGGCCTGGGTATTCCGAAACTCCCTGTAGTATTTTTAGATGCATTTACGAGATGTTAGATGGTGCTTCTGTTCAACCGTATCCCTACTTGGCCAACGTGAATGATAGATCGAGGGATATCGTGCAGGTATGTTGAAAATTTAATTTAAGTTCCTTTATTCGAGTGGTTCGTAATATCGGCAACCCGCCGTGTCTCGGAGAGCATGTAAAACCGTCGGTCCTAAATATTTCTACGCCAGATGGACTGAACGGTCTGTTCCACTGAGTTTTATTGGTTTGCCGACTCTCGAGCACGCTCATGCAAAAAACACGTCAATTCAAGATTTATTACACACACTTCCGATGATTGACGTTCAAATTTTTTCGGTTTTTTTAAATTATTTTTTACAATTTTTTCAAATTTTTTTCATTTTTTAAATTTTCATCAGATTTTTTCAATTTTTCACTTTTTTTTCATTTTTTTAACTGTTAAATTTTTTTGCCTTTTTATATTTCCCTCCTAATTTTTTCAGATTTTTTTCATTTTTTCAATTTTTTTCCATTTTTTACAATATTTTTCATTTTTTCAAAAAATGTTCATTTTTAATTTTGAGATTTTTCGTTTTTTTAATTTTTTGCCTTTTTTAAATTTTTTCCTTTTTTTCGCTTTTTTTCAATTTTTTAATTTTTTTCAGATTTTTCATTTTTTCAATTTTTGTCTTTTTTAAAATGTTTTCCTTTCAATTTTTTCCATTTTTTCACTTTTTTTTTTCATTTCTTAAATTTTTTTCAGATTTTTCATTATTTCAATTCTGCCTTTTTTGAAATGTTTTCATTTTTTCAATTTTTTTGATTTTTGAAAATTTTTTTCATTTTTTCAATTTGTTTTTCATTTTTTTACATTTTGACGCGTCACACAAGGATAACATAAATTTTTTCCAAAAAAAGTTTTTCATTTTTTTTACAATTTTTTTAATTTTTTTAAAAAAATTTCATTTTTTTTTAATTTTTTACAATTTTTTTATTTTTCCTTTTTTTCACTTTTTTCAATTTTTTACAATTTTTTTCATTTTTTCAAAAAATGTTCATTTTTTAATTTTATTCAGATTTTTCGTTTTTTTTTGCCTTTTTACAATTTTTTCACTTTTTTTTTTCATTTTTTAACTGTTTTAAATTTTTTGCCTTTTTAAATTTCCCTACCAATTTTTTCAGATTTTTTCATTTTTACAATTTTTTCAATTTTTCCATTTTTCACTTTTTTTTTTTTAATTTTTTAACTGTTAAATTTTTTGCCTTTTTAAATTTCCCTACCAATTTTTTCAGATTTTTTCATTTTTACAATTTTTTCCATTTTTCACTTTTTTTTTTTAATTTTTTAACTGTTAAATTTTTTGCCTTTTTAAATTTCCCTCCTAATTTTTTCAGATTTTTTTCATTTTTCCTTTTTTTCACTTTTTTCAATTTTTTTCCATTTTTTACAATTTTTTTCATTTTTTCAAAAAATGTTCATTTTTAATTTTATTCAGATTTTTCGTTTTTTTTTGCCTTTTTTACAATTTTTTCCATTTTTTTACTTTTTTTTTCATTTTTTAAGTTTTTAATTTTTTGCCTTTTTAAATTTCCCTCCCAATTTTTTCAATTTTTTTCATTTTTACAATTTTTTAATTTTTTCTAATTTTCAAATTATTTCCATTTTTTTCACTTTTTTTTTCATTTTTTAACTGTTAAATTTTTTGCATTTTTTAAATTTCCCTCCCAATTTTTTCAGATTTTTTTCATTTTTTCAATTTTTTCATTTTTTTCATTTTTTTTTTCTTTTTAAAAAAAATTTCATTTTTTATTTTTTTTCAGATTTTTCATTTTTTTAATTTCTTGCCTTTTTAAATTGTTTTCGTTTCAATTTTTTCAAATTTTCAAATTTTTTTCATTTTTTTCACTTTTTTTTTTCATTTTTTAAATTTTTTTTAGATTTTTCATTTTTTCAATTCTGCCTTTTTTAAATTGTTTTCCTTCTTTCAATTTTTTCCATTTTTTTAATTTTTTACAATTTTTTCATTTTTTCAAATTTTCAAATGTTTTTCATTTTTTTTTTTTTTTATAAAAATTTTAATTATTATTTTATTTCTTTTATTTTATTTTCCATTTTTTTACTATTTTTCAATTTTTTATAATTTTTCAGATTTCTCATTTTTTCAATTTTATGCCTTTTTTTAAATTGTTTTCCTTTTTTCAATTTTTTTATTTTTTTTTTTTCATATTTTCCTATTTTGACGCCTCACACAACGATAACACACTGAGTTCTATAAACTACTATTGCTGGTATTACGTTCTCGAGAGTCGACAAACCATCGGTGTTATTTGTTTTCTAAATCATAATTTAAAAAAAAATCGCCATTATTTCAATTTTCAGCTATGCGGCCTTTTAGCTCAGGGCAACAATCCCATACCCTCACCGCGTCAAGTATTTTTAGAAAGTTTTATCAAAGAAATCGATAATACTACACTCGAGGGAATTCCCCGAACTCCGGGTAGGCAAAAAAGTATTCTAAACGATTGCTCTGCTATCGAACAAGTAGTTTTGCTTATGGTCGATATGAAACTAACGACAAGGTAAGGAAAAAACTCTAAAACGAATTCGTCGTACTATTTTTTCGTAGTTTTTTAGATACATTACCATTTTCCGTATTTTATCTTCTCTATAACGCCCTTTGGACGTGTAGAGAAAATCCACCGGCCGATTGGCCGCCCGAAGCTTATTATCTATTGTGGAGGGAGGATTTGGCCGCGGAAGCTGTCAAAATCGAGAAGGAAAAGCAAGAATCCTCGCAGGAACTGCTCGGAATGTACAGCAGTACTCAACTAGAGGATGTTATGCCAGGTGATTTAGAACACAATTTTATTCAGACTATTTCACTAGTTTCCACTAATTTTATTTTAATTATCACATAAAACATTCCCGATTTAAAGAAAATAATAAAAATGAATATATTTGAACTATAAATGCCAAAATATATACCCCAACAGCTGTCATCAAGTCGCAGAATGCTAAGTTGGCAGCCAAAGTGACAGTTGACAACCAAAGTGACAGTTGACAGCCAAGGGGACATTTTACAGTTGCTAGGCAAAGTGACATTTGACAGTTGCTGGGCAACGTGACATTTGACAGTTGACAGCCAAAGTGACAGTTGACAACCAACGTGACATTTGACAGTGGAAAAACTAAGTTGACAGCCAAAGTGACATTTGGCAGTTGCTATGCAAAGTGACATCTGACAGTTGCTATGCAAAGTGACATTTGACAGTTGCTAGGCAAAGTGACATTTGATAGTTGCTAGGCAACGTGACATTTGACAGTTGCTCGGCAACGTGACATTTGACAGTTGATAGCCAAAGTGACAGTTGACAACCAACGTGACATTTGACAGTTGACAGTGGAAAAACTAAGTTGACAGCCAAAGTGACATTTGACAGTTGCTATGCAAAGTGACATCTGACAGTTGCTATGCAAAGTGACATTTGACAGTTGCTAGGCAAAGTGCCATTTGACAGTTGACAGCCAAAGTGACAGTTGACAACCAACGTGACATTTGACAGTTGACAGTGGAAAAATAACATCAACGCTCGCCGTATTTAAGTAGTTCAAAGATTTAACCTGACTCTTAGGCATTAAAGCAGATTTCGAACAAGTGGACGGCATGGAAGACATCGACAATTCTTTAATGAAACTCCGCTTCAGCGACGACGTTCGAGTAAACGAAACTAGAAAAATGTTACAAAGTTCCAGACCGGTACCCATAGTGTTAACTCAGAGACCCGACGTTTCGGATCACGATTTTATCGAGGAGCAAGAGAAGCATTTGTACGGGATATGTATAAGAACCATGGCGTTGCCTGTTGGAAGGTAAGAAAATTCTAACGGATTGGAAAAATATGAAGAAAATGTACTTTTAGGGGAATGTTCACGTTACGCACGGCGACACCTGTAATTACGGAACCTCTACCGGCTCCGCCTCTTTGCCTAACTGGCAAAGCCCCACCGAGAGGTACCACCGTCGATTTAAACCACATAGATACGCCAGCCAATATGAATTTGTGGCCGCTCTTCCATAACGGCGTAGCGAACGGTTTGAGAATCACTCCGGATGCTCATAATATCGATAATACGTGGATTATTTTTAACAAGTGCAAAGGCAAGTTTTTTCAATTTTTTTCTTAGTTTTTTCATTTTTTTTTTAATTTTTTCTTTTTTTAATTTTTTAACTTTTTTTTTTATTTTTTTTATTTTTTCCTTTTTTCATTTGTTTTTCAATTTTTTTTCCAATATTTTCTTTTTTTTCAAATTTTTCTTTTTTTTCAATTTTTTTTCATTTTTTTTTTTTTTTTTTTTCGTTTTTTTTTCAAATTTTTTAATTTTTTTCCTTTTTTCAATTTTTTTCATTTTTTTTGTTTATTTTTTTTTTTCATTTTTATTTTTTCAATTTTTTTTTCGTTTTTTTACAATTTTTTCAATTTTTTTTTTTTTTTTCAATTTTTTCATTTTTTTTTTCATTTTTTAATTTTTTCTTATTTTTCCAGTTTTTTCTTTTTTTTTTTCAATTTTTTCATTTTTTTTTCGTTTTTTTTGTTTCAATCTTTTTCTTTTTTTAAATTTTTTAACTTTTTTTTTTTTCGTTTTTTTTACAATTTTTTTATTTCATTTTCTTTTTCAATTTTTTCATTTTTTTCAATTTTTTTTTTAATTTTTTTTCATTATTCAATTTTCTCTTTTTTTGGTTTTTTTTTTCAATTTTTTTTCCTTTTTCATTTTTTTAATTTTTTCTTTTTTTTTTATTTTTCAATTTTTTCATTTTTTCGATTTTTTTCATTTTTTCCTTTTTTTTCAATTTTTCCTTTTTTTCAATTTTTTCTTTCTTTTCAGTTTTTTCTTTGTTTTTCGTTTTTTTTTTTCATTTTTTCAATTTTTCTTTATTTTTTGTTCAGTTAAATGTTTAATTCAAGTAATTTTTAAAGGAGGAAACGATTTACAAATGGAACACGCCGGATTTTTGCTAGCTCTAGGATTAAACGGACATTTAAAAAATTTAGCGTTCGATAATACGTTTAACTATTTAGAAAAAGTACACGAAATGACCAGCGTAGGAATTTTACTTGGTAAGTTTAAAAAAAAAATTAAAGATCGCTTATACCTCTTTACCCCTATAAAACTTCTCTTTTAGGATTATCAGCAGCTTTTAGAGGCACAGCCCATCCGTGTCTTACCAAAACGCTCGCTATACACGTAGAAGCTCTTCTACCTCCCACCTCTATGGAACTGGATATTCCACAGACGTTACAAGTAGCCGGTCTACTAGGCATAGGTCTGGTGTACCAGGGTTCCGCCCACAGACACATGACCGAGGTTTTACTGACGGAAATCGGTAGGCCTCCTGGTCCAGAAATGGAAAATAGTGTAGATAGGGAGTCTTATTCTCTAGCTGCAGGACTTGCCTTAGGGTAAGTAAAGTATAGAATAGAAACGTGAAATTTTGCATGGATATATTATTATAATTGGTCCACGCCTTCGATTTTCCTCCTCAATACCATTTTTGATTGATATCTCAATTGTTCTTTCGTGCTACGTGTGTCTAATGCCATTAAAAGAATCCCAGAGATTAATATTATTTTTTTTAAACAAGTAAAATACCACAAAAATTGTCCAGCCCTGTCATTTACCCAACTGGTACTCGCGGTCAGTTTTACAACCGGGTATTTGATTCTCATCCGGTAGATTTTTCTATTTTTTAATTTTTTCCATTTTTTTTCGAATTTTTCCTTTTTTTTAATATTTTTCGTTTTTCTCAATTTTTCTTTTTTTATTTTTTCAAATTTTTTCCATTTTATTAAATTTTCTTTGCTTTTTTTTCATCTCACCCGGTAGATTTTTCTATTTTTTTCATTTTTTTTTCGATTTTTTCCTTTTTTTAATTTTTTTTCGTTTTTTTCAATTTTTCTTTTTTTATTTTTTCAAATTTTTTCAATTTTATTAAAATTTTTTTGCATTTTTTTCATCTCACCCGGTAAATTTTTCTATTTTTTCATTTTTTTTCGATTTTTTTTTAATTTTTTCAAATTTTTTCCATTTTATTAAAATTTTTTTGCATTTTTTTCATCTCACCCGGTAGATTTTTCTATTTTTTGATTTTTTCCTTTTTTTAATTTTTTTTCATTTTTTTTCAATTTTTTCTTTTTTTTTTCGTTTTTTTCATCTCACCCGGTAGATTTTTCTATTTTTTCTTTTTTTTCCATTTTTTCTTTTTGTTTCGATTTTTCCTTTTTTTTTATTTTTTTTTCCGTTTTCAGTTTTTCTTTTTTTTTTTTCATTTTTTTCAGATTTTTCTAATTTTTGCCTTTTTTTTTTTTTTTCATTTTTTCTTTTTGTTTCGATTTTTTTCTTTGCATTTTTTTCATCTCACCCGGTAGATTTTTCTATTTTTTCTTTTTTTTCCATTTTTTCTTTTTTTTTTTTCATTTTTTTCAGATTTTTCTAATTTTTGCCATTTTTTTTCTTTTTTTTTTCATTTTTTCTTTTTGTTTCGATTTTTTTCTTTGCATTTTTTTCATCTCACCCGGCAGATTTTCTATTTTTTCATTTTTTTTCGATTTTTTCTTTTTTAATTTTTTCAAATTTTTTCCATTTTATAAATTTTTTTTGCATTTTTTTCATCTCACCCGGTAGATTTTTGTATTTTTTGATTTTTTTCCTTTTTTTAATTTTTTTTCGCATTTTCAATTTTTCTTTTTATTTCGTTTTTTCCATCTCACCCGGTAGATTTTTCTATTTTTTCCATTTTTTTCCCGTTTTTAATTTTTTTTTGTTTTTTCAAATTTTCCATTTTTTTTCATGTTTTTTCATTTTTGTTGTTTTATTCGTATTTTTCAATTTTTTTCTTTTTTTGCATTTTTTTCATCTCACCCGGTAGATTTTTCTATTTTTTAATTTTTTTTTTCGATTTTTCTTTTTTTATTTTTTCAAATTTTTTCAATTTTATTAAAATTTTTTTGCATTTTTTTCATCTCACCCGGTAAATTTTTCTATTTTTTCATTTTTTTTCGATTTTTTTTTAATTTTTTCAAATTTTTTCCATTTTATTAAAAATTTTTTGCATTTTTTTCATCTCACCCGGTAGATTTTTCTATTTTTTGATTTTTTCCTTTTTTTAATTTTTTTTCATTTTTTTTCAATTTTTTCTTTTTTTTTTCGTTTTTTTCATCTCACCCGGTAGATTTTTCTATTTTTTCTTTTTTTTCCATTTTTTCTTTTTTTTTCGATTTTTCTTTTTTTTAATTTTTTTTTGCTTTTTTTTTCAATTTTTTCCATTTTTTTAATTTTTTTCAGGTTTTTCATTTTTTCTTTTTGTTTCGATTTTTCCTGTTTTTAATTTTTTTTTCGTTTTTTCAAATTTTTTTCAGGTTAATTTTTTTTTTTCGATTTTTTCCTTTTTTTAATTTTATTTCGTTTTTTTCAATTTTTTCTTCTTTTCTCATTTTTTCAAATTTTTCCATTTTTTTCATTTTTTTTTCATTTTTTTTCAATTTTTTCTTTTTTTTTTCGTTTTTTTCATCTCACCCGGTAGATTTTTGTATTTTTTCTTTTTTTTTCATTTTTTCTTTTTGTTTCGATTTTTCCTTTTTTAAAATTTTTTTTTTCGTGTTTTTCTTTTTTTTCATTTTTTCTTTTTGTTTCGATTTTTTTCCTGTTTTTAATTTTTTTTTCGTTTTTTCAAACTTTTTCCATTTTTTTCAGGTTTTTTCATTTTTTTCATTTTATTCGTATTTTTCAATTTTTTTTTTCATTTTTTCCATTTTTTTCAAATTTTCAAAATTTTTTCAATTTTTCCTTTTTTTATTTCAATTTTTTTCAATGGCAATTTTTGAGAAGTAGGAAATCTAAAACGGCTCTTATTTAAATATTTACTGTCGGTACATACTTTTTATTATAAATTATTTTAGTTTGGTTACCTTAAAACATGGCGAACATCCTTCCGGACTCTCAGATCTAAACGTACCCGATACTTTGCATTATTATATGGTTGGAGGTAACAAGCGACCTCTCACCGGTAAGAAAAAAAATACACCCAAAGGCTTTTAATTCTAATAACTTCTATTTAGGTTCTCAAAAAGACAAATACAAAACGGCTTCTTTCCAAATTAGAGAAGGTACTTCTGTAAATTTAGACGTAACCGCTCCTGGTGCTACTTTAGCTCTTGGACTCATGTACTTGGGTACTAACAATAAAGCTGTAGCCGATTGGATGGCACCACCCCAAACTCAGTACTTGCTAGATTTCGTTAGACCCGATTTCCTGCTTTTAAGAACTTTATCTAGGTGTAAGTCATTACTGTCACTTGTCAAAGCTGTCGTATGTCATAATTTTTCTTTCTAGCGCTTATTTTGTGGAACGAGGTGGAACCAACAAAAGAATGGGTTGAAAATCAAGTACCTTCAACCATAAGACCTTATTGTATGGTAAAACCTTGCCATAATTTAAATGTGGACTATGAGGCTATGAAGTAAGAATTAATTGAAAATAATTTGACATTACTCAACTATTTTTTTTTTTAGCCAGGCTTATTGTAACATAGTAGCAGGCGCAAGCTTCGCTTTGGGGTTGAAGTTTGCAGGAACTGCCGATGAAGAAGCATCCGAAACGTTGCTATACTTCTGTCACATGTTCACGTCGCTTACCGGTAAATCCATAGCCGATTTGGCTGGTAAATCGACCATAGAAACGTGTCTAAATATTCTTCTTCTTTCGGCCTCTATGGTACGTGTGTCATATGTTATATTTCTATTCGCGTTTATTGATCATTTTTGTTTTGTTAGGTTATGGCGGGAACGGGAAATTTAGAAATAATGCGATTGGTGCGCCATCTACGAAGACGCGTTGGAGTTTCTAATAGTCAAGTTGTAACGTACGGATCTCATTTGGCCACGCACATGGCTCTAGGGCTTTTATTTTTAGGAGGGGGGCGGTATACCTTGTCAAATACGCCATCTAGTGTCGCCGCATTGATATGCGCGTTTTATCCCAAATTTCCAACTCATAGTAACGACAACAGGTATGAAAAACAAAAAATACTTATCAACTTTTTCTTTTTTTTTCTTAATTTTTTCAATATTTTTTTCTTTTTTTTCATTTTTTTTTTCTGTTTTTTTTTTTCATTTGTTTCATTTTTTTACATTTTTTTTATTTGTTTCAATTTTTTTTCATTTTCTTCATTTTTTACATTTTTTTTAATTTTTTTCAATTGTTTTATTTTTTTTTTCATTTTTTCAATTTTTTTGCATTTTTAAAAATTTTTTTCATTTTTTCAATTGTTTTAATTTTTTCATTTTTTTTTTCAATTTTTTTTCCTTTTTTTTTCCTTTTTTTTCATTCTTTTGTTTTTTTTTTATTTTTTTCATTTTTTTTATTTGTTTCATTTTTTTTCATTTTCTTTCATTTTTTACATTTTTTTTTGTTTTTTCAATTTTTTCTTTTTTTCAATTTCTTGCATTTTGCATTTTTTCAATTTTTTTTCATTTTTTTTTCGTTTTAATTTTTCTTTATTTTTTTAATTTTTTTCCATTCTTTCAAATTTCAATTCTAGTACACAATTTTTTAATTTTTTTTAATTTTTTTCAAATTTTTTCAATTTTTTGCATTTTTTCAAATTTTTTCATTTTTTTCAATTTTTATTTTTTTCATTTTTTATTTTTTTCATTTTTTTTCAATTTTTTCAATTTTTCAATTTTTTCATTTTTTTAATTTCTTTTTTCAAATTTTTCAATGTTTTTAATTTTTCGTTTTTGTAATTTTTTTTTTCATTTTTCAAATTTTTTCATTTTTTTCAAATTTTTTTAATTTTTTGCATTTTTTCAAATTTTTTCATTTTTTTCAATTGTTTTAATTTTTTTTTAATTTTTTCATTTTTGTCTTTTTTTCATTTATCAAATTTTTGCATTCTTTTAAATTTCAATTTTCAAATTTTTGTCATTTTTTTTTTCATTTTTCAAATTTTTTCATTAATTTTTGGCATTTTTTCATTTTTTTCAATTGTTTTAATTTTTTTTTTAATTTTTTCATTTTTGTCATTTTTTTTTTCATTTATCAAATTTTTGCATTCCTTTAAATTTCAATTCAATTTCAATTTTCAAATTTTTGTCATTTTTTTTTTTTCATTTTTCAAATTTTTTCATTAATTTTTGGCATTTTTTAATTTTTTTCAATAAATTTTTTTAAATTTTTTATTTTTTTCATTTTTGTCATTTTTTTTTAATTTTTCAAATTTTTTCATTTTTTTCAATTGTTTTAATTTTTTTAATTTTTTCATTTTTGTCATTTTTTTTTTCATTTTTCAAATTTTTGCATTCTTTCAAATTTCAATTTTCAAATTTTTGTCATTTTTCAAATTTTTTCATTAATTTTTTGCATTTTTTCATTTTTTTCAATTGTTTTAATTTTTTAAAAATTTTTCTTTTTTTTTTCTATTTTTTCATTTTTTTCCGTTTTTTTTTCAATTTTTTTCATTTTTTTCAGTTTATTTTTTTTAATTTCTTTTTTTCAAATTTTTTCATTTTTTTCAATATCATTTTAAGTTTTTTCATTTTTTTACATTTTTTTAATTATTTTTTTTTCAATTTTTTTCATTTCTTTTTTTTCAAATTTTTTCATTTTTTTCAGTTTTTTTCATTTTTTCATTTTTTTAAATATTTTAATTTCTAGGTATCATTTGCAAGCCTTTCGTCATCTGTACGTGTTAGCCGTAGAACCCAGACTGATCATACCCAAAGAAGTCCACGTGGACGAAATATGCTACGCTAATCTGAGAGTAGTAAAGTTAGATGGCGTTGCTATGAATATAAAAGGACCAGGAATTATCCCGGATCTAAATACCCTACATAAAGTCGAAGTGAACGACGAAAGATATTGGCCTGTCGTGTTCGAGAGAGGCAAAAATTGGGATTTATTAGAGTGAGAATCAATTTTAATTTTTATTCTTACATTTTTTTAACATCACGCATTATTTTTAGACGAATTTTATCAACCACGGGATACATAGAAGTAAAACAACGCGCCGGTTGTCTGAGTTACATCCTGGATAAATTCGGTTATCGTAGCCAACTAGCTCGAACTTTAACTCATTCTACTGTAGTACCGTGGGATCCTTCTCCCACTTCGATCACTATGTTTACTTCCGATAAATGCGTCAAGTTGTTCTGCAAGCACTTTTTGACGAGCGACAAGTCGAAAGAGACGAGCCCTCTGGAGGCGAGATTGAAACAGTGTTTGAGTAAAATTACTTATGATGCTGTGGTTCGGGATAAGCTGATTGTGATAGTTGTATTTATTGCGTTAGTTAAGGTAAGATTTTTACGTTAAGTTTGTTTTTTTGTTATGGAGGTTTCAAAAATTGACTATAATATATCCAAGTTAAAGAAAAGTTAATACACGCGCACACAACGTGACTGTTCTAGTACACAATTTTTTTTTCATTTTTTAAATTTTTTCATTTTTGTTTTTTCATTTTTTCCATTTTTTTCAATTTTTTTTCATTTTTACATTTTCCAATTTTCTCATTTTTTTTTTCAATTTTTTGCATTTTTTCCAATTTATTGTTTTCATTTTTTCAAATTTTTTGTTTTTTTCATTTTTTTCAATTTTTTGCATTTTTTCAAATTTTTTCCTTTTTTTTCAGTTTTATTTTTGGCATTTTTTCCATTTTTCAAATTTTTTCCAATTTTTTGTTTTCATTTTTTCAAATTTTTCCAGTTTTTTTATTTTTTCAAATTTTTTCCTTTTTTTCATTTTTCATTTTGCAAATTTTTCAATTTTTTTCCAATTATTTCATTCAATATGTAAACATATGTTTTTAAGGTTGCTCAATTCAAATCTGTTGTCAAAAAGACGATATTGACAGTTGACAGCCGTCAAAGTAACTGTCAAACAACTTGTAACAATCAAAATTGATAAAATTAATAGGTAAACATATGTTTTTAAGGTTGCTCAATTCAAATCTGTTGTCAAAAAGACGATATTGACAGTTGACAGCCGTCAAACTAACTGTCAAACAACTTGTAACAATCAAAATTGATAAAATTAATATGTAAACATATGTTTTTAAGGTTGCTCAATTCAAATCTGTTGTCAAAAAGACGATATTGACAGTTGATACCCGTCAAACTAACTGTCAAACAACATGTAACAATCAAAATTGATAAAATTAATATGTAAACATATGTTTTTAAGGTTGCTCAATTCAAATCTGTTGTCAAAAAGACGATATTGACAGTTGATACCCGTCAAACTAACTGTCAAACAACATGTAACAATCAAAATTGATAAAATTAATAAGTAAACATATGTTTTTAAGGTTGCTCAATTCAAATCTGTAAAGTCGATACTGACATGTCAACTAGCTGTCAAACAACAAGCAATAACCAAAATTGATAAAATCCACATGTAAATATATGTTTTTGAGGTTGCTGAGTTCAAACCTGATGTTAAATAATCGATATTGACAGTTGATATCTGTCAACTAGCTGTCAAACAACAAGCAATAATCGAAATTGATAAAATTGACATGTAAGCATATGTCTTTAAGGTTGCTTAATTCAAATCTGTTGTCAAAAAAACGATATTGACAGTTGAGTACTACCATTAATTAAATATTTGACTCTGCATGATAGTTTAATAATTAGGTGGCAGCAATCATGCATCAGTTGTTTTTAAAATATCGTTTTGTATTGCTACATGCTTTTTGACAGTTATTTGACAGCTGTCAACTGTCAATATCGATTTTTTAACATCAGTTTTGAACTCAGCAACCTCAAAAACATATATTTACATGTGGATTTTATCAATTTTGATTATTGCTTGTTGTTTGACAGTTAGTTGACAGCTGTCAACTGTCAATATCGTCTTTTTGACAACAGATTTGAATTGAGCAAACTTAAAAACATGTTAACATATTAATTTTATCAATTTTGATTGTTACATGCTGTTGACGGTTAGTTTGACAGCTGTCAACTGTCAATATTATTATATTGGCATTAGATTTGAATGCAGCGACCTCGAAAACATAAGAGCGAGCCGAAATACGCAAAATTGATTTGTGCCAATTGAGACTTTTGTTCTGGATGCCGAAACGAACGACATATCCAGATTGCAGCCAATTCCCATAAGATTTGTGCGGGGTTCTTTTTTCCATTTTTCCAAATTTTTTTTGAATTTTTTATTTTTTAAAATTTTTTTTCATTTTTTAATTATTTTAATTTTTATAGTTTTGTTTTCATTTTTTCAATTTTTTCTTTTTAATTTTTTTTTAATTCATTTTTTCAATTATTTCATTTTCTCAATTTTTTTAGTTTTCTTTTCATTTTTTTCAATTTTTTAAGTTAAAAACTGCAAATACACTGTTCTAGTACACTGGGAATAAAATAATATTTTTTGAATCGGTAATTTTTTTCAGATAATTTTCGATCTAGAGCAATCGCCATGCCCTTTGAACGTATGGCAGTTCAAAATAATAGCGAGACAAGTATTGAAAAATCATTCGTCTTCCTCGAATTTGCTATCCAAAGAAATAATTTTATCGCTTCGTCAAGAATTTTTGGAACACTTCGATAATTGGGAAATACCTCTAAAGCCTCTATTAAAAAACTTTATATCGGGCGAGGATTTTAGCGAGAATATCGAGAAATATATTTCGAAAAAATTAGCCACTTACGTGGTATTTTACGATTTTCCATGGAAGTGCGGTATCGGTCGAGGAGACTTTTTGGAAAAGTTCGACAAATTGGTCAAAAGCGGGTTGTGTACAGAGACTGTTGATAAAATTGTTAAACTGTTTATTTAAATTTAATATATATTATTTTTTGTAACTGAAATCAATAGGATTATTTTTATAAATGAGTTTTATTTAAACAAACAAAAGAACAGTTCTTGACACTTGACAGCCAAAGCGACATTTGACCGTTGACAGCCAAAGCGACATTTGACCGTTGACAGCCAAAGCGACATTTGACGTCGACAACCAAAACGACAGTTGACCGTTGATAGCCAAATTTGACAGTTGACAACCAAAGCGACAGTTGACAGCCAAAGCCACATTTGACAGTCGACAACCAAAGCGACATTTGACCGTTGACAGCCAAAGCAACATTTGACAGTCGACAACCAAAACGACAGTTGACAGCCAAAGCGACATTTGACCGCTGATAGCCAAATTTGACTGTTGACAGCCAAAGCGACAGTTGACAACCAAAGCGACATTTGATAGTTGACAACCAAAACGACAGTTGACAGCCAAAGCGACATTTGACCGTTGATAGCCAAATTTGACAGTTGACAACCAAAGTGACATTTAACCGTTGATAGCCAAAGCGACATTTGACTGTTGACAGCCAAAGCGACATTTGATAGTTGACAACCAAAGCGACAGTTGACAACCAAAACGACATTTGATAGCCAAAGCGACATTTGACAGTTGACATATTACTTATTTCTTGTAAAAATAAAAATGCGTACATATTTTTTTCTTTTTATTAGACATTAAAAAAAATAAATACAATAAAGTAAGTGCTAAAAGTTAGCTAAACGTTATATGTAACTAAATGAGTAGGATTTTGCTGCCGAAAAAGAATCCAGATACCATAAATTTATTTAGCTTTATATTTTTTATAAATAATTTAAACGAGTTAAATTAATTAACGAATTAGTTGACTGTATTAATTAGTATCGGTGTGAGATTCGGGTTATTTTACCAATTATAAGTAAAAATATACAGAGCGTTAATGAAAATATCACAAAAACTAGCATGTCAGTATTTTGATCCATTTTCAACGACAACCCCCTGTATAGCAATAAATAGAAT
The DNA here is from genome assembly GCA_949320105.2 of Crepidodera aurea. Lineage (NCBI taxonomy): Eukaryota > Metazoa > Arthropoda > Insecta > Coleoptera > Chrysomelidae > Crepidodera > Crepidodera aurea. Next base: position 17,104,293 of record OX439480.2, read on the forward strand.
CCAACTTCTTAATATTTTGCTCAGGTACTATACAATCCAGAGACGCTGTGTCTCATAAAAACATCGTTCCTAGTGGGCAGTAATGTATATATAGCAGCATTTCCATCTTTGAGATGAACATTTAACCAGTTGTCTTTTCCATCAACAAACCGTAAGCATTTTGCACACACGTCACGACAATGACAGCTGACAGCACAGTAAACATTCACTGGCTTTTGTTTACTGGACTGGCTCGCCGTTCTAGGGTGCTGTGAAATATTAACCTCAAATTTTAACCGTTTTCTGGCATTCAAAAATGCACTGGTCAAATGTTCACCTTACACACACTACATAGGGAGTAAAAAACGACAAAAAAATACTGGATCTACACTATTCCCATACACAACTGTCAATAAAACGCTCAATAGTCATTTGAATAAAAAAAAAATACTTTTTACTGTACGCCCCATCATTAAAGTTGGTCGATACAATACGTGGGATATTTTAGGCACTTGGTGATGAAAAAAGTAAACCAAACCTCGAAAATTCAAGAATTTTTGACATTTTTGACGTTTGAGGTAAGATAAATGTCAAATGTTCGACATTTCTACTTGAATCTAGAAACGGAGATTGTTCAATGTCTTCCAAAACTTCCATTTGACATTAAATCGGATTTTAAATGTCAGAAGTCAAAATTGACATTTGAAACGTCAGAGTTGTCCTATCCAAATTCAAAAATTGACATAAAAATAAGCAATTTAGATATTTTGACGCTTGAGGTAAGATAATTGTCAAACTTTTGAGATAAAAAAATATATATTTCGACATCTCTACTGGAATCTAGAAACAGAGATTGTTTAATGTGTTTAATATATCGGATTTTAAATGTCAGAAGTCAAAATTGACATTATACATCGGATTTTAAATGTCAGGAGTCAAAATTAACATTATACATCGGATATGAAACGTCAATAGTCAAAATTGACATTTGAAACGTTAGAATTGTCCTATCCAATGTCAAAAATTGACATAAAAATAAGCAATTTAGATATTTTGACGCTTGAGATAAGATAAATGTCAAATTTTTGTGTTCCCAACTTCCATTTGACATTATATATCGGATTTTAAATGTCAGAAGTCAAAATTGACATTATACATCGGATTTTAAATGTCAGAAGTCAAAATTGACATTATACATCGGATTTTAAATGTCAGAAGTCAAAATTGACAGTATACATCGTATTTAAAACGTCAAGTCAAAATTGACATTTGAAACGTCAGAATTGTCCTACCGAATGTCAAAAATTGACATAAAAGCAAGCAAACTTGTTAATTTTGCATTTAATGTAATCATTTCCAAAATATGAGTAGAAGACTTTTAGTGAAAATATGTTAAATTTTCAGGAACTGAGGTTAGATTTACGTTTTTATGTAGTAAATGCAAATTTCATACATTCTATCAAATGAAAAAAAAATCTTGTTAAGTACATGAATCATGCAAGAAATATATCATCAATATTGATTAAAGAATTGCACTATTATACAATATTTCCTTAAAAAAACTTCATTGTAAATAAATTAAACCTACATTTAAATTTCATTTTAAATTATGTATATATATATATAAACAATGTGAAAACTATAAACTAACAATGAGAAAAAAATATTGACAAAAATTTATAGTGATGTTTTTGTATACATATAATATCAGAAAATAACGCAACTATACTTACAAAAAATTATCTGGAAAGACCGACTATATTTTTATCGTTTTTCTTCCGGTTTTTTAGTAGTTTCCATGACTTACTTCTTAATTATTAACTCTTCGATAGGAAACTACAGATTTTTAAATCAAATCGACCCCAGAAAACAAAAATATAGCAGTCAAAATTACTTAACGTAAAAGTAGTAGCAAATAATTAAAAGGAATATTAAAAGGAACTATATTTAACAAACCTACGAGCTTAAACGAAAGGTCTCTCAAAATTTTATACATTGAAAATTGAATTTCTATCACATAAAACACTCCCGATTTAAAGGAAATTATAAAAATGTATATATTTCAACTAAAAAAGTCAAAATACATACACGAGGAGTTCTCAACAAGTCGCAAAGTGCTAAGTTGACAGCCAAAGTGACATTTGACAGTCGACAGCCAAGATGACAGTCGACAGCCAAAGTGACATTTTAATATAATTTTCCGTGAATTTAAAACATGTTATGTCGGTTTATCGAAAATTAAAGAGGTTTGAAAACAAATGCATTATTAAATCTTCCAGTTTTCCCAAAATCACTTCTGGTTCAAAGTCGACAGCCAAAGTGGTATTTGACAGTTGACAGCCGAAGTGGCATTTGACAGTTGACAGCCAAAGTGACATTTGACAGTCGAAGTGCCATTTGACAGTTGGCAGCCAAAGTGATAGTTGACCGTCAAAGTAACATTTGACAGTCGACCGCCAAAGTGGCATTTGACGGTTCGATCGCATTTTAATTTCTAAATTTACAAACAGCTTCTATTTAAAATTTTCACTTTTATCGAAAATTATAGATCGCGTCCTAATGGAAGAACTGGAAGATTTAGAAAAATTGCAGATTGACTTTAATATAGAAAAAATCGCGAAAGCAAAAATGAGAATCATAGATTGAGATATAAATTATTTATCTGTGTATAATAAACGCAAATTAAAAATAATATAATACGATTTTTTTTTCGTTTGGGTCTGTTACTTTCGTTTTTAACCTTAAATATTTTCTGTCTGTGTATTTCATTTCAGCTGTGGCTCAATTCAATAAATCAATACATACTTGCGGTCTATTTCTAAACGTGACCGGATTTATCAAAAACCAGACCCCCGACATGGTCCTTCGAGCCGAATTTAATCCAAAAATGGCCCTTCTAGCCGAATTTAATCCAACAATGGCCCATCGAGCCGAATTTAATCCAAAAATGGTCCCTTGAGCCGAATTTAATCCAAAAATGGCCGAATTTAATCAAAAATGGTAATTCGAGCAGAAATTAATCCAAAAATGGTCCTTTTAGCTGAATTTAATCAACAAATGGTCCGTATTCAAGCCGAATTTAATCCAAAAATAACCGAATTTAATCAAAAAATGGCCGAATTTAATAAAAAAAATGGTAATTCGAGCAGAAATTAATCCAAAAATGGTGCTTCTAGCCGAATTTAATCCAAAAATGGCCGAATTTTATCAAAAAATGGTCCGTATTCAAGCCGACTTTAATCCACATGGGTTGTTTTTGGGCCTAGCGCAAAATTTTGAGGATATACGAGCTATTTTGAAGTCGAACAAGTTGAAAAAATGGTCCTTGGAGCCGAATTTAATTTAAAAAAATGGTCATTCGAGCAGAAATTAATCCAAAAATGGCCCTTCTAGCCGAATTTAATCCAAAAATGGCCGAATTTAATTAAAAAATGGTCCTTATTCAAGCCGAATTTAATCCACATGGGTTGGTTTTGGCTCTAGCGCAAAATTTTGAGGATATACGAGCTATTTTGAAGTCGAACAAGTTGAAAAAATGGTCCTTGGAGCTGAATTTAATCCAAAAATGGCCGAATTTAATAAAAAAATGGTCATTCTAGCAGAAATTAATCCAAAAATGGTCCTTCTAGCTGAATTTAATCCAAAAATGGCCGAATTTAATTAAAAAATGGACATTCGAGCAGAAATTATTCCAAAAACGGTCCTTCTAGCCGAATTTAATCCAAAAATGGCCGAATTTAATCAAAAAATGGTCCTTATTCAAGCCGAATTTAATCCACATGGGTTGGTTTTGGCTCTAGCGCAAAATTTTGAGGATATACGAGTTTTTTGAAGTCTGATTCAGTATCAGCGTTGAAAACTACACCGGAACGAAACGAAAGGTATTTTCAGAAATTTAACACCCTTGATTTAAAAGCCAAAAACGAAAGTAAATAGACCCGTTGAGACGAAAACATCGAAGAAGTTTTTGTATTATTTTGAGAGACCTATTCTTTTTCGGTTTTTTTTCTTTGTAGCTACCATCGATTGACGTAGAAAAAAAAATATATCTAACAAAAAAAAAAGTATAGTTGTCGACAAATGGTGCGTAAAAAAAAATCACACACACATAAAAATTGTATATAATATATCCACGATAACTAGCGTTTAACAAGTAAATTAGGTAATTCAATTAATAAAAATGATTAAATCATTATCCAGCTTAATATATATAAATAATTACTTATCAATTTTTTTTTAGTAGTTAACAAAAAAATAATAATAACCGGTAACGACGAAGTCCAACTTTGCGACAAAAATATATTAATTCAATATTTACGATTAAAACACTCGAAATAAATAAATAAAAAAAAATTTTCGGGCCAGTTTCCGGAGTTTGGATCGATATTTTTTAATGTAAGGTTAATTTGATAAAAAAAAATAGTGACTTTAGTAGGTCAAATGACCCAAAAGAGCACGGAAATTCTAGGAATTCCAGAAACTGACCCGGATGACGTGATGAAGCGTAATTTTTATCGGAATTTCCCAAAGAAAGAGAGCAGCTAGCAACCTTTTGGATCGTTTTAGAGAGGAAACCGCGAGCGATAAAAAAATCGCTCGACGAGAAAAAAACAACGCGCTCGTAGACGTAGAGCTTTCGACGAAACGCTAAAAAACGTTCTACCTGCTTTTGCACTTTTCGATCACGCACTCTACCGCCTTGGTGATGTTATCGAAAACTGGTATTTGCTTCCTACTCGCCAGGTCCGTCAGATACACTCTCGCTCTGTTGTAATCTTTGATCGCGTTTTTCGTTAACTGAAATAAAACAAATTACAGAATAATAATAAAAACAATAATAATTAAGGTTAAAGTAAAACCAGAAATATTGTCCTGTCAAAATGTGGCGTCTGTCAAATTGTGACACTTGACAAAATGCTACATTTGTGAAAATGTGACACTTGTCAATAAAAAGATCTAACCTAACCAGACATATTGTCCTGTCAAAACGTCAAACACCTGTCACATTGTGACATTTGTCAATAAAAAGATCTAACCAGACATATTGTACTGTCAAAACGTCAAACACCTGTCAAATTGTGACATTAGTCAAATGTGACACTTGTCAACTAAAAGATCTAACCTAACCAGACATTGTTCTGTCAAAATGTCAAACACCTGTCAAATTGTGACAATTGTCAAAATGTGGCACCTGTCTAAATGTCAAACATCTGTCAAAATGTGACGCTTGCCAAAATGCTACATTTGTTAAAAGATGATATTTGTCAAAATGTGACACTTGTCAATAAAAAGATCTAACACCTAACCAGACATATTGTCCTGTCAAAATGTCAAACACTAGTCAAATTGTGACTCCTGTCGAAATGTGATACTCGTCAAAATGTGACACTTGTCAATAAAAAGATCTAACCTAACCAGACATATTGTCCTGTCAAAAATCTGTCAAATTGTGACACCTGTCAAAACGTGACGCTTGACAAAATGTGAAACTTGTCAAAATGTGACATTTGTTCAAATGTGACTGTTATAAATAATCAATTATTTATTTTATTCTAATGTTTATTGTTTATTAGTTGGTAGTACCGAATGTCAAATGTCAAATATGTCAATCGGTGACCATGTTGTAAAAAGTACTAAGTTGAGAAGTTTCCATGAATAAAGTCGTTTGTTGTATCGTTGTATTAGCAGCCATTTTGTGTGTCTTATTTTAACCTGTAATATTCTGTAACAGCAGACTGCCCGCATTATATTTATGATAATAATAACAACACTTCTCAATAAAAATATTAAAATGTCAAGCACCTGTAAAATTGTGACACGTGACACTTGTCAAAATGTGACACTTTTCAATAAAAAGATTTAACCTAACCAGACATATTATCCTGTCAAAATGTCAAACAACTGTCGAATTGACAATTGTCAAATGTAGCACCTGTCAAAATGTGATATTTGTCCAAATATGACACCTGTCAAAATACACTTGTCAATAAAAAGATCTAACCTAACCAGACATATTGTCCTGTCAAATTGTGACAGTTGTCAAAATGTGCCGCTTGACAAAATGTGATACTTGTCAAAATGTGACACCTGTCAATAAAGAGATCAAACCTAACCAGACATTTTTAGATGTGCTACCATCTATGGTAAGAAGAGAGTATTGACATTAAATTTTGACTGAATCTAGTCAAGATGTCACTCTCTTCTTTTTTATCCCTATCAGAGATTAATACAAAGTGAGTAAACCGTAGATGGTAGCACATCTAAAAATGTTATCTTATAGCAGATATAGCTATTGACTTGTACGAGTTTGGAATTTTATTTATTGGATTCGAAAAGCCTAACTAATGAAGCCGAAAGGCAGAAACCGGTCTTAGGATGTCGAATCTAATAAATTAAAATTCCTTACTGGTTTATTAACCAGACATATTGTCCTGTCAAAATGTCTAACACCTGTCAAAATGTGACGCTTGCCAAAATGTGAAACTTGTCAAAATGTGACATCTGTCCAAATCCATTATTTATTTTATTCTAATGTTTCTTGTTTATTAGTTGGTAGTACAGAATGTCAAATATGTCAATCGTTGACCATGTTGTAAAAAGTAGTAAGTTGAGAAGTGTCCATGAATAAAGAAGTTTGTTGTGTGTCTTATTTTATCCTGTAGTATCCTGTAACAGCAGACTGCCGCATTATATTTATGCTAATAATAACAACACTTCTCAATAAAAATATCCAAATGTCAAGCACCTGTCAAATTGTGACATGTGACACTTGTCAAAATGTGCCACTTGACAAACTGTGACACCTGTCAAAATGTGATACTTGTCAAAATATGAAATTTGTCCAAATGTGACACTTGTAAATAAAAAGATCTATCCTAACCAGGCATATTGCCATGTCAAACAAATGTCAAATGTGGCACCTGTCAAAATGTGAAAATGTGACATTTGTCGTGGCACTTGTTAAAGTGTGACATTTGTCCAAATATGACAATAAAAAGATCTAACCTAACCAGTAGCACTTATCGCTTAGCATTGTATTTATTGAATAAATAAATAAATACATATTGTGTCGATTGTTAAATGTGTCACCTGTCAAAATGTGACACCTCGTCAATAAAAAGATCTAACCTAACCTAAATATTTATAAAAAACATTAGTTGCCAATGTACTCTTACAAATAAAATCAATTTTAACTAACGTATCGTACTTTTCTTTATTTGCCATATTTCCTTAAAGATTAAAAATTTGAATAAAATAAAAAATTAAATGATGCAGATAAATGAGATAATGAGTTTGGGACCCTATTGAACCATCTCCCTGACTCTACTCAGACATCATTCAGAGAGTTATAGAGATGTCGGGACTCTACTCTGACTTTCCGGAGTTATCAGCCATTAAGTTCTGTTCTATAGGTACAATTTTATTGCTTTACTACATCTCGAACAGTAGGTACCAATGAGGGTCGTCGGTTAATACTGCTTTATGACCTTACAATATTTCTGGTTCTACTTTAAATGGTGTTTTAAAAGAGAAAAATTACTCACCGTTTCATTGCTTATCCTACAATCTTCGCTAGCAAGATTCTGCACACACAAGACCATATCTTTGTTAAGGCCCATGTAGAAAGCTGCCAAAATTATGCTGGTCATAGAACGCGTATCGTTCGTGATTACGAGTAACAGAACTTTGCTTTTATCCAAAGCTCTCTTCCATTCTAGAACGTCCGACGAATTACTTCGGACAAATCTGCAAAAAGATACATATCGTTCGTTTAAGAGTCCGTACACTTACCAAAAATGAGATAAAGACACGTGCTACAAAATTTGGCGGCGTGGGGATCGCTTGAGATCCACCCACCACCTTAGAATCGCGCAAACTTAAAAATAGACCGCTAATATGGCTATCAACGCGCAAAGTCGAAGCTAATTACTCACTAGCGCAGGTAGAAAGATTTTAACAAGTAATTATCGTTGAACACCGTTTCATTATCATCATTATCAACTAACCTGTCATCATCACAGCCATTTTCCGCGCAAATTTCGATTCCTTCCCTCAACGCCGGATTGTAGTAGCTCAAACCGTGTTTCTTGATCAACGGTATCGCTATTTCGTTTCTCCATTTGAACTCCGAAGACATCGATCCGCCCAGGAAGATATCGCTGTTCGGTATCGACGAATCGTCGTCTGGTTCGGGAGGCGGTGCCTCCACCAAACACTTCACGTGCGTATTGTTGAGATTGCACGTGTTGTTCGTCGAACAGTGTCGTTGGAAGGGTTGCGTTGCCCATACTGAAAAAAATAACGAGACTATTGACTTCAGCAGAGGCTTTTTGTACACTCACAAGGGAATTTTTCTATCAAAATGTTAAACATCTGTCAAATTGTGACACCTGTCAAAATGTGTCTCTTGACAAAATATGACGCCTGTCAAAATGTGTTACTTGTCAAAATATGAAAAATGTGACATTTGTCAATAAAAATATCTAATCTAACCAGACATATTGTCCTGCCAAAATGTCAAACTCCCTGTCAAATTATGACGGTTAACAAAATGTGACATTTGTACAAATGAGATAAATAAAAAGATTTATCCTAACCAGACATATTGTCCTGTCAAAATGTCAAACACCAGTCAAATTGTGATAATTGTCAAATTGTGACACCTGTCAAAATGTGATACTTGTCAAAATATGACATTTATCTAAACGTGACCCCTGTCAAAATGCGATACTTGTCAATAAAAAGATCTAACCTAACCTGACCTAAATATCTCTTTATTTATTATAGAGAAAGCCGAAACGTCAAATTAAAACTTTTTTTAAGAAAAATAAGTGGTTTTAATCCAGAGAAATTGAACTAGCAAACCACGATGAGCTTCCGAACTGACCTAAATGTTTATGCGACAACTTTCAAAATGTGGCACTTGTCAATAAAAAGAACTAAACTACTGGCCTAAATATGTATGCGACGCCTGTCAAAATGTACACAATTTTTTAAATTTTGTTCATTTTTCAGTTTTTTCATTTTTTGCATATTTTTTTTCAATTTTTGAATTTTTTTTTTATTTTTTTCCATTGAGACATTTGTCAGTATGTGACACTTGTCAATAAAAAGATCTAATCTAACCTGGCCTAAATATTTATGCGACAACTGTCAAAACGTGACCTCTGTCAAAATGTACACAATTTCTTAAATTTTGTACATTTTTCCAGTTTTTGCATTTTTTTAAATTTTTTTCAATTTTTTCAATTTTTTCCATTGTGACATGTGACACTTATCAATATGTGACACCTGTCAAAATGTGACAGTTGTCAATAAAAAGATCTAACCTAACCTTGCCTAAATGTTTATGCGACAACTGTCAAAATGCGATACTTGTCAATAAAAAGATCTAACCTAACCTGACCTAAATGTTTATGCGACAGCTGTCAAAACGTGACCACTGTCAAAATGTGATACTTGTCAATATGTGAAACCTGTCAAAATGTGACACTTGTCAATAAAAAGATCTAATCTAACCTGGCCAAAATATTTATGCGACGCCTGTCAAAACGTGACCACTGTCAAAATGAGACACTTGTCAATATGTGACACCTGTCAGAATGCGATACTTGTCAATAAAAAGATCTAACCTAACCTGACCTAAATGTTTATGCGACAACTGTCAAAACGTGACCTCTGTCAAAATGTACACAATTTCTTAAATTTTGTACATTTTCCAGTTTTTGCATTTTTTCAATTTTTTTAAATTTTTTTCAATTTTTTTCCATTGTGACACTTGTCAATATGTGACACCTGTCAAAATGTGACACTTGTCAATAAAAAGATTTATCTAACCTGGCCTAAATATTTATGCGACGCCTGTCGAAATGTGGCACTTATCAATATGTGACACCTGTCAAAATGTGACACTTGTCAATAAAAAGATCTAACCTAACCTTGCCTAAATGTGTATGCGACAACTGTCAAAATGCGATACTTGTCAATAAAAAGATCTAACCTAACCTGACCTAAATGTTTATGCGACAGCTGTCAAAACGTGACCACTGTCAATATGTGACACCTGTCAGAATGTGACACTTGTCAATAAAAAGATCTAATCTAACCTGGCCTAAATATTTATGCGACGCCTGTCAAAACGTGACCACTGTCAAAATGTGACACCTGTCAGAATGCGATACTTGTCAATAAAAAGATCTAACCTAACCTGACCTAAATGTTTATGCGACGCCTGTCAAAACGCGGCACTTGTCAAAATGTAACACCTGCCAAAATGTGACGCTTCTCAGTATGTGGCACCTGTCAAAATGTGACACTTGTCAATAAAAAGATCTAATCTAATCTGGCCTAAATATTTATGCGACGCCTGTCAAAATGTGATACTTGTCAATATGTGACAACTGTCAAAATAGGACACTTGTCAATATGTGACACAAGGTGTGTCAATAAAAAGATCTAATCTAACATTGCCTAAATATTTATGCGACGCCTGTCAAAACGTGACACCTGCCAAAACGCGGCACTTGTCAAAATGTGACGCTTGTCAGTATGTGGCACCTGTCAAAATGTGATACTTATTAATAAAAAGATCTAATCTAACCTGGCCTAAATATTTATGCGACGCTTGTCAAAATGTGATACTTGTCAATATGTGACACCTGTCAAAGTGTGACAGTTGTCAATAAAAAGATCTAACCTAACCTGACCTAAATATTTATTTTTTGTAGGGATTTCAGAAGTATTCAAAAAGTTTAATTTGTCGGTAAATTTTGTTTCCATAATCGGAATTTAGTTTTTTAAGTGAACTGATATCTTAAAAAATTGTGGGGATCAAACGTCAGGATTGCACTATCGAAATAAAAAAAAAATGTCATGATTAAAGCGAGAGCGAAGAAATTAAAAAAAAAACAAAACGAAATGAAAATGAACACTTTTGAAAACCAAAAAGTAAATCAAATAAAAAAAATTAATAAAACGATATGGCGACAGCGGATGACCAAGAGAAATCACTGAACCAACTACCTAGGGTGTTGACAAAAATCGTTTTAAAGAAAACTCTAGTCTTCAAAAGTGCGCACTTCCAATATAACGTCGAATAATAGACTCTACCATCTGTCGTACACATTTCGCAGTTGTCGGTCGTCGAAAATTCCGCCATCAGAGCGCAAAATCGTTCGAAACTGATCGTGGTGTTGGTTATGTAACCGTTTTGCGGATTGAAGTAATTGTAGAGTTGACCGATCTCCAACGAACGATTCGTCAGCTTCTCGTACGCCTCCAAAACGTCCACAAGTTTCATTTCGCCTCCATAGGAGTCATATACTTCTCTCAGCTTTCTAGAAATAAAAATAGGGACGTTTTAAAATGATAATACCAAATATCACGCGCACCTGCAGGCTCTAAAGAAGTTAGAGCACTTAAAAAAATAAAAATAGGGACGTTTTAAAGTTTTTTTTCTAATTTACTTTCAAGAAAAATGATAATACCAAATATCACGCGCACCTGCAGGCTCTAAAGCAGTTAGAACACTTAAAAAAATAAGTAGAACTTACCTGAGTTTATACGTAATTTGTTCCTCTGCGCTTGTACCGTTAGTGGAAGAATTTCTTAAAATATTCGCAGTGCATTGCAAAGCGGTGGATAAATTCGTGTGAATTTTTACACCTTTACTTTTAACCAATTCCAATAGAACTTTTTGGCCGTTTACCAAATCTCTATATTCCCTGTAACAACAACAAAAAAAATCAAGCTTTACTCTAACCTCCTCCATTTTTTTCTTACCTATCGGTGATGACTTCCCCCATTATCGTCTGGCCTTTTTCGTAAGGTTGTGCGACCACTACCACGCATCTTCCGGACGCTACTAGATACGCTACTTCTATCATTCCGACTGTACTTCTAGTTTGACTGTCTATCACAAAAAGTAACACCGAAGCTGCCTGTTTTGCATCATACTCTTGTGCCACCAGTTCCGGAGCCCACATGGATACTTGCTGAAAATTAAATACAATATACAGACCACCGTGTCGCCATCTATAAGGAATAAAAATAGCAGACAATACACTATATCATTGTATAAGGATATTATAGTAGTATCGCCTTACGGACTTTTATCAGTAGGACAATGTGAACAGATTGTAGATGGCAGCACTTCCTATGAACACAAGTAATGTCGTTGCTTGAGTGAAATTACAATTTGAAATCTTCTTTTTCATTTCTGCTTGTCTTTTGTTGATGTGTTATTTAGTTACAAAGAAATGGAATTGGAATACCCATGAAATTGAAGGCCAAAAATAATTAATAATCCCCCGAGAAACCAGAAATTTGTGAATATTTTACTAGTATGTAAGTAATTTTAATTAAAGGGCAATTGTGAATAAAATGGCGAGTAATCAAAAGGTCAGTGGTATACTATCGATAATGGTAATTATGAAAAATTCTAATCTGATAATTTATTAAACCCGTTTAAATTTTAAAATTAAAATTTGGAATAAAAAGCACTAAAACTAGAGAGTCAATGTTAAATCGAAATATTTTTTTCTTAAATGCTATTTTTTGCAATAGTTTGGTTTCTTGTTTATACTATGGATAATTATGATTGTTTTAGTTCATTGGAAAAGTATAAAATAATTTATTTTGTATTTATTAGTATTTTATTTATGCACCAAGGCAAGCTGAGGTTCAGTAGAATTTTCCTGTTTATATGGTTAATAAATAGTTGAATAGATTTGCGTTCTTAATTTTGTATAAACTTTTATATACATTTTATTTATTAGATTTTAAATTCAATTTAGAAAACTGTTCTAGTACTTGTTTTGCTGGATATTTGGTTAGAAAATATTTAAAAACATTTAATTGTTATAATTGTAAAATAATGGAGGAAAAGGATCTGAAAATTTCTGATTTATATAAATAAATAAACACTATTTTCATTACCAAACATTATAAAAAGAGCTAAAACGTGTAAAAAAATTCATACAATAAGCCTTATTGGATATTGTATAAAGATATTTTGTTCTTATGGATTTTTTTGAGCTTTTAATCACCCGACAGTGGTCCTTCTACAATGGTCGGGCGCTTCAGAGTTCAGAGATATGCATAATTTTTAGTGTCGTCTATTGAAGGTTACCAGAAACTGATGCCCCGCCCAATAATAAAAACTAATCAACAATCAAGTTTTCGTTGGATTTGAATGATTTGTAGACCAGGTCCAAACCGATTTTAAATACCCCAATTTATAAAAAAATTCTTAGCAGTATGTGCATAGAGTTTTCTAATTCGCTATCAAATTTTTAATAATTGGTGCTATTTTTTATTCTTATTAGTAGATAAAGATGACTAATCACACAGTTTTGTAGAAACTTAATAGGTGAAGGAACTACTTGGTAAAGGCTATGTGTAGAGGGCGTATCTGTATTATGTACAGCATTAGAAATTGAGAACTTCATAAAATCGTCAATAGATGCCGCGCGAGATTGCATCAAACGCTTTCAACTAGAGCGTGATACTACTATATTACCTTTATACAATGACTATATGTATTGGAATACTGGAAAACGCTCTTTTTTGCCGCCAAAACTATATGACATGACAGACTTGACATCTGTCAATTATGTCATCAGTCATTGTTGGCATTGCTGGCAACTTTGACTAACTACTAACTAGACTAACTAATCATAACATGAGGAAAAAGTATGGCAAAGAAATGTTTGTTTACAGCACAACTCCAGCTTTAATTTTAGTAATATATGGATGGTACAAATGAACTATTTTTATATGAGTTGATTGGAATAGAAAAAAAATCCATTAAAACCAGTATTTTAATGTGTTCTATTAAGTAAGTAGGTTTTAATGAATACAGGATAGAAGAAAATATTTAAAATTAGTCGACTTACTGGATTGTAATAAGAGATGCCATGTTTTTTTAACTCCGGAATTGCAGTGTCTGCTCGCCACGTTGTTGGATTGCAAGAACCTCCAAGGAAGACGTCGCATTTGTTATTTGAACATTCTGTAGAATATCGATATAAAAATGACGAATAAATTCAAATTATAAAAGGAAGGTGTATAAAGCAGGTTAATGTTTGTTTTTACAATAAAATTAGCATGAAAATTGTATAATTTTATAATAAATACAGTGGGTATTAAAACTATCGAAATACTGAAACTTTTTCCTATATTTTCTAAATTGTAATTCACATTAATCTGAATGTGTCAACTACTGGAGGATTTCCTGTCAGAGCTGAATTTGAACTGAACTTAAAATTACTTTCATGATGATTAACAGTCAAAAACATTAAAAAAATGATGCAAAAATGTTGAAGTGAATAACTAAAAAGGAACAAAATGGAAAATTCCATATTTACTTAACAAGTCATTAGGATTTTTCTAGAAAATTGATTTGATAACAAATTTAATTTTTATACCACTTATACCACCGTTTTAAAACCACACACCAAAGAAATTAAATAATATTGATAACAAAATTATAAAAATTACTCATTAAGAAGTTATTTTGAAATTTGTTTACTATAAAAATTAGTTTTTTAATTTATATAATGGAAATATTTTCCTCATTACATTTATAATTTATTATTTATCATTTAACAACTCTAAATTTTAGAAAGTCTTGTACATTTACCTCAAAATTGAAGGTTAATATCGACAAAAAATAAGAATAATTTTAGAGATTTGTAAATTTCATTCCTGTATCTAATTTTCTATAAAAACTAATTTGGTGAAAGTTATATGGTAAATCGTACGTCAGAAAATAAAGTATGCAATTTAAATGAAAGAGATTGATATCAAAACAGTACTTACTAATTGTATTATTGATTTTTGGAGGTGTAGACCTTCTATGCTGTTTCGGATTTTGGTTTTGCATCTCTTTAACAAAGACACAAAACTCACCGAAAGTGATGTACTCGTTAGCACCATTTCGTCTACCGCACTGCCTGGCACACTGGAGCATTTTTGACACTGCAATTATTGCAAAATTTCAAATAAATCATTACCAAATAAACTAAAACTATAATTAACACCTAACCTAATCGTTTTGTTGACAACACCAACTCGAATGTCATTTTTGGTAGGTTAAATTTGGGCACAATCAACTTTCGATTTGTTTACCATCAAGCAAGCAGGTAGAAATTTTGACAGATAGAGGGCAGAGGCGGATTCGCCACATTTATCGTTCCGAATTTTAACAAATTAATTAATTAACAAAGTAAATTTTACCTTGATTTTTGGACGGAAAAAGTTTCAAATCATTGAATAAGGCCTGTACAGACTCTTCGGGAATGTGTAGAGTATCGCCTAAACGGACGCAGATAGCATTGTATACTTCTCTGAAACAAAAAAAAATATTTTAACAATTTTTAAAAAATTCCCAATATAATGATTTATTTCTGGAGTATTTCTAAGTCACTGCCTGTGTTTTTCCAAGTTAAATTATATCCAATTTTTACATAATTCCAAATAAAGAAACGACAAATGTTTATCCAAAATATTGAACTTGAGATT
Organism: Crepidodera aurea; assembly: GCA_949320105.2. NCBI lineage: Eukaryota > Metazoa > Arthropoda > Insecta > Coleoptera > Chrysomelidae > Crepidodera > Crepidodera aurea. The sequence continues at coordinate 17,119,794 of OX439480.2, forward strand.
AAAGTCTTATAAACATAAATAAAAAATAAGCGATTAAACAGTAAAATTTGTATGTAAAAACATTTAGAAAATCTGATAGGTTTTACCAGAGTAAGGAGAAAATAAAACTTTTATGGACTCCTTATTTTTAGAAGTAGAAAAAAAATTCTTAGCAGTATGGGGATGGTCGCAAAATTATAAGTAAATTAAGAAAAATCAAGTCGTCCGAGTAAAAGTTCCAGAAGGCGTTTTGAGGGTTGGATTTTGGTTTTTTACGATTTGTGGCTGAAATATGCATCTTATCGAAACTTTAGACTAAATTTAGGGTAACTTTAGCGGAAGTTTAGGGTAATTTAGGTAGACGACTGAGTAAAAGTTGCCGGAAGAGGGTGGGGATAGCTAAAGATTACTTTTGTTGTAGATAATTAAAAACTCTACAACTTTTGTATTGAGCCTTTTTCAACATAACCTCAAAATTAGCGAGAAAATCAATAATAACCGTATTTTTCGTTTTTAATTTTTATCTCCCGCAAAAATAACTTTTTTTTTATGAAACTTGGTGAAAACGTTCTTTTTTGTCTTTTAAATGAGCTGTAATTTTTTCAAAGCAAAATATTTAATTTTCGATTTTATACGAATTCAAATTTAAAAAAGCCAAATTTTTTGGCGTACTTTTTAATATACATACTTTCCAGTTTCTTTGGACTTCATGGGCCACGATTTATTAATGTTTTGTTGTACCATTTTCGCATATAACAAAAAGTCAAGTCACATATAAAATTTAAAAGCTATCAATACTTTTTTTCATGTACCACCATTTTAGATTTGTTAAAATACAGTACTTATTATCACATGAGACAAAATGACTCTCGAATTGCATGAAAACGATGAAAGTACACGTTTCTGATTAGTTGTAATATTTATTTTATCAAAAAATACACGTTCACTCATGTTTTAAAACGATTTGTTCAAACCAAATTGCGAAACTGAATATATTATTACACTTTACACCCATCTTTATGTCAGTAATTTCAATATTTTTATCTTTATTGGTTTAGAGATTACAGATAAAGTTAACGTAAAAATCAATATGGTAGATGAAAACATTCAACGAGATGTGCCACGTTATATTTGAAGACAGTATAATGACGGAGGTACACTAGGGTTCATTTTTTCTTTAAAAACTGTATTTATATATTACGATTTAGTCTTGTTACTTCAAAAACTGCAATGTTGGGATATGCAGAAGATCCCGCAGCCTTTCCTCGAGCTTCTCACTCTACAGCTGGATCCATCAGCAATATTAATGATTTACCTACACTCAACGTTATCAATGATTTCAAACAATGCTCCTACTGTGTACCAAAATTGCAATTTATATTTTAATTGTACCAAAAATAATTAAGTTTGTATAATTCAAAAAATACCTTTCCAAATACCACACGTCCTCTTCAATTTTATAGATTTTTGTTTTTTAATTAATTTTTAAATCAATCCAGTTTTTTTACTCTCTTTAAGGGAAATAGTGCATTAATGTCGATATTAAATAGAAAGAGGCTAAGAACAGATCCTTGTGGTACTCAACAGTGACTGGTATTTCATCCGTTAATGTCAAAATTGCATCTTTTGTTCAAATCTTTGTAATATTTCTGTATATGATTTTTTTTAATTGTTTTGTAGATACATGAACATTAAAATTATCCTGAAAACTTAATCCTGGATTAAAAAAAAATGCAACTTTTATCATTTATTTGCTGCGTGTTGGAATTATATCACAAAAATCAATTTGTTCACTCTGTATTTATAATCTTTTATCTTGCTACTACTGACGTGTGTAAACTAATTTTTTTCAAGTACCTACTTTTTATAAACTTCTTATTTTATCTTGATTAAAGACATTTTTCGGTCATTTTTTTTCGAGTGTATTTGCAAAAGTGGTTTTTTTTGTCTTTAAAATCTTGATATCTCTAGAATACGAAGTCTCTGTATTTTTATCCCCAAAATACAAATCTAATGATTCATAAAGTACATAAATCTCTAAAATAAGGCGACAAATAATTGGTTTTCACACTGTATATGTGTTGTCCAACGAAGATTCTTGTGAACATTACAAAAAAATTTTTTGAATGCGTTTTTTATCACTTAGATGATGAAAATGTAACCAAAATTATGGACAAATATATTGACGTGTTAAAAATAATATATTGTTATAACAAAACATATTGTTATAAATACAAGATACAATAATAATGTCACGTATTGGAATTTCATTTATTTTTCTAACAGTCTAATACCGCGTTTGTTTTTTATAACCTAACATTTGCTAGTTCCGATAATTTAACTTTTTTGTTTATTTAAAGCCTTGCCAGACTCGTCTAATGATCGTGAGGCGCGCTACATTCGGGTATTCCCCTCCTCGTTTAACTATCTGGCTTGTGAGTCTGGCAATCTGTATAATCTATCGTGTGACAAAGGACCCTGCACCATTCTTATGGAAATTGTCTGAATTTTTGATATGTGATAGTACTTGATGTCCTGATCAATAGTGTCCATGGGCCCAATCCTATCCTATGGCTAGATTTCGATACACAGTGCGTTAAAGTTCAAGATCCCGAAATTTTTAAATATGTACCAAAAAGTCCCTGTAAAATATTTATAAAAGTTTCTGGCGGATATATGTAGTCAAAATACAGTGACTTTTTTTATCGATATTTCAGGCTATTTCTGCATGTGAAAAAAACATACTTTGAACAAAAAGGCTTGTGGAAACATGAATCGCCCTGTAAGGAGTTATATTTTGATTTATTACGTTTGTATTTTGACTACATATATCCGTCAGAAACTTTTAAAAATATTTTGCTGGAACTCTTTGGTACACATTTTAAAATTTCGGGATCTTGAATTTTAACGCACTGTATATCGAAATCTAGCCAAATAAGCGCAAAAATTTTCTATTATCCCGATTTTGAAGATGTCGCCAGACTCATTTGCCAATTTCGTAAGTCAGCCAGACTTACTTTTAAGTACAGTTTATGATTGTAACAATTTGTATGCTAAATTTCAAGTCTGTAAAAATAAGGGTTACGTATCTGCAAAATTACTTTAGTAAATGTGAAAATGTAAACTGTAAAAAATAAAAAAAAGCCTAATTTTTCAATTGAAAAAGTTGGTTTACAAATTTTCAATTTTTTAACTTCATCAGTGCTCATTTTGTTCGATGAAAAGCTCGACTTAGGTTATTTTTTAATTTAAATTCGTATAAAATCGAAAAATAAATATTTTGCTTTGAAAAAATTACAGCTGATTTAAAACACAAAAAAGAACGTTTTCATAAAAAAAAGATATTTTTGCGGGAGATAAAAATTAAAAACGAAAAAAAAGGTTCTTAGCGTTTTCTCGACAATTTTGAGGTTATGATGAAAAATGACCAATACAAAAGTTTTAGATTTTTTAATTATATACAACTTTTACATTAAGCTTTTTTTGATAGGATGCATATTTCAGCCACAAATCGTAAAAAACCAATATCCAACCCCCAAAACGTATACTTAGCTACCTCACCCCCCTTCTGCAACTTTTACTCAGTCTTCTTGATTTTTCTTAATTTTCTGACCTGACCTGACCTTATCAAAATTAATAATTAAATCTAAAACTTACACAAATATTAAAATAATAACATACTTTCTTTTATTCTGTACCATTTTCCCACAAACAAAATCACCACTTCCGACGCCAGAAAACACAAAAAAAAACGAAACTAAAATTAAGAGAAAACGAAAATTAACAACTACAAACGCACACAAACAATCCAACAGCTCCTATCCATACAAACTAACATCGCATACTGAATTAAACAAACATTAAAAACCATGTGTATATATTAATTTTATCAGCGTATATCGCCGTTGACCACAGTTTGCAGATATCGAGTTACGTTTAGAAAATACATCTTTCTGTTCGATTATACACTGCTTAACGAAGTTCTAAAGGTACTTTAGTACCCATAATTAGTCTAAAATCATTAAGGTGAGTCGCGAATACGCGGTAGAAAGACATGATGTCACTGGTATATACCAAACATGTTGTCAATCAAACGGTAAACCACCTGTGGTTGGTTCAATTTTGGAATTACTAACGTTCGCAAGAATTTTAATTGGTTCGATGGAAAGACGTAAAATTTGTTGAGGATTCCAATGATTATTTTCTTCAAATCTTTTTTTTATTTTGAAACGAATTCTAACAAGCAACACCAAGAAATCCTTTGTCTTCTCCATTATGGGCGATAATAAAACAACAACCTTTTCCAGCTGGATTTTAAAGCCAATAGACAAATCTGTAGAGGCTCTACCATTTTTAACTGTATTTTGCCAAACATTCGTTATGAAATATCCCCAATTAGACCAGGGCCTTTTTAAATACAGGAATTGTTAAACATTTACAACAAGACGTCGCGATAGACCACCCTCACTCCCCCACTTATAAGTCACGCCCCCTTTTGACACATGTCATCAGTCACCTGTCATCTATCACCTGTCATCTATCACCTGTCATCAGTGACCTATCATATGTCACCTGGCATCTGTGACCTGTCATCTGCTCTGGTCTAAATTGATACTGCATGTATTTTTTAATTTTACATTTAAAAAAGCCCCCTCATTTTGCCAGCTACTACTGAGTATCTTAGAGAGTTAACCTGTATATAGAGTGGTGAAATCACCCGGAGGACGTGTCATTAGGCAACTCTTTTATGGGATCTCTGATTGGGTATTGCAAATGAATTTAACCGTTTCAAGCTAGATAAAGGATTTTTGACTAGATCTGTATAAGGAAATATTCTGAATTTAGTGATATACGACAAGTGACAGATGTAAGTGACTGATGACAGGTGTCAAATGGGACGTGGCTTAAACGTGGGGGAGTGGGGGTGGTCTATCGTGTATTTGTACTTTGAGAAACTCATATTGGATTGCTTTTTGAATTTGAAAGTAAAATATTTATAAAACACAATCTTGCATCATCATTTCTGTTGCAAGCAGTGTTTATAGTTCCTCTGATGGTTCCTTATACACGGTATATAACTTTGTCCTCGGCTGTTCTATACGTTTCTAAGTAGACAGGTAATCGTTATTTTTAAATAAAGTTCGACGTTGCGTTTACTGCTTCCGGAATTTAAGCAGTAGTCGAAATGATTACGTCATTTCCTGAGTTTTTATTTACATTTTGAATATTATCATTTTTTAAGAATTGCACATTATAAATGTTCCAAAAATAACATTTTATAATTGGTGGCTGAAATATGCATCCTATCGAAAAAAGTTTAATTTAAAAGTTGTGGATAATTATAAGATCTAAAAGTTTTATATCGAGAAAAACGGTTTTTATCATATTTCTCGATAATTTTGAGGTTATGTTGAAAAATGAACCAAAGTTTTAGGTTTTTTAATTATCTACAACTTTTATATTAAAGTTTTTTCGATAGGATGCATATTTCAGTCACAAATCGTAAAAAAACAATATCCAAACCTCAAAATATACAGGGTGGCCCAACTATCCTCGCTCGGACCATAGCTGCTAGGCTGATGAAGATCGAGAAAAAAAATCTTGTGTGTGCTACTTCCTAAAATTATTTTCGAGTATACAGGGTGAAACATGAATCCGGGACAAAACATTCGATCTTTTTTTTAAATGAATCACCCTATATATTTTTTAATTTTTAGAATATCTGTCATGTGGACTTTACATACCCCTTTTATTTACATTTTAATAAAATTTTATGAAAAAACATGAACGAACAAAAACTATAAAAACTATATTTTCAAAAATTGCAGGTACAAAAAGTATGTGCAGAAACATAGATATCATTTGGGTTCATATACAGGGCGTTTCGAAACAAGGACCAAATTTCGCCAACTTCAAATTGCCTAAATTCATTTTTTTTCAAATGGATTATTTACTTATCGAAAAGTATTATTGGATATGGTCCATATTATACCATTGGAAAGGTCATTGAATGGACCTTCAAATTATGAAATCATATACAGGGTGATGCATTTGAAAAAAATGAGTTTCGGCAATTTGAAGTTTGCGAAATTTGGTAATTGTTTCGAAACTCCCTGTATTTTTTGAACGAACCCAAATGATGTGTATGTTTCTGCACATACTTTTGGTACTTGCATACCCAGTTTTTTCCATCCATTTTTGAAAATATCGGTTTTATGAAGATTTTTCTTCGTTCATGTATATAAAATTTTATTAAAATGTAAATACCTTGACAACGTTGCATGTGACCCTCAAAAACAAAAGGGGTATGTAAAGTCCACATGATAGATATTTTAAAAATGAAAAAAATATATAGGGTGATCCATTAAAAAAAAGACCAAATGTTTTGCCCCGGATTCATGTTTCACCCTGTATACTCGAAAATAATTGGTGCAAGCGAGGATAGGTGGGCCACCCTGTATATTTACATACCCCCACCCCATTACCGCAATTTTTACTTTCTACGCCATTTCCTTTACATACTTTTGTCTCATTTCAATGCCATTTTAAATGTCTATTTTCGTCAGTGACAATTTCTACTCGCGATATTATTATCGCCATTGTTAAATAAACATTTGTTTATAGTAGCAAAATTTAATATTTGTTTTTTGTTCAAGTTTTAAGTTTGCGACATAATTGATTATTATCAATACCATTAAATGATAATTATCGTCAGAAACAAAACTGAGGTCACTAGTCACTACAGAATTTGGAGAAAATATTTTTTTATATTTCATTTAACACCTCGGCTGCCATAAGGAACTGGCGAGCGTCTCGTCGAATCGATTTTATAAGTAAATAAATATTAATAGAGTTTTAGTTTCTTATTTTGGGTAAATGATATCCAACGTCAGCGGAGGAGGTTTCTAGAAAAGGGTTATATATAAAATTAAATCGGTTTTCAGACAAAACTACTTAGAAAATTGTGCAACTTGAAAATAAATCGAATAAAAAATTGTGGTTGTTCAAAATACAGTTTTCTAGATAATTTTAATTTTAATTTTCCTTTCAATATCGAAAAAAAAAATATTCCTATTTATAACAAAAATCAATGCAAAAAACAAAGTGAACGTACGTTTTCAGGGTTGAATTATTCTATTCCTGATTTCATTGCAAAATAAAAACAAAACAAAGACGAAACATCGCGTGTTTTCGTTCGATGTCATTGGAATTGTTTTGCATTAGCTTTCCACTCGTTTTTTTTTTATATTTATGTGCATTTTTATTGACTTTATTCAGTTTGATAGTTGGACGACCTTTTTACGATTTTATTTATGTTTACTGTATGTATCGAATGTTGTCATTTTTTTCAAGCGACGTTTTTTTCTCTTAGGTAACGGCTATTTTTAGATATTGCTCGTCTTGAAGTTAAAGTTAAAGTTTAATTACTAAGTGGTCATGTGGTTCTTTCGTCGAATTAATTTTTTGAGACGCGTCTAGGAAATAGTGCCACTTGCGGTCGTGCCATTTGCGGTCAGAATATTCATCGTCCCACTTGCGGTCAATCAAAAGAAAATAATGTTAGGAGTGACCCCACTTGCTGCCAAAGAAAATTTGATTATTTCTAATAGAGTGCCACTTGCGGTCGTGCCATTTGCGGTTAGAACAATTATCGTCCCACTTGCCTAACCTGATCCGCAATTTGGAATTACTCATTTACAAAGTTACTTTCTTGACCGCAAGTGAGATTACCCCTGACATTATTTGCATTTTATCATATTGATTGACCGCAAGTGGAACGAACATTGTGTTGACCGCAAATGGAACGACCGCAAATGGGAAAACACCACGTCTAGAGCCTGGGCGGATCCTGGAGTAAGAAGAACTCAAAAAATACAAAAGAAATTGTCAATAAAATTACTAAGTGGTCGTGTGGTTGGTTCTATTGTCTAATTAATATTTTGAGACGCGTCTAGGAAATAGTGCCGCTTGCGGTCGTGCCATTTGCGGTCAGAATATTCATCGTCCCACTTGCGGTCAATAAAAAGAAAATAATGTTAGGAGTGACCCCACTTGCTGCCAAAGAAAATTTGATTATTTCTAATAGAGTGCCGCTTGCGGTCGGGCCATTTGCGGTCAGAACAATTATCGTCCCACTTGCCTAACCTGATCCTCAATTTGGAATTGCTTATTTACAAAGTTACTTTCTTGACCGCAAGTGAGATTACCCCTGACATTATTTGCATTTTATCATATTGATTGACCGCAAGTGGGACGAAAATTGTGTTGACCGCAAATGGAAAGACCGCAAGTGGGAAGACACCACGTCTAGAGCCTCGGCGGATCATGAGGTAAGAAGAACTCAAAAAATACAAAAAAAAATGTCAATCAAATTACAAGTGGTCATGTGGGTGGTTCTTTTGTCGAATTTATATTTTGAGACGCGTCTAGGAAATAGTGCCACTTGCGGTCGTGCCATTTGCGGTCAGAACATTCGTCGTCCCACTTGCGGTCAATCAAAAGAAAATAATGTTAGGAGTAACACCACTTACGGTCAAAGAAAATTTGATTATTTCTAAAGTTACTTTCTTGACGGCAAGTGAGATTACCCCTGACATTATTAAATTGTGTTGACCGCAAACGGCACGACCGCAAGTGGGAAGACACCACGTCTAGAGCTTCGGCGGATCCTGTGGTAAGAAGAACTCAAAAAATACGAAAAAAATTGTCAATAAAATTACTAAGTGGTCATGTGGTTCTTTTGTCAAATTCATATTTTGAGACGCGTCTAGGAAATAGTGCCACTTGCTGTCAGAACATTCGTCGTCCCACTTGCGGTCAATCAAAAGAAAATAATGCATTTTATCATATCGATTGACCGCAAGTGGGACGAAAATTGTGTTGACCGCGTCTAGAGCTTCGGCGGATCCTGGGGTAAGAAGAACTCAAAAAATACAAAAAAATGTGTCAATAAAAAAGCGGATTTTTCTTAGCATTTATAAGAAATCATTCTACTTAAAAAATTAATCGTCTAAAAGAGCCGCAGGTCCAGAATTAGTTCTGTAAATGATGACATCATCATCAAAAGCACATTCGCCGGCTAGCGACCACAAACTTCACTTTGAATTATTAAAATTACTGAATCGAGAATCTTATTTCTTGTAACTGTAATTTTTATTTATGTATTTTAATTGGTAATGATTTTGTAGAAGCGAGAAGGTTTGCATATACTGCGCAAAATAATTTTGTTGTAAAAAAGTCTGAAATAATGACATCAATATCCGTCTACAACCGTGATATTTTTTTCTGATTTTTTAATCATCCGGTTTGAGAGAAAAAATAATATTAGTCCAGTAAATTAACGCCAGAAAAATCTCACACCTGGGCATCAAATCTGTCCTTTTTTTCGACGATATACGACACTTACAGCATTTTTGTTCAGACAAAAAATGAATGAACAGTTCATTACCTACAAAAGTTGCCCCTATAATTTTTTTCGCTACACTAATAGTTTTTGCAAAAACTGCGTTTCAGAAATTCGCAAATTTTGAGAATCTGAAAATACGGGCTTCTTTATCAAAATCTGGGATACGGGAGTATCCTCCCAAATCTTGAATATCCTCCCGGTTTTGTCTGAAGACAAAAGATCAGGCAATAATAAATAACCAAACGTCCTAACCTCAAAAAATTTTGATGAGGATCATTTTTGTAAGTAATGAACTGATTTTCATTTTCGTCCAAACAAAAATTCTTTAAGTGTTATATTTTCGGAAATAACGGCGAAAAAAAAAACACATTTTTGATTTTCCGGCCCTTCCACAAATTTCAGACACCTGAGATTTTTTTATTCACGAAAAACCGTTTTTGAAATGTGTGCTTTGTGTTATTTGACTACTGTAGTATTTATATTTTAGTTTTTAGTTTGATTAAATAAAATTCCTTCTGAAAGTCGTCAAGTAAAATTTCCTTTTCAAACTACAAATCAGACATTTTCATTTACATATAAACGTTAAATTACTTTATCGATCAAAATGTCAATATTTACATATTAAAATCCTTAACGCTGTGATGTAATACTTTTTTTTTATATATATATACAACGGACTCTGTTTGCCTTTCTTTGCATAATGGACAGTTTTCTTCAATTAGGCGGTCAATTAAGTATTGCGAAACCTAAAGAATACATTAATAAAGTTGTTTGACTTGAGTATTGACTAAAATGTGGCGTGCGCACGACCCACGGACTCATTATTGCGAATTTCACCTGGGCATGATGTCATTTCTATATGCACCTTTATAAACCAGAACTTATTTGGACTCGTTCGACGTGAGTGATTGCGAATACGGGGTGATTGCGAATTTTAAACGACTTTATAACCTCTAAGATGAAATATGTAGAAAAGAAATTTGAATAAGAGGAAGACTCTAAAAAAAGAAACTGTATGCCTTGGAGAACGATGTACAAAGTTTGCAAGTAAAAAGAAGAAGAAGAAAAGCGTCATAAAAATGATGACAGAAGAAGACTTCCGCCATGTCGCTCAAGCGAGATGGTTGTGTTGCCCGTCTGAATCTGAAATCTTAGAGGTGTTAAATCAGGACTGTTTGGTGGCCATATAATAGTTCAAACTAGGAGCTTATAGATTTTATTAATACAAAAATAATGTTTTTAGTCTTTCAGCTCTTATATACACCATTTTTATCAAATAAAAGACATTAAATACGTAATTAATGTAATTTTCTCTGACGCCTTATACATTTAACATTTTTTATAAAATTTTCTGTATTTTTTTTTGTTTAAAAATGGAAATTTTTTCGCCCTATTTTGTTTAAAAATAGTTAAATTTCAGAAGCTTTGAGCTGTCAAAAAAACATTAACATCTATTAATAAAATCTGACCTACCACAACAAAGCACGTCTATACGGATAACGTTGCATAATTTGTTTGTTTTTGGTCTGCAAATTATGTAATAAAACGACATCGTTTATATCTTCATTAATTTCAAAACAAAACGCATACGAAACAAAAACCGTTCATAAAAATGTAAAGAGAACTTTAATACCAAAAAATTCGCTGACTGGGCACAAGACATTCCCACATTTACAGAATGAAATTACTGTAATTTTTTACTACGGACGCGAAAAAGCTGAAATTGCTGAATTCATTGATAAAAAATATGCACGGGATGTATAAATATTTTCACTGGGATTTGTTTGAACCAATTTTATTTACAATGTTATTTTTAGCGTAATTTTGTACCAAGAAATTATTTTTAAATGAAGAAATTACCCTTGTTTGTTCAATTACTATTTACACAAAATATTAGAAATACAAGTTTAGATGATCAATTTTATTATCATTATTATTAATAACAGGCTTGACTTTCTTAACTTTTGCTTGAAAACAACCAAATTGTGTTAAACTGTTCTGGATATCTTGTAGCAAATAAAGCACATGTTCTAGTAACAACTCTGTCACATTCACTATATATGAAAGTAAATTTAGATTAATAAGGCTGAAATAATTAATATTTTTAAATACATGTTAATATCTCAAAAACGCTTAAGATATTTGACATTTTTGAACTTGAACTTTTCATCATTTTTTTAACAACCCTGTATACAAAAACGAAGTTTTCGACATATCACCAATTACCTTGATCGTCCTACTAATCAACCAGACAAGATGTTTTTTATTTGGTATTGGGGATGTTCACACAGAATTTTCAATATGAAGGTCTGCACCTGTCAATTTTTATTAAAAAAATTAATATCTCGATAAGTATAAATTTTAGGTATAGGGTATTCTACACAAAGTGGCATTAAAATTTAATGTAGAATTCGAAAAGTTAATAATATAAAGGGTGTTCCATTTAAAATAACAAAGTTGCTGCTCACTTCCGGTATAACCGGAAATGTCATGTCTTTCAAAATATTTTCAATGAATTCGCCATAACTTGATACCCATATATCCCAATTTTCATAAAAATCGTGTAAGTAGTTTCCAATATACAGATAGTGTAAGCTCGTCGAGAAACACCCTGTATATATCAAGTATTTTAATAAGTGCACGAGAAAAAACTCCGCCTTCAAACTTTCTCAAATTGGATTTTTTTACAATAAATTTATTAATCCAGTGCAAAAAGTGAAAAAAAGTTGGTTATTATTGCCTTATCTTTTGTCTTCAGACAAAAACGGGAGGATATTCAAGTTTTGGGAGGATATTCAAATTTTGCGTTTTCACCACAATAATTTCACGAATATTCAGATTCTCAAAATTACGAATTGTTGAAACGCCGTTTTTGCAAAAAATATTAGTGTAGCGAAAAAAATCATAGGGACAACTTTTGTAGGTAATGAACTGCTCTTCAATTTTTGTCTAAACAAAAATGCTGTAAGGGTCATATTTCGGCAGATATCGTCGGATTTTCCGGAACTGTAGAGCCATAGACCCTTCCACATATAGGAATTTTAGTAAAGGTAAAGATCAGATGGTGTACTTAATAAATTTTACGGTAAGGAAATGATAAGATTTTATAGTATTTAAATTTTTAAAATTAAATTTCGCCCCTTTTTGGTCCCCTTTTTGGCTCCCTCTCGACTTTCAACTGGTGGTCGAATTTAGGCAATGATAGTTTTAGGTATATACATTTTTAAATTGAAGTGGCAGAGATTTGCTGTAAAAAAAATAATGTAAATTTTGTGATTGCAGCAAAAAACGACGTGGCGATAATTTTTATCATTTTTATCCGTATGTGCACCGGACGCAGGGTGTTTTCTCACGCCTTAATTTGCTTATTGGTCGACATTTTCGAGAGACACAACCTTGCATCCGTTTCTAGTCAAATTTCGCACTGAAAATTATACTTTGTTACTAACATGAATTCTTGGAATCGCCGAGACCTTCCAATGATATATTAGTTTCATTTTATGTATATAAAAGTCAATTTGTAATTTTTTACAAATTTAACACTCCTGAAACTAATCTGCATCAAAGAAATGGTAAAAATGTATTTTTTAATAAATTTATGACAGAAAAATTATTCATAGACATAATTTTAATGATAAAACTCCATTTCTACCTAAAAAACAGGAAACTTCGAGTAAAAATTACGAAATAAATAAAAATTGAGGTATATCTCAGGGTACCCTTTTAGGGCCTCTACTATTTCCAGTCTACATGAACCATAAATCCTTTTGGACAAGTCATCAGCTTTGATGACATTACAGAAGTTTTTGAAGGTACGAACTGGCATAAACATAAGAAGTCGACAGTTAATTTGAAAAATAACGGGATTAATCGGTACTACCAGATTTCCACGAAATTTCCTTAAAAGTATATGAAGATACATTCAAAGTAAAAAGAGAGGTGTATAAACCAGGGCCCTTCCGGGACTTTAACTCAGCCGTCTTGATTTTTCTTAATTTATTTATAATTTGTCCAAAATTTTCCAACGTACTATCAATTAAATTGGATAACGAAATTCTACGCGTTAAAAAAATTGTACGTATTTTAATTTCTCTTATCCTGTTTACTTTTTCATGCCAATTCAATTGATACAACGCCGTGTAGTTCATTCAATAACAATAAATATGATCCAAATATCATTAAAAAAAGGTGATCTCATTTTTATTGTGACATATTATAACAGTAATCGTACGAAAAAGGTCAGTTGCTTCATGTAAATAAACAAATGGGTATCTTCTAGTACAGAGTCGGATCAAGCAATTTTTTTATACCGACTGTTTTTTGTGATAAGGAAAGCCTGTGTTTCGGGTGTCGTTGGTGGATGTAGGTCAACAGAATATTGCACTGTTTCTGGAAAATAGTGCAAGATCGCAAAATGAACAAGCACTATACAGTGCTTGGAAAAATTCCGAATATGAAAAAAGTTGTTTAGTAAACAAAATAAATACTATACAACAACAATTAGAACAAATGCAAAAAGATCAGTCAGATCTGCTAAAGAAATTATCTCCTCCTCCGCAGGAAGAGGAAAAAGATAAAATAGAATATCACACTGATGAAGAAGTATTAGCTAGAGAGACAGAGTGGATAAGAAAGAGACAAGGAAACAACAAGAACCTCCACAAACTGTCTCAATTAATCAACAGATAAAAGCCAAAAAACCTCTTCTGCTCCCACCAATAGTAGTAGATGGCATTGCCAACTTTAGAGCTCTTCATGAGGAATTAAGCAGAATGGTGGCAGGTCATCAAATCAGATGAAGCTTGGAGATAATGGGTATTCTTGGTATACCTATGAGAACAATAAATTACATAATGAATTGTAGATGTAGAGAGAAGAAAGTGCTGTTCCATCAAGCCAACGCTCCTGCTGATACCTGTACGGCGGCAATGGCGAAAATTCACGGACTTTTACTGTTTCCTAAGCTTAAAGTTTCGCTTGAAGGAATATTTCGAAGGGTTAAAAAAGTTAAAGCATGGCTGGGAAGAGCGTATTGACTTAAAATCGCTTTAACAATATTAAATGACAACACCAACACTTGTCATCATTATTTTTGGACTGTTATTTCCCCACAACCGAAACGTTTTCACAATAGTTCGACGAAAACTTATTTATTATAATATATATTGATTACTGATAAGTGACGTACATTTGGCTAATAGCGTTTGACCTAAACAACATGATGAAAACTGTTTATTTTTTTAATTAATATCCTATGATAAAGACAAATTTTTAGATGGTTACCTAACAAATTTTTATTTGGACCAAGCAAATTTTATATTATAAATTAAGGCTGCTTAAAAAGGTGTTCCACGGGGTTAGTTATTGAGACCCATATTTAAATGAATGATGATTAATTTTTGTAAATTAAATCCCCCCTAGTTTTAGTTATATCAAACCAAAATATTTGCATAGAACAGAGAAAAAGTCAAACAAAATGATGTAAAATTTTTTCCCATGACCATAATTTTAATAAGTTGATGCCATTTCTAAATATACGTATTATCGAATGATCATGAAAAAATAATATTGCGGTTTATTTGTATAAATAAAAGATAAATATCAGAGGCATACCTGCAGAATGATAAAAAAAACCGCGGTTTAATCGACTTCTATAATCTGAAACTTGACCGCGAAATTTTTAAACCAATCAATAGAACAAAATTGTTGTGTAAGGGTTCGAGCGAGATATTACGATAAAATTATAATTTCAATTGGAGACATGATTTCGGAAATAGCAGAAATAATACATCATCATTACAAATTTGTAATTGCCCAAATCTTCTAATTGTAATATTCTGCCAAGAAATTACTTGAAGATCATTCACACCAAGAAGTTGCCGGCTTTTAATATTAGTGAGTGACGCATACATCAAATGCCAACATTTAAAAATTAAAATAACCGGTTAGCGTGTTTTTCTCAATTTACCCAGTGGGAATGTTTCAAAGCTGTGATTAATTTAGTTCAAAGTGTAATACCAAGAAATTTAACCTAATTTTTATAATTGAGATGAACAATTTAATAAATTGGCTAGTTTTTAATACTTGTCCTTTTTTAATAATCACAAAATTTGGTTTTTTTTCTATATTAACCCCCACTATCACTTCCTGAGAAGGAGAACAATTGACTTAGGTAATCGAGAAGAGAATGTCACGCCTTCTACGTAATGCCAGGAGGTGGTTCTCAAAGCCAGCACTTGACTTCAATATTAGCCAATAGCCAAGAGACTTTGACCTCTCATAAAATGTGATATCGCTGAAACAAGGCTCTTAGGTATTTTAGACGGTGCGGTTAAAATTGGAATGTTTTACAGGTTGAGAATTTTGTCTGTTGATTATCGGTTATTTTATATGATTCTAGACTACGAAAAAATATGAACAATTGACCCCCCCCCCCCCCAAACAATATTGGTAATATCAAAATTACCGAAAAAAGATGTTTGGGCCATTTTTGAGAGAAAATTGAGTTTTTTAGGGTATAACCTAGAATCTACAAAAAAAAATTCAAAAAAATTAAAATTTGGTTTACTTACGCAGAATGAATTTTGTATAAGAAACGATTGGCAATGTCAAAATTACCGAAAAAAAATGTTTGGGTCATTTTTGAGATAAAAAGTATGTTTTTTAGGGTATAACCTAGAATCTACTAAAAAAAATCAAAAAAAATAAATTTTGATTTACGCAGAATCAATTTTGTATAAGAAACGATTGGCAATGTCAAAATTACCGAAAAAAAATGTTTGGGCCATTTTTGAGGGAAAAGGTAAGGTTTTTAGGATATAAATGGACCTAGAATCTACAAAAAAAATTCAAAAAAATTAAAATTTGTTTTACGCAGAATCAATTTTATATAAGAAACGATTGGCAATGTCACAATTACCGAAAAAAAATGTTTAAGCCATTTTTGAGAGAAAAGTGAGTTTTTTAGGGTTTAAATGGACCTAGAATCTACAAAAAAAATTCAAAAAATTAAAATTTGTTTTACGCAGTATCAATTTTATACAAGAAACGATTGGCAATGTCAAAATTACCGAAAAAAATGTTTGGGTCATTTTTGAGAGAAAAACTTAGTTTTTTAGGGTTTAAATGGACCTAGAATCTACAAAAAAAAAAATAAAATTTGGTTTACGCAGAATGAATTTTGTATAAGAAACGATTGATAATGTCAAAATTACCGAAAAAAAAATGTTTGGACCATTTTTGAGAGAAAAAGTGAGTTTTTTAGTGTTTAAATGGACCTACAATCTACAAAAAAAATTCAAAAAAATTAAATTTGGTTTACGCAGAATGAATTTTGTATAAGAAACGATTGACAATGTCAAAATTACTGAAAAAAATGTTTGGGTCATTTTTGAGAGAAAAAGTGAGTTTTTAAGGGTTAAAATGGACATAGAATCTACAAAAAAATTTAAATTTGGTTTACGCACAATTAATTTTGTCTAAGAAACGATTGGCAATATCAAAATTACCGAAAAAAAATATGTTTGAGCCATTTTTGAGAGGATATAAATGAACCTAGAATCTACAGCGGCCCTTAGATAACAGGCCATTTTGGTTAAGGTATGCCGTACCTATTAGCGACCTGACAAAAATTTTCGAGTTATTTATTTCTCGAATCGTATGCCGGAAATTGTTTGCAATTACTTTCAAGTACACTTGTTTACTCAATCAGCTGGCTTGTCGTTGCTAATAATTTCTACGAGTTTTCTTCCAAACTGACAATTACGAATTACCTAACAACCAACTAACCGCACCCTAGTCATCAGTATAAAAGCTTGTAATCTTGGATATTGCTTACGTAAAATGAATGTTTATATATGTAGTTTTCAATTTCGTCCAGTGGATATTAAAGTGCCAGTTTGTTTTGTTCATTGGAACATTTTTTTTATTTTTAATATCAACCGCATAGGAAAAGGTTTTAAAAATAAATCCAGTCATAAATTTACCAAAATCCTAGAAGAAATAATTAATAAGACGTGTGTCGAAAGCGCGGCGTGTTCTTTATGAAGAAATATAGAAGTTAAACGTGTGATTTATATGAAGAAAGTTCTCCATTAACAAATAACGTATAGCCGATCGTTGCATATTCCATATTCCTCATTAGGTTTAAGAAAAGATCTCTTAAAACATTTTTTTTTCAAATCCAACATGTCCTATTAATCATTTAATTATATCAGATTCGTATAAGGAACTTGTATGTAAAAGTGACATATTATACCATTGCAATGAATGGCAGACTCGCAACTCAAAAGGTTGTTCGAGGCGATTTACAATAAAAATAAATGATGATTACATTGTTGCCAAGATTTACCTGTAGTAAATACTCAATATTTTAATTGCCATCCATTTCTATTGATAATTTTGGAAGCGTACCACAGAGAATCCATTTTGTGTTGAAAAAAAAATAATTTTTTGTCTGACAAATTCTAAGCTAAGATGAGGAGTATCCGTCACACACGTCACAAAATTCAATTGCTTCGCTATATTTGACATAACACAAGTTACAGATTTGATAGAAGGCAAGTGACAGATTTGACAAAAGGCAAGTGACAGATTTGACAGAAGACAAGTGACAGATTTGACAGAAGGCAAGTGACATATTTGACATAAGGCAAGTGACAAATTTGATAGAAAACAAACGTTAGATTTGTTATACACTGAGTTTTTTATAATTTTTAATACTTATATTATATTTGACATAATACAAGTAACAGATTTGACAGAAGGCAAGAGCCAGATTTGACAGAAAACAAACGATAGATTTCTTATACACCGAGTTTTTTATAATTTTTAATACTTATTATATTATATTTGACATAAGACAAGTAACAGATTTGACAGAAGGCAAGTGACAGATTTAACAAAAGGCAAGTGACAGATTTGACAGAAGGCAAGAAGGTAAAAAAATTGAAAAATAGGTGTTTCTGAATAATAAAGATTAAAACAAAATGTTAAAAGGGGTGCAGTTTTACATTTATTTAATTTTTTTCTGTAAAAATTGAACCACTAAAATATTGTAATGTACCACCAGTGGTACATATACCACAGTTTGTGAACCGCTGACATAGGCAGTAATATACCGATTTTTTCAGTTAAAAAAAAGTTTTACCATCTGCATATCATTTCTCTCCATAGTTTCAGAGCTATTTTTTCTTTTTTATATATTTATTAATCACATTTTTTATGAACAGTATTAATAATGACAGATGTCGAATATCCGTCACACCTGTCACAACATTTAATTGCTTTGCTATATTTGACATAAGACAAGTGACAGATTTGACAGAAAGCCAGTGACAGATTTGGCAGAAGGCAAGTGACAGATTTGACAGAAAACAAACGATAGATTTGTTATACACCGAGTTTTTTATAATTTTTAATACTCAAAAGAAAGAAGAATTATCTGGAAAAGAAATTTAATGTTTGGGGAGGGGGTTTATCGTCTGGCGGAGGGATCTAAATGTGGTGAAGTCTAGAAGAGAATTTTACAGTTAAACGAGAGAGCAATGAAGCACTTCAAATTTGTGAAATTCCTAAATTGTGACAAACTTTATTCTATAAGAACTCAAAGGGGGTTAAGCGGTAGAAATAACCCCAAGCAAGGGTGGAAATTACTAAAATATACCGAAACAATTTTATTCTGATTAATATAGGATTTTTTTTGTTAAAAAAAAAGTTGTACCATCTGCATATCATTTCTCTCCATAGTTTCAGAGCTATTTTTTATTTTATATTTATAGATCACATTTTTTATGAACATTATTAATAATTAATGGATTATCCGACAATGACAGATGTCGAATATCCGTCACACCTGTTACAAAATTCAATTGCTTTGCTATATTTAACATAAGACAGGTGGCAGATTTGACAGAAGGCAAGTGACCGTCATGACAGAAGGCAAGTAACAGATTTGACAGAAGACGAGTGGCAGATTTGACAGAAGGCAAGTGACCGACATGACAGAAGGCAAGTAACAGATTTGACAGAAGACGAGTGACAGATTTGACAGAAGACAAGTGACAGATTTGACAGAAGGCAAGTGACAGATTTGACAGAAGGCAAGTGACAGATTTGACAGAAGGCAAGTGGCAGATTTGACAAAAAACAAACGATAGATTTGATGAGAGAGCATTTTTTTATAAATTATTAGTTTCTTGCGGCCCAATTTCAGCATTTCCCAAAATTATCTACTTTTGTTAGCCGAAAAGAAGGACCTGACATCACCGCTATCAAAACCGATACCTTCACCGCGAACCGCGGGCCCGCTGCCCGCTGCCTAGCCGGTGTGTGTATAGTATGTGTATAAATAAAGGTGATGTCATGCAAGAATACTACAGAACGTACATTGCCATGCCGTTGCCGATGCCGATGCCGACGGCTACGAAACATCGCGCGATAAAGATGCGGTGAAATTTTTAAATGCAGGAAACAAATACGATGGATAGGAAAACGAATATGTGTGCCAATTTCCAAGTCGAACTCTAACTATACTCGACTGGAATTTAATGAGATGCTTAGAAATTGTTTTACAGAAATTAAAATAAAATTTAAAAAAAGAAAAAGCCTAATTTTTCCATAAGGACAAGCTATTTTTTTCATGCCATCTTAAAGTCGAGGTTGAAATAAATAAAACTCAACTTTTGTTCATTAAACATCAATTTTTGAATAGCTAAATTAAGAAAGACTTTTCCATTTCTAGTGGAGTCGATCTGGCTTTTGAAATCAGTTCCCCCCATCATTCCTGCATGAAATGTTCGACCCAGGCGGCGCGTCGAGGAGGGGGAAATCCTCTATCTAAAGAACTTGAAAACGGCTTTTCGGACAAATCTCAGCCGGGTTTGATCTCACAAAAAAAAATATTCTTACCAAAATCAAAGAGCTCGACAAAACACGTCATCTCTTTCCAACCTGAACCCGATAACTCAATTAGTTCGCGAATTATCGCGATTTGAAATTGCAAAAATGAAAAAAATTAATTAATTATTTCTCGAGAGGCAGTGGAGATAGGGCCTTAATTTTTTGTGAATAAAAGGTCAATAATGAGTACTTTCAAGTGCCGGAGGGTGGAGGTGGTGGTACAAATATGGGGGGGGATATGGGGGGAAAACAAATATTATTGAAAAGCTTGTAACTTATGTACTAATTGAGTTAGCGCAACCAGCCGGGGCTCAAATTGTGCATCCGCTAAAAGACAGCAATCCGGAAAAAAATTTTCTTTCACAAATGCGCGCTCTTATGTAAAATGACCTCCTGAATCCGAATATGATCTTAGTTTTCCCCTATGAGTCACCGTTTTCGGGGGGGTGGCCTCCCTACCTATTTTTATCGCTTTTCGATAATTTGGAGGGATGAAAAAAAACAGTGGGTGATAGGGGGAAACTGAGGTCATATTTGGATTCAGGAGATCATTTTACATAAGAATCAGCAAGAATGGTGTCAGGACCAGAAAAAAAACTTTTTTTGCCTGCCAGTGTAATCATACAGCTGATCCCTAAAATAAGTTGGATTTAATACTCTTTTATAAAAATAGCGCTAACTTAAAGAGCAAAAAACTTTATCGCACATTTATACCACAAATGTGGCATAACTAGCGCCCTCTACAAATTACATCGAAGTAGGTACCAGATTCTGATTTCTCGTGCCCAAAAACCCCCAGTTCCAAATTTTTATGTATAAATATCCAAAAACGCTAAAGTTATTGCAAAAAATAAATCTTAAAATTTAACCTTTAACACCCTGTATATTCCTTATTAGCAACATTTTATTAGAGCAAGTTGGGTCAAATCGTAATATTTTAAAGTGAGGAATCTACCATGCATCTATGTACAATTACTTAAGGACCACCCTGTATAATAGGTAGTATGTTTTGTAAGCTATGTGTATGCAGAATAATCTGTTACTCATGAAATAGTCTTGTCAAACACAATGCAAGTAATATTTTTTTAACTTTGAGGTTGGAAAATGACTAATAGAAAAATTTTAGATTTTTTAATCATCTACAATCA
The DNA here is from genome assembly GCA_949320105.2 of Crepidodera aurea. Classification (NCBI taxonomy): domain Eukaryota; kingdom Metazoa; phylum Arthropoda; class Insecta; order Coleoptera; family Chrysomelidae; genus Crepidodera; species Crepidodera aurea. The sequence goes on from OX439480.2 coordinate 17,141,226, forward strand.
TTTACATTGAACTTTTTTTCGATAGAAAAACAAATATCCAATGCGTAGTAGAAAAACCAAGAAGTAAAACCAATTTTTATTTCACCTTAAATTGCTTCGTGGGAATAGAAGTTAGCGCGAGTTCAAAAGTCAAATAAGCGCGACACTGTCGACCCCGTGATTCGATCAAAGACACATAATAATGTATAAAACTCAATTACATTTAATTTCCTGAGTTGTGACAGTGCACTAACAATACCATGAGCGAGCATTAAAATAAATTAATAATATGGATCTTTTACTCCGTGAGAAGAAGGAGCTTTATTAAATCATACCCAGATAAATCAGTGTCCCGGTTATACCGTTCTATTATTAATTCAGGGGCGTATCAAAAGCTTTTATTAAATACAAAAAGTTTTATTACTATTCGGGATATTAGACCAGATTTTCTCGATAATTTTGAGGTTATATTAAAAAATGGTCAATACAAAAGTTTTAGATTCTTTAATTATCTACAACTTTTACCTTAAACTTTTTTCGATAGGATGCATATTTCAGCCACAAATCGTAAAAACCAACACCCAACCCTCAAAAGTAATATTTAGCTATCCCCACCCTCTTCCGGCAACTTTTACTCAGTCGTCTACCTAAATTACCCTAAAGTTACCCTAAACTTCCGCTAAAGTTACCCTAAATTTAGTCTAAAGTTTCGACAGGATGCATATTTCAGCCACAAATCGTAAAAAAACCAACATCCAACCCTCAAAAGTAATATTTAGCTTCCCCTTCCGGCACTTTTACTCAGTCGTCTACCTAAATTACCCTAAAGTTACCCTAAACTTCCCCTAAACTTATCCTAAACTTACCCTAATTTTTTCGACCATCCACATACTGCTAAGAATTTTTTTTGTTTAAAAAACGATTGGCCTTGGTTTAACTGTCAAAATTTCTCAACTTTTCTAATAAAATTATCAGAGGTGGCGTAAAAATAATGGACAGATGACATAACGACACGTGTGTCACAGACAATTCGAGTTATATATTCAAATTCTAGGAATAGTGCTGAATAAACGAGAGCGGCCAAGGAGATTCCTAGGAAGCCTTATCTCCAGCTTGCAATCTTTCTTTTCGTTTTAATAAAATAAATTCATTCCTTGCTTAGCCACATTTGTAGTTAGTTATCATATTTTGTATTTGTATAAGTTCTTAAAAATATTAAAGTTTTTAAAAACAGTTTTTCTGATTTAAGATTTAAATCTGGCGCAGTCAGTAGGATACGTGCGGTCGTTAAAGAAAAGAGCTTTTCGCATCGTGCGTAAAAACTTTTTCACGATTTTGGTGTCTTAACATCAGAGCGCGTATCTACGAACTTACATTTCCCTTTAGTGGATTAACGTAACTTTCCGTTCTGTGCAGTGAGGTTCGAGAGAAAAAACCATTGGATTATTTTTTTCGAAAAGTGGGCCCTGGAGCACCTGACGTTGGACTACAGCAGGAATCGAAAAAGAAACTGGTACCACAGCTACATTGTAAGTGCTAAGTTCCTTTTTGCCTATTCCTAACATTTTCTAAATATTCGGGATAGATAGATAAGTCAAACAATTCTTCTTAAATAATAATAATTATTTTAATAATACAATTTGATTTCTCATGACCGATATAGACGAAATCGCGAAAAAATTAGCAATAGCCTTCTCTGAGGCAGATAAATCTGGAAATAATTTAGAAAACAATTTAAACTCAGATTCTCACGAAGAAATGGCTCGTCCAGCAATAAACTGGAATCTTTTTAAATCAAAACTAGATATTATTAGGCCATATGATGGCGATAGCAACACTTTAAATAAATTTATAACACGTTGTGAAAGTCTAATTGCTACTTATCAGGAATATAACGATGCCGAATTAAATAAACATATCTTTGAATGCATACAAGAGAAATTAATAGGGAAAGCAGAGACTATGGTTGGAAATCGCGTAGAGTTAAATGATTGGGATTCACTAAAAAACGCCCTAAAGCAATGTTTTTCAGACCGCAGGGATTTAAGTTGCTTAATTCAAGAACTGACTAGAACCAAACCGTACAAAAATGAAAATCTGATAGACTTTGGTACTAGATTGCAATTATTAAGGAGCAGCATTGCTCAAAGAATAAGTAATGATCAAACATTAAGAAATAATGATAAAATATGTCAAATTAACCATTGTGACAAAACGGCATTAAACACGTTCATTGCCGGCTGCACAGGTATATTAAAAAATAACATGCATCTAAAAAAACCGGCGTCTCTTGAAGACGCAATCGCGTATGTAAACGAATTCGAAAATTTTGGGAGACTTTATGGTCAGCCCGATGAACCTCGAGGTCATTTTTCTAAAAATAATAATTTTAAACAGCAAAATGCAACAAGGTCATTTACTACATTTAATCAACAAGATCAACAATTGTATTCTCCAAATCAAGAATATTCAAATCATTTTAATCAAAATCAGTACCAAAGTGCTCAGAAACCGGTGTGGTCAAGTCAGCCTGTTAATGTCCAACCACGGCCTCAACCTCCCCGTAATTATCCAACAAACTCTCAAGTTTTTGGACCCAAAATAAATGTTTTTAAACGCAATCAAATTCCCCCACATCGATTGCCTAAACCAGAACCGATGTCTGGAATTTCAAGCAATTCCTATAATACAAAAAGATCTTTTAATCCAAATAATAATAATGGCAATTATAATAGACCTAACAATTATTTCCAAAATTATGGTCAAAAACCAAATTTCATAGTAGAAGAGTTATATGCAAATAACTATTCTGGTGATAACAATTATATCAACTCCGAAGACCATGATTACGATACCGACGAAATTGTACATAAATTCGGAAATTCAGTCCAAATTGCGAATCAAGAATCGGGTACGGATGACCCAAATTTTTTCGGAACAAGCCTCCGGTCCAAACCCGACATAATTGAACTAAATATAACTTCGACCAATCCCCTACCGTATATCGAAATCGAACAACCAAAATTAAAACTGCTCATCGATACCGGTAGTACCAAATCAATAATTAGGCCAACAATTGCCGAAAAATTTTACCCACACTTTATTTATCATTCAAATGTAGACATTAAAACGTCTCTTACTAGTAAACGTATCATGTATCAAGCAGATATCCCCGCGTTCAGGGAATTCAATTACGATAACAACATTAACTTTATACTTTATGATTTCCACGAATTTTTTGATGGAATTGTAGGTGTAGAAGACCTTATAAAAATGAATTTAAATATAGATTTTACGAATAATAGGTTAATTAGTAATCGAGTAGAAATTCCTATAAAATTTAGGAAACCCTCTGATGTAAAATTCGAATTTTCAGTCGGTCCCTCGGAAAAAATTCTTAAAGCACTTCCAGTTAGTATTCTTGAAGGAGAAATATTAATCAATGAAACCCATTTAAGTGAGGTTTGCATTCCTGAGACTCTAACAATGGCAAGAAACGGGTACGCTATAGTTGAAATAATTAACGAAAGTAATAAAACTATTTCGGTAAATTTAAATAAACCCATACAAGCGGAATCTTTCGAATCTACTTTATACGAAGTACACAATTTTAATTATTTTAAGGGACAAAGGACAAAACCAAATAACGAAAGAATTGACATTGATAATCTAATACGCACTCAACATATGAATACGGAAGAAAAAGAAAACATACTTAAATTATGTCGACAATTCTCCGATATTCTCTTAAAACCGGGAGATCCCTTAACATTCACTTCTAAAGTAAAACATAAAATAAAAACGACGGATGAAACCCCCGTTCATGTCAAATCTTATAGATACCCATATATCCATAAAGAGGAGGTACGCCGACAAATAAACGAGATGTTAGATAAAGGAATTATTCGACCATCGTGTTCGCCCTGGAGTTCCCCTATTTGGATAGTAGGGAAGAAAATAGATGCGTCGGGACGCCAAAAATGGCGTCTGGTCATTGATTATCGGAAACTTAACGAAAAAACAATTTCAGACAGATATCCGATACCCAATATTAACGATATCTTGGATAAATTGGGCAGAGCTCAATATTTCACGACTTTGGATCTGGCTAGTGGTTTCCACCAGATCGAAATGAGCCCATGTTCCATTGACAAAACCGCCTTTAGTGTCGACAATGGGCACTACGAATTTTTGAGGATGCCTTTCGGCCTCAAAAATTCGCCCTCAACGTTTCAGAGGGCTATGGATGAAATATTAAAAGACCTTCAGAATAAATGCTGCTTAGTATACATGGACGATATCATCATATTTAGTACGAGTCTGCAAGAACACATACAGAATTTAAAAGCAATATTTTTCAAATTAAGAGAAGCATGTCTAAAAATTCAACTTGATAAATGCGAATTCTTACGCAAAGAAGTGGAGTTTTTGGGTCATGTGGTTACACCTGAAGGTATAAAACCAAACCAAAATAAAATCAAGGCAATAAGAAAATTTCCAATCCCTTGTACACAAAAACAAATAAAATCATTTCTCGGTCTACTCGGGTATTATCGGAAGTTCATTAAGAACTTCGCGAAGATTACTAAACCAATGACAACTTGTTTAAAAAAGGACCAAAAAGTAGAACATACAAAGGAATTTATAAATTGTTTTAACACATGTAAAGATTTACTGATATCGGAACCTATTTTAGCATACCCAAATTTTGAAAAACCTTTCGAATTAACAACCGACGCCTCTAACTTTGCGATTGGTGCCATATTATCTCAAGAAGGTCACCCTATCTCATATGCGTCACGTACTCTTAATTCGGCGGAAATCAATTATTCGACAATTGAAAAAGAATTGTTGGCCGTCGTTTGGGGCTGCAAATACTTCAGACCTTACCTTTTTGGTCGTGAATTTTGTATCTTCACGGACCATAAACCGTTGCAATGGCTATTCTCTTTGAAAGAGCCAAATTCGCGTCTTGTCAGATGGCGATTAAAATTAGAGGAATTTAATTATACGATTAAATATCAAAAAGGCAAAAACAACCAAGCAGCTGACGCTTTATCGCGAATAAACCCTGATTGTGATTTAAATGCCATCGAAACCGATTCATTAGACGTCAACATCGACGACCTCGACGCGATAATTCAAAACGATATTGACGACTTACCATTTTTGTCCGGAACGGAAATATCTGAGATTTTAGGGGAAACCCCAGAAAAAATTCAAGTAATATCCAATGTTCAAATTCAACCCCCGGTTGAACTTCGAAATGAATCCCCAGTCCAAAATAATCAAACCGACTTAGAAACAGTACATACATCTGTAGAAAACCCCATTTTTAATATACCAATAACGGAAAGAGCCCTAAATCTCTACAAAAATCAAATACTTTTGTCTTGCGGAGAAATTAACGAAATCAAAACAAAACGAGAGCAAGTTTTCGAAAACACTAGACTTTTTGTTATTTTACCACAAAGAAATTTAGAACAAGGCATAGTAAACTTCATTAAGGATTTCATAGACCCAAAGCGCAAATATGCTCTATTTTTCAGAAACCCACTTAAACCCGAAACTTTTGTTGTTACAGTTCAAAAATTTTTCAAAAATTCCTCTTTTAACTTTGTTCATTGTATAAAAATCTTGGATGACGTACTGACATGTGAAGAACAAAAAGAAAAACTGAATTACTACCATAACTATAAAAACGGTCATCGCGGAATCAACGAAGTCAAAGCCTCTTTAGGGTCTAGATACTATTGGCCCAAAATGTCGGAAGACATAGAAAAATATATAAGCAATTGCGAAGTATGTTTAAAAAAAAAAAAAATACGATAGAAACCCGCCTGTATAAAATTTAATTTAACACCAACCGCTGCTAAACCTTTCGATCACATACATATCGATGTATTCCGAATATCCAATACTTTATAAAAAATTAATTGACCATTACAACAAATCTTTAACTGTACTGTGGCAAAACCAACAAAAATTGCAGAATAATTTAGAAAGATTCCAGGCATCAATAAAAAAAAAACTAAATCATAAGCTTAGAGAATTATATAACTTTTTCAAAGTACAATAAGTCAAATTAATATAGATATTCAGACTATGTTTATCGATAACATAGAAAATGCTATTGTATTTTTGAAATTGAATTCACTTCATAATTCCATAGTATCCAGCCATGAAATTGTTGACATGATAAATTATCTCAAACGAATTTATAATCCGGAAGAAATACCAAAATTCAAAAATATTTTGACTTACTATCTATTCTTAGGAACCCAAGTAACCTTTTCGAAATCAAAACTTATTTTCGCCATACACATTCCAATCCTAAAACAAGAAATTCTAGACTTTTATCACGTCTACCCATTAATCCAACACCGTAGAATGTTTATACCTACTTACCCCTACTTAGCTCGAAAAACTGTCAAGTCACCGAAATCAATAAGATTGCCAGGCAACTGAAACCAATCCAAGAAATAACCAGTACTCGGCATATAGTACCAATAGTGGCCCTATCTACAGTAACGGTTATCATTTGCATCACCCTAATCGCCCTCTTCATATTCTGGAATCGACACCGCAAACCAATTACAAGAAATGAAGAAGGAAACCAAAACACAGAAGAAACCACCCCTTGTTCGAGTTCCAAAAATACATCCGTATTTTTTCAACCTAAGGATGGAGGAGTTATATATTCAAATTCTAGGAATAGTGCTGAATAAACGAGAGCGGCCAAGGAGATTCCTAGGAAGCCTTATCTCCAGCTTGCAATCTTTCTTTTCGTTTTAATAAAATAAATTCATTCCTTGCTTAGCCACATTTGTAGTTAGTTATCATATTTTGTATTTGTATAAGTTCTTAAAAATATTAAAGTTTTTAAAAACAGTTTTTCTGATTTAAGATTTAAATCTTTCGCAAAATTTTTATAGAGTTGACCAATTTCGGTGTTTGAATAAGGTCAATGAATTATGTGAACAACTGGACTCTGCGTATGACATAGGCGTATCAAAATAAATCACAAGGTTAATTTTAACACGCATTTCGGTGCTAAATTATTAAATTACTCTAAATTATAACGAGTTTTTTTATTAGCAATAATCAAGAACGAATTATGCGTTGTTTGTTTGTATGTTTTTGTCCCGAATGTGTTTTGACGGTTGTAGATTACGTAGAACGTTAAATATTTGTAAGCAAATCCTTTATATTCCTACATTAACGGAAACAATTTGAAGGATTTAATTTAAGAACAGTTTTTCAAACAAATAATACGTTAAAATCTTTAATAGTAAATAAAAAACCTTTTAAGGAAATCCAAAATACAAAAAATTTACAAAATTTTATATAGGAGAAACATTTAGATCATTTCATATAAGACTTAATGAACACCAACGTTTTGGTAATTCACATTAGGGCTCTGGCTGGGACATCGACCACGTAAAAACGCGACTAGAGATGTGACACTAAAGATGGGCGAAAAATAACGGTATGACTTTTAAACTTGATTTATTTATTTATATCACGCTCGAAGTGTATTAAGCCTTGGCTTAAACAAGGGTTTCGTCCAAGCATCTGCTATTTGTGTATCCGAATCTACCTTTAAAACATCGACCGATTCTTCCTGGACAAGTTCCCTAATAAAAAAACGTCTAATCCTGACATATTTTGTCCGTCGATGAAGTTCTGGATTTTGTGCCAATTTGATTGACGCTTCATCGTCAATCATTATAATTGGTAGACGCTCCAGCTTCACAATCTGCTCATGGAGTCGCTTCAACCATATAACTTCTCTAGCAGCTACAATTTCAGCCTCAGTGGTTGTTCAGATTGCAATAGAACTTTGTCATTGACTAATCCAGGAAACAGCACCTCCTGCGTATATGCAAACAATACCCGTAGTGGAACGCCCTGTGGTATTATCTTATCCATGATCTGCGTCGCTATAACTATCTTTACTACCTTTCTTAAAATTTGGTTTATGTTATGCCAAAATCAGAAGGATCCTTCAGGTATCTAAAAAGCCTCTTAACTAATTTAAAATCTTCTGCTTTAGGATCTTCTAGGTTTCTAAAACCAATATCTGGTCGCGTACCAGTCATTAAATAGATTAATGCACCTACAGCTTCTCTATAACAGAAAGGTTTAATTTGTTCACTATTCCTTTCTTCTAAGTTCTCTTCCATCCCTTCTTGTAACAATTTCTTTATATATGCACTTTGGTTTAGTGTGATTGTTCTATCATCTCTTCTATTAATTTCGAGGCTAAGGAAGTAAGAAGCTGGTTTTATGGTAACTTTAAATTCATTCTTCAAGTAATTCAAAAATTTGTTTTTCATGTCTTCATTATTTGATGATAACAAGCCATCATCTACATATAAGGCCAAAAGAAGCATATCGCTGTTTTCTTTCTATAAAGCCTTGTAACACAATGAAATCAACAAATCTTTTATTCCAGCATCGAGGAGCTTGCTTGAGACCATAAAGGCTTCTATTCAGGCGATATACTCGATTTGTATCATCCTGGTAACCTTCTGGTTTCCATATAAATACACTGTTCAAATATCAAATTGAGTTAAAACCATCTTTTCCTAGCAGCTATACTTAGCAAAGCCCTTATAGTACCTGACTTTGCAACTGGACTAAAGGTTATCACCTTTTTTCTGTGAATAACCTTTTATTACTAGCACAGCCTTATACTTGTCTATTGAACCATCTGGATATGTCTTCAAGAGTTCAATTGTTGTTATCTTGAAGAGATTGCATTTCTTTTCTCATTGCCTCATTCCACTGCTCTTTATCATTTCTTCTCATGGCTTCTTGATAAGTTAATGGCTCTTTTGACCGAAGTAAATCAGTTGCAACGGACATTACAAAGTCTTCAAATCTGGCAGGCCTTTTGAGAGTATCCCTATCTGCCTTTCTTCATGAATTTCATCATCTGTGTCGTTTTATTATTTGATTCATTTTTATATCTGTGTTCATCACTGTCTAATATAGTTTGATCTCTATATTCTTTTGACCGACTAGGAGAATTATCTTATTATAATGTACCAATATGCCAAGTTTCATTAAATTCTGAACATTTTAAAATTCTTAAATGACCACCTCCGCTTTTAAATGAAAAAGGTGAAAGAACGGTATAATTTAAATCGCCAATTGAATGTGAATGAAATTAAATTCAATTTAAATAACAGGAAAAAACACAAAACTTTTAATTCACACAAACAGGCAGTGATTTACTACGTCGTTTTTTACGACTTTTTTAATGTCAAACAATTGCAAAGTGAGATCATAAAAATAATAGCATCAATTTGTCTCTATTACACGGACCGTGCGATAATACCTTCGTAGAGATGCCCGAGATTTATGTAAAAAAGAAAATACGACAATTGTTTGTTTGTTCAATTTTGGCTCTGCCAAATTTACTATAATTTATGGTTGTGGTGGCTAAATGTGATCCAGCCAAATTTTTTTAAAGACGCCAAACTTAGGTGTAGTAAAAATAAATAAAATAAGAACAACAAATATATTATTTCTATTGATGTTTGCTTGCGGGAGGTATAATTAACGAATTTGATAAAGAATAATACCACAGTCACAAATCAGTGTCACATTTTGACAGACGTCACATTTTGACAGATGTAACATTTTGACATATGTCATATTTTGACAAGTGTCACAATTTGACAGACGTCACATTTTGACATGCGTCACATTTTGACAGATGTAACATTTTGACATATGTCATATTTTGACAAGTGTCGCATTTTGACAGACGTCACATTTTGACAGATGTAACATTCTGACAGATGTAACATTTTGACATATGTCATATTTTGACAAGTGTCACAATTTGACAGACGTCACATTTTGACATGCGTCACATTTTGACAGATGTAACATTTTGACATATGTCATATTTTGACAAGTGTCGCATTTTGACAGACGTCACATTTTGACAGATGTAACATTCTGACAGATGTAACATTTTGACATATGTCATATTTTGACAAGTGTCACATTTTGACAGACGTCACATTTTGACAGATGTAACATTTTGACATATGTCACATTTTGACAAGTGTCACATTTTGACGTGTGTCACATTTTGACGTGTGTCACATTTTGACGTGTGTCAGGTTAGGTTAGATATATTTTTTCTTTATTTATCAAACGGCAGAAAATGAAACAAACAATTAGCAACAAAAACATATTAACAGTAGTTCGAATTAAGTAATGAGGAAGTGATTAAAAACGATCAGTTAAGGTTAGAATTCACCGAATTAATGTTTAAACATACCAACAATTTTATTAATAATATTAATTCCGATCTTCGACGTTCACACACCCAAATTGGCTCGCGGCAAACCAATAAATTAATTTAAATTGAAAAAAAATAAAGATTATTATTAGCTATTAATTATACTAACACTGTGGCGTTTTGTAAATTATCAGTACATAAACAATTAATAAAACATATAAATTTATCGGACAATATTGACGTTTAAATTTTACAAAAAGTAAGCGTTCGGTAGGCGGAAGATTTTTCTAAACTTAGAAGATAGGTTTTGTCAATACAGGGTGTTATGAAAGCTCCTACCACCCTATTTTTTACGCCACTATAGTTTAGAGAAGAAAGGAGTGCAGTAATTTAATTTGTAGAAGAAGTATAGGTTTAAGAGGTAGAAATTTTATTTTTACCTCATTCTTCAATGCTTATTTGTAGTTAAAATACATTTGATCGGCCTAATAAAAGATTTCGTTTGATTTAATCATGTTTCCATGATTTTTACAGTAATAAACCTGTTCTTTTGACAGATAATCCGTATCGTATGTATTTTAATTGGTTCGGAATTAATATATATTTCAAAATGGCTTCATTCTAAAAATATTATCAGTCCTCCTAAATCCTTGAAGGCAGGATTACTCTTAATAGCAAAGCAACATAAAAACCAATTCAAAAAATATATTATAGATGAGATGGTCCGAGAAAAATGAATTGAAATTCTCAGATTGCCTCCTTACCATGCAGAGTTAAATCCCATTGAACTGATCTGGTCACAATTAAAAGGTTATGTTTCTCAAAACAATACAACATTGGAGAACATTTGAGAAAAGTGGAAAATTCATTTTGGAAAGTGGATATAGCAATAGAAAACTTAGTAGACCCTATAATAATAAACCTCAGAAAAGACAATAATACCAGCAGTTATAGTGAAGACAGTGACTTTTAAAGATAGTTCTTCAACTTTTTATTTTTTTCTGATAGGCGCCTTGATCCTGTATGATGTATTGGGTCTAAGTCACCGCCCAATCCTTCATAGTTCAAAGTTGAAATGTATGACAAACTCTTTAGACTTGTTAGGACTCATATGTATTTTTTTGGGATGCAAAAGTATGCACAAAAAAGTATTATTAAATTTTTTATTGCACAAGAAGCAAACAACAAACAATAGTACCAAAAAAACACTACTGTAAAAGGTATACAACAAAAACATTATTCAAATTTTTAAAAAACGCAAAAATCGGTTGTTTCATGGTTTCATTTTGGGCATCTGGGTGCTACATCTCGAAATTTGGGACCACTAACCACCAAAGATAAGGTCAGAATCCAATATACCTGCCTATTCTTAATCATTTAAACAAATATAAATGCGCTGCCATCTATGATTAGAAGAGAGTATTGACAATTACTAAAAGCAAAAAAATTCCCGGTGTATTGGGGTTGCATACACAATTTGCATTGTGTGTTGCAAAGCTTTTATTTGACTGATTCTAGTCAAAATGTCACTCTCTTCTTTCGTATCCCTTTCAGAGATTAATACAAAGTTAGAAAACGAGTAAGGAATTTAATTTATCAGATTCGACATCCTAAGACCGGTTTCTGCCTTTCGGCTTTGTCAGTTAGGCTTTTCGAATCCAATAAATAAAATTCCAAACTCGTACAAGTCAATAGCTATATCCGCTATAAGATAAAATTTTTAGATGTGCTGCCATCTATGATTAGAAGAGAGTATTGACAATTACTAAAAGCAAAAAAATTCCCGGTGTATTGGGGTTGCATACACAATTTGCATTGTGTGTTGCAAAGCAAGTATTGGTAGTTATTTTTTTATTCAGAGTTTAGAGGTAAGAATTTTATCTGATTACTTTGGCACTGAATGCGATAGAACTTTATTTTGTCTCAGCTTCTCTGATATTTTTTAAGGTTAAGACACAACCACACAATAGCAATTATTCACAAGGGTGAAAGTTAGGAATTAGCTGATCTGCTGTCTTGATTGATAAGAAAACAACAAACAAAGGACGATTTTAAACGCCTGTCAATTTTTCCATTCAATTGGCGGATGCCAGTTTTGTTTGATTAATGCATAAACTCATATTCAATATCTGTGATTAATGAAAAGGTAATTTTGTTGTCTAATTATAGAGGATAATACAGTAATTTATGATTCACGCAAATTTTCCACTATTCATCTAATTCCTGTTATTAATGCATCAATAATTTATTGAACTTCTACGAGGGTTCAAAGAAAAATAATTTAGAATCTGGTTCGATTAAATGTTTTGTTTTATAATAAAGAGCCTTGAGTATAAGCGCAAAATGATGTTATAAAAATTAAGTGTAAATTTGAAACGATAAAGAAACAGTTCAACTAATATAATTATAAACCTAATATATTGTTACTTACCCAGTAGAGAGAATGAGTCTCCTAATTCCAGTCCAAAAATTGACCGCAAAATTGTAAGATCGATAATAATGATTCGAGACTTTAAAAATGTTTATTAACAAGAAAAATGGTTGACTATGCAGTTATTGTGAAAAGATTGTTTATTAGAAAAAGGTAAGCGTAATTTCCTTTTTTATTATGAAATTAGCAATTACTATTGACTTGATAAATTATTCTCTTACCTTATTCTAATTTAACTTATATACTAATATCTAACCTAACCTAGTTAATCTTTTACTGTTTAATCTTTTAGATATCTTTGTTTATCTACTTTCCCAAAATTGACGATGCAACAAATTAGATCTTCCAAGATCCACATCAGAATACTGGATGAAATTCTTCTGAGTATAGTTGGAACAGGATACAAACATCGGAAAAACAGGATACAGGATAAAGTTCAAATTAGGAATACTGGATAAAATTCTTCGGAATATAGTATATTCTTCAGGTGCAAATGATGAAATGAAATAATTCGTTTAATTATTTACTTCTTCGAATTTCCTCGTAAATACCAATTCTAACCTCACTTGTGAATTTTGACAGGTAAAACTTTTACAATTATTATTTTTTTTTAATCAAGGTGGATTTGACTTGATTTTTTTTTGTTTTTGCAACAGACACTGATGTGAACTCGACAAAGGATTTTAAGCAAAAGCCTCGCTTGACAGCGAAAACTGGTTTTTATAAACCACCATTTCAAAGCCGCCTAGATCGTGATTTGATAAATAGTTATTGTTTAATTTTCAGATAATTAAACATGTAAACTCATATTCGTTCAACCGGCAACGCCGCACCAAAATACATTTGCGAACGGCGTTCAAACCAGGAAGCGGTATCATCAAAAGATAATTTTTTTACTCTATTTCACAATAAAATATCACGCCATAATCTACAAACGCAATTCTAACCGTTTCGTCTAGACAATATAAAAAACCCACGCTAACGAACTTTCTAGAACAATTGCGCAATCCGGAAGGGATAAATCTGAAACCGACAAAACTTCGTCGAGTTTAAACAGTGCGTCTTTAACTGCGAATCAGGTTAGACCCTCCGTTGACACCAGCTCAACGTAAAAATATTTTATCTTCACAGTGGTACTTTGCTGCGTATCAGGCGGTCCACTTTATTGTTCACTTTATATTTTCAAAATCAAAACTCAGTGCTTCGAGAATTTAAAGAGTGTGTCTCTAGCTGCGAATCAGGCTAGGACCCTCCAGTGTTATTTCATCACTCATCCAGAACACACAAAATATTTTCTGACTGATGCGGTCCTTTAGTTTTTTACCTATGTGCTAGTGTTTGTTAAGCACATATGGTACTTATAATACTTTGTTCATTGATTACCAGTTAATGTAATCACTTGTTACGTTGTTGTTTATTTATTTATTTATTTATTTAACTTAAAATAAATCGTTAAATAAAGGTGTTAGTTGTTTTTTGTCAAATGGAGTTGAGGAGGCAAAATGTTACAGTCCACTTAGAATACAACGATGCAGTTTAAAAAGGCGGTAACACATTGTTGGCCGTCCTGGGAAACTGGCACAACATAGGGTTTATTCCAGAACCCCCGACAGTTATTTATGATTTTTAATTTATTAATTTTGTTTAATAATTTCTTTGTCATCGAATAAAATTTTAGTATTCCCTTTGTTTGGCTATTCACATTTGTTAACCGTTACAATATAAATAACTTGACCCATAACCTCTTTCTAATTATTATTAAACTATAATTTATTATTCGATAGCCATACGTGTCAAATAATCCAAATATAGTAAGCATTCATTGTTTCATTACTACTATACATCAATGAATTTAAAACGAGAATGAAAATTGTTTAATATAAATTTATAAAAAGATACACGAATACATTCTTAGAAGCGGTGTATATTCGAGAGGATTTCTAGGAAAAGTAGCAAGTTTACTTGGAAGCGATATAAAAATGAAACGTTATCAAAATACGAGCTTATCTACAACACACCCGACGTTCGAACACGTTGATTTTCAGTCTACAATAATAAAGCGTAAATATAAAAATAGGTACAAGTTGGTAAACCTAGTCATGTGTTGGTTATCGAGTATGAGGAAATTTTTAATATACATATTTAGGTTTCAATTATAGTCTATTTTTATGTATGAGAGAGTATTAAAATAATAGTAGACAGTTAAAATATTTTGTGAAGTTATACCTCGAGTATTTTCGTATGAAATAACCTTTGTATAAATATAATAAATATATCGGGTGTAAACTTATATTTTCACCTACTTAACCTGCTTATAACTTCTAAACAGCAGAAGGTAAAAAAGTGCAATTTTTTCTAAAATATTTTATTTTTCCACAAGGTATGTTAAGAATATTGTGTCAAACGGGTTATGTAGGTATAAGGGTTTAAACTTTGACTTTTAAACAACGTTACGTTCATAAATAATAATTTTAATATAAAAACTACTTCTTACCTACAAATCCAAATCAGAATCGAAATCAGAAGATGAACTGTCGCAACCAATATTTACAATGAGTGGCTCGATCATTTCATCAGTAATATTGTCCAACTTCCACATTTTCTCTTCTTCTTTAATCGTATGATTTACTGCCTTTTCCCAGTTTTCAGGCTTCACATTATTTACAGCCTCCAAAAACAACTGTTTAACATCACTCATTTTAAAAGAATTATTTTTTCCTGAAACTTCTCCCTTTATCTGTGCCCATATCAGTTCAATCGGGTTTACTTCGCAATGATATGGTGGTGATCTAACCACCGTCATCCCACGATGTTTTGAAATTTCATCAATTTCATATTTTTTTAATTTCTCTTTATGAAGGGAACACAAATGATACAGTTCTCTTCTCACAGAACCGGGATGGAACTTAATATTCTTTGAATTTAGCCAATTCTGTAAATCTTTTTTAAACCACTTGGTTGTGGGCATTTTTTCTGTAAGTCTCGAGTGATAACTTGCATTATCCATTACTATTATACAATTCTGAGGAAGAAGATCTATCATTTGTTCGAACCACTCTTTAAAGACATCAGCATTCATGTCCTCATGGTAGTCACCGGTACGAGTAGATTCAAAAGTCAATAAACCACCTTTAACAAAACCGTTTGAACTACCGATGTGTACTATTATCAGTCTGCGCCCCTTTCCTGATGGTGGATTTAAACCAGTAGATAAATTATTTAAAAAAGCCTGTCTTCGACTTGTAACAGTTTCATCTTGCCAAAATTTATTTGGTGTATGTCCTTCGTTGATCCATGTTTCATCTAAATAAAATATATTTCTTCTTTGGTTTCTCATTTCTTTTATAGTCCTTAGGTAATTTCTTCTCCATACTACAATATCGCTTCTTTCTATTAAAATGGACTTTCTGGAATGCTTTTTCCATAGAAAACCTATTTCTTTTAACAGTTTCCATAGTGTGCTTCGACTCATTTCAGGGTAATCCTTATCATCTCAAACCGTGGCAAGAACTTTGTCTACTGTCGGAAATTCTTTTCTAAAGAAGAACGCATGCACTTTCCTTCGAAGTCTTTCTTTCAAATGATTTTCTATTTGAAATTTTGGTTTTCCTGGAGCTTTACGTGCTGTTTGAAACTCGCCACAATTCTCTTCTTTAACAACTCTGTAAATCGTAGATTTCCCAACACGAAGCGTACTACTAACTAATTCCACTGTGTCATCAACACTTTTACATAAATGTTTCTCTGTAAATGATTTAAAACAATTAAATATTAATGTTTTTTCATTAACTGTTAAAGGACCGATTTTTTGTCGTTTACGCGGTTCTTCCAAATTTTCCATGATAACATTAGAATTCACAATAGACTGCACACTGCACCTTGCATGTTGCAACTAAACGACATTTAGTAAGCTGTCAAGAATACACAACTGGACCTCCTTACTAAATGGAAAACCTACAATCGCATTTTCGGTGAAATTTGTTGGTAAGGGATTTATCTACTTATAATTCGATTACTGTAAGAAATTCTTGGAATTAAAATAAAACAAAATTGGCAAATAGGTACTTATTGAAAATAATCTTAAGATACGGCTATGTTATCTTTAATACACAGGGCTTTTGGCCTGTCTAAACCTTTTTCTATTGTTCTGTATAGCTTATGGTTATAAAAGACCAATAAAAGACGCAAAACTTGTATTAGCTCAGGTACATTTATGACAATTTTAGGAAATATTTAGATTATTCCGTAAAAATATTTAAAACGACCGTACTAAGTTTTGCATTAGAAATGCTGTTTTATTACTCTCTCATACATAAAAATAGACCATAGTGGGTTTTTAAGACTTCAAAATTATCCTTAGATGCGTAGACATTTATGATCATATTACATATTTATTTTAATGAAATAACCGATATTTTATGTACGGAAAACCACTAGCCAGCTTTACTAGAACTAGAAGACCTTTCACCTTACAAGTTTCAAAGCAATCTGATCTTATTCATTTGAAATTGATCAACGTTTACTATACGGAGGGCAGAAATATGTCCGTGATGCTTCAAATAGTCTGCTCTGCTAGGTTCATCTAAAGCCAGCAGAACATGCTTTTTTCTTTAAGAAGAAAAGGAGCATTAAATTTTTCATTAGGGCATTAAATTAGCATTTAATTAGATAACTTATTTACCTCATGTTTCATTATTTTTTAACATTGAAATATGTGCTCTGCTAGGTTCATCTAAAGCTTAAGGCTCGTTCAAACTTTACAAGTTACTTGAATTCAAGTGCAATAATTGGTGCAACATGAAACAAATTGAAAGGTGTGAACATCGTTTCCCTTGAATACAAGTAACTTGAAAGGTGCTTTCAAGTTTAAAGTAGAAGTAGAGACCAAGTTAACTTTTGCTTTCAAGTTGGGGACTTGAAGGTCGAGTTGAATCACAGTTGAAAAGCTCGTTCAGACTTTACAAGTTACTTGAATTCAAGTAACTTGAAAGGAGTAACCTGCATTTAAGTGAACGTTCACACTATTTCAATATTTCATTCAAGTCATTTCAAGTTGAAATTTTTACTTGAATGATTTTTATTTCAAGTTTACAATACCTCACAATTAGAACCCTCCGTGGGTGGTTGGCTAATTTTCCGCAGTGCAGAGCCACTTTCACTACTTCCAGCGACTTCAAGTGCACTTGAATATCAGTTCACGCTATTCAACTGTGATTCAAGTCCCCAACTTGAAAGCAAAAGTTAAGTAGAGACCAATACTTCTACTTGAAACTTGAATACAAGTAACTTGAAAGGTGCTTTCAAGTTTAAAGTAGAAGTAGAGACCAAGTTAACTTTTGCTTTCAAGTTGGGGACTTGAAGGTCGAGTTGAATCACAGTTGAAAGGCTCATTCAGACTTTACAAGTTACTTGAATTCAATTAACTTGAAAGGAGTAACCTGCATTTAAGTGAACGTTCACACTATTTCAATATTTCATTCAAGTCATTTCAAGTTGAAATTTTTACTTGAATGATTTTTGTTTCAAGTTTACAATACCTCACAATTAGAACCCTCCGTGGGTGGTTGGCTAATTTTCCGCAGTGCAGAGCCACTTTCACTACTTCCAGCGACTTCAAGTGCACTTGAATATCAGTTCACGCTATTCAACTGTGATTCAAGTCCCCAACTTGAAAGCAAAAGTTAAGTAGAGACCAATACTTCTACTTGAAACTTGAATACAAGTAACTTGAAAAGTGCTTTCAAGTTTAAAGTAGAAGTAGAGACCAAGTTAACTTTTGTTTTCAAGTTGGGGACTTGAAGGTCGAGTTGAATCACAGTTGAAAAGCTCGTTCAGACTTTACAAGTTACTTGAATTCAAGTAACTTGAAAGGAGTAACCTGCATTTAAGTGAACGTTCACACTATTTCAATATTTCATTCAAGTCATTTCAAGTTGAAATTTTTACTTGAATGATTTTTGTTTCAAGTTTACAATACCTCACAATTAGAACCCTCCGTGGGTGGTTGGCTAATTTTCCGCAGTGCAGAGCCACTTTCACTACTTCCAGCGACTTCAAGTGCACTTGAATATCAGTTCACGCTATTCAACTGTGATTCAAGTCCCCAACTTGAAAGCAAAAGTTAAGTAGAGACCAATACTTCTACTTGAAACTTGAATACAAGTAACTTGAAAAGTGCTTTCAAGTTTAAAGTAGAAGTAGAGACCAAGTTAACTTTTGTTTTCAAGTTGGGGACTTGAAGGTCGAGTTGAATCACAGTTGAAAAGCTCGTTCAGACTTTACAAGTTACTTGAATTCAAGTAACTTGAAAGGAGTAACCTGCATTTAAGTGAACGTTCACACTATTTCAATATTTCATTCAAGTCATTTCAAGTTGAAATTTTTACTTGAATGATTTTTGTTTCAAGTTTACAATACCTCACAATTAGAACCCTCCGTGGGTGGTTGGCTAATTTTCCGCAGTGCAGAGCCACTTTCACTACTTCCAGCGACTTCAAGTGCACTTGAATATCAGTTCACGCTATTCAACTGTGATTCAAGTCCCCAACTTGAAAGCAAAAGTTAAGTAGAGACCAATACTTCTACTTGAAACTTGAAAGCACCTTTCAAGTTACTTGAATTCAAGTGAAATGATGTTCACACCTTTCAATTTGTTTCAAGTTGCACCAATTATTGCACTTGAATTCAAGTAACTTTTGTAAAGTCTGAACGAGCCTTTTGAACACCTACCTAATATATCAAATTAAAAAAAAAATTGTGAGGTTATGTTGGTTTTATTTTCTGTTTGTATTTTTAGTAATTCGACGCCATTTTTGTAACTTGAAACAGGAATCATTTAAGTAAAAATGTCAACTTGAAATGACTTAAATCAAATATTGAATAGTATGAACGTTCACTTGAATTCAGGTTACTCCATTCAAGTTACTTGAATTCAAGTAACTTGTAAAGTCTGAACGCCTCTTTAGCTAGCAGAACATGCGTTTTTTTTTAAGAAAAAAAGGGAGCATTAAATTTTTCAATAGAGCATTTAATTATGAATGTAGTTATGTTTTATCCTGCTGACCTCGCTCTGCCAGCTTCATGGACATGGCAGAAAGACAAAGCTTCTATCCATCCGATCAGATGACAGTAACGTGAAACAATATCTACTCCTCGTTTACTATGACGGCGCTTTGTACCCAGGACCGTAATAAAATATTTAAAGTTACTTAAATGACTTAGTACAAAATTAAAAAGGGAAATATTTATTTTTAACAAATGGAGAGGTAGACAGAGCTTTTTTTTACCAGTATCTATGCTTAGAAGGCAATATTAATAGCTTCTGGGGGTTCACTGGTAAGGGGATGAATTGAAGTATATTATTATACTTTTATCACTTATTTATAAGAGTAAAATTTTACTTTAATTACAGAATTAAGTAAATAACTCTGACACCGATACATAAGTTCAACTTCATTAAAAAAAATCTTATCAACGTATTTTTTTTTTAATGTTAGAACAAGAATTAGAGTGGGCGTTGATTTGAATGCGTTTCGAACATAAGTTATCTAATCATGGCGTGTTTATTTATCTCCCGATTTAGTTTTAACAGATATTATCTCAAATATTTGTATATAATTTATAATATCAATCACAAGGGATATGAAAAATCGTTTGCACTAGGATTTTTGCTAAAATATTAAGTTCGGAGGTGCCCCCTATCGGTCATAACCTCAAAATTAGGAAATATTTTGTTTTCTCAAAGAGTTTTCAAGCAAATTACTTGAAATTTGGTGGCTTTTGGTAGCTAGACAAGTAAGTGATAATTTTTTAGACATTTTTGGCGCCAAATTTGAATTTTGAGAGCCATAACAACATTTCAAACCGCTGTAAAACAGGTATAGTGAAATGCCATGCCCCTATTTCTCTTTTTTGTATCAAAATAATAATAATAACTAAAAAATGTCATAAATATTTTTATTTGTCGTCGTCTGCAGTTAAAATCATTAATTTTTTTTCGAATGCGACCTTCTCGAACGACCACAAATTTTATCTCAGGTAATCGATCGACCGATTCAGCGAAATTCCTCGCAAGATTAGACTCAATGACCCCCCACAATTTCTTTTCGTTTCATATTTCAATAAATCTTTCGGATGATGTCACTAAACGTTACGTGGGAAGACAGACAGATATCAGCTTCGGCTCATTATTTTTGTTTTCGTTACACGTTTGTTAAT
The DNA here is from genome assembly GCA_949320105.2 of Crepidodera aurea. Classification (NCBI taxonomy): domain Eukaryota; kingdom Metazoa; phylum Arthropoda; class Insecta; order Coleoptera; family Chrysomelidae; genus Crepidodera; species Crepidodera aurea. The sequence goes on from OX439480.2 coordinate 17,162,117, forward strand.
AATCAAAATATTTATGCAGCGTATAAAATGTCCTCTATAAAATGTATTCTTTGCCACACCCTCATTCAGTCCATGTGGACTTGATTGATGGGTCTCAATATGCAGAATTGACCAATTAGAACAAAGCTCGTAGCTTGGAGAGGCATTCGACTGGCTAAGAAATCTATGCGGTTAAGCGCTCGCTTTGGTACAATACATTGACGGGTCGAGCGAGGGTTTTGGTTTTGGTATATATAAATTTTCAATTTTTTAACTTTTTCAGCGCTCATTTTCTTCGTAAAGGCTGGCTGGAGATGATCGAGAATTAATAACGTTTGACTCGGGGCTCGTTGATTAAAAAAATAAATCTTATTAAGAACATGTGATGCGAGACATTTCGCTCGTATAATAAATATCAAGCCGTAAGTTTTCCAAACTCAAAATAACACAAATATACTTAAAAATTATTGGCAAACCTACAAATTCGGCGCCTACGTGAAAACATTAACCAAAATAAATATAATAAAAATATTAATAAAACGGGAGAAACAATATTTTTCTAATCGTACGAAGCATAGTCAATGAATTTTGTATGGTGGGAAATGGCGTTTTTTGCAAAGTCAGAAAAAGTGACTGTAAACAAAGTATGGTGGAAAATTGTTCACACCTAAGTAGATAAATAATTAAGGATTGCAGGGCAAATCAAACAACTAGTCCTCTTACTACCAGCCCTGACAGGCATTGAATTACATCAGTCCAGGCAAGTAGCAGCTATATCAGACTGTTTACCAGAAAGTATGTATAGGGCGTAAAGAAAAAACGTTAAATTTACAATTGTGCAACATTTTCTTCTTTTTTTCAGAGAAAAAAATTATTAACGCAGCCAGAAGAACTTTTAACACTATCAAATTTTTTTACGCACTGTTGTTGATAGAATTTAATTGTTACTACTTATAAAATGCATTTTTGTTTCGATGCCGGTGTTTACGCAGCAGGCGGAGCGGAGTTAGTTGGTAGCCTATAAATTACCAGTCTGAACTGATGTTTTTTTAAAGCATTATTTTACTTTATGTTCCAAGAAAGTTTCCTATTCTTTGTTCGATTTTTATGTAAACATCCATTGCGAAATTTTTTTTTAATAAACACGAATTAAAAATAAAGAAAATCTTGCTTTTCGGAAAAAGGAATCTCTACCAGTTATTTAATAATTACTATTAATAGAATTGGCAACATGCTGATAAAAATGCGATGTTTGAAATTTGATTACATTTTCTATTAAGCTCCGACACATCGACCGATCAAATAATTCGAAATCAAAACAAATGACGTTACGGCGCTATACACAACAATTTTATTTGCTCTCGAGTATATAGGTTGTCCCATAGTGGTTCCTCAAAATGCGGACCAAGAAAATGCTCCCGGGCGGCGGGTGCAAAATGCGGATCGAAAAGGGTGGACTACCTGTCACCAGAAAAGGTCCTATAATCCTATATGTAATGTAAGCACCTTTACGATGATGCATTTTGAATGGAAAAAATATTAGCTCAATTAGTTCAATAACTAATTTGCTAAATATTGAATGATGTGTAAAATTATACCTCCATAAACGAGGTGAGCTTGGGGGTTTTCCTATAAAGGGTCTAGTGCGCAAATTTCATCTAGGATTATAGGACCATTTCTAGTGACAGGACTACTATCTCGGCTATTATTGGTCCGATTTGAATGGAAAAAACGGCATAGTTGAAGATTAATACGTAAATAAAAATCATGCGCAGAGACTTTGCCAAAATTACAGTAGCCCTCCCTATTGGCAGTCCCAATATTGATGGCAACCCTGTGATGTCAGGTGAGTTGGTAACTCTGTGGTCTCACGTGACAAGTGTCAAAAAAGTGGAGGGGCTGGTCTATAACGACGCGGTTACTAGTACAAGGTCTGCTGCGCAAATTTCATCTAGGATTACAGGACCATTTCTAGTGACAGGTAGCCCACCCTTTTTGATCCGCATTTTGAACCCGCCGATCGAGATACGGATGGTTTTCTCGCCAGAAATTCACCGTAACCGTCTGGTGTTTAAAATCAATTAATTTAAAAAATTATCGTTCATTTTAAATCCGTTGGACAGTCTTTATAGTAAACATTATTTATCTACAAATTGTGTTAATGTATTGATAATTGATAAGGCTATCAGAGTTTCATGTTTAAAAATACAAATGACATCATGCGCGAGGACTAAACAAGGATATCAGTGAATATTACTCGTTAAAAATATGTCTTTTGTTTATTTAATTTTACAAATTAGCTTTTATATTTATGATATTCGTGTTTCATTTCAATAAATTGGTCTGATTAAAAGACAAGATTTTTAGGACATATTGAAATAACTACAACCTTTAAAACAATTAACGTGTATTATTTACGAATTTTACAAAATCTTGGAACACATTTACCAAAGATATTTGGATTTTTTTTTAAAGAAAATCAACTAGTACCTCGAAGAGCATGTAAAACCGTAGGTAGTAGGGATTGCGTCGTTTTAGACCACACCCCCCTCCTCCACTTTTTGCCAACATTCCCCTTTTTGATACCTGTCAACAGGGCTGCCAACAGAATATCGTACCTCGAAATGAAGGAGGAAAGTTCTTAAATATTATAAATATTGCTATATGCAAATTCAAAAAATTAGTATTATTAATTATGTGAATAATTGCCAACATCTTTATATTCGCCTTATTTTAATATAGCAATAAATAAGGATGGGTGTCATCTGATGATTACCACAAAAAAAATTCAAAGTTTATAAATTTCGCCCACATTCTTGTTAACTACATAATTATTTTATAAACTATTGTTTGTATACATGTACCTTGAAGATTATTCAAAAAAATTTGCATTTTAATTATCGCGTGATTTTGAATTTTAAATACACGGAAGTATGGAAAAATAATATTTTGTTTCGATTATCTGACATAGAATTATAGGATGTTTCAGGTAGGAGAGTATCAATGAAAGTTCCTCAGGGTTCTGTATTATGACCTATTTTATATGTCGATAATGTAAATCCCTATACAGATTAATTCATAAAGAAAGGTAAATGTTGGGAGTAAGAGGGGCATACTCGAGTCTCGCCCCAGATTGGGCGCATCCCAATTCGTGCGCACTAATGAAAAATATACCGTGAAAAATATTACAATTACTATCGACCATGAAAAGGTCGTTTAATGTTAAAAAAAAAGTTTCCTTCTTATCCGGAACGTAACACTAGCCTTTCTGCATTCGTCACAGCTATAAATAAATTAAATAAATAATTTATTTCGATAACGATTTTAATAATAATGCGAAATACAAATTAATTATCGATTAAAAGTCACAATAAATCAAAGATAAAAATGCTGAACGGTTACAGTATTTATGGCAGATAAATATGTTAGAAAAAAAAATAAAGTGACATTTCACTAGTAAATAAATAAAGCAAATTGTAAGGCGTGTCTAGGAAATGCAAGGTGTGTGACGGGTATCAATTTGTTAATTTCAAATGTCATCTAGTGAGTAATCATAAAAAAAGTTTTGAAAATGATATTTTTATTCGACCGAAATGACATTTGACAGTTGGCTTATACGCATGGACCAGGGCCAACCCGATTTTAAATACCCGAAAGATCAAGACAACTGAATAAAAGTTCCGGAAGAAGGGTGGGGGTAGCTAAATATATGTTTTGAGGGTTATGTATTGGTTTTTCACGATTTGTGGCTGAAATATGCATACTATCGAAAAAAGTTTAATGCAAAAGTTGTAGATAATTAAAAAATCTAAAACTTTTGTATTGTTCATTTTTCCACATAACCTCAAAATTGGCGAGAAAATCGCTAAAAACAGTTTTTTTTTGTTTTCAATTTTTATCTTTTGTTTCAAAAATGATTGACCTTGGTCTAGTATTTATATGTCTCGTTTAAAAATCGAAGGTTGCGGTCACTTCCGATCGAACGACAAGTCGTTCATTTGTTTTTACGTCACCAAATTAGAAGTTATGTATATTATTTCTACTCCAAAACTATATCGAATTTTTCGATTATCCCAATGTCATTACCACTCTATAATGTTTACATTGTAAGTTAAATAAATCATTGTAAAAAAAGTATTAACCGTTCAATCTTCGGTCCGTCATCACCATCGAGAGATCTCCATATATAATAATTTGTTAAATAAAAAACATATGAACGTCGTTACATAGTTACTATAGACTCGGTGTCGCCAGAAGGTACGAGTTTTGCAGTTCCTATATCATTTCGTTAATAATCGCAGCAGGCTGGTTAACCGCAGCGACCTTGAAAAAGATCATGATACAGTTCTCTCCTTAAACAAAATAATAATGCAGAAAATAATTAAACCAGGGCCAAACCGATTTTAAATACCCGAATTCTTCGGAAAATTAGGGTGAATTATAAGTGACGATTGAGAAAAGTTCCGGAAGGGTAGTTTAGGATAACTTTAGGGTGACTTTAGTGTAACTATAGGGTAAGTTTAGGGTAACTTTAGGGTAATTTAGGTAGACGACTGAGTAAAAGTGCCGGAAGGGGGTGGGGATAGCTAAATATTACTTTTGAGGGTTGGATGTTGGTTTTTACGATTTGTGGCTGAAATGTGCATCCTATCGAAAAAAGTTTAATATAAAAGTTGTAGATAATTAAAAAATCTAAAACTTTTGTATTAATCATTTTTCAACATAACCTCAAAATTACCGAGAAAAACGCTAAAAACTGGTTTTTTCGTTTTTAACTTTTATCTCCCACAAAATAATTCTTTTTTATGAATCTATGACTGATTTTCCCCCACCACAATGCCCCTGTTCACACAGTCACCATAGTGTCCCAGTTGTTAACCAAAAACAACATGACTGCAAGATAGAACGCATCTTACTCACCTGACTTAACCCCATGCGATATCTTTTTGTTTACGCGCATAAAAAGTGCCACGAAAGAAATAAATTTGTGTTAATTATCAAATTTTTTGTCGAGTATCTCAAACAATGGATAAAAAAATTCCGAAACGCCCATAGACTATTAGTAGGATAAAAAATTTAAAAACACGATACGGTTAGTTTGCAAATGCTGCGTAAATTGGGCGCATTTTAATTATCTTAATTATGAATGATTATTTATAGATTATGACTTATACTGACTTTCGATTCCCCAGTATGGGAACGGACGGTCAGAAAATTTTCATGCAAGCAAAGCGGACGTGGACGTCACGATTATTATTATTAAATGATTGGGTTAGTCACTTTTGTTTTTTCTTTGTTCGAATTACGCGTAATTAATAAATGAAGGGTATTTTTTATTTGTAAGTTGAAAATTTTGACATGACTCCAAGAAATCGTCCATAATTTTTTACAGAAAAATCGTATGACTTTGGGATTGTCCTCGTTCGATTTCTAATGAAATTTTACGTCTAGCGATGTAAATGGTTGATCCCTAAAAAATTTCTTGCGAGCGTTAGAAAATTCCAAATACAAAGTTTGATAGAATTTCTAAGTGAAAAATTCGGACATGACTTCAGAAAATCGTCTATAATTTTCTACAGAAAAATCGCATGACTTTGGGACTACTCTCATTCGATTTCTAATAAAATTTTACGTCTAGTGATGTAAATGGTTTATCCCTAAAAAATTTCTTGCGAGCGTTAGAAAATTCCAAAAACAAAGTTTGATAAAATTTCTAAGGAAAAAATTTTGACATGCCTTCAGAAAATCGTCTATAATTTTCTACAGAAAAATCGTACGGTTTTGGGACTACTCTCATTCGATTTCTAATGAAATTTTACGTCTAGCGATGTAAATGGTTGATCCCTAAAAAATTTCTTGCGAGCATTAGCAAATTCCAAAAACAAAGTGTAATACAATTTCTAAGGAAAAAATTTTGCCATGACTTCAGAAAATCGTCCATAATTTTCTGCATTAATTGATCAGTTAATTCTGCAACGATTTTAAAAAATCTTACACCGGCAGACAGCTGAAAGAAGTGGCTTTCGTCTCATCAGAAAATATACAGGGTGTTACATTTAAAAAAGCAAACAAAAAAAATTCAAGAAACGCCATTTTGTTTTTTTGGTTAACCGGAAGAAAGAAAAAAAAATTATGAATCCAAACAAAACTTGCATCATTGTCAAGTATTTCAGTGAAAACCGCATGTATCTATCTTTATTCGTTCAAAAGTTATAAGCTCTTGAAAATATAATGTATTATAATAATAGGATATTTATAGCTTTTACGACCATCTATCTATTCTCTTTAAAATTTAATAAAGACGTAACATTTTTAACATCTCCATCGATTAGTTAACTAATCGATAATTTATTAAACTATAAATTTATTGTACACCACTTACCAATTAAGATTTATCTTAAAATATTGTCAGTATGATTATTTATTTATTATCATCTAAATGATCGCCAATAATTCATTTATTTAAGATATAAATGATAAGACATGTTAATTGAGAAGGAATGAAGTAAAATTTTTACGTTTGAAGAAATTGTTGAAAGGCTGTTTGTATTCAAATATACTGTCAATTATCAGTAAAAGGGATAAACGAAGATGGGAAGAAAATTTCGTCCACCTAATAAAGCAACTTTTAAATGTTGGAAATTTGATTTATTCCATTCAAGAGCTCAACTGATGAAACTTTTTTTTTTGTAACTTTTAACTTTTTAGGTAGAGTTCTATTGGATTAAATCTTTTGTATTGACCACTAAACGTTTCGCCTTGAGACGTCAGTTGGTGAGAAACTGATAAATGACAACACAACTTCATGAAACTGACCTCCGAACACGGGGTTAACATAATAAGAATAATAAACATTAAAGCGCATAAAACATTATGCAAAGTTAACACAGGACTGTTTCTGGGCTATTTCTTGGTCCATTTTAACAAAAAATTTGTATACAGTGTGTCCCAAAAAGTTTTATACAAACAAATGGAGAAAAAGTGTACCTTACATTTCACAAAAAAAATTATTTTTGATAAAAAGCTCTGCATGAATATAGGGAAAACAAAAGGTAATGATTTGCTCTCCACTACAGTTTGTACTGTAGTGGAGGGCAAAAATTATGAACAATTGTAGATTATTGATATTTATAAGCATAAAACTATGCTAAACAAATTAAGTATAAATTCATAATAAAAAATTCCTCAGATAGAAATGATCTAGGAATACGCGTTAAGTCTTGTCTACATCGATATAGTGGCTTAGAGAATAAATTATTTTCGAATTTTCATCGACTACGCAGAACGTTGGAGCTACAAATATTATTTATTTTTACCTTTTGCTGATTTTCCTGTACGTAATATGTAAACCAAATAAACGCAACTCCTCGTATTCAAGCGTTTCCCAAAACGCCGAACACGTACGTGCGCCGAACAGTGTCGAACGTTTTTACGAGATCAACGAATAATTATAGAGCGCAACTAAATTTTGTTTAGTTCACACGCGTGCCTAAAAACGTCTCTGCGTAAAAACCGCGACTAAACTGCAGTTTACGGTTTTTTAATTGATCATATTTTTCAATTAGCTAAAAATATACGCGGTAGTCATTTAAATTCTACGTGCAATTTAACCAGATCGCCGGTTTGAGTTCGTATGTTATTACTTGTTTAGAAAAACTTGTCACGATAAACAGGAGTTTGAATAACGGCGGATTTAGCGAAACACCGTTGCAAAAAAAATGCAAGAGATGTATTTTATGAAGTGGAAAATAATTTTTGATCCATTTAAAGATATTATCTTCAAGTCTAGTAGGGAAGCTCGTAATGCGAAACGAAGGAATTTGCAGATGTGGAAGAATACTTTTATTATGGGACTTGCCTGGAGAGGTGGAGAAGCAGTCCCCCCCCCCTCTTCTCAGGCCTGCTTACCAACGTGTTTTTTCGATTATTTTCGGAAAAATTAGATGCCCTTATGATATTACTTACGAAAATAAACCCCTCCCGAGTTATAGGGCGTAGAAAAATACGACTTTTTTAATTTCATTAAAAAAATGTATTTTTTGTCTTTTTGTCCGTAACTTTTTTTTGGCCGATAATATCGAGATGTATAGTAGAACCCACCGCTTTATGAGAAAGAAAAAACAGCAAAGGATACCGCCAATAGAAGAAATGCTAATTGATCTGGACATTTTTGAGTTCTTTAATGTCGAAAACGCCGTACACTGTCCATATACATAAAAATTAAATGATATTTTGGCTATTAGAACCACTGTGCAAAGATTCAATAACCAACTTACTGGAGATCGTTAGGGGTAATTTGTGTAAAATTTCTATATTGATTAAGTTTCTTTAATATGAATTTACATTTTAATTTCTGGGTATAAAGCGGCGTTCAGACTTTACAAGTTACTTGAATTCAAGTAACTTGAAAGGAGTAACCTGAATTCAAGTGAACGTTCATACTATTTCAATATTTGATTTAAGTCGTTTCAAGTTGACATTTTTATTTAAATGATTCCTGTTTCAAGTTACAAAAATTGCGTCAAATGATATGATTCCTGCTGGAATAAAAGTTGTAAATCAGCTAATTGTGGATGGATTCCTAAAAATCAGAGAAAAAATTCTACACTTTATTTTACAAAAAAATACCTCACAATTTGTTTTTTAATTTGATATATTAGGTAGGTGTTAAAAAGGCTTGTTCAGACTTTACAAGTTACTTAAATTCAAGTGCAATAATTGGTGCAACTTGAAATAAATTGGAAGGTGTGAACACTTGAATTCAAGTAACTTGAAAGGTGCTTTCAAGTTTCAAGTAGAAGTAGAGACCAAGTTAACTTTTGCTTTCAAGTTGGGGACTTGAATCACAGTTGAATAGTGTGAACTGATATTCAAGTGCACTTGAAGTCACTGGAAGTAGTGAAAGTGGCTCTGCACTGCGGCAAATTAGTCAACCACATTTACGTCTACAGCCCAGCCGTTTGTCGAGTGCCCACACTGTTGCTAAACTTATCGCATAACCTAATGCACGAAACATTATATCAAAAAATAATAAAATGTAACAGGGTGAGGTCAGGTAAGATTAGGGTACGCCAGGCCAGCTTAGCTCAAAAAAATGATGTACAAAGTAATATTTCAAGTAAATATATTGTATTGGCATTTGGCAACACCGTGGGCACTCTAAAAGCAGTTGGGGTTTAGACGCTGACGCTAGTGTGAACCACCCACGGAGGGTTCTAATTGTGAGGTTATTTTGTATAAAAATTTCAACTTGAAATTTTTTCTCTGATTTTTAGTAATCCATCCACAATTAGCTTATTTACAACTTTTATTCCAGCAGGAATTACATCATTCGAAGCCATTTTTCTAACTTGAAAAAGGAATCAAGTAAAAATGTCAACTTGAAATGGCACTTCTAAACATTTATACATATCGTTTGGGCATCTTTACATATATATTATAAAACTTTTTATTGATGAAATGGCATCAAAAAGGGGCCACGAGGTATTGCGCCTTCCGCCCTATTTTTGTGTATTTAACCCCACAGAATTAATTTGGGGACAAATTAAAAAAGAATAAGGCGTTATAACGTGTTTCTCAAATTTGACGGGTTGATAGCAAATTTGGTAAAAGAAGAAATTAACAAAAGTTCAGCTGATGATTGGCAGCCAAAATCAAACATGTTATCAAAGAAGAAAATTCTTATATAACGAGTCCGACCCAATTGATTATCAATGTTGATGACAGTGAATCCAATGGTGAGGGTTGAGATAGGGTAGGTAAGCTTAATTGTTCTACCTTTGTAATGCTAACGCTAATAAATAAAATAAATAAAATAAAATAATTAATTTATAATATTTATGACTTTATTCACAGTGTTTTTAATTTTAGAATTAAACTTTGAGACAAAAATTTTAATTAGCAACGTTTGTGAATCTCACAAGAGATCAGAAAATGAACCTATGGGCGAGGTGGAGTGGTCAACCTCTATTGAAATCTAATATGCGTTACAGAAATCAAAATGCAAATTCATATTAATTTAAAGAAAGTTAATCAATATAGAAATTTTACGCAAATTACCCCTAACGATCTCCAGTAAGTTGGTTATTGAATCTTTGCACAGTGGTCCTAATAGCCAAAATATCATTTTATTTTTATGTATATGGACAGTGTACGGCGTTTTCGACATTAAAGAACTCAAAAATGTCCAGATCAATTAGCATTTCTTCTATTGGCGGTATCCTTTGCTGTTTTTATAGCGTTTTTTCTTTCTCATAAAGCGGTGGGTTCTACTATATATTAAACCATTTTAAAGCTTAGGATATCGCCGAAATGTTATATTATGACAAACTTTTTCATTGGAATGACCGTTTTTTTCAATATTCAATATCAATTATTCAAGAAAAAAATACAAAGGGAAACCGAAAATAGAAGTAAACATCGAGAAGTCTGGCTTAATTTGTTTTTTATCTGAAATCAACTGATGTAGAATTCTGTGCAGTCATTTGGTTTTCCATATACAATGGTTGAGTTCCCTGACTTTTGCTAAAAAATGCAAAATTCTCACTTTTTGAAATCCCTGACTTTTCCCTGTTTTCCACGTCTGTAGGAACCCCGTATAAACATGTATGTAGTGTCAAAAACATATTCCAAAAGAGAAAATGATAATTTGATCACAGCCAACTTCGTTCGAGATAGAAATCTAACGGCACTCCACTAATTATCTCCCACTGCATTTCTGCGGAGGGGCGACATTTTTTTTAATAGTATATTTGTTAAAAGATCTATTCTTTTCTTACTCGAGTCAAATTTAGTATACCTATGCTTTAGAAAAGTACATGCGCTCCACTTTTAAATATCCGTTATCTTATCTACAAATTATTAACTTCTCCGCAACGCTATTACTCTATATAAACGAGATTTCAATTCAATTCTAACTTAGTATATAAACTCACCTGGTAAATTCTCCAAAACAGACCTCATCCTGCGGATGATTCCCATTATTATTAATAATGTTATTGATTTCGTTAATATTATTTTTGGTTTTGTTGTTATTGTTATTATTTTTGAACGAGCTTCTTAGCGAATTCGATCTCGCCAAACGATTATTTTTGTTATTGACGTTGTGATTTCTATTCAAACTTTTCGTTTTACAGCTACGCGTAAAATGGACTTTTCTGTGTTTCAACAATTTGTTACCAGATACAATTTCCATCTTTAATTGAATTACCTATGTTAAAATAAAAAAAAAATACACATATTTAAAATCTCATATTTACACGAACAAGAGGCGTTTTAGCCTCTGAGAAAATTTTCAGTCATTATGCGTGACACTTTTACATGTTTTGCGTAAAAAAATCGCGTAGGTGAGAACGGGCTTAACGCAGCTACAATCGATGCAGTTCAGGCTTCCAAAGCCTACTACCGCAAATAGAAACAAATGTTGTTTTCGTTTTCGAGTTCCCCCACGTCGGGAGCGTACAGAGAGAATCGAGTTGGCTGAGCGTTACGTCAGCGCGATTCTGATTCGCCGATTGTTGTTGCGAGCAAGAAATAGAAAAGTCGACGAGCGGCCGCTGACATACGACGAGAAAGATTTCGATGTTAAATTTTTGCGATGTGCGAAGTGTTGACCAAAATAAATCCATCGATTGTTTAGCAATCGGTATTTTATTTAGCATTCTTTTAAGATCAAAAGGGACAGCTGCAAAGGCAGCTCCAGGGGGGCGGGGGCAGTAGGGGCGATTGCCCCACTCCAAAGTCCGGCAATGAAGATATTTCTCATATCTGCGTACCCCAAATTTTTTTTGTAGATTCTACGTCAATTTATTTCCTAAAAAACTCAATTTTTCTAGCTCCATTTATAACCTAAAAAACTTACTTTTTCTCTCAAGAAATGGCCCAAACATTGTGTTTTAGTAATTTTGACATTGCCGATCGTTTCTTATACAAAATTCATTCTACGTAAACCAAATTTTTATTTTTTTGAATTTTTTTTTGTAGATTCTAGGTCCATTTATATCCTAAAAACCTCACTTTTTCCCCCAAAAATGGCCCAAACATTTTTTTTCGGTAATTTTGACACTGTCAATCGTTTCTTATACAAAATTCATTCTGCGTAAACCAAATTTTAATTTTTTTGATTTTTGTTGTAGATTGTAGGTCCATTTATATCCTAAAAAACTCACTTTTTCTCTGAAAAATGGCCCAAACATTTTTTTCGTTAATTTTGACATTGCCAATCGTTTCTTATACAAAATTCATTCTGCGTAAACTAAATTTTAATTTTTTTGAATTTTTTTCGTAGATTCTAGAGCCATTTATATCCTAAAAAACTTACTTTTCCCTCAAAAATGGCCCATACAAAATTTTAATTTTTTTTGTAGATTCTAGGTCCAAAAAAAGTTTTTTCTAATACTTCAAGTAAAGATACAGAAATTTTCCTCTTAAGGGGGGGTCCCAACCCCCGCGCGCGGGCCTAGCGGGACCGATTGATCTTTCATTTTTGGTAAAATAATAGTTATAGAAATGTAATAATTACCAGATATACTATTTTTTATATTTACAACATTGTTTAATTTGCATTTGATTAATTGATTTTATCTGTACTATAATTTAAAAACCTGTTTGTTATTTATTTGATTATTGATATATCGATTTGTTTAAAAAGTTTGTTCCATGTCGATTTCTATTAATCATTTCAATATTATTTGTATTTTTAAACTGAATAATTAATTTAGATTTTTAATTAAAAAATATATGAACAAAATTGGAATATGTAGGGAGTAACGATTTATCAAAATATTAGTAAAAAATAATTGGGTAGAAACAAAATATTATCAGGGCCACCAAGCAGGGCCCGCTCTAGGGGGCGGACAACCCAAACATTTGTCCGGGGGCGGCAAATCTAAAGGGCGGCATTTAAAGAAATTCATATAATTTAACGGAATTTAAGTGAATTAAAAAAAAATTTAAGGAAAGCAATTCGAGAAATTTGAAGACATTTAAAGTAATTTAAAAAAACAAAGAAATAAATTGAAAAAAATTTAAAGACATACATTTAAAGTAAATTAAATAAATATAAAAAATTACAGAAATTTAACGACATTTAAGGGAAGTTAAAAAAATTTAATGCAATTGTAAGAAATTAATTTAAATAAATTTAAGGAAATAAATTTCGAGAAATTTAAAGACATTTAAAGTAATTAAAAGAAACAAAGAAATAAATTGAAAGAAATTTAAAGACATTTTGTGACTAGTCAAATTTAATTTTTTTTTGATATCTTTATGAATATTTTGAAAAAAAATCTTGTCTAGATATTTTGCCTTCAAAATTATTCCATCTGCACTTATGTAGATAAAAAAACAATGTTCATAATAAATTTTTGTTTTTACTATATAACGTATTTCTGACATATTTAAAAAAACATTTAGAATAATGGAAGTGTAGGCCAAAACATGTTTTCGAACGTATAAATTTTATGCAGGTCAGAACTTTTTAATCTTTTTTCTAAAAAAAGAATCATATAATACACAACATAAAAATTCAAGGATCAAGGAAAAATCAACGCATCAGTGTAAATCGTCTAACCTTGACTGAATTTTAAAAATATTTTCGTATAAGTGTCCCGAATTTAAAATGGGAAATTTGTACACGGACCATTTATACAGGGTGTGAAAAAATGTATGAAATACATGAATTTTGCGTGATAGAAATTTTCATCACACTTTTCTATACAGGGTGAAAAATCTTATTTTTTTTAAAAGACCAATAATTCGTTCTACATGAATTCGTACAGTGGCAATATTATGTGTATTTTCCAAATCAGTGGGATGTAGTTGATTTTTTCCCTTTGTAAAGGCTGGTATATTTAAATTCGCACCTAATATTTGTAGAGAATCTTGAATTAAAAAACCTCTGTCGGCTAAAACAATATCACCTGGTAAAATTAAATTTAAAAAACCACAGTTGTCTGTAAAAAATTTGTCACTATAGTGTTTTAACAGAGCAGGTTTACCGAAAATTTACACAAGTAATAATAAAAAAATACATATAAAAGATCGCCAAAAATACCTGTTTTAAATTGAATTTTAAGGTATGATAAAACAATAGCCTCCCTTAGAGTGCCTTACTAATTTGCACGTCATAGAACTAGTACTGGTAAGGTAAACAATAGAGAAATTTTCAAGAACATTTTCATAACTTTAAGCTAATTTTAAGTGCTACAATAGCGTTAAAATCAATCTTCAGACATGCAGTTTTCAAAAAGTTTCCGGACCCCCCTTTTTGCTGGGGGGAATTCCATACCCCAGATCCCCCGGTAGGGGCCCCGCAGACAGTGTAAGCCGAGGGCCCCCAACTGAGCCAGACCGCCCCTGCTTCCCCGTTTGCGTTAGAATATTGAATGAACTGTTTTTAACGCTTTTCTCGATAATTTTGAGGTTATGTTGAAAAATGAACAACACAAAAGTTTTAGATTTTTTAATTATCTACAAATTTTACATTAAACTTTTTTCGATATGATGCATATTTTAGCCACAAATCGTAAAAAACAAATATACAACTTTTCTTAGATTAGAATATTGAATGAACGGTTCTTAACGTTTTTCTTGATAATTTTGAGGTTATGTTGAAAAATGAACAACACAAAAGTTTTAGATTTTTTAATTATCTACAAATTTTACATTAAACTTTTTTCGATATGATGCATATTTTAGCCACAAATCGTAAAAAACAAATATACAACTTTTCTTCCACATCCACATACTTGTTTCTATTATCGCTAAGTGTAGAATGATTTTGCACTTTTGAGTACTATCGAAAAAGCGTATTAATAAAAATGACGCGCGTATTTTTGTAACTAACAATCATTACCAAAAAAAAAATCTATACCATAAATCACAAATATCTTTGAGGTACATGAACTCGCTATCGAATTTCTCATGGCAAGCCGCGTAGGAGGTACACAATCATTAACGTACACTTGTTTGTGTACAGGGTGTTAACACGACCGGAGACCGACAGCGGTAATAAAGTGGTCATTATTTAGATTTAATAAAATTACCTCATTAGACCGCCAAATTAATTTGTTTTCGTACTTGACCTTTGCACGAAAAAAGTTGTTGTTCTTTATTTGGTATATGGATATAATAATCCCGAGGAAACTTTACATACGAAATGATTGACAGCTTAATTGAGTATCGGCATAAAAAAATCTTGGCAGTCATTAATTGAAATTTATCAATTTTGGTAACGGTAGAAAGTTTCATGACGAGCAGGTGAATTTTTAATCGTTTTACAGTTCGTTGGACGACAAATTACGAATATTAGAAGTTGTCTTGCTTATTTGTCAGAGAGTTTGACCTCGCACAAAATGAGATCTCGATGAAACTTAGCACTTATGTACTTGAAAGGGTGTAGAAAACAATAAAAAAATCTTTGCTGCTCCAAAGTGTGTGCTAACTTCACAATTTCGAAAATATCTCAATAATAAAATAAAATTTTTGAAAAACTAATAGCACCACGTGAAAGAGCAGAAAATTTTGCTAAAAAGTAATATTATGAGTTATTTTAAAAAAGAATTTGTATTACTATAAAAAATTATTAAAAATAAGAAAGCAAATTAGAAAACTCTACGCGCGCCGAGCCGTTGAATACAAATATCCAGGCGAGGTGTTCGGAAAAACTAAAGTATCTTTGTCTAAAATTTACGCAAAGAAACAAAAAAAGAAAGCGTTTTAAAGAAGAGACTCTAAGCATTCTGAGGAAGTCATTAGTTTTTAATTTTTTTTCGTTTTCTCATAGAAAATTTGACCGGAATTTATAATTTCTAAAATTCTCACTGATTTTTATAAAACTGAATATTTCTATTAATAGAGGCATAACAAAAAAATCTTTGTACATTTATCATCATTATACTTTTACTTTTGATTTAAATATAATTAAAATGATGAACATTATCTCTGTTTAATAAAAATTATGTTTTAAAATGATAATTTTTTTTTACAACATTCATTCGACGCAATTTTTATTTTCAAAATAGTATTTACACAGGGTGTTTCATTGGGAGAGGGTAATATTTTAACAGAGGATAAGAGTGACCGAGGTGATTCCAAATAACCCATATTTTATGGGTCTACTGTCCCTTACAGCTGAGATACAGAGTGTTTTGTTCATTTTGGTCATTTCTTCATTGCCTCCTGTGCTTTTACTCACTCTGTATAATTTTATAATATTTGGTACACATACTCTATGTGTCTTAACAAATTAATTGAGATATTATTAATATTGAAAATACAGGCCCGGTTTCACTAAAAATTGACAAATTTGTTTCACTCATAAACAACACCCTGTATGTTAAACTTTCAACAATATTTTACCATATATAAAAAGAGGACAAAAAATTAAATTTTTATTTTTGCACATATGATTTTACTAATCATAAATTGTTAGCATCTTTTATATTTTTGGGGCACCAACGAGAATAATTAATCCTATTAAGTTGTAATCAATATTATTTGGCCTAATTCACTATTTTGTTTAAAAGTATGTTATACCAAAAGTTTTTATCGTCATCTAGGCCTATGAAAACAGATTTACAGGACCGTACTAGGAACTAAACGTCACATTAGATTTACCTATTCAACATCCATTTTATTTTATTTTTTTCCTTGTGAAAAATTGTGTAGTTTGGAGTAGAAGAGTAAAAGAAACTATAATCAAATGTTTGTAAATGATAGAAGTACATAAAAAGCATTGTGAATGTGACGCGATATTATTTAAAGTTTGGAATACGCTATACTATTTTTTGTGAAATTAAATAGATACGTCAACAACACATGAGCCGAATAAATAAAAATCGTTTTTAGTTAAATAATATCTAATTAAATTATACACAAAATGAAAAAATTACACAACACGTAAAAGACTAGAAAAAAAAACAAGTTTAAAAAAATTATAATAATTGTTCATATATGTATATCATATCAGCATATTCTTTATTTTTAAAATAATCGAAACCAAACCACAAACTACAAAAATAATGCAAACCTTGTGAAAACTTAAATAAAAAATAAATTGACACAGAGAACTCTAAACCGTCAATTCCATAGGCATCTAGATCTTGTAATTCTTTATATTTTCATATTATTACTATTAAATTTCACAAATACCTAGATAGCTTAATACCAAACTTACTTAATTAAATAAAGAACGCATTTTCAAGTACTTTTATCCTTTACAAAAATTAGATTTCAGATTCTTTAACTCTCCTACTCTAAAATACACAATTTTTCATAAGGAAGGTTAAAAAAAATAAAATGCGTGATGTATAACTAAATCTAATGTGATATTTAGTTCCTAGTAAGGTCTTGTAAATCTGTTTTCATAGGCCTAGATGACGATAAAAACTTTTGGTTAAACAAAATAGTTAATTAGGCCAAATAATATTGATTACTACTTAATAGGATTAATTAAGCACGTTTGGGCCCCAAAAATATAAAAGATCCTAACAATTTATGAGTAGTAAAATCATATGTGCAAAAATAAAAAATATATCATTAAATTTAATTTTTTGTTCTCTTTTTAGATATGGTAAAATATTGTTGAAAATTTAACATACAGGGTGTTGTTTATGAGTGAAACAAATTTGTCAATTTTTAGTGAAGCCGGGCCTGTCTTTTCAATATTAATAATCTCTCAATTAATTTGTTAAGACACATAGAGTATGTGTACCAAATATTATAAAATTATACAGAGTGAGTAAAAGCACAGGAGGCAATGAAGAAATGACCAAAATGAACAAAACACTCTGTATCTCAGCTATAAGGGACCGTAGACCCATAAAATATGGGTTGTTTGGAATCACCTCAGTCACTCCTATCCTCTGTTAAAATATTACCCTCTCCCAATGAAACACCCTATATAAATACTATTTTGAAAATAAAAATTGCGTCGAATGAATGTTGTAAAAAAAATGATCATTTTAAAACATAATTTTTATTAAACAGAGATAATGTTCATCATTTTAATTATATTTAAATCAAAAGTAAAAGTATAATGGTGATAAATGTACAAGGATTTTTTTTTGTTATGCCCCTATTAATAGATATTTTCAGTTTTATAAAAATCAGTGAGAATTTTAGAAATTATAACTTCCGGTCAAATTTTCTATGAGAAAACAAAAAAAAATTAAAAACTAATGACTTCCTGAGAAAGCTTAGAGTCTCCTCTTTAAAACGCTTTCTTTTTTTTTTCTTTGCGTAAATTTTAGACAAAGATACTTTAGTTTTTTTCCGAACGCCTCGCCTGAATATTTGTATTCAACGGCTCGGCTTTCTTATTTTTAATAATTTTTTATAGTAATACAAATTCTTTTTTAAAATAACTTATAATATTATTTTTTAGTAAAATTTTCCGCTCTTTTACGTGGTGCCATTAGTTTTTCGAAATTTTTATATTTTTTCGAGATATAATGGAAAAACCAAATTCTCGATTTTCGAAATTGTGAAGTTACACTTTAGAGCAGCAAAGGTTTTTTTATCGTTTTCTATACCCTTTCAAGTACTTAAATGCCAAGTTTCATCGAGATCACATTTTGTACGAGCTAAGGTCAATATCCTTCTCTGGCAACTGGGCTATTCCTTATTGCCGCATTGTTTTTCTTGGAATATTGGAATATGGTATCCAAAATAGTATATTAAAGTATTAAAAATACACGATAGATGTGTTTTGTAAAAAAAATCCATTTTTAAGATGCCTCTCATTTTTTGTTAAATAATATTTTCCGCTTAATTTACCTCCCAAAAAAAAATTTATGGATTTCACAGAATCATCATCGAAGGTATAGACACAATGAATTCGAATTTACATTAATAAACGATGACCAGAGGTTTATTTCTATATATATCAATGACTAAACTTATCGTACTTCTACCAAAACATCGGGCATACGCTTTAGTCCGCGGTCTGTCGTAATTAAGAGTTCGTATTGGTAATTATTTTTTAAATTAATTATTCGCACTTTTTAACTAAATAAAATATTAAGTGGGACACATCGTTGAAGTGGAATTAAAGGGTAGAATCAAAAAATGAGACGATATACAGGATGTTGCATTCGAAAAACCAAAGTTGCCGATATTTTTGGAAAAAACGGTTATTCTGGCAAAGTTGAAAACTATCGTCGATCACTCAACCAAAACACAATTTTAACACACTCTGCGCGCTTTTCGCCAACTATGTTGGCATCATCAGGAGTTGATGATAGACTAAACAATTAACTAAAGGAAGAAAATACGTTTCTAAACCCAGACAGACATACATCAAATACGCCGAAACCTCGCGCCACCACCACCACCATCCCCACACTAGCCCCCCAACTGCAGTGCGACGGCGGGGGTATAAATACGACCGAGCGGACCACTGTCGAATCAGTCAACGTCGGGAAGCACGGGAAATCACTTCGCCCACTGCCTCATCGCCTTTGATAATGTCTACCGCAGCTATAGACGAAACATCAGGAAGAAATTCCTCTGGACTTCAAAGCCCGGAAAACACTTTAGATTTCAAACAGCCAAGGATGACTAACCCGCCCACACCTAATAGATTAAACTAAAAAGCGAACTAAGAGGAATTGGTCCTTTGTCTCTGGTTAAACTAGTTTTACATTTGCCTATTTCTATACTTTCAAATGCGTCCAACAATTTATTATTGGATGCAATTTTAAGTAATTTTACATTGTCTATACTTATTCTATGATTTTGATTAAATGTATGTTCGGCTATACTAGATTTTTCCGAACGCCCATATTTTAAGTGAACCATGTGCTCTTTAAATCTGACCTGTACAGAGCGTCTAGTCTGTCCAACATACTTTCTATCGCAATCCCCACAACTAATTTCGTAAATACCACTTTTTTCCAAATTACTGTTTTTATCCTTGGGGGGGTGTTAGTCATTTAGTATAAATAGCTGTTAGAAAAAGTTAATTGTTTAGTCTACCATCAACTCCCGATGATGCCAACATAGTTGGCGAAACGCGCGTAGAGTGTGTTAAAATTGTGTTTTAGTTGAGTGGTCGACGATAGTGTTTCAAGCCGGAGATATTTAAAAAATAGTGAAGCAATCCACTCGAAGCAATCCACTCGAAATATACCAAAAAATACCGTTTTTGGCGCATATCTCGCAAAGCTCCATCCCAAATTTATTGATTTTTTTTTTACAAGCTTCTATTTATGTATAAGTTCGAAAAAATTGAAAAAAATTTGACTTAGCTCTTACATCTATATAAAATTATAATTTCACTCCGCTAAGTACAAATTTTGTTCACTCTTTCTTGTTTTTAGCCAATTTTTCCGTCGTTTCATGTTCATTTTCCACTTTTCAGATATTCCGCCACCAAATCGCCCCACGATTTATTGGTTCCCCTCATTCTTTTTCTAGTCTGATTTCTCCTTTCGTTTATACAGTTGATCAGGTTCATTTTTAGCCTATCCAAAGGTCAATAATGTATTCATCCCATCTGTTTTTGAAAACAATCGTTCACCAAACTTTCTCCAAGCCCACGAACTAACACGAAAGTAACGATCGCGATATTTAAGTAACTGAGTCAAGGGTACGTGATTTACGATATATGTAAAAAAATCGATCAATCCTCGATTTTTTCATTTATTTTTATAAATAAAAAAAACGTATTCGACCATTAAATCTGGATTTTTCCTTATTGACTTATAATTTTTCAAAAATTCGGGTATTTGGTTTAGCCCTGGTCTATAGTAAATCCAATGATGTCATCGTTACTATCGCATATATCGTACAACTTTCGATATCGTAAACAAAAACAACAAAAATTATCATAGGAAATTGTCGCCCACGCCTCAAGTTTTCCAACTCTTTAGACATTACTTATTCCTAACCTTGTTTCTCTTTACTTCCGACATTGCAATATAAAAACAGAGATAGCAGATAAAGCGATTTCCGAATATGTAATAAATAAAATAATCAGAATCGGACTCGAAATATCCACAATCGTTCCTACAATTTTTGTGGATTTTATTGACCCAGAATCTGCCTATTGCAAATGAACAAAGTTTTCAGGATCTTAGACTTTCTGTGTTGGAGGACCTGATACACGGCTAAAGAAAAATAATACCTGGAGGCATTACTAAAAAGAGTCGTGATAGAAAAGTGACTAAGATACAGGACCGGCCTAAGGCGTGTGCGACGTGTGCTGTCGCACCATTTTGAGAAAACTTGAATATCCTCCCGTTTTTGTCTAAAGACAAAAGATAAGGCAATAATAACCAACTAACTCATTAATATTTTAAAATTTTACTAAAAATATTTTTTTGTTTATTACCATCAGCCAGAATGTAATTATTTATTGGGCGCCATCTACTCAGTCGGTAGAAAAATGAGACTTAATCCCAGTCGTGCTTCTGTAATTGGTCGCGAATTGTAAAAATCGATAATAATGACTCAGTTGGTAAATGTAGAAATATTTATTAACACTCAAATAAAAAACGGTTAAACTTATGGTTGTTGTGAAGGGTTTGTTTGGCCAGAAGAAGGTAAGCGTAATGTTTTTTTCTTATTTATGAAATTAACAATAATACCAATTTTACAATTACCCTCTTACCTTATTTGGTTACTTGCTAAAATGTAATCTAACCTAATTATATGAAATACTTTTGGCCTTGTTTTGTTCATAGACGTTTTTAAATATCGATATTTAATAGTGACATAATCTTTTTAGTTACTTCTGGTTACTTCATTTCTAAATTCAAACTGTGACGAATATAATATCCTCCAGAAACCAAATCAGGAATATAGGATAAATTGCTACGGGATACAGTTGGATATGGATAATAAAGCAGGATGCAACAGGATCTGGATTCTCTTTCAGGAACAAACGAAGGAATAAATGATTGGAATTCTTTTCGTGATTTACTTCTTAATTTTCTTGGTTTAAACAAAACATAACCTCATTTAAAATTTGAAAGGTAAAATTTCTTTTTAACTTCATTCATCAATCAGTATTGCTTTGTTTTTGCGACGAACTCTGATGTGGACAGTTCAAAAGATTTTGAGCAAAAGCCTCGCTTGACAGCGAAATTTGGTTTTTATAAACCATCATATCACAGCCCCCTCCCCTCTTGAGCCACCGTTGCTCGGTAGAAGAGGAATAGCTTATAGATATAAATTATTGAGTTTATATTTTATTTATTTTAGAAGTTAATCCACACCTGCCCCTAAATACATAATAAATAAAATCTGCGTAGCTCGATAAAATAAACAAAAAATATATATAAGCTGTGAATGTGCATTGCGTTTTTCACCTCCAAAAGTAAGGTCCTGTCTGCCCTATATGGGATGCGGAAGGTTGCTTACTCTCTTGTAATGTCATGAACCTAACCTCACTAAGGTCAGGAAGTCAAACGGTTGTTGTTCACGTTTCTGAATTAACATTATAGGATTTCGTTTACTGTTAGACGCATCTGAAACTTTAATCCTTGTTAAAGTTTGTGTGGTAAAACCATTCAAACTTTAGACACGAAGGTGATTTTTTTTAATGACAAAATCAAAGTTTTTGGGTTAAAGTCTGGACTTACGCAATTCAATACCTGTTGGGGCATATAGCCCGAGGAGTAGTTGTTGAAGCCCAGACGTTGGTGCAATGTATGACATGTTTAATTTCTCTTTTTTTTCTTGGGAGCTTGTGTGATTTTGTTTCACATCATTTCTGCATTCAAACCTTTAAAAATCCAAGAAAACTTCAAACTTAAAATGTTTCCAGTCCAACATATTAATTATTGTCATTATTATGAAACTCTAAATTTTACGATAATCGAGCAGGCATCAATCTGTAATACTCCCTGGTTTCGATCTGCCTCAACCTTTTTCTATTGTGGGTTTTTAAGAAATTTCAAATGGAAAAGATCAGCTTACAACAAAGGACATATATATGGCAGATTCTCCTGTCAAAACCAGTGACTGATTTCATTCCAAATATTTTTAAATTGTAAGTGAAAACATTTTGCTCACGTAAAAAATATTCTTTTAAGTTTTAACAAAAGTTTTTAGATTTTTTAATTATCTACAACTTTTAGGGATTTAGGGATTTTAGGCTGTGATATCAGCGAAAAAGTTCGCATTTTTATAAACAAACTATATTAATTCTTATACTTTCAGTTTCTACCATTTGGAAGTCATTTGTTATTTTTAAACAATGACAAATTATGATAATTTGAACACAATCAATATTCTCTCTCTCTGGACATTTGAATAAAACAAATGCGAAACATATATTTGTGTTCCAAATTCCAAAAGCAATAATTAGATTATTTCAATAATTAGCAGTGGTGTAGGTTGGGGGGTGTTAATCATAAACCGTAGATATATCTCAAATCAAACTGATTCTTGGCAGAATTTTACGCGATGTCGTTCGCAGTAAAAGGCTGACTAATTTTCAAAATATTTCCGTTCGAGAATTTTAATATTTTTTGATATTAATAATTTGCGTTTCAATTTTCAACAATTTTTTAAAATGTCCCATTTGAAACACCGTTATACAGGGTGTCCCGTTGGCAGAATAACAACAACAACTTGTTTCAATTCAGTTTCTATTCAATAGTGGAGTGATAATTTTGTTGAGCGCCATCTACTATCAAGTAGAAAATTTGACAATCTTAAACTCAGTAAGTGTTTCTATTGACCGCGTGATTGTAGAAATTGATAATAACGAATCAGTAAAAAATATGTAAACATTTATTAATATTCAAAATAAATAACGGTTAATCTTTTATTTTATGTGAAAGAGTTGTTTACCAGAATAAGGTAAGCGTAATGTTTTTCTTATTTACAAAATCAACAATTAGCACAAATCTTATGATTACTCTCTTAACTTACTCCAATGTTATATTCTAATCTAAGTAAATTAGTTATTGTTTTTTAAAAAAAAAATCTAACCTAATTAATTGTAAATGTGTGGCCTTTCTTTGTTAAATTTTACGTAAATACCTTAAATCTATCAGTAAAAATCTGTTATGGGCTTTCAATGTTAAATTTTGATATGTCAAATTTTATAGATTCTTTTACAATTAGCTAGAGCTAGTTAAAACAGTGTTTTTAAATTACATTCTTTCCTGTGATTACTCAAAATACAATAAATAATGATTTTATTAATATTAATAAACTTATCTGTTTAATTCTTTGTGCTAGATTTTAAATTTTTTTGTTCTCTTTTCGAGCTATTGGAATTAGTTAACCGTTACAATATACTAAGCGATTCAAAAGTTCTGGCCAAATGAATAATTATGCATAATTGATAAAACACCCTGTAACTCTGTTATGGAAGACAAGAGACGCATTATATATGGGTTATTGTGACCTCTACCTACCTTTAAAATACCTCCGTTTACCAACGGAACACCCTGTATAAGATACATTTAATAATAAATATAAAAATAAACCTCGATAGAAACGTAAAAAAAAAGCATCATTTTCCGCTATCATACCTAAGGGGCGGCGTGACCGGCATATAGAAACAGCATAAAAAAATTTACTAGTATTTAAAAATTCCTTTTCCTGAAATAACAAGTGAAGTCATCCTCGGCATCGGTATATAGGTTCGTTCTTTTGTTTAGAATCGTGATCGAAATCTAAAATTCTGCGAAACGGTTTCATATAATCACAATTATCTTTTTGCGTTATATTTAAATTGAAACGTTGAAATAAGTTTTAAAAAAAGAATATTATTTAGTTAATCGACATTTAATGCACAGTCGCCCGGTTCGATTGTTATCTCAAGCAAAGGCGTAGACGTAATTTTTTCTGGGTCCAAATGCGAATATTATTTGGATGTACTGATAACTCCAACGGTTATATGGAAAATCGGTCCGATTATATGGAATATCGGTCCGATATCTAGAAAATCGGTTCGATTATATGGAATATCGGTCAGATTATATGGAAAACCGGTCCGATTATATGGAATATCGGTCCGATATATAGAAAATCGGTCCGATTATATGGAATATCGGTCAGATTATATGGAATATCGGTCAGATTATACGGAAAATCGGCCCGATTATTCCATCGGTCCGATATATGGAAAATCGGTCCGATTATATGGAATAACGGTCCGATTATATGGAATATCGGTCCGATTATATGGAAAATCGGTCCGATTATATGAAAAAAACAAAAACTTACACATATGTGTATTTCCGCGTCCCTTTCTATTTTCATGCTAGCTTGCACATACTGTCTACCATATTTACTCATACTTCTATATAGATGGTGACAGGTTTCATCCTACCATTTTACCCTAGGTTAATAAAGGCCACGCGCTTTCCGTGATTTTAAATTTTTTCACGCTTGTTTCAACGAGGAGCGCATGCCAATTTTTCCGGAGTGTTTTTTCGATTAAAACTTTTATTTTTAACTTCGGCATGTGATTTAAAAAAAAACGGAAATCCTATTTAATTTTCATGTGGCCCTTTAAGCCCTTTCGGCTAATGTGGATTGCATGCCTTTAATTATTACAGCTTCAATTTGGATTACCTACCTTACGTTACAAAGGCAGGCAGTACGGAAACATGCTAAAAATTTTCATAAACCGAAAATCGATTTAATAGGAAATTAATTAGCAATTAATGTTCCTATTGTTTCTAGGAGAATGCTTAAATTATTTCTGTCCTTGCATTTGTTCTTCAATTCTATAATTTTCTCATTCTCAATCGAGAATAACTTTACAAATCGACTAATGTTCCTATGGGGTCAGTTGACAGATGTCAAATTTAATTGCATGAAGTCTATGATCTATTTACCGCCATCTATAGGGAACGGCGGAAGCTGTTTTTTACCAAGAGATATTAATCGATAATTTCTATATTACCCTCTTTGGAAATGGTTTGGGAACGCCTATGTGTGTGAGTATTAAAATATCCTAGTCAGGTTATGGAGGTAATAATAAAATAATTAAAATCTCATAAATAGTTTTGCATGGTTAGGTTTAATCGTTTTTAATTTTGAAAACAAAATTGCACACCTGTCAATTGAAGTGGGCTGAGTTATAAAATAATAAAATATTTTTATTATAGTTATTAGTTATCTATATATTATGATTAGCAATCAAAAAGTATGCCAAGCATTTTAATAGAAAAATAAATAGATATCTTAAAAGACATTATATTTGTCAACGCTTACCTCGATGAAAACGTTACGACCAATAAAAGAAAAAAAAATGAAATCTCAAGGTACTGACAGTTGACATTTAGCTCATAGCATATTATTTAAAAGGGCGTGATACTTTACAAAAGAAAAACGTGCGGGGCAACGGGTGAGGGGGATGTATAAAATTCGGTATTTTTGGGAGGAGCCTAAATACTAAGCAAACGTTATTTCTCGAACACTTACGAGGGGGAGTCTAAATTCTGATTTTTGAAATTGATGCACATTTTTTTTTCAAATCTCATTTACTAGCTTGGTTTTCAGTATTTTTCACCCGTGTAAAGCTGTTTTTTTGTATTCTGACGATACTAATTTCACCTCGAACTATAATTTAACAAATGCGAATGTAAGAGATAAAATTAAAATTAGTTTATCGCACAATTTATTCTCGCTAAATTTCCGTACTCCCCCCGTACTTTTTCAAACGGTTCCTCTTCATTATCGGAGATGTATAGACCGGCGACGGGTCATCGAAATTTTTATAGAGATGACGGAACATTTAATTACTCGAAGACTCTTTTAGTCTTGAGGTAAATGAATGAGTGCATTATTTAATTATGGGTTTATGAACAAATTAAAAAAAATGACGGACATAATTGCTTCGGGTAAATAATGAAGTCACATCATAATGATACTTGTGGATGGTGTCACGATAATTTTATTTACACGATTTGTTAATTCGTTGGGTTTTTATGATTTTTTTTATTACATCTTTCGTTTTACATAAAAAAAAACAGTACGGGAATGTTTGAAAATGTAATTATGGCTATTCATAACCGTTAATAGATTAATTATAAAACGGCGAGTCCAAAATGCGGACCAAAAAGGGTGTACTACCTGTCACTAGAAATGGTCCTTTAATCCTAGATGAAATTTGCGCAACAGACCCTTATACTAGTAACCGCGTGGTTATAGACCAGTCCCTCCACTTGTCACGTGAGACCACAGGGTTGACAACAATTTGTCATCTGTCAACAGAGTTGCCAACTCTCCTGACATCACAGAGTTGTCATCACAGGGTTGCCAACAATATCGGGACTGCCAATAGGGAGGGCTACTGTCATTTTGGCAAAGTCTCTGCGCATGATTTTTATTTACGTATTAATCTTCAACTATGCCATTTTCCCCATTCAAATCGGACCAATAATAGCTGAGATAGTAGTCCTGTCACTAGAAATGGTCCTATGAAATTTGGGCACTAGACGCTTTATAGGAAAACCCCCAAGCTTACCTCGCTTATGTAGGTATAATTTTACACATCATTCAATATTCAGCAAATTAGTTATTGAATCCTAGATTAAATTTGCGCAACAGACCCTTGTACTAGTAACCGCGTGGTTATAGACCAGCCCCTCCACTTTTTTGACACTTGTCACGTGAGACCACAGGGTTGACAACAATTTGTCATCTGTCAACAGAGTTGCCAACTCACCTGACATCACAGGGTTGTCATCACAGGGTTGCCAACAATATTGGGACTGCCAATAGGTAGGGCAACTGTCATTTTGGCAAAGTCTCGGCGCACGATTTTTGTTTACGTATTAATCTTCAACAATGCCGTTTTTCCCATTCAAATTGGACCAATATAATAGTCGAGATATAGACAAAGGCCCTTTTTATAACGCTAAATGAACTAGCAAACAACTGGCGGTCAAACAAACCAAGAAGGTTCTCCTGACCACACAAAAGACACAAACAAACAAAAACAAAATCAATTACAGAAGAACAGCCTACAAGGGGACATCCGAAAAGTTCCTGATGGCGACGTCCGGATCAATCGCATATACAAACTCTTTAGATGTATATTTATAAAAATTTAATGTGTCTTGTGCCGTACGCTAAATAAATAAATAAATAAATAACGCATCTGCGCATGATTTTTGTTTACGTATACTACTATGCCGTTTTTCCCATTCAAATCGAACCAATATTAGCCGAGATATAGACTATAAGGCCCTTTTGGCAACATTACTTTCCTGCCTCCCCTGTCCCTCCGAAGCCAGGTTATTGCGTTTCAAGGTCCCAACCCTCGAGAGCCCCCTGAGCAAACCTGAAGTTGGGTTAACAAATTGTTGACAAAAAGTTAGGTTATATGGGGGCTTCCCGTGGACGGGCCCTTAGTTTAGGCAGTCTTAGTTTAGGTTGACAGATTGTTGACAATCCTGAAGTTGATAGTAGCCGTGCCTCTCAATATGTAAGCCTGTGATGTCAGGATGAGTTGGCAACCCTGTTGACAGATGACAAATTGTTGGCAAACCTGCGGTGTCATATATTCAATTTAAAAAAAGTTAATGATTGTCCTGGAAACCATTGCGATCGTTGCAATTTATCGTTCTTGAATGAAGTACGTATTAACAATCATTAAACAGATAAGTGTATACCTATCCTGTCGCTGAAGGACCATAATAGACAAATTAACTCGTTTAATTAAACATTTTAACAACAAAAACTATTAATTTAAAATAAATATTATTAATAATTATTCCATCATAGAGGTTGTTTCACCGTAATAGATCCGAGTGAGCCATGTATGGATTTCAATGTCAGGGACTGCGTGTCAACTCAAATCCACGAAACAAAAAACTTGTTTTCAAGTCGGTAGGCAATTTAAAATATAAATTATAATGAGGAATTACGATCGGTCGTGGCGTTTTACCTAAACAGGTATAGTTTGAGAAGTTTTTAAATCGAAAAATTTTATGAATCAGGGTTGAGAAGGTTCTCTGCTTTTATTTGTTGCTTAATTTAAAAATAACCGGAAGTTAAGAAACAAGATTGTTTCCGGAAATTATTTTTCTTTTAGAAAAATGACTCATTTTTCCCGCCAAAACCTTCAAAAAAACGTTAATTTACGTTTGACAAAATGCATTGGGCGCCATCTACTATGCAGAGTAGAGATTCTTTTTTTTTACTTCTGTTTCAACGGCATCGACTACTATGGGCATTAGCCTCGTGTTCTGTGTAGGCTTTGTTACTGTTTCCCAGGGCCACTTTAGGAACAGCACTGTTAATTAGAACCCAACAGTGAATGGTCGAGTGAGGAATCACACCTGGTATATGAAAATCAATTTCTAAATTTTTAATTATTTAAAAATCAGAAAATGATTTCTGCCTTTGGTGTGATTCGAACCCACAACCCTTGGATTATGAGTCCAGTGCTCTACCGCTGTTTTTCAAAACGGAAACTGGATAAATTTAGTCAGGATACAATTCGATCAGGATACTCTGGATCTCTTAATAGGGATGCAGTGACAGGATGCATAATTGTGGCATCTTCTCTTGATTTAAAAGTTTTTCCTTTTTCTTGAAAAATAGCGTCACTTCTTGACAGGTAATGATTTTTATTCTTTTATCAGTGTTGCTTTGACTTGACTTCGTTTGTTTTTAGTCATGCAGAGTGATGTAAACTGTTCAAGAGTTTTAAGCAAAAAGCCGCGCTTGACAGCGGGAAATAGTTTTTATAAAAGCTCAAGTCATAGCTTACTAGATTGGAATTTGACAGTTCCGAGAAAGAGATTAGTAAATAATTTTATAATTGTACTTTCAAGGTTTAGCTTTTGCCTTTCAAAAGTCTCAACTTGAAACGTATTTAACAGTTTTAAATTTTTTTTAAATTTAAAATTGTCAGAATTTTTTTAAACAATAACTTTGGTAATTTGTGGATAGGTAGAGGTGGACCTCATAACTGGCCTCCCGGATCGCCTGATTTGAATCCACTTGATTATTTCGTTTGGGGGGGTATCTCAAATCAATTAATAAAACACTCTGTATCTCAGTTAGGAAGGGGGTTACGCTCAACAAATTTGTTGTTTAATTGTGCTATATCTTCATTTAATATGTGGACACTTCGCAATGAAACACCCTGTATAACGTTTGTTTGTTTTTATTAGCAGTAATACTCATTAAAAGACAGTATTTTTATTGATGAATCATCTTTTTAGAATCCAAAAAATCCACAGTAGTTAAAAACGCGATTTCGAATTAATAATTATTTTCAAGAAAATCCCGGTCGTTTTACTTACAAACCGGGTAAATGGCAAGGTTGAATTATTTTAGTGATACATTACCTCGAAAATAAATATTTTTACCTTTCAAGTGTAACATCCTTTTCGTCCATATTTTTCGTCTTAAAATTTAACAAAAAAAAATCACACAAACTACAAATACAACCAACAGCCAAAACTTCACACAAACGTCACGCCGAACAACTCGAAAACCCGTCACACACCGACACAAAAGCTCTGCCGCGCTCGCCAAAGCTCATCAGGAACTGAAAAACTTTCACTGTTTGTTTACAAATCCTTTACAAAGCCGCCTACTACGATTTTAGCGGTAAAGCGGACTCGCGTAAATTGAGTGATGACCGGCATTGTGGACTTTGAAGTTTGAGGTAAGAATTTGGGTAAGTCGAGTTGCGAGACTGAATGGATGCTGGTCGAGTAGGCTGAGGTGATGCAGCGTCAGAGCAGCGCGAGATGTTATAACAGCAGGTTTGACTACGAATCAGGCGAGCGTGGTGGCTAAACGCTAGAAATTATTGAACTTGGAAAGAAGATAAGGCGCGATTTGGGCTAGAGATTTTAAATGTTTAATAAAACTAACAGGTTCTGGGGGAAAAGGTAAAATATAGGGTGTCAGAGCAGCGCGAAATGTTATAACAGCAGGTTTGAGTATAAATCAGGCGAGCGTGGTGGCTAAACGCTAGAAATTATTGAAAGTGGAAAGAAGATAAGGCGCGATTTGGACTAGAGATTTTAAATGTTTAAAAAACTAACAGGTTCTGGGGAGAAAGGTAAAATATAGGGTGTCAGAGCAGCGCGAGATGTTATAACAGCAGGATTGAGTATAAATCAGGCGAGCGTGGTGTCTAAAGGCTAGAAATGATTGAACTTGGAAAGAAGATAAGGCGCAATTTGGGCTAGAGATTTTAAATGTTTAAAACACTAACAGGTTCTGGGGGAAAAGGTAAAATATAGGGTGTCAGAGCAGCGCGAGTATAAATCAAGCAGGTTTGAGTATAAATCAAGCGAGCGTGGTGGCTAAACGCTAGAAATTATTGAACTTGTAAAGAAGATAAGGCGCGATTTGAGCTAGAGATTTTAAATGTTTAAAAAACTAACTGGCTCTGGGGAAAAAGGTAAAAAATACCACATTTTTCGAGAGAGAAATAATGACAGGACTTCAAAAAATCGTCCATGACTTTTTTTTAAAAAACAAAGTTTGGTAAAATCTCCAAAAACGGATCTGTAAGTATATGACGAATAACCGTTATCAAAATTTTTCGTGGAAATAAATATAACCAAAAACAGGATGTTTCATTTAAAAAAATGTGTTTCGCTACTTTTTCTAGGAAGAGATTGGATAAACGGTACTTACAAAAATACTATTATACATAGTGATATTTGCATAAGAAGTTGTAGATAAAGTCGAGAAGAATTGTCGCAATCATTAGGAGTGACTCAAGAAGCAATTTCAAAAAGTCACTAGCCCAGTTTTCAGAGACTTAAGTGTCTCATAAAATGTGATATCGCTGAAACTAGGCTATTAGGTACTTTAAAATTTGGTTTTTGCGTTATATCTCGAAAAATAAAAAAAAAATCGAAAAACTAATAGCACCACGTGAAACAGCGGAAAATTTTACTAAAAAATTTTATTAAACAGAGACAATGTTCATCGTCTTATTTATATCAAAAGTACAAACATAATTAGTACGTCAAAATCATTGTCGTGGTTGTCCTCAACCTTATTTTTATTTATAAAGTATGAACTACAATACGTAGCAAACATAAATACAATAAGTCTTAAAGGAACAATTTATAAGATCTAAAAGTTTTGTCCACGAGGTGTTAAATCATTGTCATGGTCTAGTAGAAAATAGTGAAAAACTTGTCGTCGGTAATATTTAAGAAACCACGAATTCTATCATCCATTGACAAAAGACCACTAGTTCCTTAGCGGGAATTGGCGATCGCCCATTCCAGTTAATGATAAATCAAATGAAACGTTGTCAAACTGTAGTGCGTATTTTAGTAAAGTCTCATTGACGTGGCAGCAACATTAGACAACAGTAGGTATTGAAAAATAAGACAATATTGGAGTGTAGACGTGTTATGTGCCTACTTATTGTACATGTAATTGGAATGTTCTTATGTTATGTATACATGTGTTTATAATGTTTTAACCTCAAAACACCATTGTCGTGGATGTTGTTGAATGCCATTGTCGTGGACTTTCTCATCCTCGACAATGACAAATTGTCCACGACAATGAACACCTTCAAATGTTTCTGTTCTACATCCAAAAAAGTACCTAAGAGCCTAGTTTCAGCGATATGACACATTTTATGAGAGAAATAAAAATCCAAATATATCGTATTTGAATAAAATGAGATGGATTTCATGTTACATTGTGAGAGAATATGCAAATTTCTTTGTTTTAAAGCACTTAAAAAAGCATAAAAAGAAGTTTTTAAGTACTATAAATTTAATAAAATGTCTGGGGGTGAGCAGGGGATATTCCATAACCTCTTAAAATGAAATTTCACATCTATGAGTAATATTTTAAATTACATTTACACATTCTAGAACATTTTTTTCAAATAGTTCATAGAATAATTCTAACGTTTATCAGAATCGATGGTATTTTACGTCTAAAAATTGTATCGTAAAAATCTGATAAAAACAAAGCGCGCAAATCTGATGACTCATTTTTAATAATATTATAAATTTAACAATGTAGACAAAGAACGAAGATAACACAGATTGAATCTCTGTATCTTGTTATTCTCGGCCCGAAGGTAAACACGATACTAGACCATTTAGCAAAACGTTGGTAATGTTTTCCGGTAATTTTAATGATACATTAGTGCAGATTCCCGAAAATTTCGACGAACGAATTTTTCCTTAATTTCTTTAACTCGTTTTGTTAGTCATAAGTTCCAGTGGTGTATTTAAAGGGTATTTTTATTGTGAACAATTTTTTCGTCACGACAAAATGGTAGAAATAAATGTTTTATTATACTTAGGGTCATGTGACACCTTATTTTGAAGGTTTCAGTGTCGTTAAAAATATTGGAATTGAGTAATAATGAAATTACGTTGACGTCAGTGTAGTTTCATTATTTTCAATTGCAGAACAAAATTTATCTCGCTTTATAAAAGGAGCATTTAAAAAATAATATCGATAAAAGTTTAATATTTTGGGTTTCTTGCGAAATATCCTTTCATGGGGGGGACAATTGTCCCTACGTTCCCCCCTTGAAGCCGCCGTTGGTATCTTATATAAAATTGGCCCAAAAACATTTTTTTTCAGTAATTTTGACATTGCCAATTGTTTCTTATGCAAAATTGATTCTGCGTAAACCAAATTTTAATTTTTTTGAATTTTTTTGTAGATTCTAGGTCCAATTATACCCTAAAAAACTTAGTTTTTCCCGTAAAAATGGCCCAAACATTTTTTTTCGGTAATTTTGACATTTCCAATCGTTTCTTATAGAAAATTCATTCTGCGTAAACCAAATTTTAATTTTTTTTTAATTTTTTTTGTAGATTCTAGTTCCATTTATACCTTAAAAACTCACTTTTTCTCTCAAAAATGGCCAAAACATTTTTTTTCGGTAATTTTGACATTGACAATCGTTTCTTATACAAAATTCATTCTGCGAAAACCAGATTTTAATTTTTTTGAGTTTTTTTTGTAGATTCTAGATCCATTTATACCTTAAAAACTCACTTTTTCTCTCAAAAATGGCCCAAACATTTTTTTTCGGTAATTTTGACATTGCCAATCGTTTCTTATGCAAAATTGATTCTGCGTAAACCAAATTTTAATTTTTTTGAATTTTTTTTGTAGATTCTAGGTCCATTTATACCCTAAAAAACTCACTTCTTCTCTCAAAAATGGCCCAAACATTTTTTTTCGGTAATTTTGACATTGTCAATCGTTTCTTATACAAAATTCATTGTGCGTAAACCAAATTTTAATTTTTTTGTAGATTATAGTACATTTAAATCCTAAAAAACTCACTTTTTTTCTCAAAAATGTCCCAAACATTTTTTTCGGTAATTTTTACATTGCCAATCGTTTCTTACAAGGGCAGCTCCAGCCCAGAGATGGGGGGGGGTCGTTTGTTAGGGTTAAAAAGTTTAATATTCTGGGTTTGTTGAGAAATATCCTCTCATTGTCGGACTTGGGGAAAAGGGGCAATTGCCCCTACTGCCCCCCCTTGGAGCCGCCGTTGACGCAGCTACACGAAATTACATATAGAGTTGCATCTTTGCATTCAATTCAGCTGTCTGTGATTCGAACAAACATTCAAATAATTTTTTTGTCCCCAAATTACGCACCCCCCCGTTTTCGAGGATGCTGAACACGATGGCGGTGGTTACAATTCTTTTAGAGTGGACCCCATCCCTCAAATGGCCAAAAATCACCCCCGAAAAGGTGAAAAAAGTGTTTTTCGCTATAAAAAACCAGCGTCATCTCTCATTTTTGAGGATATGCTGAACGCCATGGTGAAAGACGCGATTCACCCTGTTGCGGGTGGTTTTTGGCAGTTTGGGGGTGGGGCCAACTCGAAAAGAATTTTAACCCACGCCATCATGTTCAGCATCCTCGAAAACGGGGGGGGGATGTACTTTGGGGGCGTCAAAAATTATTTGTATGTTCGTTCGAGTCACAGAATGCGACTATATATGTAATTTCGTGTACCTGCGTGCGGTAGAAAATGTCAGTTCGATATGTTTAATTAGTTTACGTTAAAATAATAAATAAATACATCAATTAAAAGGTCATCTAATCCTCTACAACTTCTTTTAGAAAGACTTTGCTGTAAAACTAAAGGTTTAGCGCGCTGGTAGGCTAAATAATAACAAAAACATAAGGTAAAATAACTTTTTTCAAAAATATTTTGCTAGAAAATATCTCTAGAACCAAAAGAGAATTTAAAACAATCTTGTAGTAAATTTTATGATCTTTAAACGCCATCATGTTTGGCATCCTCGCAAACGGGGGGGGGGATGTACTTTGTGGGCGTCAAAAATTATTTGTATGTTCGTCCGAGTCACAGAATGCGACTCTATATTTAATTTCGTGTAGCTGCGTGCGGTAGAAAATGTCAGTTCGATATTTTTAATTAATATTTATAATATTCTTTATAATTTAGATGTAGACCCTTTTTTTTAAAACTATATGTATTGATAAAAAACATCTAAAACTGCCCAAATAGCGTAATTTTTAATGAAAAAAAACACTAATAATTTTTAGTTTTTTTTAATATTTGTTAAAATAAATAGAAAAATTCAAAAAACAGACTAAAAAAATGAATAAAAACCTCCATACTAAACAGAAGAACGTTTTTCTCCCTCTACACCTTCAACAAAAATACTTCTAGAATAACCTTTTTGTTTATTTTTTTCTATGTGAAAGTTCATTGCACGCCATAAACAATGTTTGTTATCTCTATATTCGATTTGTAAAGATTTTTTTCAGATTGGATACAATAAACAATGATGTATTTAACTTTAACTATAATTTTATTACAAGGTTGTAAAAATATTTATTCAGCTCATACAATGCGGTGCAACATTGTCTTGGTAAATATTTTGACACTGTCGCCATTCAAAATTTAATAATTTTTTTCAATATGTACAACCTTTTAACTGAAAATCCCGTTATCTACTCCAATTTGAAGCCAATTTTACAGGATATAATTGAATAATTTAAAGACAGGTACCTCGAACTATTTTATTACTTCCTTTGGTGACCTAACCTCACAAAATTTCACAAATTTCTTAACGTAGGTATTTAGCAATTTTTTATCACTGATACAAAAATACATCGCGCGACCAGAAAAGTTTTCTATAAATCACTTTTTTTAAATATAATTTTGACTTACCTTGTATATGGGCCTACGATGACCCCTGGTGGGGGCTGGGACATTTATATCAACTTTTCATGGGGCTTCCGAAGGTAAACGTCCTTTGTAAAATGTAAAATAAAATTATCATCCTCGAAATCTTGTATAAAAGAGTCATTTTAAAATCTGTAACAGATGGAAAACAGTGTTATCCATCGCGGCTTCTGATGATGTAGATCTTATGCGAAACGTACGTCAAGGACGTATCTTTAGAAAATAGGTTTTTTTTTCAAATAGTTTTTTTGATCTGACAATTAACAACTTTTAAATGTATCGCTTGAAAAATGCTTTATTTTGTTTGTTAACATTAATGATGCAGAAAATGCACAAGTTTCGGTTTGCAAGGATGTTTATTTAATTAAAAAATGAAACCTTTTTCACACCCTCTTAAGTACGTCCATGTTTACATCATACGCTGCCGATCAGTATCTTAAGGAGGGAAATTTCAAATCTGTTCATTCGAATTTTATAAACTTTACCTTAGCGGTTTACTTACTTTAAATACGTTGTATACATCCAAAAGACAAACAATTTTCGATTCAGGTACTAAAAACACTGTATTCCAACACAAAAAACAATACTAGTGACTCACATTTATAAATACACTTCCATTTTTAAAACATAACTTCACAACATACACAAACTTTTTTTAAATGCGATTAATACAGATTTCACATAGATTTTTTGATAATTTTCTGGAGATAAGTAATTCTGCTACGCTAGGAAAACGTAAAATTGTATTTTTGGTGCGAAACACCTACATATTGGAATTATTGAATTTTTGTTGTCAATATTTCAACGAATTACGTTCAGCGACATCTATTATCCAGAGACCGCATTTAAAAGTCATTCTTTGGAGATTTCCATTTTGCGAACAGCCATTTTTTCCTGCTGACAGTTCTTCTCATAGTTGGTAGTTCACTTTATAGATGTCATTTCAATACCCTTAGTCAGTAAAAAGTTTTCCTAGTGCCTGTTCTTATATAATATATCGATCTCATATCAAAGAGAAGGAACGATAAAAAACTACTGAACATAGAGGTGACTTTAAGGTCACGAATAAATGCTTAAGTGGTGGACATTTTTAAAGTTTGCAGCACTGATCGATTGTCACTGTCAGTGTCAAAATCGAAGGGCACCATTTAGGATAGTTACCTAATCGAGTAAGTTTCCTAAATCGTTTATACATATTTTAAAATGGCTTTCGGTGACTATCCTGCCGAGTATAATCCAAAAGCACATGGACCTTACGATCCCGCACGTTTTTATGGAAAACCCGATACTCCATTTGGACAAATAAAAGTAGGTGAGATCGGTGCATGGTTAGCCCGCCGCAATAAGTCACCTCCAGCTATAATGGGGGCTATCAGCAGGGCTTACTGGAGATGGCAACACAAATACGTTCAGCCTAAACGTGCAGGAATCGCCCCGTTCTTGCACGTAGTCTTTGGATCAATGACATTCTTCTATTTGATCAACTACACCAAAATTAGCCACCACAGGAACTACAAGTATCACTAATATTCGATGTTTTTATTGGTAGTGTCAATGTATATCTTATAATTGTATTTCAAATAAACCAGTTTTGTTATTGGTAGATCGATTTGTTTTTAACCTTATAACTGTTGTTCAAAAGTTTATGGTGATAAAAATATATCACCAATTTTAAAATATGTTAAGTAGTTATACCCATTTGTAGTTTTTAAATGATTATTTCGGTAAAAGTATTTTTTAAGCACTCTGGACAGGAGCGTCTCAATTCATTTAATTCTGTTGGTAAAGTAATTAGGCTAGTCATATAAGAAAATGGAAGGGCAGTTTTTTTAGTTTTTGGCCTATATCTCGGTAAGTATGCATTTTTTCAAAAAAAAATATTCTATACAAAATTAAAGGTGGCAAAATTTGCCACAAGTTTCATAAACAACAATTTTTTTCTACGACCAATAGTTACGCCGCTAGAGTGCGTTGTAATTAGGTTAGTCATATAAGAAAATAGAAGGGCAGTTTTTTTTAGTTTTTGACCTATATCTTGGTAAGTATGCATTTTTTTAAAAAAAACTATTCTTTACAAAATTAAAGGTGGCAAAATTTCCCACAAGTTTCATAAACAACAATTTTTTCTACAACCTATAGTTACGCCTCTAGAGTGCGTTGTAATTAGGCTAGTCATATACAATAGAAGGGCAGTTTTTGACCTATATCTTAGTAAGTATGCATTTCTTCAAAAAAAAATATTCTTTACAAAATTAAAGGTGACAATTTCCCACAAGTTTCATAAACAACAATTTTTTCTACGATCAATAGTTACGCTGCTAGAGTGCGTTGAAAAATGTGCAGATTTTCCAATGACAGCGGAAAATTTAGGTACAGTCCTAATTCTTTTTATTTTTTATGTTTTCGTGGTAGCTGAGCACTCTAGCGGCGTAACTATTGGTCGTAGAAAAAATTGTTGTTTATGAAACTTGTGGGAAATTTTGTCACCTTTAATCTTGTATAGAATATTTTTTTTGAAAAAATGCATACTTGCCGAGATTTAGGCCAAAAACTAAAAAAAGTGCAAATTGCCCTTGGAAAATCTGCACATTTTTCAACGCACTCTAGCGGCGTAACTAATGGTCGTGGAAAAAATTGTTGTTTATGAAACTTATGGGAAATTTTGTCGCCTTTAACTTTGTATGAAATATTTTTTTTGAAAAAATGCATACTTACCGAGATTTAGGCCAAAAACTAAAAAGATGACAAATTGTCCTTGAAAAATCTGCACATTTTTCAACGCACGCTAGCGGCGTAACTATTGGTCGTAGAAAAAAATTGTTGTTTATGAAACTTGTGGGAAATTTTGTCACCTTTAATTTTGTATATATTTTTTTTGAACTTGGGTGAAAATAAAACGACCAAGTATAAATTTTTATATTTATTATGACTATTTTTAAAGTTTTATTACAAGTCAAATTTTTAAGGTAGCGGGCGTGCTGAAATATGGCAAAATATAATTCAAAAATAAGAATTCGTGACCTAGCAGTATCTAGTGTACAGCAAATATTTTATTTTCGAAAATTGACTAGAAATTTGTTTGGAGTGGCCCACACCTGAAATATATTTGTATATCTGCTACAGTCGATGTTTAAACAGTGTACAATTTTGAAAAATGTATATATTATTTTATAGTCAACATATTACGATAAACTACTATAAAAATTCAAAGGTAAAGATCATAAAAATCGCTAAATATTTATAATATTCGATTTCTAATTTCAATTTTAAATAAAAATGTTCAGAAAGTGGATAATTAAATAAAGTAAAGTCCGGCTTAATGACTAAAGGACCGAAGATTTTAAATGCTCTCCGAGGGTATGGTGGGTTGCCGATATTATTAACGACTTGATCAATAATCTAAATACAGCCACTTTTGTCTTGGCTTGTCATTAGCCAACCATTAAGGCGATTAGGGCTGGAACAGCACAATTCCCGTCTAATCTCCTATTACATTTAATTGACCGACTCAAACTGTGCGTTGTATTTTTTTTTGGATGGCAATTTGGAAGTATTTTGTCACGTACAGAGTACGATATTTTTAAATTACAAATTTTGCTTTGGCTGGAAGAAATCAAAGAAAAAATGAGATACAATATATTTTTTACCAATAGGCAAAATTTCTATATTTGATTCTTTAGAATCGAAAAAATATCTACAGGATGATTTAAAATTCGTGTGTATTTTTGTGTAGATGGGAATTATTTTTAATAATCCTATATATTTCTATTTTTTACATTATAAACGGGGGAATCCCTGGTTCAGATGAGTGATTCATAAAATCTAATAAAGTTCACTTTGTAAAATCACAGTTTCTACTCTTACAGTGGCGTCAGAGGACCAACAGCTTTTTAAGCAAGTGTAGATCAGAACAGTACCAAACTCCAGCCTTGGCACCTGTTTCGGATCGGTAAGAAGCTTCAATTTGGAAATTATTGTTGGTACTACTTGGTATTCGAAGACTAGCTCTCCTTGGCAATACTGACACTTCCTCGGGGCTTCCTGGAGAGAGTGAAGAAGCAGAGGAGAAGATTCGCGACCATACCTGATAAAACAACGTCTTGCCAAAAGCCAATAATATCTTAAACAAATATTTTTACCTTAAAATTTGTCCAGCACTACTCTGCACCTTGGACAAAAAATGGTGAAACATTTTATCTCCATGCGCAGGATTGCTCTTCTCATACCCTTCTCCACCTTCAGCTCCTCCTCCTCCTCCTCTCTCAGGACTACCACCTAAAAGCGAGTTATCTTCGTTTTTCTGTTGGTAATCTTGCAACAGTTCTTTGACGTGCCTGTCGCTAATGTTTGCCGATTGTTTTTCGCCGGTGTCCTCCCACACTGACATGAAATAAGGGGAAAACTGGATCAAGGAAGCTCTGCGCGGACCCTGGCAGATGTCTTGTGGAAGAGGCGCGGCTTCTTGGAGCAGCGAAGCGATGTCGTGTTGCGGGAATGTGGGAGTATCGATGCTGATTACTTCCCCTTCGTTGCCTTCGATTTCGGCTGTTGCTAGTGGAGAATTTAGGCGACCAACCGCTCCGCCTGTAAAATTAATAAATAAAACTAAAATAAACATTTTAAGAGGTGCTTGAAATAATTTTGTATAGTTTTTAGGATATAAATGGACCTAGAATCTACAAAAAATTCAAAAAAATTAAAATTTGGTTTGCGCAGCATGAATTTTGTATCAGAAACGATTGGCAATGTCAAAATTACCGAAAAAAAAATTTGGGCCATTTCTGAGGAAAAAAAAGAGTTTTTTAGGATATAAATGGACCTAGAATCTACAAAAAAGTTCAAAAAAATTAAAATTTGGTTTACGCAGAATGAATTTTGTATCAGAAAGGATTGGCAATGTCAAAATTACCGAAAAAAAAAATGTTTGGGCCATTTTTGAGGGAAAAAGTGAGCCTTTTAGGATATAAATGGACCTAGAAT
The DNA here is from genome assembly GCA_949320105.2 of Crepidodera aurea. NCBI lineage: Eukaryota > Metazoa > Arthropoda > Insecta > Coleoptera > Chrysomelidae > Crepidodera > Crepidodera aurea. The sequence continues at coordinate 17,203,194 of OX439480.2, forward strand.
CTACAAAAATAATTGAAAAAAATTAAAATTTGGTTTACGCAGATACGCAAAATAGTTGAAATGTAATAATAATGTAAGTATATAGATATTTATTTTCTAATGACTGTCAAAAAATTATTTACATTAGATTTTTTAAAAGATATTATTAGGCAAAAATTCACTTTTATATTCAGAAACGCTGCGATTTGGAAAAAATATGAATTATTATTATTAAATTTTTGACGTATAATTAAGGGATATTCTATATATATTTAAATAATTTTATTTACAAAAAAAATCCTCCCCGGCGGGGAATCGAACCCCGGTCTCCCGCGTGACAGGCGGGGATACTTACCACTATACTACCGAGGATTACAATTTCAACACGCGTAAAGCGCTTTGTTTACCGAACGGCGATGTTTTATTGATCTAACTTTTAAATTTCATAACCTCAAAATTAAACGTCATAAGATTTTATGATGTAAGAATAACAATAATTGATTTTAATAAAATATGTGATAAAACCAAAGGAAAAAAATGACTTCAATAGCTAAGCAACCACAGCAAGTGAGTTTATTCAGCCAAGTTAAGTTGGAACATTTAATAGCGGGCATATCGGGTGGTGTAACTTCAACAATTATTTTACATCCTCTGGACGTTATTAAAATAAGATTCGCAGTTAACGATGGAAGATTACAATCGACTCCAAAATACAACGGTATAGTTAATGCATTTTCAACAATATACAGACAAGAAGGGTTTCGAGGGTTATATCAAGGAGTAACTCCAAACGTTTGGGGCGCTGGGTCTTCATGGGGACTCTATTTTATGTTTTATAATTCTTTGAAGAATTGGCTCAAACAAGGCAATTCTAATACTAATTTAGGAGCCGGCACTCATCTTACGATAGCTTCTGGAGCAGGTTTAATTACGCTATTTATTACTAATCCTTTATGGGTGGTAAAAACTAGGTTATGTTTGCAATATGGAGGGCAAAGGAAGTATAATGGAATGATAGATTGTTTAGTAAAAATTTATCGAACCGACGGAGTCAGGGGTTATTACAAAGGACTCTTACCGGGAGTTTTGGGTGTATCGCATGGCGCTGTACAGTTCATGGTGTACGAAGAAATGAAAAAAGAGTATTGTGAATATTATGCCCAACCCTCAACTACCAAACTAGGTACTGTAGAGTACCTATCATTTGCAGCTATCTCTAAGCTCATCGCAGCTGCTACGACTTATCCTTATCAAGTAGTTAGAGCTAGATTGCAAAACCAACATTACTCTTACAAAGGATTCACAGATTGCGTGAAGCAGACTTGGACTTACGAGGGATGGAGAGGATTTTATAAGGGACTGGGTACTAATTTAATTAGGGTTACACCGGCTACCATGATTACTTTTGTTACTTATGAGAATGTGTCGCATTGGTTGCTCGAGTATAGTGAAACAAAAGAACTAGTTAATTAAATGAGTCTCAGCTAATTAAAAATTATTCGCTTCTCAATGATGTAGGAGGTTTAGAAGTACGGATAAATTATTAATTTTGCACTTATATATATATATATATATGTAATTCATTTCGGAAGCTCATAGTGGTTTGTATTTTAATTTCTCTCTCTTTCCACTGGTTTTAATCCAGTGGAAAGAGAGAGAAATATATATATGTAGTAAGAATATAAACGAAAAGTGTTACTTTTCCGCACACGAATAGAGTTTTTGCGTGCGGAAAAGTAACACTTTCCGCACATGTTAGGAACAAAATTTTTCCTACGAGCTTTATATCAGATAAAAAAAATAAGAAAAAAATGAGAAATCATTAATATCTTATCCCGACGGCGTGCGGAAAAGTGTAACGTTCGTAGAAAATAGTTATTTTCCTAAAAAATGCGCAAACTGTTACTTTTCCACACGAAAATACAGCTAGATAATTTTGCGTGCGGAAAAATATCATTTTGCGCACTCGTTAGGGACAAAATTTATATCAGATAATAACAAAAATAAAAAAATGACAATTTCATCAAAAATATCTTATCCGCACGGTGTGCGGAAAAGTCTAACTTTGCGCGCGTTCGTAGGTAATAGTTATTTTCCCAAAAAATGCGCCAAATTTGCTTTTCCGCACAAAAATTCAGCTATATAATTTTGCGTGCGGAAAAATATCATTTGGCGTGCGGAAAGGTAAAGTTTGAATATTTATTAGGGCCAAAATTTATATCAGATAACAACAAAAATAAAAAATTGCAATTTAATCAATAATATCTTTGCGCACGCACATGTGCGCGGAAAGGTACTATTTTCCGCACGTTCGTAGAAAATGTTTCTAAAGAATAGTTACCAAAGTAAAAATATGATTGATGCAATAACTATTGTTTAAATATATACAATTTAATAATGTAATAGTGTGATAATTTACTTGTAGCGGACGTAAAATTGTTTTAATTTACAAAGTGATAAAACATATTTTGGATTGTTACCATTTTAATTTTTATGTAAATAAAATGTAGAAAAATAAAATTTAATCATTTGTTATGTATTAATTCGTCAAACTTTTTTGCCTCCTCCTAGACTCGAACAAACTTAAGAATAGATCGCTAATATGGCTACCGATGCGTAAAGGCGGAGCTAATAAGTCAGTAGCGTAGGTAGAAAGATTTTTATAAGCGATCATGTCAGCGTAGTTATTGTTGAACAAACAAATATTTACCTTGTGCACCTTTATTGGCATTTCTATCGTCAACAGACAAATTTCCAAAACCAGATCTAAGCGAATCTTCCAAAGAACAACTTTCTTCTTCGTCTGAAACTTTTTCAATATTGCTTATGACGTTTCCATTTTCTTCATTAAAATTTGCATTATTATCGTCATCCCAATCGTCTGCATCTGCACACCAATCCGTTGCGGAGGATTTTGGAACACTAGACGTTGTATCCTCGAAGGTGTCTAAGATATTTTCTTGAGATTGAACTCTTATACATAACCAGCTAAAAAAATGAAGATATTAAATGGGATTAATCACACTTTACTTTAAATTTACCTTTCACTCAGGCTCCAGCAATTTGGATTTATGCAAGCAAATAAATAAAGAGTGCGATGAAAAGTCGAATTTTCCAATGGCGCATATATTTGAATCACCAAAGGTCTTGGAAGCTGACACAAAGTACAAATTGGGGGCTCTAAATTAACATTTGGAGGATAATCCTGAAAAAAAAATGGAATTAAAATGTCACACACGTTAGGAAAAGAATCTGAAAATTATACACTATAGGGGGTGTAACTCAGTGGTAGAGTGTCTGCTTCGCATGCAGAAAGTCCTGGGTTCAAATCCCAGCTCCTCCAATTACTTTTTTTTTGTTTTATATCTAAGATAAAAATTCCTAAATATATTTATAAATAATTTAATTCTTATAAACAAAGTAACTTTAAATTTTATCATTTTTAAATATAGTGGTACTCACTGGCATTCCTCCTATTTTATTGACAGAAAAATTAACTTGGCCTTTATATTTTTCCGTGATTGGTTCATCTTCGAATCCAAGTAGCATCGAAAATGAATTTTTTTCCATACCTCTTCCAAATAATTTAAAAAAATTGAAGCAATCGATTTCAGAACATAAAATTAGTCAACCAAATATACACACATGAAAATCATAGTGGATAACCAAAACCATGTTAAGTGCAAAGCACATGCGCAGTCGAGGATTTATTGATTAAAACATAAAAAGTCCAAAAAGGGAAAAATATTTTGTTGACGATATAAAATCGTAATATAAATTTTTATTAGCTACATAATTTGACTATTCTGAATTAACTCTTTAATATTATTTAATAATAATATTTGGAATAATACAAAATATTTTTGTGAGAAATGAAACTGATCCAAAGAAATATTCTGTTTCTTTCATAACTGTAAAAGAGGAAAAGGAGAGCAATAAATACACGATTTTATAAAAACTCTCTTTCCTTTTTTATTTTGTTATTAGAACAAGGCTATCACAATGAAAATGACACATGCCAGATCTGAAGTTGACGTTACTATGTGAGGTTATGATGTTTTGAAAATATAACATGAAAACAATTCCTTTAAAAACAAATTTTTAAAGGTTTTTTATTATTATTATAATATATTTTCTATAAATCAATATGATAGAAGAAGTACAAAGGCATTCGGTTCATACCCTAGTGTTTAGATCTTTAAAAAGATCACACGATATGTTTTTATCGAATCAAGGGGTTCTTCCACCGGTAGATGATACAGCGTAAGTTTTTGCTATATAGAAAACCGATGAGACATCTAGATTTGTAAAGTCACATTAAATAACTTAACTACATTATAGAATACAAAACAGAATATCACAAAAAAAAACAATTATTATCACAGTATGTTAAATTCTATCACATATGTTAATTAGTATAATGGACAATAATGTTTGCAGCATTTTCCAATTCCTTGTCTAAGCAATTCTTAAACTGGTTCACCGATGTTGCTGAGACAGTGGCCTCTTGCAGGTTGTTCCAAGTGTACACCACTCGGTTGCTTATGTAGTTTCTTCTTGATAAACATTGAGAATGTTCTTACAAAAGTAGTTCTCCACTAGCCCATTTATACGTTTCAATCAGGTCACCTCTAAGTCTACGATCTTTATGCGTTTGTAGTTGTAAAATGGAAAGTCTTTCCAAATAACCACAACCCTGAAGTTCCTGAGGAATTTTAGTTACTTTTATTTGTACTTTTTCCAACATTTCTATATCTTTGATAAAATATGGGTTCCAAACTGGCATTGCGAATTCTATTTTGGGTCTTATATAAGTTTTGTATAGTTTGGAGATCATTTCCTTCGAATGGATACATGGATATATTGTTGCTAGGCGGGTGAGTCGATTTTTGGGCTAAACCGAGTGTGTGGGTTTCTTGGACGTACGTGCAAAAATGTGAAAATATGATGGCTGTCGCGAGCCTTTCTGCGTCTCTATCTTTGTTTCCGTTTCACATCCACGCGTTGGAGACACAAAATTGAAATTTATTTTATCGTATTTAAAAGTTTTAAAACGCCCGAACGCCTGATTCGCAGCGTTGCTGGTTTGATTGGCGATCGCGCCGTGTTGCCGGTTTGATATGATTAAACATTTTGAATGGTCTGATTTTTCCTTATTGAAACTTGCCGAGTCTAAAGAGGTTTAGATCATTTATTACGATGTTTCTATTGCACTGATGAAGCACTTCAGCCACCTTGGATTGTTCTTCTCTTGTTTTAACTTCCCTATCATCTTCAGTAGTTTCTGGGACACTGAAGACCTGGCTTGTCTTTCCTGCAGTTCTGATTTCTGATAAAGTGGGTTCAACAGCAAGATTCTGACTTAATTGTTGATTTATAAGGACTAAATAAACTACATTTTATTTAAATGTGTTTTAGAGAAAAAGTTAGAAGACTGATAAAAGCCAGAGATTCATACGGGATGGTTTTTGATGATGTTAAAAAAATGCAAGCTATGAAACACCTTAGAGAATCAGAAGCGGGTCCAAACCCACCTCCACCTGGCACCAATCAAACCGATGCCCCCTCTTCAAGTGAAAATGCCGTAGTACCTTACACAGATACAAGTTTGGTTGCGAGAAATCAACAGAATGCCAATGCAACTCAACTGGCTAATATTATGAAAAAAATACCTACAATGCCTAAACCCAAATGGCACGCTCCTTGGAAGCTATACAGAGTAATAGCAGGACATTTAGGATGGGTTAGATGCGTTGCTGTCGAACCCGGAAATGAAGTAAGTAAACGATGACTTTTAAAAGTGCATTAATCAATAATTATATGTTTTTGTAGTGGTTTGCTACGGGTGCCGCGGATAGAATAATCAAAATTTGGGATTTGGCCTCTGGTCATCTCAAAGTTTCACTTACCGGGCATGTTAGTACGGTCAGAGGTTTAGCTGTAAGTCCTAGACATCCGTATTTGTTCAGTTGCGGTGAAGACAGGCAGGTCAAATGTTGGGATTTGGAATATAATAAGGTTAGTGCTGAAAATTAAATTTTTATTGGTTCAGACTTCGCGCTCTTATCGGACTGATTTCAGAGCTTATTTTTTTAGGTGATTTCTCGTTTCATTCGTTCTCGTTTCGTCCAATAACCAAAATTTACCTGCGTTGACCTTTTTCGACCTTTTTTGACTTTTTTTACTTTTTTTTGACTTTTTTCGACTTTTTTTTTACTTTTTTCGACTTTTTTTTGACTTTTTTTTTACTTTCTTGGACTTTTTTGACTTTTTTTTTTACTATTTTTGACTTTTTTGTTTTTTTGGACTTTTTCGACTTTTTTCTTTTTTGGACTTTTTTTACTTTTTTTGTTTTTTGACTTTTTTCGACCTTTTTTAACTTTTTTTGTTTTTTGACTTTTTTTACTTTTTGGATTTTTGACTTTTTTGAACTTTTTCGACTTTTTTTACTTTTTTCGTCCTTTTTCGACTTTTTTTTTACTTTTTTTGATTTTTTGTTTTTTTGGACTTTTTTTTACTTTTTTCGACTTTTTTTGTTTTTGACTTGTTTTCCTTTTTTCGACTTTTTTTTTACTTTTTTTTCCTTGTTTTTGACTTTTTTTGACCTTTTTCGACTTTTTTCGACCTTTTTTTAACTTTTTTTACTTTTTTGACTTTTTTCGACTTTTTTTTTTACTTTTTTGTTTTTTGACTTTTTTTTTACTTTTTTGGACTTTTTTGGCTTTTTTTTTTTACTTTTTTGGACTTTTTTCGACCTTTTTCAACTTTTTTTGACTTTTTTTTTACTTTTTTTGACTTTTTTGTTTTTTTGAACTTTTTTCGACCTTTTCGACTTTTTTTGACTTTTTGTTTTTGACTTTTTTTTCTTTTTTGGACTTTTTTTACTTTTTTTGTTTTTTGACTTTTTTTTTAACTTTTTTTGACTTTTTTGTTTTTTAACTTTTTTTGACTTTTTTCGACCTTTTTTAACTTTTTTTGTTTTTTGACTTTTTTTTACTTTTTTGGACTTTTGACTTTTATTGTTTTTTACTTTTTTGACTTTTTTTTACTTTTTTCGACCTTTTTCGATTTTTTTCAACCTTTTCGACTTTTTTGACCTTTTTCTACCTTTTTCAACCTTTTTCGACCTTTTCGATTCGTCACATATTTTAAAAAATGGTTATAAAATATGTGACTATCACTTTTGTAACCTTTTGTAGATAAAGGAAATAAACATTTCCGAAAGCTCGACCATATAACAAAGAGTATTTATTATTCTCTTTAACGTAACCCAGTTTTTTGACTGCATCCTCAAGATTAATCCTCGTTTTTCTTGGATTTAAAACATTTTTCTTCTTGTTTGTTTCTAATTTCTTGTAAATTCTGTTCCTGTGTTTCTATTTTCCTGTTCATAGTGGCGTTTAAATTGTCGATTTTATTATTTTGTTCTTCAATAGATTCTTATAATTTCCTCGTGTCTCCTCTCTGTTCTGCTATTTTATTATTCGTCCTCTGTAACAATGCTTCCATGAGTCTCATCAACTTTTCATCCCTATTTTCCATTCCATTATTATCTTCCTTCATCTTTTGGGTTCACTCAATTTCGAACCCCACGTTGGGCGCCAATTGAGAAGATGTTCATTTTTTTAGGTTGTTAGGCACTACCACGGCCACTTGTCAGCCGTATATTCTTTATCTCTCCATCCAACAATCGATGTTTTGTTTAGCGCCGGTAGAGATTCAACGGCTCGTGTTTGGGATATGAGGACAAAGGCTAATATTCACACTTTGACAGGCCATACCCATACTGTGTCTACAGTTATGTCTCAGGCTTCAGAACCGCAAGTTATAACAGCTTCTCATGATTCCACTATCAGATTATGGGATTTAGCAGCAGGAAAGACAATTTGTACGCTAACAAATCACAAAAAAAGCGTTCGAGATATTGTATTTCATCCAACACTGTAAGTAATATCATAATAATTCTTTAAAATACATTTTTTATCCACGATTTTTTTTTTAGAAACATGTTCGCTTCCGGATCACCAGACAACATCAAACAATGGAAATGTCCCGAAGGCAAATTCATCCAAAACCTCTCCGGTCATAACGCCATTATTAACTGTCTAGCGGTCAATCCGGAGGGCGTATTAGTTTCAGGGGGTGATAACGGAACACTCCATTTCTGGGACTGGAGAACCGGATACAATTTCCAGAGATTACAAGCGCCAGTTCAGCCTGGATCCATGGACAACGAAGCGGTTATTTTCTCAATGACGTTCGACAATTCCGGATCCAGACTGATCACTACCGAAGCGGATAAAACCATTAAGATTTATAAGGAGGATGATACGGCTACGGAAGAATCGCATCCTATTAACTGGAAGCCGGATATTCTTAAGAGAAGGAAATTTTAAAACGATTGACAAATGCACTAAAAGTTGATGATAAGAAAAATGTATCGGGAAGTGAAAGAAGAATCATGTTGATGCGGAAAATAAATATTTGAGACTTCAGTCGTGTGTGCGTTTATCTTCTGATAAATGCACACATGCGGAATTAATTTAATATCAGTTTTAAGTCGTTGTAATTTAAGAAAAATGATTTTTTTTTAAATAAAATACTTCTAATAAAAGTAACGTTTTTTTCTTACCGTCGATCCTTATACATTTTCCTCGAAATAGGTACTCAAAAAACGTTTTTAAAATGGTCCTTCGAGCCGGATTTTACAGAAAAAAACTCACGTATACCGAATTTCACTGCGATTTTATAGATGTGAACCAAATTTAATTTCCTTTAAGCTATTCAGAGCAAAGAGGAAACAACATGCAATTTTATTCTAATTAACACGAAATGGAGGTTTTAGGTAATAAAACATGTCTTTAACATGGTCCTTCGAGCCGGATTTTACAGAAAAAAACTCACTTATACCGAATTTCACTGCGATTTTATAGATTTGAAGCAAATTTAACTTCCTTTAAGCTATTCAGAGCAAGAGGAAACACAACATGCGATTTTATTCTAATTAACACGAAATAGAGGTTTTAGGTAATAAAACATGTCTTTAACATGGTCCTTCGAGCCGGATTTTACAGAAAAAAACTCACGTATACCGAATTTCACTGCGATTTTATAGATTTGAAGCAAATTTAACTTCCTTTAAGCTATTCAGAGCAAGAGGAAACACAACATGCGATTTTATTCTAATTAACACGAAATAGAGGTTTTAGGTAATAAAACATGTCTTTAACATGGTCCTTCGAGCCGGATTTTACAGAAAAAAACTCACATATACCGAATTTCACTGCGATTTTATAGATTTGAAGCAAATTTAACTTCCTTTAAGCTATTCAGAGCAAGAGGAAACACAACATGCGATTTTATTCTAATTAACACGAAATAGAGGTTTTAGGTAATAAACCATGTCTTTAACATTGTCCTTCGAGTCGGAGTTTACAGACAAAAACTAAAAATATTTTTAGCAGCAAAACTAATCGTTCCGCGCTGTCTCGAGAGTGGGAACCAATGGCGGGTAATTTTGAAGTTCTTCAAGTGCCATGTTGGCAGCACTGGATTGTTAGTTTCTTTTCTTTTTATATCGTTAGCAGGGTTGCCGACATGCGGGTATTTTGTACTCTGGAGGGTATTTTTCGGGTTAAAACAAATTTCGGGTATTTTGATGCGTTTGACTAATATCCTATGATGTGAAGCGCTGTCGCTGATGCGATGATCGGATCGGAAATTTGGAGAATACCGGATTAGATTTGTTTTTCATTATAATATGTACCTGAATATAATATTTTGTTTGTGTTTGATGAGAATTATTTTATGTTTTGTTTTCTTATCTAATAAATTATACCATATCCTTCCTGGGCCAAGTAGGGGCCAAATGTATGTATTTTAAAGTTAAAATTATTCTTTCACTAAATCCATTAAAGAATTTTTTTGAGACATTATAGCAATAAAAAATCAGGAAAATAAACGCCGATTGATAATGATGTGGTGTTATTGGTTGTATGACGACGCATGATCATCAAAAGGTCGCTGTTATTTGTGTCCCAGGGCTAAAGATAGTAAAATGAGAACAAAATGTTCTATCTGCAAAAAATCGTATGTATCAAATGTGAAAAATAATTAACTTTTGTGAGTATCTTTGTTTTTAATAAATAAAAGATTATATATTTTTTTATAACTACTACCTACCTACAACCAAAAGTTAGAAAAACAATTAGAAAAATAAATAAAAATAAAATAGTGATATAAAATGCTAAAAAAAATTGGGGTCTGCTTGGACCCCATTTGGATATTTTTCTTTCAAATTTCACTTGGCGCCAGGAAGGTTAAACATATTGTGTCCACTCATTTTCGAACTAAGGATTACCTGTTTTCAAATGTGACGCGCTTTAAAACCTCAAGCGGGTAAAATCGGGTATTTTCAGCTGTGAAGGTGGGTAAAACATGATTTTTTGATTGGCAACCCTGATCGTTAGTGATCAAAATTATTAACATCGACGTTTTTTCACATTTGATTCTAAATAATACCATTTTGTAAAAACACATTATAATTAATAATAGACGATTACATCTTAAAATTAAATTGATTGGTACTTCGATTTTATTGATATTAACAACATAATATGGAACATAATTTATAAAATGGAAAGACTAAACCAGTATTCCTACATTATAAATTACACAGATTTTTTTAAGCTAATTACACTTTTGTATATTCAATGTATACCCCCTCATAATTTCAAATTTTAAATTCAATGAGTAATTAAATGTATAACCAAAAGGAAAAAGTTTAATTATGTATAAGTAATTAAGTTATTATCTAATTGGTTGATTAATTAATTGAATAATTAATTTTCACTTAATTCAATAGTATTTTATTGTTAAAATGTAGTTAAAAATTGTGTTTATTTAGGAATGTTGGTAGAATCGATTTAGTTGATCTACTTTTTAAATCGCAATAAAAAATAAAGTTCGATTACGATTTGCCTAATCATATGACATATGACAGACACTAGATAGTTTTTTTACAAATAAGATGGCATCTCAACAAATAGAATTTATTTCTCAAGCTCAAATAAAAATTGAACACGAATGGGAGGATGAGATAAACATTAAACAACTAGAGGGGAAGTATCTCAAGATAAAGGAAAAACTTGATGTTACAAAAGATTCTTGTATAGTTCAATATACAGATAGTGAGACAAAATTATTCAGTGATAGCAGTTTTAAGATTGAAGAAGAAGTAGATATTAAGATTGCAGAACAAGAAATACATATTAAGGATGAAACTGAACTACTTTTAGAGGAAGTTGATGGGAACATTAAACAACTGGAGGGGAAGTCTCTCAAGATAGAGGAGAAACTTGATGTTACAAAAGATTCTTGTATGGTTCAATATACAGATATTGAGACAAAATTATTCAGTGATAGTGGTTTTAAGATTGAAGAAGAAGAAGTAGATATTAAGGATGAAAGTGAACTATTTTTAGAAGAAGTTGATAAGAACAACAAGAATTTTGAAGAGGGTGGTCGCCAACAGTGTTGCAAAAAAGCATTTACTGACAAAGTCAATCTAGATCAACATTTACTAAATCACTCCAATGTAAAGAAAATCAAGTGCAATGTTTGTGAAAAATCATTTACTCATAAAGGTGCCTTAAATAGACATTTACTAATTCATTCTGGTGTAAAGAATTTTAATTGCGACATTTGTAAAAAATCATTTACTCGGAAGGAACACCTGAAAGGACATTTTCTAATTCATTCTGGTGTAAAGAATTTTAATTGCGACATTTGTAAAAAATCATTTACTTTGAAGTCACGTCTGAAGGAACATTTAGTAATTCATTCTGGTGTTAAGAATTTTAAATGCAATGCTTGTGAAAAATCATTTAGTCAAAAGGGGTCTCTGAAATTACATTTACTAATTCATTCTGATAATAGGAATTTTAATTGCGACATTTGTAAAAAATCATTTATTTTGAAGTCACATCTGAAAGAACATTTAGTCATTCATTCTGGTGTAAAGAATTTTAAATGCGACATTTGTAAAAAATCATTTACTCAGAAAGGTGCCTTAAATAAACATTTACTAATTCATTCTGGTGTAAAGAATTTTAATTGCGACGTTTGTAAAAAATCATTTACTCGGAAGTCACATCTGAAGGTACATTTACTAACTCATTCTGTTGTAAAGAATTTTAATTGCGACATTTGTAAAAAATCATTTACTCTGAAGCAACACCTGGAAGGACATTTACCAATTCATTCTGGTGTAAAGAATTTTAATTGCGATATTTGTAAAAAATCATTTACTTTGAAGTCACGTCTGAAGGAACATTTAGTAATTCATTCTGGTGTTAAGAATTTTAAATGCGACGCTTGTAAAAAATTATTTACTCAGAAGTCACATCTGAAAACACATTTACTAACTCATTCTGGTGTAAATAATTTTAATTGCGACGTTTGTAAAAAATCATTTACTCAGAAGTCAAATCTGAAAACACATTTACTAATTCATTCTGGTGATAAGAATTTTAAGTGCAACATTTGTGAAAAATCATTTACTTCTAAGTCATATCTGAAACAACATTTACTTATTCATTCCGGTGATAAGAATTTTAAATGCGACGTTTGTAAAAAATCATTTACTCAGAAAGGTGACTTAAATAAACATCTACTAATTCATTTTGGTGTAAAGAATTTTAAATGCGACTTTTGTAAAAAATCTTTTACTTTTAAAACAAATCTGAAAACACATTTACTAATTCATTCTGGTGTAAAGAATTTTAATTGCGACGTTTGTGAAAAATCATTTACTCGGAAGTCATCTCTGAAAACACATTTACTCATTCATTCTGGTGCTAATAATTTTAAATGCAACATTTGTGAGAAATCATTTACTAGGAAGTCAAATCTGAATAAACATTTACTTATTCATTCTGGTGATAAGAACTTTTAAATGCGACGTTTGTTAAAAATCATTTACTAAAAAGTCACATCTGAAAACCCATTTACTAATTCATTCTGGTGTAAACAATTTTAATTGCGACGTTTGTAAACATCATTTACTCGGAGAGGTGATTCAAATAGACATTTACCAATTCATTTTGAAGATAGGAATTTAAAATGCAACGTTTGTGAAAAATCATTTACTCAGAAGTCACATCTAGAAGAACATAAATACTAATTCATTAAAGAATTTCTATTAAACGGAAAATATTCGGTTAGAATGAATGTTGTTTGTTTATAATCATTTTAAATTAATTAACGAGTTCCTCAAGTCAAGTTTGTTGATTTTTATTTAAAATATTTAATAAAAGAATTTTATTTTTCTCTGATTTTGTTTTATTTCATGAAATACAATTAAATTTATTCATTTATAAAAATGGACCGTGATAGTGTGTTGTCACTGGTTCTACACATAACAGGGTAACCATAGCAACGCTGTCATAGTTGTCAGGTTGTCTAAATTTAAATGTGTTTTAACCATAGCAAAGGTGTCATAGTTGTCAATCATGAAAGATAAGTGACATCGTTGCCATGGTAACATTGTTTTGTGTAGAACCATTTACATGTTACCAACTTCGTTGTGACGTCACGACTATTACGGAATTGTTCCACGATGTCTCGAGAAGTGCGGGTATTTTTGAAGTTCTTCAAGTGCCATGTTGACCAGTTATATTGGCTGCACTGGATTGTCAGTTTCTTTTCGATTGTAGATATCAAACTTAAAAACATCGATGTTTCATATTGTTAGTGATCAAAATTATTAACATCGATGTTTTTTCACACTGGATTTTAAATAATACCATTTTGTAAAAACACATTATAATTAATAATAGATGATTACATCTTAAAATTAAATTGATTGGTAATTCGATTTTATTGATATTAACAACATAATATGGAACATAATTTATAAAATGAAAAGACTAAAACAGTATTCCTACATTATAAATTACACAGATTTTTTTAAGCTAATTACACTTTTGTATGTTGAATGTATACCTCCTCATAATTTCAAATTTTAAATTCAATGAGTAATTAAATGTATAACCAAAAGAAAAAAGTTTAATTATGTATAAGTAATTAAGTTATTATCTAATTGGTTGATTAATTAATTGAATAATTAATTTTCACTTAATTTAATAGTATTTTATTATTAAAATGTAGTTAAAAATTGAGTTTCAAAATATTTAGGAATGTTGGTAGAATCGATTTAGTTGATCTACTTTTTAAATCGCAATAAAAAATAAAGTTCGATTACGATTTGCCTAATCATATGACATATGACAGACACTAGATAGTTTTTTTACAAATAAGATGGCATCTCAACAAATAGAAATTATTTCTCAAGCTCAAATAAAAATTGTTACAAAAGATTCTTGTATAGTTCAATATACAGATAGTGAGACAAAATTATTCAGTGATAGCAGTTTTAAGATTGAAGAACAAGAAATACATATTAAGGATGAAACTGAACTACTTTTAGAGGAAGTTGATGGGAACATTAAACAACTGGAGGGGAAGTCTCTCAAGATAGAGGAGAAACTTGATGTTACAAAAGATTATTGTATGGTTCAACATAGAGATATTGTGACAAAATTATTCAGTGATAGCGGATTTAAGATTGAAGAAGAAGTAGATATTAAGGATGAAACTGAACTACTTTTAGAAGAAGTTGATAAGAACATTAAACAACTGGAGGGAAAGTCTCTCAAGATAGAGGAGCGACTTTATGTTACAAAAGATTCTTGTAGGGTTCAATATACAGATATTGAGACAACATTATTCAGTGATAGCGGTTTTAAGATTGAAGAAGAAGAAGTAGATATTAAGGATGAAAGTGAACTACTTTTAGAAGAAGTTGATAAAAACAGCAAGAATTTTGAAGAGGGTGGTCGCCAACAATATTGCAAAAAAGCATTTACTGACAAAGTCAATCTAGATCAACATTTACTGAATCACTCTAATGTAAAGAAAATCAAGTGCAATGTTTGTGAAAAATCATTTACTCGGAAGTCATATCTGAAAGTACATTTACTAACTCATTCTGGTGTAAAGAATTTTAATTGCGACATTTGTAAAAAATCATTTACTCTGAAGCAACACCTGAAAGGACATTTACCAATTCATTCTGGTGTAAAGAATTTTAATTGCGATATTTGTAAAAAATCATTTACTTTGAAGTCACATCTGAAGGAACATTTAGTAATTCATTCTGGTGTTAAGAATTTTAAATGCGACGTTTGTGAAAAATCATTTACTCGGAAGTCATATCTGAAAAGACATTTACTAATTCATTCTGGTGTAAATAATTTTAATTGCGACATTTGTAAAAAATCATTTACTCTGAAGCAACACCTGAAAGGACATTTACCAATTCATTCTGGTGTAAAGAATTTTAATTGCGACATTTGTAAAAAATCATTTACTCTGAAGCAACACCTGAAAGTACATTTACTAACTCATTCTGGTGTAAAGAATTTTAATTGCGACATTTGTAAAAAATCATTTACTCTGAAGCAACACCTGAAAGGACATTTACCAATTCATTCTGGTGTAAAGAATTTTAATTGCGATATTTGTAAAAAATCATTTACTTTGAAGGCACGTCTGAAGGAACATTTAGTAATTCATTCTGGTGTTAAGAATTTTAAATGCGACGTTTGTGAAAAATCATTTACTCGGAAGTCATATCTGAAAAGACATTTACTAATTCATTCTGGTGTAAAGAATTTTAATTGCGACATTTGTAAAAAATCATTTACTCAGAAAGGTGTCTTAAATAACCATTTACTAGTTCATTCTGGTGTAAACAATAATGTTAATTGCGACGTTTGTAAAAAATCATTTATTCGGAAGTCATATCTGAATAAACATTTACTAACTCATTCTGGTGTAAAGAATTTTAATTGCGACGTTTGTAAAAAATCATTTACTCAGAAAGGTGACTTAAATAAACATCTACTAATTCATTTTGGTGTAAAGAATTTTAAATGCGACGTTTGTAAAAAATCTTTTACTTTTAAAACAAATCTGAAAACACATTTACTAATTCATTCTGGTGTAAAGAATTTTAATTGCGACGTTTGTGAAAAATCATTTACTCGGAAGTCATCTCTGAAAACACATTTACTCATTCATTCTGGTGCTAATAATTTTAAATGCAACATTTGTGAGAAATCATTTACTAGGAAGTCAGATCTGAATAAACATTTACTTATTCATTCTGGTGATAAGAACTTTTATAAATGCGACGTTTGTTAAAAATCATTTACTAAAAAGTCACATCTGAAAACCCATTTACTAATTCATTCTGGTGTAAACAATTTTAATTACGACGTTTGTAAAAATCATTTACTCGGAAAGGTGATTCAAATAGACATTTACCAATTCATTTTGAAGATAGGAATTTAAAATGCAACGTTTGTGAAAAATCATTTACTCAGAAGTCACATCTAGAAGAACATAAATACTAATTCATTAAAGAATTTCTATTAAACGGAAAATATTCGGTTAGAATGAATGTTTTGTTTATAATCATTTTAAATTAATTAACGAGTTCCTCAAGTCAAGTTTGTTGATTTTTATTTAAAATATTTAATAAAACAATTTTATTTTTCTCTGATTTTGTTTTATTTCATGAAATACAATTAAATTTATTCATTTATAAAAATGGACCGTGATAGTGTGTCGTCACTGGTTCTACACATAACAGGGTAACCATAGCAACGCTGTCATAGTTGTCAGGTTGTCTAAATTTAAATGTGTTTTAACCATAGCAACGGTGTCATAGTTGTCAATCATGACAGATAAGTGACATCGTTACCATGGTAACATTGTTTTGTGTAGAACCATTTACATGTTACCAACTTCGTTGTGACGTCACGACTATTACGGAATTGTTCCGCGATGTCTCGAGAAGAGCGGGTAATTTTGAAGTTCTTCAAGTGCCATGTTGACCAGTTATATTGGCTGCACTGGATTGTCAGTTTCTTTTCGATTGTAGATATCAAACTTAAAAACATCGATGTTTTATATCGTTAGTGATCAAAATTATTAACATCGATGTTTTTTCACACTGGATTTTAAATAATACCATTTTGTAAAAACACATTATAATTAATAATAGATGATTACATCTTAAAATTAAATTGATTGGTAATTCGATTTTATTGATATTAACATAATATGGAACATAATTTATAAAACGAAAAGATTAAAACAGTATTCCTACATTATAAATTACACAGATTTTTTTAAGCTAATTACACTTTTGTATGTTGAATGTATACCTCCTCATAATTTCAAATTTTAAATTCAATGAGTAATTAAATGTATAACCAAAAGAAAAAAGTTTAATTATGTATAAGTAATAAAGTTATTATCTAATTGGTTGATTAATTAATTGAATAATTAATTTTCACTTAATTCAATAGTATTTTATTATTAAAATGTAGTTAAAAATTGAGTTTCAAAATATTTAGGAATGTTGGTAGAATCGATTTAGTTGATCTACTTTTTAAATCGCAATAAAAAATAAAGTTCGATTACGATTTGCCTAATCATACGACATATGACAGACACTGTAGATAGTTTTTTACAAATAAGATGGCATCTCAACAAATAGAAATTATTTCTCAAGCTCAAATAAAAATTGTTACAAAAGATTCTTGTATAGTTCAATATACAGATAGTGAGACAAAATTATTCAGTGATAGCAGTTTTAAGATTGAAGAACAAGAAATACATATTAAGGATGAAACTGAACTACTTTTAGAGGAAGTTGATGGGAACATTAAACAACTAGAGGGGAAGTCTCTCAAGATAGAGGAGAAACTTGATGTTACAAAAGATTATTGTATGGTTCAACAAAGAGATATTGTGACAAAATTATTCAGTGATAGCGGATTTAAGATTGAAGAAGAAGAAGTAGATATTAAGGATGAAACTGAACTACTTTTAGAAGAAGTTGATAAGAACATTAAACAACTGGAGGGAAAGTCTCTCAAGATAGAGGAGCGACTTAATGTTACAAAAGATTCTTGTAGGGTTCAATATACAGATATTGAGACAAAATTATTCAGTGATAGTGGTTTCAAGATTGAAGAAGAAGAAGTAGATATTAAGGATGAAAGTGAACTACTTTTAGAAGAAGTTGATAAAAACAGCAAGAATTTTGAAGAGGGTGGTCGCCAACAATATTGCAAAAAAGCATTTACTGACAAAGTCAATCTAGATCAACATTTACTGAATCACTCTAATGTAAAGAAAATCAAGTGCAATGTTTGTGAAAAATCATTTACTCGGAAGTCATATCTGAAAGTACATTTACTAACTCATTCTGGTGTAAAGAATTTTAATTGCGACATTTGTAAAAAATCATTTATTTTGAAGTCATATCTGAAAGAACATTTAGTAATTCATTCTGGTGTTAAGAATTTTAAATGCAACATTTGTGAGAAATTATTTACTAGGAAGTCAGATCTGAATAAACATTTACTGAATCATTCTGTTGTTAAGAATTTTAAATGCGACATTTGTGAAAATTCATTTACTCGGAAGTCATATCTGAAAGGACATTTACTAATTCATTCTGGTGTAAAGAATTTTAATTGCGACATTTGTAAAAAATCATTTACTCAGAAAGGTGTCTTAAATAACCATTTACTAATTCATTCTGGTGTAAAGAATAATTTTAATTGCGACGTTTGTAAAAAATCATTTATTCGGAAGTCATATCTGAATAAACATTTACTAACTCATTCTGGTGTAAAGAATTTTAATTGCGACATTTGTAAAAAATCATTTACTTTGAAGTCACATCTGAAGGAACATTTAGTAATTCATTCTGGTGATAAAAATTTTAAATGCAATGTTTGTGAAAAATCATTTACTAGCAAGTCAAATCTGAGAGGACATTTACTAATTCATTCTGGTGTAAAGAATTTTAATTGCGACATTTGTAAAAAATCATTTATTTTGAAGTCACATCTGAAAGGACATTTACTAATTCATTCTGGTGTTAAGAATTTTAAATGCAACACTTGTGAAAAATCATTTACTCGGAAGTCACATCTGAAAGGACATTTACTAATTCATTGTGGTGATAAATTTAAATGCAATGTTTGTGAAAAATCGTTTACTAAGAAGTCACATCTGAAAAAACATTTATTAATTCATTCTGGTGATAAGAACTTTTAATTGCGACGTTTGTAAAAATCATTTACTCGGAAAGGTGATTTAAATAGACATTTACCAATTCATTTTGAAGATTTTAAGGAATTTAAAATGCAACGTTTGTGAAAAATCATTTACTCAGAAGTCACATCTAGAAGAACATATCGTCGACCCGGAAAAAGAGTGTTACATGTGCTAAATCAGCGAATTCGTTTTTATTGGTGCAATGTTTTCAAAATGTGGTCTAGTTTCACCTCAGAGTAATAATATACATAGAGATGCCTTTCTATCCTTGTTTGTTGTTATAATTTTTGGAAGTTTTTGATGATTTGAGTGCTTATTGACTGAGATATTGACTCTATAGTGTAAAAAGCATTATTGAAGATGGTTAAAACTTGTATTGTTTGTGGATTTTCGCAATTTTCTGATGTTGACGTAACATTTGACAGGTAAACAATAAATTAACCATGGGCATAGGTAACCCAGAGATTTTGATCTTGAAAATATTGTTTATAGGTTTTCCTCTGATAAGAATGTCTCGAACTTGTGGTATGAGGCACTTCAACTAGTCAGGAATAAATTGAGGAATTACTCATACATTTGTTCCTAGGATAGGAACGTTCTTTGTTAACAAAATCAATTTTGTTCAAAAACCTATTGGTTTGTATGTATTACAAAATGTACTACGATTTGTAAACAATTGCATGTATTCTAGTAAAGTTTTGTCTTGTAAAAGTTTTTTATTTATATATTTAATCAATTTCAGAACCCTCTAGTCACTATAAAATATTCAATATATTAGGACTATACTTAATCATAAAATTAGTAACTACGCTTTTCTGAATTCTTAAATAATGTCAAGAAATTAATTGTTTGTTACACTTGGTAACAATATTGAATACATTCGGATTACAATAATGGTCTGATATTCTTTATTTTCCTCATATTGTAAAAATTATAATATACCCCAGACACAATTTCCATTCATTTCGGAAGCTCATAGTGGTTTGTATTTTATTTTCTCTCTCTCTCTCTCTCTTCACTGGATTAAAACCACTTAGTTATTAAAAAAAAGTTTTTTTATTGACGTTTCGGCTTTCCTATCGAAAGCCGTTATCAAAATGACATAACAAAATAAATAAATTTACTATAGAAACAGAACACTTGATAATCTTGCAAAAATACGACATCAACATGTACACTTAGAATAGATTTTGAGATTGAAGATGTCAAAATCTCTTTCAATCATATTTTTGTGACGTTTCTGGGAACGAATTTTTAAAGGATAGCGCATTTGCATATTAGGGAGGTTTTAAGCCACAACTTGAGCGTCATACGTTATTTCCCTTTATCTGCTATTAAAGCAAACACAGAACGTTAATAACGTATTTCGAAAATGAGTTTTTAAGCCATCCCACTCTTCCGTTATTTACGTGACAGATGCCAGAAACATTTATAACCTTATAAATGATAACCCTCACTTTGTGATAGTTTAAATAATCATTTACGATTTTTTTTTATTTTAATTGCCTTAAATCGTTTTTTAAATGAAGCCAGAATGAAACAAATACTACAAAATATAGGTTAGGTAAAAGACTTGTTGTGACATCTCTTCAATGTCCATATCCTATGTTGCCATAACACTTAATTTTATGAAATGTTTTCATTTCATATTTAAGAAAAAAAGTGGTAAGAATGGTGAAAACTATAGACTTACTCAAATCTTCTAAATTTCACATGTATTTATCATATACTTTGGAGTTCACGATAAAACTTAAATATAAATGTTCTACATGCGGCACCATTGCGAAAACAATATCCGTTATTAAGGGAACCTTATTTCACCTCTAATAACGTAAAACAATATCAGTTAATAAAGTTTCCCTTATTTTAGCGCTATTGCGCATGCGATGTATAACGTTTAAAGTATATTGGTGTTGAAATAGGTGGCTTAAAACCTCCCTAATATCGCTCTAAATTTCTTAAAATTCATATTTTCCGCACGCCTCTGGTGACACAGTCCTCTGGACTGTTTGTAAACAATCCCCGCGGTCCCCTGGCCATCATTCTATTAGAGAGAGACAACCAGATCTTGGTTGTCTACAAATGTATTGTTTTTGAATAGGCAGGGCATCTCTATGTATATTATAACTCTGAGTGTTTTACAGGAAGAAGTGTCACATCATCTCTACTTTCAAAAACAGACACTGGGAGCACTTGTGAAGTCCTCGTCTATGTATCAAAATACTGTAATTTCGAATTTTCAAATGCTTCTCCGGTAAAATTGGCAAATTAACACTTATGACACTCTTTTTCCGGGTCGACGAATACTAATTCATTAAAGAATTTCTATTAAACGGAAAATATTCGGTTAGAATGAATGTTGTTTGTTTATAATCATTTTAAATTAATTAACGAGTTCCTCAAGTCAAGTTTGTTGATTTTTATTTAAAATATTTAATAAAAGAATTTTATTTTTCTCTGATTTTGTTTTATTTTAAAAATATTTTTAGCAGCGAAAATAATTGTTCCGCGATGTCTCGAGAATGGCGGGTAATTTTGAAGTTCTTCAAGTGCCATGTTGACCAGTTATATTGGCAGGACTGGATTGTCAGTTTCTTTTCGATTGTAGATATCAAACTTAAAAACATCGATGTTTCATATCGTTAGTGATCAAAATTATTAACATCGATGTTTTTTTACACTTGATTTTAAATAATACCATTTTGTAAAAACACATTATAATTAATAATAGACGATTACATCTTAAAATTAAATTGATTGGTAATTCGATTTTATTGATATTAACAACATAATATGGAACATAATTTATAAAATGAAAAGATTAAAACAGTATTCCTACATTATAAATTACACAGATTTTTTTAAGCTAATTACACTTTTGTATGTTGAATGTATACCTCCTCATAATTTCAAATTATAAATTCAATGAGTAATTCAGGGCCGTTCCTGGCGGGGGTGCAAAAGGTGCAGCCGCACTAGGGCGGCCATGGTCCACTTTTAGCCTCAAGTAGCCGCTTTTGGATTTTGCTTGTAAATAATCGCTTTTGTGTTTAAAATTGTTTAATCAGCATACGTGCTTTCTGAGGTTACGATGTATATAATTTTTCATACAGCGCCAGCAGAGTGGTTTGCTGAGTTTGTAGGGGAGACTGGTGTCATTTGTAACAAAAAATAAATTAAAATTTTTATATACTTAGTGCATTTGTCTACAGCTTTCTGTGTCAGCTCATGCTAATCTATGTTTCTTGAACAATAAGATTTTACATGTTTAACTTAATTAAATACTGTAAAAATCCAAAAATTAAGCCTTTTCTGTATATCCTATCTTTGTTACAACTGACACCTCACTGGTGTCAATTGTAACATGATCGGTAACTTTAATTAGAATAGTGTATCTTAAAAAAGAACAACACAGTTAAAAGAACAAGACATTAAAAAATAATATTTATTGGTTTATAAAAAAATACTATTTGAAAACATGAAAAACTATGATTGATTGTTGTTTTAAAGAAATGTTGCATACAGCTTGAAATGTTTTTACAATTAAATGTAGATGGTGACGTGACAAATGATATAAATGGAATTGAATTGTTCCATGAAATATCAAGTTTTAAAGAAATATTTCCTATAACAATATATTAGAGTACATAATAGACAACGAATTACTATCTTCTTTCCCTAATTTTCCTGTGGCATTGCGAATTTTTTTAACTCTTCCGGTAACTGTAGCATCGGGGGTTCTTATTTAAAAATGTAATCCAAACTCGGCCTTTAATACTCCTAATAAATCCTAAACTTCCATAAATAGTAAAACATTCCACAAAGATCCAGAAAAAAACCCACAATTCAATAAAAGAAATAAAATTAATAGTAAAATAAATCATGTTAATTTTTAAGGGCGGCTATTTCTTTTTTGCACCTGGGCGGCTATCATTCCAGGAACGGCCCTGGAGTAATTAAATATATAACCAAAAGAAAAAAGTTTAATTACTTTAATTAAAGTTATTATCTAATTGGTTGATTAATTAATTGAATAATTAATTTTCACTTAATTCAATAGTATTTTATTATTAAAATGTAGTTAAAAATTGAGTTTCAAAATATTTAGGAATGTTGGTAGAATCGATTTAGTTGATCTACTTTTTAAATCGCAATAAAAAATAAAGTTCGATTACGATTTGCCTAATCATATGACATAATAGTGTTGTTCCTACTATTACAGTTGTAATAAATCTATTACTAAAATTTGAATCTATTACGCTATTACGCCTTTCGCGAAATATGCAAAAATCTATTACATTTTGCATTTGTTTTGACAAACTGAAGTTTGATTGAATTGACAGTGCCATCTATTAACATTATTTGGCTTTTAACGCCGAGTTCATATGTAGGCCTTTAACATCTGAGCTTACGCCTTACTTTTTTCTGATTGGTTGTTAAATGAAATGGAATAAAAGTCGAAACATCTCATTCAGCAGCCAATCAAAACCCAGTACGCGACCACCAGGGTTTTTGGAGTTTTATACAAACCTATAACCTATATTGGGGAATAACAGAAATCATAAATTGAAACTTGTTTTTTCCAAACTTTGATGTAACGGAAAGGAAACTTGGGACGAATAGAAAGTTTGAATTATCTCCAGAAATATGTAATTGCCACAGTCAATGAGCTGATTTTTGCCGATTTTAACTTTATAGCGCCAATATTCATTTTATAACCACTAGCGCCATCTGACAATACCTCATAACATTAATAAGATAGTAGAAACCTTGCAAGGTTCTTTGAATCTCCTGTAAAATTTAATTTTTGGTTTTGGAGTTTAACCGTCGCCATAATATTAATGGTCTTTAATGTTGTCTATTTTCTCTTTCATTTCAAATATATTCTTGTTTTATTTGTTATTAGTCTGTTAAAATTTAATGAAAAAAAAAACATTACTTTTTCATTACTAAATGACACAGACATTGCAAATCTATTACACTTTCCCGAGGAACAACACTGTGACATATGACAGACACTAGATAGTTTTTTTACAAATAAGATGGCATGTCAACAAATAGAAATTGTTTCTCAAGCTCAAATAAAAATTGTTACAAAAGATTCTTGTATAGTTCAATATATAGATAGTGAGACAAAATTATTCAGTGATAGCAGTTTTAAGATTGACGAACAAGAAATACATATTAAGGATGAAACTGAACTATTTTTAAAGGAAGTTGATGGGAACATTAAACAACTGGAGGGGAAGTCTCTCAAGATAGAGGAGAAACTTGATGTTACAAAAGATTATTGTATGGTTCAATATAGAGATATTGTGACCAAATTATTCAGTGATAGCGGATTTAAGATTGAAGAAGAAGAAGTAGATATTAAGGATGAAACTGAACTACTTTTAGAAGAAGTTGATAAGAACATTAAACAACTGGAGGGAAAGTCTCTCAAGATAGAGGAGCGACTTGATGTTACAAAAGATTCTTGTAGGGTTCAATATACAGATATTGAGACAAAATTATTCAGTGATAGCAGTTTTAAGATTGAAGAACAAGAAATACATATTAAGGATGAAACTGAACTAGTTTTAGAGGAAGTTGATAAGAACATTTGTGAAAAATCATTTACTCTGAAGTCAGATCTGAAAGAACATTTACTAATCCATTCTGGTCATAAATTTAAATGCAATGTTTGTGAAAAATCGTTTACTTACCAGTCAAGTCTGAAAGAACATTTACGAATTCATTCTGGTGATAAAAATTTTAAATGCAACATTTGTAAAAATTCATTTACTCAGAAGTCACATCTGACACGACATTTATCAATTCATTCTGGTGTTAAGAATTTTAAATGCAACACTTGTGAAAAATCGTTTACTCGGAAGTCAACTCTGAAAGAACATTTACTAATCCATTCTGGTGATAAATTTAAATGCAATGTTTGTGAAAAATCGTTTACTTACCAGTCAAGTCTGAAAGAACATTTACGAATTCATTCTGGTGATGAAAATTTTAAATGCAACATTTGTAAAAAATCATTTACTCAGACAGCACATCTGAAAACTCATTTACTAATTCATTCTGGTGATAAGAATTTTAAATGCAACATTTGTAAAAATTCATTTACTCAGAAGTCATATCTGAAAAGACATTTACTAATTCATTCTGATGATAGGAATATTAAATGCGACGTTTGTAAAAAATCATTTATTTACTCAGACAGCACATCTGAAAACACATTTACTAATTCATTCTGGTGTAAAGAATTTTAATTGCGACGTTTGTGAAAAATCATTTACTCGGAAGTCATCTCTGAAAAGACATTTACTCATTCATTCTGGTGCTAATAATTTTAAATGCAACATTTGTGAGAAATCATTTACTAGGAAGTCAGATCTGAATAAACATTTACTTATTCATTCTGGTGATAAGAACTTTTAAATGCGACGTTTGTTAAAAATCATTTACTAAAAAGTCACATCTGAAAACCCATTTACTAATTCATTCTGGTGTAAACAATTTTAATTACGACGTTTGTAAAAATCATTTACTCGGAAAGGTGATTCAAATAGACATTTACCAAATCATTTTGAAGATAGGAATTTAAAATGCAACGTTTGTGAAAAATCATTTACTCAGAAGTCACATCTAGAAGAACATAAATACTAATTCATTAAAGAATTTCTATTAAACGGAAAATATTCGGTTAGAATGAATGTTTTGTTTATAATCATTTTAAATTAATTAACGAGTTCCTCAAGTCAAGTTTGTTGATTTTTATTTAAAATATTTAATAAAACAATTTT
Source organism: Crepidodera aurea (assembly GCA_949320105.2). Lineage (NCBI taxonomy): Eukaryota > Metazoa > Arthropoda > Insecta > Coleoptera > Chrysomelidae > Crepidodera > Crepidodera aurea. Next base: position 17,229,173 of record OX439480.2, read on the forward strand.
ATTTTTCTCTGATTTTGTTTTATTTCATGAAATACAATTAAATTTATTCATTTATAAAAATGGACCGTGATAGTGTGTCGGCACTGGTTCTACACATAACAGGGTAATCATAGCAACGCTGTCATAGTTGTCAGGTTGTCTAAATTTAAATGTGTTTTAACCATAGCAGCGGTGTCATAGTTGTCAATCATGACAGATAAGTGACATCGTTGCCATGGTAACATTGTTTTGTGTAGAACCATTAACATGTTACCAACTTCGTTGTGACGTCACGACTATTACGGAATTGTTCCGCGATGTCTCGAGAAGAGCGGGTAATTTTAAAGTTCTTCAAGTGCCATGTTGACCAGTTATATTGGCTGCACTGGATTGTCAGTTTCTTTTCGATTGTAGATATCAAACTTAAAAACATCGATGTTTCATATCGTTAGTGATCAAAATTATTAACATCGATGTTTTTTCACACTGGATTTTAAATAATACCATTTTGTAAAAACACATTATAATTAATAATAGATGATTACATCTTAAAATTAAATTGATTGGTAATTCGATTTTATTGATATTAACATAATATGGAACATAATTTATAAAACGAAAAGACTGAAACAGTATTCCTACATTATAAATTACACAGATTTTTTTAAGCTAATTACACTTTTGTATGTTGAATGTATACCTCCTCATAATTTCAAATTTTAAATTCAATGAGTAATTAAATGTATAACCAAAAGAAAAAAGTTTAATTATGTATAAGTAATTAAGTTATTATCTAATTGGTTGATTAATTAATTGAATAATTAATTTTCACTTAATTCAATAGTATTTTATTATTAAAATGTAGTTAAAATTGAGTTTCAAAATATTTAGGAATGTTGGTAGAATCGATTTAGTTGATCTACTTTTTAAATCGCAATAAAAAATAAAGTTCGATTACGATTTGCCTAATCATATGACATATGACAGACACTAGATAGTTTTTTTTACAAATAAGATGGCATCTCAACAAATAGAAATTATTTCTCAAGCTCAAATAAAAATTGTTACAAAAGATTCTTGTATAGTTCAATATACAGATAGTGAGACAAAATTATTCAGTGATAGCAGTTTTAAGATTGAAGAACAAGAAATACATATTAAGGATGAAACTGAACTACTTTTAGAGGAAGTTGATGGGAACATTAAACAACTAGAGGGGAAGTCTCTCAAGATAGAGGAGAAACTTGATGTTACAAAAGATTATTGTATGGTTCAACATAGAGATATTGTGACAAAATTATTCAGTGATAGCGGATTTAAGATTGAAGAAGAAGAAGTAGATATTAAGGATGAAACTGAACTACTTTTAGAAGAAGTTGATAAGAACATTAAACAACTGGAGGGAAAGTCTCTCAAGATAGAGGAGCGACTTAATGTTACAAAAGATTCTTGTAGGGTTCAATATACAGATATTGAGACATTATTCAGTGATAGCGGTTTTAAGATTGAAGAAGAAGAAGTAGATATTAAGGATGAAAGTGAACTACTTTTAGAAGAAGTTGATAAAAACAGCAAGAATTTTGAAGAGGATGGTCGCCAACAATATTGCAAAAAAGCATTTACTGACAAAGTCAATCTAGATCAACATTTACTGAATCACTCTAATGTAAAGAAAATTAAGTACAATGTACATAAACATTTAGTAATTCATTCTCCCGTTAGGAATTTTAAATGCGACATTTGTGAAAAATCATTCACTAAGAAGTCATATCTGAAAAGACATTTACTAATTCATTCTGATGATAGGAATATTAAATACGACGTTTGTAAAAAATCATTTACTCTGAAGTCAAATCTGAAAGTACATTTACTAACTCATTCTGGTGTAAAGAATTTTAATTGCGACATTTGTAAAAAATCATTTACTTTGAAGTCACATCTGAAGGAACATTTAGTAATTCATTCTGGTGATAAAAATTTTAAATGCAATGTTTGTGAAAAATTATTTACTAACAAGTCAAATCTGAGAGGACATTTATTAATTCATTCTGGTGTAAAGAATTTTAATTGCGACATTTGTAAAAAATCATTTATTTCGAAGTCACATCTGAAAGGACATTTACTAATTCATTCTGGTGTTAAGAATTTTAAATGCAACACTTGTGAAAAATCGTTTACTCGGAAGTCACATCTGAAAGCACATTTACTAATTCATTCTGGTGATAAATTTAAATACAATGTTTGTGAAAATTCGTTTACTAAGAAGTCACATCTGAAAAAACATTTATTAATTCATTCTGGTGATAAGAACTTTTAATTGCGACGTTTGTAAAAATCATTTACTCGGAAAGGTGATTTAAATAGACATTTACCAATTCATTTTGAAGATTTTAAGGAATTTAAAATGCAACGTTTGTGAAAAATCATTTACTCAGAAGTCACATCTAGAAGAACATATCGTCGACCCGGAAAAAGAGTGTCACATGTGCTAAATCAGCGAATTCGTTTTTATTGGTGCAATGTTTTCAAAATGTGGTCTAGTTTTACCTCAGAGTAATAATATACATAGAGATGCCTTTCTATCCTTGTTTGTTGTTATAATTTTTGGAAGTTTTTGATGATTTGAGTGCTTATTGACTGAGATATTGACTCTATAGTGTAAAAAGCATTATTGAAGATGGTTAAAACTTGTATTGTTTGTGGATTTTCGCAATTTTCTGATGTTGATGTAACATTTCACAGGTAAACAATAAATTAACCATGGGCGTAGATAATCCAGAATTTTGGATTGAATTAATATTTGATAGTCATACGAGATTTTGATCGTGAAAATATTGTTTATAGGTTTCCCTCTGATAAGAATGTCTCGAACTTGTGGTATGAGGCACTTCAACTAGTCAGGAATAAATTGAGGAATTACTCATATATTTCTTCCTAGGATAGAAACGTTCTTTGTTAACAAAATCAATTTTGTTCAAAAACCTTTTGGTTTGTATGTATTACAAAATGTACTACGATTTGTAAACAATTGCATGTATTCTAGTAAAGTTTTGTCTTGTAAAAGTTTTTTATTTATATATTTAATCAATTTCAGAACCCTCCAGTCACTATAAAATATTCAATATATTAGGACTATACTTAATCATAAAATTAGTAACTACGCTTTTCTGAATTCTTAAATAATGTCAAGAAATTAATTGTTTGTTACACTTGGTAACAATATTGAATACATTCGGATTACAATAATGGTCTGATATCCTTTATTTTCCTCATGTTGTAAAAATTATAATATACCCCAGACACAATTTCCATTCATTTCGGAAGCTTATAGTGGTTTGTATTTTAATTTCTCTCTCTCTCTCTTCACTGGATTAAAACCACTTAGTTGTTAAAAAAAAGTTTTTTATTGACGTTTCGGCTTTCCTATCGAAAGCCGTTATCAAAATGACATAACAAAATAAATTTACTATAGAAACAGAACACGTGATAATCTTGCAAAAATACGACATCAACATGTACACTTAAAGCTGATTTAGACGTATCCAGTAGCTGTCGACAGCTTCACTGTCACTCTCGCTAGGACACGCCCACCGCTGGACCGGGTCGTTTACATGAGTCCAGTTTGTCGCAAATGTGTGCTTCTGATCAGGTGCGTACGAAAATGAATGTGGGGCTCTTTAAAAGGAAATCTATTAAGATAATGTCCGCGCTCTTATTACATGAGCTTACAGATATGTTTGAGGAAGAAATATTAAATAAAAAAAGGTTAAGGGTCAGAAAATGGATCAACGATAGAAATGTAACGGAAGGTTTTGCTTTGCAGCAACAACTAAAACTAGAAGTTCCCTCTGAGTATAGGTTGGCGTTACGACGTACGTCAGAAAATTTGCTGTTTGTTTTTATACGCATTACAACGCAGATTCCATAAACATTCGTGTTCTATATAAAGTTGAACCAAGTTCAACGTTTCTAATTCGCTTCATTTTCGGGTCATTTTTTAAACGCCGCCACTGTTCACTCTATAAAGATGCGCGATGGACTGATTCGGGTGTTTGGGGGGACGCGGATGAGGACTACTGTCGTCAAAAATAGACGGACTTTCTATTCGAGACAGCGCCGACGGACAGCGCTATACTGTTACAAAAAAGTGTTTACATGGAGCCAACTACTCGACAGCGCTGACGGACAGTGAGACTGTCGACAGCTACTGGATACGTCTAAATCAGCTATTAGAATAGATTTTGAGATTGAAGATGTCAAAATCTGTTTCAATCATATTTTTGTGACGTGACGTCCTTAAATATCTCAGAAATCGGACCTGATATTTTATTTTTGAATAAACCAATCGATTTGTCTTGAAAATACGCATCTTTTTTTCCCTTTTAAGCAATTTTATATCTATAACGGTTTCCGAAATCACAATAGTGTTCAATTAAATTTGCGCCACCCTGTATGTGTGCCATTAGAGAAACCTCGTTGAAGAGATTATGACTGATTTGTAAGTGACAATGTATACTATGTCCCTTCGAGCTGGATTTTACAAAAATAGCCTCCAAGCTCGAATTTCTAGCAATATTTGCTTCCAGGATTTTGTTTTCTTTTTTCTCCAAGATTCTTTCATATTCGGTAATGTTTTTATTCGGGTTTTTTAAATAATATTACTCACGAATGTAATCTTAATTAATTACATTGTTGTAAAATAATATTTTTGTCAAAAAATGACATTTAAAAAAAATATATATCAATCATAAATTAATAAATAAAATTAAAATATTGCACGCAGATAATAATTACAAAATTGGTATTATATGATAAATTAAAAAATTCTGAACGATTTACAATTTCGATAAAATATATTTATACAGTGTGTCATAATCCTTTGAGCTCTTTTTTATTGCATTATATACAGAAATAATAAATAACCGACAATTAATATAGAACAGTTAATTATTTCGAAATTTTTTTGTTATTTGATAACATGAATTCTCCCAAAATCGTTTTGTTAAGTTTACTAGACTATACGATAATAAAAAACTTTATATACTTTTAAAAACCAGTAAATCCCAATCACTCCTTTTCCACCCGCTTCGAGTAAATAATTCGAAATGGGTCTCGCTGAAGTCGGTACACCTTTGTCCCATGAAGAGACCATGAAATGGGCACCTTATGTAAGAAAACACGGCATTATACAGTTCATAAATATGTACAACAAACAAAGAACAAGAAGGAATGACGATTTTAAATGGGGAGACGAAATAGAATACACAATCGTGAAATTTGATCAAAAAAATGATGAAGTCAAGCTCAACCTAAAAGGTGAAGACGTTCTTAAAGAATTAAAGAATACGAAAGATGGTTATTGGGCTCCCGAATATGGTGCTTTTATGATAGAGGGTACACCAGCTAAACCTTTTGAAGGACTGGATTTTACTTCCGTCGAAGAAAATATGAGGAAAAGGAGGAGAGAAGTGAAGAATTTACTCAAATCTGATGAAGATCTGATGTCTATAACTAGTTTTCCGAGGTGAGAAATATTTATTTGTTATTAGTCGGGAATCTGAGGTGCTGAATTCGACCACCTCTATACAACTCGCGAACATCCAACCTGCCGGATTCGAATTTTTTGTTCGCCCTTTGATTCGGAATTGCGAAATGTGTCAAAACATGACATTTTTGAAAAAACTGAAAATTTTCCTTAAAATTATATTTACTGAAGAGGCACAATAATGCCGAAACTAGTCTATGGTTGACGGGCTCCTTTAATAACAAAATCAAAGTTGTTGGTTTAATGTCCTGATATCTCAGGTTCCAACCAACGTCGGGACTTCTATAATTCAATACCTGTTGGGGCATATAGCCCAAGGAGTAGTTGTTTGAAGTCCAGACGTTGTGGCAACGTTGACATTCAATGTTCAAGACTATTTTTCTTTTCATTTGTGCAATTTGTTTACCCCCATAAAATATATTTCAGTAGAAATATATATCAGCATTTAAAATAAAATTATATTTATTGCAAACTAGAGCTTAACTTTATTAATTGGTGTCTTATCGTTATGAATTTTGGATACGATATTTTTCAGTACTTCCCTGACATAGTGTCATAACAATAAAAAATCTAGAACGTCAAAAAAAGCTACGTCATTTTTTTTCGCTAGATGACACAAAATATCGTCATTTTGCAGAGTAAAATAGTGAGTTGAGAAAACTTTTTTATCTTTAGAGATAGTTAACTACTATAAGCGAGAAAAATGTTGCCAATACAGCAAGGAAACTTTTTTACTTTAACTTTTTTTTCATACGACGTTTAGTTTTGGGTTGTGTACTTTTTTAAAACCGAACGAAATTGAATTGGCGCGTTGCATCTCTTGGCTTTATCACTTTGGGTGCGAATAAAGCGATCAGTGTGTCAAAGAGAGTAAACATACGCGCAACAAAGATGACGCGCATTACAATATTAATATGACACTATAGGCGGTATAGTGCGATTTATGAGAGAAGCATAAAACACCATATTATTATTATTATTTAATTAAATATTTGTTGTACAATACATTTTCCCCCACACTGTAAACTTATATTGCATCTTACATTTGCTTTCAGGCATTTGAACTTGTTACCACAGTTAAATAATATACATTTGTAAAATGGAGTAATTTTTAAAAATGTGGACATTAATTTTGGAACTATACAATTATTTAAAAGACTTTGATTTAATTTCTCATTCACATAATACAAGAGTCAATAAAAATAATAATCTGGTAGTTCCGAATGCACAAAAAACAATTGGCCAAAGAAACTTCAAATCATTTTAAAAAACAGATAAAAATTTTTTTGGTGTCCAATAATAGAAAACTAATCTCTCACTTTTTTCATTTTCATGTAACTAATTAAGTCGTTAAAAAAAAACTATTTCTTGATAATTATAATTGTATATATTTTGTATTTTTTATTATTACCTATGTGTTTTTAATATTCTTCTTTGTTAAATTGCTGAATTGAATTGAATTATATTAGTGTTGGTGTGATAAATCTATTGATACTATGGACAGCCTTCTGGCTTTGTGATATTCTTCTGGTTTATTGGTAATTGTAGATTGTATTGAAAATTAATTATTATTGTATATTGTATTTTTATTAATAAACATTTTTAAGAGCTTTTTGCTGATATAGGGTTTGTGGGGTTTATTTTGTAAAACTTACGAGGTTTATACAAAATAACAAATGTTTGACGGTTTATTCGAGAAAAAAAGGAATCGAGTAGGCCGCTGTCGTAAAATTTGACAGATTCATACAATTTTGAAAAAGAAAATATTTCACCAATATCGACAATTTAATGGCTAATCTAAATATGTAACAAAAATGGGGGGTTGCCATTAAAAAAAACAAAACTTAGTTGTGTATCTTATTTGGGACATCCTGTATATAAATAGAAATATTTTTAGAATGTGCCTCATTGTCATTCCTACCGTTTAAAAAAAACATCAAATCGATAGCTTGGGTAGAAAAAAAGTTATCGAGCATGCACACACCCCTGGGTCACCCTGTATATACTATTTTTTTTTCGAGCGTAAACAATTTCATTAGAAAGATCATTTTAGGTGTTAACTTGAACTGTCAAAAACTAAAACGATTATTATTTATTTACTTTAGAATGGGCTGCAAAAATTTTACTTATCCAAATGCAAAACCAACCCCTGAGGATGGTCTTACGAAATCTATGTTTTTTCCGGATGCGTGCATTTTCCCTGGTCATCCCAGATACAAAAACACCACTACGAATATTATGAGAAGAAGGGGAGAAAAACCTTTTTATAATTTACCAGGTAAAATTTGTACGGAATAATATTCTAGCCCTAGCCCATCGACCCTAACATAAACTCAGCCGGCGCGTAGTGAAAAAAGAAGAAGGGAGGATTCTTAAAATATACAGGGTGTTAATTAATACGTGTTACAGACATGTGCTTTTTGGAGCTTTGGTATCGAAGCTAGAGCTCTTTGAAGATGTCTTAATGCGACTCTGTGTACCAGTCACTTTGATCTTGGACGATCCGTCAATTTTTATGTCCTATACGTCGGTTTAGACGAGTTTTTTAGAAATTAAATCAATAGAATTCTTTTAAAAAATAGAGAAACTTAAATTTTAAAAAAGTGTATCAAATATATTGTTATTTATCTTTGTTAATAGTTTTTAAAGATATACACACCAAAAATCCAGTAGACGATTGTTATAAACACGAAAAAAATGCCCTACCAGATCACGTTTATTTGGACTCGATGGGATTTGGATGTGGATATTCTTGTTTACAAGTTACCTTTCAAGCATCCGATTTAAAGGAAGCTAGAACATTATACGATCAAATGGCGCCATTTTGTCCAATCATGGTAAGATTTTTTAAAACAATTTTTTGTCCCCATAATTTTTTATATATGAATTGAAATTTGTTCTTCAATTTCAGGATTTTCTCTTCCCAAACGTCGATAATATAGAAATATTTTTCTTCTTTGATTGACAGGTTTATTTTTTTCGTTCTAGATGGCGCTAACAGCGGCAGCACCATTTCACCGAGGTTTTATAACAGATGTAGACACGCGATGGAACATCCTGTGTAATACTCAAGATTGCAGAACTCCGGAAGAAAAAGGTTTCTTGCCACTGAAGAAAAACAAATTCGTGATTAACAAATCCAGACACGATTCTATAGACTGTTACATTTCTCCAGAGGGACAGAAATTCAACGATTTAGACATTCCGTATCACAACGAAGACTATCAAAAATTAATTGATAACGGAGTGGACGCTCTTCTTGCGCAGCATATTGCGCATTTGTTTATTAGAGATACCATATCGGTGTTTCAGGAAAAAATACACCAAAATGATGAAGAATCAATAGATCATTTCGAGGTAAACAAAAACCAAGTTATTGGTTAATAATTTACGCGGGTTTTTATTTCTAGAATATACAGTCCACAGTTTGGCAAACCATGAGACTAAAACCTCCCCCTTTGAATACATCTATAGGTTGGAGGGTTGAATTTAGAGCCTGCGATGTCCAGATAACGGACTTCGAAAATGCAGCTGTAGTATCGTTTTTGGTTCTTCTCACTAGAGTTATATTATCCTTTAATCTCAACTTTTTGATTCCAATAAGTAAGGTTAGTAATACAGAGTGTCGTTTGCGGCAAGTGAGTAGATACTAAGTGAGAGTAGGATGAGGAGCAGGTGCGCATTTTTGCACCCCCATTTAGCATCTTCTAGTGTCTATATTTATTTCTTAGGTGGACGAAAACATACAAAGGGCTCAAAAAAGAAATGCGCTACAAGAGCAAAAATTTTGGTTCAGTAAGGATATATTTCAAAATAACCGTGTAAAAAATGATGATAATATTTCAAATGGTAGAAAGACGAGTGGATTAAAGGATGTACGAATAACTAAAAACTTTTTTACAAACATACAAAAAAAAATTAAATTGGATAACGAAATATATAAGGAGAACGGAAATATGACCAAAAAAAATATGTACACGTTCGAAAAAAGAAGAAACAGTTTACAATTAAAAAACGAATACGTGGAAAAGTATAAATCGAAAAACGAAATAAAAAAAAATAGATCATTAAAAAAATGGAGCTTACAGGAAGAAAAAATTAATTTTGACGATTTATTTAATGGAGAAAATAACGTATTAGCTTATGGATACTTAAAAAAATTACTATTGAACAACGAACTTTCAAAAGAAAACGTGGAGAATGGACATTTAGAAGAGGAGGAAGAAAGTATGGAGAATGGATTTGTAGATAAGAGGAAAATTAAAAATGGATTTGTTAATGGAAATTCTGACAACTGTATTGAATTGACTATTAATGAAATCATAAATGGAAAGGTAAAGTATTTTTTATATATCCCTATCGTAACTGTGCATTTTGTATATACCGCTGCTACTAGCACCAACATCGTTCCAGAGTCAGACTTATATAACCAGTGCAGATACCTTTGAAAATGGTAAAAAAGTGAAATAAAATAATAGTAGGATGAAACCCATTGGAAAAGGAAGAGAATATAACAAACATGAAAGGAAAAATAATTTACGGGCGATCTGGGGTCGGGAAGTGGAAGGGGGGAGTTTTTTAGGGTAGAAAACTGTTTATCTCGATTTCCGGCAAAACTACAAGTCCTATGGAAACAAGTTAAATGGCAAAGTTGTAGGTAATAAAAAGATCTATAACTCAAAATTTATGTGAAAAATTCAAATAACCAAGTTTTTGGTTATTTATCTTGTACAAAAAAATTTTTTTTTTCACGAAAGTAAGATTCCGTGTTACATTTACGCTTTTCGAGTAATTAAAGTATAAATTTTAATAAATAGCTTAAAATTGTACATGATTTAAAAAAAAATTCGGAAAATTTCGTTTCTTTGCATTTTTTGAGAACATTTATCATAGTAATGTATATTTTTTTACACCATCAAATAGTAGAGATTTCAACGAACAAAAAGCCCACAGAGTTTTTTAAAAAAGCAGATATTTTGACGTGAGAATTTTCGATTGAAAATTAGACTGATTTTTCGATATTAAGTCAAAATAAGGTTAAAAAAATAAATATTTTAAAACAAAAAAATTACAGTGTGTTTGGAACATAGAAAGGTAAGTTTTCACCAAATTTTGTGAAAAAAAATTTTTTTTTGTGAAAGATAAAAATAAAAAACCAAAAACTTGGTTATTTGAATTTTTCACATAAATTTTGAGGTTATGTGAAAAAAGTGCAAAAACAAAAGTTGTAGATCTTTTTATTACCTACAACTTTGCCATTTAACTTTTTTCCATAGGACTTGTAGTTTTGCCGGAAGTCGAGATAAACAGTTTTCTACCCTTAAAAACTCCCCCCTTCCACTTCCCGACCCCAGACCGCCAGTAAATTATTTTTCCTTTCATGTTTGTTACATTCTCTTCCTTTTCCAATGGGTTTCATCCTACTATTATTTTATTTCACTTTTTACCATTTTCAAAGGCATCTGCACTGGTCTATTTGTATATACCGCTGCTACTAGAATCAACATCGTTCCAGAGTCAGACTTATAGTACTAGTCCAGGAAAGTTAGCATTTCACTGCGGAATTGGACAAAGAAGGCTCGATTTTGATGGGACAAAGTGCGTTCTCTTCGTAATTGAATGTACATCAAAGTCTATAACGACTTATGCTCCGCTAATTTGTTTATTTATTGATAATCGATTATTATTAACAAATTAGCGTTTTAGGTTAGAAGGGTCCGATTTTGATGCGGTAAAGCTCATTTTCGTTGTTATTTTTTGTACTTTAACTGTAAGGGACCCCCTCCCCCTGCCCCTCGTCTCATGCACCGCTAATTTGTTTATTCATTGATAATTAATTGTTATGAACAAATTAGCGTATTTCGGCTATTGCAAGGAGTAGGAAAGGCCAATTTTGATGCGGTAAGGCTCATTTTTCTTCCCATTGGTTGTACTTTACCTTTAGAACACTACCCCCGATCTTCACTTGTTTGTTGACTTTTATTCGATCGATATGGCTAAATTGGGCATTCACACTGAAAGGTGGGATTTGGTAATTGCCGCTCTTCTGGTGCTTGAATATCAAGGTCATCTAAAACCACTTAGTCCAGTCATCAATTAGTACATCCTAATCAACTAGTACATACAAATAAAGGCTGGCGGCTGTGACCTGTACTACAAAGGTCTGATTTTAATGGAATAAGAGTCACTTTGATCGGCATTTGGGGTATTTCAAAACCGTTAAGGCCCGAATGATCTCCATCCGTTCATTTATCCTAATTATTCATTGTGGCATAAATATACGTGCAATCTGTAACTGGGACTTAGAATTTTTGAATTAAATTTTTAATCAAAGAAAAGTTGGTAACATTTATTCATAATGATTCATGTTCTGTATAATCTTCAGCTGATTCTTGAGAATTAAAATCCTGTGCTGGAGTTTCATCATCGTGAATCCTGGACGTGACATTGAGACAACTTGCTCCATGACATCCAGTACATACTTCTGTACAGGACAACCCGCTCTTCCGACAACTACATGCTGATGATGGGGCACAACCTTTCTGGCAATTGCAAAATAAAATCCTAAGAATATCCTGGGGGGCTGGATCTTGAGTCATTGGCACTGGGATCAGGATATTTTTCTTAGATATCCAACCCCACTCTTCAGGTTGCAAGTTATTGCCTAACCATGACTGCACTTGGAAATAGACACGTTTAATATGTTGTTGCGCTGCATTTTCGGTCGGGGGCAAAGTGTTTAGTTGTACCGCGTTCCGAGATTTGGCAGTCGCTTTTACAAAGCATTTGTACCTGAAAATATTTCAACATAAAGTTATTGTCAATGTTCATTTTTATCATATTATCAAACATTAGTAACCTGTATTCATCAAGAGAATGAGTTCCTTTTGGTGCTCCGTATAAGGCCAGAATACATTTTAGCCCCGCAGCGTACAAATCTTGTGGGTCTTGATTTTCTAATTGGAATAGAGCTGCATTTGCGTGCAAGTCAATTCTTCTTTCAAATACCTTTGCGAATGAATTTTTTCCTCTATTCCAAAATGCTGACGTAGTATCACACCCCGTCAGGGCGTGTAAAAAGAGTATATGGTTTTTACATTCTGGAAGCGAAAAACTGGTTGTCGAATACATTTTTTCTGCTGCTTGTGCTTTTGAAGGTTTCAAGTAAAAAATGTTCCGGTCTTTCTCGACCAGGGCAGTAAATAGCACTAGAACATCTGTATCCTCGGATACTATAATCACATTTTGTCCCTGATTGATGGCTGTTTTCACAATCAAACGATCAGCATCGTTGTCTGCCTGGCAACTCGATATGCTGGATGACGATAGGTATCTCCTCAACATGTTAATTAATCGTTCTTTGTTCCTACTATTAGTCAAGAATTGTTGCTGGGTGATAGTTAGGGGCATCTCTTCAGTAAAAACAATAGTTAAAGTACAAAAAATAACAAGGAAAATGAGCTTTACCGCGTCAAAATCGGCCCCCCCTAACCTAAAACGATATTTTGTTAATAATAATCGATTCTCGATAAATAAACAAATTAGCGGAGCATAAGTCGTTATAGACTTTGATGTACATTCAATTACGAAGAGAACGCACTTTGTCCCATCAAAATCGAGCCTTCTTTGTCCAATTCCGCAGTTCGGCCCTATTTTCGTCTAACTTTCCTGGACTATACAGTCACTGAAGGTTTTCACCTCCGATTTCGTTGAACCTCCATCGATTTTCATGAAAATTGGTGAGTAGTTAGAGGATACCTCAAGAAACAAAAGTGACATGGTGCCAACTTGCGCTTTTACCCTGGGGGTGGATGCCACCCCTACATATTAATGTAGTTTGTTTTCACCACTAGTTTATAATATTATTAGTATTAGTTACACTTTTTAAAAATGTTCTCAATGATTTTTTAAAGGACCCCGCACAAAAACATAGGAAATGGCCGCTCGGTCAAATTGTCTGAATTTTTGATATGTTATACATTTTGTCATTCTAAACAAAAGTCTCAATGGGCACTAAGCTCCAAAGTCCATGGTTTGGCTGCTATGGAGCTCCGAACCTCCGTAACTCCACCATAGTATAGAAACCTTTAAAACGCATATGACCTTTTTAAAAATCATATTTTAATGTATGCTCTTAAGTTTTTGAGGATGCTGAATTTAAATATGATGTCAAATCCATAATATTGACAGTTGACAGCTGTCAAATGCTTTAAAGAAAAAAGAAATCTTATATTAAAGAATGTTATCATATGTTTTTGAGGACGCTGAATTTAAAGATGATATCAAATCCATAATATTGACAGTTGACAGCTGTCAAATGCTCTTAAAAAAATAAATCTTACACTAAGGAATAAGAACTTTATGTTTCTGAGTAATAAGAAATCTTATATAATATCACAAGTTTCTTTTCCTTAATGTAAGATTTCTTTATTTCAAGAGCATTTGACAACTATTTGACAGCTGTCAATTGTCAATATTATCGATTTGACATCACATTTGAGTTCAACGTCCTCAAAAACATAAAGTTCTTATTCCTTAGTGTAAGATTTATTTTTAAGAGCTTTTGACAGCTATTTGACAGCTGTCAACTGTCAATATTATCCATTTGACATCTTATTTGAATTCAGCGTCCTCAAAAATATATGATAGCATTCTTTAATATAAGATTTCTTTTTTCTTTAAAGCATTTGACAGCTGTCAATATTATGGATTTGACATCATATTAAAATTCAGCATCCTCAAAAAGTTAAGGGCAAACCATGGACTTTGGAGCTTAGTGCCCATTGAGACTTTTGTTCAGAATGACAAAATGCATAACATATCAAAAATTCAGACAATTTGACCGAGCGGCCATTTCCTATCTTTTTGTGCGGGGTCCTTTTTTTTTCTTCAATTTTTGATGTTTTTTGACTTCAGTACCCTATGGGCCTGATGATGGCAGTATGCCGAAACTAGTAGCCCCCTTATAAATTTTAATAAACTTGTGGTACTGATATTGATGAGTTTTAATTAACAATTAATTTATTTTAATACATTTTCCTCTTAATTAATAAATTAAATTTTTATAAGTCAAATAAGCACTGAAAAACTTGTTTGGGGAATGTGGAAAGAATAATATTAACCAATAAAAATTTTTTCCATTATTTTTATGACAAGGGGTAGTTTTTAAGGGTGGAAAATTTCGCAGTAAATAAATAAAGATTTTAATACTCAGTAAATGAGATTTCTATTCAGTAATGTATTATTCAAATGATTAAAGTTTCTTGAAACCAATTTTTTCAATGATTCTGCTTTAAGGGGGTGGTTTTTAAGGGTTGAAATTTCACAGTCAACCAAAAATTATATCATAAACATTAAACAAACCGTTTGTGTAATGTTAATATACGATTTCATATTTCAGAAATATAAAAAATGATTTTTTCATGATTTTCGATTTAAGGGGTGGTTGCGAAAAGGGTTGAAAAATTAATTAAAATCATAAATCATGCATATAAATGTTGAAAAATATTTATTTTATTTAATTAAAAGAGATTACTTACGCCAGAATGCTTAAATCTGCATTTTTTACCATTTTTAACAAAAGGGGTGGATTTCACCCCTAAAATGCAAAAAGCGCAAGTCGAGCATATGTCACTTTTGAAGTTGAGGGTAAAATATACTTAATCCCAAATTTTCATGCAAATCGATGGGGGTAATAGTTGATTTTTACCCTCATTCACTCTAGTATGCTATAACAGGTAAGCATGTTTGGGACTTGGATTTTTTCTGATTGTTTAAAACCAGCCCTTCTACTACAAATGGGTTCATAAATTCAAAGCTTTTATAATAATAATAATAATAAAAACTTTGTTAATATTCCAGAAAGATGATTTCCCTGGTATTATTCCGCTGATGAAAAAATATTTGGATACTTTAAACCTTGATATAACCAACCATCGGCATATACAGCGATATCTCAAACTGATTGAAGACAGAGCTTCTGGAAAAACTCTTACTCCCGCTTCTTGGATGAGAAAATTTGCTATGGAACATCCAGACTACAAGTAAGGATACAAATTATATGAGATCCGGTGATCTTGCTGGCCATTCGATTGTTGGGAAACTAATTTTAACAATAATTTTTAGGGGCGACTCTGTAGTAACCGAAAAGATGAATTTTGATCTTCTCAAGACGATGCGAGCTTTTCAAAATGAAGAGACACATTGCACTGAATTATTAGGACAACACAATATTAACTGTAAATAAAACGTGTTTATCGAAAAGCCACTTTTTATAACTTTTATATTTGCTTATTTAGGTCGCTAGCCCGGATGATGAAGCGATGGCTTGGGATGCGAGTTTGTGAATAAATAAAATTAGTGTTCTTGCGACGTTTATATAAACAATTTCATTTACTAGTATACCAGGAAATTATACCAATTAAAAAAATCCATAAAAATTGTTGATTATTCGTTAATAAACATTTTTAAAACGAAAAAAACCATTTTATTAAAAAGAATTTAGATGTGCCCTGCTCCCTACTGACAGGTGTACACATCTGCTCTCTCAACCGCCTTCTACTTTTAAGGCAGGTAAGTTCAAAGCGGCGAATCCATTAATGTTTTCATCGGTTTTTTCAGCTGATTATTTTTTTCATCTGTCAAAACAGATTTTGTGGTTTCAGCCAATAAGAGCTCACAATCCTAACCAATCATTGAGTTTTATACTGATAAAACCGCCTCTTCGTTTTTGTTTTTTGATTAAACTATAGTTTACCTTTTTTGAAATGTCAAGTATAAACATTTTATTTAGTATTATCAATTATTATACTAAAATGTATTGCAAATCTATGTTAATACCCAAATTTCAAAATATATTTGTAAACAAACCTGTTTTTGTTCGTTTATTTTAACACACAACACAGCGCCATCCATAAATTCGTTTAAAACTGACAAATAATGCCAAAGTCTAAACGTTACCCTTATGTAAATAATCTTAAAAACCTACTACTGCATAAGCAACTTATATTACGTTTGTAGGTATACAATCAATTATAAAAATAATCTTTCCAAATACCATTCGTCCTGTCAAATTTTCGGTTTCCATACTCAAACGCCTTTATTTCAGGCAAAACCACTCAAACAATTTTATCGATAAAATTTTTGTTTTTTCTATGTTAATCCCCAAATTTCAAAATGTATTTGTAAACTAACCTGTTTATTCGTTTATTTCAAATCGCTTTAACACTCACACATAACTCACTTCAACACTCAACATCAGTTTTTGAATAGGTACGTCCTAAACACTTCAAATTACATTAAAACTGACAAATGTCAGTCCAAACGAATTAAGCCAAACGCAATAGCGCTCGAGTTTGGGAGAAATTTATATTAATAGTAATGAAACTAATTTGTCTAGAAAAAAAGTTGCTTTTATTATTACTAAAATTAAAATGTTCGTTACATAATTTAAGAAAAATCACTTGACCTTTTGCTTTGATTTTTTGCTGTTTTGAATAGCCAAACCTACGAATTGGAAGCCTAAAATTAAGGCCACTTGGACAACATTGAAAATGAACCTTTGGGGCCAATCCAGGACCTTGTATACAGGGTACAACCACACGCCGTCTTTGAAGTAGATCATAAAATACCTATAAAATAAAAAAAAAGTCTAAAGTGTGTTTCACAACTACGATAAACTAATTAGCCCGGTTGCCAGAGAAGGATATTGACCAACAGCTCGCACAAAATGTGATATCGATGAAACTTGGCATTTAAGTAGTTGACTTGGCACTTAAGTAGGCACTTGAAAGGGTGTAGAAAACGATGAAAAAATCTTTGCTGCTATAAAGTGTGTGCTAAGTAGTTCACAATTTCGAAAACAAAATCAAAAATTTGGTTTTTTAATTATATCTCGAAAAAAATTCGAAAAACTAATAGCACCACGTGAAAGAACGGAAAATTTTACTAAAAATTATAAGTTATTTATTTTGCCTGTGGCAGCGTTTATGTTGAATTTTCAACAGTAAAAATTTTTGTTACGTCATTACTCGGAGATGGTATCCTAGGGTTTTCGGGGTCGCTGATTACGATGAGTGGGTCGGTTAGGCTCCATTAGGTCAGGTTCAAGATCATTTGAAGGTCAAATCCAGGAATAACCTCAAAAAATTTGAAAAAATACATATAAATCTGAATTCTATTCTCAATCAAATACTTTTTCAAGTTTTTCATTTGTTATCTATCATATGACCCTCAAATGACCTTGAACCTAACCTGATGGAGCTCAATTGACCTCGAAATATGACCTTGAAATAACCTTCAGTGACCTCTAGGATTCTAGCAAGGGATAAACAAACAACGGATTCGAATTCAGCGACCAAAAAAACATATGACATATGGGTAACACCCCCCTAACAAAAATTTGTATTTTTCAATTGTCTATCCGCCCTATATCTTGAAATTCCCGATTTCGACAAAAAAAATTTCAGGCCCCGCCCCTCAGAAGTGGGGAGGGGCCATTCTGGCGATCGACGTAATCAGCCCCAAAGAATTTCTGGACAGTCCCGAGTCGTCCCAGACCTGTTAGTTTCCTAGGAATTCGCAGGTCACTTTTTGGGAAGTAAGGGGGGGATGTAACGAAAATCGATTTTCGCATATCGTGTCACGCATGCGGCCCCGTCCTCAGATCAGTCGTATCTGCCTCGGCGTGGGCGTGGCGAAATAACAAAGCTCGAGAGTTGATAAATCCAAAAAGCTCGAGAGGTGCACTTTTTCTTAGAATTCAAATTATTTTTATATGTTCAGAATTATTAAAAAAATACTTACAACGTCTGATAGACCCCGCAGTATAACAAGAGAGTAATCGCAGCCGGTTTAAACGTTATAAAATGGTCCTTCTTGGGCAGCAGCAACTCCAGCAATATTGGTACGCCTATGAAAGAATGAAGAACGTGGTTCAGCCACGACGGGAAAAATTCATCGATCTCTTTGGGGAAAATCAACTCCCTATCCACGTGCCAGATCGACCAAAACGTCACTATGACCAGTAGAGTGCAGGGAAAGAGGAGGGCGTTGAAAATAAACGCTCTAGATTTTCCTAAAACGTTCTTGAGTATCGATGGAAGGCCTAAAAGTTTCGTTAATTCGTCCAGCGTTGCTATGGAGACGAAGAGGATCTGCAGCATCTGAAAATTAAAAAAAAAAAAACGATTATGATATACACAAAGTTATTTTCTAGTATGGTCTGACCAGAAATATAGTAAGGTCCTAAATCATCAAGCAGGCGGTCTACGCAGAGACGTACCTACTCTAACCATTAAGTTCGGTTCTATAGGTATAATGATCATAAGATATTTTGATCCGGACCTGGGAATCTTTTAAGAGACACACAATTTTTTCAAACTGCTTAAATCAGCTTTTGACCCAGTTACAAAGCGGGTATATCTATATCAAAAGCTGAACCTGGAAATTACACGTAGGAGGGCGCTGATAGCGATAACAGCCACCAGGACGTAATAAAGCCCCACGTTGGGCGCCATTTGTGTAACGAAAAATTTATAACCCATGTCACTGCGCCAAATATGTAACATTTAAAGTGATATTTATTAGTCCAGTAAATTAACGCCAGAAAAACCCCAAACCTGGGCATCAAGTCTGTCCGTCAAAATGTTTTTTTAATTTGCACGTATTTATTATAGGTACATTTACCTCCGAAAATCTCAGCTACGTGGAATTTGTGGAAGGGTGGGAAAATGGCTCTAGAGTTCTCGAAAATCCGTTTGTCGACGAATAAAACTCATTTGCATTAGATTGTTATTTGTCATAAATCTAAACATAATTAGTACGTCAAAATCATTGTCGTGGTTGCAATTTTATAACAGTTACAATTTTGTCAAATACGATTTACTGTAAGGCGTAATACATTAAAGTATGAACTACAATACGTAGCAAACATGAATACAATAAGCCTTAAAGTTACAATTTATAAGATCTAAAAGTTTTGTCCACGAGGTGTTAAATCATTGTCGAATTCTATGATGCATTGACAAAAGAGCACTAGTTCCTGAGCGGGAACTGGCGATCGCCCATTCCAGTTAGTTATTGATAAAATCAAATGAAACGTTGTCAAATTGTAGTAAAGGCTCATTGACGTGGCAGCAACATTAGACAACAGTAAGTATTGAAAAATAAGACAATATTGGAGTGTAGACGTGTACTTATTGTACATGTAATTAGAATGTTCTTATGTTATGTATACATGTGTTTAGAATGTTTTAACCTCAAAACACCATTGTCGTGGATGTCTTTGAATGTCATTGTCGTAGACTTTTTCATCCTCGACAATGACAAATTGTCCACGACAATGACCACCTTCAAATGTTTAATTTCATATAATACTGACGATGTCGCCTAAAAAAATGACGTCTGAGGAGAGGAAGAAGAGGAAAACGGAGTGTGAACAGAGGAGAAGGGCCAAAATAAGAAAAACCCGATAATAGAAGAGATATATGGCAGTGAAATCGTGTCAATTTCGTCATTGTCGTGGATAAGAAATCATAGATTGTAGCTGCAATAGACACTACAATTAAGCGCGATGTGGGTTGCCTAACTACAGACAAAGAAATCGTATTATTTTAAACAATAAAAGCCGTAGCGTTATTTACAACGTTACAAATCGCAAAATACAATATAAAAATCACATTTATTTATTAGTTAATGCAAGGGAGCGCACCGGGACTTATCCCGGTGGGCTAGGCCGCGCCTGACTACTATCCATCAGCAAAACTAGTTCACTTATATACAGGGTGGCCCATCTATCCTTGTTCGGACCATAGCTGCTAGGCTGATAAAGATCGAAAAAAAAATCTTATCGTATGTTATTTGAGGCTCGATGTGCTACTTCTTAAAATTATTTTCGAGTATACAGGGTGAATCTGGGACAAAACATTCGGTCTTTTTAGACTTCTAAACCATATAGTTTAGTCAGCTGACTGTATGATTTTTTTCTCCAAAAATATAAAAGATCCTAACAATTTATGAGTAGTAAAATCATATATGCAAAAATAAAAAGTATATCGTTAAATTCAATTTTTTATCCTCTTTTTAGATATGGTAAAATATTTTTGAAAATTTAACATACAGGGTGTTGTTTGTGAGTGTAACGAGTTTGTCAATTTTTAGTGAATCCGGGCCTGTATTTTCAATATTAATAATATCTCAATTAATTTCTTAAGACACATAGAGTATGTGTACCAAATATTATAAAATTATACAGAGTGGTTAAAAGCACAGGAGACAATGAAGAAATGACCAAAACACTCTGTATCTCAGCTATAAGGGACCGTAGACCCATAAAATATGGGTTATTTGGAATCACCTCAGTCACTCCTATCCACTGTTAAAATATTACCCTCTCCCAATGAAACACCCTGTATATATTGAAAAATTACTTCTTTTATCTTATAAATTTAAATGTAATAAATGAGTAAATATTTTTTTGTAAATGGGTACTAATTACTTCTACATCTACATACTTAATACTTATAAATCCTCAAGTCAGGCTTACAAATTGCAATTTGCAATTTATAGTAGAAAATCGTCTCTCTTTAGACATGAAGGAGATTGTGTATTAGCTGGAACAGAGACGGTGCTCCCAAATGGACTTTAAAAATTTATGTTTTCTGTTTGGGTAGTATTCACGGTATACCCAACTAATATAACTGTATAACTGTTGAAAACTGGAAAAAAGCTATTCAACATGTTAAAAAAATATATTTATTAAATAGATTTAACAATACAATTCAAAAAATTTTAATAAATTTGGATGATACTGATGATGATAGTGATATTATTTCAGAACATGAAATTAGTGACTGTGAAACAGATTTAGAAATATAGACGTTTTTAAATTCATTTACCTACATTTCCACAAAATAAATCTAGTGAAACATACATTCTTTTTAAATTAATACTTAATAATTTTAGTTAATTTCAATTTTCATTATATTTTTTTTGTTGAACATGTTGTGATTGGCAAGCTTATTGATTTTTTTATAATTTCAATTAATTAGGTACTATGTAAGTCAGAGTTTGAAATCGTTTATTAAAAGTTTAATAAAACTTTTATTTTTTTTTTAATTTTAATACAAGTTCTCAGCGTGTTATATTTTTTTCAATGCAATTTAGACCGCAAAAGGATCTTTGTAGAAATCAAATTTTAAAAATTATCTTTAACATTTGAACAAATAACACTCAACCTAAGCCGTCTCTGATCAGCATGTTTGCAAATGTTTCAAGATGTTGCCAGACCATTGCGCTTTCTAGATTATCTTGCAACGGACTATATATGCGTATATTTAGATCCAAATTTAAAATTTTGGTGCTCACTGAACTCAAAATTTGATGCTTTACAACTTTTATTTTACCAGTTTTTCACATAAACTGGCTGTTTTTAAATCGCAGTCGTCTAACTGTGAGTATATTGCAGTTTTCACAAAAGTTTTTTTGATTGACGATGGAACCTTATACATTTTGAGGTTAGGATGTTAGGGACGTCATCCGACGCAGAATTTTGTATTCTTCAACTTTGAATACCGCCACATTTTCCGTACGACGCGTAGTTTGCAAGAAATGAACGGAAAACCGGAAAAACTCAGAAAATTTCGAGGTTTTTTGCGTTTTTGGGCCTGTTCCGGTCCTGCTACGAGGCAACAAACTTCAGATTCGTTTCAACAGCCCGAAAAACATATAATCCGTTGAAAAATTTTCTACGGCACTCATGTTTTGGAAAAACTACCATTTGACTAGACTATAGCAGATATGGTCCGAGCGAGGATAGGTGTGCCACCCTGTATATTCATGTATCAGGTTTTATCAATGAATTATTAATATATGAGGCAATGAAAAAATTCTCACGTCATTCAAATGAAAATAAACATTGAAACTCGTTTTGCAAAACACCATAAATGCTTTTCTAAGAAAATTAAGTAGTGCTTAATGATAAATTTCCTTTCTCAGTAATTAACAATTTCTTTTAGTTTATTTTCGAACGAAATATCACCAATTCAAATGAAACTTTGTAGGAATACTTACAAAAGTCCACAGAGTAAAAAAGTTTGACCTATATTTTCCCATATTTCTACAATTCTGGGACATTTTAGCCACTTTTTCGGGATCGTTTTTCATCTTTTCACCGTTTTCGTATAGATATATAATCGAGTAAACGAAAAACAAATCCACCGTCACAAAAAGTACCAAGGAAACGATATTTTGAACAGCCATTTTAACAAAAAAAAAGTTTAATCGCCACTACCGCACGTACTAACTATTTTTTTAGTCTATTTAGCGTATAATGTGTATTTGTGAAAATCGTATTCGTACCTAATTACCATTATAAACAATTAAGGTTAGGTACTATCATAAATTACCGGAACTTTAAACTTTTGTCGATAACTAGTCGGTGAAAAATAGAATGGAAATAAAACCACTTTGCTGTATTCCCAAAGTTCCATTCTCAAGAGTCTAGTCTCTTGAATCAAACTAGGACCGTTAGGTTGGTTTAAATCCGCAGTGGCGTAACAGGTTTTTTTGTAACGTCAACGTATTTCATTTCGTCATTGAAAACTCGCTTCATCGATAAGATTTACTTACTGATAATTACTGCAATCATATAATCAAGTGCCGCCACTTTAAAGATATATTTTAGTGGAGTGAA
The DNA here is from genome assembly GCA_949320105.2 of Crepidodera aurea. NCBI lineage: Eukaryota > Metazoa > Arthropoda > Insecta > Coleoptera > Chrysomelidae > Crepidodera > Crepidodera aurea. The sequence continues at coordinate 17,252,389 of OX439480.2, forward strand.
ATTAGAATTTTATACAGGGTGAGTCACGAGGAATTGTACATACTTCTACCATAAGCAGAGGGATTACCAAATGACCATAAAAAATGTCTTCTGTTTTTCTTTAATAATGTACAGAGCGATTTATGGATTTGGACCAAAATAATGTTTGATCATATCTTTTCAATGATTAAGTCTAGCAACTAACTGACATATTCAGAACTAAAAAATTCCAGGGCCGGCTTCGCAAAAATTTATTGAATTGCTATAATTGCAATAATTTCTCTAAAATGTGATATGATTTCTCCAGAGGACATAAATGGACAGTTAAACCTGGATATCTGAAATTTTTGTTACACTTGCCTTACATTTTCAACTAAAGATTCATTTTAAAGTCAAATTGAAAATTGGCGATAATGAAATATCTTACTGTATAATAATGTTTAGTAATTATAAAGAAATCTTTAAAATAAACAATAACGATATACACTGTATTCCAGTATAGTAAATATCAGAATTTGAATCAAATTACAGGGCCGGATTTAAAAACCTGGCATATCTGGTTCATGTCAAAAATTCACCCTGTATGTAACTTTTTGATGACAAAACTAGGTTAATGCAAAGATTTTCAATCTAATTTCAGTCCATTGCGGGTGGAATAAGTTACATACAGGGTGAATTTTTGACATGAACCAGATATGTCAAGTTTTTCAATCCGGCCCTGTAAATTGATTCAAATTCTGGTATTTACTATACTGGAATACAGTGTATGTCGTTATTGTTTATTTTAAAGATGTCTTTATAATTACTAAACATTATTATACTGTAAGATATTTCATTATCGCCAACTTTCAATTTGACTTTAAAATAAATCTTGAATTAAAAATGTAAGGCAAGTGTAACAAAAATTTCAAATATCCAGATTTAACTGTCTATTTATGTCCTCTGGAGAAATCATATCACATTTTAGAGAAATCATGTACAGGGTGAATTATTGCAATAATAGCAATTCAACAAATTTTCGTGAAGCCGGCTCTGGAATTTTTTAGTTCTGAATATGTCGGGTAGTTGCTAGACACCAATACACACTTTTACCAAAAAATGAGACAAATCGACTTAATCATTGAAAAGAGATGACCAAACATTATTTTGGTCCAAATCCATAAATCACTGTGTACATTATTAAAGAAAAATAGAAGACATTTTTTAATGGTCATTTGGTAATCCCCTAAGGTGCCTCTGCTTATGGTAGAAGTATGTAAAGTTCCTCGTGACTCACCCTGTATATGTATTGATTGATTAAAAAAATCTCAAAAAAATATATTTGCTGCCAAACCTATCAACTCGTTCAGAGGATTGAGGCAAAACAGTATTTTCAGAAATTTAACCCGAGGTGATTCCCTTAATTTAAAGGCCTTCTAATAGGAGTTTGAGTAACTTTATTTGTTTGCGAGAAAGATCAAGTCACCTAACTTTGGCTTTTTGCATATTATACTGTTTTTTAATTGTGTATTGGATTAATAAAATTTCCCAAACGAAACAAATAGATTTCTTAGACAGGCCATGTACTTTTGGAGTTTTTGTTTTTGAAATGCATCTGAAACATGTGAATTATAAATTTGTAAAAAGGTTTTTGCGTAACAAATTAGATACAAAAGATGCAATGATTCGTATTCCGATTTTATCACTTTTTCGAGAATTGTTTCGCTAACTTCATCTGAATGTACCAAAAAAAATTGAAGAGCAACAAAAAAAGTTTTTTATTTTTTTATTATTCCTAAATTGGGCACTTTCAATAAAGAAAAAAAATGTTGGATTTTCTTCGACAAAAGTACACACAAAATCCTTCTTTTTAAGATAAAAATTTTTTCTCTACTATTGTTTTTCCAAAAATGGCGGCCAATTCAATTTTTTTTCGAAAAATACCGATTTTGGCTGGACAAATACATTTTGTTTTTTTAAATTTTTACCATGTCTTCCCGTCATAAAAATACATATTTTCTCCAATTTTTAAGAAAATTCGAGGATTCTTTGGTTATTTATTGCCAATTCAGCAAAAAAAAATAATGTGCCCGAATTCGTTTTTTGAGGTTATGATACATTTAAAAAAAAACCCTACTATACGGATCGATGCTCTACTTCATCACTCTTAGAGCTGAAGATATTTAAAAAATAGTAAAGCAATTCACTCGAAAAATACCAAAAATGCCGTTTTTGGAACATATTTCGCGAAGCTTCAGCCCAAACTTATTGAAAAATTTTTTGCAAGCTCTTACGTCCATTTTCAGAATATTTTTGTCTAATTCCACTCCACTATTTTCCACTTCAATGTTTGTGCAACTTTGAAGTTATAACGTTTCAAAAACCTTCAGTGGCACCAAAATATTATAAAACTATTAATAGCGGAGGGCCGTTAGTCGTAAAAAGTGAAAAAACTCGAACGAGAGTGGTGATGAATCGATTTTGTTGGGGTTTTTATTTAGCATTGTATTTCTAAAATCTAATACTAACATGTCTATATATTAGAATTTGCCGATTTTTGGTTAGTGGCGTTTTGGGTGGGGGCATCAAAAAGTGAGCGGAAAAAAAGAAAAAAAAACTGGCTCCATCGATAAATTATCATTTTTTAATGAATTAATGTTAAATACAATTTTTCATGAAAATAAACCCCTCCCGAGTTATAGGACGTAGAAAATTACGATTTTTTTATTTCATTAAAAAAAAATGAATTTTTTACCCGTACATTCATAACTAATAAAAGAATAATGCAAAAATGAAGTAAATATTCTAAATAACCCACTTGGATTTCTTAGAAAATATTTTGCCAGTGCTACTGGGTGACGAAAACGTTGATACCACTAGTAACTATTTTCAACATATTATAAAAAATAAAAATTGGATACTTAAAATGACGAAAATACGTTTTAAAATAAAAAAAAAATAATTTACCTCAATTGAATTTCAATATTAACATTACCAAAAACGTAAATGTTACAAATAATCAGTACGCCAATGGTTTACACGAAAGTTGCGGCTAATCTGCTTACCTGTAGATGGGTACGACTTCCTAGTACCAAATTATACAATGCGTTGTTAAAGTATAGAATACGGAAATATTCAAACAGCGGATGGATTTTTTCAAGACGATTTTTATTTCGAAAAGCGCATATTTTGATATCTGTCAAAGTAGTAACATAACCTTAAAATATTTTATGACGTGTTATCAAAGAGTTACACCATCTAACAAGAGGCGAAAGCTTGATCGGTTCCTTTGATGTTGGATAGACACAATATTGAATCGCAGCATTGAGTCATAAACTATTTGAGATACACTGAGAAAAGTAACATGTATTTAAATTCGTACAAACCGAACTACACTAAGAAAAATAATAGTGTTGATGAATATACCTAGCGATTGGAGGTCCCTCTTTCACGCGATATGAAAGCTAAGGGAGTTGTGGAAGGGGTTAAATTAACATGTAAAGATATGGGAAATCGGGTTTTCGCATGTAACTCGCTGGGTTTTATTCGGATCGAAACGACTTCTAGATATAAAATAAAGTGCTCGCGAAAACGCATAAACTGAATTTCAACCCGTGCAAATCGGTCTAGCGGTTCTCGAGATATTGCGATTTGAAAGTATAAGGATTTTCGCCGCGGCAAGAACAAACCTTTTCGAAGGGAAGAAAGTGACTTCGAGACTTGATTCCGATAGATAGTCACGACCCAAGCATTGTGTCCAAATTTCAAGTCGCTAGTTTAATTTGGGGCGAGGGGGAGGGCAAACACTGATTAATCTTTGGCTGGAGGTAACTTTCTTAATTTTTGACCAATCCGGGACAGCAAAATGTCAAACTCTTTCTTGAGGACACTGCTACAGGATGTATTAAGGAGATGACAATCGGAATAACGGAAATGATGATTGACATTGACAGTTAAACTAATTTAATCGCGCATGCGCATACAAATTTCTTTCGCCTCTTGTTAGATGGTGTACTCTTTGGTATTATACCTCTTTTTTAAAATATTTACGATCTACAGGGTGAATTACAATCACTTTACTTTCGGCCTAATTTGAGGCCTTTTAATGTCTTGCAATGTTATTCCGATCTTCTGGTATGTGAGAGCTAAGATCATTTGGAATAAGGTGAATAGACCCCGTTGTGTCCAACTCATTGAGTTGTATACCGGGTATAACCATATTCCGTGTCGGTAATATATGGAAAAATATCTAAAAAAAAAAAATCACAGTAAAGTTTATCCCTGGATGGTTTCTTATATTGGCCACCACAGTCGGCTGATCTTAGTCACTTAGATTTTTAGTATTTGAGGTCACAAATACTGTGGGAAAGATGGACATGCAATGACCCCGCTGAGTTTACGACTTGTCGTTATAGAAATTCCGAAATCAATTCATATTCGCATTAATTTAAGGGTTTTGAAGATCTTTTGTTGTTCTATTATCCTGCGATTCCCAACTCGTGCTCGTTTTTACCTGCTCCTAAAAATTACTGACCAACTCGTGCTCGAAATCTGATTTTTTTTCTACAAGACGAATTTTTTACAATTTTATGACAGTGAATTATAAAAGGAACTATTCAAATGGCTATGAAATGATTCGCGTGCATTTAAATATTTTTTAAACGGTACGAGTTGGGCATAGGGATTATAGAGACCTTTACACTTTTACCTTTTAAAGGATAGTGGGCACGAGTTGGGATCTGCTTACTTAGGTGCTGTATTTGATAGATTTGTACTTTTTCTTTTATTTTTTCACAAACTATTCTACCTTACGTGGATTGAAGTAGGACGTACAGATCAGTGTTGTTTTTTTTAATTATTATTTTGGAGAAATATGGCGTATTTAACGCGAAATTTTGTTTTTTAAAATCTCAAATCTTGACTACGAAATTAATACAAAAATAACTTATTCGTATTATGCTTTAAAATAATAATTATTTGTAGGTACGCCTCTCGATAATTTTAATCAGTCATGAAAAAAATTAATTCGCGATAAGGATCAAGGTTACTACAATTATTATTAGGTCATATCATTCAGGTATAATCATGACGTCAATTATTTATCAACTAAACACCAGACAATGAAAATTACGTGGAAATCGAGCGCAATAAAAATGTTAAAAAAAATTATAAACAATAAATAAAACAATTGTGATTTGCTTTTAACAAAAAGAAAAATGTGACATGAGTTATACCTGAAGAAGAACTTATTTTTTTAATGACGAAACGTTTATAATAACACAGTTTTTATAGAAGTTCATCAGTTCAAAATTATCTCAAATATATTTCATGATTAGACATTCTATATCAGAATAATTAAAATTCATTCTAGTAGCATCACCCTGTACAATATTATTTATACGACTATGCACTGTATTCAGGTCATTTTATCTGGGATTATAAAAGTGTCGCCTATTGTTATACAGGGTGGCGAAAATTTAATTGAACACTTGAAAATACGCATCTTTTTTTCCCATTTAACCAACTTTGTATCTATTCCGAAAACCCAATATTCTTCACATAAAGCGCCACCCTGTATACCGCTGCTACTAGAATCAATATCGTTCCAGCGACTGATTTATGCTATAACAGGTGAGCGTGTTTGAGACTCGTTAACTGAGTGGTACTATTAAAATAAAATAAAAAACATAAATGCTTCCGAATTTTAAGATTTTTTAGAATAATTTATACTTACACCACAGTATATGTAGAAAAAACGGCTAGCAAAATAGGCGCAGCTTTGTCGAATTTGACAAAATTATACTTTTTCGGTAACAACAATTCTATAATCACAGGCAAAATTATAAATGTATGCAGCATATGATTCAACCACCAAGGAAAAACCTTGTCCAGAACTCTCGGGAAAATCAAATCTCGATCTATATAATACAGCGACCAAAATAAAGTTGTCACCATCAAAGACGAAGGAAACAGCAGAGTATTATACATTACGGCCCTGGTTTTGCTCAAAAATTTTTGTATATCTATAGAAATGTCCATTAGTTTTGATGTTTCATCCAGAATGGCTACGATCATGAAAATCATTTGAAAAACCTGAAAAATTAAAATTAAACGTACACAAAGTTGCGAAAATGCAAAATTTCAATCTTAGGAGACTCGAGTGTAAGTGTTAGCAGTGTTGCCAATGTCGAAAACATTAATTGTCCGGTTTGATTTTTGTTGGTTTGCAAAAAAATGAGATAAAGTTAAAAAGTTAAAAAAACACCAAGTTTCATAAAAACAAAATTATTTTTACGGGAGATAAAAACTAAAAGCAATGAAAAAACTGTTTTTAGCGTTTCTCTCGACAATTTTGAGGTTATGTTGAAAAATGATCAATACAAAAGTTTTAGATATTTTAATTATCTACAACTTTTATGTTTTATGTTATGTATATTTCAGCCATAAATCGTAAAAAACAATATCCAACCCTCAAGTTGTATATTTAGCTACCCCCACCCCACTTCCGGAACTTTTAATTTGTCTAATTTTTTTTTATTTACTTATAATTTACCCTATCCATTATTGTTTGGTATCAATATTTTTATAGTTAAAAACAATTATCTTGTCGTCTGTAAGAGATAAATCTTAGTGTGATTTATAAATAAAAATATTTACAATCAAAAAACTTGTAGTGCTTGTTTAAAACAACTTTATATTTTAATAACAATAAACAAAATTTTTAAAAATAAATAAATGTTTTATAGAAATTGATGTAAGCGATAACAAAAAACATTTTAACAATTTTTCAAAAATATTGTACAAATAATTTCTTCAACAAAATATGGGAAGAGAGGTATTTTCAGAAATTTAGTAGGAGAATCCCGTGATTTAGGCTGGAAATTCACGGTAATATTTTTATGTCATAGATATTGTTACGTACTATCTTTTGTGTAAAAGAGAAAAATTACTTTTGTTCAATATTTAATTTCGTTATTTTATTTATTTTGAGTTTTAGTACACAATCTATTAAATTACTGTTGATTTTTTTATTGCCTTCTGTCGTAATCTCAGACAGAATGTAATTATTTGTTGTAGATAATTTTGGGCGCCATCTACTTTCCAGTAGAAAATTTGAGAGTCTTAATCCCAGGTAGTGCTTCAGCTATTGGCCGCGTGATTGTAAAAATCGATAATAACGACTCAGTAAATATGAAAACATTTATTAATAATCATAAAAATGACGGTTAACCTTTTAGTTCATGTGAGAATAAGAGTTGTTTGCCAGAATAAGGTAAGTGTAATAAATTTTTTATTTATAAAATCAACAATTAACACAAATCTTATAATTACTCTCTTACCTTATTCTAATCTAAATTATTTAGTTATTAATTAAAATATAATCTAACCTAATTAAATAAAATACTTGTGGCCTTTTTTTATTTTGAAACGTTTTTAAATATCGATATTTAATATTTTGAATTGGTACCTTTAATACGACTTAGATTTTATTTCTAATTCTGGTTACTTTCCTAGTCAATTCAAAATAGCCCAGCTAACAAGGTCCCGTTATATCGATGTCTTTCTAAGGTCATTATTGGTAAATGACGTCAATGACTTTAGATCGACGTATAGCAGACGTCAGATTTTCTACCAATTAAAACGTCGTTTCACTGACGTCAAAATAACGTGATATACGTGACCAGAATTTTGGATTTTTACTTTCATCAGTTCGATTAGCAAGTTCATATTTCGCGCCAAGACGTTACTAGATGAAACCAGTCCTTATTGGTCGATATGTAAGTGATCCTTCATTCGCTATCGCTAATTGATTGCGTTTTTGTCTTTGAACGAGTCATCCGTTTTCCGTTAGTAGCAGTAGTAGCGCCTTGCAACTTGCAACCTCACTTAATTTTAATTTTAAATTTCTTTTGTTTTTATTACGAGCACCGATGTGAACAGTTCAAGAGATTTTGATCAAAAGCCTCGCTCGACAGCGAAATGTAGTTTTTATAAACCATCATATCACGACTCTCTAGATTAAAATTATAAATTTTTATACAATTTTTGCTTATTACCAAATCATTCTCGAGACAAAAAGAATGATTTTATGCTATTGAAATCTTTGCTAAATTGTTTGTAAATATCCTAAATTTGTTGGTGAAAATCTCTTATGAGATTAACGTGTTAAAATCTGACATCTGGAATTTTATATGTTCTTTTGCAATTACTCCGTTAAAATTAGTTTCAAACATTATTTTCGAAATTACATTCTGTCCTGTGATTTATTGAAGAAAAATAAATAGTTATCAAGTAAGGGGGTTGTAAATTACATTAAATTCGTTGGAGCTTATACCGAAGTTCAATGAAATTGGACGAAATCTAACAAAATGGCGGCCATTTAAAAAAAGACACAAACAAACAGGAATAATAGAAAATTAGTATGTGTTACTTACGAAATTCCATAAAGTGAAAAAACAGAATTGAAATCTTCCCAAAATATTAATTTCAGCATCATAATCCCATCCGGTTTGTCTGTTTTTTATTATTTCAGCAAACTTTATAAAATAAACTAAAGAATATAAATTCAAACCTAACACACAGGAATAAGACAAAATTGAGATGGGTTTCGACATTGTCCTTCTTCAGTTCACCAAATTATCACTGTATGTTCAAAATAATGCACATTTATTTATGCACAGACTGTTATTTTTTCTCAAAATGATCTACTCACCTTCAGTCTGGACAATAAATAGATTTGATAGTAAAAAAAGGTGAAATCGTTTGATGAAACTTGTTTTAAATAATAGCATTGTTATTATGATAAACAAATATATATTTTTTTATAATTTATGTATTTATATATAATAATAAAGAGCTCACCTGTTCATAAAAATATATTTTTTTAATTAATTAAATGCTAGATTTAATACTGGGTGTCTTAGATTGTTTGCCCATCATAGGTTTTATTTCGAGTGTAAAAGAAGAAGCAGAAAAAAAAGTAGTGGATGATAAAAAAGGACACAATAAACTCAGTTCCCCCAAATGTACACCTGATGGAGAATAAAATACATATACATTAGTTTATCTATTTTTAAATGGATCACCCTGTAATTTATTTATGTCACAGTCGAAAGGTGCTGTAGTTGTACTTTGATTTGTTTGAGATATTCCCTTTTTGCTAAATCTAATACCGCCTAATCGGGCTCTAGAAGGATATTTTCGAAAATACAGGGTGTTTCATAAAGAATGGTCAATATTTTAATCATAGGTTTAGGACCTTCAAATATTGATATTTTACTAAATAACTCTGGGTCAAATGTTATCTACTACTAAGACTAAAATTTATGTTTCGTTTTTTGCAATAATTTCTTTAATATATTGACTTGAAATTTGGTATGGTTATATTTTTAAGTTAGTAAATCATAAGGGTGTTATCAATTTTGAGATTAGATAAAGGGAGCGCCATCTACACTCTACTGGATGAAGAAAAGTATCAATTTTTCGTATTCCTGGCCTTTTTTGATTTTTTTCTTTGTGATACACCCTGTAAATTTGAACAAAAAAGGTATACTTGTTTTAATAGCATAAATTCTGCTAATTTCGAGATATTTCAAATACTGCATTATAGAAAACAAATTAAAATACAACACAAAAGAATACGATAAAATATATTTTTATTAAATACTAACGATAAAATGTTGTACTTCGAAAAATTTTTAATGAATAATTTGAACCGATTTTTCACGAATAAATACGTGGAATGAGGATGATTAATCAGTGATAAAATTTGGTATACATCCGAATTAAGAAAAATATCAAGTTGACTGAGTAAAATTTGTGGAAGGGGACAGGGGGTTGATAAATATACATTCTATCGAAAAAAGTTTAACGTAAGAGTTGTATACAATTAAAAAACCTAAAATTTTTGTATTAATCATTTTTCAACATAACCTCAATATTACCGAGAAAAACGCTAAAAACGGTTTTTTTGTTTTTAATTTTTATCTCGCGAAAAAATAATTTTTTTGGTGAAAACGTTCTTTTTATGTGTTTTAAATAAGCTTTAATTTTTTCAAAGCGAAATCTTTATTTTTCGATTTTATACGAATTTTCAATCGAAAAAGTGGGTTACAAATTTAAATAATAAAATATACTTACAAAAGTCCAAAGTGTAAGAAAACACCATTCAAAGTCATCCATATGCATAAATTCTTGATATACATCTTTATTCATTTTTACAGTTTCGGCAAAATTAATAAAAGATTTCAGAGAAAATAAATTAAAAAATAGCGTAATAGAAAACAGAATTAAACCAACGTATTTCATCATCTTCAAAATTATGAAATAACAGTGATGACCGGAACGCAAAAATTAACTCTATACTGATACAATAATATTAAATATTATTTAATAAAATGCGCTGTATCTTTGCGATGTAAACATTTATTATTTTTATAACAAAAGAAATATATAAGTTTGATAAAGCTCGCGTGGTATAAATAATCTGTATTATCGCCAATATAGAATAACGAATGATCGCTTGCAGATTTGGCGCGTGACCATTCGATCAAATTCTAAAACGAACTAAATAGACTTTTCTCTACATCGAAACTGTTTTTACTATTTACATATATGATTTCAAATGCATTTGATACATTTTTTAACAATTTTACATTTTGTATGCCAAAAAATATATTTTAAATGAACCATATGTTCTTTAAAACGGACGCTTCCAAATATTCTGGTTTGTCCAACTTATAAATATTGTTATGGTGTAAAAAGTGGGGCAAAATTATTGGAAGTATATTTTAAAATGAATTATTAAAAAAACTATGTAAAAAGGACTTGGAAATGGATATGATGAAATGATAAGAGAAATAATTGAACAGTCTAAAGAAGAGAAGAAAGAAGACAATAAAAACTTAAATAATGAAACAAAACAAATAAAACAAGAATTGAAACAAAATAATGAAACAATGACAGAGAAAATGGAAGAAAAACTAGGAAATGTGGGAAAGAGATTGGAAGAATCAAAATTATACATGGAAAATAAAATAGAAGTCACTAAACAGGAGATGAGAGAAGAAGTTATTGGAAGAATCATGGAAATAGAAAATTTACAGATAAATAGAATAAAAGAAATACAAGAAAAAGAAGAAATTTACAAAGAAAAAATTGAAAAAGTAAAAGAAGTCAAGCAAGACATTAAAGAAGAAATGAAGGCAATTAAATTGGGGGCACAAGACACCCAAGAAAGGATGGAAAATCTAGAAGGAAAATGGTATGAAACTTTAATAGAATTTCATCAACAAGTAGAAGAAAGTGTGAAGGAGACAGGAACAAAATTAAGAGAATAACAAAAACAAGATGAGAAGAAGAGAAAATTAAGGAAACTCAGAAGGAAATAGACAATTTGAAAAGAAATTATCATAGATGGAAGATGAAATTAAAAAATATATTTTTGGATATCGGAAGAAAATTTAAAAGAAGAAATAAAAATGAATTTGGGAATAGCAGAGGAAGAGAATTTAAGTATACGAAAAGAAGTCAAAGAAAAATACAAGATTTTAGTGGGAAAAATAGAAATTAAAATGTGATTTTATTATATTTTTTTAAGATAAAAATAAATGAAGAAAACAAATTTTGAGGGGATGTTGTTATGGTGTAAAAAATGGGGCAAAATTATTGGAAGTATATTTTAAAATGAATTATTAAAAAAACTACGTAACAAGGACTTAAAAAAGTAGTTGTGATGATGATGACATGTGACATGTTTGTTTTTAGAATGTTGATGATAATAGATTAAGAAATGTCATAGGTAAAGTTGAAAAATAAAGAATATTAAAAAATTTAAAAACCTTTAAAAGTTTGATTACCATTACAATATATTCTTTTACCTAGCAGTTGTCTTAAAGTGTTATTATTTATAATAAAATATTATACTTACAAAAGTCCACAGCGTGAGATAAAACCATTCAAATCCACCCAAATGAATAATTTCTTTATGTTCATTTTTATGAATTCTCATAGTTTCGGTGACATTAATAAAAGATTCCAGAGAAAATAAATTAAAAAACAGCGTAATGGAAAATAGCGCTACACCAACGTATTTTTTCATTTTCAAAAAATAATATGTGAGGATCAAAATATAAAAATTATATAAGTCTAAACTGGAACACAATATCCGACAATATTATTTTTAAAAATGCGTCGCATCTTTGGGTATTTCTTATTTTTATAACAAAATAAAAGTATATAAATTTGATAAAATTAACCGTATCGTATGGTGTAAATATCGCTATCTGTATTTACGGCAATTATCCCAATCAATCTGTCATAATTCAATGTGAAAACATAAATTGCTACCCGGAAACAAAATAAACAAGATGTAGGAAAAACCAGTTGCTCTTCTTAGTGGAGTGAAATTAGAAGAAAATATTCTGAAAATGGATGTAAGAGCTAAGTTTCGATTTTATACAAAGAGAAGCTTGTAAAAAATTTTTCAATAAAGAACCCCGCACAAATCTTAAGGGAATTGGCTCCCGGTGATATTGGCTGAAATTTGGATATGTTGTTCGTTTCGGCATCCTGAGAAAAAGTCTCAACGGACACAAAGCTCAATTTTGCGTATTTCGGCTCCTACGGAGCTCCAAAGCTCCAAGGATTTAACATTATTTACTACTTAAAAAGGTAATCTTTTCAAAAGTTTAGTATTTGCTGCGTTAAAAAAAAGTACCCTCTTATATTTTCGAGGTCGCTGCATTCAAATCTAATGCCAATATAATAATATTGACAGTTGACAGCTGTCAAACTAACTGTCAAACAGCATGTAACAATCAAAATTGATAAAATTAATATGTAAACATATGTTTTTAAGCTTGCTCAATTCAAGTCTGTTGTCAAAAAGACGATATTGACAGTTGACAGCTGTCAAATAACTCTCAAACAACAAGGAATAATCAAAATTGATAAAATCCACATGTAAATATATGTTTTTGAGGTTGCTGAGTTCAAAACTGATGTTAAAAATCGATATTGACAGTTGACAGCTATCAAATAACTGTCAAACAACAGGGAATAATCAAAATTGATAAAATCCACATGTAAATATATGTTTTTGAGGTTGCTGAGTTCAAAACTAATGTTAAAAAATCGATATTGACAGTTGACAGCTGTCAAATAACTGTCAAAAATCAAGGAAAGGATTTATAAATAAACGATGATGTCTGACAAAGTAGTCCTTCCAAGAAATATCTGCTAATCCAAAAATCTCTTTCTCGATTTCATTTAGAATATATTACTTATTTCGATTACCCACGGAATTATTATTTTGAATAATCCCTAACCTCAATCATCGTTGTATATTTCCCTTCCCCTAGAGAAGTGAAGCCGGACAAAGGTAAGGGCAAAACAACTAGGAAAATACAACGTGACAATCTAATGTAAATTTTCATATATATTTTCATTTTGAAGGAGTTCCCGAAGTGGTACGGGGGGCACATCAAACCCTATTTGATGCTCTATCAAAATCTGAAGTCAGAATTTTAAAATTCACAAAGACTAAGAATCAACACACACATATCGAATTCAGATACCGAACAATTTCACTGGAGTACCTAACCTAAAAAATTCGTAAAGTTGAAAAAAAAAAAACGGTTTTTTGTGAATAAAAAAGAAACTTCTCGTTGAATCAAAAAATAGTAAATAAGGAAGTTGTAGATAATAAAAAGATCTTTCGAACGTCTTGAAAGTATCGATTGTCGAATTACTTTTCGATATATATCGAAGAAACCGTCCAAAATCGTCATTTTTTGATTTTGCTATAACTTTCTCAATTTTTCATATAATGTCTTGATATTTACAGTAAATATTGCTCTTGGCAACCCAAAAACATACATTTTGAAAAATTGCAAAATATTTTTTGTTTTTTGAGTTATATCGGTTTTTCGAAAAAAATACGTTTTCGAAAATCGTTCACACTTGCTCGTGAAATAGACTGTACTTTCATACTATAACAAACTCGTAACGATTTTTTACATTTAAGTACCTAAAAATGGCGCTGAAACAAATTTTTTTTAGGTTATGTTTTTCTTTTTTGTTTTGCGATTATTTCTTGGTCAGAACCCCATTGCTGGCATTTTTGTTGTTCTAGGACCATTTGGGGCAATGTTTTTATTTTTCGAAAAATTCCTGAGGACGCAATTTACATAATACAGCGTTATCCTTTGGGGTAATTACATTTGAATACCTATATTTCCTAAATATAGAAAGATTTGGTGCGCGATCTTTCGATCAAAATATAAATCGAACTAAAAAGTAAGAGACTTTTAGGTATCGAAACTATTTTTATTTCATTTTTCCTTCAATTATGTTTTTTTCGGGGTTTTAAATGTTCATAGAAACATTTTTAGATAATGCATAACCTTCAGATAAAAACAAGTTTTTAAATAATTAGCGAATGTTAAATGTATTTTAGTACATGCCTTTAATCGGTAATATTATTTAGACGTTTTGAGATATATAAATTTACTTTCTTCAAACTGTGCTTCAAACGCTAAACATCAAAAGTGACAGGCTTTAAGTATATCTCCCCTGTTAATAAACAAGAACAAAAACCTTCATAATAATCAAGCAGACAAAAAAAAATTTGATGCAACTAAAAACAAAGACGAGATTGATATGTGATAATGTTTTCTACTCGAAAAATAAGTTAATTAAAACCAGATAAACAATTATTAATTATATTGGCCCAATTATTTTCTAGAATTCTTCTGCTAATGGATCTTTAAAATTATTATTCCCCATTTTTCTTTGTAATCTTCTTCCCCCTCTAACCTTTCTTTCTCCAGATTTTCCAATTATTCTCTTTCGAATGTTTTCCCCCCAATTATTATCAACGTAAGCTGTATTAACAAATGACAGTATTAAAATTAAAATACACTAAAAACGAAACAAAACTAAATTGTCTGGATAAACCGATAAATTTAAAAATAACAATTGAGTAGGTTTGATTTGATATGCTTAACCTTGTATATTTTCTGCAAGTAACAGTTTAATTATTTTTATTTATTTATTACAATGGACAATTTACAAAGTATAGCAGTAAAATGAACAATAGAAAAAATATTGCGAAATTTAGTTTAAAACATAAATATGTAAACAATAAATATTTGTTGATTACTCCAATTTGAGAAAATAAAATTAATTGTTTATGTTTATTTACTCATATTTTTTTTTATAGGATTATATGGGCAATAAAGCCAGAGTATAATGTTTTTATACTTTAAGGGATAATACCAAATTAATATAAATTTTAAAGAGAATAGGACCACTGACTGTTCCTTGTAGCACACCCACCTTTACTGTATAAAGTGTTAATATGTTTAAACATTGGCAACGCTGGTAGCACAAATTAAAGTGTAAATATAATCCTTTTTTAAATGATTGTTATAAATATACTGTAAAAATTATACTTACCGGAAATTGATTCACTTAACTTTTGACACTATCTAAAAAACCGCTAATAGGACGAGTAGCCACTGCCAATTCAGCAAAAATTTGGACAACAGTTAATTTGATTAAAAAAAAAGTACTTACGAAATTCCAGTGAGTTAAAAAAAAGAAATGATAGGTTTTCATGTTGCGGTACATATCCTTTTCGGGCCACTTTGTAGTCATTTCATCGTGTGCGAAAATTGTATATACGTTTAATAAAACTAAACTGATATAAACAGGTAAACTAATTTTTTCTAAAAAACTCATTGCTACTTCCGATCACTAAATACTTCACTTCGATAGCTCTACTTAACAATGAAACGAAACCTTGAAAGAGTTAAAAAATGCTAAAACCGCAATACACCTTCTATTATCAAAGTTATTAACTATAAATAAACATAAATTATAGTATGCAGGCACGGTACACCGGTACTTTCAATTTCCCAACAGTTACATAAATTTGCTTTAGTTTGATAGATGCAGATAAATATTATTTAAAGCTGCCCTCAATTTGACCCGGATTTATTTGGAGGTTAAGTGATTTCTTAAAAAGGGCTCTCTGTTTGTCTGTCTGTTATGGACTTTTGACTCACCAGTGGTGGGTAAAAAAGTATTTCAACTTTTTCTATAATTATTCAGTTAATTGGATAAATAAAACCATTACAAAACGTTTGAATTTTCTCATGTTTCGATTTTGTGAGATAATTAAAACATTTTTGTTATACTAGTGATTGTATTAATCCTAATAAATGAAGAATCTATAAACAAACCACTATGTGCTGGTACAGAAATAATTTTTAAAAACTAGCTTTTAGAGTATATTGTCTTAAATCACAATCAAGCGAATGAAAACATCCTGACATCACTATTTTTGGACAAACTATGATTGACTAGACAGAAAAAAAAAATGTGAAGAAACGTAAAATTTCAAAATATGTGCTTTTTGCAAGTTTTCTCCTAAGTTAGCTTAATTGACGACCCGCCTTATTTGCCAGATTTGGTTCTTTATTTAAAATTAAAATTAACAAGTGATTTTTTTGAGATTTTTACTCAATTATAATTATGTTGTCCCTTTTCTATCGCCGATTCGCCGCCTATGGTATATCCATTCATCTCGAGAGGATATATCCCACCTATGAATCCTAGTTGTAACCGCGCATGTGCTAAGATTACGTCATTATATCACTAGACGTAGACAGACTAGATTGTTTATGCATTTCCACCTGATACCATCTTAACTTTTGATTTTTTATTAAATTTGTGTATTTTTTTAAACAAAACGTAGACTAGACATCTATCTATCTACAAATAAAACATTGAAATTACATAAAATATTTTTAAAATTGTGTATTACAGCCCCTTGTTTGAGGTGGGTAAATTTGAAATAGATTATTTCAATTTTGATCAGCTCTTTTAAATATTAATACATTATTTTAGTTAGGCTGAACTAAATTAAACGACTGATAAATAAATGTATATAACGAACAAAATGCAAGGTCGATTGATAACCTAAGTATTTTGGTAATAACTACTGGGCCTAGGATCATTGAAGTTATAAAACTTAAAATACGTCTGACAATTAAATTATTTAAATTTTTAACAGCTTTTTTCAATAATAATATATTTTATTTGTGCTGAACTGAATTAGAAGACTGATAAATGAATATAACGAACAGAACTTAAAATAAAATGCAAGGTCTGTTCATAACCTAACTTTTTGGTAGTGACTACTGGGCATAGGATCATTGAAGTTAAATAACACAAGTTTTAAATAATAATATATTTTATTCGTGCTGAACTGAATTAGAAGACTGATAAATGTATATAACGAACAGAACTTAAAATGCAAGGTCTACACATAACCTAACTTTTTGGTAGTGACTACTGGGCCTGAGATCATTGAAGTTAAATAAGTTTTAAAATTCGTCTGAAAATTAAATTATTTAAATTTTTAGCCACTTTTATAAATAATAATATATTTTATTTGTGCTGAACTGAATTAGAAGACTGATAAATCTATATAACGAAATAAAATGCAAGGTCTGTTCATAACCTAACTTTTTGGTAGTGACTACTGGGCCTAGGATCATTGAAGTTATACGAAGACAATTTTTATTACAACAAATTGAAACAAATCAAATTATAAACAATATTTTAATGATCATTTACACCATTTTTAACAAAATGTATCATCTATTGGTATCTAAACTTACAATAAATATAAAGTCTTTTATAAATCCTGAAATAGTTGAAAATAATGCAACCGTATCGCAGTGGAAATCAATTAAAAATTAAAATTTTACCACCAATTTTTTTAATTAATACTTTTTTACCGTACTATACCTAGAGAGTAAGTATGGACTGTTTATTTTAAATTATTCACTATTTATTTTATACTTAACTCAAGAAAGGTTAAAATATTTTAATTTAAACTTACTCTCTATCTCGATAAAGTCACGAATTTAGAAATTTGTCATCTCTTCCTTATTATGCTTCCCCTTCATTTAAATAAAACCATTGGAAACTTAAATGAAGACCTTTTTTAAAAAAAGGACAGCCTAAGCGGAGACTCCCCGACACTTAAGTCAATTTTTGAAATAAATCAGTTATGTACAAATTTCTAAATACACAAGAATCAACACCCCATCTAAAAAAAAGACTTAGAAACGAAATGTAAAGTAATCACATTAAAATATCAGGAATAGACAACATTATACACCCCAATTCGTTTAAAAACCCCCTACAAGTTATTGTAAAAGTGCTCACAATAAATATGCAAGTCTACACAACCAACGTTTCGAATTTTCACAATTGTGTCTTTGAAATGTAATTTAGTTAAAAAAAAATAAGTCACGCTAAATAGATAAATTCAGGCCTGTTTTAGAAAGAAATGCGTAATTTATTGTAACAGAGGTTAAGTTAAGATTAAAAGTATTTCTTTTTAGAACAGCTCTGAACTTGTAAAATTATAATTTGTCTTTTATCAATAAGATATTGGTCGTCGATAATGAAAGGTTCTCCTATTACGGTATGTAATACCTCAAATCCTCTTTCAAAGTAAATTGCGATGTCGAAATAATTTTTGGCGCCCAACGTGGGGCATGTTATAGACTTTGAAATACCCCAAATCCTCTTTCAAAGTAAATTGGCAATATGGATGTTTACGAAAAAAAGGGAAAAGGGGTGAAAAATCGTGGTAAAACTATGAAAAATACTAAAAACAGATTTTTTTTTATAAAAATGAAAATTCTTCCATAAAAATCGTACGAAATTAAAAGCGTAGAGATAATTTTGGATGAAAAATCGATGTCGAAATAATTTTTGGCGCCCAACGTGGGGCATGTTAATGCACGATAATGAAAGTTTCTCCTTTTACGGTATGGTATAGACTTTGTAATACCCCAAATCCTCTTTCAAAGTAAATTCGCAATATGGATGTTTACGAAGAAATGGGAAAAGGGGTGAAAAATCGTGGTAAAACTATGAAAAATACTCAAAACCGGTTTTTTTTTATAAAAATGAAAATCCTTCCATAAAAATCGTACGAAATTAAAAACGTAGAGATAATTTTGGATGAAAAATGGTTGCCGAAATAATTTTTGGCGCCCAACGTGGGACATGTTAATGCACGATAATGAAAGGTTCTCCTTTTACGGTATGGTATAGACTTTGTAATACCCCAAATCCACTTTCAAAGTAAATTGGCAATATGGATGTTTACGAAGAAAGGGGAAAAGGGGTGAAAAAACGTGGTAAAACTATGAAAAATACTCAAAACCGGTTTTTTTTATAAAAATGAAAATCCTTCCATAAAAATCGCACGAAATTAAAAGCGTAGAGATAATTTTTGATGAAAAATCGATGTCGAAATAATTTTTGGCGCCCAACGTGGGGCATGTTTTTTGTGCTTTATCAACTTACTTGCCTTCTTGCTTACCTTGCCGTGTTTCAATTTCATATTATAACATCAGAACTTTCTTTGAGTGATACTTATTTGTAGTTTTAATTGAACGCACACATACAGATTTGAGTTTGATTTTTTTAGTGTTATAAGACTTTTGACTTTTTTATTGTTGCTGTTGTCTTCGATCTCTTTGGGTATTTTAGTGAGATCGAAGGTAATTTGTTTTTTTTGAGGATGACAAAACTCGATGTCGAAAAAAATTTCTTGCGCCCAACGTGGAGCCTGTTTTTTGTGCTTATCAACTTACTTGCCTTGTTTCAATTTCATACATTTTTTGTATAACATCAGAACTTTGTTTTATTCTTTGAAACTACTTATTTGTTGTATTAATCGATTTTTTTCTTGCGATATTGGGGACCTTTTTATAAATTGCGGTTATTATAATTTTCTTTATTGATTGCTGCCAAACTTTGATAAAAATCGTACGAAATTAAAGGCGTAGAGATAATTTTGGATGAAAAATCGATGCCGAAATAATTTTTTGCGCCCAACGTGGAGCCTGTTTTTTCTTATCAACTAGAAAAACTATGGAAAATACTCAAAGGACGTGTTTTAAATGAAAACATCTTAAAATCGAGGGGAAAACTAGTTTTTTCGTCAAAACTCTTTTGTCTGCGGACTTGAGGTATTACCGGGAATGTGGAGAAACTTTTAACAACCAGTAATTTTTGGCGCCCAACGTGGGGCATGTTTTTTTCTTATCAACTAGAAAAACTACGGAACATACTCAAAGGACGTGTTTAAATGAAAACATCTTAAAATCGAGGGAAAAGCTAGTGTTTTCGTCAAAACTCTTTTGTCTGCGGACTTGGGGTATTACCGGGAATATGTAGAAACGTTTAACAACCAGTAAAACGTACTTTCATTAGCGTTAGCGACCATAACTCATCAGATTACGTATATATAAAATGTGACAATTTTCAGAAAGATTTCAAATTGATATTTCATTCACTTAGTTATAATAAAAAAAATAGCGGAAACTAATTAACGGTATTCAACCAATACCGCCACAAACAAATCCAAAAAAGATCGTGCGTATCTTCGACCAAAGGACCAATTATCGATTGTGCAGTCTTAACAATATATTGAGAAACCGATACAACGAACCACCGTTCGACTCCTCACAATTCGTCGTGTAAATCTTCGTGAGCGTCGACGGGAGCTTCGTAACAAGCGGCGGGCGTTACGAAATCGAAAAAGTACTCGCATCTGTTGGGCTCCGAAACGCCCATCAGTTTATGTTCGCTACCGCAGCCTACTTTGACTACGGTCGACCGAGTGGGACCGTTCCAACACGACTGTCCTCTGTCGTAGGTCATTTGTTCGTATCTGCTGTACTCTGGTCCCGTCCATTGACCCCAGGAACCCAAACGGGTTTCGGCGGCGCCCGATTTCGGATGCTGCGTGGTTTTGTCGAACGGACACAGTTTGTAGATGTACTCGTGGTCTTCGTAGTCGAAACATTGACCTTCCAAAGCGGCAAATTCTTCTTCGGTTCCGAAATCTTTCTCCAGATACGATTGGATATTGGATATTTCTCTATCGATGTCGCGTACTTGACGGTCGGCTTCTTGGAAATCGCTTCGGGCTTGCTTCGCTCTATCTACAAGTTGTTGAGTTTCGGCGTCGTATTGGAATCGGAGCGGTTCTTCTGTCGGTTCCGGTTCTTCCGGTTGTTCTTGATCCTGACGTTCTTCTTCGTCTTCGTAATCTTCGTGTTCTGAAAATCGCAAGGATTAAACGTTCAACTTTCTGGATTTTTATTTATTTTACCTTCATCTTCATGACTGAGTTCTTCTGGCTCTTCGCTACCTTGCATGTCTTCGGCTTCGGGCTGTTCGACTTCGGCCTTTCGTTCTGGGGCTCTTTGACCAGTTTCCATCATCGCGTGGGGTTTGATGATTTTCCAACAATCGCTGATAAATGTATCTAACTGTACAGAGTCTTGAAGGTTTAAGAAAAATTTGGCTTCTTCGTCAGATACTGTTGTAAAAAAGGCAAAAATTATCGGCGGATAATTACACATACTTTTTCAATACAATAAAGAATTTTTTTGCGCCCAACGTGGGGCCTGCGCCAGTAAAGGGACACCTTAACAAGATAGGACTGTATAATGGTGACCTTACCTGCAGACTGTGCGGTAAGGAAACAGAAACAGTGACACATATACTGTGTAGATGGGAGGCACTGGACTGCAAAAGACAGCAAATTTTTGGGCAGACAATAGGTGAGCCAGAACTATACAACTCCCACCCAGTAAAGGACCTGTACACGCTTGTACAAGACACTAAAGTACTGGATTGGGTATTGTAATAACGAAAGATACAATATCGTACAAAAATAAAAGCGTAGAGATAATTTTGAAAAATAGAAATTTTTTTGCGCCCAACGTGGGGCATGTTTTTTGTGCTTATCAACTTACTAGCCTTTTTTCAATATCAATAATTTTTTTTATAAAACCAGAACTTTGTTTTATTATTTGAGACATTAGCAACTGATACTTATTTGTATTTTTATTGATTTTTTTGTGATATTGCGGACCTTTTTAGAAATTGTGGTTATTGTAATTTTCTTTATTGATTGCTGCCGAACTTTGATAAAAATCGTACGAAATTAAAGGCGTAGAGATAATCTTTTGATGAAAAATCGATGCCGAAATAATTTTTGGCGCCCAACGTGGGGCATGTTTGTTTCTTATCCACTAGAAAAACCGTGGAAAATACTCAAAGGACGTGTTTAAATTAAAACATCTTAAAATCGAGGGGAAATAAATTAGCATCGGATAATTACACATACTTTTTCAATAATTAATACTTTTTAAACAATTATAGAGGTTAGATTTAAGGGCATTCCGAATTAGTTACTTGAGAAAATATGGCCAAAAATGAAAATTCTTTACCTTCTCCATTTCTGTCCTTATCAAAAGTTGACCTTGTTTTCATCTCAGAAACGTCCAGATAACCGTCCTGATTTGAATCATATCGATTAAAAGCTTCAGTTGCTTCGGCTTTGTTGGCCGCGTCTTCTTCTTCGGCTTTTTTTTGTTTGGCCTCTTCTTCTAATTTTCGGTAATAGTCTAGCGCCGCATGTTCGAGCGTTTCTATTTCATTTTTCAAAGCTTCTTTCTCTATTTTCAGTTTCTCCGCTTCTTCCTTGTTTTTATGGAGTTCTGTTAGTTTTACTTGTTTTTCTTGTTTTAACAAAACACCTTAAAACGAGGGAGAAACTTGATAACAAGTAAAATTAGGCTGTGATACTTTATACAGGGTTAATCACGGTAATAATGTAAAATTTAACAAAAATAAAAATAACTCCAAAATTAATAGATTTAGGCATAGTAGACCTTTATAATTTTTAAAAGGCAATGGAATTTGCTTCATAATAGGATTATAAAATGCAGGGTGTCCTATTTAAAATAAGAAAGATATTGTCGTTTGAATATGTCATTAGGGAATCGCCCCATTTTGGACGCCCTGTATAATTTTAAACAACACTAAATACATTATTGCTTTCAATTATTAGCCTAATTTTTTTCAGTTAAAATCGGATTTGACTGATTCCATGAGTTTCGAAGTTATTGGTTTTCTTGTAAGTGCTTCCATTTTTAGAAATATCAAAATATCTCGAAAAATAAAAATCTTAGGTATAGGGAATACTTATGAAAGTTTATCTTATTTTTAACGTATAAATGCAATAAAATATAGGGTCTTCCATAAGAAATAATATAACTTTGATACGCCACACTTTTTTGGGACAACCTGTATAATTCAAAATAATTTTAAAATGTAGCCTTTATCAACCCACATATCCATGAATAAACAAAATTTTCAAAATATTAACCGTTTAGCCACAATGGACCGTGACTCACCCTGTATACACTTAAATTTAGGTAGTTACTTGGCTTTGTAATTTTTGAGGAGATTTATTTGAAATAATATACAATCATGAGAGACAATTGGTTTTGGAATTCAAAATTCAAGTAAAAATACCATTTTTTAAAGGTAATTTATTTTTAAAACTGCTATTAAGTGTTTTTTGATAAGAAAATGATAAGAACTACTTTTCAAAATCACAATACTTATAAATAATTTTCAATTTTATCAGAATTATTAATCTCTTCATTTGATGTGCGCATTTGAAATTACTGAAAATATTTTTTAAATTTTATTGGTCCCAAAATTATACTTGACCAATGTTTTGATTAATTTATGTAAGAAATTCCACTTTATCACTTAAAACCCAAGAATACGAATACATATTTCATTCATCACAGTCCACAGATTGTTTAAACATTTTTTTTAAATTTAAAGACAGCAGTATTCCAAATTTTATTCATTATCTAAAGAAAAGTACTGATAACCTACCTTTTTGGCCCATTTCAGCCCTCAGCTGTTTGCCAGCCTTAATTAGTTCAGCCCTACGTTGAGCAGCCTCTCTAGCCGTTCTCCCCAATTCAATACAATTATTTTGACACGACGTTTCCGAAGCGTATTCATCAGTACCATCACAGCAATCACATATACCGTCATTTACCCTGCTAGAAGGAACATTCAAGGGTTTATGTCCCGCATTTGTGCAATGAAAAATCCCATGGGGACAAGCGGAAGTTCCTGGTTCATCACTAGCATCCAAACAGTCGCAATAATCGTCGTTCACCCTGTTGAATGGTATAGTTTTGCTTCCATCGAAACATGTAAAGTCTTTGTCTGGTTGGTACAACGCAGCTCTAGAAAGTGATACGCCTCTGGGTCTAGGAACTTCTGAAGATAGTATTTCACAAAAGAATATGAATATTACGATGAATGTGTTCATAAAATTAATATTTCTTGAAAAGTTACCGTTCATTTTAACCGGCGATAGTCAAACTTAGAAAACGTATCACGCATGCTGATTAAACGTCAAAATTTGGTTGGACACGTCACCCGTCAAGTTTTATCACTTCTTCTTTTCTATTAATTAATTCTAAATTTGAAACTTTTCATAGCAGTTTTATTATGTTAAATAATTTATAATTATGAAAATGCATTTTTTTTTTTACAAAAAATTAGTAGTAGATAGAAATTTTAATATTAAAATATTTTGTAATGGTCTTGACCGGGCGGCTAACTAAAAAAGGGATAAACTCAAAAATATGTATTTGTTAATTTGACATTGACGTTTATGGTGAAATGTCAAATTCATCAAAACATACAATTTTCTGGATTTAAAATTTATTGTCTTAAAATAATGAATAGGTGAACGAATTATCCAAAATTTCATAAAATGGAACTTTTATATTACATTAACATTTATTTCTGTTTAAATTTTTTATTAACGAATTACGTGAAAGGATCTGTTTACAAAAATTTAAATTACTTTGAAACTCATCATGCAGACGAACTTAATCATAAAATAGTAAAGCGAGGCTTGAAAGAAAGTTCACATCCATTTAATCATATCAAAGAAGTTAACCTAAGAACTCATGGTAGAGATTTTCGAATGTATCTCTCCCCAAAAAGGGATATTTTGCACTCCAACTTCAAAGCGTATGCAGTAGATGGTGATGGAAAGGAAACTACAGTTCATATAAGTAAGTGTTTAAAATTGATAGATATTTATAGTTAACTGAAATATATCTTAGATAGGGATGATTTTTACCATGGAAGATTATTCGGAGA
This sequence comes from Crepidodera aurea, assembly GCA_949320105.2. Classification (NCBI taxonomy): domain Eukaryota; kingdom Metazoa; phylum Arthropoda; class Insecta; order Coleoptera; family Chrysomelidae; genus Crepidodera; species Crepidodera aurea. The sequence goes on from OX439480.2 coordinate 17,277,445, forward strand.
AACCGACTCTCATGTTAATATGCACATGGAGGATGGGGTGCTTACAGGCACTATCCATCTACCTGACGAAACATTTCATATAGAACCTTCCTGGAGGCATTTACCAGATTTAAATAATAGAACGATGATAATATATAAACAATCTGATGTAAAATTCAGTTGGGAACCTGAAAACCCATCTCATTATCATCCAAGATCGAAAATTTGTGATTTTGTGAAAGAGGGGGCCGAATTGGAGGGAGAAGACGATGAAATGGGAGAAGAATTTGAAAAACATGAGAGGAGAAAGAGACAGATTGATCAGTACGAGTATACACCGACTAAAACTAGATGTCCTTTGCTTTTAGTGGCAGATTACAGGTTTTTTCAAGAGATGGGTGGAAGTAATACAAAAACTACTATCAATTATTTGGTAGGTATTTATTTTTAATAAATCCGTTGGCTGGATTTTGATTTTTGTGAATCGTTTCTTTAGATTAGCTTAATAGATCGAGTCCACAAAATATACAATGACACAAGTTGGCAAGACAGACAAGAAGTCGACGGTTTTAAAGGGATGGGATTTGTTATTAAAAAAATCGTAGTCCACAGTGATCCTACGAGAATAAAATCAGGTGAAGCTCATTACAATATGGTTAGAGAAAAGTGGGATGTAAGAAATTTGTTAGAGGTGAGTGTTTACTAATTTTATTAATGAATTTTTCCTGATTTTTATCACAAATTAATTAATTAAACGTTTACTAGAAAATAACCTTTTACCAAAACAAAATAGATGAAATACTCTGTATTTACAACCATTCTATTTATGTTTGATTGGATGTATTTTCCTTGCATGTATCGAAATAACAAATTTTTTTTTTATAAATTAATAGTTATTGTTTTTAATTTCATAATGATTTAAGGGGGGCATTCTCTTTTGGGGCCCGAAAAATGGGTAAACTATGCAATTTTTTTGCGGAAAAACTAAAACTCCTGTGAGCATGCGGTTTGGATATTCGGAAAGTTTATTTTTTTGACCATAAAAAAATATTTTTATTTTGCAAAAATCATGACAGTCGTGACCTCCGCGGAGGATGACCTTGACCGCTGCGCGCCAAGCGTTGGTGCACTGAGTCGATTCCCGCGCCTTTTCTATTCATCTTAAATAAAATCGAGTAGGGGGATTTTAAACTGGATTAAATTCCCTAAAGATTCTACCTAAGTTCATTGAAATTGATCGAAGTCTAAGAAAATGGCGGCCATTTGAAAAAGGTCTCATTTTTTACCATATTTTTCTGTTTGACCCGCCATTAAAAATAGTAAAAATGCCCACAAGAAACTTTTTGGTACAATATAAATACATCATTAGATGTCAAATTTCATGAGAAATCGAATGAAAGTTGTCCCAAAGTCGCATGACTTTTTTAAAAAATGTTATGGACGATTTTCTGAAGGTGTGTCGTCAAAATATCTCTTTCGATTCTAGCAATTTTTTTTAATTTTCTTACGCCCACAAGAAACTTTTTGGTACAATATAAATACATCACTAGATGTCAAATTTCATTTTTTATTTGCGAAAATACAAATTTTTCGGTAGTGCTATCTTTTAGCGGATGAAAAAGTGAACAATTTGAGCCCCGGTTGGTTGCGCTAGCTCAATTAGTACAGAAGTTACAAGCGTTTCAATAACATTTGTTTCCCCCCATATCTCCCCCCTACTTGTCCCACCATCCCCACCCTCCGGCATATAAAAGTACTCGTTATTACCCTTTTATTCACAAAAAATTAAGGCCCTATCTCCACTGCCTCACGAGTAATAATTAATTAATTTTTTTCATTTTTGCAATTTCAAATCGCGATAACTCGCGAAATAATTGAATTGGGTGTTTAACTAATTCTCAGATTCTATTTAAAACCTTATAAATAACAAGTACGATATGAATAAATAACAATACAATATGTTTTTCTAATTTTAATTCCATACATAATTTTTACCAGCACTTTATTAATTTTTATAATATGCCTTTTGAATATTGCGCAAATGTTGAAATTACGTCACTGGTTGCGTAACTGAAGTTAGATATAAGCCGAATCGAAAGTTCAACGAATTCACTCGACATCAAAGTTAAAATTGTTAAATGTCACTGTCAATAATGTCATTTCTTTGATTTTTGTTGAAGCGTGGGTTTTTGATTTTGCATTTATTTTTGATTTATTAATATTTTTTAATTAGTATATAATATTTTCTTTGTTTCTAAGTTAGTGTATTTGTGTTTTCCAGACTTTAAAATCGTTATTCTATATTTTTCTTCTTCTTCGTCTTCGTTTTTCGAAACTAGTGATGGTCTTGGTCTGTTATGTTTCTTCTTTTTTAATCGTTTACCGTAAAGCAAATCAGTACCGTTCCAGTGACGTATCTGTATTAGAAGTTGCATAAAATCTCAAATCTTTTCTTATTATTTTTTATCTATTTTAAGCAAAAAAAACATAAAAAAACATGCAATTACGTAGAAAGTAATTAAGTATGAGTAATTAGAAATACAATACAAATGAGGTTAGATTTGGAGTTAAACACCTAATTATCGGGTTCAGGTTGGAACGAGATTACGTGTTTTGTGAAGCTCTTCAATTTTGGTAAGAATATTTTTTTGTGGGATCAAACCCGGCTGAGATTTGTCCACATAGCTTCCGTTTTATGCAATAAAAAAATCGATTTTTTGAAAATTTTAAATGAGAATGCCCCCTTAAGGCACTTTTTATGTAAAAATAATTTAATACGTATATTTTTTACTAACACTTTTTAATTTTACTGTCTTAGGTTCAGAGGGCGCTATGAAATTGTGCGAATAATGATTTTGCTAACATACATTTTTACTTTTAACTTTTTAACAAATAAAAACTATTATTGATGTTACAAAATCACCGTTTGCAAAACTTTCAGGCACTTTATTATTTTTCTCTTTAGGCGTTTTCGAGAAACACCCAGAACAAAGATTCTTGTTTGGCACATTTATTCACCCACCAGACATTTAAAACTAGTAATTCAGTAGTGCTCGGCTTGGCATACATTGCATCTCCTAGATTGAATACCAGAGGCGGGATATGTAGCAAGGGTTATTATTTCATTTTTTTTTATTTAGGTTAAAACCTCTTCTTAAGGCTCTGCTCTGTATCCCTTCAATACTCGATAATAACTGACCATTCTCTCCTTTAATAATTGTCACATCCCTTATTCCCGGACTAAAGCATCTAAACCTGTCAAAAGTGACTAGTGATGCATTTAATTATTTGTCATATTGAGAACTAGTAACTGACAGCTGTCACATTATTTGTGACAACTGACCCATTTAATTATTTGTCAAATGTCATATTGAGAACTAGTAACTGACAGCTGTCACATTATTTGTGACAACTGACCCATTTAATTATTTGTCAAATGTCATATTGAGAACTAGTAACTGACAGCTGTCACATTATTTGTGACAACTGACGCATTTAATTATTTGTCAACTTGAGAACTAGTAACTGACAGCTGTCACATTATTTGTGACAACTGACGCATTGAATTATTTGTCAAATGTCAAATTGAGAACTAGTAACTGACAGCTGTCACATTATTTGTGACAACTGACGCATTGAATTATTTGTCAAATGTCAAATTGAGAACTAGTAACTGACAGCTGTCACATTATTTGTGACAACTGACGCATTTAATTATTTGTCAAATGTCAAATTGACAACTAGTACCCGCGAAGCAGAGCCTTAATTATCTTCAAGGTTTTCCAAATGACCGTTATTAGCAACATGTATGACATACATACATAATCCGTAATCTAAAATGTCGTATAAACAAAATTTTTCAATAATTAAAACCATATTTATATCTTAAGGTGTGTAAAGTTCAACCAGAAATATATTAACGACCCTCATTATACCTATAGAACAGAACTTAATGGCTAGAGTAGGTACGCCTGCTGATAATTTAACTGCTTGATGATTTCTGGTTCTGGTTGTACTTTACAGGAAGATTATTGAAGAAAACTCTTTCAATATCAACTTTTTGGATTTGGAAAACCTACGTAATTTTAATGATAGTTTCTTTTTCTTTAATCTATCCCAATTATGCTTTTTTCTCTTCTCTGGTGGGGGTTGAAACATTGCTTTTATATACGTGTTGTTCTATTCTCATACAAAAATATATGAACGCATTTTTTTTTGGTGAAAAATCACAATTTTTCTGGAAATTTTCGTATATATTTTTGTAGTCACTACTAACTTTCCTTAATCGTTTCATGTACTAACTTTATTTATCTGATAAAACTTTGGTGGTTAGGTATTCAGCAGAGAATACACACACAAAGACTTCTGCTTGGCCCACCTCTTTACCGACCTCAAGTTCGAGGGTGGTATCTTGGGTTTGGCTTACGTGGGCTCGCCTAGGCGCAACTCCGTGGGTGGCATTTGCACCCCAGGTATTTATAGGTGCTTTTTGCTACGTTGCTCGATTACTAACTGTCTCGGTTTTTCATAAAATTTATGCTACAACTGACATTTCGTAAAAATAAGTTTGACAGCTGTCACATTTGCGAATTATTTGTCAAATGTCAAATTGAGAACTAGTAACTGACAGCTGTCATATTATTTGTGACAACTGACGCATTTAATTATTTGTCAAATTGAGAACTAGTAACTGACAGCTGTCACATTATTTGTGACAAATGATGCATTTAATTGTCTAATGTCAAATTGAGAACTAGTAACTGACAGCTGTCACATTATTTGTGACAACTGACGCATTTAATTATTTGTCAAATGTCAAATTGAGACCTAGTAACTGACAGCTGTCACCTTATTTGTGACAACTGACGCATTTAATTATTTGTCAAATGTCAAATTGAGAACTAGTAACTGACAGCTGTCGCATTATTTGTGACAACTTACGCATTTAATTATTTGTCAAATAACTGACAGCTGTCACATTATTTGTGACAATTGACGCATTTAATTATTTGTCAAATGTCTAAATGAGAACCAGTAGTAACTGACAGCTGTCACATTTTTTGTGACAACTGAGGCATTTAATTATTTGTCAAATGTTATGTCTCTATTAGCATGACTTTTTAATCAATTATAAATTGAGATTTCGTAAAATAAGTTTGACAGCTGTCATATTTGCGACAACTGACGCATTTAATTATTTGTCAAACGTCAAATTGAGAACTAGTAACCGCATTCTGTCGCATTATTTGTGACAACTGACGTATTTAATTATTTGTCAAATGTCAAATAACTGACAGTTGTCACATTATTTGTGACAACTGACGCATTTAATTATTTGTCAAATGTCAAATTGAGAACTATTAACTGACAGCTGTGACATTATTTGTGACAACTGATGCATTTAATTATTTGTCAAATGTCAAATTGAGAACTGTTGGGATAGCAACCTGTTGGCAAACAGGTGCGCAGTAAGAATAAGACTTGTAGATTTTACACTGGTTTTAATATAAACCCAGACGAATACAAAACAACTAAACAACAGTTTCTTACAATTATGACAAACGTGGACTAACTACTATTGACATGACATGTCACCACTGACATTAAACAGTCATACCAATGGTTACAAGAAAGGGAACACAATGTGTTGGTTGTGTTGCCTAACCTAAGGCACCTGATTATTGATTATTTTCAACAATAACTAGTAGTAACTGACAGCTGTCACATTATTTGTGACAACTGACGCATTTAATTATTTGTCAAATGTTGTCTCTATATTAGCATGACATTTTAATCATTTATAAATTGACATTTCGTAAAAAATAAGTTTGACAGCTGTCACATTTGCGACAACTGACGCATTTAATTATTTGTCAAATGTCAAATTGAGAACTAGTAACTGACAGCCGTCACATTTTTTGTGACAACTGACGCATTTAATCAAATCAAATAACTGACAGCTGTCACATTATTTTGGACAACTGACGCATTTAATTATTTGCCAAATGTTGTCTCTATATTAGCATGACTTTTTAATCAATTATAAATTGTCATTTCGTAAAAATACGTTTGACAGCTGTCACATTTGCGACATTATTTGTGACAACTGACGCATTTAATTGTTTGCCAAATGTTACGTCTCTATATTAGCATGATTTTTAATTATAAATTGAAACAACTAGTAACGCACAGGTTTTTTTGCTTAATGGGTAATAGAATGCTTTGTGTTTTACTTACAAGGGGGTTTTTTTTAACGTTTTTTCCGTTCCTAAATTAGTAAGAAGTTTTACGGCGACCAAATATTTTGTCTTTGTTATAATTTTTATTTGCATGTACTTAGTTGCTTTACTGCATCATTCCTTTTACTCAAAATGCACCTAACAAATAATTTCGTTCATATTTTACAACAGACGTACTTCCTCTTTTAGAATACTTTAAAAACGGGTACACCCTATACCTCAATTCGGGTTTGAGTTCGAGCAGAAACCATTACGGTCAACGAGTGATAACCAGGGAAGCAGATTTGGTTACCGCCCACGAGTTTGGCCACAATTGGGGTTCCGAACATGATCCGGACATTCCAGAATGTTCACCGAGCGCTAGTCAAGGAGGTTCTTACCTCATGTATACTTATAGCGTCAGCGGTTACGACGTGAACAATAAGGTTTGCATATAATTGAATCTTAATTTTATTTACGCCATTTTTGATATCGATCCTTTAGAGATTTTCACCGTGCAGCTTGAGATCGATCAGGAAAGTTCTTCAAGCGAAGTCGGGTAGGTGCTTCTCGGAGCCCGAGGAGAGTTTTTGCGGTAATTTGAGGGTGGAAGGGGACGAAGAATGCGACGCCGGTCTTTTAGGTACCGAAGACAACGACGCTTGCTGCGATAAAGATTGTAAATTGCGTCCGAAAGCCATGTGCAGGTAAGGTGATTGTTACGCTTGTTGAAAATTCAACATAAACGCCGCCACTGGTATAATTGTTTATTTCTGTCATTTTCAGTGACAAAAACTCGCCGTGCTGTCAAAATTGTCAGTTTATGCGCAACGGCGTGAAATGTAGAGACGCGCAATACGCCACCTGCGAACAAGAATCCCGATGTACGGGACAACAAGCGGATTGTCCCAAAAGTCCTCCCATGGCCGACGGTACTGACTGTCAGGAGAGAGGGAAATGTAGAAGCGGGAAATGTATACCATTTTGCGAAACGCAAGGGATGCAGAGTTGTATGTGTGACGTCAGTAAGTATTCAACGATAATAGGAAAACGTTAAGAATACGGGGCCAGCTGGTATCTTCATGAAATTTTCATAGATGCTACAAAACATGATAGTAGTAGGGCTACACCGTTACTAGGCCAAGATGGCCGCCATTTCTGGTTTAAGCCTCGCCCCCTTTTCAAGATACCCCCTCCACCTTGCCCCTTGACCAATAGCAACGCCCATCCCCTTCTTAAGCCACGCCCTGACCAATAGAAATTCTGGCCACGCCCCTTTTAAAGGTGGCCACCCTATAGGCCCCGCCGCCTTTTCAAAAAATTGCCGCGGATACATTTTTCACAATTTTTTTTTGAAAAAATATATGTTGGGTTACTCTTTTCCGAGACAAACAAATTCAGTGCGTTGAAACGATTATTTAACATATTTTTCCAATTCAAACGCATACATAACTTTTCTACAAACGCACAAGTAGCAATTTATAACCAGAATAAACCTGAAAAGTATAAAAAAAGGAAAAAAAATGATCATTTGACGGACATAAGTAATTTGCTTGACAAATGACAGCCATCTCATAAATTCAAAGTTGCCAATTCAATTTCAGAAATCATGGATTTAGGTAAATATTTAATGGAACGTTGAGTAACAACTGTCAAAATGTAACAACTGTCAAAATTGACACTTAACAAAATGTGACACCTGTGGAACCCTGACAGCTGTTAAAATATGACACCTGTCAGAATGTAACAACTGTCAAAATATGACACTTGTCAGAATGGGCACTTAAACCTGTCAAAACGTGACAACTGTTAAATGTGACACCTATCAGAATGTAACAACTGTCAAAATGGACAAATATCAAAATATGACACCTGTCAAAATGGACACCTAAACCGCGCAAATAAGAATGTAACAACTGTCAAAACGGACACTTGTCAAAACGTGACAACTGTTAAAATGTGACACCTATCAGAATGTAACAATTGTCAAAACGTGACAACTATCAAAATGTGACACCTGTCAGAATGGACAAATGTCAAAATATGACACCTGTCAAAATGGACACTTAAACCGCGCAAATAAGAATGTAACAACTGTCAAAATGGACACTTAAACCGCGCAAATAAGAATGTAACAACTGTCAAAATGGACACTTGTTAAAACATGGCACCTACCAGAATGTAACAATTGTCAAAACGTGACACTTGTGAAAACGTGACAACTATCAAAATTAGAAAACGAAAAGCCTAACTGACGAAGCCGAAAGGCAGAAACCGGTCTTAGGATGTCGAATCTGATAAATTAAATTCCTTACTCGTTTTCTAACTTTGTATTAATCTCTGAAAGGGATACGAAAGCAGAGAGTGACATTTTGACTAGAATCAGTCAAATAAAAGCTTTGCAACACACAATGCAAATTGTGTATGCAACCCCAATACACCGGGAATTTTTTGCTTTTAATAATTGTCAATACTCTCTTCTAATCATAGATGGCAGCACATCTAAAAACTATCAAAATGTGACACCTGTCAGAATGTAACAACTGAGAAAATGGACACTTGTCAAAATGTGACACCTGTTAAAATGTAACACCTATCAGAATGTAAGAACTGTCAAAATGGACACTTGTCAAAACGTGACACCTGTGGAACCGTGACAGCTGTTAAAATGTGACACCTGTCAGAATGCAACAACTGTCAAAATGGACACTTGTGAAAACGTAACACCTGTCAGAATGAACATGTTCAAATATAACACCTGTCAGAATGCAACAACTGTCAAAATATGACACCTGTTAAAATGTGACATCTCTCAGAATATAACGACTGACCAAATGTGACACCTGTCAAAACCTGACAACTGTTAAAATGTAACACCTATCAAAATGTAAGAACTGTCAAAATGGACACTTGTCAAAACGTGACACCTGTGGAACCGTGACAGCTGTTAAAATATGACACCTGTCAGAATGTAACTGTCAAAATATGACACCTGTCAGAATGGACACTTAAACCGCGCAAAAATTTCTATGAAAATCTGTGAAAATTTCATGAAAATCCCGGCCGGCCCCATATTCTTAACGTTTAATATAGTAGAGTAAATTCAACAAGTTCTTTTTTTCCTAGTCGAAAACGCTTGCAAGAGATGCTGTAGATCTAGTATCAATGAAACTTGCTCACCAGTGGATTCGGCTGATATTTTGGCCGACGGAACACCCTGTATACAAGGATTTTGTAATAACGTAAGTATTACGTACGAATCTGTATAATTTTTTTCAAAAATCTTCTTTTTCGAACGCAGGGCCATTGCGAAAAGACTGTCCAAGACGTAGTCGAACGTTTCTGGGACATCATCGAAGACATAAACATCAACAAAGTTCTTCTTTTCCTACGCGACAACATAGTAGGCACGGTAGTCCTGGTTACCGCTTTGCTGTGGATCCCAGCGAGTTGCGTCATCAGTTATTTCGATAGAAAAAGAAGGCGCGAAGAATTGGAGAGATGGCAATGGAGGCGTAAAACCGATCTCATCCATCACACCGATAATATCAAGAGAGTGATACATTTAAGGATACCGAGACAAAGGAACGTGCAGGCGCAACAGGCAAGTCGACCTGTCGTTCCCGATACTTAATTTTGACGTAAACGTTTGTAGGTTAAGCGCAATCTGTTCTAGGTTATAAATGTTCCAAGAAAAAATATTTTCGGGTGACTGAATTTATCCAAGTATTGCCTTTGTCAATTAATATGACGTCTGTCACTTAATTTGACATCTGTCAATTAATATGACGTCTATCACTTAATTTGACATCTGTCAATTAATATGACGCCTGTCAATTAATTTGACATGTCAAATTTTAACTGGGTACATTCCAATCCAAAAAGATATCAATCAGTGTTCAACAGAACATTTCTACATCCCTTCTTAACATCTCCTCCAAAAATGAAAGTTCTAGGACCTTCAGTTTTGGAGTTACAATGTAACAAAGATCAAAATGTCAGACATTCCCCCGTACATTCCAAACCAACAAATATATCACAAAGCGGTCTTCAACAGAACATTTCTACATCCCTTCTTAACATCTCCTCCAAAAATCAAAGTTCTAGGACCTTTAGTGTTGGAGTTACAATGTAACAAAGATCAAAATGTCAGAAGGACGAAAATCTAAATTTTCATTTTGCCTTCCTGTACATTCCAAACCAAAAAGATAACATCAAGCAGTGTTCAACAGAACGTTTCTACATCCCTTCTTAACATCTCCTCCAAAAATGAAAGTTCTAGGACCTTTTTCATTAAATTAAGTGGTTTTATTTCGATTAGAAGAGAAATTGTATAGACCCATTAGTAAAAGATGGTGACATCCGTCAATTAATTTGACATCTGTCAGTTAAATTGACATCTGTTAATTAATTTGACATCTGTCACTTAATTTGACATCTGGATACTTTGCAGGCTATTGCTACTTAATATATTTCTTCTTGGAAACAAATCTAATGTTTTTACTGTCCAATTTTGTAAATTTTTTTTTGTATATTTTCGTTGTATTGTTATTTTATTTCTAGTCAAGGTGTACTTATTTGTTGAGTTGTAGACTAAGATCAATATTGACGATGCCAGTATTCAAGATATTATTATGCCCTGCCTGTATATATTAAGTATGTATTTACCATGAATCTTGTTAGTATTTTTTTCTAATATAAAAGTGATCTCGAATCTTTGTTTAGTATTGTTTTCCCCTCTTTGTTGGGTTGGTAACAAACGAATAAGTTGGCAATCTTGAAAGGTTGATCAACAGGTTGAAATCTAACCAATGGCGCGATCTCAGGCGATTAATGTCGTCGATGTTGTCATTTCTGGGTTAAATTCTCTTAGCACGTGCTTACACCAGTCACCAGTTCGACGTAAGTCTGTCATAGGAAGTGTTGATTGTTATTGTCGAATGTGGAATTCATTTCTGCGCAAAAATGTTGAAGATTTCTTGATTAAAAGTCTGTCACCATTTTAACGTCTATTCGGGGAAGATTAAGATCTCCTTTTACGAAACCACTTTCTATTTTCCGAAAAAACAGCATTTCGGAATAACATGTCACAAATGTCACGGCCGTCAGCAGATTCAGATTCGGGTCAGTGTCTGGTTGGTTCTTAATCCATGTTTCAAAAAGATTTCATAGTTTCAAGGTCCCTCTTTCACATCTATGGAAGCTAAGGGAGGTGTGGAGGGGGAAAAATTAACACGTAAAGATAAGGGAAATCGGTTTTTCGCACATAACTCCCTTTTAGTTTTATTCGCCGCTAATTTCACGGCTGCTGAGCTGGCGCATTCGCTTTTATAAACGTATCACGCACACCTGCAGGCCCTAATGCAGTTAGAGCTTCGAGGTAAAGAAATCTTGAAAGATAATTGATTGGCCTCGAAAAGACCCTAATTATATAGTCGGCCTTTGTCTTGGCGAGTCATTAGCCAACTATTAAGGCGGTTAGGGTTGGAACAGCATATTTCCCGTCCAGTTTGTATGTTTATCACAAACTTGGAAAAATAATCAACTAGAAATTATCAAATCTTTATTTACAAATCGGGACAATTTAACCAAAATATCAGACTTATTACAAAAAATGCATCCGGAGTTTTTTAACTTAAAAATTGAATTATTCTGAACACATTTAGTAACTCAGTTGCTTTAAAAAAAAACTCAAGAAAATCATATCACAATTTTTAATAAGGGAATGGGTATTTTTTTTAATAACGGATATACTTTTATACAGGGAGGCTCAAAAAACAAGTCTCTAGACTAGAAAAGTTTTTAAAAATAAAATAAAGACAAGTTTGGACGCTTTTACTGGCGGCCGATTTTAAAAATCAGTGATATGTAGGTATATTGTAAAAATAACTTTTTTTGGTGTACTTTCCCTGTATGCTAATCTATAAAATTGAGCAAACGCACGCACAAACCTAAAAACAAAAGTTTAAAAATCTTAATACTTCATTTAACAAACTTTAATAACAAAAATTCAAACCGAAACCCATTTTTCTCGCTAAAAATTCTGTCAAAATACTTTTGACAGTTTTCGGCAGCCGTTAAAAGTCAAAAGCTGTTTGGCATCTGTCAAAAGTCGTTTGACATCAGCCAAAAGCTGTTTGGCATCTGTCAAAAGTCGTTTGACATCTGTCAAAAGCTATTTGATCTGTTAAAAGTCGTTTGAAATCTGTCAAAAGTAGTTTGACATCTATCAAAAGTAGTTTGACATCTGCCAAAAGCTGTTTGACACCTGTCAAAAGCTGTTCGACACCTGTCAAAAGTAGTTTCACAGGTAATAAATTAGCTTTGAAATTGGTAACACTAAAAATATTAAAAATTACAATTCACCGTGGATTGAATGTTTAGAAACAAACTCATATAAATCTTCTAGACTTCTACTGCCGCTGTATTCGGACGATTTTTATATATTTATAACTGATTTCTAATAGGGAATAAATTTTTATCTTTGGAATCTAATTTGTGTTACGCTGTATCACTGGCAAATGAGTGAAACCGATTTCAAAAATAATTATGAATCTATTAAGGAGTTTGACATATGTCAAAAGTCATTTGACATCTGTCAGTAGCTGTTTGTCCTATGTCAACAGTCGTTTGACATCTGTCAAAGTTGTTTGACACCTGTCAAAAGTTGTTTGAAAAGTAATAAGCTTTGAAATTGGTAACACTAGAAATATTAAAAATTACAATTCATCGTGGATTGAATGTTTGGAAACAAACTCATATAAATCCTCTAGACTTCTACTGCCGCTGTATTCGGACGATTTTTCCCCTCCCTTATACAAAAATAGACTCGGAAAGCCTTCGACTTCTTCATCGTTGCACAACTGTTTGTTGACTTCTAGAGTACAATCGACTTTCAAAATTTTGACTCTGTCATTACCGGAGAATTTTTCTCTTAAATTATCCCACGTAGGAGAAAGTCTTTTGCAATGGCCGCACCACGGGGCGTAAAATTTAACGAACGCTACGCCCGAAGAGATGCTGACTTTAAAATCGTCTTCGGTTATTTCGCCGGAAGGTAATTGGGAGTCTGACGATTGGGGTTCGTCCTTTTTCTCGGTTTTTTGGGTTCCTAACATTTTGTTGACGTACTGCTTTAGTTCGTGGTGGCTGCGTTCTCCCTGGTACTTGTCCACCTAATAGAAGGTCGTTTTTGTTATCTATAAGATGCAAGATTACAATAAGATCTTACCTTTGCGCCGTTCTCAATCCATAATAACGTTGGGTATCCCTTTACTTCAAAATTATTACAAATGGATCTGTATTGTGTACAGTCTACTTTTCCTATGGTAACATCAGTCTCAAATTCTAGTGATTTAGCCAGTTGTTCCCAAGTTGGAGCAAGTTTCTTTAAAAAATAACGTAATTTTGAGGTTATGTGGAAAAATGATCAATACAAAAGTTTTAGATTTTTTAATTATCTACAACTTTTACATTAAACTTTTTTCGATAGAATGCATATTTCAGCCACAAATTAGTGGAGTATTGTTGAGTAAACCACATTAAATAATCTGGCGCCCGAGCGTTTTCCTACAACATAGGGGGCTGGTGGGGTAGTAAGTCACGAACAAATTCTTGCATTCTTTTAGAAAGCTTTAGAAGGAGGGAAACTTTCCTTTTAAGCCTTAATCAGTAAAAAATCCTTTACCAAAACTCTAAAGCCACAATGATATTTAAATCCGTTTATTTACTTGTATTATTTGTATCTACACAATTGAAGACGTGTTTTTTTGGAAAAAGTATTTGTTTTCTTTGAATCTGCAAAATACAACTGCCCTTTACCGTTAAAACAAATTAAAACCATCAATAAATGTTTAAAACACATTTTACTGGAATCCGTTCGCTAGCCTACGGACTATAAAAAACCGTTTCTGGAAAACCATTGCTGTTTTCACACCGGTCACTTTTTGGGCAACCAACATTAGATCGAAAAAGTTTTAACAGACACCCAGTAAAAGAACTGTACAAACGTACAGGGTACAAAAATACTGGACTATAGGCCCAGTCAGACGGGCCCAGACGGAAAAAAAATTATATTAATATTAACAACTTATATTCTTTGTAAAGAATGTTTTACAAATTCACTTATTTATTTTTCTAATATACTTCGCAGTAATTTAAATTTACTAACTGCAGGGATTAAATATATAATTTATTATTTACTTAAGACCAATAAAGTGTCTATTAAATTAATTGTTAATTAAAATATATACGATTTTTAGGAAACAATGTCTATTTACGAAATTTTAAAATGTTTACTTATACTCTTAATCAAAGCCTTTTGTTTATACAGACAGAACAAACACGAAACTGAATCTTTTGAAAAATAAATTAAACTCAAAGTTTTTTTCTTATTTATTTTGTTTGGATACACACCTGACAATGACCGCACCATGGGGCATAAAATTTAACAAAATGTTTTCCATCTGCCACATGTTTTTCAAAATTATCCTCATTAAGTTCAATTAAACCACTCACAGCCTGCGGATCTTTTGATCCTTCTGATTGTAAGTCGTCTCCCTAAAATTTTAATAAAAAACTATTCATGTAATTTAAATAAATAGTTTTTTTACCTCTCTAAGTTGTTCATTGATAAATGTAGTTATCGAAGGTAGGTCTCTCGTACCTCGGAATCTGATACCCTCGGAGTCTCCTACTTTGTAGAATTTAAGTGTAGGATATCCGGTGATGTCCTGTTCGGAGCATACGTCACCGTCTGTTGTACAATCTACTGTAGCTATTTTTATATTATTACTATCATCTTCGTTTAACATTTCAGCTAATTGTTCCCATTTCGGGGCGAATTTTTGACAATGTCCGCACCTGATATTTTGAAAAGTGAGGTTATAATACAACTCAAAAATGAGTTGCATCAACAATTTTTTTATTTAAGGCAACAAAGTACTACTTACCATGGTGCGTAAAACATGACAAAGTGATTTTTCTTTCCTATTTCTTGAGAAAAATTCTCCGTCGTATATTTTATCGAGTACACATCTTCGTGAGACAGAATTGTAGTTAGAAAGGGCAAAAATAGTGGAATTAGTTTAGTTGGAAGACGCATTTTGGTATTTATTTATTTAGTACAAAGAGTACAAAAGAATTCTAATCAGACAGAGGAAGTTTAACCGTGACTATCTTAATATAAAATGAGTTGAAATAAATTATGTTTACGTATTTGACAGATTTGTCAAAGATTGACATCGACGTATTACTTCTTCTTCTTTTTATTAAGGTCCTTAATATGCTGATGTTTTAATTCAAAGAAGAGGGTGTGAAATAAAACTAGATTTTTTATTTAAGGTACTAAATGGGTATCTCAATTATATTCCATTTTAAACAACATTTATATTGTCTCTTGGTTAAATTACACAATATGCGGCACCATTGAGATTCAATATGATTCAAATAAGTACATTTCGTAGACGATAATTAATATACATTTTCTATACACGGATATTTTTAGAAGATAGATAAAGTTACAATGATATGAAAGTGGTTTGAGTCGCCATTTTTAAAGAAATTTTACAAATTCAATGTTTATCAATTTTTATTCGAGAAAAGAGGTAACTTTGATATTTAGATATGGTTGTTCCAAAAGTTTATTTAAATTTACTGTATACAGATATGTTAAAGTGTATGGTTTATAATATTTTTCTTATATAGAACTCTTTCACAGCTATTAACTGGTACTTTTTATTGAGAAAGGTAGTGCATTTGAACTATATATTTATTAATAGCGATTTCATCTGGTTGATTTTGTTCCCTTAGATTTTTTTTAAACGGTGAGCCGTTCAATAACCTTATTAGTGCTGATCTATTTGTAAAAATGCAGAAATTTATTAAATAAAGCTAATATACCGTTTATAATAAAAAATAATACTAATTCATTCATCGAAAGGTCATTTTAGTAACCATAATTAAATCGATAAAAAATTCAATTACAATTTTTAATCGATACCGTATTCTTCTTTTTCGCAACCAGTGGTCTGTTTCTTCCCGATCAGCTAGCTCATCTATGTAAAATCGTTTAGAGCACATTTTACACAATTCAAATCTAAGTATTTTAGTATTCTTCTACTATAAAAACGAATTTATTTCAAAAAGGTGATACGAAGGTGTCGCCATATTGAAAAATATCCGACGACTGACTAGGTCACCGTACTCTGCCTGATGGAGAACGCAAATGCGATCGTATGTAGCCCGTTCTGTAGTCGACGACGTGGCTACGTGGACCATTCGATCCGTGTCGACTTCTCCTACTCCATCTATTGAAAGAAAAACAGTTTTAATAGAAATATAAGCGTTAAAAGAGCGCACCAACAAAAAAATTCGTTCCATGTTTTCCGCAGATTTAACAATTTTTTATAGTCGCATAAATAATTGACCATATTTCACCTGAAAAAAATGAGACATGTGGCATTATGTCGTTGGCACCACTTGCTGTCAATTTCATTTACGGTTTTAGATTTTATTGATCCAGAAAAGTCGTGATGCCTCCCAAATTGTCCCTAAGACAGGGGCAAAGTTTTCTGTGCCCTATTGCAGAAAATTTTAAATACTTCAAATTTTTAACTATATATAACAAAGAATTGACATTACAATTGATAGGTGACATTAAATTGACAGCAAGGGGTGCCAACGGCATAACGACAAATGCCTCATCTTTTTTAGGTGAATTATTACACCGGAAAACACAAAACTGAAATTTGCATTGGCTATTTTTTTATTCTTCTATTTATTTTATTGGGGTGTATTAAAAAGGGTGCGTTTAGAAGATATACAAATTTGCAAGTGTTTCATTTACACACTTAGGGGCATACCGTAGTTTGTAGTAGGTGGAATTTTCATAGTAGTCGTATGCAATATAGCCCCGACGTCGGTTGATCTTAGTAGCATAATATCTCCTACCACAACAATAATTAAAAATAAAATTTCTAGTAAATTAAATTGTGATAAAAAATACATAAAAATATAAATAAAAATTCTCTTATTTACACTTTAATATGGTTCTAAAAAACGCGTTTCTTTAAAGTAGAAAAAATAGACTTGGTAAAATGTTTATACAGGGTGAGTCTTAATTACAGGAACAAGCTTTCAAGGTAGATTCCTAATATTGAGTATAGGAACCAAAGTCGAAATCTCAGGGTTAAAAAATATTGACAGGCACAGAAATTTCAAGTAATTTTCCACATTTTAATAAACTTTGTCACCATATAGATTTATTATCTTTGAGATTTGGAATTTAATATTAATTATCGGAACAAAGAAATCTTCGTTCAACTCTCCGTTTGCTGAATCTGCAGAAAAGGTCTAGTTTCAGTTTAATGAAAAGAATGAATATTTTCCTACATGCAAAAATAACCTTAATATCGGAAAATTTTGAGAGTTATATAATGGCAGGTATAAGTAGAGTATGGGACAGTTGAGCGTGAGAAAATTTCATTAACAGCTCTTACGGCAAGCACCGCCCCCTTTTCAACATGGTCGCGCCACCCCCCTTTCTGTCATTTGTCACCAGTGTTGCCAATTGTCAAATCTGTCACTGACTTACCAACTACCACCGTCTTCTTCTTCTTTAGCTCAGCCAGCGCTAAAAATTTAAATAAAAAAGTTTGGAATCGTTACCATGTAGGGCAAGAATTTTCTTTCTTCATCAATTATATCAACTCATTTTTTGCTATTTTAATGTAGTGGTTAAGGTGCTTGACTCTCAACCAAAGATTCGATGCCGGACGATTCCAAACTTTTTTATATATTTGGTAATATCAGTGACAGATCTAACAGTTGGTAACACTGGTGACAGATGACAGAAGGGGCGTGGCAATCTTAAAAAGGGGGCGGGGCTTGCCGTAAGAACTGTTAACAAAATTTTCTCACGCTGAACTGTCCCATACTCTACTGGTATAAAAATTAAAATTAAAGCTAAAATATTTTAGACAAAACATTATTTAGAAACATGCAGTATAAGCAAACATCAAAACATGACAGTAGTTTCATTTTTGGTCCCTTCTTTGCAGGATTTTGTTTTAAAATAAACAAATTTTATAAATAATAGAATGAAAGTACAGTCATTTTCACAGAAACGTCTACATATAGAGAAAAAGAACACTCACATTATTCACATGTGGCTTTGCCGGCGTGATCGAGAGGGTGTCAAGTACTCGGGGAGGAATGACGGTCTCCTCGACGACAGAAGAACTGACTGGTGTGGTAAGGGTGGATTACGATTTGTAGGAGAATAAAGTGTGTATGGTTTTTGTGTTGTGAACAAACACAAAAAGTGGTAACATCAAATAGATTTTGTAAAGAGTTTTGATTTTTTTGAAATATTTTTTCAAGTCTCATCCCTTACCTTACATAAAGATGCACAAAGTTCTAAAATTTATTTTTAAATTCATAAATAGTATACATAGAAAGGGCGGTAGTTGGAATAATTCAATTGAAAATATATGGCGCTACATTTTTGCTTTTGTCTTTCCCGAAGAATTCATATATCAAATTAGAAGGATAAAAGATTATTATTATTATTAAAGAAAACAATATTTGCCCCATTAAAATATTTCCCTTTTAGCGTTATTTGGAAAGACGATGGAGAACATTCACAAACATCACATTGAGAAATTCAAAACATGTAGCACTGGAAAAATACTGTCTACAAATTTTAATCGGTACAAATATCAATACGTTTCTTTATACGTGATAACTTGTCCTGTTGTATACTGCTCTAGATAGTTTAAAATTAATCTTTTTTCACTATGATTTCAACCTGAAAATAAAACTCCCCTTTTAATTTTTGGGTATCGACTAAAGTTTAACGTTTTTAAAGTAAACTAAAAAAATGGCTCTATGTTTGGAAAGACAATGGAGAACATTCACAAACAACGCATTGTGGAAAAAAGTGTCTACAAATTTTAATCTGTATAAATATCAATACAAAGAAAGGGCAGTCAAAACTATGAGTAAATTCCTGTACTATAAAAAATATTTTTAAGAACGGTAGTTCAATTGAAAATATATGGCGCTACGTTTTGATAAAATTTTATGAACCAATTTTTTGTCTTTCCCGAAGAATTCATATATCATTATAGTATCAGAAATTATTATTATTATTAAAGAAAACAATATTTCTTGAAAACCAACGTTTCGTTAATTTATTTTGACATCTTCAGGGCACTGAACACCCATTTTTCATCTTACAGTGCCCTGAAGATGTCAAAATAAATTGAGACGAAACGTTGGCTTTCAAGAAATATTGTTTTCTTTAATCCAAGACCGCAGTTATTATTTAGAACTTTGTACTCGTTTATTTAAGAATACGGGATAGGATTTTAAAAAATATTTGAAAAATCAAAATGTCTCATTTGTAATGTATGACTAATTTACCATAATTTTCAAAATATTTTAATTACATTTTTCATTTTTATAATAGAAACAGAAAATTGACGTCTTACTGTTTTTTAAGCTGCATTTTTTCCAAAAAGGAATTTAAAAATTTATTTTAACATTTAAATTGATAAATTACAAAATTAGAAAAAAAAATTTATTCCTAAATAACAGATAACAAAACTACGCCGGTTTTAGAGTAATCCGGATGCATTTCCAAAAAACTTAATGGTCTTTACATCAACCTCCAAAATGTCAAGGGTGGTGCATCAAACATTAAAAGCATGCTGTGATAGCCCATTAAAAGCCCTATTAGTGACATATTTGACATCTACTTGATGCCCATAGTAGAACCAGAAATATAGTAATGCCATAAAGCAACATTAGCCCACGACCCTCATTGTTCGAGATGTAGTAAAGCAGTCCGTTAAAAGGTTCCCAAGTTCGGATTAAAATATCTTATAAAATAGTTATATTATTATACATATAAAAAAGAACTTGCTGCTGGTAGATCAAGAGGGATTTATGACAATTACAATATTTCTGATCAGACCATATCAGATATCTTTCAGTCACAATGCGCATTTTTAAAAAAATTATCCATTTTGCTCTAGAACCGGCATAGGTCCTCTACTCATATGTCAATTTTTCTTGTTTCTATAGTCATCTTTAAATAGAAAACTAATTAAAATATTTTCAAAATTATAATTTTACTTCGTTCACAATGAATACAAAACATGTGAAATACTATTTTCGGTTTTGCTTGCAGTTCTTGAACATACATTAACGATATAGTGAAAAATGAAAATTATGAATTGTATGATAATCAAATATACAGGGTGAGTTACTTATGCAGTAGCGTTTTTTGGTATTAGAGTTTCAAATTTTCTACGTTAGTATCTATACATTTTTTAATTAAATTATACACAATTTGTGTATTGTTAGAAATTTTTACAATTTTCTTCATAAGTACGAGAAACTTCACTGTATTCTGTACTAAAATACAATACTCTCTTCTAATCATAGATGGTAGCACATCTAAAAACAATATTTGTCAACTCAAAATTTAAATGTCAGTTATGTGTCTTTCAAACTTTCATGAAAAATAAATATTTATATATTTACCAAATTCGAATACCAAATGGTAAAAAAAATATTACCCAAAATTTATAAAATATCGATACTTTTTTTAGAAAAATTAATTCCAAAAAAATTCGCAAAATCGATGGATAAATATTATTTCGATCAGTTTTTGAGCGCTACCAAAGGAAAGCTCAACAAGAGCTCTCTGGCTATGTCTATATCCTCGCCGTCCGAGTGCTCACCTAGATTGCTAGAAGTCGACGTAAAGGACCGCATTAGTGCATGGAGTACCAGAGGAGATCATACGATACCAGGAACTCTTAGCGGTTTTGGTAAATTCAATATTTAATAACCCTCTTTTATTTCATAATCAAAATTCCTTTTAAGATAGATTGAAGAATCCTGGATTAAACAAAAGTCTAGCGTTCAGCATCGAAGAGCGCCAAATGCTGGGCATTCACGGTCTTTTACCTCCTGTGGTAAAAACTCAAAAGCAACAAATAGATCACTGCAAACTACGTTTGGATAAGATTAAAGACCCTTTGGATAAATATGTATACTTAATAGAATTGCTAGATTTCAACGAGAAATTATTGTACGCTCTGGTGAGGGAAAATGTTTCGGAAATGATGCCTCTTTTGTATACGCCCACAGTTGGAACAGCTTGCTTGAAATGGGGCTTAATTTACAGGTATATAGATACGTAAGCAAAATTAAAACAATCTTTAGAAATGTTCATATCTGCAGGAGGCCCAGGGGTGTATACATCACTTTTTATGACAAAGGACATATTTATGAAACTTTGAAAAATTGGCAAGAACCTGATGTGCGAATCATAGTAGTAACCGATGGAGAGAGAATTTTGGGACTCGGTGATCAAGGTGCTTGTGGAATGGGAATACCTATCGGAAAACTTGCCCTGTATACTGCTCTAGGTGGGTATTTTCGAACATATACTTTTAGCTGTAACCTTCTACAAAATTACCTAATTACTAGATTCGTGCCCCATTAAGACATTTCCATTTTAGCGTTATTTGGAAAGACGATGGAGAACATTCACAAACATCGCATTGTGAAATACAAAACGTGTAGAACTGGAAAAAAGTGTCTACAAATTTTAATCTGTATTAATATCAATACTTTTTTTCATACGTGATAACTTGTCCTGTTGTATACTGCTCTAGATTGTTTAAAATTAATTTTTTTTCACTATGATTTCAACTTGAAAATAAAACTCCCCTCTTAATTTCTTGGCATCGAATAAACCAATCACACAAAATACTTTAACGTTTTAAAGGTAAACTAAAAAAATGGCACTGTGCTTGGAAAGACGATGGAGAATATTCATAAACATAGCATTGTGAAATACAAAACGTGTAGAACTGGAAAAAAGTGTTTACAAATTTTAATCGGTACAAATGTCAATACTTTTTTCATACTTGTCCTGTTATATACTGCTCTAGATAGTTTAAAAATAATCTTTTTTCAATATGATTTCAACTTGAAAATAAAACTCCAATCTTAATTTCTTTAACGTTTTAAAGGTAAACTATAAAAATGGCACTGTGTTTGGAAAAACAATGGAGAACATTCACAAACAACGCATTGTGAAATACAAAACGTGTAGAACTTGAAACTGATAACTTGTGCTGTTCTATACTACCCTAGATAGTCTCTCCGAATGTTATTTAATTACTAGAGGCGGGCAAATCAATTTAAGAAATGTTTTTGTTATATAAGAACTATGCTGTGTTCGATAAGATGTTAGGAAACATTTGCAGACATGTGAAATGTCAATCACATCGAATTAGTACTAATCAATTATCGGGCACGATTTATCTAAATTTATCTTTCTTCTAGCCGGTATTAAACCCCATCACTGCCTTCCGATAACTATAGATGTAGGTACAAATAACGAGGATCATCTTAAAGATGCTGCCTATCCTGGTTTAAGAGAAAAGCGAAGATCTGGGAAGAAATACGACGAATTAATCGATGAATTTATGCAAGCTGTCGTTCAGAGGTGGGGACGAAATTGTCTGATACAATTTGAAGATTTCGGAAACAAAAATGCTTTTAAGTATGGTTTTATATGATGTACTAAAGGT
Source organism: Crepidodera aurea (assembly GCA_949320105.2). Classification (NCBI taxonomy): domain Eukaryota; kingdom Metazoa; phylum Arthropoda; class Insecta; order Coleoptera; family Chrysomelidae; genus Crepidodera; species Crepidodera aurea. The sequence goes on from OX439480.2 coordinate 17,300,258, forward strand.
TATTTCTTAAAATATTTTCGTATCTAGGTTTCTGGAGAAATACAGAAACTCATTTTGTACTTTTAATGATGATATACAAGGTACTGCCAGTGTCGCTGTAGCAGGATTATTGGCAGCGTTAAGGATAACGAAATCTAAGTTGTCTAATAATACTATTGTTTTTCAAGGAGCAGGAGAAGCTAATATTGGCATAGCAAACTTATGTGTTATGGCTATGGTGAGTAAGCATAAATATGATATGATAGGTAGTGTTCGATATAGAACAGGCATCAAAATATATAATAAACATCTTCTTTTCCAGATTTCAGACGGGGAGACAAGCGAAATTCAAGCCAGAAACAGAATCTGGATGGTAGATTCTAAGGGTCTAATCACCAAGAGTAGAGCTGATCTTGAAATACAGAAAAAGCCATTTGCACAAGATTACAGCGCAATGAAGGACCTGCTGGAAGTTGTAAGAACTATAAAACCGACAATTTTAATTGGTGCAGCGGCCGTTCCTGGCACTTTCACTTCAGAAATACTCAAACAAATGGCAGTCCATTGCAAAAGGCCGATTGTTTTCGCTTTGAGTAATCCCACTATCAAAGCCGAGTGTACCGCACAAGAGGCCTACGATGCAACAAAAGTAAGATTTTATAACTAAAAACTTCAAAACGGCAGTAGGTATCTCCTTACCTTGGAGGACCCCCTCCACTTTTTTGACACTTATCACGTGACATCACAGGGTTGCCAACAATCTGTCATATGTCAACAGGGTTGCCAACAATCTGAAATGTTAGGTTATGGCTACACATTCATCGTAAGGCCCTGGAGCCCCCGTTGACAGGTTGCTGACAGATTCTTTAAGATAGACATGGTATAACTCTATAATTTGTTCTTTTAAGGGCGCTGTTATCTTCGCTAGCGGCAGTCCGTTTCCTCCAGTAATGTACAACGATAAAAAATATATAACTGGACAGGGCAATAATGCATATATATTTCCAGCCGTGGGTCTGGCAGCAATGTGTGCTGGTATTCTAAATTTTAGGTAAAAATACTGAAAGTTCTAGGTCAAATAATTACTCATTGTATATTTGGCTTTTACCGATACAGAATTGTAAAATATAAAAAAATATTTTTTGCATATTTCAGTGAGGACTACTTCTTGATAGCGGCAGAATCTCTAGCAAGTCAGGTTAAAGACAGTGACTTAGAGCAAGGGTGCATATATCCACCAATAGATTCTCTTCCAGAATGCTCCATAAAAATTGCGACCAGGTATTTGAAATTTACTTGTCTGACAGATCTGATCTGAATTTCTAGTCCTTTGTTGTTTTTAATCATACATCGACAAGTAAAAAAGGCCGTAAACAAACCCTGATGATGGTGATATAAAAGAAACTCCAAATGAATTGAAAAGTAATTTAGACAAAAAGGAACAGAAGTTAAAAATCAATGTGAAATTTTTAACTTGGAAGATGGAAAACAATTTTTCATTAAATTTGAAGTTGCAGCTATGGATATTGATATCTGATTTATTTAATTGAATTTTTTATTATTTAGACTGGTGGAATACGCTTATAGAAAAGGAGCAGCCATTGTAATGCCTGAACCAGAAAATAAGGAAGTTTTCATTAAGTCGCAAATGTATGATACTACTTATGAACCAGCGATTCCAAGTTTTTATCAAGTACCAACGGGCGAAAAAGACAGAAGACGAAGTAAATAAAAATAATTGTTTTTTTTTGTAATATTAAAGAAATAAAATCTGTTTGGGAGGGTGAAATATTCAAAAAGGTAATAAACAAAATGTTAAAAATTGCAAAATTTTTATATGAAAAATGTGAGTAGCAACATCGAAACGATTGTAATGTTTGTCCATTTCAAGGTCATTCGTCGGTAATTTTTGTGCGTTACAGACATACAAAATGTGCGGTCGATACGTAAAACAACGTTAAAACGGACAAAAATTACTAAATCGAACTTTATCGATTTCTTATTGAGATTTACATGGAAAGCAGGCGCGAATCCAGGGGGCATGGACCCCCCTCCCCCCAATCAGTAAAAATACCTTCGTAACCCCCCCCCCCCCCCCCCATGCAAGTCTGGGCCCGTCTCTGATGGAAGTGGGCTCGTACCGGTACTGTCACTCTACTAACGTAGTTAATTAATTTTTTTCTTGTTCACCCTGTATATTCGTATTAAAAATATATGAAGTGAAAGATTATCAACTGTGCTCTAATATTTATATATTGATGGATCTAGAACTAAGGGATTACTAACAGTGATTTTTTTTACAAAAATTTTTATTGAAATATTTTTGAATGTGGTTGGACGGTGATTATGTGAATAGTGTGAGTATGAAAAATGGAATGCAATAGAGTTTGTACCAAAACAGTGTGAAATAATATAAATCAGTAACGTGCAAATACACTCAAAAAGGAGTTTTTAAAAAAGCGACATTCATGAAGTGTCAAAATGAAATGTATTGAAGTGTAAAGTGTGTAGTGAAAAAAATTTGCAATAAAATAAAACGATTGAAACTAACCTAAGGGTATCTAAAATGGACTTTTATTTATTGTCGAAATACAAACTCAAAAAAATATATATCTTTCTAATATATAGGATTTCAAACACTAGTAACTACGTGCACGGTGTTCAGATATTTTTTGAAAAGAACGTTTAAAAGATTTTAGAAATTACCCGTCAATTGTGCCAGTAGTTTATGAACAAAACTACCAGTCAGGGAAGTTGGAAATGTGTAGATAGTTAGACATCGTATTGTGCATTATTTGAGTAATCCTTCTTCATAAAATGTCCTGAATCCTCTAACTTAGATGAGTAAGGAACGTTGTAGCAGTTTTTTCTAGTTTTTATTTCTCACAAATAAAATGTTTGGTAAACGCAGCCTTGGTAGAACCAGCCTGAACGTATTTCATATTTACGTTTATCGCAATTGTCAAACACAAGCTGAGTGAGTAGTATAGCTATGCCAATCCTACTCCAAGATGGCCACCATTTCCGGTTCCGGTTGATGACGCCATAGATTACGGTCATCATGGAATAGGATTGGCTTAGGTATACTACTTGAGTGATTAGTGTGATCCTAGATGAAATTTGCGTAAAAGACCCTTTTTTACCTGTTAACAACTCATTAGGAAACCCCTAAGCTCATTTTATATATTTTAATATATTTTAAAAATATATAAAAAGCTACTAATAAAAAAATTCATAAAAATACACTACGTAACTAGGATAAATAGTGTTTAAAAATCGATAAAATATTCTAAAATCGAACACCAACACCGAACACCGTGCAATAATATTAATAATAATAATAATTAACAATATAACAGTCCAAGATCTCTATCTTATTTTGTACAGCATCAGTAATATTACGCAGCCTACTACGCATACATACATTATATCACTTTTTTTCCCCCTATTTGGGGTCGGCATACTATAAAAACAAAAGAAAACTGTTACTTCACTAGAGATCTACAGGATCATCCAAAATAATTGGAACAAAAATATATAATTTTGTCAAAATGAGTACATAGGATGTAACAGTATTTCATGTTATAAATCTAAAAAAAAAAAATTAAAAAAAAAATCATTAAGCTTTTGGTATTTATTTAAATCTTTATGGTAAGGAAGATTTTCGACCGCTTCTCATTAATGTGGGTGTTGGTTTAGAGTGAATTCTCTCTCGCACTAATGTGGGTGTTGCTTTATAGTGAGTTTTCTCTCTCACTAATATAGTGAGTCCTCTTGTATCTCAGTAATATGGGTGCTTATTTATAGTGAGTCCCCTGTTCACTCACTAATCGAGGTGCTTGTTTATAGTGAGTTCACTCATCTCACTAATATGGGTGCTTGTTTATAGTGAGTCCCCTCGTCTCTCACTAATATGGGTGCTTTTTATAGTGATTCCATTCAATTCTCACTAATCAGGGTGCTTGTTTATAGTGATTCCCCTCTATTCTCACTAATATGGGTGCTTGTCTATAGTGAGTCCCCTCGTTTCTCACTAATATGGGTGCTTGTTTATAGTGAGTTCCCTCGTCTCTCACTAATATGAATGCTTCTTTATAGTGAGGCCCCTGTTCTCTCACTAATATGGGTGCTTTTTATAGTGTTTCCACTCGATTCTCTCCAATCAGAGTGCTTGTTTATAGTGATTCCCTCTATTCTCACTAATATGGGTGCTGGTTTATAGTGACTTCCCTCGTCTCTCACTAATATGGATGCTTGTTTATAGTGAGGCCTTGTTCTCTCTCTAATATGGGTGCTTTTTATAGTGATTCCACTCGATTCTCACTAATATGGGTGCATGTTTATAGTGAGTCCCCTCGTTTCTCAGTAATATGGGTGCTTGTTTACAGTGAGTCCCCTCGTTTCTCACTAATATGGGTGCTGGTTTATAGTGAGTTCCTCGTCTCTCACTAATATGGGAGCTTGTTTATTGTGCGGCCCCTATTCTCTCACTAATAAGGGTCCTTTTTATAGTGAGTCTACTCGATTCTCACTAATAAGGGTGCTTGTTTATAGTGATTCCCCTCTATTCTCACTAATATGGGTGCTTGTTTATAGTGAGTCCCCTGTTCTCTCACTAATAGGGGTGCTTTTTATAGTGATTCCACTCGATTCTCACTAATCAGAGTGCCTGCTTATAGTGATTCCACCTCTATTCTCACTAATATGGGTGTTTTTTATAGTGATTCTACACGTTTCTCACTTATAGGGTGCTTGTTTATAGTGTCCCCTTGTATCTCACTAATATGGGTGCTTGTTTATAGTGAATCCACTCAGATGTGTGAATAAATTGTAATTTAGTTTATTGGTTTGTGATTTATATACACGCAGATAATTAAGTATCTTCGTTTTTCTAACTTCAAATTTATAAAATGAAACATTGTGTGAAACTGAATTTATTTCATTCGAATGTAATTTTGAGTGACCCTGTGGAAGGTACATTTTAAAAATCTAATACCGATTTTTGTACGCTAATAAGTAAAATTAATCTTGATTCTTTAAGTGTCTATATTTTCCTTGCACTAGTGAGGATTTAGAATAACTAATATTTATAAAAAGAATTTTTTTTCTTAAAACAAACTAAAAGTCTAATCTAAGGTTCTTGGAAACGATAAGCATCTAATATACAGTGCGTTCCACATATATATAAACAAATACTTCGTTTAAACATTATTTATACAGCGTGTTTATGAAATCTTGTCAACCTGCTATCTCTATTTCCCCAATCATTCCCTTCAGAGTGACAGTTATCTAATAAATTACTTTTTTTTATATATATGGGACACCATGTATATATAAATTTATTGGAAAATTTGTTTTCGTTAAATGCCTAAACGAATTAAGAAAAAAGTTGATTCTAAAATTCGTTTAGCAATTTGAAGCATATTAATTGTCCTAAATAGTTTTTATGTATCTACATTTAACCTACAAACAATGAGTATAACATTTTCGTCTATACAAATGTTTTTTCTCAGTGTAAATGAAGTGATCGCGCGTTATAAATTAAAGTGATAAATAATGTATTCTAGTGTTGGTGTATACTGTGTGTCGGTGAGAAAACAATTAAGCATAGGAGTAGGTATTAAAAAGGCAGTTATTGAGTATATAGACATACACAGTAAATAAAAAAAAACACGTAAGTACACTTAAAAAACAATCATGCTCGGTTTTTCGGCAACTTACCTCGCACTGTGGCTCAACATTATGATATTTCTGCAACAAGTGATAATTTTTAAATTAAAAGAGTATTTACATTAGTAGATATTTTGTTACTAGCGATTTTATTTTTTATTTCTTTGGGTGTATTTATTTTAGTAAGTAGCTTCGTGTTGAAGAGCGTAAAATTCACAAAAAGTGCCATTTTTTCATTTCATAGTTTTTTATATATCCTTAAAAATGTAGTAAATTTTAAACTTTTTTGACCCAAATTTTTTTTGTCCATTTCTTTTTGAATTTTTTTTAACAAAATTTCGTTGGTCCAATTTTTTTTTTTCGTTTTGAACAAATTTTTTTGTCCAATTTTTTTTTGAACAATTTTTTTTTGAACAATTTTTTTTTGAACAATTTTTATTTTTATTTTTTTTTGTCCACTTATTTTACATCGCAAGATTTTTTTTTTGTAAACATTTCCAGTTCCAGTTCTATCGATTTTTTTATCTTGATGGAAAATTAACAGAAAATATTTAAGGATTTATAAAAAAGCGAGATATTTTATTTCATAATTCAAGATATTATACAGGGTGGCACAAAATTCTTACATTGGAGGATTACATCTTTGTGGTAAGAAATAAAATTTTGTGTGGGCTAGTACAGTAACTGATTACACATTTTGAAAATAATTTCGATTATACAGGGTGTTCAAAAAACTCGTGGCAGCACAAACTTACATTTTTTAAAGGAAACATGAGATGTTTTCGTTTATTGAACAAAATATAGTATGTTTCATTTAAAAAAATGTAAGTTTGTGCTGCCACGAGTTTTTGGAACACCCTGTATATTCGAAAGTATTTTCAAAATGCGCATTCGGATGTTTGCGCCATCCTGTATACATTCAATAATAATCATCATTAATAATTGCTTAAAAAAACGTTTCAAATGGCATTTTTTGTAGCACAACTAAAAATGTCAATAAGCTTGCTAACAACATCAGATATTTAAGTTAAAAATTAATTTTTCTAGCCCCTACTTGCAGGGACTACTCGATAGAAAAAGAAATAGATATATAGCAAAGGAGCAAATTAAAAAAAGAGAGAAAGCTTAGAAACAGACCTTCCCCTCGAAGATACGACTCGACCTTCTGCAAAAATTAAAATGAAAAACTCGATTTTTTTGGAAAATATTTAGCCAAAAATATAATTTAGATTTGTAAAGAAATTAAAAAAAAATAATTTTTTTTCAAGTTAATATACAGGGTGATTTATGCGGAAGTGTACATACTCCTACCGCGCATAGGGGAAGTACACGGCAATATATAGATTCCTCCAAAATACTTTGTTTTACTACCTAGATCTAACGGTCTAACAAATTGTTTTTGTAGTTCTATTACTGCTGCCACAACTTAAAAGGTTAGTCTGATGAAATTAATGATTAGGATAATAAATAAAATCATCATTTTCAAACAGAGCAACACGTAGTTATCTTATCAAGTGATCCACCTCTTTTCTGCAAGAAAATATCGTTTACTCAAATTCCTCTGCGAATCAAGGGGTTGAATTTCTGAAAATACCTTTCCCCTTTATAGGTCATTTATTTTAGCTAGTGACGCAATTTCTAGTTATTTCTGTTGTCAACGGAATAAACATTAAAGAACAAATACGATTTAAACTTAACGTGCAGGGGAAATTAACTGTTAAAGGTTGGCAACACTTCACGACGTGATATAACGAAAATTCTTGCTTTGTGCAATGAATGTGGCTGAGTTTCCAGTGGTACTCTTTAATATTTGTTGTTTTAGGAAGTTATCTATGTTGGAAATATTAATTGTAAAGTAAAAACTAATATTTAGTCAAGTTCTTTGTTCCTGGATGTTGAGATGACCTTGAACGGGAACCGGAGGAAATATATTTTCAGAAATTTAACAGATTGTGTTACTCGAGTAACTTTATTTGCACACGGGAAAGATCAGAGGGTAATTTAAAAAAAAATAACGTCAGTAAAGGAAATTTAAAAAATGCCTAAGTAAAAAAAATAAACAAAAGTCAAAACCCCTATTTTTTTCGGCGAGAAATGTCAGAACAAACAAAAATATGACAGGATGGGGTCAATAATTTCATTGCTTTTCAATAAATTTTACAACAGTAAAAAACAACTTAGAATATTGATGTTAGGTTTAGATGGAGCTGGAAAAACGACAATTTTATACAGAATTAAATTGGGTTGGTATAATTTCAAGATTTAAAATATGTTGAAATTTTTAAAAAAATATTTTTACTTCAGGTGTGGTCACTAGAACAATTCCAACAGTCGGGTTTAACGTAGAAACTGTAGAGTTTGCCAATGCAAAATTTACAGTGTGGGATGTTGGTGGTCAAGACAAATTACGAAGACTTTGGAGGCATTACTTCGCTCATACACAAGGTCAGTAGTTAACTAACCCCTTAACTTTAAATTGCAATATATTAGCTTTCAATCTCTCCATAGATTTAAGTAGTAGGGCTATACCATTACTGGGGCACTTGGCGCCAAGATGTATGGCGCCAGACGTTACCTACTGCCGACATCTTGGCGCCAGACATCATGGCACCGTCATCCGGAAGCATTCACCATAACCAAGGGACCTGTGACGTCATCCTTAACCTTGGTACCAGTGATGTCATTACCAGGAAGTCTCCATCATGATCCAGAGACCAGTGATGTCATCCTTAACCTTGGTACCAGTGATGTCATGCAGCGATCTTGGCGCCAGACATCATGGCGTTAAGTCGGATCCTTGAACTTTGACCTTGAGCTTTGGCCTTGAACTTTTGACCTTGCCCCCCCCCCCCCCCCAGACAGTGACGTCATCTTGGCACCAAGTGCCCCAGTAATGGTATAGCCCTACTACTGATTTAATACTTTTATCTATATCTTTAGTAAGTTTAGTCAAAGAGAAGGACCACGTCATGACCTATGTTGAGAATATTTTGTATAACGAATTTTGTATCCACCTTTAAGTTTCTTAAATATGTATTTGAATGAATTGGTCCTTTCAGGTGTAATATTTGTAGTAGACTCGTTCGATAGGGATCGAATTGAAGAAGCGGCAGCTGAATTAAAAAGCCTAACATTCGAGCCGGATCTCCAAACGTCAACGTTGCTCGTTTTTGCTAACAAACAAGATGTACCGGATGCCATGTCTTTGTCGGAAATCACCGAAAAACTTAAACTCGACGACATCAAAGACAGAAAGTGGCATGTACAGGGCGTTTGCGCTTTGAAAGGAACCGGAATGGCGGAAGGTTTTCAATGGTTGTGCGACGAGATTTATAAAAGTGATAACTGATCTTAATTTTTAGTATTTATTCTTTTATTTCGTATTAAAATATTGAGTTTTATATTTCTAAAGTCTTATGATTTATTATACTAAAGAATCGAGAATCGAAAAAACTGAAAAACAGGAAAAATAAAAATGAAAAAAGGAAAAAATTAAAAAAAAAATGAAAAAATGAAAAAAAATCAAAAGAAAAAAAAACAAAAAAAATGAAAAAAATGAAAAAATTTAAAAAAATTTAAAAAAAAATTGAAAAAGTGAAAAAATTGAAAAAACGAAAAAATTTGGAAAAATGAAAATTTAAAAAATGTAAAAATTGAAAAAACTGAAAAAAATTGAAAAATTGAAAACACGAAAAGAATTGAAAAAATGAAAAAAAACTCTAAAACATGAAAAAATTGAAAAAAAAAGAAAAAATAAAAAAAAAAAAAAAACGTGAAAAAAATTGAAAAAAATAAAAAATTTCAGAAAAATAAAAAAAAAATAAAAAAGTGAAAAAAATTGAAAAAGTGAAGAAAATTTAAAAAATGTAAAAAGAACCTCGCACAAATTTTATGGGAATTGGTTGCCGGTCGAATTGGCTGAAATTTGGATATGTTGTTCGTTTCGGCATCCTGAGCAAAAGTCTCAATGGACACAAAGCTCAATTTTGCATATTTCGGCTCTTACGGAGCTCCAAAGCTCCACGGATTTAGCATTGTTTTATTTATTTGAGACATATGCTTACATGTCAATTTTATCAATTTCGATTGTCACATGCTGTTTGACAGTTATTTGACAGCTGTCAACTTTCAATATCGATTTTGTAACATCAGTTTTGAACTTATTGGTTGTTGGTTGACAGCTAGTTGACAGCTGTCAACTGTCAATACCGTTTTTTGAACAGATTTGATTTGAGCTACATTAAAAACATATGTTTACATATTAATTTTATCAATTTTGATTGTTACATGCTGTTTGACAGTTAGTTTAACAGCTGTCAACTGTCAATATTATTATATTGGCATTAGAGTTGAATACAGCGACCTCGAAAACATAAGAGCGTAAAATGAAAAAGTGAATAAAATTAAAAAAAAAATTAAAAACGTGAAAAAAATTGAAAAAAGTAAAAAAAATTGAAAAAATAAAAAAAATTGAAAAATTGAAAAAACGAAAACATTGAAAAAAAAATTTAAAAAATAAAAAAATTAAAAAAAATAAAAAAATTAAAAAAAAAATGTGGGTTGAACTCTCTAAACTCGTGTGAACTTCATTAATTAGTTTTGCACATAGATGGAAGCACATGTGTGTGTTTTTCCTTTTAGCTAATCTAGCTACAGACCTTACACGTGTTTCGAATTTAATTTATTGAGTCGTAAGACAAAATCGAAAGGCAAAAACCGGAATAGATTAAACTCCTAACTCGATTCTTCTTTATTTTTGCATAACATAACCGTCTGAAAATTGAAAAACTTTATAAAAATTATGTAGAAATGGATCTTAAGAAATTATTTTAATATCTTCTAGTTTTAGTCAATTAAATTTACCTTTTCTGACAAAAAACTAACTCGTATGTTTGGAAACATGATGAGTTTTCATTTAACGTAGTTTTTAAAATAAAAATAGCATAGCAATTTCTATGAAGCACTTACCTCAAGAGCCTGGTAATGTAATCAGGCCAATTATCAGGAAACATGACGAGGAAAAATCCTACTCCTATCAAAATCATTCCTGCCAGTTTCATTCCTTCAAAGCTTGCACCGTATAAGACAACATCTAGGGCTAAAAACAAGAATTTATATGAACATAAGTATAAAGAAGGTGGTTTAAGTTGTAAAAATGCCTATACTGTATCCACGATAAAGAAAAGTAGTGTAAACAACGTGAACAGCACGTGTTCAGGTCAAAAGCTTGGAGCGAACTGAATTTGTATTAATTTTCATGAAGTTATCTAAATATATTTCACTTAAGGAGACTCTAAAGGGTGAATATAAAATAGAAAAAACGTTAGTTAGAAAATGGACTTACCTGCAGATACAGGGACGGCTGTTATAAGTCCTAAAGTTATAAATAAGTCGTAGGTTAGGGCTATACTAAAATTACCCAATAAATTGGCAACTGAAAAAAATAAAAATTATTAAAAATTTCATTTACAGATATTCTATACTATTTTTGTCAATCATTGGAAGTGTGTGGAATAAATCTTGAATTGCCAAGTTTTTCGTATGGGCAGTTATACATAGCGAGCTCGAGAGTCGGCATACCATCGGTGCTATTTGTTTTCTCTCCGGAAGGAAAGACAAAAAATATTGTACATTACAAACCATATGAGTAGAAGGAAAGATTCGCTGACGTTATTAGTAGTGGTTAGGGCGGTTGAGTGTGGGAAAATATCCTATTTCAATAGCATTGATGACCACGCCCCCTTTTCAACATGGCCACGCGTCACGCCTGGTCGCCATTTTTATCCAAATTGCAGCGCCACCTGTCAATGAGTGTCGGTAGCATACGTAGGAATCTGTAATCAGCGCCGACTGTCAATGAGTGTTGGTAAATTAACATGCGTAGGAATCTGTACTGTCAATGAGTGTCGGTAGCATACGTAGGAATCTGTAATCAGCGCCGACTGTAAATGAGTGTTGGTAAATTAACATGCGTAGGAATCTGTACTGTCAATGAGTGTCGGTAAAATAACATACGTAGGAATCTGTAATCGTCGACGACCTGTCAACGTTAAACTGCACAGCTGAATAATGTTTAGATAAAACAAATTAAAAAAATATATATTTACCAAGAGAAAGAACACTTGAAGTTAATAACGCCGGCCAGGGTAACATATCCCAATGAAGTGTCTCGATCCCCATCAAAAACAATCCCAGACAGAGTGGCCATAAAAAAGCAGCGTTCAGCATTCCGATGAGCGAGAAGAACAGCGCCACCTGACCGTAGGTTGCGTCTCCTATCACTTTCTTGAACAACACCTTGAAAATAAATAATTCCGTCATTTAAGAATATAGAAAGTCGTTTTTATTCTTTAACCTTATAGACAGCTGATCCTGCTGCAGCTGATGTGGCTAGAACAACCCCTCCGAGAGTCGGGCTTCCCGTTATTCCGTCCATATATGCCAGCAACGCTACACCAGTGTCACAAATTATCACAGCCATTATCTAAACAAAGAAACATGTTAATTTACAATATTTACTTTTGGCTAATAGAGGGTTTAGGAGAGAGCTTGGAAATGTCAATTACTATTCAAGAAAAATTACTTAACCCTTTCGCGCGGCAAATTTTTTATTGCCATTGTTTGAATAGGTGCCCCATCCAATCCATATCCTGTGAGAGACCCATTAATATCCCTTTTCATATTCAAATCCCTTCCTTTATATCTAAGCTCTCTCATCCTAATTAATATCCCTTTTTCAGCATCAAAATACACAACGCGAAGGAACGCCTATGGATAATTACTTATCGCTGTTTATTGCAAACCTTTTCATGAGTACTCTAGGATTTTCGAATTTGTATTCGCTTGTTATATAATAAATAATACGTCACTGACAGAAATGAAACGCGAAACCGAGTCGCGATTATTTATTTTACATCACATCCAATTACTTCCCTCTCTACATCCACCGCAAGCCGGCGTTGTTGACAAACAAATAATTTATCCCATTGTGACAGTTCGCAAATACTATTGACCTAATTTCCCCAATATTCTTTCCATTTTTCCTAGGTACGTAAGGTCAGATATTTGAATAAGTAAGTGTCTCACAATCCAAAGATTTTATATGCCAGTATAACGCTGTTTTCTGGTTTTTCAATAGCTGATAACTTTTAAACGAATAAAGATAAATACATGCGGTTTTCACTGGAATACTTCACAATCATACAAGTTTTGTTTAGTCTCCTAAAAGTTTTTTTCCGACACTGGTTAACAAAAAAAAATGGCGTTTTTGGAATTTTTGTTTGTTTGCTTTTTTTAAATGTAACACCCTATATACTTTCTGATGGGACGAAAGCCACTTCTTTCAGCTATCTACCGGTATAAAGTTTTTTAAAATCGATGTAGAATTAACTGATCAATTAATGTTTAAGCCTGCAAAGTCAGCAGTCAACAATATATTGAAATATTTTTGACATAGTAAGCAGGAGTTAGAATACTTGAGCACGGGAAAATTTTGTTAACAGCTCTTATGGCAAGCCCCGCCCCTTTTTCAAGATGGTCGCGCGTTACGCGTCATTGCTCGCAGCAGTTGTCATTTATACACACACATACTTTACTTGTAAACAGATGATGCAGCGTAAATCTATCTTCGCTCTCTCCCTAATTGTCGACGATGTCTCGGTTACCCAGGTTAGTAATTCATTAATAAAAGTTTATACTAAAAGTTAGGTTAGCTCCACGTTATCATTTTTCATCCAGAGGTCCTCTCGTCACACATACCTCCATCTAGATATGGCGACAGTTTGCACGAAGACAATGTAAGATCTAGATCAAAAGTGGCGACGATTACAGATTTCTACGCATACTATTTTACCGGCACTCATTAGCGCTGATTACAGATTCCTACGTATGCTATTTTACAGACACTCATTGACAGGTGGTGCTGATTCTCATGTCTGGGGTTTCGTTAGGCTCCGGGCCCCGTGTTCTGAGGTTAGCTACGTTGGCAACCCTGTTCAACCCTGTTGACACCTGTCATCTGTCTATAAGTGGATAAAAAATGGCGATAAGTGGATAAAAAATGGCGACCCGACGTTATCTCGGAGCAATGACGCGTGTCCATCTTGAAAAAGAGGCGGACTTGCCATAAGAGCTGTTAACAAAATTTTCCCAGGCTCAAGTGTCCTTTTTTAGACTTGAATTTGAGGCTTTATGAAATAATTGCCATTAAATCTATAGGTATACTGGCACATAGCGTATTTAGGAATTTTCTCGAAACAAATTGGAATAACGGTCTCGTAACAGAAACTTCTAGAAAGCTTTACGATTAAGCCGAACGAAAAGAAATTCATTTTCAAAAGTGAATCATGCAAAACAAGCTAAACTTTTTATTAAAACTGCTGTTCTTAGCGTCTCAACTTTCTTTCAAAAAACTTCCTAGTTATTTAATAACCTATTAATCCGGACAGATTAGTTTTTGGAGTTCGAGAGTTACGCCACGAAAGTTACGAAAGAACTCCGAAGTGTATTTTTAATAATTTATTTGGAAGTTCTGAAGGGAAAATAAAAATTCTAGTTATTAAATAAATAATTACTTTCGCTAGGGTGGGATTAAAAGTATATATAGTTCTCACAAACTCAATTAAATGAGCTGAAAAAACCGACAGCAAATATTATACACGGTACGCTACTATTCTGTATGTCATAAATAACTCCAGACGACTGGATAAAAGTTATATTTTTTATTTGACATAGAAAATATAGCAACTTTTTTTCATACTTACTCTAATCCCGACAAACTGCTCATGTAGAATGACCCAAGAGAGTAGATACACAAAAGAGACATTAGTTGCGAATAGTGCCATGACGTCAGTCGCAAGTAGAATCCTTAAGGACATTATGTACATGTAGTTAGTTCCGACCCACAGGATACAGAAGAGACTGCATCTTGTCATGAATCTTACTAAATTTAAAAAAAGATCAATTTCTTTATAGGAAGAAGCTAAAAGACTTATAATACTTTAAAATGACCAATAATAATTTAAATTGACATATTAAAAACACTTTTTATAGTCTTCCATTTTGGATAACTTCGTCTAAAATATTCTCTATCATTTGGAATTCTTATCCTACATTATTTAGAGAAACGTGTCCTTACCTGCAGTAAATCCTTTATCCCTGAAGTCCCTAATGCTTTCCGACAGGATTTCCGATATTGATTCACATCTTCTGTTACTTAGTCGACAAAAGAAATACAGCGGAAAAAAAAGCATCGTCCAGTTGGTCACGAACCATGTTGTAAAAAATGGCGCCTGGTAGGATGCGGTCTACAACAAGGATAGAGGGTAATAGAGGTCACACGAACGTTTAAACAGTATATTATATCGTTAATAAATGAGGAGAATAAAAGAGGGCCTAAAGGTGATGCTAGTGGCACGCCTGATAGAAAACTTAAGCTTCACGAAATATGGAATTTATATATAATATCTGGCCACCGAGCTTCGCTCTTAATATTAAAATCTACATTTTTAAGCAGCCCAATGAATATATAATTTAAGTATATTTATAACATGACAAATTATTAGTTAATTCGCGAAAATCACGGAGTGGGCGACATTTACTTGAACTACTGAAAGGGAGATAAATAAAAAGTTGATTGGCGATTGGCTTGAAAGTAGGCGGGAAAATTAAAAAAGCTGTCTGTGTTAATTTTCAATTGGCTGCAGCTGTTGTTGACGTTTATCAACTGCTTGTCACAGAGGTTAGTTAAATGCATTAAAAGTTGCCTAGTTTTTGGGGATTTCACCCTTTTAGAGCAACATCTACTGACGCTTGATCATCGCGAATAGTCACGGCGGACAGGCCCCGTTTCTGGGACGGGCCACAGCAGCGTGTAGGGCACAGGTCCCGTCAACAGAAGATCGCTCAGCTCACTCTATTTAACACTATATAAGAAAAACTCTAAGTTCAATTGATTTTATTATTTATTGATCTGTAGTGAAGGAAAATTATAGGTCTGATATTCATACTTGGGTAAAAACCTCCACAAAAACCTGTGACCAGACTCTCGACGTGTGGCAGATATTGATATCATATTTTTTCAGTTACAAAAATAGTTCATTCGTACATTACATTACAATTTGTTCTTGGAAAATACAAAGTCACAATCAACCTTAAAATGTACTATGAACAGCTGTCACGTTTTGACAGGTGTCACATTTTGACAAGTGTCCATTTTAACTGTTACTCAACGTTCCTATAAATATTTACCTAAACCCATGATTTCTGAAATTGAATTGGCAACGTTGTATTTTCAACTTTGAATTTATGAGATGGCTGTCATTTGACAAGCAAATTATTTATGTCCGTCAAATGAACCTTTCCTTTTTTATACTTTTCAGGTTTATTCTGGTTATAAATTGCTACTTGGGCATTTGTTGAAAAGTTATGTATGCGTTTGTACTGGGAAAGTATGTTAAATAACCGTTTCAACGCACTGAATTTGTTTGTCTTGGGAGTGAGTATCCGAACATTTATTTTTTCATAAAGAAATGTGAAAAATATTTTTCCGCGCAAAAATTTCTATTGCTAAGTATATTGATTTTATCATGTTTTATAGCATCTGTGAAAATTTCATGAAAATCTCAGTCGGCCCCATTTTCTTAACGTTTACCCAGAGATGTGCGTGACAGTAGTTGTCAAAATTTGTAGGTCATTATGGATAAAAAGCGGCAAATTTAGATTGAAACGCCAGAAATTAAATAAAGTCAAACCTTTTTACTACTATACTATACAGAAGAAAGGAGCGCAGTATTTAATTTGCAGAACGTAATTCGTTCAATGTTAAAGTGTCAGATGCATAAGGTTTATTTTTATTTTTTGTAAATAATATAACTTCAAAATTTAATCTACGAAGTGCGTATATGTATATTTTATATGCTGTGACCTTATTTATATTATAGAAACTTATTTTGCAAAGTACGCCTATGGAATGTGACGTTATATCCCCACTTTTACTGCGCTCCTCTCTCCTTTATAGTATATATTACTGTAGAAACAAGTTATATTATCTCTGTCGTTGCTAGGAAATAAACTAAAATCTCTGTCATTGCTAGGAAATAAATTAAAAGCTTAACTTTTCTTGTAAATATCTCGGAAGATCGAATTTTCACAGACATGAGACCTGCATTTTTTGCCGATTTAGATAGGAATTAGTCTACCCTGAAAGTTTCATTGAATCCTCTGGACACACACACACATACATACATACATACATACAAACCTTGCTCGTTTAATAGTATTTGATTAAGTATAGTTCCGGTAAACGCTTTAGTGCAGCCATCTCACAAGTGTTTGTCAAGTGTTCTACTTTAATACAGTTCGTTTATCTTTCTTGTCTTTTAATTTGTGGAAATATAAAAAAACAGAAAGAGTATCGTTTGATTGATCGCGACCCTCGTCGTAAAACGCGGTATCTGATAAGAGGCGATTCGGGTGGAGAAAAAAAATGTTAAATGTTCAAAAAGAATTATTACAATGGGACGCTCGGGTATGTAACTCGTCGAGAGAACCAAGATAACAAATGAAAAATTGGGGAAATAGGGTTGACAACATTGTACGATAAATTTTTCACAGATACGCCCAGTCTAAACGGTCTCCCAGTAGAAAAATGACGTAGAATCTATTTTATGTAGTTTTAAGCTGTTTGCATAAGTTTTTAGTTTAAAGAGAGAGCACACATAACATAGACAGTAATTTAAAGAGAACTCTCAAAAGGTCCATTGTAAATAAAACGCGAGAGCGAGTATGAGAGGCGGGCATCACAACTGTAAAATTGAGAAAATGGGAAAAGCTTTTAGAACGTTCTGAAAAATAAATGAGTCAAAGTATATGGTGCGATTTGTTCCAAGAGAAAAATTCGGGATATTCTGTAACTTTTCTTTGCCATAGAGATTCTTTAATTTCCAATTACAAACATTTCATTCATATTTAATAAACAAATCGGCAACAATGCCATTAAAAAAAGCAGCACTGGCAACAGCATAGGTACTAGTAACTTGCTAAATATGTTTGAATTATACGAACAAACAAAATTGAAATTATTTTACTCAATACTAGTGGGAGTGAGACAACATCGTCAATCTTGAGACGAAAGAACTTTTTTAAGCATCTGCGTCGCATTCTTTCACGTAAGCGCACATATACGCATTCTTGATATCATCAGTTTAAACAGTGTTGCAACATTTTAACGCAAAACCTGCATTGGCCGACCTCGTAAACGGCTGCAAAAGTAATCTTCTTAATGAAGACAAAACAGAGATGCTTCAAATCAAATTTGTTCGATACGTCCAAGTGTGGATTATCTATATATTTTTACTTACGTATATCGTTTGCACTAATGTCATATTAATTCCGCTGGTGTCATGTGGGATCAAAACAGGATCTACATCCGTCTCCGAGTCCTTGGGCCTTCGTAGGTAAAGATATTTTATACAGTGTGTTGCTCCTACCCAGGATGCTGTCACGCACACCGTTACCCATATCCCAAAGTATATCTAAAAAATAAGAAGAATAATTTTGTCAAAACATCTCCATACGGTGAAGAAACTGACTAGAGGGTTAAGAGGGTAGGATATTGGTTTTTTACGATTTGTGGCTAAAATATGCATCCTATCGAAAAACGTTTAATATAAAAGTTGTAGACAATTACAAAATCTAAAACTTTTGTATTAATCATTTTTCAACATAACCTCAAAATTATCGGGAAAATCGCTAGAAACTTGGTCCTATCCTCTTTGCAGCGTTACTTCTTTACTTATTATTATTGTATTTCCCAGTTTACAGTAGATTGTAGAAATGCGTGCCAAAGGTATCTTTAATTAGTCTCAAAGTAACTTTTGATATGCTAGAAATTGCGTGTCAGACTTGAACTGCCATTGCCATAGAGCAAAGGCGCTCATACGTAAACCTCAAGTGTTCGATTAAAGCGTAGTGGAGGGGTACAAACGTGTGATTTCAACAAATAAATCTCGTGCAACGCTTTCGATAATCACTTAAATCTGATCACGCAATGTGCATAAATTTCTTTTAGCGGTATAGGAGCGAGTAGGGCAAGACAAGTTTTTCCTGCATCACAATTACCAAAACAATTTCACCCAACCAATGAAAATATGCGACGAAACGTCCAGATACGTCGGCATACCCCATTTGGGAGGGGCATCGGCATACTCCTCTTGGGGGGGGGGGGGGGGGGGGTCTCGCTCCCCTTGGGGAATAAATTGGGGACCATGGCGTACTGATGCCGTAAAAATTGGACTGAACTTTAGCTTTAAAACATTTAGACAAAAGAAATCTGGACGCGTTGTCTTTGCAAAAGATGGCCGCGATGTGTTCAGAACAAGTTAATTTGTTGTAAATACCCAGCAAACAATTTTGATCGGCCTTATGCCGGCCCAATATATGCTTGGCTTGGGTTTGGAGACCTGCGCAACAAAGATGTGTGACGTCACACTCCGGGCCTTCATTGGCCCATTGCTGGCTAGATTATAGGTATCCGATTACACTTTGCATCTCTCTGTATCTGTAAATCTAGAAGGGTGGGTCACCCCACAGCACGTAGGCCACATTTGGCCCATTGTGCGTCCTTCTGAGGTTGAGCCTTCCTTCTAGCTCGTCAGCCAGCCTACTTGTTTAAAGTAGGCGATGACGTCGCCTGAAGGTAGCTCCCTCATGTTGGCATGTGTTAGCCACCGCTCGCCGAAAAGAAAATGTCTCATTTGTGAGAGTGTCGGGCATTCGCAAAGAATGTGTTCGACAGTCTCGTCTTCCTGTTCACATCCTCTACACAGTGGAGTGTCAGATAACCCCATCCTGTAGAGGTGTTTTCGTAGATGACAGTGGCCAGTCAGGATACCTGTGGCTGTGCGCAGGTTCTGTCTGTTCATAGTCATGTATTTTTTGGCTGTTTCGCTGTTCGGATACTGTAATAGTTCCTTGGCTAGCTTGCAACCTGTTTCGTCGTCCCATCTACCCTTAAACTTGTCAAGGGAGTGTTTCTTCAGTAGGTCAGCCACAGCTGATGCCGATAAGCTTATGAAAGTGCCAGGTCCCAAAGGTTTTTGGGAGGCTGCTTTCTTAGCTAGAGAGTCAGCTGCACGGTTGCCTTTTGATTTTCCATGACCTTTGATCCAAGCTAACGTGACCACGTTGTTGTTGCAAGCTTCGATCAGGGCCTGGTGACATTCTAGTACTAGACCTGATGTAATCCGTGGTCTATCCAGAGCTAGTAGTGCCTGTCTGCTGTCCGTGAGGATGTAAATATTATTACCAGTAATGTTCCTACTGGTAGTCTCTTTTGCGGCGATTGAGATAGCAGTGAGCTCTGTTTGAGCTACACTGGCATTAGAACCCATTGCCCATTTTATATTGAGATTCAGGGATCTGGAATAGATTCCACAGCCTGATCCCTCATTTGTTTTAGACCCATCGGTGTAGATGCACAAGGCACCTGCTGCCAATGTAGCCTCTTGTACGTTTTTTGTTATTACCCTGTAGGGTCTGTAAAAGGCATATCTTGGTGCAATCGAATCTGTGTTGGCTTGTAGCAGTGGGACCTCTCCAAGGACCTCGTGCCACAAGTTACACCTCGACTGACCAGATCCTACGTCAGGTTGTATACCTGTAGAGCGTAGCCGTGTCATGGTCATCACTACAGCCTCCTTAATAAATATATCAAGGGGGGTGAGACCAAGGATCACCTCCATTGCTCTAGTTGGTGTGGTTCTCATGCCCCCCGTTATGTTGAGGCATGCTATTCTTTGGATTTGATCCAATTTGCGTACGACTGTCCGCTGGCTAGATACAGAGATACACTTTGCATACATTATGCCATCATTTTGCCGATGTAGCATTGCTGTTGCCAGCCTATTGCCAGCATGGCCAGCATTGGGCCAGAAGACGGCCATAGATTCATTGTTTGCTGGGTACGAACGTTTGGATTGGTCAAACCTTCTTTTGATTTTACGGCCGAAGAAGAGATAGAATCATTTAGTTGGGAGTTGGGAAGTTCATTAAAACTGGTTAAAAGGTTTCCAAAAACTTGCTATCGTCAGCCAAAAATGCTTGATTGGAATGAATGTTGTGGTTTAGATCTTGTACGTATAGCAGAAATGATGCTGGGCCAAGATTAGAGCCTTGGGAGACTCCTGATAATACTCGTTAAAAAACAGTTACCAAGCCTGATCTAAAATCTATTTGGATGTAAAAAATGCAGAAGCTGTTTAAAAAGACACATTCCTATTATCTTCAGAAATAATCTTTACCTATTTCATCATTAACAATGTAACAAAAAGTAATCAACTAAACGAATTTTTTTAATTACATTTTCTGATACTTCCTAAACGACTTTCGACTTGTTCATAATTAATAAAAACTGTTCTGCTTTGTACAGAACAATGTGCAAAGAGTTGATTAAATATTTTTCATCACTTTCCCTCGAAATATTAAAGGGTAAATAAGTGCACAGCTAAAAAGCCATATTTTATTTTTTATTGGCTAATTTAAATTTTATTGCGCCTATTTAGTATTTAAATGGTGGAATATTATTTCAGCAGGGCAACGTTAATAATTTTTAGTGCCTGTTTTGGCTAAAATAAATATTAAAATTGATAAATAAATACATAAAATTGTATTTGTAAAAAAGTAGCTATTAATCTTGCATGGATATAAGAAAATTTTATAGCTTGTGTTTATGTTTTTTCTTGTTCGTAATGTTTATTTGAATTAAAAAAATGTTATTTCGGTGTCTTCCCACTTGCGGTCGTGCCATTTGCGGTCAAAACAATTTTCGTCCCACTTGCGGTCAAACAATATGATAAAATTCAAATAATGTCAGGAGGGATCCCACTTGCAGTAAAGAAAATAACTTTATAAATAGCCAATTCCAAATTGCAAATGGCACGACCGCAAATGGAACGACCGCAAACGGCACGACCGCAAATGGCACTATTTCGTTATTTTACGTTCAGAGCATTCACTACCTTGGTGAAACTGGCTGTGCTTTCTCATGTCCCAGAAATTTTTTCAGTGAAAATCATTTATCACAAAAAAGTCAATGATTTCCTTTTAAGTTAAAAAAAAAGGAATGAACCTACACAATCGTAAAAATAATGACTTTCCGGTATTCTTATATACCACCTGATTAGCTAAAAAGTAACAATTTTCATGAAATCTTTTCTTTTTTTTAATAAAAACGCAGCCAATATTTGAAAATATTGTTTTAAAATTATTTTTCCCTTAATACCGGAAAACCCTGTATTTCGCCAACAGTTTTTACGCTTTATTTACAACGTCCTGTATGATCTTTTTTCTTAAAAAAATATTTATGTATTTCATGTAGTGGTAAATAAAAAAATGCAGGAATTTAAAGCGACATTTTAAAAAAATTGCGTGGACTCGGCGTGCGTGATGGTAATTTTGAAATTTTACCCTTGAATATTTGATAAAAAAATTATAATCCTTTGAAAATCGGGGTTAAGTTTGTCGTAGTCATAAATTTAGATAAAAAAAATATCGTGAATGGTTTATGGGAAAATATGCGGATAAAAATTGCTTCTTATAAAATAATAACCCTGCCAGAAACCGTTTGAATAATAATATAAATAAATCTTGAATAATTTATCAAGAAAAATTGTTATATACATACTAGCTGCCCGTCCCGAAAAGAAGAAGACGCTGAAAGTTGGCAAGCTTAGTGACAGATTTAACAGTAGGCAACACTGGTGACAGATGACAGAAGGGGCGTGGATTAAAGGTGGAGGTGGCGCGGCCATCTTGAGAAAGGGGCGGGACTTGTTATAAAAGCTGTTAACAACATTTTCTCAGGCTCAGGTGGCCCATACTCTACTTATACATCCGGAAATTGATTTTTATTTATTGCCTAAAAATTCCGGCTAATTCTACTGTTAATATTTTGACACGTTCGTTCCTACTTCAAAGGAACAAGGATAAATATAGGAATTAGATGAAATTATCGAAACAAACGAAATGACTTATCGTTTCTTAACATCTAAATAAAACAAACACGATAAAAATAAACAACGCTACGACGGCATTCGTTTTTTTATTATTTATCACTCAGAAGTCGAGGTAATGACTGACCGCCCACGTTTTCAAGGGCACCAAAACATTAAACAACCCTGAAAACATTAAAATAAACTCGGTTTATGTGTAATTTGTAATTTAACCTTCGAAGGAAATCGAAGGTTATCACAAGTGAAATGATATTAATCAATTGAAACTATTAAGAAAACGACATTATGAAATAATTCCTAAAATATTAGAAAATATCGAGTTCGGAATGGAATCCATTTAATTCGATAATCTAAGACCGGTTTCTGTCTTTTGGTTTATCCACTCAGCAAAATGTTAAGAACTATTTAAAGAAAGTTATTGTTTCTAACCTTTCTGGCCGACTTCGAGCACAGCGACGTCGAACACGATTTCAATTTCCCCGCTACTCCGCATGGTGCCGCTGGTGACAGTAGTTCCCCGGCCGCCTGCGATTCTTGTTGGCTGCTGACCGAATCAGCGTGGGCGAACGGCCCGTTGGCCACGCCCTCCTCTGTAACGACAACACTGGGTGTTCTAGTACGACCTCTGGGATTGAAGATGGTCGGGATGTCCCCGTCACGGGTCATAGCGTAGAGCTAAAACATAGCTGATGTAGAGGGCGGTGTGATACTGAAGAAGAAGATCAAAATCTGAAACAACGAAATATAAATCATCATAAATTATCAACCCATTGAGTTATCAGGGCCCCGATGTTTGAAATGTGTGAGTACAACTCGTCTGCGAGAATGTACCACGTGACCATCTCGAAATCGGTCAACGTTGCCAAATTTAAATTTAGACAGTTCAACAAAAAGTAGAGCAAAACATATATTTTAGTTCACTTGAAACCTTCGTACAAGAAGAAATAGAAGAAGTGATTAGGACAGACAGCCAAATTATTGGATTCAGACCAATTATAAGCTCTTTAGATCCGTTATGGAAATATTAATTCAAAATATAAAACATTTTTCAGAAAAATTATCAAAAATTAAAATAACAATTTTTCAAATGAAAACATTTATTTTTCAGTTATACGAATTTAAATTAAGAAAAAGCTTAATTTTCAATCGAAAAAATTAGTTTATACATTTTCAATTTATAATTTTATCCAGAGCTCATTTGTTAATTATCTAATGGTATATGTCTACGTAACTGCCTATCCTTAAAAATCAAATAACTCACTTATTTTTCATCTAAACTTCAACATTATACATTTTCGTAAAGGGAAAGAGTTCACCTTTCAGATAGTATAAAAATATATAGGGTGTGTCGTTAAAAAAATCGACGTTATTTGCATTTTAAAAATACCGCTTTTTTAAAACACCCTATATAAGATTTTACTAAATAAACATTTATACTGAAAAAAACTTTATATAAAAAAAGAAACTGTTCAGTGAAAACCGCACCTTCCTATCGTTTCTGAGTTCCGAGATATTTGCAGTTAAAATGGGTCAGAAACTTCTGGGACACCCGGTATTTCAAAAATAAAGGTACTTTATTCCTGAGTAAATTTCATATTTTTTGGCAAATCTCGTATACGACTGAAAAAATTTGATATGAGATAGTTGCATTTTAGGTTTTTAAATAAAAAACTGTTTCTTTTTAATATAATAATAATATAAGAGTATTTTTTTGTATGAACTTTCGGTTACCTGTTTTGATATCTGAAATTTCATCAGAATTGATCATAAAAGTATATTACAGGAAATCTTTGAATATGTTGGCAATAAAGTACATTCAAATATGTTTAGGATTATAATAAATAGGACCTTTTGAAATTTGTTTTAGGGTAAATCGGCATTAGTCTAGGCTTAATATGGCTTATCTGTATACACGGAAATTAGTATAATAAAAATAGTCCTGGTTTCCCCTACTTTAAGGGAAAGAAATCTGTAAATTCTCTTTTCCAATAAATATTTTATTTATTCCTAAAACAAATAGTGTTTAGTGAAGTTCGCAGCCAATATAAATATATTTTTTTGTGTTTACCAATATTTTTCCAGTTTTGTAGATTCAGTCTGGTAAGTTTTAATATATTTTTTATTTGGTGTTTGTTTTTCAAATAGAACTTTTTCATTTTATAGATTTTATTAATTTTAAATATTAATTAATATTTTCAAACAACAATAAGCAAATCAGCAAAATAAACAGCTAATGATTGAAACGAGTCCTAACGAAATATACACAAACACTCTAAACAGAAAACTATAAATCACATACCAAACTATTAATATCAAAGATATAGGTTATAATTAAATTAAATTTGACTTGACAGTCTCGACACTTAACCAGCGTTGCCAAACTGCGGGGAATCTCAAGATGATTGGGGATTGGCATTATGCGGGGATTTTGAAATCTCATCGTTAAACAATATAATAAATAATCAGCAGGAATTAAAATAAAAAAACAGTTCAGATTGGGCATAGAACTCAAGACCATTTGCACAGCAGCAAATCATTTGTCCATTGTACCTACTTTTGTTATAATAAATCATATTATAATCGGGTAAGTTCGTTTATCTATGCGCGGTGCGAACGCGAACACATAGAGAAAACCTTTCTGTGATTCCCTTAGTTTTAGACGCTTCTAATTTGCTAGCTTTGCTTTAGATAAGTTAATTTTGTATTCTGTCGCGAAATAACGATACGATTTTGTGCAAATATGGATAAATGGTTAATAAAAGGTCAAAACAAAGAAGATAATCATCCTAAGGTAAGGTACTTAACCTATTGAGGGGAATTTTTGGGGAATCAGCAGATTTTTGTCCCCAAATTTTGGGAATTTGACTTGGGATATTGGGGAATATGATAAATTGGCATCGGCAACACTGCACTTAACGCCTTCGCGGCACTATTGCGCATGTTTCCTCTCTTACTAAACTCAACTCTACTGGTACAACCCAGTAGAGCACTTCTATGCGAACTTGTAGATGATTTCTGTTGGTTTCAAACATACCGATTTTGTGACGCTGAGAGAGTGAGGAGTGATCACGTGGTACATTCTCGCACACGAATTGAAAATTTATAAACTAACTTTTTCGATTGAAAATTAGGCTTGTTCTTAATTTAAATTCGTATAAATTTGAAAATTAAATATTTTGCTTTGAAAAAATTACTACTTTAATACACAAAAAAGAACCAGAGGTTTCATAAAAAAATTATTTTTGCAAGAGATAAAAATTAAAAACGAAAAACATGGTTTTATCGTATTTGTATTTTATCTTCTAAAGGCTGATGTTTTAAAACAAATTGTTATTGATGTTTATTAGTACATCAAGAAACGGTAATTTTTTTATATTTTCAATTTCAATTATAATTTTAATGTTATAACTTGTCTACTTTTTTCTCATAAGATTAAGAGACTTATTTATCGACAGCAACATTTGGAAATTTCTTTTTTGTGTTTTAAATAACCTGTAATTTTGCCAAGACAAAACATTGCATTTTCGATTTTATATTAAAAAAAAATATAATTATTATACTTTTTTTAAACAATATATATTGTTAATTATTAATTATTATTTAATTAAATTATTAATTATTATAAACTAACTTTTTTTTCAATTGAAAATTAGGCTTTTTCTTCGTATAACTGAAAAATAGATATTTAGCTTTGAAAAATTGTCATTTTAATTTTTGATAATTTTTCTAAAAAATGTTTTGTATTTTTAATAAAAGAATTAATATTTTCATAACGGATCTAAAGAGCTTATAATTGGTCTGAATCTAATAATTTGGCTGTCTGTCCTAATCACTTCTTCTATTTCTTCTTGTACGAAGGTTTCAAGTGAACTAAAATATATGTTTTGCTCT
This sequence comes from Crepidodera aurea, assembly GCA_949320105.2. Taxonomy (NCBI): domain Eukaryota; kingdom Metazoa; phylum Arthropoda; class Insecta; order Coleoptera; family Chrysomelidae; genus Crepidodera; species Crepidodera aurea. Next base: position 17,326,807 of record OX439480.2, read on the forward strand.
ACTTTTTGTTGAACTGTCTAAATTTAAATTTGGCAACGTTGACTGATTTCGAGATGGTCACGTGGTACATTCTCGCAGACGAGTTGTACTCACATATTTCAAACATCGGGGCCCAGCAGGCGTTCTACGCATAGTCGTACCTTTTCTAGCCATTAAGTTCTGTTCTATAGGTATAATGATACTTAGCACCTTTTTAAATACACAATATGCTTCTACCAATCATAATAGGCAAGTCGATATGACTTCTTCTACAAAGCATCCCCTGAAAACAATGACTATCTGGCCGTCTTCTGGCCCTATGCAGATCGGTTGGCAATATGCTGGCAATGGCAAAGCTACATCGGCAAAATGTCGGTCCAGTGTATGTCATATTGTAATCGGATACCTATAATCCAGCCAGCAATGGGCAATACTATCATACTATCAAAAGTGCATCCTTCAAGTGTTATTGTACAGGTCTTTGACATTTGACAGTTTTTACCAGTGTGGGCAGTGTATAAGTGAAGAAAAATGACTTCTATTTATTTGTAAACTTGAGCTTTTGAAGCAAAACAATTCGATATCAATCACAGTAACGAGAGAGTTTCCTTAAAGTTCGAATGATGATAAATAGCATTGCAAATTGGAAAAGCGCACTTTCATAAATGAACATAGCTGTGTTTGAAAATTAATAGAGCATAATGAAGAGCTCGAGTAATAAAACAAAACGGTGCAATCTCTATCTTGATAAAATCCGTTACAGTGTATACAAATTGATTATCCGTCTCCGAAGTAATATAGGTCAATTTCGACTTATTGAACTTTCCTCTCTCTCTTTCTGTACTCTTTGAGCTTTTTTAGAGGCCCTATTATGTGCTGACGAGAAAAAAAGATAAGTAGAACTGATAGAAAATAAGTAACAACTAATTTTTAATTTCAAGAACTTCCACGTAATACCAGATTGTTTTTAAAGTCCCTATAATTTATGTACAACTTCTCGAATTATTTGAAAGGCGTTTTCATTGTTTTGTACTTTTTCTATATTTAGCTACAAACCCATTAAAATAAAGAGATAATTCAACCCTTTATATCAAAGGTTTCCTGACCTCCAAGCGGCTTAGACAAGGCTTTCTCGGGTGGCCTTCACATTTACCTTCACGAAAGGGCATAGAAAAGATTGAAGTGAAATCTGGCAAGTGGCGATTTCTAACTGAAATATCTACTAATAAACTAGAAACAATTACAGTAAAATTGATTATTCGAGAAGCAGAAATACAGGGTGGATTATAATAAGTAAGTGTTCTCGTTAATTTTGAATTTATGTCCCATAATAACGAGAAGTTAAATAAATATTATTCCCTATATAAACCAAACAGTAGACCAGATTAAGTTGGAACCTTTCTCTTGCGTGGAAACCAATCAGTAATTGCAGTGTTTTATTGCTATTCAGTCGTCTGGAGTTATTAATGACATGTGTATAATATTTCGGTAAGTTCAATCCATTAATGTTTTTATCGTTTTTTTTTTCAGCTGATTCAAATGAGTTTGGGAGAACTACAGGGTGTGTCACGGAGGTGGCTCATTAGCCATATATAGAGAACTACAGATATTTGAAATTTGAAAATTGGGTTACGGGGGTTTGTCAGTACGACCTATTCAATGAAAATATTTTCAACTTCCGGTTACTTCCGGTTATACCGGAAGTAGACATCAACTTTGTTATTTCAAATGGAATGTACCATTTTTGTTTTTATTTTTGGATTCAGCATCAAATTTCGAACAAAAAATTATTAACATACCACAGGTCCAAGTTTAACAGTTTCCGAGATATTTGAGATTTTTGTAATTTTTTTTGAAAAACACGCATTTACTTTAATTTCCGTATCTGGCTTAGTTGTTAAGTTATTAATTTCAAATTTTATACAGAGATTGTGAGAATATCCTTCTAACATACGGTGAAACGTCAAATGCGATATTTCATACAGGGTGTCTAGAATGGAGCGTCCAATTTTCATATTTTCAATTCTCAATAAGTCAATAATTTCAAATGAAACACCCTGTATTTTATTATCACGCCTGAATCAGCTTTTTATTCTCGTTCGATCTGCATTAGCATTCCCTATACCTAAAGTTACGTATTTCTGAGTTATTGCTAGATTTATTATAATTTGGAGATATGGTAATATAATCTAGCATGCCATAAAAATTGAAAAGACAGTTGTAATAAACAAACTACTGGACAATTATATTATTTTATTTTCTAACTTCGTCCAATTTGTAAGTGAAAATGGCTCTTCTGGGTTACAGTAATGAAGATGCTATGAATTGTTTTAAAAGATTCTCTAAAACTAACTTTTGCATCACGCAATGGCGCATTTGGAAAAGCACGAAAATAAGCTGACACTGTTATTTCCAATTCTTCATCAACTTTTGATTTGGTCTTTTTAACTTTTGGTTTAATCGATCCGTGCAATAAAAGATTGTCTATAATATTCCTGACCATTTCCCTATTGGGTCTGCGTTTTCTTAGTATCTGCGAATAATTGGCACGTACCTACGACTAATTATGCGACTGCATTTACCATAATCCCAGAAAAGCCATTTTCACTACAAACTGAACGAAGTTAGAAAATAAAATAATCTAATTGTCCAGTAGTTTGTTTATTACAACTGTCTTTTCAATTTTCATGGCACGCTAGATTATATTAGACACCAATTTATGTAAAAAGTCTCCAAATTATAATAAATCTAGCAATAACTCAGAAATACATAACTTTAGGTATAGGGAATGCTAATGCAGATCGAAAGTGAATAAAAAACTGATTTAGGTGTGATAATAAAATATAGGGTGTTTCATTTGAAATTATCGACTTATTGAGAATTGAAAATATGAATATTGGACGCTCCATTCTAGACACCCTGTATAAAATATCGCATTTGGTCTCTCACCGCAAGCTAGAAGGATATTCTTACAATCTCTGTGTAAAATTTGAAATTAATAGCTTAACAACTAAGCCAGATACGGAAATTAAAGTAAATGCGTGTTTTTCAAAAAAATATCTCGGAAACTGTTAAACTTAGACCTGTGGTATGTTAATAATTTTTTGTTCAAAATTTGATGCTGAATCCAAAAATAAAAAGAAAAATTATGCATGCCATTTGAAATAACAAAGTTGATGTCTACTTCCGGTATAACCGGAAGTAACTGGAAGTTGAAAATATTTTCATTGAATAGATCGTAATGATAAAGCTCCGTACCCCAATTTTCAAATTTCAAATATCTACAGTTCTCTATATATGGCTAATGAGCCACCTTCGTGATACACCCTGTATACTTGTATAAGTTTTAAGGATTCAGTGTATCCTTTGATTTTTCGAAGGTTTAATGTGGAATTGTTATTTAGTCTGTGGATTTATTTATTTGTGATGAAAACTAAAGCAAAGCGACCGCTAGTATGACTTCGTTTGACCATCCTGTATATTTCCAGACATCAATCGACAATTGATTAAGAATTATTAAGTATCCGCTGTCGTCCAGTTGAGTTCAAGGTTCTAAGGACTTAATTTTGCATGAGTCCAATCGATTTCAGTTGATATTTAACATTTGATTTCCAGTTTTTGTTTTCGATAAAAAAATACAGAATAAAGATTCATCGATAAAAGAAGGAGTAAAAATTTAGGGAAGTAAAAATATCTGTATTTCATCCATTTTCTAACATTTTTTTATTATTATTATATTAACCCTTGAAGCGTAATTTTAAGTTTTCTTTGTTGTAAAAAAAATTAAAATATTTTTGGAAATTCTTGCAAGTATTTGACAATTCCTTTATACAGGGTGTTTCATAGGTAAAGGGAAATATTTTAAAGGTAGGTAGAGGTCACATAGGTGATTAAAATCTTCCTTAAGACACTTTATCCTTGGCTTGGGTTTGGAGACTGATCGTTGAGCTGCGCAAACAAAGATGGCCACGTGACGTCACACTCTTGGCCTTCATTGGCCCATTGCTGGTGCCATTATAGGTATCCGCTTACAGTTTGCCATACACTGGGCCATCATTTTGCCGATGTAGCTTTGCTGTTGTCATCATACAGCCAGCATGCCCAGCACTGTGCTAGAAGACGGCCAGAGATTCATTGTTTGCTGGGACTGTATTTTTTTTGACATATTCTGCAAGAGTATGATTTTTTTAGTATCTCTATGTGAAAAAATGACTTAATTACATAATGAACATAATGACCTAAAGATCTAGATTTTTTGGAAGAATTAATACATCCTCTTATCATTCTGTGGGATATTCCAATAAGTATATACTACTTAAATTCCCAATAATTGTTTATTAAATTAACAACTAACTCAAATAAAAGTACAAATGAAACTGGCTTGGATCAAGCAAGAATGGATTTATTTTTATGGGGATATTTGAAGTCTGTTGTTTCCAGAACACCAATACTATCCATTGATGATTTGCGTAATAGAAAACCATAGAGGAATGGTTACCACCAGTTCCTTTTCTTAACATCTGTAAAAATTTTTCAAAGTTCATTATGTAATTAAGTCATTTTTTCACATAGAGATACTAAAAAAACCACGCTCTTGCAGAATATCTCAAAAAAAATACAGTGTGCCATTTAAATTTTTGGACCAGGGGTGGCTGGGGGCGGCGAATATCACGTTGGGGTGGCATCTGATATAAAATTAATTTTCTCCCTACTTTCTTAATGACATTCCAAAATTTCAAGTCGATATCTTTTAAAACACCAGATATATTTCCATTTAACAACTGGTATATATAAAATCAGGATTCAGGCAGATATTTGTCATTTTTTTTACAATAAGTCACTTTTTCTTTCGTTTAAGTATTTTGGGAATGAATATTCTATTCTTTAGAACCAGCAATCATTGTTTTCAAACCATCGTGATTTACGGCCTTGTATATTTGATAACCTATAGTTTTAGAATGTTTATTCTTCATTTCAAATAAATTTTGTTTCGTACTCATAATTTTAAATGACACTGCATTTAAATTCCCTTAATAAATCAACACAATATTCTAAATATTTAGTCAGAATCGTTAATATTTATAACGTGCCGAAATAATTTCAAATATAAATAATATAAAATATGCTGAAAATATTCCAAACAGTCCATTAAATTTATTTTTGTTTATAATATCATCTAAAGCAGATCCTTTAAACATAAAACGTTTTCGAACACCTACTTCGATTTTTATATGTACAGAGTGAAGCAAAAGTATGGAAACAGAATTATCTCTATAACTGTCTAAAAGAAATCTACAAAATTTAGAATTTATTTATTTAGTGATTTTTCCACGCGCATTGTTGGCAAATTAATTACTGTTTGTTTATAATCTCAGTTTTTGTTAATGAGTTTTCGAAAATCAAATTTGTACTCCTTTCCACCCGGTTTAGGGTACGCCATTGACTTAATAGTCTTAAATCAACGTCGTAAAATTCCAGACAACTAATTTAGATTTCATTGCTCTAGTTTGAATCTCAAGAAAAAAGTTAATATTACAATTCGCTGTTTCATAATGATCTAACATCGATTTTTCCTATATGAAAAGGCCTATGGACTCGTAGACATCGGAGTTCTGGATATCAAGTGGCTAGGTTTTATAGCTTTACTTGCTAGGAAGTTTTTATGATATTTACAGGAAAGACAAATTTGTTACGTAAGCCTGGAAGATATAAAAATAAGTAAAATCTCTGGCGCCTATTTTTTCACATAGTCAGAGTTGTAGATAATTTTTTTTCCATTTCTTTTGAAATTTTTAAATAAATAAGACTCCCTCCTGTTAATCTATTAAAGTAAGTTGGCAAACCTGTTATAATAATAATATTGGCACTCCTGGTTGTCAATGTCAAGTCTCAATAGTTGTTCTCTAGTTGTAAATGTTTTATGTTGTATTCATATTCTGATTGTTAAATACAATTAAACGTTTATTTCATTCACTCATTTTAATCAAGCTCTCCCTCATTATAACCAACCGACCTAACACCTCCTGCTCCCTCTGTTTTAATCAGAAAATGATAAGTTTCCTATAAAATTAAATTTTAAAAAATGTAGGTCAAAAATGTAGTGCACCCCCGATTCAGTTCAATAAACTACCCGGAGTGTTACTGGGCGAGTGGGCCACTGTACTTTTACAACTAATTGCACCTGTTTTATAGTCTTCCCATAACTGCAGGTACATATGTCAGTTGCTGTGAGTGAAGCTCAGAACTGTCAGTTGCTGTCATTAAAGTTAAGAACTGTCAGTTGTTGCCGGTGAAGTTAAGAACTGTCAGTTGCTGTCATTAATGCTAAGAACCGTCAGTTGCTGTCGGTGAAGTTAAGAACTGTCAGTTTTGTCATTAAAGTTAAGAACTTTCAGTTGCTGTCATTAAAGTTAAGAACTGTCAGTTGCTGTCATTAAAGTTAAGAACTGTCAGTTGCTGTCATTAAAGTTAAGAACTGTCAGTTGCTGTCGGTGAAGTTAAGAACTGTCAGTTGCTGTCATTAAAGTTAAGAACTGTCAGTTGCTGTCGTTGAAGTTTAATCGAAATGTCAAAGCCAACTAGACGTTGTTAATTTTTTCATTTTCCTCATAAAATATTTCTTTTTTTAGTAATTATATTTTGAAGCCACCTTGTACTGTATCGATATCTGTTTAATTTCAATTTTACCTGACGCGGTATCTTGGGATGTTTGTGATGATGTGATAAAATTATCAACTCGATAAATTTGATCCATTTCATTACAAAATCGTAATCGTGTTTTGATTGATTATCTGAATAATTAGATTTAAATAATTGAGTAGGTAAATCTTGTTAGATTATATGATTCTATCTAATATTGTATTTTGAGAGAAATTAAGTTAGTTTTGGAAAACGAAGCTTTGATTTTTGATACAGGATTAAAAAAATTCACAAGGGGTGGAAAAATTATACGTGAATGTGTTTTTCCTTAGTAAAGAAAATGAAACAAAGTCTTTTCTAAACATTTATTTTCAAACCAATTTTTAAGTTGATTACTGAATTTGTAAAACACTTAGTTGGAAAAATCATGAATGGAAATCGTTTTACAAACATTCATCTACAACAAGTAATTAAAAAAACAACATTTCTTGATAACCTGCCAACAGTGTAACCCAAAAATCGTCCCAATATCCTTAAAAACCACAAACAACCTAAAACATGTACTTACCCGAACGTCAGAGCCTCCCAGATCATCTACGAAAACAAATGAAGGTGTATCGACCTCTTGGTGAGCCGGAAAATGTAGTTTTTCACGTTAAAAAGCGAGGGGAAAGTTGTGAGAGTCACGACAAGTTGAGTTTTCCGAGATAGGAAACCGATTGAGCCAGCTAACGAAAGAAAAACTGGTGGAAAACTGTCGCGGTTGCTCCGTGTGGGCTAAATGGGGAAATGGAAAAGTGGTGGGAGATAATAGGTGTGGCGCGAGGATTCGGAGCATCGGGACGTTCTTCGGAAGGGTAGCGGATGCCCGTTGAATGATCAAACATAAATTTGGTGAGGCTATAAAAGGGTCAAAATTGGTATTTATTATAGCATTTTACATATGCCGCTTTATGAGAAGGCACCGAGGGGGTTGAGAGGCACAAAAATCAAGCATATATCAAATTTGTATCATTTACGACTATGCAATCTGTAGAACTCTTGGCTTTCGACACGTTCAAACCTTTTTCTATTATTTTGGGTTATAAAAAGATCTGAAACTTTTATCAGCCCAGTCAAATTTATGAAATTTTAAGAAATAATACTTCAAAATGACTTTACTATATTTTGCATAAAAAAATTAGGTGTTATTACTCTATTTGGTTATTTTCTTTGAATATCTTTTCATTCATCCTATCTGGTATCTTTTTAATTTATCGCTATTTCTATTTTCCTAAACCCTGTCACCCTGTCTTTCTTTGTATTCTCTTGCAACCCTTTTTTTCATCTCGAAAATATCATCGCAAAAAGAAGGTAAGTCCGATCCTGATGGTAATCCTAGAGGTAGCAATTTTGATCCGTTACTTTGGAACTGTTGCCAAATAAGATCACATGAGATTGCATTCTGGTTTTTAGTTAGTGCTGTCTCAATAAAAAATAGTATATTAAAGTATAAGTGAATAAAAAGGTCTTTAAAACACGCGAGATTTTCCGAAAATAGAACTTTCAAAAACTAATAATAAATTAATACTGTTAATTGCTCTCTTCAACATAACCATGCGCCTCAGCTGCTGATTTCCATCCTACTTGTCGTTGGATTTGATCGTTTACTTATTGTATATGTTAGAAATACAATCTGATAGAGCATTATTGTTTCCTGTATTGTGAAAATTAATAAATAGTGCTATGTCAATAAAAAAAGTATATTAAAGTATAAGTGGATAAAAAGGTCTTTAAAACATGCGCGATTTTCCGAAAATAGAACTTTCAAAAACTAATAATAAATTATACTGTTAAATGCTCTCTTCAACATAACCATGCGCCGCAGCTGCTGATTTCCATCCTACTTGTCGTTGGATTTGATCGTTTACTTATTGTATAATATGTTAGAAATACAATCTGATAGAGCATTATTATTTCCTGTATTGTGAAAATTAATAAATAGTGCTATGTCAATAAAAAAAAAGTATATTAAAGTATAAGTGGATAAAAAGGTCTTTAAAACACGCGCGATTTTAAGAAAATCGAACTTTCAAATACTTATAATAAATTAATACTGTTAAATGCTCTCTTCAACATAACCATGCGCCACAGCTGCTGATCTTTTTTGATCTTTCAGGTTTTTTATTATTATTTATATATAAATATAAACGAATAGGGAGGAAAAATGCCACTTTCAAACCTAAAAATTTTAAACTTCAAATTTTACACGGTTTCATGTATCAGTTTCTCCGCAAACATAAGCGCCCACCTCTAATTATCAATAATAGAGCCATGCGCAATAGTGACAGTTACAACAACACCACATCATACGTGTTTCAGGTGTTTGTACAGGTGGTTGTGTGGTGTTTCAAATAAACATTTACCCTTCGGAACATATCAACTAATCAAAATTTTCATTTATGTACCCTTCATCGAAGGTAAGCCGTTATTTTTAACTTATAGAGATGTAAAATGAACCGTTACAAGGGTATTACAACAAAGGATAAAACGATCAGAAATACCGGTAGAAATAGGCATAAAAAAAATAAATGTCAAGTACGTAAACCTAATATCAAGATTGATAACGATATCGTTGAATATTTAACTGCAGGTACCTTTCACCTGGAACCATGTAGATATCGTTTTATAGTTATAATTTTTTTCGCACAATGTAGAAAATTATTGTTTCGCAACGAAAGTTCAGGTGATTACGGTGTCACGGTTAATAATTATACTGTACAATGCAATTCTTGGAAGTACCCAAGTGTTGATAGGATATGTAAAATTTTGGTTACTTAAAAGATTGTTGTCACGCCAGCTGTAAAATTAACTGTTTTATTTTTACCACAAAATGACCTTTTGTCTCATGGGACCAAGAATAAAATATGGGTTATGACACTTTATGGGTATTTATTGGTATTCTTGGGTATATAAAATCGTCTGTAGAGAGAATTGGGGGTTTTAAAGTATCCATCAATAAAGCAAAAATTAATTAATTAAATTCGTGTAATATAGACAATTTGGTTGAATATTAATTAATATTTATTAATGTATTAAAAATCTTCTGCGGAGAGAATAGAGGATTTTAAAGTATTTTTCGATAAAGCAAAAATTAATTAATTAAATTCGTGTAATATAGACAATTTTTATGAATATTAATTAATATTTATTAATACATTAAATATCTTATGTAGAGAGAATAGAGGATTTTAAAATATCCACCAATAAAGCAAAAATTAATTAATTAAATTCGTGTAATAGAGACAATTTTTTTTTAATATTTATTAATACATTAAAAATTTTCTGTAGAGAATAGAGGATTCTAAAATATCCACCAATAAAGCAAAAATTAATTAAGTAAATTCGTGTAATATAGACAATTTTTTTGAGTATTCATTAATATTAATTAATACATTAAAAATTTTTTGTAGAGAGAATAGAGAATTTTAAAATATCCACCAATAAAGCAAAAATTAATTAATTAAATTTGTGTAATACAGACAATTTTTTTTGAATATTAATTAATATTTATTAATACATTAAAAATCTTCTGTAGAGAGAATAGAGGATTTTAAAGTATCCATCAATAAAGCAAAAATTAATTAATTAAATTCGTGTAATATAAAGAACTTTTTTGAATATTTATTAATGCATTAAAAATCTTCTGTAGAGAGAATAGAGGATTTTAAAGTATCCATCAATAAAGCAAAAATTAATTAGTTAAATTCGTGTAATACAGACAATTTTTTTGAATATTAATTAGTATTTATTAATACATTAAAAATCTTCTGTAGGGAGAATAGAGGATTTTAAAATATCCACCAATAAAGCAAAAATTAATTAAATTCGTGTAATACAGACAATTTCTTTGAGTATTAATTAATATTTGTTAATACATTAAAAATCATAAGTTTTTTAAATATGAATTAATATTTATTAATGCATTAAACATTTTCTGTAGAGAGAATAGAGGATTTTAAAATATCCACCAATAAAGCAAAAATTAATGAATTAAATTCGTGTAATATAGACAATTTTTTTTGAAAATTACTTCACAAAACTCACGTTTTAGGGCGAAATTGAGTGAAAGAAAAGTAAATTTAGGGTGAATTATAAGTAAATTAAGAAAAATCAAGACGGCAGAGTAAAAGTTCCGGTAAGGGGGTGGGGGGTAGGTAAATGTAGGGTTTGAGGGTTGGATATTGGTTTTTTTACAATTCGTGGCTAAAATATGCATTCTATACAAAAATGTTTAATATAAAATTTGTAGATAATTAAACAATCTAAAACTTTGGTATCTATCATTTTTGAACATAACCTCAAAATAATCGAGAAAATGCTAAAAACCGTTTTTTTTTTCGTTTTTAATTTTTATCTCCTGCAAAAAATAATTTTTTCTTATGAAACTTGGTGAAACCGTTCTTTTTTATATTTTAAATAAGCTGTAATTCTTTCAAAGCAAAATATTTACTTTTCGATTTTATACGAATTTAAATTAAAAAAAAAAACCCGAGGGATAAAAGTACATCACAAGTACCCAAAAGGTCAAATAACAATTTTTGTTCGGCAATGTCATTTATTGAACAAATTAGTGCATCTATTAGTCCTAATTAATTTTCCGCATAAATGCCCTTGTCGATGTTTGAACTTCTAATTACAGTTATTGATTTTCAATGTCGAAATTACAACAATGTGCAGAGGTAAAAATTATTTTCAGCAACGATATTGTTCAATTATTTCTTTCTTTCTAAAAAAAAACGTCCGTAATATTTTCAGTTAACAATTGGTTAACTCTTCACTTGTATTAGTCCAGTAGACAGAGAAAACTGAAAAATTTTCATCAAAAAAGTTTCCCTCATTTTTGCAATCCTGATAACAATCATGATAACGTCTTAAAATACAATCTGGCTAATGTGGAATACCCCGAAAGCTTTGCCAGACTCGTCTAATGATCGTCAGGTGCGCTATTCCTCTCCTCGTTTAACTTGTGAGTCCGGCAAGGCCATCGTGATTGTAAATGTCAGGTTAGATGATTGCCTATACTATGATAAAAGCTTAAAATACAATCAGGGTAATGTGGAACACCCCGAAAGCTTTTACAGACTCGTCTAATGATCGTCATGTGTGCTATTCCTATCCTCGCTTAACTAACTGTCTTTCGAGTCTGACAAGGCCTTGGTGATAGTAAATGTCAGGTCAGATGATTGCCTATGTTATGATAAAAGCTTAAAATACAATCTGGCTAACGTGGAACACCTCGAAACCCTTGCCAGACTCGTTTAATGATCGTCAGGCGTTACAATTTTCATATTTTTATTGTTCACTCGGTACTCCAGATGTTGTTAATACATTTTTGTTTTATGGCTATAAATAATTTGTATATATGATTGAGATGAAGTGGGAGGAATTGCGTTAACTCGCCCACTTATGTAACATTACTTTAGTCACCATAAATGGTATGTCGGAATTTAGTATTCGTTCTATTGAACTTGACATTTCGTTTTCAATGTCAATGAAAAATTAAATAAATAAAAGAAAATCTCTACGTTTAGAAACAAATACAGCTGTCATGTCACAAATTAACGAATGTTTAAAAATGTATAGAGAAAATATTTTGATAATATAAACTTGTCAGAATCAGAATTCGAAGTCAATAACTGCAATATTTATTGACACTTGTGTTCAGGAAATTATTAAACATCAGAAGAAACTATAAAACATTATATTGACCAGTAAACAAATTTTAATTTTTATTTATTTGTCAAATATACTTTGAATGTACGTGATTAACATCTAAACCAACTCGAAACATTAAACAGTATACGTGTTTCATTTTAATAACCCCTAACGAATTTTTCTGTTAACGATTCTTCCTAAATATTATAAATTCAAACCATTTATTTTAAAGTAAAAATAGCTAGAACTGTTACCAGATAACCCACATTTCTAATAACAATACAAAATATTTTAACCCAGAAATGTTCATCATGCATTTACAAAAAGATATAATCATTCTTGAGGAGTAGCACAAAAGTTTATAGGCAACATCTGTGCAATATCTACAGCCCGGACGACAATCAATGTCAATGGCATCCTGCCTTAGTAGTGAAACATGTTATTGTATCCGGAGGATACGAGGTGCACAGAAAAAATTCTGATTTTTAAACAAGTCAGTTTAAATATTTTTTAATAGCGTCGTTAGCAAAAAAAAACAATCAGATATACAAAAAATCTGGCAGGTATATTTCAAGCTCAATACCAATGTACTAAATGCAGAAATCCCACTCAAAATAATTGAACCTGCAAGTAATATGAACTAGGAAGCTACGATCGCAAGATGGCATATGTCTAGGAGTAACTGTTGCATTAAAAGCTAACCCTATTGACAGATGTCAGATACGCCGTTGACAGATGTCAAATACATTGTTGACAGATGTCAGATGAAAGATATCCTGTCAATACATTGCTGTAGTCGGACGTTAACGCAATTACCCAAAAAAACTTCATAACTATAATTATGTCTTATAATTATAGTTATCAAGATGGCATATGTCTAGGAATAACTGTTGCATTAAAAGCTAACCCTATTGACAGATGTCAGATACGCCGTTGACAGATGTCAAATACATTGTTGACAGATGTCAGATGAAAGACATCCTGTCAATACATTGCTGTAGTCGGACGTTAACGCAATTACCCAAAAAATACTTCATAACTATAATTATGTCTTAAAATTATAGTTATCAAGATGGCGTGTGTCTAGGAATAACTGTCGCATTAAAAGTTGGTAACCCTGTTGACAGATGTGAGATACGCCGTTGACAGATGTCAAATACATTGTTGACAGATGTCAGATGAAAGACATCCTGTCAATACATTGCTGTAGTCGGACGTTAACGCAATTACCCAAAAAATATTTCATAACTATAATTATGTCTTAAAATTATAGTTATCAAGATGGCGTGTGTCTAGGAATAACTGTCGCATTAAAAGTTGGTAACCCTGTTGACAGATGTGAGATACGCCGTTGACAGATGTCAAATACATTGTTGACAGATGTCAGATGAAAGACATCCTGTCAATACATTGCTGTAGTCGGACGTTAACGCAATTACCCAAAAAATATTTCATAACTATAATTATGTCTTAAAATTATAGTTATCAAGATGGCGTGTGTCTAGGAATAACTGTCGCATTAAAAGTTGGTAACCCTGTTGACAGATGTCAGATACGCCGTTGACAGATGTCAAATATATTGTTGACAGATGTCAGATGAAAGACATCCTGTCAATACATTGCTGTAGCTGAACGTTAACGCAATTACCCAAAAAATACTTCATAACTATAATTATGTCTTAAAATTATAGTTATCAAGATGGCGTGTGTCTAGGAATAACTGTCGCATTAAAAGTTGGTAACCCTGTTGACAGATGTGAGATACGACGTTGACAGATGTCAAATACATTGTTGACAGATGTCAGATGAAAGACATCCTGTCAATATATTGCTGTAGTCGGATGTTAACGCAATTACCCAAAAAATATTTAATAACTATAATTATGTCTTAAAATTATAGTTATCAAGATGGCGTATGTCTAGCAATAACTGTCGCATTAAAAGTTTGTAACCCTGTTGACAGATGTGAGATACGCCGTTGACAGATGTCAAATACATTGTTGACAGATGTCAAATACATTGTTGACAGATGTCAAATGAAAGACATCCTGTCAATACATTGCTGTAGCTGGACGTTAACGCAATTACCCAAAAAATACTTTAACAAAATTTTTTTCTATTATTTAAGTAAATATTTGGGTCACTTGATTTAACTAGACAATTAATTTCAGTGTACATTCAATTACTAATAAAGAAAATTTATGAGAAATTCTCGTTTTCGCACGTCTATTCATAACTATAATTATGTCTTAAAATTATTACAAAAAACAAAGAAAGCTGGTAATTTAAGACATGTTTCTAGTATCTGAGAAATATATTTCGACAATTATTGTGATATTAAGAAACTTTCTATTTTATATTACACTATAACAAATAATGTTCGAGAGTAATATAGAATTTAGAAGACCACAAAACAAGCAAAATAGCATTGTCATATCTCATTCTTATTTTACCAATTTTTAACATAATCAAAACAAAACGGTAAAGTTGAAGGTTGTGGCTAATTATGGATAATACACAATAAAAGTATGAAAGAAAAACATTAATAAGTAATACTTAAAAATAACTTATTTTATTTATGGCTTATTGGATAAGTACATTTTAACGAGCGAGTAAGTATGAATCCGTTTCCTACCTGCTTCTACCAGGAACCTATCATAGGGTTGATTTAGAATAACGATTATTTAATGGCTAATAAATGCATTCAGGAAATTAGCTTAGACAGATAAAAAGTGAGAAATAAAAAGTGTCTGGTCAAGAGGCAGTCTTGATTGTGTACTGATACAATATAGTCGCTTTCAAATAATTAACTATTTATTTGGGTTAGTCCTTAACCCTTTCAAAAATTAATAAGCACGCCCAAGGGCCAATAAAACTCTCAATCATTTTTGGTTCTAGTATAGATAGAAGAAAATTACGAAAAAAGTAAGTTAAGATTTAATCGCTTACTGCGAATGACGCGGTTCTCTTCAAATATGGACAAGATAGCGTTTTACCGCTAGCCATTGATCTAGACATAGTTTTTAGTTTACGAGGAGTGGATGAAAAGTTGACCCCAACATTTTATGTTATGTACAGTTAATTAGTGTTAGTATTCCACATAGCACAAACAAAAGTGATTGCACATGGGCTACAAAATTTCAAAACTTCCTTTAGGTAGTTCACAAGGATGACAAAATATTAAATGCAAAAATGCATCAAATATCTCGCGCGAGATATGTACAACATCGTTCCATCAATGACGCGTTTTGACAGTTGATCGCTCGAACAATTTTATTTTTTACAAGATTACTAGCAAAAGTGAAAGTTTGATTCATAGTTAATTACCTGCAATTTACTTGAAAAACAGCCTAAATGATTTTAATTATCAGTTGGCTAAAATAAATTGGATTACATTTCACCAAATCTGCATCAATTATCTATAATTTCAACGAACATTTTGACGTACATACATGATTATTACTGTGATTACCGAAATACTTTATGATTTCACAATTAATTTGTATTTTTTATTACAAATTCAGATTTAAAGAAAGCAAGAAATTGCACGAAAATATTCTCGAATTTTTTTTTATTTCGCTTATAAAGAAAATACTTCAATGATACTGTAGAACGTTCAACTTGTGTTAACCACCCACTCGATTGTGTGAATTCAAAAACTAGACGTATAGTTCCGGCAGTATAGACCATATACCGGATGTTCCATAGTCGCTACCTCATGCAATAGGCACCATAAAAAAACTCGGAGTTCCGGATAATTACATTTTAAATTACATTTCAGTGAAACGGAAAAAAATATGTGCAATATTGTTATAGTACAGTAAAAGTTTTTTGAAAGCTACTGTTCTGCATGTCATAAATAACTCCAGACGACTAAATAGCAACGGTTCCACTCAATCTGGTCTACTGTTTACTTTATATAGGGAATAATATGTATTTAACTTTCCGTTTTCATCCTATATATTATGCTGAAGGTAATAAATATTTAGCTGAGATTAGAGACGGTACAACAAATTGGTTTTTTGTGTATTACTCTCCAGAATTTTTAGAAGCAACTTCCGTAGCCATGAATATGTTGAGTTATTTGCCTCATTTTCCACAAAAAAAACATTAGGAACGCCTTTAATTCGTTGCTAGATGATTGGAAAAATTTGTGTGCGCTCTAACTCCAACTGCGATCGGAATTTCCTAACCAAATTTTATATTTAGCATTTTTACAACATGCTAATGAGCTGATTAGATTTTGGGCAAAATCGGACAACCGGAAGTGGGGGTTTACTCTTGAGAATTTTCAGATTTTCGCAATTATTATCGTTTATATTAAGTTTATGTAAAAATATTAAGAGAAAAAATTTATTTTAAATTAAATTTACTATAAATTTTGTTTAAAAACTTTTTTCAAATTTTGTATTATAAGCGAGTTAAAAATAAAATATGGAATAACATAGTTGCATAATAGCGCAAGCGCAGTAGAAGTGTTTTGTTTCATGGAGACAATTGTACGCTCTTGTCAGGCATGGCCTGCCTTAAATATGTACGAGTAATTGGATTATGAGCCCGTAGGGCCGTTAAAGTATGGTAAAGTCATGTGCATGGCCACATCCGATTTTTTTTCTTGCTTGGGAGGAGTGGATCTATGCAGCCAGACACTTTGTTTATGAATAGGTTAGGTAAAGATATATTGAATTATATGCCTGTTTGATAATAAAAATTAAATAAATAAATAAAAAACAACCACCATTCACTATGAAGACAGGGAATGATGTTACTGTTATACAAAAGGATAGACATAAATAAGATATACAACAAAATTTTTTTTTATGAAAATTAATTTGTAATTGAACGTCTTATAGCCAACTATTAAAATAATTTCATTTAGAAAGTTGATACCGCGAGAAATGAAATGCATCACTTGAACTGAACTTGCAATGTAAACAGTAGCAAAACATATGGTTCACAAGCACATAACATGTGGGGAGAAAATGAATTAAACATCTGGTTAGAATTATTTCAGATTTTTATCTTTCCGCCGATCATGATGGGTCGGTCGGATATCAGAATGAAAGGAAATCCTAGAAAGTTGGAAAAAGATGGTAAATCATTAAAAAATCGTGTATATTTTCAGCTCCATATATAGGGATAGTTCAAAACGGTACATGGTATAATAACGACTATTTCCCTCGTCTTAAACAAGCCCAGGTTAGATCAAAATATGGTCAGGTTAGACGAAACAAGCCCAGGTTAGATTAAAATATGGTCAGGTTAGACGAAACAAGACCAGGTTTTAGATCAAAATATGGTCAGGTTAGTCGAAACAAGCCCAGGTTAGATCAAAATATGGTCAGGTTAGACGAAACAAGCCCAGGTTAGATCAAAATATGGTCAGGTTAGACGAAACAAGCCCAGGTTAGATCAAAATATGGTCAGGTTAGACGAAACAAGCCCAGGTTAGATCAAAATATGGTCAGGTTAGACGAAACAAGCCCAGGCTAGATCAAAATATGGTCAGGTTAGACGAAACAAGCCCAGGTTAGATCAAAATATGGTCAGGTTAGGCGAAACAAGCCCAGGTTAGATCAAAATATGGTCAGGTTAGACGAAACAAGCCCAGGTTAGATCAAAATATTGTCAGGTTAGACGAAACAAGCCCAGGTTAGATCAAAATATGGTCAGGTTAGACGAAACAAGCCCAGGTTAGTTCAAAATATGGTCAGGTTAGACGAAACAAGCCCAGGTTAGATCAAAATATTGCCAGGTTAGACGAAAGAAGCCCAGGTTAGATCAAAATATGGTCAGGTTAGACGAAACAAGCCCAGGTTAGTTCAAAATATGGTCAGGTTAGACGAAACAAGCCCAGGTTAGATCAAAATATGGTCAGGTTAGACGAAACAAGCCCAGGTTAGATCAAAATATGGTCAGGTTAGACGAAACAAGCCCAGGTTAGATCAAAATATGGCCAGGTTAGACGAAACAAGCCCAGGTTAGATCAAAATATGGTCAGGTTAGACGAAACAAGCCCAATCACAAACGCGCAATTTTGAATTACAAATGGTTTCTAGATGCCAATTTAATTCATGTATAAAAAATCCCATTTTGTCATTATGACAGCGAGAAAAGTTTGCCCTAACTTTTCCAGCGACAATAACGGAACCTAACTTTTGAAAGCATGACAACCAGCATTGTAAACAAATTTTTGATGACGTTATGTCAATTTTTCTCAAACTTGCGTAAAGACCTGTAGGCCTCCAAAGAAAATTTTATCACGAGGATGACTGGTGTCCATAATGCATGCGCATTGTGTTTGTCATATTCACCGACATAACCTTAAAGTCTATGTTCCGACATTGGTGTACCTTAGAGAAAATGATTGGGTCTAGAACGAAAATAAGTGGAATGATGAAAACAATTTAGGATTTAGGTTGGAGTTTTCATTTACTGATTGGAAATAGTATTATTTGTGAGAACAGAATGTTTTTTTATTGCAAAATAGTATAGTACAGGTATAAATAGCTGTATCGTTCGAGTAAGACATATAGTATCCTCAATTTATAAGCTTTAAAAGGTCTCCTTTGATACCACCTAAAAAAACATGACCCTTTAAGCGTAAGTAAAAATTGCATCTAAATAACTGTATTTTTGAGTTCTTTTTGTGAAAAAGTAGATTGGAATTTCAATTTTCCTTGCGGCTCCTACATAGAAATCATGCAAAAGCCTGTCCTTGTTTGAAAGGAATAATTGAAATACAAGTAAACAGAATATATATTTCAAAAATATTTCAGGATGAAGGAAGTTTGTATATTTTTTACAAAATAAAAAAAGAAAATGTTCAAGTCATAAAATTATTTTATTGATTTTGAAACAATATCAGTTTGGTATAATAAATGAGTGTGAATCAAAGTTGTTGAATAGAACAGTGGACGCCTATGAACAAAAAACAATCATCGAATCGGCAAAGCTCGAGAACCGAAACCCAGATGTCAAACTTACTGGTGTCATGTGCGCATTGCACAGAGGCGTTTTCGGAATGTTCAATTGGATGAGTTTCTTGTGTGGTGGGAATATGGATATTAGCCGTCTAGTTTAAGGTTATGTCGGTGGTTTACCCGCGTCAAAACGTGACAGCTGTTGTCTCCAAAAATTACAATACATTTGATAACAAGCAATTATGGTCTCCTAGGACACCAAAAAACGACGCTAAACAATTTTTCTGATTTTATTGTCAATAAATTTTGTAATATATTGTTTTTAAACAGTGCTAGTTAGCTTATGTAGTGATGGAAGTGATTCTATGACTAATATTGATCTGCCGATTGAGAAAAGTGTACCGTACAATACCGTTAAAACCCATACGTCAATATGGAAGCAGTTTACGGAATTCTGCAAGGCAAAGAAATACGAGCTTTTGGAAACTGCAAGTTTAGATCAACTAACCTAATCCTGAAAGATTGGGCGTGGAATATGAAGAAAGAAAACGGTGAAAATTAGAAAGAACTAGTTGTGAAGACAATGTGGAACACCGTTGCAAAAAAAATGAAAGATGTATTTTATGAAGTGGAAAATAATTTGTAATCCATTTAAAGGTATTATCTTCAAGTCTAGTAGGGAAGCTCGTAATGCGAAACGAAGGAATTTGCAGATGTGCGCCAATAAAAGGAAATCGTGCTCTGCTTCATATTGCATACTGCGCAATGGTTTTATTATGGGCGGGACTCCAGCGAAAATTTTACCATATAGCTTCATTAGAACTTGCCTGGAGAGGTGAAGAAGCAGTCAATTGCAGAGTTCATTATTTTAAAGAAGAAGTGGATAAGTCTGGGATTAAAACATAGTTACATATTTTTTAAAATATCTCTCTTCAATAAAACGGCCAAGGGTGGAGAAAAAAAAATGGCCGATCGTAAATGGCTGGTCCCCATCACGAAGAACCCTTACCTTTTGTCCAGTCCGTCTTTTTAAAATTCTAATGGTTAAACGTTCATGTAGAATAACAACTGATAGATTATTCTTAACAGTAAACCCATCATGGAATAAAGAACAATCAAGTGGAAAGAAGCAGTAGAGAAGGCAGGATTAAATACAAAAGAAATAAAAATAACAAACCACTCTATGCGGTCGACAGCAGTCAGTAACCTGGCTAAAGGATGATTGGGTGGACAACAATTAATTAAAATTACTGGCCACAGTTCAGCCAACTCAATTAAGAATTATCTGCAAATGGATAATGAGCATTATTCCAACATCATAAACCCTTAGAAGTGTCGCCTCAGAACCTCCAGCTAATAAACAGAAAACAGAAGATCCTGCAGCCACTTCTCGAGCTTCTCGCTCATAGATAAAAAAATGATTTATGAATCTAAATTTCTTAGCGACGATTATATATAATTAAAAAATTAGTTTTATTGTTCAGTGTGGTAAAAATAAACGCGAATAGGTATTAATCAGTTTTATACTCATTCCTATAAATAAAGTTTAATCCATTTTCATTAACATCTTTAATTTTATTTCCTCGTATCGTTTCTTAATCTTTGAGATAAAAATTAAAATCTGAATCAATTATAGTAATTATAAATGTGTGATAAGAGCAGTAATTTGATAAGATAATATTTGGTCGAAAAACTCGTAATGAAAGATAGTAGATGAGTGACAATGATTCTATTTATATAACAAATATTTCTCTCCATTATAACTTTGTAAGTGTATAATTTTAAAATTTTTTAGTGTATTTTAGAGAAAATATACGATATATTGGTAGTTTTGATTCATTTTGTCCCTTATTTTTTACTGAAAACTCTGAAAAGTCTTGCTTTAAAATATATCTTTGAGTTTGGGGAAGAAGAAAAAGTCACACGGTGTCATATCTGGCGACCTGAACGGCTGGATATTTCTTCGACATCTTCAATGATTCACACAAAGTTTGTTTTTATATTTGTATCCATTTCAAAAATTGCACAGCATACTTGAAAGTCGACTAACAAAATCAACAACTATAAACAAACTGATTGACAGATGGCGCCAAAACTTTACGTCAACATCAAGTGCATTAGTACCAACTTACATCAGATTATTTTACGCGGGCTTTTTAAATGAACAATTCCAGGTATTTACTTGACAGAATGTATATCAAATTTAAAGGGAAATGAACACTATATGAATGAAAGCCCCAATGAGCCTGTATACATGCCTTGGAATGTTGACAACCCTGTTGTCAGATGACAAACGACATATGACAGTTGATCGATGGCAGATGACATGACAGTTGACAGGTGGCAGATGACATGACAGTTGACATATGACATAAGGAGCGTGGCTTAATGGCCTAAAAGTGATCTCTTACCCAGAAGGCTTGAGATACGGTTGAATGAAAACTTTTGAGAATTTATTTAAAACATTATCTGTAAAATTAACATTCTACTGAATGAATAATATTTTTTTGAGTACGTCGTATCTATTTCCGTTTTTTTTCCAGAACTAAAGCATGGATGACATAGTTTGGGCCCGTGACCATACCGAGGGTTACATTTTGGCCAAGATATCGGAATTGACAGATAACGGGGCCGAAGTCATCCCATTTAATGGAAAATTTTCGAAAAGGACCTTACAGTTTAGCGAAATCTTTAGAGCTAATCAGGATGAATCTAAAGATTACGATGATAATTGTAAGTATTTTAGTAGGAATTTGATCGGGGGTGTTTGTTCAATAGTTCGTTCAGAAAAGAGTAAAGCACATTCTATTTTTTTGTAGGTGAAATGATGTTTTTAAATGAAGGATCATTGTTGAATAATATTCGTATCCGTTACTACAAAGACAAAATTTACGTAAGTATATATACAATCCATATGAATGTCTAAAAAATCAATCTCATAAATCGCACTATACCTCCTATATTAATATGGTAATGCGCATCATCTTTGTTGTGCGTATGAAGAAGGCTATGGTGTTTACTCTCTTTTTTTTTTAGTTTATTTCTTATCTTTTGGTAGTGTGTTACATTTTTCTAGGACATATCATTTTCCTAATTCCCTGCTATAGGAGTTTTTCTCCTATTCAGGGTAGAGGTTTACTCTCTTTGACACACTGATCGCTTTATTCGCATCCACAGTGATAAAGCCAAGAGGTGCGAGGCGCCGATTCAATTTCCTTCGGTTTTAAAAAGTATACAACCCAAACTAAACGTCGCATAAAAAAAAGTTAAAGTAAAAAAGTTTCCTTGCTCTATTGGCAACATTTTTCTCGCTTATACTAGTTAACTATCTCTTAAAGATTTATGTTTTATCTTAATTTAAATGTTTTAGTCATACGTTGCGAACATCCTCATCGCTGTCAACCCATACAAAGATATCACTTCTCTATACGCCTCCCAAACCATAAAAAGCTACAAAGGAAAATCTCTAGGACAAATGCCTCCGCACGTATTCGCCATAGCGGACAAGGCCTACAGAGATATGCTGGTTCTGAAACAATCCCAATCTATCATAGTAAGCGGGGAATCTGGAGCTGGAAAAACTGAATCGACCAAACACTTACTGAAGTTCTTGTGCGACAATTGGGGCGCAGAAGTTGGAACTTTAGAGAAGAAAATTCTGGATGCTAATCCAGTCCTCGAAGCTTTCGGTAACGCTAAAACCACAAGGAACAATAACAGCTCTAGATTCGGGAAATTCATCGAAGTACATTTCGATAAAAAATTTAAAGTAGCTGGAGGACATATTTCGCATTACCTACTAGAAAAATCCAGGATATGTTCGACGGAAGGGGAAGAAAGAAACTACCACATCTTCTACTTGCTGTTGGCAGGGGCACCGGAGTCTCTGCGAAGCCAGCTTAACCTTTCGCAACCTGACGACTTTAACTACCTCAAAGGTGGATGCACTAGGTACTTCACGTCGACATCTACTGAAAAAAAAATCGACGATAGTAGAAAGAGTGCTGAGTACAAGAAAAAAGGCCCGCTTAAGGATATCCTTCTAGATGACGTCGGAGGTTTTCAAGATTTGGATCAGGCTTTGTCGAGATTAGAGATAAATGACAGAGAAAGAGCGCAAATATACGCCACTGTAGCAGCTGTTCTTCATTTAGGGAACGTCGAATTTGAAGATAATCCTGAAGATACGAGAGGAGGTTCCAGAGTTGTCGGTAAGTGCCATAAAAATCAATTTTAAGTAGTCGTAGAAAAAGTATAGTATATATTTTTATTTTTTCTTTCAGCTTCTAAAGAAAAGTACCTCTTAATAGCCTCCAAACTTCTAGAAATAGATCCCGGCGAGCTCAGGCAGGCCCTGATATCGCGCGTGATGCAGAGCGCTAGAGGTGGAATGAAAGGAACTGTGATAATGGTTCCGTTGAAGACGTACGAAGCTTCTAATGCCAGAGACGCACTTGCCAAAGCGATATATAGTAATTTATTCGATTTCATCGTCAATAGGATCAATCAAAGCATACCTTTCCAAGCTTCTAGTTATTATATTGGTGTTCTTGATATCGCTGGTTTCGGTAAGTATAATATATATCGATTAAATATCGTAAAATAGCTGTTAGATCATGGCCAAACATTTTTGTAACAAAAAAATTCTTAGCTAATATCCGGAGTGCTCGAGTTGTTTATAATCTAATGTCAAACCCATACGCTTACTAGTGCATTTGACAGAACATTTATTTGTAAAGAGCGCGAAGGCATAAGGCGACTCGATGGGTGGGTAAGTCAATGTGTTTCCACTGGACTGCGATAGATGGAGACACAGAAATTTTTACGCGTCATATTATAGATTCCTTCTCACTAAATGTATATGATATATAATATTCATATGTTGCGTAAAAACTTGTTTTAAAAAAATTTCCTTTTCATTTTTTTTAAACTATAAAACGTTTGTTAAAATCGACCTTGAAAATTATGAATTAAAAGATAAAGTTTAACAGGTACATGAGGAATGTCATAAATCACGAATATCGATCAATGTAACATGAAAATTTGTGCGAATAAAATAACATTTTGATCAATTAACGAAATAACGTTTATATGAAATAAATTCCATTGTTTATATTTGTACTAGAACTAACATTTTAATAGTTTGGTTAAAATTGATATATAAATAATTTTTGTTTGATAACAAATAATTCCTTCATGAGTTTGTCGATAACAAATCATTATTGCAAAATAATGATTTACTACCTAAAACGTTATTTTAATTGTTTTTTTTTATAAGGCAAGAACTAATTGCTAAACAGGGCCGGTGCTAGCGAGTTTGCCCCTCTAGGTTAACAGGTTACGTCTTATTTATTAGGATTTAATTTATTCTTATTTTGTATAGCATCTTTTTATGCTTATATCTTTTAATACTTTTTTTTCCCTAAATTTATGGCCGTGGGGATATCCAATTGGCCAGACTATTTTGTAAATATTAGATAAACAGGCTTTAT
Organism: Crepidodera aurea; assembly: GCA_949320105.2. NCBI lineage: Eukaryota > Metazoa > Arthropoda > Insecta > Coleoptera > Chrysomelidae > Crepidodera > Crepidodera aurea. The sequence goes on from OX439480.2 coordinate 17,351,537, forward strand.
GGACTCATCATTTTATAGCCTCTCTCGCAAGCTCGCTCGGCCATGAAATTATTCGTTCAATAAAGCCCTTATTTATGTACTTGTATTATGAATAGATATCTTTTACCATCTCTCAAATCCATGTTATTTCTTTTAAATTTTAAACCAATATTCAATTTTAACTTTATAGAACCTCCTTATCCCTTATTCTAGAGATGCCCCACGTTGGGCGCCATTTATAATGTATTTAAATAAATGTATAAGTTTAACTTTAGTTTTATTTATTTTCAAAAATTCTGACAACCTTTTTTTTTATATCATCATATCAATCAGAAACAAACTGTCCACTATACATACTTTTTTCCTTCAAACAACCCAACCCATATAAAAAAATTACAATTTTATATCATTATAATACATATACGCAAATCAATAATAATAAACAGCTACAGCTTCATTACTATTGGAAAAAGTTTTTTTTTACTATAGGGAACAGAAAAAAATCACAAGGGACCAAATCAGGCGCATAAGATGGATTGATAATAACTTGTCGTGGGGGAGAGATGTGCCGATTATTTCCAAAATTTGTGCCCTATAATTTGCTACCTAAATCAAATAAAATAATTTTTAAGAAACTACAATTTTTTTCACACCCCCACTACATCATTTTTGGGTGAATCTATATTTTGTTTTAGAATTTTTCACCGTCAACAGTTTTGAACAATTTTGCATAAATTATTGCAATGAAAAATTGCAACAATTTTTCAACGATATGATCTTGAAATACGAACAAGAACTATATAAACGAGAAGGCCTTAGCGTCCCCGAAATACAATTTGTTGATAATCAAGACTGCATCGGTAAGTACAAATAAAAAAACATTTAATTCTACTTATATTTTCATAATTCAGTGCAATTGATCCATTCCCTACACCAAAATGATCCAAACAAAAACGGATCAACTGCACCCAAGATGTTGTTTTTTAATCCAAAATAAATTCAACTCGAAACTATTTTTAAGAATTTTTTTAAATGCGTTTCAGATCTTATCGAAACCAAGAAAGGTATATTAACACTCCTAGACGAAGAATCAAAATTGCCAAAACCTAGTTATACTCACTTCACTGAAGAAGTTCACAAAACCTGGCCGAAAGAATTTAGATTGGGGCTTCCAAGATCTTCCAAACTCAAAGCTCATCGAAGTCTACGAGACAGCGAAGGATTTTTAGTGCGACATTTCGCTGGAGCTGTATGCTATCAAACGGTAAGGATTTTACCTTCTTTTATCCTTTTTCATGAATATTTATTACCCTCAGCTCAATATATAGTATATTATTGTGTGTGGAACCGTCTTACATTATTTTAATTGCTATTCAGTCGTTTGGAGTTATTTATGACATGCAGAACAGTAGCGTACCGTGTATAATATTTAAACAAAAATACCCTTAATGTTTTATCAGCTCATTTTATTAAAATATCTTATGATCGTTTCAGAAATATTTCATTGATAAAAACAACGACGCTTTGCACGCTTCACTCGAGGGTATTATCCAAGAGAGTACGAGTAAATTCATTCAAACTTTATTCTCAACTTCCAGTACTTTAAAAGGTAAACTTACCTTCAGCAGTGTCGGTAATAAGTTCAAAATACAATTGGGAGAACTTATGGAAAAATTAAGAAGCAACGTAAGTTATTTTTTATTAGAATTTAATTAAAGGTTTATTAAAAATTAAATTTGTTTAGGGAACTAATTTTATACGTTGCGTTAAACCAAATTCCAAAATGGTGGATAAACAATTCGACGGTAACTTGAGTTTGATGCAATTGAAATGCTCTGGAATGACAACTGTGCTGGAACTTATGGAATACGGTTATCCCAGTAGAACGTCCTTTTCGGATCTTCATAATATGTACAAACAATATTTGCCAAAGGAGCTTTCAGTTCTGACTGCCAAGCAATTTTGCGAGGTGAGTGTTTTTTCACTCTTATTTTTCTTACCGAAGTAAGGGGGGGGTGTAATGAAATTATTTTTTATAAAGCATTCAAGTTCAGATCAAATGAAAATGTATTTAACATTAAAAAAAAATGTTTGATTTCTGGATAGCTCACCCGGTACATTTCATTATTATACAATGTTGCACAGTCTGAGGCTTCGTGCTAACGTTCAGGAAAGAAGAATTTTTTGATAAAAATCGATCCAAACTTTTTTTTTCTTGCTCTATTTCTGTGATTTGATTTTTAGGCAATGTTACACAGTCTGAAGCTTCACGATAAAGACTATAAGTTCGGTGTTACCAGAGTATTCTTCAGGCCTGGAAAATTTGCGGAGTTCGACAAAATCATGAAATCCGACACTGAAAATTTGAAAGCTATCGTTACGCAAGTGAAAAAATGGTTGGTGAAATCGAGATGGGTAAAAGCGCAGTTCTGCGCTTTGACAGTCATCAAAAGTAAGACGATTCATTAGATTTAACTTTTACTTTTTAAGAAATAATATTTTTTTAGTGAAAAACAAAATTGCTTGGAGACAAAAAGCTTTGATAGTCTTACAAAAAACCGTCAGAGGTTACATAGTGCGAAAAAAACACGGTCCTAGAATAGTAACTTTAAGAAACATCAGGAATTTGGATGCCAATCTCAAACAGATTGAACAAAGCGCGCAGCAATTGAAGAAGGATAAAGAAACTGTTGCAAACGAAATTAATATTCTGAAGACACAGTTTGTTACTGCTACAGACAAAATAAAGGTCTTATACAATTTCAAATTAGTACACTATTCGTTATAGATATTTTACTTTGCAGAAAGATGAGAAAATTGATAAAACCACAGCTGAAAACCTGTACAAATCCCTAGTTGAGAAAGTCAACCTCCAGATGACGGCCCTACAAAAAAAAATTCAAGAACAGAAGATCGCGGAAGAACAAGACAGGCTGAAGAAGATACAAGAAGAATTAGAGAGGCAGCGAAAAGAAAAGGAAGAAGAAGAACGTAAAATTAGAGAAGAAGAAGAAAATAGGAAACTTAGAGCTGAAATGGAAGCTAGAAGAAAGATAGAAGAAGAGCAGAGGAGGAAACAAGTAAAACTTCCAACAACTCTTTAATGGATTTGTTATATTAAATAATTTGTTTTTTAGGAAGAACTAGACAGAATGTTGGCGCAGAAACTTGCCGAACAACAAGCTAAAGATGAAGAGGAACAAAGAGTACTGGAAGAACAAGAAGAACAGGAGAAGCAAGATAGAGAATTGGCTCTCCGATTGGCACAAGAGAGTAACGGTTCGATTGAAGAAAGTCCTCCAGTGATACGCAAGTACGTTTTCTTACACACATCAATTAATAATTTAAATATACTTATTTAAAACTTTTTTATATATATAAATCGGTGTGCATGCGGTAAAATATTTATGTAAATCACTTGTATAAACGCAAAAAAATAGAGGGCCAAGATCGGAACCTTGGGACACTCCAAACTAAAATTTCGATGAGTTTTTTGTAGCTATAAATAATTTTTTTGATATATTTTCACTAAATTCGATGTTTTTTTTATTATCCAGTGGTACAGTTGAACCGGACAAAATCTACAAGTTGACCAGGTATTTATTGGTAGCGTTTGTTTGTAGTCAGTTGGTAGAACTGATAAGTCGTATCTAACTACATTTTTTTTTTGAGTTTTACTAATCAAAAGTAACAAGTCTAGCGCCTAGTCGAAATCAAACATGTGAATCCAAGCTCTGCCATGCAAATAGTTATTTTCCTAACAAGTGCGCAAAGTGTTAGGGACTAAATTTTTATCAGATAACAACAAAAATAAAAAAAATGTTAATTTAATCAAAAATATCTTATCCGCACGGCGTGCGGAAAAGTATAACTTTGCGCACGTTCACGTGAAATAGTTATTTTTCTAAAAAATATGCAAAATGTTACTTATCCGCACCAAAATACAGCTAGATAAGTAAGAAAGTATCATTTTGCGTGCGGAAAAGTAACATTTTGCGCACTTCTTATGGACAAAATTTATATGATAACAACAAAAATAAAAAAATGACACTTTAATCAAAAATATCTTATCCGCACGGCGTGCGGAAAGTATAACTTTGCGCACGATCGTAGGAAATAATAATTTTTCTAAAAAATGCGCAAAATTTTACATATCCGCACGAAAATACCTAGATAAGTTTTTGCGTGCGGAAAGTATCATTTTGCGTGCGGAAAAGTAACATTTTGCGCACTTCTCAGGGACAAAATTTATATGATAACAACAAAAATAAAAAAATGACACTTTAATCAAAAATATCTTATCCGTACGGCGTGTGGAAAAGTATAACTTTGCGCACGATCGTAGGAAATAATAATTTTTCTATAAAATGCGCAAAATTTTACTTATCCGCACCAAAATACAGCTAGATAAGTTTTTGCCTGCGGAAAGTATCATTTTGCGTGCGGAAAAGTAACATTTTGCGCCTTTGTTAGTGACAAAATCTATATCAGATAACAACAAAAATAAAAAAATGACTGTTTAATCAATACTATCTTATCCGCACGGCGTGGCGTGCGTAAAAGTGTAACTTTCCGCACGGGTTAGGAATAAAGTTTTTCCTACAAGCCTCATATCAGATAACAAAAACAAATAATGACAATTTAATCAATAATATCTTATCCGCACGGAGTGCGGAAAAGTGTTACTTTGCGCGCGTTCGTAGGAACATTTTTTGGTGTTCCGACATACACAAATAATTTTTGAAAAAAAAAATTGTTAGCAAAGCTTGGATCGACGTGTTTGTCTAGACAATAATTTAGATAACAGAGTTTTGTGACTAACATTTTTTTTATCATGTTTAATTTTTTTATCACGTTTTCGCGTGGATTGTTTGCATTATTACTGGGAATTAATATTTAGGTTAAACAAGTTTTATATCACAGGTGAAACAAAAGGTTATTATGATTAGATATAATCATTAAATCAGTTATTCAGCAAGATTGATTAGTCATCTCGTTGGATGTAGCCAGAAAAATATTCTGGAGGAAATTGCACTCTATGTTTGTTTTTTAATACCCGGGGATTTTTAATTTTTGTTTTTGAAAAAAAGAAAATAAAAATTCGGTACTTATATTATTGGGTATCTATATTTTTGGTCCTCCACAATTTCCTGTACATTTTCATGTCAAATTGAAGCCATTTTGGCATCTATTTTAGTCCTAATTTTCCTCACCTTTTTACAGTTTTCGCCGCCTTCCAGTTTTGTCATCTGTCAAATGAACTTTTAAACAAATCTATCAGTTTTTGAATATATCTCAAATATGTCAGATCATCCTTTGAACAGATTTTATGCTCTTGTGAAGTCACTTGTAATATTTAGTTGGCAACAATGTACGACAATTACACTGTCACTTGTCAACATGTCAACGTCTCGTTCTTCGTTCCCGGCCTGTACAACATGTCTTACACGTTCACAATTTATAAAATTGTTTCAATGAATCAGCAGACATCCTTCATTCATACACTTAATTTATTGTTAGAACCTATTTAGTCCACAACATTACAAGGTCTACGAAAGGTTAGCAGCTTTTGGAGATATCTCAAACTGGTCAAATCTCTGGGGATTCCCCTTGCTTCCACAACTTCTACAGTTCGTTTATATTCTTATCAATCTTTTCTGTAAATATATTAAAGTCATGTCGTCCTATTTTAAAATGTAGGAAACAGTAATCAGGCTTTACTACTAACCAGTCTGAATGAATGAAGGGGTTCTGAACCACTCAGAGCCTTTGAGGTTCCTCCTCATTGTACACTTGGGCTCTATGTCTTCTGGTACCTTTCCAGGAATAATGAAATGGCACGTAAACATAAAACAGTTATGTAAAAGTATGTTTATTAATCTAACTCTAACAGAGCTTAACCTATTTCTGCATGGCACGATTTCTAACATAACGCTTAACAATAACAGGCCACTAACCGTTATATAAATTAAGTAAATAACATTTTGAATCGCATATTTGTAGATCGGAAGCGCATAGAACCCATCAAGCTTCTTTGGCGAACAACAAATACGATCTATCTAAGTGGAAATACTCCGAACTTCGTGATACTATTAACACGTCCTGTGATATTGAATTGCTAGAAGCTTGCCGACACGAATTCCATCGTCGACTTAAGGTAAACATTTTAAATTATTTACAGTATAATTCCTAATAACCCGGTAAGCATCCATCTAACGGTTAAGCGTCTCTAGTGGCTGTTAGACTCCGGATGGGTGAGCACTGATCTTATTGAAATGTAAGGCACGGTCACTTATAACTCTGACCAACCTCCTGTCGGTTTTTGCTTGGAGAGGCATTCGATTGGCTAAGAAATTTCGACCAGTCGTTGCTTTGATTGATAAAGGGTAAAAGAACACCATTTCTTCTTGTTTAGGTGTACCATGCTTGGAAGGCGAAGAACCGCAAACGTACCATCATGGACGAAAACGAGCGTGCCCCTCGCTCTGTTATGGAATCGGCCGTAAGGACCCAACGTGTCACCCAAAAGCCGGTTTTGGATAACAACAGCCAAAGGTCGGTTATGAAATATCATTTAGGAAGATGAATAATCTTCTAAATTACACGTATCTCGATAAAAAATATTTTTTTTGTTTTTAGGTACTTCCGTATTCCTTTCCAAAGACCCGGTACGGATCAAGGCAGTCGTGGATGGTGGTATGCCCATTTCGATGGGCAATACGTCGCTCGACAGATGGAGTTACATCCCGATAAGGCTCCCATTTTGCTTGTTGCAGGTAAATAATTCAAAAATTGTTATAATTACGGTTAAAAATAATCCTACAGACATACAAAACGTGAATAAGATTTTAAATATCCTAAAAAAATATATTTTTCTTTAGAAACCTCTCCTTTAGTAAATGTAATGACATTTTGCTCCGCTTCTGTAAATGACAGATGTCACATGGTTGACAGATGTCAAAGGGGGCGTGGCTATCGAGATAGGAAATTTTTCCAGGCCAAAGTAAGGCAATTCCTACCTTAAATATTTTAAATATCGTAAAACAGGCTTTAAATGTTCCTTTAATGAAGTTGCTTTGTAAAAATATTAAAAGAAAATTGTTTAAAAACAATTTTGACCAAAAGAATTTGTCTTGAAAAATTTGCAGAATAAAAATGTTGTAGAAAAAATGTATTTTTTCTTTAGAAACTTCTCCTTCAATAAATGTAATGACATTTCGCTCCGGACAGATGTCATATTGTTGACAGATGTCATATTATTGACAGCTTTCATATTGTTGACAGCTGTCATATTATTGACAGCTGTCATATCGTTGACATATGTCTCATTGTTGACAGGTGTCAAAAGAGGACGAAGCACGACAATCTTGAAAAGGAGGCGTTGTTTACAATGCCATTGAGAAGTTTTTAGTAAATAAAATGACATTTTACTCCGAACTTGGAAACTTTAATTGAGTAAATAGTTTTTTTTTCCTCAGATTTTGAGCAGAGCTTCTGGGGTTCACTCGTAAGGGAGTGAATTGCAGGGCGTATATTATTATTTATTATTATTATTATTCCTTTCTGTAAATGGCAGATGTCACATGGTTGACAGATGTCAAAAGGGGGCTTGGCACGGCCATCTTGAAAGGGGGCGTATTGTTGACAGATGTCATATTCATTTCGGAAGCTCATCGTGGTTTGCTAGTTCAATTTCTCTTTATTTCTCTGGATTAAAACCACTTATTTTTCTTAAAAAAGTTTTAATTTGACGTTTCGGCTTTCTCTATCGAAAGCCTTTTTCAAAATGACATAACAAAATAAATAAATTTACTATAGAAACAGATCACTTGATAATCTTGCAAAAATATGACACCAACATAGTACACTTAAAAAAGATTTTGAGATTGAAGATGTCAAAATCTGTTTCAATCATATTTTTGTGACGTTTCTGGGAACGAATTTTGAAAGGATAGCGCATTTGCATATTATAAGAGAATTTATACTTCGTCATAAATGAAGTTTTCTTATTAATATTATCATAAGAAAAAACCAGATAAAAACTTATGATACTATCCCGATATAGAGGGTAACCTTTTTGCAATTAACTCTTTAGATGTCATATTGTTGACTTCTGTCATATTGTTGACATATTGTTGACAGATGTCGTATTGTTGACAGATGTCACATTGTTGACAGGTGTCAAAAGAGACAATCTTGAAAAGGAGACTTATGGGAACATTCTGTATACTTTTAACTATTTGTATAAGATATATTCATTATCTGTAAGAATTTTTTCTTCATTAGAGCGCAAGGCAAATAATAATAGCCCTCATTCTCCCCATACAAGCTTTGCTTATTTGGTTCACTCGTAAGAGGGTGAATTGTACGACATATTTTATTATTATTTATATTATAAATTTATACTTTTGTAAAATTGCTTCTGTATCATTCTTAGGATATGGTTGACAAGTACATTTTGTAAGTAATATCACCCATCTAGTTTGCATGCATTTTTTACTCGATGTTGTATTAATCTTGTAAACGTGCTAACATCTATCAAATTACATCCTCGTTTACTTACTATACTTTTGTTGCGATTAATTTTGTTATTGTTTTAAATTTTATTTTATCGCGGGGACTTTTCAACCCTACCAACTCAATTATCTGATGAATAAATGTATGACACACAAGACATCTGATAAATTTTCATGACTGCGAAGATGAGGGAAAATTTTTTGATGAAAATTTTTCAGTCTGTCACCTGCCAGATATATTATCCATACTCACATACTCACATACTCACAGATTAGCCAGACTTCAGTATACCGGAACTCCCCTCCCCCCCTAAATTTTCCTTAGATTTTCTAACCCTACAATTCGATCAATGTTTGCTGACTGGGAAAATAAGTACCGAAAATTGTCACCGACTCCTGGACTATTATATGTAGTTTTTTACTAGTTTGACGAAGTTTTTTTAGCATGCCTATTAATATGCTTGATGTTATTTTGTGTGAAAATGTGTTGACTGAATATTTTTTCCATTAATATAGTTTTTTAGCCACTAAATTTTGCGATTATAAAATAGAAATTAATTAAGAATTGCACGATGAAAATTCAAAAAGCGAAAATCCCCTTGGACTGTACTAAACGTCATTTTCAAATGTCTGCTTTGGGTCCTGAGTGTGATAGATCTTTGAAATCGGCTTTTCGTGTAGATCCCATATATACAGGGTGTTTTATTAAAGAAAAAGCACCTCTCTGGTACTGTACTTATATAAAACCTCCTGTATATTGGGATATTGGGATCTGACATCCAGCGATACGCCATCTGGCAAGGAACAAGTAGCTGCAGAACCAGCAGAATTTAAGAACGATCAGCCCATTACTGACATAGAAGCCTTGCAAAACAAACAACACTCATCTCCTGCAAATTCGACGTTGATAAACAGAAAGCCACTACGTCCACACAGTCACTGTCACTTTCATTAATTATTTTCCCGCCATCTTGGATAGGCCACGCCCCCATGTCAGATCCCAATACCATTTTGCTTCCCCAACGACTCTGGTTTAATGTATTTTTTTGTACAAATTAATATTATTTTTAGGAACGGATGACATGCAAATGTGTGAACTTTCCTTGGAGGAAACAGGCCTAACGAGAAAACGTGGTGCTGAAATTTTGGAGAACGAGTTCAACAAAGATTGGGAGAAAAATGGCGGTCATACTTATACCCGTCCGGCAGATAGAAAATAAATTTTTTTTTGAATCTGTTTGTCCTTTTTTTTAACAGAGTCTATTAAGTATTGTTTTTTTTTGCTTTTACAGTATTAAAGAGGGAGCTATATGTATATGAAATTTAAGAGTATTTTAAATATAAATTTATTTAATTCAAGAGTTTTTTTATTTTCCAAAAAATTATCAAATAAACCCAATTTTAATGAAAACAAAATTAGGAAAACGAGTTAGGCTTCGTCAGTTGGGCTTTTGTTGAAGAAAAATGTTTTTTTATAAAACAAATACCTCAAAAAACTTAGGGTGGTCTGAAAATTTCATTTTTAACTTTTTTTAGAAATAAAAAAAATGCGCAGTAACAACTCTTTTCCGCATCGAATTCCAATGTATTACGGGAAGTAAAAAAGTTGCGCTTTGGCTAAAACACTATGAACAGCCCTGTCCTCATACTGCTTATAGGCTTGCAAACTTTTGTAAGCCTTAAACTGTTGTCCAGAATAAAAACTGTGAGTTAGTATGCAAGATTTATAGAAAAGAGGTTTCTATACAAGTTACTCATATTAGTTTCGTTCGCGCTCAAATTCAAATGCTCAAATGTCAAACTGCAGATAAACAAACAAACATTACGCGTTTCGGGCAGTTCAAATTAATACCGCTAGATCGCATAAAGTTGTGTTCATGTTAATATAAATCTAATTTCCATCCACGACGTCTAGATGTCGTCCTTATCCGAGAATTGGTAACTATGCAACCGAAAATACACAGATGTATTTCATGCTGCCTAACAATTTCTTTAGAGGGGGTTGTTCAGCGAAGACAGAGTTGATGGGTAACATGGTATCTAACATGGAATCATACGTTTTTCGAGTAATTAAAGTACCTATAAATTTTAATAAATAGCTCAAAATTGTACATAATCATTTAAAAAAAAAATCGGATTCGAGTTTTTTTCGTTTCCTTGCATTTTTTGAGAATATTTACCATAGTAATGTATAATTTTTTACACCATCAAAAAGTAGACATTTCAACGAACAAAAAGTCCACCGAGTTTTTTTAAAAAGCAGATATTTTGACGTGAGAATTTTCGATTGAAAATTATGTTTCGATATTAAGTCAAAATAAGGTGAAAAAATATATATTTTAAATCAAAAAAATTACACATATATTTTGAGGTTATGTGAAAAAAGTGTAAATACAAAAGTTGTAGATCTTTTTATTACCTACAACTTTGCTGTTTAACTTTTTCCCATAGGACTTGTAGTTTTGCCGGAAATCGAGTTTTTCACCCTTAAAAACTCACCCCCTTCCACTTCCCGACCTCAGATCGCCCGTAAATTATTTTTCCTTTCATTTTTGTTATATTCTCTACCTTTGCTGGTCTATTAGGGTGGTCTAAAATGCACAGTAACAACTCTCTTCCGCATCGCATTCCAATGTATTACGGGAAGTAAAAAAGTTTCGCTTAGGGTCCCGTCAAAGCTTTAAAACAATGTATTTCAGCATCCCATCTACTCACATACATAAAATACCTCAAAATAGTAAGCGTGGTCTAAAAATTCCATTTTTAACTTTGTTGAGAAATTAAAAAATATGGGTGTCTACTTCATTTTCTTGAAAAAAGTTGGGGCACTTGACCCTTTTGGTCATTTAAAGGGGATTAATTTGATAATAGGTTTAAAACTAGAAAAAAAAATTTTTTTAAACTTTAAATTCCTTTTCAAGGCTCTTCCGTCAGAGCTAGATCAAACCCTTTACAGACATCGACATTTTTACTTAACCCATGGTGTAAAAATCGATTGTACGAATCTACTCGTCGAGCTCTACAAGACGGAATATAAGAAAATGGCGGAATGGAAATATTTTCGAATTTTAAAAATTTTAAAAGCGTTAGAACTAGACATTTTTGAAATCTACGGGTCAAAATCTATAAGATCGCATTGACAGGGAAATAATTAGAAACTGAAAATAAAAATAAATAAAAATAAAAGCTTTGCAACACACAATGCAAATTGTGTATGCAACCCCAATACACCGGGAATTTTTTGCTTTTAGTAATTGTCAATACTCTCTTCTAATCATAGATGGCAGCACATCTAAAAATTTTATCTTATAGCGGATATAGCTATTGACTTGTACGAGTTTGGAATTTTATTTATTGGATTCGAAAAGCCTAACTGACAAAGCCGAAAGGCAGAAACCGGTCTTAGGATGTCGAATCTGATAAATTAAATTCCTTACTCGTTTTCTAACTTTGTATTAATCTCTGAAAGGGATACGAAAGAAGAGAGTGACATTTTGACTAGAATCAGTCAAATAAAAGCTTTGCAACACACAATGCAAATTGTGTATGCAACCCCAATACACCGGGAATTTTTTGCTTTTAGTAATTGTCAATACTCTCTTCTAATCATAGATGGCAGCACATCTAAAAATTAGAAACTGTTCTACAAAATGGCGTTTTGATTGGTACCTGACGTGGGGCAATGCGCCGCCTGGCGAGAGAAAGATGAACTAGTTTCGCCATATGAAAGGGAGTGACAGTACCTACGAAGCCCGGTGAAAAACTAGCGTTTTTCTCGACCTTTTACTCAGTAGTATGTTGATGGATTCGAACCAGCCCAAGCGCAAATTTTTGCTCCATTGTCAACAACATTTTCGCGAATTGAACTTGTTGCTCGCGATCGCTACTTTCAAATATGTATGGTGAACGACGCCATATTAGATTTGACGGAAATAAGCCCCGGCCCGTATCAGATTTTTCGCAAATCACCAAAAACAGATCTCAATCACCAATAAACCCGTATAACCCCACCCAAAATCGCCCAAATTTAAATTTCCAGATTAAGAACAAATAGGGACTCTTGTTCAGTACATTTCGGTGAAAATGATTATTAAAGAAAAATTTATTTTAACCCTAGAATGGAAGCATTGCGTCATTTTGACTCATTATCACATTTAAACATCTGTTCTTCGAATGAAGACAGGTGGCGCCCCCACCGGCTAGCTCTGCTCTGTCCGTGCAGTTTCATCAGTAGTCTCTAGACTGCCACTTAATATAACTTCTGTTATACATAACAGGAATAAGTTTGGTCGCAGAAAAAGTATAGTTCAAATTTCGAACTATAAATAAATGACGCGCATGCGGATCACTTTATAATAAACGTCAAAAATTAATGGTATATCAAAATTATCTTCCTTGTAAATTATAATCCTATACGTGTTTTCAATTATCGTGAATAATCCCCGTAATAATTGCTTCTGCCTCCATCTCTCTTCATTCTAAAACAATTAATCTCGTAATATTTCCCAATGATGTTGCCGGTCAGGTATTACGGCTTTTAATCTAGTTTTCTCTATTAGATATACATATTTTGAATCGCGATGATTGATTATAATGACCATGGGTAACCGCATAAATAAATCTCCATCAAGAGAATTATATTGTTGATGCGATTTTGGTTTATGCGGTCTAGATTTTTTATGTGTTTAATATTGCTTAGACGTTAAGATTTGATTATCTCTTTCTGAACTTGGAAAACAGTGCTTTATATTAATCCCTTAAAGGGATACAAAGAAGAGAGTGACATCTTGACCAGAATTGGTAAAATAAAAAACTTTGCAACACACAGTACATATTGTGTGTTATGCAACACCCAATACAGGGAATCGTTGCTTTGTAAAGTGTCAAAAATCTCTCTTCTTACTATTACATTTAATTACATTTAATTTTTACATACAACGGTTGTCTGATTGGTCCAGATTTTATTTCTGGATGGATTGAAGAAAGCTGGAAACAGCTGGAGGGAGATGACAACTTTAGCCAACTAGCTTTAGAATGTCTTTGATATTGCTTAGACTTTAGGATCTGATTATCTCTTCCTGAACTTGGATATCTTCAGACTCTCTTGATGGTCATGAAATAAGTGGAGAATAAGCAACACTAAACACTGGAAAACAGTACAGGAATAGTTTATAAATGTGGGTTACACTATTTTGGAGAAATACATTGAATTTTTACATACAATAGTTATCTTATTGGTCCAGATTCTATTTCTGGAGGGGCTGAAGAAAGCTGGAAACAGCTGGAGGAAGATGACAACTTTAGCCATCTAGATTTTTAACGTCTTTGATATTGCTTAGACTTTAGGATCTGATTATCTCTTCCTGAACTTGGATATCTTCAGACTCTCTTGATGGACATGAAATAAGTGGAGAATAAGCAACAATAAACCCTGGAAAACAGTACAGGAATAGTTTATATAAATAAATAAATTGAATTTTTACATACAACAGTTGTCTGATTGGTCCAGATTTTATTTCTGGAGGGGCTGAAGAAAGCTGGACGCAGCCGGAGGGAGATGACAACTTTAGCCAAAGAAGAAATCGATAGAAATGGTTTAGTGAGGTCTTATACTCAGACAGGGAGTAAAAGAACATTATATATAACATAACCTACTTTTAAAAATTCATTTCAAATACCAAGATGTGTTATAATAACGTTACTATACAGTATAGCGTCCATAGTGGCGCTTCTATGGGAAACTTTTAGGAGGTTCAGTTTTAAAGTTGACATTTCATTACCTTGTTTATCCCTGCACTTATTTCAATCGCCTTGTGCAAAATTTAATCCTCTCGTCTATTGGATTTTCCGCCTCTCATAATCCCATCATATAATTAAAGGGCGTTTGTGTAGGGTAGAGGTCAATCGATGTATCCAAATTTGCTTAGTGTATAAATGTTTACCTAGAGTAGAGGAAGTGTGTTCTGAACCGAAAACTGAGTAACAGGATTTCAGGATAATTAGCTACCGGAATTTTCCAATAATTAATAAATTATTTACACGTGTTCCAGACTCTAGAAAATACCGAAGCCATTTACGGCAAACCCTCCTTTTAAAAGTAGCTGAAATGTGGGAGAAATATGGAGGACGGCATGAAAACATACTCAAGTTCAACTCCAACCTAATTTTCACCAAAAAAAGAAGCAATTCATAGTATTAAATAATTAAACAACGTTACATTAATGTTATATTTCAGTTTGAAATAACTGTTGCACTCATTTGGTTTGACAACACCGCTTCTTTAAGCATTGTCTGAATTTTCTCAATGGACTGTAATCATTAGTTTGGTTTTCTCTTTTCCCAGAATCAACAAAAAATGTAACAAAAACTACATTACATTGTTTCAAATTTAAGTTGAAAACTAATCGCTCAGACAACGAATTATTCAAAAATATTTGGCTAATTAAATGTTAACCACTGATTTACCAGGAGGCATTATGATTGATTTGTCAGAGAAGTATTGGGCATGTAATATCCCGAGCAAGCCCTTATGCTCCACTAAAAGCAGCACTGATTTTAAACTGAATTTGAAACATTCTGCTGCATTAGAGAGCATTAAGTTTGCTGTACGAGGAAGCAATTAAAAAATACGTCGCATTTTAATATACGACGCAGCACTGTGACGATCGATGGTCGAAAATATACTGATTTAATATTATTAGCTTATCTAAATTGTTCCGATCTCGTCTGAATTTTGGTAAGTCACGCCCCCTTGCTTACGTTCAGGAATGTGTGCTTACATGCCAAAAATGCATGCAGGTGTTCAGAGGAACCGGAAGTGCGAGGTGCCATGATGGGATTCTTCCATCTCAATGTTTGTCTCTCTTTGACGAAAAATTGTAACTTGATTTATTATTTGATTTAAATATATCTAAATGGCGTAGTTGCAAATTTATTTATTAAGTATGAACGAAATAAATTATGTTTAATTTGTGAATGGAAATTAAACAGTTATTTACTTATCGACATCCAATAAAATTCCCAGTAAATAGTCGGTTTTTACATAAGGATTGGAACAAGGAAAACTTATAAGTATTTTATGAGGAGAGATAATACAATTTGTAAGTGTAATCATAATGTACTTATCATTAGATTTAAATTGGTCGATTAGGATAGAAAATTTTTTATGTACTGTATTTCTTAGAGGAACAAACATTTCAGTATTGATTTTTCAGAAAATCTTGTATAATTTTATTTTATCTAAAACAATTGCGGGAAGTAGATACAAATCAAATAAAGGACAAGAAAAAGTGGCAACGGTCTTGGTCTTTTTTTTTAATATTTTTACTATTTCTGCACTTCTATATAGGTTGTTTCATTGCGAAGTGTCCATTAGATTACATTAGATTTGTATGGTGCTTATATGCTACACGGCGACCTTTGTAGATCAATTGTGTGTGCCCTCATGTTATGTTAGTGTCCAGACCCGTCCTTGTTATTAGACTGCATATGCCACACCTTAGGTCCTCCATATATTGGGAAGATTTTGGTTTTTCCTCCCCTGTTGTCGAAAACCTTAGCCTTTCAGACCTTCGCAATAGTATAGAATGTGTATTGAGGTTTCATCATCTTCTTTGCAGAACCTACATATGGTTGTGTCTGCCAGTCCGATGTTATTCATGTGTTTGTTGAGTCTACAGTGCCCTGTTAGGAGACCAACCAATATCCTGGTTGATCACCTATTCCGGCTTAGTAGGAACCCCGTGAATTTTGGCGATGGTTCTTTAATGAACTCTTTGGCCTGTCTCATTCCCGGCGCCTTGTTCCACCATTATCGAGATTGATTTTTCATCTACGTATGCAATATGTTTTTCTCAGTGCCTTCGCTATACCACAGAAAGGTTCTGGACCAATCAGCCTCTTCATTGCCCTTGTAACCTGTATGGCCAGGTACCCAGGCTAAAGACAGTCTTTTTTGACTGCCCATCTCTTTTTAGGCAATCCTAAACAAGTTTGGAATTAACTTGCATGGATCTGATTGCTTTTATAGCCGCTTGGCTGTCAGAGTATATGGCAATGGTCTTTTTCTTAAACTCTTGCCTTACTAACCCTTCTGCACAGTGATGTATTGCTGCAACTTCTGCCTGGAATATCGTCACTTGTTTTCCTAAGCTCAGTGAGACTCTTGTCTTTGGTTTGGCTATGTAAATTCCTGCTTCTACACCTTCCTCGATTTTTGAGCCGTCTGTGTAACAGGCTATTTCGGCATTTATTGGAGGTCTATTACTCCATGCCTCTCTGCCTGTTATGAAGTTTTTTTCGAAGCTATACTTAGGAAGCATCTCGTCCAATGACATTCCCATTATAGGGTCGATTTCCAGCTCTTTGTACCTCTCACCATGCAGTCTACTTATGCGCTTGCCCTCTGATCAATCTGCTAGTGACTAACCTGGCTGGATAGGTAGAGGTAGACCTCATAACTGGCCTCCCAGACCACCTGATTTGAATCCACTTGATTATTTCGTTTGTGGGTATCTCAAATTAAAAGTTTACTCGAGTGAAATAAATAGAAGGATGAAAGGATCCATGATGCTTGTGCGGAATAATCCGGAGGTAATTAGAAAGTCTGTTAGACATATTTTATGCGAGCACAGGAGTGTATAGAACGAAATGGCTTTCATTTTGAACATTTGTTATAGTTTTTAGTAGTGTGTTTTAGCGTGTTCGTTTCTGTTGGTTTCGTTTTTGTACGCGGCATTCTGTTTAAACAACAATAAAAATTACCTCGTTTTTGCGTTGTCCTTTTATTAGTTATAACTATACCGATTAGGTGATTTTTAATTATTTTTATACAGGATGTCTATAAAATATTAAATGCATAAATTCTAAAAATTACAAATATACGCTGTTTTATATGTACCTGGAAACCCTCTAAGAAAACTTGACGTTCCACATCAATTATAATTTAATTCATTTCTGTATTTCACAGTAATTTCTTGTAACTTTCGATATATATATAAAAAAGGCTTCAATTTAACGTTTCGGCATTACTTCAATTCAAGAATTTATTATTATGTGTATATAATCCTTCATAAAATCGAATACATATACTAGCCGTAAGAATTACACATATGACTTGGAAAATTCAGCAGGATAAATCGAATTTTCTGTAATATCAACCTACTCCTGCTGCCCCAATTCCGACCTAGTCCAAGAGACCTACTCGCTAGGTCAAATCTCTTCTTTTTTCTCAGTTTTCAGCCGCCTCCGTATTCCACCACCCCCTGAAACCGTCACCGACGTCGTCGACCGCCGACGAGGGCGGCCGAACGGCGCATGTCCCGCAGGATAACGTTATCAAAGTTATGGCGTCAACACCGGGTCCACAATGTCCAAGTAGTGACTAGTAGAACTTCATCCCGACATGAACCCTTACGAATTTTACCGTTTTCTATGACATTTTTCCGCGTAAAAATGATTTGGAGTGGAAATTTGCTGGAAAAGATATAGTTAGTGTGGTTTAGAAAGTGGCTAGGATAATATCCACGGTCTTAAAGGATCTCAGACCGCATGATGTCGCTGCTAAGTGTTACAGGTAATTTTCGAATTAATTATTTCAGCTGTATGTATAATCTGTGAGTGCATTGTTGTTTCCTGTATTATGAAATTTAGTTATTAAGTTTGGCATGACCTTTTAGATACACTAACTCATGCTGGATTTTTTCTTGATCTCTGGATCAATATTTACAGCTGGCATTTGCAGTTTTTTATTTTGAAATTTTGCAGTAAGGAATAAAATTATAATATGCAACGTCTAATTTAGATAAGGAATCGTGGGATCATTTAAAAAATTTAGATGTTGTTTTAACGTTAATTGAGAGGATGCTGACAGCAAATGTCAATTTTCAGGACATCCTAGGTTAGCGACCTCTTGGTTTTGAGTGTTATTTATAGAACTACACCTGACTCACCTGGATGGTTTAGTTCAATTTTAACCCTTGCATTTTACAGATGCAATTGCAATTATCAGTCTGGAAATTTAAATTAACGATTGTACTGTTAAATATAAATGTTTGTTGTTATATTTTTTATTATTAATACTAAAAAATTGAAGTATTTGAAGTAAAAGAAGTTTTAAATTAGTTCTAACAGTAATAATTTTACTTTACTTTCAAATTTTTCTTACCACTTGATTGCCGTTTACTTATTGTATATGTTAGAAATACAATCTGTTAGCACATTATTGTTTCCTGTATTGTGAAAATTTATAATTATGTTTAAAACGATGTTTTTTTATCTTTGAGGTTTTTTATTTATAAATTAGCTGCAATGAGCTAACTTATATCCAACATTTAATTATTAATGGTCGTGTAGTAATTATAAAAGTTTTTAACATTCATCGAGAAGTTGATGAAAGCAAATGTCAATTTTTGAGACCCCTTTTGAAAGTTAGGAATATAAATTTTAATTTCCAATTATGCTTTCTAAACAAATTATTATAAATACTATAAATAAAGACGTTATTTGAGTTCGAGTCGCTATCAATCATTGTGGTTTCCTGTTTTATAATTATATCACTTATATTCGATGTTTTATTCATAAAATATATTGCGTTTAAGGTAAATCAAGATTAAATCAATTTTTTTATATTGAAAAAGAAAATGGTGTATAACAAATTCGTTTATTTCTTTTCAAATTTTTTGTATAGTCCAATAAACGAAGGTGCCACCCCGGGAATCACGTCTGTCCGGCACCATTTTTTTTTTAATTTGAAGGTATTCATGGGTACATACCCACGAAAATGTCAGGTATCTGAAATTTGTGGAAGGGCGGGAAAATGTGTTTTTTCTCTCCAAAATGCACCCCCATTTTTAGCTCCTGCCCTGCATTTAGAGATCACGCTCTAAAGGAATGACACTCCCAAGCGGATTACAAATTTTTGAAACGCCGTTTTGGCAAAAAATATTAGTGTAGCGAAAAAAATCATAGGGATAGCTTTTGTAGATAATGAACTGCTCTTCATTTTTTGTCTAAGCAAAAATGCTCTAAGGGTCATATTTTGGCAGATATCGTCGAAAAACGGATTTTCGGGAACTCTAGAGCCTTCCACAAATTCCAAGTAGCTGAGAATACCTGAAAATTAAAAAAAAAATTGATGGACAGACTTGATGCTCAGGTTTGGGGTTTTTCTGGCATTAATTTACTGGACTATGTAGCACATTTTTATTTTTTGAATAATTCTTTAAAATTTAATGAATAGCGCTCTAATCCGAAGTTTTTCTCGTAGATAAAAAATAGAATGAAAACATAATGAAGTGTGCGAGACATTTTTTTAAAAAAACCTCCCTATAATCTATAGGAAAGGGTAAAACAATCTCCTCTATAATGATAATACGACACTGTTTCTAACTTTCTTATCTAAATTACCTTTAAACTGAGACAATAGTAGCAAGAGTTTCGCATCTCCCCTCGTATACTCGCACCTATCAAAACGTTTCTCTTTTATTTCCACTATTCATTCTCAATTCACATAGCTTCCTTTGAAGCTACGTAGGGAGAAGAAAGGGCGTATTGTTTAGTAGGTAGTTTGGCACAAAGAAACGCTTGAATAAAATAGTTGCTTCATCCTTCAGCATATACCGCCTTTTGCCGAATTGGAGGAGGAAACAAGGCGGTGGAGAATCTTCCTACATAAGAAATTTTCCTTCCTACAATTAAAACATTTTATTGTCAATTAACGGTTTCTGTGAAGTTTCTGAGTAAACAGCGGGGGTTTATAACATTAATACACTTTGTTAGTTGATTAAGGAAAGTTGCAAAATGTATACAGAATATTGGGAAATACTTATAGATCGTTTTAGGACCACCTCAAATTAAAAGGGCTATTTATAGCTCTATAAATAAAATTATTATGTTCGAAATCATTAAAATGTTACCTACGATTATAAAAACTACATTCAACAAATAGAAAAGCGTATTTGTGACGATCCGAAGCATCTATGGAGCTTCGTCAAATCTAAAAAGGGTTGTTCTTCTGCCATTAATGCTCTGAAGGTTGGTAATAATATGGTAACGGATATCGAACATATTTGCCATTTATTTTCTGACCATTTCAGTTTAAAAAGTTTAAAGTTTATGTATACAACAAGTTTAAAGATCTGTTTAAAAATCTGGTATACTAGTCAAAAGTTTAAAATCTAAATTTAAAATCATAGTAGCACTTTTCCTTTAGAAAGTTGGTGGTGGCTTTCTTGAACTTTGTTTGATTGTTGATGAACCTTACTTCTGGCGGCAGTAGGCCATATGCCTTGACTGCCATATAATAAGGTCCCTTCTCAAAGAATGCTGAGCTATGAGCCGATGCCCTCAGATCCCCCTTACTCCTTGTAACAACTGTAATATCAGTGCTGTAATGATCGCTATTTACCGAAAACATTACTAGGGACATAAAGTATAGTGTTGGTACAGTCATTATGTTTAATGATTTACACGATGTTCTGGGGTGCAACCCCAGCATAACTCCTGATGATCTTTTTTTGAATAATAAATATGTGTTGAGCTCCTGAGGATGAACCCCAGAACATTACACTGTAGGTGATAATTGATTGTAGCGGTAACAAATTATGTGTGGCAGCTTGAGCTTTTTCTAAAATCTCCGGTGGAGTGCTCATAATTTCATCACTTTCACTTTCAGACATATTCGTAGGTAAAGTTAAGAAAATCTTCGGATACAATATTTTGTGACAATATAAAAAATAACGACGTTTATTTCTATAGAAACGCTGGTTATTTTTTGAAAAATTGTATAATGTGTTGCCGACATTTAGGGACATCACTCTTTTAATTGAAAATGTATCTCGCTAATGCTAAAAGTTTTTATGTTTTTCAATTGACTAAATTTATGTAAATAGTCCAAATAAAGTAGTACGTAGATAAAAATATCAAAAAGCACGTGTATGTTAGGAGATCTCATTACGTTCATGTTATTGTTAAATGTCATTTACAAGAAATGTTGACAGTGCGATTTTTAACGTTTATTGACGTGGGCGTAGAAAAACAAATTTTTGATGACGTTATGTCAATTTTTCTCAAACTTGCGTTGTCAGAAAAGTTTTCATTTGTGGAAATGTCGCGATTTGGAGAGTCTTCGAGTGGAGAAATTGAAAAAGCCATCAATGATAATGTGCCTCGCAATACTGTGAATTTAACTACATCAATTTGGCGACAATTTGCGATGTTTTGTTTGGAAAAAAAATATGAACTCATTGCAGAAACTTCCATTGAAGAGTTAGCTTCTATTTTATGTGACTGGGCATTCAACATGAAGAAGAACAATGGAGACGATTATAAAGAGCAAAAATGTTACAAGAGAAGTACTTTAAAGAAGCGCTCGTATAATTATAAGTGAAAAAACCTTAGAAAAAAAAAAGTTAGCTTCCTTAATATAGCGCAAGCCTTCGATAGAGTTTGGCATGAAGGACTCAAACACAAAATGAATCTATTATTGCCAAAACAGTATTCAGGTTTATTAACATCATATATATCAGAAAGATACTTTAGGATTAAACAGGAAGAAGCATACTGTAAGATTAAAGAAATTAAGGCAGAAGTACCACAAGGAAGTGTATTAGGGCCAGTCCTATATCAATTATACACTAGTGATATACCTGAATTAGAGCAAAATACAATTGCCACCTTTGCAGGTTGGTAATAATATGGTAACGGATATCGAACATATTTGCCATTTATTTTCTGACCATTTCAGTTTAAAAAGTTTAAAGTTTATGTATACAACAAGTTTAAAGATCTGTTTAAAAATCTGGTATACTAGTCAAAAGTTTAAAATCTAAATTTAAAATCATAGTAGCACTTTTCCTTTAGAAAGTTGGTGGTGGCTTTCTTGAACTTTGTTTGATTGTTGATGAACCTTACTTCTGGCGGCAGTAGGCCATATGCCTTGACTGCCATATAATAAGGTCCCTTCTCAAAGAATGCTGAGCTATGAGCCGATGCCCTCAGATCCCCCTTACTCCTTGTAACAACTGTAATATCAGTGCTGTAATGATCGCTATTTACCGAAAACATTACTAGGGACATAAAGTATAGTGATGGTACAGTCATTATGTTTAATGATGTACACGATGTTCTGGGGTGCAACCCCAGCATAACTCCTGATGATCTTTTTTTGAATAATAAATATGTGTTGAGCTCCTGAGGATGAACCCCAGAACATTACACTGTAGGTGATAATTGATTGTACCCCAGCAAAGTAAAACTGCCTTATGGATTCCCTAGTCAATGAATGCTTAAGTCTTCTCAACAAAGCACAAAAACTATTCAGTCTAGGCTGAAGTATCCTTATATGCTCGTCCCAATTAAGAGAGGTGCCCAAGGTGACACCCAAAAATTTGATGTTATCAACCTCTGGAATGGATTTTCCTTGTAATTTTATGTACACCGATTCTGGTGTCCTGCATTGCTCCCGCTACACCAGAGCACACACAAGCCAGACTCCCCAAATCCTGCTTTACTAGGATAGTTGAAGTGTCATCAGCGTACTGACAGAGAAGGCCAGAGGCAACTGCATCTGAGAGAGTTTTTACGTATAGCAGGAACAGCACAGGACCCAGGATTGAGCCCTGAGGCACACCTTGTGAACTGGCTTGGAATAATATTCTCTATTTCCTTCCCTCCAGATAGGACCCTAACAAAGTAGCACATAATATTCAAGTTTATGTAACAACATTTTGTGATCTATGGTGTCAAAGGCATTTGAGAGATCAAAAAAGAGCCCAGCCACTTTTTTATTACTATCAACATTATCTATGATGTAAGTGATTGTTTTAAATATTGCTAGTTGAGTTGATCTGTTAGGCCTAAAGCCGTGTTGTTGGTCAGCAAGTATATTATACCTATGTAAGAATTCCATAACTCTCTCAAAGACCTTAGACAGGGAGGACAGGAGAGTTACACAGATTATATATCTGACACTATGAACACTGGTTATCTGGTAGACGTCATTTACACCAATTTTAGTAAGGCTTTCGATAAAATCGATCTTAGCATCCTACTTAGAAAGCTTTCTGAAGTCGGTATACATGGCAATCTGCTTAGGTGGTTTGATTCCTACATCAGCAACAGATCCCAATCTATATCCATCGGAAAGTTTCGTTCTCCTATTTCTAGAATAACCTCAGGGGTTCCTCAAGGGTCACACCTGGGCCCCCTTCTGTTCAACATATACATTAACGATATCTCCTCTTATTTCATTAATATCTAATAAATCTCTAAAATATCTAATTCTTCCGATAAACTCCTGATCCAAGAAGATTTAAATCGTCTGACTCTGTATAGCCAGTAAAACCATCTTTATCTGAACACAAAAAAATGTCGATGTATAACACTCTCAAGGAATAAAGACACTATCGAAAACGAATATTTCCTCAATAATGAACTTTTAACAAAAGTTTCGGTGGTCAAAGTTCTCGGTATTTATATTAATTCGAAACTCTTTTGTTAAGAAACATTTAATAAGGATTTATCCATTTTGTATTAGTTTAGTAAACAGTGAATACTATACTGTGCTCGTCCCGTTTGTATTCTTATATAAATAAATAAATAAACCATCTTTAAGGTGGTACTATCATACCACAGTGGTCAAATATGTGACTACTGCAGTATTTATATTTGGCAACACCGCGTAAAAGCAAAATATATAGAAGTATGCTTTCAGTAACTCTGTTTCACGCAAAAAGCCATCGCGCTTGCCACAAACAAATGTGCTGTCAACGTCAAACGTACTAATATGCGTACGGGTTTGACATTAGGTTATAAATAACTCAAGCACAAAAAATATTTTGGACATTAACAGACATTTTTTTAGTAGCTGTAATTAATGTACATTTGTCATCTGAAATTCAAATCCAAAAATAGAGAATACGTCTATATACGTACGAAATATCACCGTTTATCGATCGTCAGCTTCATTCAGTTCATTGTTCATTTTGATTTATTGCAAAAGTTTGCCGTCGTGTGTTCTTAAACGAACGCGAAATTTGAACCATTATATCCTTATCTACTAATCAATCTTCATTATCCCGTGCACCGTTCTATTATCCATTCCAAGATTTTAAGGATGATCCACCACTTTTGGACAGTGTGTAGATTTTGTATTTAAAAAAAAAATTGGTGTTGCACAACCCAAAACATTAAATTACTAATTAAAACAATTGTTTCGTTAAAAGCTTTCTTTAAATAATTCTTCATAGATTCTATAACGACGGTGGAATTTTTTGTAACCATAAAAATACTAGAAAAGGACCATGGGCGTACCAAAACTACCTAAGGTTGTGAAATAAATCACACTTGTTCCCAAGAACAAAGACATTAAATGTCCTACACTGCACCAGCGTCTGGACTTCAACAACTACTCCTTGGGCTATATGCCCCCCCAGGTATTGAGTTACGAAAGTCCAGACGTGGTTTGACTCCCGACCAAGTCGGGGCTTTAAACCAAAAACTTTGATTTTATTATTAAAGGAGCTTGCCATTCTTAGACCGGTTTCGGAATTATTGTTCCTCTTCAGTAAGAAGCAGGCTAGCTCGAATTTTTATCTCTAAAGAAATTCTGAAGATCGCTTTGAACCCACCAACTCTTAGTACAAACGGTTAAGTCGAGAAAGAGGAGGTGAGTGCAACGCCATCTCTTCACTTTTATAATAAAATCAAAGCTTGCAAAACTATAGAAAACTCTAACGACGGTGGAATTTTTCTCTTTCTCGACTTAACCGTTTGTACTAAGAGTTGGTGGGTTCAAAGCGATCTTCAGAATTTCTTTAGAGATAGAAATTCGAGCTAGCCTGCTTCTTACTGAAGAGGAACAATAATTCCGAAACCGGTCTAAGAATGGCAAGCTCCTTTAATAATAAAATCAAAGTTTTTGGTTTAAAACTACGTCTGGACTTTCGTAACTCAATACCTGGGGGGGCATATAGCCCAAGGAGTAGTTGTTGAAGTCCAGACGCTGGTGCAGTATAGGACATTTAATGTCTTTGTTCTTGGGAACAAGTGTGATTTATTTCACAACCTTAGGTATTTTAAAAATAAAAATATGGAAATTCCATATCGTACTCATAAATAATTGAATTATAAAAAATCTAGGTTAAACTCATGACGATATTTCGAACTCTAAAATTGGATTGTCGATCACAAACAATATTCACAGTCTATTATTCGCCATCTGGGGGACTAATAAATCTTTATTAGACGGACGTCTGGAGCAAAACGAAGCACATCCAGAAAATACCTATTTATTTCCCAGAGGACATCAATCATAAAGCATTTAATAAAGTAATTTTCTCCAATTATTAGAAGCATTTACTGGAAATAAGACGTCGGCGACCTTTCCCATCGAAAATGTTGGTAGAGTTGAACGCTATGACGTACGTAAGATGATTAGTTATCATTTCAAATAGACAAACAAGTAGAACTGCTTGTAAAAAAGATTCAACAAGCCGCAAAGGGAAATAATTACAGAAAAGAAATAAGGGAGCTTATCACTGAAAAACGAGAGCACCAATGGATAAAAGAAATTTAAACAATGCTACTCAGCAATTAAAAAGAGAAATTCAGAAATTAAAAAATGATTCAATTAGCACTTACCTGAGTGAGTTAACAAATGACAGTAATAGTGATTATTTCCCTTGCCTGTCAAATATCAATTATTAACCAATCACGTACTTGGAAACTGATTTGACGCAGCCAATCAAAACAAAATAAAGCGACTATTCACCTTGGTGGTAAATAGTCGGCTATTTGATCATCGTCCTCAATATTCACCTGAAGGACCGTATTTATACGTATGTACAGAATTTTTTTTGAATCGGGAAATAATCTTATTAAATATAACGCGACCTTGACAAATTAGCTACTATTTTTATTGCTACTAAATTTCTCGTATATTTCACAATTTGTCTCGACAATTTTGGCATTAATAATTGATTCAGATTATTAATGCCAAAACTAAGTCTCGACGAATTGATCCTAAAATAAACTCGAAATTTAGATGCAATAAAAATAGTCGGCTATTTGTCAAGGTCTTGGGATATTACTGTCGACTATTCGCTTTGGAAAGCAAATAAAATATTAAAAAGACCTATAATACTACACAACCCACCAATTAAAAATATGGATGGAACTTGGGCAAGAAACAATATACAAAAAGCTAGCAAATTCGCCGAACGTCTAGAAAATATATTCATGCCTAACGAAGGAGATGAACTCATAGAAGAGGAAAATCCTATTCTAGAAGAAAGGGACATCATGATTACCTCACCAGAAGAAATAAGTACAGAAATAAAAGAAAACATAAACCCTAAGAAAGAGCCTGGGTTTGATCTTATTACAGCTATAGTAAAACTATTTAATGCATCATTTAGAATGAGATATGTTCCACGGAGAAAAGAAACTAATTCCATCACACCAGTTTGGATTTAGAGAAAACCATTCAACTATAGACCAAGTCCATAGAATAACTAATATCATCGACAATTTAATTCATGTATAAAAAATGCCATAAGCCGCTTGATTTTTTCATTATAACAGCGAAAAAGTTTGCTCTAACTTTTCCAGCGACAATAACGGAACCTAACTTTTGAAAGCATGACAACCAGCATTGTAATAGTATATTACGTAACAAGAGTGGTAAGTAACCCATTACGCACGAAACCGCGCAGCGGCGAATGCGTACATTTTACGAGTAACGTACTATACTTTTTCTACGCCCACTCATTTTCTTCTATTAAATAAAGGACATCGTAATTATTCTAACTAAATATTTTAATTCGTTACCTTTGACAAAAAATGATTATCGTCTGGGGCATCTTTCAGAAACTTATTAATTTGTTCTGGAGAAAAGATTTTCGCTTTTTTACTTCTAAATCCATCCGATTTCCGCTTCAGTAGGGCCATTAGTTTTGGATAATCTGCTATGTTAATGTTATTATTAATGTTTAGTGTAGTTCTAAGCATCGAATAAATGGCCTATATAGAAGATGGCTTCATAATTTTTGATGTTTCCTCAAAATACACAAGCAAAACATTCTCCGAAAAGGATTTAACGTTATTCTTGTGTCGCCAATCCATAAATTTTCGATAGGTAATTTCGTACCTTTCTTTAGATTTTAGCGGTAACAAATTATGTGTGGCAGCTTGAGCTTTTTCTAAAATCTCCGGTGGAGTGCTTATAATTTCATCACTTTCACTTTCAGACATATTCGTAGGTAAAGTTAAGAAAATCTTCGGATACAATATTTTGTGACAATATAAAAAATAACATGACGTTTATTTCTATAGAAACGCGGGTTATTTTTTGAAAAATTGTATAATGTGTTGCCGACATTTAGGGACATCACTCTTTTAATTCAAAATGTATCTCGCTAATGCTAAAAGTTTTTATATTTTTACGGTTTACTGACGTGGGCGTAGAAAAACAAATTTTTGATGACGTTCTGTCAATTTTTCTCAAACTTACATTGTCTAAAAAGTTTTAATTTGTGGAAATGTCGCGATTTGGAGAGTCTTCTAGTGGAGAAATCGAAAAAGCCATCAATGAGAATGTGCCTCGCAATATTGTGAATTCAACTACATCAATTTGGCGACAATTTTTTTGGAAAAAAAATATGAACTCATTGCAGAAACTTCCACTGAAGAGTTGGCTTCTATTTTATGTGACTGGGCATTCAACATGAAGAAGAACAATGGAGACGATTATAAAGAGAGTGCAGTCAAGACGATTTGGAACACTTCAGCAAAAATGTTACAAGAGAAGTACTTTAAAGAAGCGCTCGTGTAATTATAAGTGAAAAAACCTTAGGAGAGAAAAAGTTAGCTTCCTTAATATAGTGAAAGCTTTCGATAGAGTTTGGCATGAAGGACTCAAACACAAAATGAATCTATTATTGCCAAAACAGTATTCAGGTTTATTAACATCATATATATCAGAAAGATACTTTAGGATTAAACAGGAAGAAGCATACTGTAAGATTAAAGAAATTAAGGCAGGAGTACCACAAGGAAGTGTATTAGGGCCAGTCCTATATCAATTATACACTAGTGATATACCTGAATTAGAGCAAAATACAATTGCCACCTTTGCAGATGTCACCGCTATCATGGCAGTAGGGAAACCCCACGAAGAGGTTGCAAGAAAACTACAAACATCATTAGATAGAATTGATAATTGGACCAATCGTTGGAGAATCAAATTAAATGAAAATAAATCGGTACATGTTAATTATACTAACAAAAACAATGAGTATATACCAGTCAGAATAAATAATACCCAGATCCCTTATGCTAATTCAGCAAAGTATCTAGGTATTATTTTAGATGCGCTAGAAGGTCCATGACAAAAAGAAACTTGAAGCATAAAATTCAGAAAAATGTATTGGCTGCTTGGAAGAAATTTTACCCTGTTATTATATAACAAAATATTGTTATACAAACAAATTCTGAAACAGGTATGGACATATGGTATCCAGCTTCACGTATTAATTTAAGTTGGACAAAAATTACTCAATGATCGTTATGCGATCAGATTGTAATATTAACAAATGATCAGCGAGAAATCGATCTACTCGAGCATTGTAGCGCATCTCCAAATAGCTAACGCAGCACAGTTGTGATTCTTTCTATTTTTTCCTAAAAATCCGTAACACGTATTCATTAACACCCTGTATTAACAAAAAACCAATCACAAAACATAAAAAGAGCTTTGCTTTTGTATGTTTGCAAGTTATTTACCAGGATCTATAAAAAGCTATTGTGAAAGTTTGACCTCGCGACGAAGGGTAGGTAGTGGAAACATTTAAATATGAATATAGCAAAAATAAAACGTACTCATACGTATAAAAGAGTGTATCGATCGTTTCCACAAATAAAAGATTATTATTATTCATTTTATGCAGATACGGAAATAATATATGGAGTGCAAAAAAAAGAGTTGGGTAAAAATAAATTAATTTGATTTACGATAAGGTTTTGAAGCGCATAAATATCAAAGGCTTAAAGGGATACGAAGAAGAGAGTGACTTTTAACTAGAATCAGTCAAATAAAAGCTTTGCAACACACAATGCAAATTGTGTATGCAACCCCAATACATCGGGAATTTGTTGCTTTAAAAATTTTTTCAGAGTATTCTTTAGGCTGTGATAAATAATTAGTTGCAAAACCCTTTACTGATTTTGATTTACTATTATTATTATTTCAACAAAATTAAACTATCAAAATTGTTTTTTGGAAACGCTTTTATATTTTAAAATATCTTTTTGTATATAAAATGGATAAAAAAATAATGCAATGATTTCTATTCGTTTACAACAACTACTTTCAAAGTCTCTCATTACAACGAACATTCATATTTCATTTTCCGTTTTACCATAAAATATAAAAAAGAAACCTTTCAATTTAAATTCATATCGAAAACACAATTAAAGACATGATAGTCGATCTATCAATTATGAAACAGTGCTTATTAGAGGATATCGCAGGATAATAGTATATAATAATAGGCATACAAAGACAGGAGCACCAGGTCTTCAGTGGACCAATATCCGTAACTGTCAATCGATAAGGTACCCAACGTGAGGAAGGCCATGGAGAGTCGCGATAGGGTACCTCAGGGATCCGCTATGGGGCCGGTAGTTCGTGTAATACATATAGTAGCCCCAATTTAACAGCTTTAAAACGCGGCGCCTTAGATGCTACCAAACAAACCTCAGTCTCGCCAACGTAAGCGGCATCCTTTGGGGTAAAAATAAAAAAGAGAGACCACCTAAAGAAACTCGGATTAGTAGACAAAGAAGAATGCAGATTCTGCGAGGAAGAGGAGGAAACATCTATCCACATTCTCTCAGAATGCATTGCCCTGCAAAATTCAAGGGTACGATACCTCGGAGAATATCAAATAGAAGAGGAATTTTTTTATCTGATGCTGGTTAGACAGATATTAGTTTCGTATATTAAAAAAAACTGAGCTTGCTACTGATATTTTAAAGTTGTGAGTAATCCACCAAAGTTTTGAAAGTAAATAGGTAAAAGCTAGTTGGGAACGCTGTCGTCGAGAACTCTAGACGCACCAAGACAAGTTGAGGTTCGGTGGAATTTTCCTGTTTTTAGGGTTAAAACTTATTATTATTATTTGAACGAATATAGATTTGATTTTTTGCACAATCATACAGGGTGATGGGTCACATTTTTTAAGATAATCAACTAAATTCTGAACTTTAAACTCAGCCTATACTACGAATTGACAAATAGGTCAAATTTTCTTTGAGAAAACAAAAAAAATTAAAAACTACTATCTTCCTGAGAAAGCTTAGTCTCCTCTTGAAAATGATTTTGTTTTGTTTTTTTGCATAGGTACATTTTAGGCAAAAATACTTTTGATTTTTCCCTCATCTGAATATTTGTATTCAGCAGCGACTTGGCGCGCATAGAGTTTTCTAATTTGCTTTGATATTTATAATAATTTAGATATATAATTAATAAATAATAAATCAGTAAAATATTTCGCTCCTTCACGTGGTGCTATTGGTTTCTTGATTTTTTATTTTTCGAGATATTAGATAACGCAAAAACCAAATTTTCGATTTTGTTTTCGAAGCATTTAAAAAAAATAATTTCTAATTTATATAAATAAATAAACTCTATTTTTATATTCTTCCATATTTCAATGCTACTCAAAATTCTAAAAATTTCATCCTTATTAGTATAGTATTGTATTGTAGTATTGTAGAAAATCCTGATTGAATTTTGAAAATGTAGTATATGTTATTGAATACGTAAGTGCAATGTTACAGACATCAACTTTAATAGCTGAAGGAACTACTTGGTAAAGGCCATGTGAAAGAAGATATAGAGGGCGTATCTGTACAGCATTAGAAATTGAGAACTTCATATAGAACGTCAATAGATGCCGCGCGAGATTGCATCAAACACTTTTAACTAGAGCGTGATACTACTATATTATCTTTATATCAACAAAATATAAGAATAAAATATTGAGGAATTTATAGTTAAAAAATAAATATCGTGATATAATTTTAATTCGCTATATTTTAAAAGTAAAAATACAAACTTAATCGGATGTGATAATTATCAAAAATATTGTATTGTTTTAAATGTCAAGGTTACTGATTATGATATCAAGCCTACTGAGTGTAAAAAATCTTAGGATTAACTGTATATGGGATAATAATTAGTGGCGAATTCATAGGATTTCCGTTTGATTTGGAAATAAAAAATAATAATTTTGGATCGGAAAAATTTTTATAACCAAAATGAGTCATCCAATCCAATCCAATCCAATAGAAATAATTATTTTTAAACCAAGTTTTTCAGGTAAAAACGTTACAGTTCTGGTTATAGATTTTACTGACTGTCTGCTAGAATTGCGTCATCAATGAATTGTTTTTTCGACTTTCCGTAATATTTTTAATTAATTATAAGATTGGGGATTATATTTTTATCTTAAAAAAAGAAATTTTATTTTTAACTGTAATACAAAAAAATATAAGGTGTGCAATATATTACTGAATAGTTCAAAGAACAATTTGAGAAATATTTTACCTAGAAATCAAAAACGAAGGTGGAATTTTTTTGAACCATAAAAATACCAAAAAAGGACCATGGGAGTGACAAAACTGCACAAAGGATGTGAAATAAAATCACACAAGCTCCCAAGAACAAGGACATTAAAAATGTCTCGCTCGTTACAAATTTGAAATATCCGGCAGATTTTCTACTGTAATAACGTATAATCACAGTTGTTTTCCGTATTCATTTATAAAATTGGAGTTAATACTTTGTTAATGTGAGTTTATTATTAATACGTATCCCATCCAATCAAATGCCAGTTGAAACTACTGAATAACTACAATTCAAATAGTATCGATTGTTTCGTGCACAGATAATTTCCCTTCCTATAGTCTACACTAATAGAGCCAGAAAATTTAAATGGACTTGGAAAGCTAAACTAAGTTATACCCTTTCCGCTCTCTGGCTCCCGAGCTATATATTAAAGTAGAACACTTGACAGAGTCGTGGATGCACTAGAGCGTTTACCGGAACTATACCTGAATGCTTTTCTAGCCTGTTCATCAACACTGGAAGGGATATGTGGATCAGATCTGAGGAGATGGTGGTAGAAAGTATGATGGTGGGAAGTTGTTATTGACTCAGGATTTGCTAGTGCTCTTTATACTTTTTAATTAGTACGTATAAATAAATTTCATTCGAAAATTACATTTTTTGTCAGTAAAATAGGTAGAAAAAACCGATTCCCTTTATAAAGAAAATTAAGAAGCACTTTAAAATGTCATTTTTTAAATAAATTTACTTTTGATCTCAGAGGAATAATAAGACTAAAAGAACATAAACGCAAGCAGAGATTTATTTACAACATTTAATTAAATAACTTCAAATTGAAAAGGCTTTTATCTGTACATCTCGCAACATTAAATTCTGAAGAAATTATGTACATGAAAGAACTGAAATTGTTTGAAATAATTATCTAAATGTGTATTTGAACATTTTTGAATGTTTGTAGACTTTGGTTACACATTTATGGCATACGAATCTCGCTGATGATCTCTTGAATTGATCCAATTTCTTACTTCTTCAAACCAGTACTGGTCAGCCTCGACCTGGGTCATAGATCAAAACAAGTGATAGTCAGAGGGTGGGGTAGTTCTTCCCAAGTACAAATACATTACAATTAAAAAAATCATATGTAGTAATTTGTATTTATGTAAATTATTTTTTTTAAATCGAGCGTATCTTTTAATTATATATCGTATTTTTTGTTTCAGTTAAGAAAGCACGTTACGTTGGAATCCAAGGTAAGTAATTTTTTAATTTGAATGAAAATGAATAAAAATTCAAGCACTCATTTTAAAAAGGATTTTTTTAACCCTACATCTGCCAAAATAATTTTTAATTTTAGATCTTCATACGAATGTCTTATGTTATACCTTCCAAGCTTTTTAAATCATAATATCGGGCTAGATTATTCCCATTTCTTATTCTTATACTCGTTGTAGCCAACATGTTAATCGGCGTTAACATTTTCTTTTACATGCTTTCCGGATATAAATTATTTTTACCTAGACGATTTTATTGTTTCCTACTACATAATCTCGTAGTCGGGTAAAAATTAAGCAATTGTTTTTTTCTATTTTCAGCACAACAGTTTAATACTTACGTAACCTTAAAATTACAAAACGTCAAATCTACAACTGTAACTGTAAAAGGAGCGACACCATGTTGGGAACAAGACTTCTTATTGTAAGTATAAAAAACGTTCTTAACTAAAAAATATAAATGTACACATAAATAGTTTATAGGCAGGTAATAGCTTCTGGTAGCCAGCTGCGGGTAGGTTACAGTTTCGGGTAACCAGCTCCGGATAGCTTACAACTTTTGGTAGCCAGATTTGAGTAGGGTACAGATTTGGGTAGGTTATAGCGTCTGGCTGCCAGCTGTGGGTAGGTTACAACTTCTGGAAGCCAGCTTTGAGTAGGGTACAGTTTTGGGTAGGTTATAACTTCTGACAGACAGCTGCGGGAGCTAACAGTTTCTGGTAGCCAGCAGCGGGTAGGTTACAGCTTCTGATAGCCAGCTGCTGGTAGATTACAACTTCTGGCAGCCAGCTTTGAGTAGGGTACAGTTTTGGGTATGTTATAGTTTCTGACAGACAGCTGCGGGAGCTAACAGTTTTTGGTAGCCAGCAGCGGGTATGTTACAGCTTCTGATAACCAGCTGCGGGTAGATTACAGCTTTTGGTAGCCAGCTTTGGCAAGCGTACAGTTTTGGGGAGATTATTGCTTCTGGCAGCCAGCTTTGGTTAGGTTACAGCTTTGGATAACCAACTGCGGGTAGCTTACAAGTTCTGGTAGCCAGCTTTGAGTAGGGTACAGTTTTGGGTAGGTAATAGCTTCTGGCTGCCAGCTGCGGGTAGGTTACAACTTCTGGAAGCCAGCTTTGAGTAGGGTACAGGTTTGTGTAGGTTATAGCTTCTGGCAGACAGCTGCGGGAGCTAACAGCAGGGTATGTTACAGCTTCTGATAGCCAGCTGCGGGTAGGTTACAGCTTCTGGAAGCCAACTTTGGCAAGGGTACAGTTTTGGGGAGGGTATAGCTTCTGGCAGCCAGCTTTGGGTAGGTTACATCTTCTGATAGCCAGCTGCGGGTAGGATACAGCTTCTGTTAGCCGCTTTGGCGAGGGTACAGTTTTGGGTAGGTTATAGCTTCTGGCAGCCAGCTTTGGATAGGTTACATGTTCTGGTAGCCAACTTTGAGTAGGGTACAGCTTCATAAGTATGTGGTTGTCATAAGTTACTATTTTTAATAAATTGTTTCGATCCACAAATAATTATTAAAAAATATGCTTTACAATTTTTTTTGAAACATTGTTTATTGTTTTAGTGAGACCAATAATTTAGATACTGGTCTCCTTATAGAAGTTTGGAGTAAAGGAATGATCTGGGATAGAGCCATAGGATATCACTGGATACCACTACAAACTATACAATACTCAAATGAGGTATTTAATTTTCTATTTTTATCTTTTTTTTTCTAGTTAATGATAAACGTTTTTTTAACAAAATTAAGCATTCTGTTTTTGTTTATATATAACTATTTAATTTTATTTTCTAATCCGTGGAAACAGGAAGGAAATGGTCAATGGAGATCTTTAGAAGCAGAGCTGGTAATGCGAGATGGGGAAGTAATTGGTACTAAAATGCCAACAGGACATTCTCTTCTTCTAGATTGTCGTTTTGAACTACCCTTCGGTAAGCAAATAAAGTAAACGTTTGTATGTTAATAATAACGTCGAGAGTCATGACACATTGCTTCTAAACGATTTAAAACTGTTCTATACAAGCAGATTTACAATTTTGTTGTAAAGATATCTGGAACAACAAAGAGTTTTGTCATTCAAATATTTACTATAGTTTTATAAATGAAATTAATCCACTTCCAAGTAGTATATCGAGCACAGGGTCGGCGTTATGTTAATTTTCAACAAATAAGATAACGTCTTTCAGCTTCATAATCTGAAAAATTATCATTCCAATATTAATTTTGTTTTATCCTTAGATGCTGAAAATATAGAAGCCATGGACCTTCAAAGAAAATTAGAAATGTTAAATAATAGTATGGACCAAGAAGGACGAGTAGATAATTTTCGTAGGCAGATGATTTACCTTGGGCACTGTAAGTTTTCAAATATTATTTCTATCCTAAAAAAACTTACTTTATTCTTTTTGCACACCCGCTATATTTCCTCTGTACATATCTAACCACAAATATAGTTTATGCAAAGATCCAAAAATACAGTAAAGGTTGAAACATCAAAACGTACTTGGAACGTCCAAAACAAAAGTAAAAAGGCTTAAAGAACTTGCGCCAAACTTCAAAAATGTGCTATACATGTAAATAACGTGCATTAATCGTTAAAAACGTTCTTTCTAATGTAAAAAAAATGCAATTAACGTCAAAAACGTGCGTGAAAACTGTAAAACGTGTTTTAACCTTCAAAGTGTCATATGTCACATGTCATTTGTAATTTTTCATCCGTCATAAGTTATGTGACATCTGTCATATGTCGTCTGTCATCTGTCAACAGGGTTGTCAACTTACCTGACAACAGAGGATTATAGGATCTTTTCTGGTGGGAGGTAGTCCACCCTTTTTGGTCCGCATTTTGGACCCGCCGTCCTGATATTTTAAAGAAAAATTGACGGTAAACACTGACACAGTGTTTAATAAAAAAATCAAAACAACCTTTCGTGTTACAAATGTCCTGTATGTTATTATTTCTCGTCAATAAACGTTTTTCATATTTAACAAGTATTTCAACTAGAAAACTTTATTTCAACTAGAAAACTTTTATTACCGTCCGTTTCGACACTAATAAATGTCATTAAAGTTTAGAAGTTTTCGTTCGTATTTTCCCGATATCGTACCATGATTAATTTTTAATCGATCGCTACGTTACGTAAGCATAATTTCACAGTACGTTATCAATAATGGAATAACAAAAATATCTAAGGAATAAATAACTTTCCTAGATAATTGCCATTCTTGGCAAGTAAAAATAACTTTGGTGTAAAAAAACTACGCGTCGATAATGTATATGACCAGAGGTGGATTAAAGAAAATGCTAGTGTATTTATAAGAGTCGCTGAAAAGATTATACATTCTAATCAGAGCGTACAAAATTATGAGTAATACAAAAGTAATACAAGAGCAATGGGTAGTAAAATAGGAGAGAAGGCATCTAGAAGGTCAACAACAGATGCCGTTCCACACGTTTCAACAAATAATGGAAAAATCAACAAATTTCTGAGATTGGTTTTTTATGATTTTCGGGTGAAATATGCATCCAATCGATAAAAGTTTCTTGTAAAAGTTGTAGATAACTAAAAAATCTAAAACTTTCGTATTAATCATTTTTCAACATAACCTCAAACTTATCGAGAAAAACGGTAATTTACAAGTCCGGATCTGCATATCGATTTCCGCGAATAAAATATAATGCATTCCCATTCATCCAATCATCAGTTTTTAACGCTTGCGACGAGCTAAGCAAGCTTCGACCTTGAACTTTGCCATAATTTGAATTTCAGGAAATATTTATAGGACACAAACTATTTTCCATGGTTTGGAAAATCCACCGCTTTTCGTACTAAAATTTTCATCGTGGGTGGTTGGGGTGATGGTACAAAATATCGCACGGTAATTTTAATTCAAATATTTTATGAACAGTTCAGTGCATTTCTTGGCCAACTACCAAATTTGCTTTGCTCAATTAAAGCCGCTTGAAAATTATCTACTTAAAAAGATTCGTAACTTTAAAAAAACGCTATAATTTCAATTTCGCTATGCGGAGCATATTAGTGTACCAAGTCTATAAATATAAAACCGAAATTGTTTTGTTTACTATATAAAAATGGTAAAAAATATTTTATACATTTTTCCCATCTCTCTGGCAATTTGTAGATGCCACGCCACAAAAACTGTTGCTCCTTTGAGGCTAAGCGATCATTTAGCCATTTTCGTACAATTACATACATTTTCGTACATTTTTGTACATTTTCGTAAATTTTCGTAAATTTTCGTAAATTTTCGTACATTTTCGTACATTTCATTATATTGTCGTACATTTTCATACATGCTCGTACATTTTTTACATTTATGACAAAAGGAACTCGGTCGACGGCCATTTGACGGTTTTGTCAACAAAGTACTATTATTATTATTTGTACATTTTGATACATTTTCTACATTTTCGTACATTTTAGTACATTTTTAGCCTTTTTTGAACATTTTCGTACATTTTCGTACATGTTCGTACATTTTCATACATTTGCGTACATTTTCATACATTGTCATAAATTTTCGTACATTTTTATAAATTGTCGTACATTGTCGTACATTTTCGTAAGTAGTAATCCGATGATGACCAAGTCTATTGAGTAAGCCACATGTGAAAATATTCCCCAAGTTTTGTGCGATGGTGCATTATCATAAAGCATAATCACTGTTTTGTCTTTTTTGATATAATGGTTATTTTTCGCGCCTCTCGTATTCAGAATTAACGGTGTCGCCGTGTTTTAGCATTTTTAAGTCACTTTTATTGGAGATACACTTAAGTAACACGGCAACAAATTGGTTCAGTATATGTAAAGGATGAAAACGAACAAATCCATTGTACATTGTCATACATTTTCGTAAATTGTCGTACATTTTCATACATTTTCGTACATTTTCGTACATTTTCGTACATTTTCGTACATGTTCGTACATTTTCATACATTTGCGTACATTTTCATACATTGTTATACATTTTCGTACATTTTTATAAATTGTCGTACATTTTCGTAAGTAGTAATCCGATGATGACCAAGTCTGTTGAGTAAGCCACATGTGAAAATATTCCCCAAGTTTTGTGCGATGGTGCATTATCATAAAGCATAATCACTGTTTTGTCTTTTTTGATATAATGGTTATTTTTCGCGCCTCTCGTATTCAGAATTAACGGTGTCGCCGTGTTTTAGCATTTTTAAGTCACTTTTATTGGAGATACACTTAAGTAACACGGCAACAAATTGGTTCAGTATATTTAATGGATGAAAACGAACAAATCCATTGTACATTGTCATACATTTTCGTAAATTGTCGTACATTTTCATACATTTTCGTACATTTTCGTACATGTTCGTACATTTTCATACATTTGCGTACATTTTCATACATTGTTATACATTTTCGTACAATTTTATAAATTGTCGTACATTTTTGTAAGTAGTAATCCGATGATGACCAAGTCTGTTGAGTAAGCCACATGTGAAAATATTCCCCAAGTTTTGTGTTTTGCGATGGTGCATTATCATAAAGCATCACTTTGTTTTGCCTCTTTTGATATTCTGGATATTTTTCGCGCCTCTAGCATTCAGAATTAACGGTGTCGCCGTGTTTTAGCATTTTTAAGTCACTTTTATTGGAGATACACTTAAGTAACACGGCAACAAATTGGTTCAGTATATTTAATGGATGAAAACGAACAAATCCATTGTACATTGTCATACATTTTCGTAAATTGTCGTACATTTTCATACATTTTCGTACATTTTTGTACATTTTCGTACATTTTCGTACATGTTCGTACATTTTCATACATTTGCGTACATTTTCATACATTGTTATACATTTTCGTACAATTTTATAAATTGTCGTACATTTTTGTAAGTAGTAATCCGATGATGACCAAGTCTGTTGAGTAAGCCACATGTGAAAATATTCCCCAAGTTTTGTGTTTTGCGATGGTGCATTATCATAAAGCATCACTTTGTTTTGCCTCTTTTGATATTCTGGATATTTTTCGCGCCTCTAGCATTCAGAATTAACGGTGTCGCCGTGTTTTAGCATTTTTAAGTCACTTTTATTGGAGATACACTTAAGTAACACGGCAACAAATTGGTTTAGTATATTTAATGGATGAAAACGAACAAATCCATTGTACATTGTCATACATTTTCGTAAATTGTCGTACATTTTCATACATTTTCATACATTTTCGTACATTTTCGTACATTTTCGTACATTTTCGTACATGTTCGTACATTTTCATACATTTGCGTACATTTTCATACATTGTCATAAATTTTCGTAGATTTTTATAAATTGTCGTACATTGTCGTACATTTTCGTAAGTAGTAATCCGATGATGACCAAGTCTATTGAGTAAGCCACATGTGAAAATATTCCCCAAGTTTTGTGAGATGGTGCATTATCATAAAGCATAATCACTGTTTTGTCTTTTTTGATATAATGGTTATTTTTCGTGCCTCTCGTATTCAGAATTAACGGTGTCGCCGTGTTTTAGCATTTTTAAGTCACTTTTATTGGAGATACACTTAAGTAACACGGCAACAAATTGGTTCAGTATATTTAATGGATGAAAACGAACAAATCCATTGTACATTGTCATACATTTTCGTAAATTGTCGTACATTTTCATACATTTTCGTACATTTTCGTACATTTTCGTACATTTTCGTACATTTTCGTACATGTTCGTACATATTCATACATTTGCGTACATTTTCATACATTGTTATACATTTTCGTACATTTTTATAAATTGTCGTACATTTTCGTAAGTAGTAATCCGATGATGACCAAGTCTGTTGAGTAAGCCACATGTGAAAATATTCCCCAAGTTTTGTGCGATGGTGCATTATCATAAAGCATAATCACTGTTTTGTCTTTTTTGATATAATGGTTATTTTTCGCGCCTCTCGTATTCAGAATTAACGGTGTCGCCGTGTTTTAGCATTTTTAAGTCACTTTTATGGGAGATACACTTAAGTAACACGGCAACAAATTGGTTCAGTATATTTAATGGATGAAAACGAACAAATCCATTGTACATTGTCATACATTTTCGTAAATTGTCGTACATTTTCATACATTTTCGTACATTTTCGTACATTTTCGTACATGTTCGTACATATTCATACATTTGCGTACATTTTCGTACATTGTTATACATTTTCGTACATTTTTATAAATTGTCGTACATTTTCGTAAGTAGTAATCCGATGATGACCAAGTCTGTTGAGTAAGCCACATGTGAAAATATTCCCCAAGTTTTGTGCGATGGTGCATTATCATAAAGCATAATCACTGTTTTGTCTTTTTTGATATAATGGTTATTTTTCGCGCCTCTCGTATTCAGAATTAACGGTGTCGCCGTGTTTTAGCATTTTTAAGTCACTTTTATTGGAGATACACTTAAGTAACACGGCAACAAATTGGTTCAGTATATTTAATGGATGAAAACGAACAAATCCATTGTACATTGTCATACATTTTCGTAAATTGTCGTACAGTTTCATACATTTTCGTACATTTTCGTACATTTTCGTACATTTTCGTACATGTTCGTACATTTTCATACATTTGCGTACATTTTCATACATTGTTATACATTTTCGTACATTTTTATAAATTGTCGTACATTTTCGTAAGTAGTAATCCGATGATGACCAAGTCTGTTTAGTAAGCCACATGTGAAAATATTCCCCAAGTTTTGTGTTTTGCGATGGTGCATTATCATAAAGCATCACTTTGTTTTGCCTCTTTTGATATTCTGGATATTTTTCGCGCCTCTAGCATTCAGAATTAACGGTGTCGCCGTGTTTTAGCATTTTTAAGTCACTTTTATTGAAGATACACTCAAGTAATACGGCAAGAAATTGGTTCAGTATATTTAATGGATGAAAAGAAATGTTTTTTGCAGCTCATTCAATTGAGTTTGCAAGAACTATACTTATACAACCTGTACATATTTCTAATAGCCACAAAAACCACATTACTGAAAATATCACACCTTTAACATTCTCCTCTATCACCTGCAGCATGCTTCTTGACAATTTCCCCTTGTTCTTTTCCAGCTCATGATAATCACTTTGAAAATGACATTTCAGCGGGGTACAGCGAAGATAGCGATTACACCTCCGATCTCAATTACCCCGTGGGGCAACACCCCAATTCTTCCGCCTCTCAATTTCGGTCGGCCGCTTATCAAATTAACACCCCCCAACGTTCGTTGGAGACATCGCGAGAAAATTCTTCGGAGAGAGCGGACACGCCGAACGCTTTCAATCATCAGATGCTCGGAGCGATGCCGAATCACCAGCAGCATTTGAGTCCGGACATTCACAGGAGGCACCATCAGGTATATTTTTTCTGTTAATTTTACCGATAAATCACCAATATTTTTTTATCTTTCAGCAACATTCTTCCACGACGGATAACTACAGTACCTATAGAACCAACGTTCGAGGTCAAAATTCCAACCAAATCCAAGAAAATAGTACCGATGCAGAACCACTTTTTTACAATAGTCGACCCCACAATGGAAAACTCAATAAATCAAACTATTCAAGGTAATATTTGAAACTATCAAACACCACTTTCAAACCACGCCTCATTTGCAAGATTGCCGCATCATCTCCACTTTTTAAGCCGCGCCCCTTCTGTCATATGTCAACTGTCATATGTCAGCCTGGAGAGAAGACAAGTCTTCCACATCAAACTCTATTCTGATAGGAATTCTTCCTCTGGTAAAGTTAAAAATTTTTTTCCAGTTAAGTCGGACGCTCTTTAGATTTTTGGTAACACCAAATCAAATCGGGCCATATTGGGGGTCATTCTATGGGTCCTCGACGTCCTCCATTCTACCATTTCACTGCAGTAGCAACTGTCTTACTTTAAACCACGTCCCTTTTCAAGATGGCCATATGTCAACTGATATATGTCAACTGTCATGTGCCAACTATCATATGTCAACTTGGAGAGAAGACGAGTCCACCATTTCACTACAGTAGCAACTGCCTTACTTTAAACCACGTCCCTTTTCAAGATGGCCGACTCCCCTGCATTTTACAGGCCACGCCCCTTCTATCATATGTCAACTGTCATATGTCAACTGTCATCTGTCACATGTCATCTACCATATGTCAACTGTCATCTGTCACATGTCAACTGTCATATGCCAACTGTCATATGTCAACTGTCATATGTCAACTGTCATATGTCAACTGTCATATGTCAGCTGTCATATGTCAACTGTCATATGTCAACTGTCATATGTCAACTGTCAAGTGCCAACTGTTATATGTCAACTTGGAGAGAAGACAAGTCTTCCAGATCAAACTCTATTCTGATAGGAATCAAGAGTATTGTGATCGATATTATTTAAATATAATGCCCAACTTTGAGCCCTTAGTGATATTTTAAAAAGGTCAAAATTTGATAGCCGTAAATTCCTGCCTTCCCGCGGTATGTGGTTAAAACTGGCCGGCCGTATACTTTCCAGTCATAATTCATTAAAATTGTCTTGGTCTAGCGTCTTTCCGAACTTTGCGCGGATGTTTCCGCACTTTAATTTGAACTGGGCGTCTGTAATCACCTCAGTAAAACGTTGGCCTAATTATTCTTCCAGATTTAGGAAAGTAGGACTCGCGAGTACGTAACTTTTTTTTAAAATCGTTTTATTTTCATCCCGAGTGAGCATTTGCATAAAAAACGTCTCGTGTATGACAAACTTTATTATTAACGCATGCAAATTTCAGGCTAACCGCTAAAGTTTTTGCATTATTATCGTTCGGTGTATCAAATTCTTAAATTACGTACTGAAAGTTGAGGTTAAAAAGAGTGTTACTGCAGTAATTATTTAATAAAAAAGTATCAAGGAATAAAAGTGGATTAGAGTTATTAAAGTTCGTGATAAAAATGAATACAAAGCGATAATTTATTGGGAAAAATACAGTCTGAATAATAAATCAAAATATCCTCCCCTATCAAAACGATTTTCATGGAAACTCCTTTTTAAAATTTCAATTTCGTTGCATCATTAACTAGACAATTACGTGCTCTTAAAAATAAAGTTTTATATGCCTCAAAAAAATTTAAGGAAAGGGGATAGATGGAGGAACATTCATACAAATCTAAACCATTCAAATAACTGATCGTTTATCACTAAATACCATTTATATATCGTTTTTTTTTAGCCATGAACAGTGGATGAGCTGTGACAGTACCGTGTACGATCAAAGTGCTGATAGTTTCGATGCTAGCTACTATGTAGATGCCACTGAGGTTCCTAGCACCCAATTCAATAAAGGTTAGTATGTTCAAGATCCCTGACAATGGCTCTTCATCGTAGCTTTTTGCATCTTGGTATTCTCTTCCCATCTGTGAGAATCTTGTCCATGCTATTACTTCGCTTTCGCATGGAGGTTTAGCAAAGCATCTGGAACAATTACTGGATATAACATATAGTCTTACATCTAGGATGTTACAGATATATCTACTTGATGTGTAATTCAATCTAACTTTAATCTATCTAATAATACAGTATATATAGTAGGCATTGGCCTTATCCTGGAATACCTTCTGAGAGTTCACTCACGTAATGTTTGAGTGAACACGTCGGCTGATAACAGTAACACGACCGACGGTAACCTTACTTAAACAATAATACTCTTATACAATATACTGGGTGATGGATATACGTGGTATATCACACATTGATGTATAAGAGGTAAAGAATCAACTGGAATATGAAAAGAAGCAGCAATTCCAACAGAATGGGAGGAGGAGATATAGGTCAAAATGAATGTAGGAATATGCAAGACAGGAAATAATAGAATAGTATAAGGTTATAGCTACCACCTATGTAGTTGTTTTTTTTAAATATTCTTGTATGTCATTCGATAAAGATTAATAGATTTTTTGTTCAACTTTTAGCTCGTAGACCAAGTTTGGAGAGACAAGCAACGTTAT
The DNA here is from genome assembly GCA_949320105.2 of Crepidodera aurea. Taxonomy (NCBI): domain Eukaryota; kingdom Metazoa; phylum Arthropoda; class Insecta; order Coleoptera; family Chrysomelidae; genus Crepidodera; species Crepidodera aurea. Next base: position 17,395,930 of record OX439480.2, read on the forward strand.
ACGACGATGTTACTTACGATTTCCCAACATATACATCAAATAGCGTTAACAAGTGAGTAACTGAATAACTTTCAATACTAACTAACCAGTAGAACACTTTTTAATATAAAACATGTATCAAAAATTCGTAATTCATAACGATCTTAATATTTCTGAGACACTTTCACTATGTTCATTTGTTATACAGTTTGACATCAGACAAAATAATCGAATGTGCCATGGCAAAGTACAAATAGTAAGAATGTTTGTATTTTGCGACGTTGCCAAATCATTTTGCATACATATATAAGATATGAGTAAGAATCCAACTGAGCCGGAACTCTAACTGAACTTTCTTACAATTCTAGATATTCCTCAGTCCAACAAAACAAAAGCCTAGACGAATACTTCGACACGTTGCCATATTCTTCGCAAGAAGAGCGTTTCGGACAGGAAGATGAGGACCGGCAGTGGGATAGCGGAGGGTACGACCCATACGTTCCTCCCAAACCAAGAACTTCCAAAAAATTACCAATTCTACCCTCACCACTGCAAAACGTAACTAATAAGCAATTCCCAATACTACAAAATGCCGGTAAGATTTTTTTAAAATAACAGTCCTTTATCTACATTTAAATCATAATTTTTAGATGTATGCTCGTTGTTTGAAGAACCTACGAGGCCGATGTCTACAGGTCGCAGAAGAATGCCTCAAATTCCCACCAAGAAAGCTTCCTGGAGGCAGTTCTCCCAGCAAAGTCAAGAAGATGGTTACAAAACCCCTGAATCCTACTCCCATCGAGGAGCAAGTCTTCCTCCTACTCCTACCAAAAATTCTAGGTAATTACATATCCCGTACAAGCTCTTCTTCATGTTCTCAAGCTCTGCTTAAAGCTCTTAAGCACTGCTTCAAGCTCTCAAGCTCTGCTTCAAGCTCTTAAGCTTTGCTTCAAGCTCTCAGGCTCTGCTTCAAGCTCTCAAGCTGTACTTCAAGCTCTCAAGCTGTGCTTCAAGCTCTCAAGCTCTGCTTCAAGCTCTCAAGGTCTGATTCAAGCTCTCAAGCTCTGCTTCAAGCTCTCAAGCTCTGCTTCGAGTTCTGCTTCGAGTTCTGCTTCGAGCTCTGCTTATGGGAGTGAATTGAAGGGCGTATATTATAATTATTGAAATTTTTATTTCTAGAATCATTGCAAGGCTGGCGCAAACGTTAGAGCCCACCAGAGCTATGACCCCAGGAAGAAAACTTCCAACCCCTAATCCTAATCTTAGAGGAAAGAGAAATAAATTTATAAAAAGAACAAGCTCTGCTGATTATACTGATAACCAGTTGGACAATACTTACATGCGATTTGGTGAGTTTTTTTCTTCATTTTTTACATTAATGAATTTTTTCCTTCGACGTCTTTTGACAATATTCTTTAGGCAAATATTTAGATATACAAATATCCTGTTTTATTTTTAGGTGCTATCAGTGCCACAGAAAACTACAATGAAGACTACAACTATGCATATCAAAGTACGGATAATCTGCCAGTAGCCCCGGACGTAGATGTTTTATCAAACGCAGCTAACGACAAAAATGTCGCTTACCCACAAACGACTAGTAGCACCTTTCAAAATGATTATTACTCTAGAACTGCTCAAAATTGCGATTACAATCAAATGTATTACAATGACGATATCTATAGAAAAAAAGGGATTGGTAAGTATACTTTTCTATCCTCAGTTGAATCTGTTTACCTTCAGCTCCCTATATAAAGTAAACAGTAGAAGGGGGTGGATTGTTCTAGAAACTAATTCGTTTCGCGTTTCAAATATCTTCTTCCTTATTTCCTTATATACGTCCATATTTTTGCAGGCGATTTAGACGCTAATCAACAAAACCTAGATAGCTTAGAATCTCGAGACGATGACTTGAAAAACTCCTTCGATACAGCTGTATCTTCGATAACCAGTTCGATGCATCAGTACACGAAGTCGACTTACGCCGAACCATCTTCGGACACCATCTTGACGAATTCAATGCATTCGGCAACACAGAATCACAACTTGGACAATATTGCACAAAAAAATATACTTAACACGATGCCACATCTTGGGGACCAGCACCATAACCTTAGAGCAATAGGAAAAGATGATAACTATTCCCGAACATCAGGTAAGACTGGAGTAAAAAACCATTAACTAGACATTACAAACTTTTTCTTCCACTGTCTTTTGTAACTAATTGTTTAGATGTTCGTATGAATTGAATTGATACTTACAGCTTCTGATTACGTCCAGTCTCTACCTCACCCGTTTCGTAGATTGGTTTAGCTCATATAAAAATCGTACAAGATGTCGGGAGTGTTACCCAAATCCTGTAGTTTGGTTCAACAAACGTACCCCCAGCATTTGGTTCTCGCTGGTCCATATATAGTTGCCTAAATGCAACCTTGAAAACAGTTGTTGGTGTTGAGCAACAAATCATTCAACCTTCAAACAAGTTTTTGTGGTTGTGACTGCAGCAATCTATGGTCTTTTAAAGTCAGCTTTTCTTGCTCTGATATCTTAGCTAGCAAGTCTTTCTTTAAGGACTAAATAGTATACAACAAGTAGATGATAACCTTCAATCACAATACTTTTTTAACAAAGGCTTTTTTTTAAGCAATAGACAATAGTGGACCTCCTAACTTGACCGTAGTCCAGGTTCACAACCACGGCGGTATGGGTAACGGGAGCAACAATAAGGGATACTTAAAAACCCAGAATTGTATTGATAGTGGGTACTACGAGAATCAGCTAGAACATGACAAAGGGATTCAAGAGGAGACGTACTTAGATACGCAAGACAGCGTCGACGGGTATATTGAGGAAGAGACTGAAGAGGAATTGAGCTATGGTAAGGATTTTCAAATATCCCAAGCTTGTTCTTTAAGCTATTCATCTCTTACTTACCCTGTAGATTAGACGCTAGAATTGATCTTTATTCTTTGATCTATCAAATTAACTTTTTTTAGGTCAAAATTCAGGTAGTCAAGCAATAAAACAAGACTCCCCAATGTCTGTGATACGTGTAGATGATGGCATACTTGTAGACCAGCACAATACAGATATTTCTCAAGCGAGCGTTCTCATAGATCCATACCATCCAGCCGCAGCTGCTGCACAACAGAGGGCGCAACAACAAGCGTCTGGTAACAATTCTAGAAGATCTTCAGCTGCGGATCCTCCTTATCAGGTACGGATTAGATATTTTTTGACAGGGGGATAATTCCTAAACACATTTTTTGGTTTTGTAGACATACGACGATCCGTATTTGAGTTATCAACGGAAAAACGGTTCGGACGCCACGTTACACGGTCGTCGGCTCTCGATTAGACCCTCACCTACGGCTACCGAACATCCCGAAGATGTTATGGACAATGAAGATTTGCAGGACGACTTAGAGGAGGAGGTACGTAAAATTTTCAAATCACAAGCTTTAAAACCAGGTGTCAGCTCACCTCTAGCTTTAGCGCCATCTGACGAGAGTAGAAAGAATGTAAGACTAGTGCGCCATCTTTTAGAAAAATATACAAGTTGCTATTGATTCTCCATAGTTTCCTTCTGTTGAAGATGGATTGGGGACCGGCATATTCTGGGTTGCCTATAAGTCGCTGAAATATTGATTGTCCAGATCCGTACTAGCCCCGAATGCTTTGTTTAAAAAGAGTTTGGGCCTTAGGATAAAAGCTTTTATTTATGCAAAGAGATTCTTAAGTAGGGAAAGAAGTGTTTGTTACTAAACGATTTTTTTTTGTCTTTGAAGGTGCATGAAGAACCAGGATTGGTCATACCTGAAATCCAAGAGGAAGAATCAGAACAAAGGCCAAAGATAACAGCTCAGCAAAGATGGCTTTGGGCTTATAACAAGATCATCATGCAGCTGGACGTGAGTACAGCTTGTATTTCAATTTTTTTAAGATGACATATTAAAATATGAAACTTAAATAATAGTTCTTAAAAAGGCTTCGAACACATTCGACTTTTGCAAAAAATATGCCATTAAAATCTGGCTAACTATATCTATTATTCTATATCAACTGCATTTTATAGAAATATAAAAATTAAGTTCATCAGCAAATATCCAAAAAGTGTTAATTTTATTTTCACAAATATACAGGACGTAATTGAAATGTCTACAAATATTTGAACTGCGATGTCTATGTGATACTGTGACATGTACAGATGTCGTGGGGGTGCTGGTGTTGGTGAGGGAGAGGAATTAAACTCTGCCGTAACAATAACAACGACTATAATTGGGATTAACCCATAACAATAATTAATACAATACTGTCTAGTCTTCCATCTAGGATGGGAGATATATCTCTACCTTATGTCTACAATAATTCGATATATACATGCAGAGAGTGAACTAGAGTTCACTCACGTAAGATCGAGGCCCGACCTTGCCGTTACAAGTCGATGTCTTGATAACAATAACACGACCGGACAGTAACCTTAAACAATAACAATTATACAATATACTGGGCGATGGATATACTCGATATATCACAATACTCCCACAAAAAAAATCACAGGGATTTGAGTCTGGAGACTTGGGAGGCCAACTTGTAGGCAATTTTCCCTGAGGAAACGAAGATATTAGGGCACTTTTAGATGATTTGGAAGAATGTAGGGTCCGATGAGATGGTTACTATACCTAACCATTCCATGGCAAACATTTATTGAAAATTTTTGCTGATGACTATGTTCGTGGTGAGCATGAGGATTTTCATCACTACATATAATGAGTGTTGTGCATATTAAATTCCATCTTTGGTAAAAGTAGCCTCATCAGTAAATTCTTCCATATCAGCGGTTCTCTGTAATACCTTTATAAGCTTTAAAAGAATGTAAGAATCCATAGTTTTTTAAATGCTGAACAGGAGTTACAAATGTAAGAGAGTTGGGATTAGGAAATCGTTCCTGATATAAATGTCTCGCTTGACTAGCGTTTTGACCAGCAGCACCATACGCTAGAACCATATCAGTTAGTTCAGTGCTAGAAAACATGTTAATAAACAATAAAATCAATTCAAAAACACTTTAAATGAATACAAACTTACAACACTGCTTTAATGCCGAGCACCGATTCTTAAAAAAAACATTTACACAGTGTTGAGGGTTCTGGAATAAACCCTATGTTGTGCCAGTTTCCCAGGACGGCCAACAATGTGTTACCGCCTTTTTAAACTGCATCGTAGTTCTAATGGACTGTATTTTTTAGATTGAGTATGTGTGTACTGTAGTAGGTTTGTCTTCTCAACTCCATTCAACAAAAACAATGAACACTTTTATTTAACCATTTATTAAAGTGTTAAATAAATAAATGAATAACAACAACGTAACAAATGATTACATTAAACTAGTAATCAATGAACAAGTATTATAATTAATATGTGTTTAACAAGCACTAACACATATTAATGAAAACGAATTAAAAAGAAATGATCGCATCATTCAGAAAATATTATTTTTGCGTGCATTCGGAGGGTCCTAGCCTGATTCGCAGCTAGAGACACACTGACTTGCCGTACTAAGAGGCATTATGAAAAATGAATTTATTGACGAGGTTTTCTGTAACCCCGGAGTATGCGCTCATAATGAGGGCTCGATGCAAACTGAGTTAAGCTCGGCGAAGTTTTGTCGGTTTCAGATTTATCCCTTCCCCGGCTCGCCTAATTGTTCTAGAAGGATTTTAAGCTTTTTATGCTGTCTCTCTCTCCCGCTTGAGATGACAAGGATTAACTCAAATCACGTCATCATGAGTTTAGGGCGGACGTGACTCTCTGACCGTAGTCCCAGAAAGTTCGTTAGCGTGGGTTTTTTATATTGTCTAGACGAAACGGTTAGAACCGCGCCGCAGACTATGGCGTGATATTTTATTGTGAAATAGAGTAAAAAAATTATCTTTTGATAGTACCGCTTCCTGGTTTGAACGCCGTTCGCAAATGTATTTTGGTGCGGCGTTGCCGGTTGAACGAATATGAGTTTACATGTTTAATTATCTGAAAATTAAACACACAGTTTAAATATTTGTACACATTTCAATTACTATATCAACTTTATCTTATAAAAATATAAAAACGAGGTTCATCAGCCAATATCCAAAAGTTCTTAATTTTATTTTCGCAAATATATAATATGTATCATCGAAAAAAATGCTGCAAGATACAAGAGGATCAATCAAAGGTAAGTGCATATTTATCTACAGTACGTTTTGCCTTAACCTGATCTACAGCAACAGAATTTCGTTTAAAATATTGCAACCACCATTTTTAAATCTCTAATATTTCGTAAACTTTTACCTGATTGACATGAAATTTATTATGATATTTTGCGAAATTTTATCTTCTATAAAACTTTGCAGGGTTAGTAATTAAATATATTTTCCAACAAAAAATCAATTTATTAGTTTTTTTTAACTAAAAATTATGTAACTAGTTCAATCAGATTAAAGGAATTTCTAGCTCGCCACCTAAAATCGATATTACCTCTCACCGTTTATTAATTATGTTCTATAAAATATTCAAGCAAACCAAAATAACTTGAATGGGTAATCAGAGTCACATAGCCGGAATTCCTGCTTAATAACGCCGAAACAGGAAACTGGAGGCTGCTGTGTGGCGATTAAATATCTATATAAATAAAAATCAATTTCCGAATGTTTTTAAGCGCATATTTGGCTAATTCTTTTTTTGTTGTGTTTGTAATTGTCAGGACAAGGAAAATGTTTGATAAATTATACGGAAAATTAAAAAATCTCCATATAAAAAAGTGAGTGATTGAGTGAGACCAATACCAGCAATAGTAGTTTATAAAACTCAGTGTGTTATAGTTATGTTCTACCAACTCCTGTAAAGCGCTCTCGATACATGTCTCTGAGTTCTTGGTTTGTTCTTGTGTCCCACAATTCATTGACTCGTTTCCCTCCAAACATTTTCCTCAGAACCTTTCTTTCCCAAATCTCCAACGTATTGATATATGTTCTTCTATCTATCTGTTCATCTACAGATCTAATCACAGTCCTGTAGATTCTAATCTTTAATTTCCTTGAAATTAGTTGACTTTTCAGTAGGTGGTTCATGGTTTACAAACTTCTATTTCCCTTTCCCAGTCTTGTTTTAATTTCTTCCTGCGTACCAGGCTTCCTCAGAGATAATAAGGGGTTTGTTAAGTGTCTCATTTTATTTCAACTCTTCATAGTCTATGAGAACTAACAGGAAGCAGCAAATACAGTCCACTTTTGTCTTAGCTAGTCTATTAAGGGGATTAGGGCTGAAAATGCACAGTTCCCGTCTAATCGGCGACATGGTCCTTTCGAGCCGGATTTAACAAAAACTAGTTACCGATAACTAGCTTAGGCGCGAAATAACTCTATTGAATAGGAGTGAAATGATTGGGGATAATAAAAGGATGATTAAACTGTTCTATTTATAGAATTTAAAGGAATTTATAGCATCCTTTGTTTGAACTTCTAACAAAATTATCTACCAAAAAAAAAATAGAAATTGCTCATTAAATAAACGTTTCCATTAACTGTACTTTAAATACCAGACTCTCGAGTTTATGCTTCAAATAAATTTAAACTTGTTGCAGTTTGCGGTAAAACAAAAGACGGTATTATGTGGATTATTTTTAAGAAAATTAAGCGCGTTAGGGGAACGTAATATTTTCCTGTATACATCTGTATTTTCCGGTGTAATTTTATAAAATACCTACACCCTAATATATTAGTTTGTTTCATACCAGATACTCAGTTTTAATATTATTTTCCCACGTGGCGTCTCTCCAAATGGAGCACGAAATGTACGAGGGGCGGGAACGAAACAATGCTGAGCAGATTAAGGTCTTGATGTAATAGAATTTGAGAGTTTAAATGTTGGTAGTAATACAAAGAGAAGACTAGGACGGCTCTGAAGTTAGCTAGGAGTTGACGGTTGGCAAACCTGTTGACAGATGACAAATTGTTGGCGAACCTGTTGACAGATGACAGGGCTCTGAAGTTAGCTACGAGTTGAGGGTAGGCAACGCTGATGACAGATTGTTGGCAAACCAGTTGACAGATGACATATTATTTTAACATTAAAACTCTGTATTTTGAATTAAATTATCTTTAATCCTTAATTCCTTTCGCGAGTTTTATTCCTGAACCATCAAACATAGTCTCAACATCGCCCCTGTATCAGGAAAGTCCCAATCGTTTTTTAAAAAAGCTAAAGTAATACATTAGCAATTTCTCCATTTTATTTCAAGTATATTTTTTTATTTCTGTCGCCCCTACTAGCGTCGAAGCGACACCCTCTAGTGAAAACCACTTAACCGTGGGTTTTTTCGTCCTCTTTACATGCACTTCCCGTTATCAATACATACAAATACACACTTTTTTCACTTCATTTCTTTATCGGGATAAGCATATTATAGCCAGGGAGAATTAACGTTCTTTCCCGCTGCAATTTCGCAGAATTTAAAATTTTTGAACTGGGCACGAGTGCCGCGAAGTACTAAGAGAGGTCTACCGACCTAGTAGCTAGGAGAGAAAAGTTCTACTGAATTTTAAAACTGCAATAGTTCGATACCAAGCTTTGGATAAGTCGATCTCTGTTTATGTGTTTCTATCTTTTTTATATAATTTCTAACGGTTTTTCTAGCCAATTGCAAGACATCGGCCTTTTTGATGTGTGTCCGACGTTCTGTGATTTTTTCCGACATCTCAGCAGGCCGTGAGATGCCGGTTTATAAAAACCAAATTTTAACAAAATCCAGGACAGTCCATTATTACCTGTTTTAAGAGTAACATCTATTCATTGTATTGTGAAGTCGATAAAGCAGATCCCTTTTTTTCCCACATAGAAGTAGATGGAACAATGGTGATCATCGCAGATCACCAACAACATTGCCAATTGTTCATGTACTTGTACGAAAATCTAAGATAATGGCAATTTTCACGATTATTTAGGATCATTAAGTTCTTTTTTCATATGTATTCAGAAGAGATCATACAAGTTTGAGCATATAACAACTGCTGGAATCGTAATAAAGAATTCAGATTTCCCACAACTCATTTGGCAACGTTGTTGTTTAACATCAACACCTCTGACGACATTTTTGTTCAGAGGCGGTCTTGCGTCTGTTGTTGTTGAATTGTGTTCTTGCGTTCTTGCTTCAGTGTTTTTTTAATAGGCTGGTTCGACATTTGTTATTTTAACTGAAATCGAGAGATTTTATGATTAAAAAATGGCGACAAAAATTTCGAGTGCAAATTTTAAGATTTACGTCCGCTATAAGCATTATAAAACCAAGGATCAGCGCGAGGCTAGAAAACGTACCTGTGCGCGAGACTAGGCCGCGTGACGTCAGTAGCCCGTACGAACTTCGATAAACAAAATCAGCAACGTTCCCCAGGTACCTCGTACGCGGTTAATAACAATATGTTCTTTATTTTCAAAGATGTGAGGTTGGGAATTCGAAGCTTTCCTATCTTACATTCTAAAAATAGATCCTAATGTTAAAAATAGATCCGAACGTTAAAAATAAATCTGCTAAAAATAGCCACGGCTAAAAATACTTCGTATCTTGCTAAAAATAGTGGGGGAGGGCCAGGGTTCTAAAAATAGATGGTCCAGAACCTTATCTTGACTAAAAATCTAAAAATACATCGCATCTTGCGTTAAAAATACTGGTATTAAAAATAGATAGTCCAGAACCTTATCAGGGCCTTATCAGCGGTCCAAAATCGGCCTAGTTTATCTACTGATCACGTTTGTCATTTGTCAGTGTGTTCATTTGAATTCGTTGCTGACATACTTCAGCTAAAAAACGATACAGGTAAACAAGAATTTCTTTTATACTCTCGCGCATATTTCGCCAAAGTTTTATCGCCCATATCCATAACCGATCGAACTAAAAATCTTATAAAAATATAAAATTGGCTCGTACTACACAGCCTCCATGTGAAGCCTTGCATGATACCAATGGACGCCGTCAACCTGCCATTAATTTCCAACTGGGCGAGTAAATCAATCGGAGAGGAAAAATGTCAACATGTCTTTCCTCGTTGTTGTCGATATGAATTGCCGACCTAACATTTCTTTTTCGCCACTGTCACCACGCGTCGATGATATTTTTTTTCCGGATGAAGTTGTCTCGACTTCTTCGTGGTGTGGTAGACGCGATTGAGATGTCAGCCCGGGAAATTCGGATTGTTAAGTGCGGTTTGAAATATATATGTCGTGAATGTAGTGTTAAATAAGTGGTATTTTTGAATAAAAATGATATAGTACAAGGTATTCTATAAATGATAATTAAATAAATTTGAGCTGCGAATTCAGGTAATACAGTTGAGCCTGAGTTTGTTTTTTTACTTAGATACGGAGTCTTGAAGTTGAAAATTATTTTTTAATTCTTGGTAATACATTTTCTTCATTGTAGATATCGTTCTGAATAATTTGGGTAAATATATTGTTGTGGATAATTGGCCAGGGAATATCGAGAGAAAATGCAAGAATTTGAAACGCTTGTTTGTATTAGCGCCCCTTTTTTCCTTTTTTCTGGGCCCCTATGATTCGTCAATGTACAGTGTGTCCCAAAACATTTTATACAAATGGAGAATATCAATAATCTAAAATTGTTCATGATTTCAATGAACATTTTGCCCTCCACTACAGTTTCTACGTATTTTTCCCTCCATTCAAAAAGTTACTTTTTATTTTCCCTATATTCCATAGAATGTTTTAAAAATTCTGTACCTGATTATGGATCAACAAGTCCTTCGCCCCTCCCCTAAATCCACCACTGGCCTTGCATAATGCATACAAAGCTCATCAACACGTCTTGTTTGATAACTATGAACATCTCTGTTAGTCACAAAATGTAAGAAATTCATCAATATTAATTACCCACATCAATGCTAAAATCATCCAAAATATTCTGCCCATTACGAAGCCTAATGAGGTCTGTTTTATTAGAGTTAAAAACAAATCTCTACCATTCAAATATTCAGAAGTTTTTTTCCAGAAGAGAACTTATAACTTATCACTCTGTGATGAAATGACTATTACCTGTTAAGGAGTCTACACTGTTGATATACATATAAAACAAACAATATTGGCCCCAAGATTGACCCTTGTGGAACTCCCGTATCTGTATCTAACAGATTAGAGCTAACTTTTTCAGTTTTGAGGTCACCTTGTCCAAAAGTATTGTACTCTGTACTAGCTTGTAAAGTTCTTTTGCTGGGTGATCGTTAAAACTTTATGTGTCGACTATTGATTGCCCAAATTGTGCCTGCGTCTTGCGATTCAATTAGCGCCCGTAAGAGCCATAACGTAGCCCAAATATTCATTGGATGGTGTCAGCATAGTTTCATGTTTTTATCATTCGAAATTCACGGCTTTAACTTTTCCATGTTCCTCAAAAATTCCAACGAATTTAGTCAAATCTAGCTGTCTTGATCGAATGCAAGTTCTTATACTTTACGTGTGACGTTTTGAACTCCCATCACGTACACAACTCAACATGAAGACGTTACATCAAAAAATGTTTAACGTGGAATGACAACACAGAGTGTGACATTAAAGAAAATCTAAAATGTGCCTTTAAATAGGAACAAACTTTGACGTTATCATACATAAAAATATGAGGAAAACATCACCTTAAAATAGTGATTATTACTTACAGTTTTAAGGTTTGGTTTAGGAGCCTAAACATGGTCCTTAGAGCTTCAAATTTTATAAGTAACATGATACTTAACAGTGTTGCCATCTCTCTGTAAACTTGCAAATGAAGCGTTGAAAAAGGTCCTAGATCTGACTTTTGACCATGTTTCCCAAATTATATGCGGAAATTCGGTATTATACAATTTGGGAGACATAAAAGAGATGTTTTCTTTTAGTCCAATGCTTTATTTCTCATTTTAAAGATAGATAGCAACACTGTAAACTACAATATCGCTGATGAGCCTACGCGAGTTTGGATTTTATTTATTTTTGTCATTCTTAATCAGTCTGATAGGATCGATAAAGAGGAAGTGACCCTTTAACTAATAGTTTCCGGTGAATGGCCAAATATTATTTGAACCATAGACGTCTATACTTTTTTTAACGCTTCATTTATTTGTTTACTGGTAGATGGCTGTGTATTTTGACATTTAAGCCCCACTACCTTCTTCTCCAAAGATTTAGTATATTGGGATTAACTTTTGATACAATTTTGGTTAGTATGAAAGTGATATTTTGTCTTAAAAAGTTAGGGGTTAAATAGAGGAGTAATCGTGTATGGTGGAAAACAAGAACGGTGACGTCAGACAGCTATGACGCGGTGTGATATTTTTATCGTGTTTTATCTTTACTAGTTTATATATTTTATGTTTTCTCAGTGTAAAAGACCATTTCAGGGATAAGACATAAATTCACAATAATGGTTTATTGTTAATACAGACGTTTATTAATCTTTATGGTAGTTTTTTATTGACTATATTACACACACTTTGTTGATAAAATGAATTAAGTTTATGGTTTGTCCTAATAAACTACACTCTGCTTTGATCAATAAAAGGAGCGTTAAAAAAGGGGAATATCAGGTTATTGAGTGTTATGACTAATATTATTGTTTACGTGTTAATTGAAAAAAAATTATTAACCAATAAAGCGCAGATGCAGAAGTGGTGTATTAAATTTCAGTTTTCGTAGATTTTTATTCATCCAAAAAATTTTTTCTTTAATTTTGACTTGCTCAACTGTAAGGTAGATATAGTCTGCTGTAGTCTACCAAATTTCAGTTTACTCAGATTTTTTTTGTTTATTTATCACAAATTTTTTCAACATGGAAATTTTTTTCTTTAATTTTGACTTGCTCAACTGTAAGGTAGATATAGTCTACTTTAGTCTACCAAATTTCAGTTTTCTTAAATTTTTTTGTTTATTTATCACACATTTTTCTCTAAAAAAGTCAGTTTTTGCGACCAAAATTCATCCAAAAATGTTTTTCTTTAATTTTAACTTGCTCAACTGTAAGGTAGACACTTAGTCTTTAGTTTACCAAATTTCAGTTTTCTTAGATTTCTTTTGTAGATTTATCACAAACTTTTCCTCAAAAAAGTCAGTTTTTGTCATCAAAGTTCATCCAAAAAAGTTTTTTCTTTAATTTAGACCTTCTTAACTGTAAGTTATACATAGTCTACCAGAGTCTACCAAATTTCAGTTTTCTTAGATTTTTTTTGTAGATTTATCACAAACTTTTCCCCAAAAAAGTCAGTTTTTGTCATCAAAGTTCATCCAAAAAAGTTTTTTCTTTAATTTTGACCTTCTTAACTGTAAGTTATACATAGTCTACCAGAGTCTACCAAATTTCAGTTTTCTTAGATTTTTTTTGTAGATTTATCACAAACTTTTCCCTAAAAAAGTCAGTTTTGTCATCAAAGTTCATCCAAAAATGTTTTTTCCTTAATTTTGACCTTCCTAACTGTAAGTTATACAGAGTCTACTAGAGTCTACCAAATTTCAGTTTTCTTAGATTTGTTTTTGCAGATTTATCACAAACTTTTCCCTAAAAAAGTCAGTTTTTGTCATCAAAGTTCATCCAAAAAAGTTTTTTCTTTAATTTTGACCTTCTTAACTGTAAGTTATACATAGTCTACCAGAGTCTACCAAATTTCAGTTTTCTTAGATTTTTTTTGTAGATTTATCACAAACTTTTCCCTAAAAAAGTCAGTTTTGTCATCAAAGTTCATCCAAAAATGTTTTTTCCTTAATTTTGACCTTCCTAACTGTAAGTTATACAGAGTCTACTAGAGTCTACCAAATTTCAGTTTTCTTAGATTTGTTTTTGCAGATTTATCACAAACTTTTCCCTAAAAAAGTCAGTTTTTGTCATCAAAGTTCATCCAAAAAATTTTTTCTTTTATTTTGACCTTCTTAACTTTAAGTTATATATATATAGTCTACCGTAGTTTACCAAATTTCAGTTTGCTTATTTTTTTTGTAGATTTATCGCAAATTTTTCCCCAAAAAAGTCAGTTTTTGTCATCAAAGTTCATCCAAAAATGTATTTTCTTTAATTTTGACCTTCTTAACTGTAAGTTATACATAGTCTACCAGAGTCTACCAAATTTCAGTTTTCTTAGATTTTTTTTGTAGATTTATCACAAACTTTTCCCCAAAAAAATCAGTTTTTGTCATCAAAGTTCATCCAAAAAAGTTTTTTCTTTAATTTTGACCTTCTTAACTGTAAGTTATACATAGTCTACCAGAGTCTACCAAATTTCAGTTTTCTTAGATTTTTTTTGTAGATTTATCACAAACTTTTCCCCAAAAAAATCAGTTTTTGTCATCAAAGTTCATCCAAAAAAGTTTTTTCTTTAATTTTGACCTTCTTAACTGTAAGTTATACATAGTCTACCAGAGTCTACCAAATTTCAGTTTTCTTAGATTTTTTTTGTAGATTTATCACAAACTTTTCCCCAAAAAAATCAGTTTTTGTCATCAAAATTCATCCAAAATTTTTTTCTTTAAGATAAATAAATATTTGATTTGATTTTTAAGTATGGAGCGTGGATTATCTCCTAAATTTTTTAAAGAAAATTTTGTTTTTCCACATTTTCGGGATAATTAAACTTCTATTTAAAAAGACAACTTAATTCCCAAACATTTCGATTCCCTCTCAGAAATTATTTTCAAAAGGTAATTATTTATAACAAAAAAAAAATCTACCACCTCCTTAATACTATTTTCCACTTCCTTATCATGATCCTTGAAGGATCTTTGGCGTCACGGCGTCTTAATTATTACGTCGCTATGCTTCCTAGACGCCATTCAATAAAAGAGACCTTGTCATACCATGTTTTTATCTCGCGCATAATAGAGGATCTTTGAAAAACTAATAATGTTCCTCGTTAGGGAGGATTTGAATGGAAAATCGTATATTTTTCCTGGTGTTAATCATGTTCTTTGGTGCGCTAACATTTATTTATATTATTTTTACATACAGGGTGTTTACCAGAGGGTTAGCCAAACGAAAATCGTAGGTTAATAGAGTCTATTTGCGACAGTAGGGTTTTTCTCGATAATTTTGAGGTTATGCTGAAAAATAATTAATACAAAAGTTTTAGATTTTTTAATTATCTACAACTTTTATATTAAACTGTTTTCGATAGGATTCATATTTCAGCAACAAATCGTAAAAAAACAAATATATGTTTTGAGTGTTGGTTTTTTGGGTTTTGTGGCTGAAATATGCATCCTATCGAAAAAAGTATAAAGTAAAAGTTCTAGATAATTAAAAAAAATAAAACTTCTGTATTGATCATTTTTCAAAATAACCTCAAAATTATCTAGAAAAACGATAAAAACCATTGATAAAAACGGTTTTTAGGGTTTTTCTCGATAATTTTAGGTTATGTTGAAAAATGATTAATACAAAAATTTTAGATTTTTTAATTATCTATAACTTTTATATTAAACTTTTTTCGATAGGGTGTATATTTAAGCCACAAATCGTAAAAAACCAATATGCAACCCCCAAAACGTATCATATCCCCATCCCCATCCCCACACACATACTACTAACAGTTTTTCAAAAATTCAGTTATTTAAAATCCTGATCGATAAAAAAATTAAAAAAACAGATTTACTTAGATCATCCTATTATGATAAATTACAATATTTGTTTACATTTGATTACATGCTAAAACTATGTTCCGGAAAGCCGATACAAATCTAAAGCCCTAGACAAGATAAATATGAATCCACGACATAAATACCTGGAAAACACACGGAAACCAGTTCACGTACTATCTATTTGATTGCAATTCGGGTTAGACTGCATGCAGCGATGCCAAATGTATTATCCATTTTTAAACATTGAGATTGTTTTAAAAATTTATCCAACTTTAAAAAGAAGCGTTCTTCTTTAGTTTTCAGCTCGGGCGCCAGAGTGGAAAGAGTACAAACCAAGCAATCGCTAAATGGTAATCGAATAATGGGTATACGTTACGCGACCAAATGCATTTCACAGTGCGTGAACTTATCTCTGCAGTTTGTGGCTAATAGCACATTGTCTTCATTTGAACATCCAAACAATTGAAACAGACAATTACAGATCCCTTTTGTAACACCTGTCACTGCCCCCAAGACGTCCCATCTCACTTTTTAATAACTAGCAGCGTGAAATGGAAATTTCTGTTCCAATATATGAAGAAAACGTCTTATAGATGTTTCTGTTCCAAGTTGAATGTTTCAAGTATTCAAATATTTTTTCTAGAATCAACGAAAATAACGAACTTTTTAGAATTTTCCGCAGATTTGGCACCTCCGCATCAATCAATCATTTCACATACGAAGAATGAAAATAAAACATAATCTAGTATTTTATTAAACGCTCTCTACTTATATCGGGTGATATATAAAAAAAATGACGAAAAAAACAAAGATAAAAACGTGAACAGAATCGTTAAAATATCGGGGAAGGATTTTATTAGGAAAGCTCGACTTAATATTATTCTGAAGTTCCTGCGTACTGTGTAATGTATATATCGCTTGGAATTCCAATTAGAAAGAAAGTCCTTGATAAAAAAAATATATTTCTGAGAGAGATGAAGAAGACGTCAATGAAATTAATTTTTATTTGAGTAGCAGAAACTTAGTACGCGTTGTGAAAATTTACCATTTTTTGAAACACCCAAAACCTTCACATCCCCGCGCGAACATCATTATAAGTAACATCGTAATCAAGGAGACGCGCGACCATAACCTCAATTTAAGTATCCTTATCCTTATCGGTGGTACCTTCTAGGCGAGACCTTGCTGGTACCTAGTACCTACAATCGTTAATCGCAAAGTTCAGTGTTATTGTTAAAATTCAACAAGCGTAGTCATTCGGTGAAAAAAAAATCGTGGAAAAGTGAGATAAACGCGAGTTTCTTCGCGGTTTATTTCGACGTTTCGAACGAGCCGGTGTAACAACTTCCGGTTTAAGAAGTTGAAGTGATGAAAGTGATTTTTAATTATTTATATCAATTTGCAGTTTTATTATGAGTTTGGTTTATGATTGAATTGTAAGGAATTTAATTTCTATTTGTTATGTTTTCACGTATATTTTATGGCGCGCTTCATAATTTATAAACCAATTATTTTCGAAAATTTACTAACCTATGATTATTTCTTTATTTTAAAAAAATAATAATAGGTGTACAAACTTTAATTTTTTATTGTCAATTTTTTTCAGTATTCTACAACATTTATTTCACATATTTTTTTTCCAATGTCATCTTTTTGCTTAATGCTTAATTAATTTTTTATGCATTTTACATTTTTCTTGAAAAACCTATTTATTTTTACATTATTTATTCACAGTACTTTTTTTTCGATAATTTAAATTGTTAATTATTTTTGGAACACCCTGTATAATCGAAAGTATTTTCAAAATGTGCACTCGGCAACTGTACTAGATTACACAAAGTTTGAAAGTTTTATCCCTTACCACAATTATGTAATCCTCCGATGTCAGAAATTTGCGCCGACCTGTATAATAAATTTCCTTTATGCTGGACAAAAAATGGCGGCTAGGTGTATTGGTCGTCAATATGTCGACCAATAAGAAGAGAGTTGTGAACAGGGATTCATGAGTCATCTCGTATCAGTTGCAGTTAATATGATTAAACCTCCTTTTTGACATTCCACAACAAATACAGTGACCTACAGCCATTTGTTTTTAAAATCAAATTCTTTTTTTTTACATTTCTGGTCAATTAAAACCTTATTTGCTAGTTTTCAAAGGAGGATTAAAAAACATGATACCAATGAATAATTCAAACACGCGTATTGCTCAATTTCAGAAATAGCATTTATATTCGTAAAAACAAGATCGTTTATTGGAAAATCAAAAATACCGTGTTTTCAATGTAATAGAGACATTTTTATTGCTTGCTCCATTTTAATTTTGTGTTTGTAAAAACAAATGACTCTCTTGTTTGCTCGTTCCCTATATTGTTGATTTTTTTAGCTCCATTTTTATTGTTTTACTGTTTATCAATTTACCATTGGAATTGTTTTTGTTAGACCGAGTTTCAATGCAGATAAATATCCCGAGTTTATTATTTCAAAAATATACTTTCCTTATGATGTTTACGTTATTTTTATTAATTTTGTTTTAATTGTTTATTTTAAACCGAATGCTTAATAAAATGAATTAATTTTGTTTGAGAAAGCATCGCACATTTATTTTTTGTGATTTTTGTCTAAGTAGCCATGTTGCTTAATTTCATCTCCCAACTTAGTTTCTTAAACATTTGCTCTATCCAATTTTAGGTTCACATTCGTTCTAGTTTTATGTTTTCCTATCCATTGTACATTCTCTAAACCTCTCTACAATCTGCTACTTCATTAGTATTACCTGTTCAATGGTTGTAGCATCAGTGGGGCCACAGCTATTTTTAAATGCACAAGCTTACATTCGCTCTAGTTTTATGGTTTTCCCATCCATTGTACGTTCTCTAAACCTCTCTGCACAATCTGCTACTTCATTAGTATTACCTGTTCAATGCTTATAGCATCGGTGGCGCCACAGCTATTTTTATATACACAAACTTACACTCGTTCTAGTTTTATGTTTTCCCCATAGATTGTACATTCTCTAAACCTCTCTGGACAATCTGCTTCTTCATTAGTATTACTTTTTCAATTCTTATAGCATCGATGGTGCCACATCTATTTTTAAATGCACAAACTTACACTCGTTCTAGTTTTATGTATTTCCCATCCATTGTACCTTCTGTGAACCTCTCTGGACAATCTGCTACTTTAATGCTTATAGCAACGGTGGCGCCACAGTTATTTTTATATACACAAACTTCTGGATGTTATGAATTGACTAAAATTACGTTTGAAAAATACGGTCAAATTTTTTTGTATCATTATTATCCTGATCATTAAAATGTTTTAACATTGAAATAATGAGGAAATGCGAAATGAGATACTATAAATAAAAATAATTAAACGATAAAATAGTCTCAAATATTAGTCACCTAACATGCGTTTTAAAATAAACTTGAATAGTTTTTTTAATTTTTCGAAATGTGTATTTTGGGACGTCTTATAAAAAAAATCGTATTTTGTCATAGACATTCTGACAGTGTAAACGTTTTGGGAATTTTAATACGGATATTTCAAACGAACAGTAAATCATTTAAACCAAAACGACCGTTACCCATAGATTATGGTGGGGTAAGTGAAGATTTGGTTTTTATTTTTTGGGGTGATAAATTATTAATGCCTAAATAATGTCATTATTATCCTGATTGGTGCATTTCCCTGTTTTCAAATTGTCCTTTTTGAAGTTTTATTAATAATTTAATTAAAACAGCTTTTTTGTGCGAAATATATACGTTTCGAATACCACATTAAAGTTTTTGTTTCACCATAATTTTATTAAAATGGACATTATTTCAATTTATAAATGAATTTTCGCTTTTGTTGCATAAAGAAAAATAATTGTAGCATTAAACTAGAGGCTAATTTAATCAACAAAATGCATCCGAGCATCGGTGTTTTGTCGTTGAATGTATTCAGAGACGTCTGTCAAAGGATTTTTGTATAGTGATTAAAAAGTAAAATCTATTTATATAATTAAAAATGTATCTATTACAAACAGGATTAAAAGTAGTGATTATATGAGGGTGCAAATAGGAGCTGTTTAGAGTAGGGGTTCCCAGAGTGTAGGCCACGGCAAGGGTCGATAGATAATTTTTTCAGAAGGTAAACATTTTGATGCAAGAGCTTCTCGATGTAAAAAAGAGTGTAACGTGTAGCATTTTTTGTTGATTGATACCTTTAGCAGGTAATTTCCCAAAATCAATGAGTATACTCGAGTGTCGCACAAACATTTTTCTCCTCTGTAGTATCAACTTATGTATCAAATCTGTTACAAGCTGAGTATAGTCTGAATCACCAATACAAACTGGGAAGATACTAATTTTTATATAAAATAGTTTAGATATTCCCAAACAATTATTCCTATTCAATTTTTACTACGTACGCCTATTTGAAATTATGACGATTTTTCACTGAGTTTAACACTAAATCGGCCGTCGCTCTGCAGATGTTTCATTTCCCAGAGTTTCTCTAAATTCAAACTGGGAATATCAGTCATGTTTTTGTTTCAATTAGCGTTAGAAAAACATTTAGCACAGAAAATAATCCTGGATAAATGATGATTTAAAATCTTTAAACGTTTTGTTTTTCTTTTTACTTCGTTTTAAGTTAAATAATTTGTACCATCCTAGTACACTGTAATTTACCAATATGTCTACCTAATGAAATTTGTCAAAGGTAACGCCTTTATTTCAGGCAAAACCACTCAAACAAACTGATTTTATTTTATTTACAAATAAATGATAATAAAATGTCATGCATCTTTTATTTATATAACACATTGTAGAAAAATTCAACAAGTGTAACCCAAAACGCAATATAACAGTTTTTCCGATAGAAGCGGGATATCTGGGAAATGTTTTTCCGAATTAAATTCAGGTGCATTATTTCTACCCCAGTTGTTTTCAAATATGATACGTCGCTCGTTTTTGTCGGGTTTCTATTTTTATTATTATTATTATTGTGGTAGAATTGGATAGGTCATACGTTACAGTGAATGTCAAATATAATTCTGGGAACGAAATAATCTCACAACTTTATACGCAGTAGAAAACTCGAAGGACAGCAAAATCACTTGTAATTATACCTTTTCTAATCTCAAATTTTATTCCCTATATAAAGTAAACAGTAGACCAGATTGAGTGGAACCTTTCTCCGCGTGGATACCAATTAATTTTTCTCTCGAGAGAGAGACAGAGCAAACATTTTTTGACAATATAATAGTTAAATTTGTCGCTCTCAACAAATCCATCGGTTCGATACATCGTTTTAAATGGAGAAAAGCCGATTTGGACATCGACCATCAAATAAAAAAAGTCTCCCATTAGTGTCGTCTAGTACAACACGGAAAGTTCTTTATATAGTTTTCCTTCTCGTCCGTCGGGAAATAGCAATTAAGTTTTTGACAAAAGAACGAAAAAACTACAGGAAGAAAACCAAGAAAACTCGAGAGCGTTGAGAGAAAAACTACAAGCATACAATATCGCGCCAGATGCTGAGAGAGAAAACATTTTCAAACATTTACTGTGGACGTGGGACAGCAATTCTTATTGCATTATTTATTTATCTATTACTATAAATACCAATATTTACTTATTCTAAATTTTTTAGCTGTCAGTTATAATTTTTTACTTTTACGAACCATAAACATTTTCTAACCATCTTATATCGTCGAAATCTAAATCAAAGTGATGTGAACTAATTTGTTAATTAACAAAAAATGGATTCCGCTAATATACCACGTTTTTCGTGCATGATCAAAAAGAAAAACTCTAAAAGAAAACTCGAAGAAGACCGTAACCAAATGCGTCGCGGTTCGAGTCTCTCCAACTTAGACAAAGTTATTCAGACGTTGCCGGATTTTGTGAGATGTACCACGGCCGACCAACAACTTTTCGTCAGTTCTGACGACCATCTTCAGAAGAGTCCCAACTTGTCGAGGTCGCTGAGGGCTAGTAGCAATGCTATGAGTACTGGAGGTTAGTTTTTTGGTGGAGAAGTTAAAAAACTGTGAATTTTTATATTTTTGTTTTAATTTCTATTATATTTTTACCATTAGGGGTAGGGATGGACTTACTTGAAACGCTCCCCAATTAAAATTGA
This sequence comes from Crepidodera aurea, assembly GCA_949320105.2. Lineage (NCBI taxonomy): Eukaryota > Metazoa > Arthropoda > Insecta > Coleoptera > Chrysomelidae > Crepidodera > Crepidodera aurea. The sequence continues at coordinate 17,417,677 of OX439480.2, forward strand.
CATCGTTGTCTACCCACAAGCTGATAACGTTTAGTAGTGCTGCCGAGTGACCTTGAAAGGGATAAAAGCAACCAAATTGGACCTTTGCTTTTTTTAATAATAGAAAAAATTAATTCTTTTCAATTTACCATTATTTTTTCTTAAAACTTTTGATAAACTTCAATCTACCAAATTCTGAATAAACCCAATGTCTAAATTGATTCACTTGTGCTATTTTCCCCGGAAAATCGACTTTCTTTTGTATCACCATTTGAGTTTATTCTGCCACTCAGACTTGGTGTCGACTACAAAACCGATTGCTTTCATCGTTTACTTTATATAAGGTATGAAAATATTTTGTTTGTCATAACAGATTGTTTGCTAAGCTCGTAATCATTTTTGAGAGTATCAATTTGGGAAGGTTTCTAATTTTGACTGACGTGGAAAAATATTCCGCAGCTCAGTGAGTAGTCTTAAAAATGTGCTCTAAAAATGAATTGGTAATAAAAACAAATCTGTGTGGTTAAAAGCACAAACATTGTATGTCAAACTCACAGTGATTTAATCTTTCCCATCCATTGTACATTCTTTAAACCTCTCTGGAGAATCTGCTACTTCATTAGTATTACCTGTTCAATGGTTATAGCATCTGTGTTACCGCAGCTATTTTTAAATGCACAAACTTACATTCGTTCTAGTTTTATGTTTTTCCCAACCTTTGTACATTCTCTAAACCTTTCTGGACAATCCGCTACTTCATTAGTATTACCTGTTCAATGGTTATAGCAACGGTGGCGCCAAGGTTATTTTTATACACACAAAATTCTGGATGTTATGAATTGACTGCAGCTATTTTTAAATGTACAAACTTACTCTTGTTCTAGTTTTATGTTTTTTCTAAACCTCTCTGGAGAATCTGCTACTTCATTAGTATTACCTGTTCAATGGTTATAGTGGTGCCACAGCTATTTTTAAATGTACAAACTTTCATTCGTTCTAGTTTTATGTTTTTCCCATCCATTGTACATTCTCTAAACCTCTCTAGACAATCCGCTACTTCATTAGTATTACCTGTTCAATGGTTATAGTATTACCTATTATTAGTTCTGGTAAATTAAGCACATTTTTCTTTAAATGTACTATTTGTGACTTCTGCCAATCATTTCTTATTTATTTCTAAATAAATTCTAAAGCTTCCAGAATCCCTCTGATTTTATTTTCAGAGCTCTATTGACGATTGAAAAATGGTCTAATTTGTAGCGAATGTGAGACCAAACAACCCTAATTCGTGCTCCATTCACCCTTAAAATTGGTAGAGTCTCAATTGAAAAGACTCTAAAAAGTGATGCTGAGTAAAAAATCTTTGGTGGCTATTACTTATCGTTCATTATTTTTTGTTTGCCTTTCGGATTCGAAACGATCTTTCTAAATACTTTTTTCTTTATTAATTTATCAATCAGGGTGTCCATATTATGCATTAGTGGTACATGAACATACATATTTTAAATCCTACAACCTAAAAAGTTGGTCCTGTTAGTGTTTAAACAAAATATTCAAAATTCACAGTTTTTTTTCACACAATCGATACAAATTATCAAACCTAACTATGAACTGGATGATCTAGGAAGCTTCGGCGACCTGATGAACATGAAACAATATGGATCTAGCCAATGGAGCGTACGAAGTGACTCGCTCATCGCAAAAACTGTACCTTTATCCACAGTTACCCACAAATGCGTATTTCCAGAAGAAACTCTAATGGAAGACATTACGAATGGCACGTCTATGTTTGGCGAGGAAGGTTCTTTGACAACAGCTCAAAGAACTTTAAAGTTGGCCAAACTGATACAGCAACAGAGGATGTCGAGAGGCGAAAAGAGAAAATTGGTATGTACATGAATATTTTTTAATGCTTTATGATTGATGACGCGTTTTACACTTTGTTTAAGTTACTTGTATGTAAGTTGGACGTAGTATAGATACTTATACCGGGTTCTTGCTGGCTAAAAACACCAGTTTAACACCGTCATTTGTTGTTGGAGACTTCTAGGAAATTATCCTGAATAATTTCATCTAAAAATGAAATAAATCTCAACTAATCTATAAAATATAGACCATTGGGTGTTCAATATCCATAAATGAAGACTTTTACTAATTCCTACATTAATTTTAAAGTATCAAAGAATCAAATCAACTTAAAAATCAATAGTTTCTAAACCATTATGACTGTATAATAATCACGGTTATAGTAGCAATGTAACCCTAATTAAATTTTGATGTAAATTCCTAATTACCATATTATACTCGAGTAATATTTTCCCCCATTTTTATATAGTTTATTTAAAGGTTATACCAGATATAAATGGTGTGCAATATAAATCTGCATAATTATCCTCGGTTTCAAAACAATGGGTGTTGGAGAATGAACTATGAAGGTATGAATGAATTATTCAGGCAATGATAAAGGGGGAAGGGATATTCTTGAATAATCTTAATCAATACGTGGTGTTGAGGAACTTCAAATGTACATCTAATTGAACACAGTCGGCAATATTTGAAATAGAAAGTTTCATATATAAACAGGCGTTTTTCGTAATACTTATCGTGCTTTTTTTTGCAAATTAAGTTGAGATGACGTATGTTTTGCTTCGAAGAAAATGTATTCCCGCATACTTTTCAACCCATCCTCGTAAATGAAACAGTTTTATTTGTTAAAACTTTTATCGCAGACGAAGGCTCTTCAATTCATTTTCTAGTTTGTCCGCAACGCAATGTTCTGTAAAATAGCACCATTGACAGCGATGTCAGAAACATTTTATTTGGAATTTATATCGTGTTCAACGGTACGCGACATTTTGTGGGAATCGCGTGACATTTTATTGCCCAAACTACCGTTTGCTTACTCTTTTTACAACTCGATAATGATATCGAAGGAAAAGTATACGCCACTCCATTTCCCTTTATTAATTTCGTCCATTTTTCATTTATTTTATTGTATTCTTTTAGGTAGAAATTCCCGAAGTTAACCGTAACCGGATATATAAGCGAATTCTGATAAAACAGATCGAGAACTTGACTCACAATCGGAGTGGGATATTGTTAGGTTATGCTGGAGAGTCCTTCTCCCAATTTTGAAAGAAATGTCTGGTGTACGAACTTCTAATGATAATAGGTGCGTGAGATACAGGGCGCGGCAATAATGACGTTATATATTAATTTTCCTGCAACTTTATAAGATAATATAGAAATTTTGTGCAAAGTCACTCGAGCAGCTGTCCTTTTTAGTCCTTTCCTGGCTAAATATGCGAATATTAATGTAATGTTAAGCACAAAAATTATCCGTCAATCATGGCAACCGCGAAGCACGCAATTCCACAGCCAAGCTGTTCTACGAACGCCTGCTGGCTCCCTCCTGCTTGCTGCCCTTAGCCATAGGCCCTTATCTCAATTTCCAAGTCGACAAATTAAACGCCCTTATTATCATTATGAATTTGACCTAGAAAATGTCTTTGCTGCTTTGAGTTATTCCATTCTGCGTTTTTAGGTTAATATTAAAGTCAATTATTCAAATTATGTTGATGTTAAGTGCTTTAAGATGTTTTAAAATTACATACTAAATGTAAAACATTAATAATCTGCGGTAAATACCGTATACAGTATGGTAATTAAGGGCCCACACTGTGAAAAACTTTTTAGCGTTTTTATCGATGATTTTGAGGTTATGTTGAAAAATGAGAAATACGAAAGTTTTAGATTTTTTAATTATCTACAACTTCTATATTAAACTTTTTTCGATGGGATGCATATTTCAGCCACAAATCGTATAAAACTAACTTTCAGAACGTAAATTTACCTACCCCTGCTGCTATATGTATAACTGATATGCTGACACTCTGAATCATCTTGCAGCGAATAATATCATCTGTCTTTGATTATGATGACCGGTTACACAATCAGTACATTTATAGGGATATAGTTGTACAAAGGGCAGTCTTTCATATTTTTACACTCTCTTTAAATTTGCAAATGCCTGCTGCTATCTGTATAGCTGATATGCTGGCACTCTGAATCAACTTGCAGCGAATAAAATCATCTGTGTTTGTTTTTGATGACCGATTACACAATCAGTACATTTATAGGGATATAGTTGTACAAAGGACAGTCTTTCATATTTTTGCACTCTCTTTAAATTTGCAAATGCCTGCTGCTATCTGTATAGCTGATATGCTGGCACTCTGAATCATCTTGCTGCAAATAATACTAACTGTCTTTGATTATGATGACCGATTACACAATCAGTACGTTTATAGGGATATAGTTGTACAAAGGACAGTCCCTCATATTTTTACACTCTCTTTAAATTTGAAAATGCCTGCTGCTATGTGTACAGCTAATATGCTGGCAGTCTGAATCATCTTGCAGCGAATAAAATCATCTGTGTTTGTTTTTGATGACCGATTACACAATCAGTACATTTATAGGGATATAGTTGTACAAAGGACAGTCTTTCATATTCTTATACTCTCTTTAAATTTGCAAATGCCTGCTGCTATCTGTATAACTGATATGCTGACACTCTGAATCATCTTGCAGCGAATAATATCATCTGTCTTTGTTTTTGATGACCGATTACGCAATCAGTACATTTATAGGGATATAGTTGTATAAAGGGCAGTTTTCATATTTTTACACTCTCTTTAAATTTGCAAATGCCTGCTGCTATCTGTATAGCTGATATGCTGGCACTCTGAATCATCTTACAGCGAATAATATTATCTGTCTTTGTTTTTGATGACCAGTTACATAATCAGTACATTTATAAGGATATAGTTGTACAAATGACAGTCTTTCATATTTTTACACTCTCTTTAAATTTGCAAATGCCTGCTGCTGTTTGTATAGCTGATATGCCGGCACTCTGTATCATATTGCAGGGAATAATATCATTTGTCTTTGATTATGACGACCGATTCTTAATGTTTTTATAACTGCTGTCTATAAAGCTTGGACGCTGGCACTGTCTTCATAGGTTTAAATTTTGAGACATACTGCTAAGTATTTTTGTTATTTAAAAAATGTTTAGCCCTTGTCTATATGAAAGCACTGGAGTGTAAACCAAACGATAATCGTTAAGGATATCTAAGTATTCGCGTAATAAATCTGCACCAACAGCTGCATCTCGAACGTCCATTTCAACTCCCACACCACAACCTTTTAGACGTCCGATTGGTGGAGGATTTACTCACCGATCTGGTTAATGTATCCTGCTGCATGAGTTGGTGTCACAGTGTATACGACACTCGCATAGCGCCCTAATCAGCGTGACATCCATGTTTCATGATAATGCTCGTACGTCGACTGATGGTAAACGAATTATTTATAACACCTTCACACTTGGATGCCCCGTTTTACCTACATCGGCCATATTTCATATGTGTCGCAGTGATCGCGTACCGACCGACGCCGAGGCCATATTATAGTCAGTTATAATAAATCTTGTGAATTATTAATCGAATTAAAAACGTGCCCAAGCTGGAGAGACACAATATTTTAAAATTTCTGCAAAAAATGCTTTTAATTACTTTCTAAACTCAATTTTAGGGCTGTATCTCAAAAAATATATTATTTTATAGCAAATTAATCCAAGAGAAAATGCTAGAAATTATAGAGTTTGATCGACTGACCGCGCGCCAAATCTTTAAGCTTGGAAGGGCTCGCGCTACATTGGCCAAGGTATAAATTGAAGTCTTCTAGATTAATATGAACGTTGATTACAAAACGCATCAGGTGGTTTAAAAATTTTAGATGACGTAGGAGATGTCCCTAAAAGTTAAATAATTATTATGAGCTATTCTTCAGAACAATGGTTCATTCGTTCTGCACTGGAACTTTTCATATTTCCCCTGAGCCGTATAATTTATGCAATGCCGTCACAACACCAGAGTTTTGAATGAATGGAGAATTGCGAAATAAATCATATTTCTTGAGATTTTCTATCAGAATATTCTGCAGACCGAACGCTGCTGTTATTAGCCCAGTTGTGTCGCTGTAGTTTTTTATAATACACTTTTTTGTATACAAAAAATCATTATGCTTTAATATACATACGTTACAATCACACCCTGTATAACAGAATATTTTTACCCTCCTTAAAAAAAATAATAAATTCTAATAATCGCTTTGTGGACACATTTACCGCGAAACTTTCATTCTATTCGACAGCATTTACAAAAATGTGTTAATATTCATGAAAATAAAAAGCAAAGCATCCACAAAAGGCTGAAAAACTCTTTAAGCGTCACATCTTTTCATAAAGCAATAATTGAGAGTAAATGCGGAACGATTTGAATTCTAGGTCAAACCCATAACCATGTAATGCAATTTGTAATTTTGCGATAAGAGATAAAAAAGTGTTCTCTGAATATCCTGATGAAATTTTTATATTTGTCGCTGAAGATGGTTCGATAAAATGACAGACACTATTATATACATAGTTTTTGATATAAAGAAGACAGTGGCAGCGTACAAGCTTTATAGACAGCAGTTTCCAGTTATAAATTTAAAATGAAGAATATGAACAGATAAAAGACTGTCCTTTGTACAAATATATACCTATAAATGATATTATTCGCTGCAAGATGATTCAGAGTGTCAGCATATCAGCTATACAGATAGCAGCAGGCAATTGCAAATTTAAAGAGAGTGTAAAAATATGAAAGACTGTACAACTATATCCCTATAAATGTACTGATTGTGTAATCGGTCATCAAAAACAAAGACAGATGATATTTTTCGCTGCAAGATGATTCAGAGTGCCAGCATATCAGCTACACAGGTAGCAGCAGGCATTTGCAAATTTAAAGAGAGTGTAAAAATATGAAAGACTGTCCTTTGTACAACTATATCCCTATAAATTGTACTGATTATGTAATCGGTCATCAAAAACAAAGACAGATGATATTATTCGCTGCAAGTGCCAGCATATCAGCTATACAGATAGCAGCGGGCATTTGCAAAAATCAGAATGTAAAATTATGACAAGTCGGTCATCATAATCAAAGAGACATGGTATTATTCGCTGCAAGATATCAGCTATACAGAAAACTGTGGCAAAATTAATCAATAATTCGAGTTTTATAAAATCACTAGAGACCATATTATTTGATTTGTTTTCCTGTTCGTGTTTATATAAAAAAGTTTTCTAAGAAATTGAAATATATCGGTATAACCTTTTGAATAAAACAAACAACGAATGTAACGCCATACATTTCTACGGATAAAACTTTCGGATCAATTTTTTACACGTACATAATAGTGTTCCTGTGTTTTGGGCTGACAAAGTCAATTAAACTTTCCGCACAGTCAACTAGAACATTTTCAACTTAATGGCTTCTTCCTTCTTAGGCTCGAATTTTGTCACTGTGAAGGTTCTTCTCACTTCCTACCATTTAGTCAAACAGCTGTTTGAAACTAACTTTCCTCGGGGCAAGAAGTTGGGCTTCAATAATTTTGCGAATAGCTAAACATTTTGTCTATATATAGATCCGTTATACTTTCGCGAATTATTTTGAAATAATACTATAGTTAATGGATATAAATGTTTAAGATGAGGTTTTGATGAATCAATAGACAGTTATTAATACTAAAAATGTGTCTTCTGAGGATATCTGATGTAGAAAGTGATATAAAATTCATTTCACAATGTTTTAGCACTGATTTGAGATGTTCGCAATGTTGGCAATTAATCAATTTCTTATTGCATGTATAACACAAAAAGAAAGGGCTATTGTACAATATAGAACATATTTTCTGCGTGTGTATAGGGCTGATAGCTATCGTGTTTATCTCTTTTATAATTTTTTTTCGATATAGATACCTTCGTGCAAGTAAAACCGTATATTATTGATTTTATAAAAAAAAATAGACAATACCAATACCTATCTTCTATTCACCGCGAACAATAAATCCGTTATTTATTGCTTTTTCAGGAAATAAATAAAAACAGTGTGAATATATGTCTGTTTTTCTATTCTGAAGCTCATCAAACCAAAAATCCACTTCAGCATACACGCTATCTACCGATTCGAGTACCTTTATAGATGGAATTACAAAAACAAAAGGTATTTAGATGTGGCGTGTACCTTTTTGTGTACCGTAATCACAACACGAGAAAAATTCAGTGGCCTAACATAAATCATATTTAATAAAAGTGTCGCAAAATTGATAAGGAGCTCGCGTCTGAAATTTTATGCGGTTTAGTGGATTTAGAAAATAAGGAAGATAACCTGAGCTTTTGCAGGAATTTCCTGTAGTTAACTGGAATTTTAAACAACAGGAATTCATTTTAATGGAAATTCGCGGGATTCGTTTTTTTCATTGTACTTGAGCTTATATAATGAACTCTAAAATCTATTGCCTGAGGGATTTTCACAGCTTACTTTTACGTATGCCTTAAGCATACGTTAAATGTGCAATACATTTAAACTTTCCTCATAAATCAGTTTAAAAGTCCCAAATTCTTGTTAAAAAAGTAAAAAAATTCAACTTGAAACATTTCTCGAAACTGTTCGAAATCGAATTATCCGTTACTTTGCGGACTGGCAACATTTTTCTTTTAACAATTAAATTTCCTAACATCTTTGTGTCTATCCCGTCGGACTGCTCGCTGGATCAGTAGAGAATTCGCAGTTTTTGCAAAGCTCATCAGGTTCACCGTGAGCAGAAGTAAGAGAGCGGGAGATCTAAAGCAAAGGATAAAGGTCAAAGGTGAGAGTCCTTTGAAACATTAGGCAAAGCGAGTAGTCGTGTTTCAAGCCGAAATTCAATAAAATCCCGGAAAGGAATTTTTTTACCGGTAAATTATGTCTATTTAGAAATTAAAGTGACAGTAAAATGTTTGTTCGGTTTTCGTCGCGAATGTTGTATGCCATAGCTTAACGGGAAATCGGAAAATAAAATAATTTTATTTTATCTTTTTTCTGTTTGAAAAAATTATATTTAACATTAATTCATTAAAAAAGGATAATTTATCGATTGCGCAAGTTTTTTTTTCTTGTTTTTTCCTCACTTTTTGATCTACTCTAAAATTAAAGAAATTAAGGCAGGAGTACCACAAGGAAGTGTATTAGGGCCAGACTTATACCTGCATGTGTGCTGGCTTAAGATTCGAGTCAGCATCAAACTCGTAATTTTCGAAAATCTCGCGTCTCTCATTTGGTGCTAATTAGTTGCAGTATTAGTTTTTTTGTAATTAACTGCCGTGTTTGTTGACTTAAATATCCAATTAGCACACATAAACCGAATCGATCGCTCGAAAATGGAGAACGCGGTTTGTAGTTTCATTATATGTGATATATCAAGAGTATCTGCATTGTTGTTATCTTTACCTGGTTTGTAGTGTCATCATATGTGATATATCAAGAGCATCTGCATTGTTGATATCTTTGCCTGGTTTGTAGTGTCATCATATGTGATATATCAAGAGCATCTGCATTGTTATCTTTACCTGGTTTGTAGTGTCATCATATGTGATATATGAAGAGCATCGGCATTGTTGTTATCTTTACCTGGTTTGTAGTATCTTCATATGTGATATATCAAGAGCATCTGCATTGTTGTTATCTTTACCTGGTTTGTAGTGTCATCATATGTGGTATATGAAGAGCATCTGCATTGTTGTTATCTTTGCCTGGTTTGTAGTGTCATTATATGTGATATATCAAGAGCATCTGCATTGTTGTTATCTTTACCTGGTTTGTAGTATCTTCATATGTGATATATCAAGAGCATCTGCATTGTTGTTATCTTTACCTGGTTTGTAGTATCTTCATATGTGATATATCAAGAGCATCTGCATTGTTGTTATCTTTACCTGGTTTGTAGTGTCAGTGTTCGGTTCGTAGGTTCGATCCCTGCGAAACTCAAGTGGAATTAAAAATCAGATAAGACTTTGGCAAGTGCAAAAAGGTATTTGTGTCCTACGCAGTTTCATTCACGCCGGTAAACAGGCCGGATGAGATCGGATATCTCGTGGAACTGATAGGGGTTGGAGGCACATTGCATACTTGTTAGTCGGTAGATCAACTGCATGACAAATACATAGTCCTGGGTTTAAGGTGATTGAGGACCGTGGTTCGAAGCCCACGATAAGCTGTAGGTCCCGTCCAGAGTAGCCTTAATTGCAGAAAGGAGACGTTAAAATTAAGCAAGGAAGCAAGCAATCTTCAAATAAAACTCTCCAATTGTATAACAAATCAAATTCTTATATAAAAAAACTTGCATCTCTACTTAAAAGTTTTACCACACTGTTTCTATCAACACTTGTATGTATTATGTAAAGAGAACAAAACGATTCCGGAAACTTGGGGGATTTCCGACACTTTAACCACCATTTCACACTATTTACATCTGCAAACTATACGTGAGCCTCTACAAATAAAACCGTAAGCCTTTCTGATATCTGTAACTTCTGGCCTCGTAGTAATAGAGTATTATTTTTTGTGAGTATTGCAACCGGGACGTAGGGAATAGATAAAACGTATTTGGAGAATGGAAATGTGTGAAAAGATTTAGAATGTTTGCATGAAATATAACCGGAATATCCTGCATTTATGCTTCGTTTGTGAAAGCAGTAGATATAATGGTTTTATGAACTAAAAAATGAGGTCTCTCAAGGTTATAGAGTACCACGATTATACCTAAAAGATCAGATGATGATGGGTATTAGAGCTTCTTGTGCCGGACAATGGACCAAAACTAGATTGGGAAGGACACATAAGAAACATTAATACAAAATGTAAAAAAACATCCTTATATAGTTTTACTAAATATTTATGAACTTGCTAGGTGATCGATCCATCCTTAACGATGAAACACTTCGTATGAAACAGAAAAACAGGATGAAATATATGCCGGATCTTTATTTAACTATCTTGTAACGTTTTGAAAACGTTGTTAGGATTTATCCTGGCTAGCTCAATACCAAAACAATATAAGCTTGGGCTCTGGATTTGACTAGAACTTTACAAGTGAGTTGGTGGCATAATCTTTAGTTAAAAAGATTTAAAAAAAAAGTTACAAGCCAAATTATGGGCGCCACGAGGTTAGCTTTAGTATAACCTCGAATACATGCCGCCAACTTCCTAGATGAGAGCAAAAAATAAATAAAACAATAAACCAAGGTTAAATTAGTGAAATTTATTTAACTAGATATATATAAAAAAATTGAGAATATTACGAAGGAAAGACTTAAAAAATTTTGTGCTTTATGTTACTATTTATAAATTAATGGCTTCAGGAGAGCTTCACTGCAGATGCTTAGCTGAAATTATACTGGCCACTGGAACTTTGCTGATAAGGCCTTCTCGGATATCCTTAAGAATGAGCCAACGCTCTTGGGACTCCTTTAAAATGAGACTTCTGGATAACTTTCTCTGGTCTGCTTTTGAGCTGGTCTACTTTACCCCACTGGGAATAATACGGCAGGATTCGAACCTACTCCCCGAACCCTGACCAAGCTGAATCGGCAGACGCCTTACCAACTAGGTGTCCGGTAAAGAACGTTGTAAAAGATGGAAAAACTCGATAGAGATAAAAAATGTTAAAAAAAACCAATTTGTGTCGTCTATTTTGTAAAAAATATACACATACCTAAGAAGTAAAGATAAATAGCTACACAGTAATTTATAAGCGATTTGATTTAATTTACCAAGCAATTTAATAATAATTTAAATGAAATACGAACCTTTGTCAACGAAAAGAAATTAACACCAAAAAGAACTATTACTTATCAATGTTGTTCAGGAACCAAAAGAGATCGGTCTATGTGTCGCCGTCTATTTATAGTTTAATGATCCGTCATAATCGATCGAAGGCTGTCACTATTTGATTACAATCGATATTAATATATCGAGAGTCTAACACTAAATCGATAGTTACAATGAGATGCAATGAACTATTAATAACCAAATTACAGAATTACAGCCTGGAACGAAATAAACGTTACCCTCTGTATCTGTAAAGATAGAAGAGTGGGTCACCCCACAGCATGTAGGCCACATTTGGCCTATTGTGCGTCCTTCTGAGGTTGAGCATTCCTTCTAGCCAGCCTACTTGTTTAAAGTAAGTGATGACTTAGCCTGAAGGTAGTTGGCATGTGCTTGTCTGTTCTCGCCGAAAAGAAAATGTCTTGTGAGAGTGTCGGGCATTCGCAAAGAATATGTTCGACAGTCTCATCTTCCTGTTCACATCCTTTGCACAGTGGAGTGTCAGATAACCCCATTCTGTAAAGGTGTTTTCGAAGATGACAGTGGCCAGTCAGGATACCTGTGTCTGTTCATATTCATGTATTTTTTGACTATTTCGCTGTTCGGATACTGTAGTACTTCCTTGGCTAGCTCGCAGCCTTTTTCATCGTCCCATTAACCCTTAAACTTGTCAAGGGAGTGCTTCTTTAGTAGGTCAGCCACAGCTGATGCCGATACGCCTATGAAAGTGCCAGGTCCCAAAAGTTTTTGGAAGGGTGCTTTCTTAACTTACGAGTAAGCTATACCTTTCTATTTTCCATGGCCTTTGATCCAAGCTAAAGTGACAACGTTGTTGTTAAAAGCTTCGATCAGGGCCTGGTGACATTCTAGTACTAGACCTGATGGGTTTAAACATTCTGACTGTAATTTTGACGTCTATATCCCTTTATTTAATTATTATATCCTCCCTGGGAAGGAAATGTGCCACTTTCAACCCTAAAATTTTCAAATGAGGTGTTAGAAACAATATTTTTACTACCAATGATTTCGGAAAAATGTTTTCCACCGCAGGATATACGAGAGGACTATTAACCCGCATTTCGGGGATTGCTTTTTACAGGCGATTATCTTTTTTGAAGTAGAGAACACCACCGGGGCTTAACGAAAAATATAGTAAACGCCACAAGTTTGTACATTAACGTTAAGCAACAAACGGCTTGTGCCGCGCGGCGGGAAGAGCGCGGGCAGTTTCGTGGATGTGTAAAAAGCGCGCGACGCGGGGTGGAAGGAACAAATCAATATGAGGGACGGCTTTAGGGGCGCAGGTCTGCAGCGCCCAGTATATCCACCAGTTAGCATTCGGCCGACTTGCTTTTTGCGCGTACCTCGTCTCCGAATATCAAGAATTTTCGTTCGAAAAACTCTAAAAAATTTAACTTGCATGTGACTCTTACGAATCGAGGGTATAAGCGATAGAATTTTTAATGAAAAAAACTCTTGTAGGTGGCCGGGATTCGACTGGTTTCGATAATTCGATCTGTCATTCAATCAAACCACGTGTGTAACGTTTTGGTGCCAATAATACTTTGTTGTAAATATTGTGGTTGGATTTTTTGGATTGACTGCTGTTGAGTGGTTTGATTTCATCTATTTTTTTTCTTCAACATTCTTATTTTTTTTTAATTCAGCATGTTTTTCTATTACACACACTTCACCTCATCACGTACAGGAACATTTCACCCACGATTTTACGGTAAATTTTTCAAACTGCTATTGGTACTTTTGCTTTACTCTGAATCGCAATTATTTTGCACTAAATATCCTTTAAATCCTTGTAATGTGATAAAACAAGATCCTGTAGAGACCTCATAAGAAAAAAACTTTTGTAAGGACGACATTCAAACTAGCCAGCAAGGATTAACAATACCGGATGTCCCAGATGTTTCTGATCGAGTTAAACTGCAAATCTCTCAAGAAACGATAGGGAGGTGGGGTTTTCACTGAACAATTTCTTTTTATATAAAGTTTTTTTTCAGTATAAATGTTTATTTAGTAAACTCTTATATAGGGTGTTTTAAAACAACGGTCTTTTTCAAATGCAAATATCGTCGATTTTTTAACGAAACACCCTATATATTGTTATTCTATCTGAAAGTTAAACTCTTTCTCTTTCCGAAAATGTATAATTTGTTGAAGTTTAGATGAAAAGTAAGTGAGTTATTTGGTTTTTAATGATGATTGTCTGTTAGATACAGATGTCTAGCTCATGTTGAATTCTAGTAAGTTTTTTTATACCGGATGTTTTTGAAAGAATCAAGACTTAATATTAGAAATCCGATAACTAAATATTTGGAGAAAATAACAAAACAAACTTAAAAGATGTAGGTATACCAAATTTTTTAAAAAATTCACATATAAATTATCTAATAGTAGATATCTACATAACTGCATATCCTTAAATATCAAATAACTCACTTATTTTTCATCTAAACTTCAATAAATTATACATTTTCGGAAAGGGAAAGAGTTCAGCTTTCAGATAGAATAAAAATATATAGGGTGTTTCTTTAAAAAAATCGACGATATTTGCATTTGAAAAAGACCGTTTGTTTAAAACACCCTATATAAGATTTTACTCAATAAACATTTACACTGAAAAAAACTTTATATAAAAAGAAATTGTTCAGTGAAAACCCCACCTCCCTATCGTTTCTGAGTTCCGAGATATTTGCAGTTAAAATAGGTCAGACAATTCTGGGACACCCTGTATTGTACAGCGACCTCTAATTATAGATCGTTGTTTGTAGTAGGAAAAAAATATTTTTTAAATTTCGTCGACGTTTCGACTTTTTACAGGGTCATTGTAAATGTGCTACAATGTATTTTGTATACAGTGTGTCAACCTAAGTTCGCGGGTGGGGAAACTTTTTTATTATTCATTTTACGAAAAAAAGTTATTCTTTATAAAAACTCCTGAATGGTCTGAATCCTTAAATTCAAACTATCAGATATGAAATTTTTGCAGTCGTATACGAGGTTTGTCAAAAAATATGAATTTTGCTAAGAGTAAAGTACCTTCAATTTTGACAATATGAAAAAAGTTAGCATAGTGCCTTTTATCCAAAAATAATTTAGTATTAGGCAGTGACGTATCAATTTTGAACACCACACAATAAATGTCAGGAAAGATTGAATCTCAAAACTTGAAAATACTACGAATTATAGATTTTAAGTGTTATATAATATTGCTAAAAGTTTGCCTTATCAAAAATCGTAATTTTACATTAACAGTCAATTTTATCTTAACCTAAACCTTTAAATCTTTAAATTTCATCCTCTTATACATCTCAAAGTCCTAAATATTTTCATTAGCCTTCATTTTCTCTTATTACTCATACTAAATTCGAAGATTTTGTCCTCTTTACTGTTATGGTAGTCTTAGAGCTTAGGCATCTCTATTCTGAGATGATCTAATTCTTCAGATCCTTGTACACAAACTTCTTCTGCCAATTAACCAGTAGGCTTGTTTCTATCGAGCTCTATTTTTTATTTAAGCATCCGGAAAGTATTTTGACAGATATCATCTCTGGTACGTCATAGCCTACTCCTGCCTGAGTTTGTTTTAGATTTTTGCCCCATTCCCACTGCTATTCAAATTATGAGCCAGATAATATTCTTACAGATGCATTTAGACGTTCGTAAATGGATTCTGAAATAGAATCTGTTTGGAAAATAATTTTAATTAATCACTAGTTTTGAAATTTTGACACGGCTGATTAATTACACCATTTAAACAGGTTATTTCTTCGAGCTCAAGTTATAAAATATGCAAATAACGAAACAGAAAATAATATAAGTATTTTGATGAATCGTAGAAGTTAAATTTTGTCATTCGTCATCTGTTTTGACGTTAGTAACGAATGGAAACATGATTTATCGTGTAAGATGCATTTTAGTTTCAAGCGTATGTGCATAATTTAAAGTTGGGAGTTAAATTTATTTAAAAAAAACACATGTTATCGCGCGACTATGTATACTCCGTTTTTACTTTTTGTCGCCTATTATTACAGAACTAACAATTCTGCGTGTTACAATCACAGGACTACACAAACAGAAATGTACATTTTAACTAAAATAATTTACAATCTGCACAACACTCTCTGCCGATTAGAAATTTCTAAGAAAGTTGAGTGCTACTTAAATTGATCTTGAATTGAAAATATTTTCTACCTGTAGAGATTACATACTTACCAAGAATTGAAATAAAAGATTTCATTTTGGAACAAATAATGCTAAACATTTTATTTTAGAAATTATCCGCCACTGATTTATGATGGGGTCATAAAAATTGTGCTATTAATCATTTTCAAACAGAGTATAGCATCATTCGTTCTTATCGGTGCCATTTATACTAATTGGACTTTAAACTAGTTTTCTGACTTTCCCCGAGGAAAAATCTACGTCTTTATCGGCAAACATTAAGTGAAAACAAAGTTGTTGCATATAAAAGCTTCAACAAACTTTTGGTTGTAATTCCTACATTCAGGTATTTAAAAAAAGCTTTTTACAAACATTCCCTGATAAAAAATCGATCTTTACAGAAGCAAAAAAATATCTAAGACTGTTAACGCCGCAAGTTTGCCAGTAATTACTTTTCTCAAGTAGTTCAGATCGGTGAAGTCTAAAGAAAAACAAAACTTTTGGTAATAAGTGTATTGAATACTTAAAAAAGTTTAATAACTAAAACTAGTACAAGTTTCGGATTTATTGAAACATCCATTAAGCCTTTAATAATACTTTATGTATCTGTTTGAAGAATATTTAAATTTCTATAATAAATTTTGGGGATGTCATGAATAAATTACGTAAGTATACATTTTGTGACACTGAATTTATATCCGATTGTTTAATCAATACTTTCGTTTACGGAAGTACAAATAAAAATTTTGGCGTCAATGTTTGACATTTTACCGCACGATTTTTGACGCAGAAGTAGGCTATGACGTACCAGAGATGACATCTGTCAAAACTAAAACAATCGTCGTTTTGCTAAATTTAAAATTGTTTAAAATATAGGCGTTAGGATATTTCAAAAGTTATATATGATTCCATTTCAAATCAAGTCATCTATAAATGAAAGTAGCTCCGAAAACATCGCATGACAGGGTAACTAATTGCAGGAAAAAATAAAAGAAAGATTCCCAACGAAGATAAGAAGTTTATAGACACATCAAAGCAACCTGAAATTATTTGACGGTTTTAATGAATGTGAGATATTACGCAGCCTATTATTTTTTATTTCCTGATGTTTTATTCAATTGGTGTATACATTTCGGAGTGAAAAATTATATCCTTCAACTCCTTTTTGGTGACAATTAGCCTTACAGTTTGTTTAAATGCAAATAAGAGGAAGTTATATTTCATTTTAAGGGGTTTAAAATTGTTTCAGCAAAAAAATACTGGATGGTGAAAAAGATGTAGACTTAATAGAGACGAAAAATGGCATGCAAAAATTCCAAAAATTTTGGCAAATATTTTTACTGTTGTTAAACACGAATCAAAGCATTTACACCATAAACATACACCATTACTAAATCAACGTCTACCATAAAATAATTCCAAGACTATTTATCAAAACCAACCTTTTTTGTTCATTTTCCATTTCCATGTTGCTTTTTTCGATTATAACGATAAAAATCTTAAGTCTAACGCACTAAATAGCAACGAAATGATTAGATCAATTGGGTCATTTTGCGTATAGAGAAAAATTATGCCGCACAACAAAGTAATAAACATACTAAGTATATCTTAGAATAAATTATAACGTAAAATAAAGGAAATATGGAAAGGCTTCTCCTTGTTTCCATGATTTTTTCTTTTGATATTTTCCCAGTCCAGGTCTTGCTCGATCTTCCCCTTATATTATTTCCAATCACATTTCTTTGAACTTTCTAGTCTATTTTCTCAACTTCATGTTGCTGGATTTCTTCATTCTTTCTCTCCCCTGATTGTTCTTTATTAAGACAGATTTAACAAATGAGAATTCCTTGTCTAAAATATTGTCATTTGAACAAATTGTTTTTGCTCTGTCGGAAAGAGATTTGACAACACATATCGAGTGGTTTGAATGAAAATGTAGATATCTACTACTATGAACTACATAAATGAATTATTCATCAATTCAATTCAAAAGAATATTTCCTTTAATCAGCATTTTCCCCAAAAGCACAATCTATTTCTTCTTTATCTGACCCTTAATTAAATTGGTTCAGTTCGCATTGACTGAGGCATAATATTAAGCATTATATGCCGCAGCATGCACAACAATCTCAACAGATCCCTTACTGTGGCTTTCAAGAAACCACATTTATCATTTCATTTTCTGGGGCTCTTTGGGATCTTTTGTTGAACATGAAAAATGAGAAGGATATCACAATCGGGTTTATGTAAATTCAAAAGTAATTATTTGTTTCTTTGTGGATGAAAAACCAGTGTTATGTAGTATAGCGGTTTTTGTGGATTTGTCGTAAAAAAAAGCAATTTTAAGGTTATGATTATTTGAGTGAATTTTATTTATTTTTTTGTCGAATGTTAAAAAATTACGTACCAAAAAAGAACTTCAAATAGAAATTCTAATAATTATTATTACATAATTATTTGATTAAATGAATGAGTAAAAAACAATAATAATAATAATAATTAATAATAATAATAATAATATAAATCAATATTTTTTGCAACAGAAATACACATACAAAATGAAGATACACAATATACAGGGTACTTTAATGTTCAGGGTACATTATACCTCCCCCTTAAGATCGAAGATAATTTATTCCTCCCACTTAAGATGGAAGATAATTAAAAAGAATTCATTTCTGAAGCTCCTAGTGGTTTTCTTGTTAGTTTAATTTCTCTTTTTATGGAACAAAACCACTTATTTTGTTGAAAAAGTTTTAATTTTTGACGTTTCTGCTTCACTTACAGTTACTTAAATAATTTTATTAAATAAAATCAAATATTTGATAATCATAACAGATCCTTTTGATGCACCTCGAGTGAAATTGAAATTCAATACAGAAAAGTGCACAATCATCAAAGTTGGATGTTTAAAGGCGTTGAACTAACTAAATACTTGGAATTATTGACTAAAAAGTCTCTTTGCTTGGTTCAGTAAACATTGGCCTATATAGGTTTTCCTCCCCTTTATTGAAATTTCACGGAGTAAACTGTGAGCCGGTATAGGTGTTTGTTTTATTTGTTGGTCTAAAAATATAAGTAATAATTGTTTCCAAAAGGATAAAATATTAAAAAGAACATTTCATCAGGCTCAAAAAAATTGTGACGTACTTAAATTTATTTACATGTGAAATAGGCATACTATAACATTTCTTACTTAGTTATTAAAATGGCTATTAGTAAACTTTATTATAACTTATAACCTCAACTTTTCGTGACGTGCCCCAAAAATACTGCTACGTTCTCCGATTGTCTTTGTCATATTGTATAATTATTATTGAAAGTATGTGTTTAAAATTGTCATATTTGAATCTATTTTATTAAATGAAATCCACTGAAAAACTGTATGTTGTATATGCTGATGATTTCATCAAACAACAGTTATGCTTCTACATGTTTTAATAGTTGATATTTGATTTTTAACACTAATAAAACATACCTCATTAGGTTTCATATTAGGCAGAATATTTTGGATGATTTCAGCGTTGGTGTGGGCAATTCCAGTCTTGATAGTACACATGAAAGTATTCGTTTTCTTGGGATTCATATTAATAAGTATCATTGTAATAAACTTCTGGGAAAAGTGAATTCCCTAAAATATCTTTTTATTAAGTTGTAAGAGGTGCTTCAATCTCATCAACTTGTTAGTGTGTACTTTGCTTAAGTCGACTCTCGACTTAGATACGGAGTATGTCTCTGGGTTAACTCTACGTATGCTTCAAATATTTTCATTGTTATAAAGTGTTTTGTCATTCAACAAAATGTTGTGCTTCCTCATACAGGCACGTAGTATATAAAAAAAACTTTTCCTTCCTTTTGATGAACTTCGTCTGTATGTACAACGGTTCTTTTTCTTTCTTATTGAATTTCTTTGAAACAGCTTCCCCATTCATTCACTGATATGCAAATTCGAATGATATTAAGCGAAATTTCAAAATGGAGTCTAATCTGGTTATCCAACCACGTATCTTGTTGTTTTGTAAATTAGTTTATGAATTAGTTTCTACGAATTATTCCAATAAATTGATAAACCAAATTAGTTTACGTTATTCCGATGGATCGGCGCAACCGAAGGTATTGATCCCAAAATGTTGGTCATATTTATTATTTTCCGCAGATTTTCTGTCTCAAAAGTCATTAGTTTTGGTTATCCCACTTATGTTTTTAATTTGACGTTTCTACTTTTAGTGTTTTATAGGTTCCTCTTGTTTTTTTCTTGGCCTGGATCTAACAGCCAAAAATATCTCCTAAGTACGGTTCTGTTGTATGAGAAACTGTTTTGATTTCAGAGCTTTTCTCTATTATTGCTAGAACGTTCCGCAATTTTTAATTATCACTACATAAAGCGGCTTTGTCGACTGCATGAAATTAAAAATATTCATTATTTCGGTCTTTTGTTATTCTTCAAAGATGATTTTTACAGTAACCTTAATACAAAGAGGATTTCGAAAGTAGAATAGTAATTAAACATAACATCGGCTTTGGAATATAAAATTAGATTTTTCGTTGTACATCTTTGACATTTTAATTCTTGATAAAAAAAGTATTTGTTCAATTTTCAATCAAAAATTGAACAATTGACAAACGTAGGTACAAATAATAATTTAATAAAATTAAACTCGTAGATCGCCGGCACCGCACCATAAATTTAGACGCAATTACACTTCGGACATTTTGCATGGCAACCCAAATTAAACATCATCTCATCTATACGCGCCAAAGAGGGAGAAATATCCATAAAACAAAAAGAAATAGATATAACACTAACAGTCCACTAGATGCCAGGCTACAAAATAAAGCTAGAGTATGAGATTCAAATTCCCGACAGTATTATTGTTAGATGTGCTGCCATCTATGATTAGAAGAGAGTATTGACAATTACTAAAAGCAAAAAATTCCCGGTGTATTGGGGTTGCATACACAATTTGCATTGTGTGTTGCAAAGCTTTTATTTGACTGATTCTAGTCAAAATGTCACTCTCTTCTTTCGTATCCCTTTCAGAGATTAATACAAAGTTAGAAAACGAGTAAGGAATTTAATTTATCAGATGATAAATTAAATTCCTTACTCGTTTTCTAGTATTATTGTGCTTCAATTCTTTCTTATGTCTTGAAGTGGACTTAAATTGTGTTTCCCTGTCTCTCTCTTCCATTCTTCTATTCTCTTATCTCTACTGCTCGTCTTCATCACATGTTTCTCTTCTTGGTCTCTCCCTTCTGCTTCTTTTTTAAGTTGCTTCATGCAACTTTCTTCTTGTTTTGCTATCACATATCCTTAAATGTTTGCGAAGCATCTTCGATTTTATTATTTGTTAAATTTGTTTTATTCTCTAAATGTCCTGAGCATAATTACATCATGCATTACATCTATAACTAACAAATCGTTTCTAGAGATTCAGTGGTTCATTTCTTTAGTAATTTATTATTATTATAGTGTCAATGTGAATTTTTGATAAAGTAAAAAGTTTAAAAACACTTTTTTATTATTCCAAATTATTAAATTTAATTTTAACGTCAACTATATCCCGGAATAGAAAGTTACCACAGTAATGTGATCGAGGCATGATTGATTGAAAAAGTATAAGAATTTTAGGTAGATAAATGATAGCATAGTTGCTTTGTAACGAATATTATAGCCATCCATCTAACGTATACTCGATGTATACCGTAATTTGAGGTTGGAAGGTTAAATGTATCTGCTCTAGCGGGTACAATTTATATTTTCGCATAGCGAGACCTGTCGAAAATGTATACTTTAAAATTGCCATCTTCGGTAAGCTTGAAATTAGAAAAAAAGGACGAATTGCTGGGTAATAATTTATTACTTAAAATTTCTCTTTTGCGTTTAGCAAATTTATAAAATATCCTTCCATTTTTTATTAATAAATTAATAATTATATATATAAAGGAAAATTTAAAATCTTTTATAATATGTGTATGCAACATTTCTACATTATTCCATTACTTTAAGAGAAAGCGTAAAGACAAACATTACAAAATTATATATGGTAATTATACTGTGACCTAATTTAATCCCAAAATATCACTGTCGCTTGCTCTTTCTCTCTCAAGCGACAACTAGACTCTATACAAATAGATGTTATACTTTGAGTAAGTTTGAATGGAGTGTGAATTAATTAATAAACGTAGAATTCTCATCGTAAATACTTCAACTATTTAAGATTATAGCGACTTGTTTTATTGTAATAAGTTGGGTTAGGGTTTTAGGAACTTGTTTAGTAATATTTTGACAACAGTTAATCATAAAACAGTTCCATTTTTTATCGGTGTACGTTGTTGGAATATTCTCGACCAACATTTTACTCGAAAAGGAAGTGTCGCAAATTTGCAATTACATTCATGTAGCAGCAAAATATTAAACGCGCTCCAGTGAATTTTCGCATAATTTTTTTTTCCGACTTGCTTTGTACACCTTTATTTTTACATCGTTAAAAGGCTTTCGGTTCGATTGCACGTTCGTTCAATTAATACCGAGTTTTTTTTATTTGGCGGACTTTTGTTGCTTTTTTTCAGAAGGAATTAAAGAGAAGGAATTTCGGGCCATTCGATCCAAGAGTAGATAGATAAGAGACATCAGTCAGCAATCAAGGATAATAAGGACCCCGAGGTCTACAAATTAACCATTTTGGAAAGTCCCCTAAATCTTCAAACTTTATTATTCCCAACCGAAGGATGCGAGATCAGCCGAGATAAGCTATTGAGAGTGATAGTCCCTAAGCTTGACTGATGGTACAGTACTTTACGAAAGAGGCAACAGAGCATTTAAGGTCGCTTTTTCAGTAAAATATTCTTGCTTAGCGCTTTGGGAATAGGGCTACAATTAAGAGATTTAAACTCAGATGCTCGAACTCACGGAGCATTTTAAGTTTCATCCTTATGTATATATGAAGGTTACTAATAAAGAAGACGTATATCACATATGACACTATAGACCAGGCAAAGATAACAACAATGCAGATGCTCTTGATATATCACATTCTAATGACACTACAAACCAGGTAAAGATAACAACAATGCAGATGCTCTTGATATATCACATATAATGAAACTACAAACAAGGTAAAGATAACAATAATGCAGATACTCTTCATATATCACATATGATGACACTACAAACCAGGTAAAGATATATCACTTTATAATGAACTACAAACCAGGTAAAGATAACAACGATGCAGATGCTCTTCATATATCACATATAATGAAACTACAAACCAGTTAAAGATAAAAACAATGCAGATGCTCTTCATATATCACATATAATGACACTACACACCAGGTAAAGATAACAACAACGCATATGCTATTGATATATCACATATAATGACACTACAAACCAGGTAAAGATAACAACAATGCAGACGCTCTTAATATATCACACTACAACTACAAACCAGGTGAAGATAACACCAATGCAGATGCTCTTGGAAGAAATGAAATTAATATGAATAGATGTTAAAACAATGTCTGAAAAGGTAAACATCTGAAAGGGGGTAAAAACAAACCAATTAATCATGTTTCTCATTAAAGTGAATAATTTTGGTTTATAATGATTGGCCGTCAACCAAATTTCATTACCAATTACTCTAAAAGTGCATGAAGCCATTCACAAAGGAAATGCATTCAATTCGAGATATTGATTCGACGTGTCATTTCCAATCCGCTATGGCGTTGATAATCGCTTTCTGAAATCGCGTGTGCCGTGCTATAGAATAATTTCACAAACAGCAACACAGTTCTAAGTGTTTAAAGTTCAAACACATTTGAAACTGAAATCGATGATTTGGAGATTTTTATTGAATGATTCAGATGTTGTATCACGGCAATGATTGAACTTTTTTGCTTTTAGAAAGGTAAATAAATCAACGTTTCTAGGTTTACCAAGGAAATTGAGAACTGTTTAAACTTCACAGAAACAAAACTAGCTTACAGCTTTAAAAAAATATTGTAGAATTGGGCACAATATTTGATCAGTGCTAATATTAGTATAATAGTGCATGAAATTATTTCGGTTTGATAATCTTTCAGTCCGACCCTGACGAAACGTCTACAAAAGACACCACACGCGTACGGTAGGATACAAAATAGAATAATGCATTATCCTTGTACATACGCTCTGTTCTATCTTTTCCTTCTGAATTTTATCACCAGAAACAAGACTGTGTTTGTCGCACGTACTCAACATGTTTTGATAAGAAATCGATAGAGCTCATGCAGTGCCGCCCCTACATAGAGATACAAAATTCAAAGATCGTAATCTCCTTTAAGGAAACAGCTTGAGTGTCACGCTAGTCAAAGAAAATTGTTTTAACTTAATGAGTCACAAATTGTGATTAACATAAGTAAAAACTTGTGTCTAATGTCAGAGCTGATTAATTGTTCTGTTGTTGGCAATGAAAAATATTCTTTATGACATTAATTATTTAATAATATTAAAATCTTTATTACATTTTATGTAAAAGATGATCCAGAGACATATTTTCTTCATTTCTACGTAACGACAGATCTGCCAACTCTAAAAAGCGTGTGTTTAAGCCATAATCCGTTCGAGGACAAGTTTTAAAGATTAGATAGAGTAAAGAGGATCACTAGGATTAAATGCTCCATCGAATAATGATTAACAACATTAATATACAAACTATTTTCCCTAAAAATTCAGCAAGGAGTCACTGCTCGTACATTAAGACCCGCGTAAAAAATATGTGTACGACTTTAAAAGATTCACAGTTGATGAATAAAAAATTTAAACTCTCTTTAAATAATTACCTCATAAAGTAAGTTTATGAGCATTAAGGAAAATAATTCGATAGTACATCGGCCTCATTGTAATATGGATCGTTGCCAAAACCCTGAAAGGTTCAACATCCAGAGCACACTTGTTGGAGATGACCTCGGATGGATTTATAGATTACCACTGCCGCAAAATCAGTAATTACCTTTTTGGCCAAAACGAATTTCAGTGTTCCACTGCCAACACAAATATTTGAGGAAGGAGATAGAAGATGGAGAAAATTAACAATAGAGTAGTTTTCTCTACATAGAGATATATTGGTTTAAAACTAATGGATACATTCTATCAGGGATGAGTTTTTAGATAAAATGTGAAACGTGAGTTTTTGCAAGACTAAATCAGATGTTTTTGAATCTCAACTCATAAAATAAATGTTTATTTAACTGTCACAGCGGCCACTGTTTATTTAACCCTCTCTGATTTCAGGTTGATTGCAGAGATGTCTTGTTTCCTCATTTAGATATTCAATATCTATTATTAAAAATCCCTTTATTGTTATAATAACAGTCTCTAATATTTGTGCCATTAAAAATGGAAATCACTCCTTCATTTCCTCCTACTTCTTTATTTAATAACGTGCCACGTTATTTCGTCCCTTTTATAGCACAATGGAAACTTTACCAAAAGTAAATAAATGACTGTATATAAAATCCTTTCATTGAAATAATGCAGTGCTCTGTATTCAAATCATCCACAAAATGAACTGCGAAAACAATGATATATGTACGGTAATAAGTATATGTGGAGAATTTACAGGGTCGGACTAATTTGTAAAAGCATCTTTACATTTATAAAACATTTTCTAAAGCATTCTCTAATAAATTATCCACGCTTATTGTAATATTGCATATTACAATGACACTGTGAACTTTTAATTTTGTAATTCCATACAATATTATCAATGTCTAAATATTACAATTGTAAGAAAAATTCAAATACAAATATTTTTCTTTTAATACGAAACCAAAGGAAAACAGATATCTAGGAAGCTTTCTAGAAATTGAATCAAACTATATATATCTACTAAAAGAGTGGCTGTATGAAACAGCTGGGTTTTGACAGCATAGCTAGCTGGAAATTTATCTTTATCCGTATTTCCATTTCCATTTCATTTCCTACTAGTGTATATGATCGGGAATGTAGAAATATAACTGGGAAGCTAGGACATCCCTTAATATTTCGAATGGATTTTATGACAATTTTATGCCATAAGTCAAAAGTAGTACAATACACTGTGAAAAAAAAACATTTATTAAAAATGTAGACATGTATATGGTTTTAAGCTTTAATAATAGGCCATATAGCTAATACATATTATCAAATATGAATTAAGTAAAATTTCTTTTCTTCCAAGAAAAAAAATTCTACCTGGCAACGCCGCAGATTTTTGACGTGTGACGTCACTGCCTTGCTAAAATAATTAAGAGTTGATCCCGCTTCATGCAAGCCGCCAAAGCGGATCAAAGCATCTTGTCGGCACATCTGGGAATTTTGTTTTTGCAATTGAAAATAGAAGAACGTACTGATAACACAGCCGTAAGCAGCGCCTCCATGTCAATATAGTTAGTGATCGGTATGTGGGCGGTGTAGATTATTTGTTTATAACTTTTGAGGTGGAGGGTTAATAATTTTTTTTGCATAATGCATTTCTAATAAAAGCTTAGTAAATTTCCCCATAGGGTAGGTATGCTAGTGGGTGATGTAGGTTCAACTTGAAGCTATAGTAGTTGTTTATAACTTTCTTATGCTAAAATGGCTGGTGTAGCTTCCAGGTACTGTCATTTTTCCATCGAAGTCGTACCCAAATAGATTTTTCCTAGCAATAACTGTTTCATAAACAAGTAACTATCATAAAATTACGTAGCAATTTTTGCTTTAGTATTTTTTTTAAATTTATTATCAATATCGATTTTCACACATGAAATCTAAGCGTACAGCTATTTTTTAAAACGTGACTGTGAGATAAAATTGAAAAAAAAAATAAATTAGCCATTATTGATTACATAGGATACATTTCTCACTATCTCAGTGTACTGAAATTGCCTGAAATCAATGTCAACAAGACTAATTTGTAAATTGCTTTGAGCTTATCATGCAATTACCGTTTGAGCATTGAAATTAAATTGGATTAACAGTGAGAATCTGTATATTGTCTAACGTTATATTCAATAAGCCAATTCTACGTGAATATGCTAGTCAGAGATGCGACAAATTGAAATAATATTCACTAAAGTCCACAATACAAATCATACGTAATTTTAAATATATCGTAATTATTTGGACGATCCCACCAAAATTTTAAAAGCGGGCTTTAACTTTACAGCGCTGTCACCATAATTTGAAATATATTGTGATTAAAATTTGGGCGATCTCACCAAAATTTTAAAAATTAATTAAAACTTAATATTAAGACAAGCATTTTTTTGTCTATCGCGACATAAATAAAATAGTATATTTCATTAGGAGTCCAGAAAATAGGCTTTTTCAGTGCGCGCGCGACGGGTTTCCCGTGGGAAGCACAGCCGACCACGGGAAGTCGTGCAATTTTTCTACCGGGAAGTAGATGGCGCCCAAATATTATCAACAATAAATAATTACATTCTGTCTGAGATTACGACAGAAGGCAATAAAAAAATCAACAGTAATTTAATAGGTTATGTACTAAAACTAAAATTCAAAATAAATCAATTAATAAAAATTAAATATTGAACAAAAGTAATTTTTCTCTTTTACACAAAAGATAGTACGTAACAATATATATCAAATACTTTAAAAATCAAGCGAATATTATCTTTCCCTCAGGTATTGACAAGTGTCTTGCAGTCTTTTCATTAACTTTCGGCTTGATATTTGATATACAAATTTTTTTTTACTATCCAACTACAATAAAACATTTAAAAATCCTAAACGACTTTATAAACGATTATTTTAAGTAATTCGACCGATCGTCACACGATATTAGGATCACGAGATCGTTTAAAATCAATTAATGTCGCCCGTCTGGGTTTCCTAATAGTAGTGTAATTAGACAAAGACGAAAAAGCGATAAATCAAAAATTCAACTGGGTTAAGGATTCTTATCGAATTCGGATCTAATGAAACAAGTAGTTTCAATTGAGAGTCTGTCTTTTCGGCTTATTTTTTTACCAGAGAGGAATTTAGGGGCAGTTTGTGATGAGATTTCAGCTGTTTTTGTTTAAAACTTTGTCTGATTATTAGGTGCATACAATTTTAAAATTGTTGAAACAAATCCGTTAGACAAAATGCCACCAAAGAGGTGGAAGAATAATCGGCGGCCAATCTCACAAAAACTACTTCAAATGAATTTAAAATATTATGTCTTCTTCATCTCCATTTATCTTTAAGGACGGGCCAAAAAGGGTGGAGTACCTGTCACTAGGAAAGGTCCTATAATCCTATAATTTGTCATATGTGATATATCAAGAGCATCTGCATTGTTGTTATCTTTACCTGGTTTGTAGTGTCATTATAATGTGATATATCAAGAGCATCTGCATTGTTGTTATCTTTACCTAGTTTGTAGTGTCATCATATGTGATATATGAAGATCATCTGCATTGTTGTTATCTTTACCTGGTTTGTAGTATCATCATATATGATATATCAAGAGCATCTGCATTATTGTTATCTTCACCTGGTTTGTAGTTTCATTATATGTGATATATCAAGAGCATCTGCATTGTTGTTATCTTTACCTGGTTTGTAGTATCATCATATGTGATATATCAAGAGCCTCTGCATTGTTGTTATTTGATGGAATAAATTTTTTTGTTCGTTTTGACTGTTGCTAAGCGCGACTTTTTGATTTGACCAATACGTTGATATTCAACCTCGGAAGTGTAGGCTGATGTTTTTATATTGTAACTTGGAAACACCTATGGTTGGTCAGTGGCTTAGATATACTTATTAGTTTGTGATGAGATTTCTGCTGTTTCTGTTTAAAACTTTGTCTGATTATTAGGTTTATACAATTTTAAAATTGTTGAAACAAATCCGCTAGACAAAATGCAACCAAAGATGTGGAAGAACAATCGGCGGCCATTCTCACAAAAACTACTTCAAATGAATTTAAAATATTATGTCGTCTTCATCTCCATTTATCTTTAAGGGTGGAGTACCTTTCACCAAGAAAGGTCCTATAATCCTATAATTTAAGCACCCACCGAAATATTTGCTTTGGAAGTATAACGTCGAATTCTAGATTGACCAAGGTTACCAAGTACATTGTCCCCAATTTTTCTCCAACTGCTTTAAATTTTATAACAAAGAAAAACAACAAATCAATCAGTAATAAATTTATAATGGAATCTTCTACATTGAGAAATAATAGGCCAATTTTAGATCCTTTTAAAAACGTTATCGGTAAAAATAAAGATAATTTTGTCCGCTATTAGAATATTAATACACCAGAGGTTTGAGGTAAAAATTGTATGTCACCTGTGGGTGCAAACAAAACGACATAAAGGATAAAAAGAGTTGATATAAAATTAGAGCCGTGACGAGGGTAAATCCTTGTGGAGTTAATGCGCGTATCCAAGCAAAGATTGAATTGCAAAAAGTATTTTTAATAAAACTCAATTAGAAAATCAGTAAAGCTTCTGTTCCTCGAAAGTGACAGGAAAATTCTATTCAATATCGTGTTGCTATATCGTTAATGACAATAAGGATTAATCTGTTAAGGATTGTATCCTTTTTCGGAAGAGAAATTCACCAGTTTCGGTATAAGAATATGAACCTGAAGTCACCACCCTTTTTGTTTGGTAAAATTCATACTTTTAAAACAATAAGAATTTTATAAGGCTATATAAAAGATGAGAGAGAAGTGGAATCCACTGATACCTCTTCTGGATATTAGTATGATGACATATGTTAATCATTTACCTTCCTAATACACTTTCACTATCGTATCAACAATCATTTCGTATCTTTTATATCCAGACTTTTTTGTTTCTAAACTGTTGATTTATTGTTCCTAAGGGCAAAGAATTTATCGTTTTAACCCACATCTTGATTCCTTCGCGAAATGAAAATCTAAATCTATTCCACTAAAAAAAATTTCGGCAGTTTTTCTTTAGTCGTTACGTTTTCCAAACTTGGAACACGATTTATCACAGTCGGCATGGCTCTACATAGTTTCGAAATGTGGGAAAGCCAGAAGTTCGAGCAATAAGCCTATCGATCGATACAATCTGTAGTCTGGAATGGTAGCGGCCGCACATTTTAAATAACTAATAGGACATTAAACCAGAGAGTGATCACTGAAATCCCGAAACAAGCATCGAATGGCCGTGAAGTTGCGGTCAATTGCGTTTGGCGCTTAAGATCGGTTTTCCGGCTTTTCCAATTTTCAGTATCTGGAACTAGCGTACATATATACCGAGGAGATTTAAATTTTTGATACGTAATTCCTACGGCAATACATTTTCCTATTATTGTGGTAAAGGAGAATTGAGGAGTGATTTTAGTTTATTAGATGAAGACACAAGAACTTGTAATAATTGCGATTTTATTCTAACAAGCTGGTGAATATATCTCTGTCTTTCTTTTTTTGGTTCCCTCTCTGAGGGTGTCTTTGTAGTAACAGGTCACCTGATCCAATCAAAAACGTCTCCGCCAAAATCCGTACCACATTGTAGCTTGTTAGGAAGTCGATGTTTTTATGCGTGGCTAGGTAGTCTGATGGGAAATGACACGTCGAATCAATATCTCGAATTGAATGCATTTTCTTTGTGAATGGCTTCATGCACTTTTAGAGTAATTGGTAATGAAATTTGGTTGACGCCTAATCATTATATGTTTCATCATATGTAATATATCTGCATCTGCATTGTTGTTATCTTTACCTGGTTTGTAGTCATCATATGTGATATATCAAGAGCATCTGCATTGTTGTTATCTTTACCTGGTTTGTTGTGTCATTATAATGTGATATATCAAGAGCATCTGCATTGTTGTTATCTTTACCTGGTTTGTAGTATCATCATATGTGATATATCAAGAGCATCTGCATTGTTGTTATCTTTACCTGGTTTGTAATTACATCATATGTGATATATGAAGAGCATCTGCATTGTTGTTATCTTTACCTGGTTTGTAGTTTCATCATCTGTGATATATCAAGAGCATCTGCATTGTTGTTATCTTTACCTGGTTTGTAGAGTCGTCATATGTGATACATCAAGACCATCTGCATTGTTGTTATCTTTACCTGGTTTGTAGTGTCATTATAATGTGATATATCAAGAGCATCTGCATTTTTGTTCGTTTTGATTGTTGCTAAGCGCGACTTTTTAATTTGACCAATAGGTTGACATTCAACCTCGGAAATGTTGACTGCTGTTTTTATATTGTAACTTGGAAACAAGGCCAATACCTCTGGTTGGTCAGTGGCTTAGATATACTTATTAGTTTCTTATTTTATTTAGATTTTGTTAAGCTTGCAGTGGCGGCGTGTGTATTGAATTGTATTGTATTGGATTTTCCAATCATTCGGAAAAATCAAAGGATCTAAACGCACCTAGAAATCAACTCTTTGATTGTTATTAGAGGAGCGAGTCATTTGTATATAAATAAAATATGTCTAGATTACATTTGTCAAGAAATTTTGTGCTACATATTTAAAAGCACTTTGTATGAACCAGTTTCTATGCGAAAGACTTCGAAAACTAAGTTCTTATCCAAACATTTGATAAAAGTCATAAAATGCAAACTCCCCAGAATAAAACTTTAATAAAACCAGCATTGAAAACTTCATCCCTAAATCCCCGTTTGTTGCAACTAGTTTTATGTCAATTATTATGAGCTTGTAATATTGAAAAAATTGTTTGTTCTTTGCACAAATTGAAATTAAAAAATATTCAATGCAAACCGATCAAACATTTTGAATGTCCAATGTTATCTCCATAATTAAACATAGTTGGCGAACTTTCCCTCGTCTTTTTTTATCCCAAACGTTGCAAAATACTCGGACGTCTCAGTCGGACTTTTAAATGAAGCCAGAAGGACCGTTGTGGCATACTAAATTAAAAATATTCCGAATTCCGTATTCCGGAGTTAAAGTGTGGTTGGCACAAGGCAAAGTGTGTCAATTTGAGGTTATTTGAAGAAAAATAAACTTAGAGAATGCATTTACTTCCAATGGGAAAAGAGTTTCTTGTCCAAAAATACACAAATAACGATTTAAAATTAAAACATAAAAACATTCTACTTGGTGTGAAAATAGCTGCAAGAAAATTCTGCAAAAGGAAGGAAGATCTTTTACAATAAATTGCGACCATTGATCATTGAAATTCGAGTTGAAAGTCTATTCGTTTTTCCCAGTTTCAAATCGGATTTGCAGAGAACGATATTCAATGGATTTAAACAAGAATAAAAAGTTTTAAGTTGCGACAAACGGATTTTCAATATTCGGAATTGAAATAGTTTCATTTGATTTTATAAATAGTAACGTTAACAGTTTCAGTTGGTAACAATAATTGATTACTCTTATTTTTACGTACAAATCAAACATTTATTTCAACGATCTGTTTGCGGATAAGTCATTCGAATAGCAGGTGTAATTGCAAATTAAGTAAATGACCAAGAGATGCAGTTTTTTAATTAATTACTGTCCTGGCACCTTATCCACTTCCCTCGCAGGATTGATACACTACAGACAGAAGTTAATCATGTGTCGTTGTATTTATCAAATGGCCAGTAAACGCTTCAGCGATATCGGAGATCTTACATCAAACGTGCCCAGCAATAATCTACTCATCAAAAAACGCTTACTGAATTATAGCCTCAATGATCTCAAATAGAGATTATACAGCAATATTGGAGCATATAAAATAGAACAGCCAGCTGTATTTTGTAGCCCATATTCCGATATAATCACTCGTGAAAGCAATAAACAAGTTTCCAAGTGAATGTAGGTGACAACGCGAGAACTTATATAGATTGAGGTTGTTATTACCCAATTTCTGTTCATGGGTTATTTATCAACTCTCAAATGAACGTGTTATTCCCCCAGAATCGGCCTTGCCCTGGCATATATTCGTTAAATTAGTTGGGTACGGAACATAATGGAAATTTCTCCTATTTAACATGCAAATTTTTCAATTTAAACTTTATCTTTGAATCTGTGATAGAATATTAAAAAATACAGTAAATCTTTCAATAAATTCTCATAATTTATGATCCTAAAATGTTTTCAGACCAAATTTAGTCCTCGAAACGAATTAATAACCTTTTTTTGTTTCCCTAGAAGTCGTTATACTATACATAATTGAAAATCCTAATTCCGTACGTAAAAACCAACCACCCTCTACTAAATCGATTATGCCGAAACCACCATTCTCTCTAAAGCACTTTTTTCAATTTAACCTGTTTTCAGGAAATAATGACACCCTAATTACACGGTGTCTCAACAACCGACACGCCGGGTCGCATTGATGGTTGAGTAGTTATACTAATCAATCACGAGTAGTCCGCTGCGGACGACACGCACTTCGTCGGAAACCAATAATGTCAAACGTGCATTCAAAAGCATTTTGTGATAAAACGCTTTTGAGGTCGTCCATTTACCATTGCCAGTCTGAATTGCCCGTCCTGGTGCAATGTTTCTCACACATGTTTTAGGCAGGACTGGTCTTGAAATCCTATCTGGATTAACAGTTACGTAAACACAATACAGGGCTGATAATTTACATTAAACTCGAGAGAGGGGCAAACATTGATATATTTTTGTTACTAAAAATTATACCAGCACACTGTTAGCCATAGATAGCTAGATATGTAAAAAGGGCCCACTTCGACCTTTGCAGATCTATTTTGGTTCTTTTGTGCGAGCTTTCTCCTTTTAAGTATGTTTAGGATCCCTGACAATGTAATGCTTTTACGGACCTTCTGTCCTTGATCCGTTTGTGTACTAGATTGTTGCTGCTCTGATGGATCCTCCTCCCTTCCAATGTTCCCTCTCTAGTACTTTGACTGCGTATTTTCTATTGATGTTGTATTTGGTTACCATGGTGTCGCTGGGCATCCCTGTAGTTGGATTGCTCTTCTTCTAACCTTTGGTATTCCATCCCACACGATATTCCGCCATACCACACTACTTAACAGCTAACAAGACCTCTTTAACCATCCTTCAGGTCAACTAGCCAGTTTTTTTGAGTCTTTTAAGATTCTGCTATTTTAATAGAAAGTGTAAAAGTGTGTTGGAATGATTCTCAAGCTTAGCGAGGTGTTTTCTGCATTTATCTCTGATGGCATCTCATATTTCACTTCCTCACTTACGTAGGGAGATATTCTAATAAAAGTTCGGCAGTTTTTCGTCGTAGGGAAATGAGAAATCACAGTTGTACCATCTGTTCCCATATCCAGAAATCCTAAAAGAGTTTCTAAATTACCACTTCAAAGTTTTTTACTTTAATGAATAAATCCACATCCTGCTTAGAGAATTTAGTAGGTTGTTCACGACACTAGCTTCTATTATTAGATTAAAGCATATATACTACCCGAATAAAATTAAATCAACCCGATACATAAGTGTTTATCCGTCGCCGCTTCCTATATTACATTGACCTAAATTTAGATTATCAAATCCGGTTCCAGTGAGAGGTTAGAGGTTTCTGTAAAGTCGGAAAGTCTGCTTTCGCAATTTCATCCGTTCGATTTGTCTCTACATATCTCTGTAGCCGATCTGTCTATAACGGCTTCCATCAGAAAATCAATTACTTCTTCATTCGCGTTCGGTGAAGTAGTCGGGAAAGGAAGCGGTTATTAGATAGGTCACACACCCCTGCGAAACGATAAATTTGCGGTTATTAACTTCTCAGATTATTTAATTCAAATTTATTTCTGTTCAACCAAGAGCATCTGCATTGTTATTATCTTTACCTTGTTTATAGTTTCATTATATGTGATGTATTAAGAGCGTCTGCATTGTTGTTTTCTTTACCTGGTTTGTAGTTTCATTATATGTGATAAATCAGGAGTATCTGCATTGTTGTTATCCTTACCTGGTTTGTAGTATCATTGTGATGTGATATATCAAGAGCATCTGCATTGTTGTTATCTTTACCTGGTTTTTAGTGTCATCATATGTGATATATGAAGAACATCTGCATTGTTATTATCTTTACCTGGTTTGTAGTGTCATCATATGTGATATATGAAGAGCATCTGCATTGTTGTTATCTTTACCTGGTTTGTAGTTACATCATATGTGATATATGAAGAGCGAAACGATAAATTTGCGGTTATTAACTTCTCAGATTATTTTATAGATTTGTCTACTTAAAACTGAACTTTTGTTTTGTTCTATTATTATACATGTAATGGTCCACTAATCATGATTCCAAACAAAGATAACATCACTAGATAGCACATAAGATAGAACCAGATGTTTCTTATCTCCAAACGACACCACACTTTGAGCTCTCAACCACTATCTTCTAATTTATACATTACATCCCTATTTTACAACAACAGTTAAAAAAATCCGCTGACATAACCCACCCTTAACATATCTGACCCACTTTTTAGAACGGTTGCTTCTAAATCAACACTATCGAGTCTATAGAGTGACGGTGATAAGCGACAAATGAAAAATTGATGAAGTGATAAATTCTGCTTCCGGTTTGACGGTTGGTGCAGTCTGATTTCCAGAAAAGCACCTGAAAAAAACGTGGATAAATGAAACAAATAGTAGAAAAGCTAATTCTCGTATTCTTGCAGTTTTACGTGAGGGAATATTAATGGGAGGTTGGTTAGAGTTAAAATTTCAGGTAGGAGCTACGTTTGTTGACCTTGAGTTATATTGAGGTGAAAGGGTTTATCCTAAGTATTCGTACAATTAATTTCACGCCTCTGTGTTCAATTATATGGATGATATAGGGGTAAGAACCCCTAACGAAACATTCTGCTTGTAATGTAGTCAGTTGCGATTCCATTGCTTGAATTATATCCATCCATTGTCTAATTATTTTCTTAGATTGCTATTGGTTTTGAAACGCTTTTCAAGTGATAATTTTATCATCAGGAAGTTAGCTACTATATCAGTTATTGTGGTCGAGTTTTTTTCAGTTACCTTTCGAGTTGAGACATCTCTTGCATTTTAATACAACGACAGACTAGTGTCTGTACTTTTCTTAGTTCAAGTTTGGTTCGTTTCTTATTAGTTTTAAGCTACAATACCGGTAAACCATGTGATATTGCGGATGTACATGCAAGCCTTTTCTTTCTGGATCTTTTCACTATTCTTAAAATTTACGTTCATTTAAATATTTCAGTGCTTTCCGCAGCAGTCTTATGATCCCTTCAATATTATTGCCTTCATCTCCTGATGATTTTAAAATGGGATAATTTGCTTTAACTTCATTATCCTTTGTGTACATACTGTAGTATTCCACTCAAAATGCATAAATGAATTATTCTGCTTTACCTTTTCGAGTAATGAATGGAATTAATAAATGACAGGTAACTTAGTGACAGATATCTGGTGAGCGTAATCCCTCCTTATGACATCAGCCCCAATCTACTAATATTAACCATCTCAGGAGGGCTTGTAAATAAGCTAGTCGGCAACTCATAGCTTTGACTTAAATGCCTGACCGCCGATCGACTATTTGAAGCATTTAAATTTAATATTCAACGGCGTGTGTTCGGAGATTAGAAATCAAATGCAATAACTTCGAATTTATGGGATGGAGCGTAACTAATTCAACCGTGCAGCTAAAATTGTTTGATTAAGAGAAATTACTGGGCAATTAATACGTGAATTTTGAACAAGTTGTGACTTCTAATGCATTCTATATCTTAGATTTATGTTTACTAGTAGGACTAATACTTGAAATACATGAAATTTCATACGAGATCTATGTTAGATATAGTAAAACACAATCACTACTGAACTGGTCAATTTAAACACTAAAACTTGCTCAGAACTGTTTTTAATTAAATTGAAACAACTAAAACAAGACTGCGAAAAAATAAAAAACAAACTATTCTTTGAATATATATACTTTGAGCCCGCCCCCCAGAGTTCTGTTTACCGTATCTGAACAACTACATCTTTGGCTACTTGTTCCCGCAGACATTAAATTACATCAGTTCAAACGCGTGTAAGAATGCAACCTTTGTCCGGCAACGATCCGGAAATATTTGATAAGCAGTAATTTTTCAACCGGCAGTAATCCACACCGTTCGTTAACGACCGCACTTGTTGAATTTTTTTTTATCACTTTATCTACTTCGAGTTATCACTATGGTTTATTATTATTACTCTGACTTTCGCTACTATAATTTTCACAGACAATTTCAGAAATAAAATTATCTCAAATTATCTTTTACTCTTCATCCTTGTCGGAGTTTATAAAAACGCGAGTCGTTAATTATTTGAACGTGCAATTTCTCAGCTCGACCAAAACCGCAACCTAATCCACATACCATACATATTAAGACACCTATATTAAGAAATATCTATTAAAATATATCAAAAATATGCCTCTATTAAGGATTGTCTATTAATACGTCTCTATTAAAACATCTTTAATAATACGTCTCTACTAAGGCGTCTATATTAAAGCGTCTCTATTAAGGCTTGTCTACTAATATGTTTCTATTAAAACATCTATATTAATACTCAAGACTTCTCTATTAAGACATCTCTATTAAAACATATCTATTAGACGTATCTATTAAGGCCTATTTACTAATATGTCTCTATTAAGACATCTCTATTACGATGCCTCTATTAGGACGTCCCAATTAAGACGTATCTATAAATGCGCATCTATTAAGAAGTATCTATTAAGACATATCTTTTAAGACGTCTTAATTGAGATACGACGTATCTTAATAGAAATTATTAATATACGCCTGTATTAAGACGTCTCTATTAAGGCTTGTCTACTAATATGTCTCTATTTAAACATCTATATTAATACTCTCTATTAAAACGTATTTATTAAGAAGTCACTATTAAGACTGGTCTACTAATATGTCTCTATTAAGATGTATCTATTAACACGCCTCTATTAAGACGTATCTATTAAGACGTCTCTATTAAAACATATCTAATAAAACGTATCTATTAAGAGGTATCTATTAACTTGTCTCTGGCATCTAAGGCATCTCTATGAAGGCTTCTCTATTAAAATGTCTCTATTAAAATGCCTCTACTGAAATATATCTATTATAACTTTGTTTTAACAGAAGAATATGTTATTATTAAACAATTTCATAAATTTCAAAGTAAAATCATTGTCTCCGATCCCGATTTTCAGATTAAACGAAGTGTACAAAACTCTGCCTAACAACAAGAAATTTCGACGCGTTTTCTCCAACCTACGCACTTACTTTATATCGCAAATAATACTTAGGGATTTATTCATTTGAACGTCTATCATTATTCGTGTTTTTTTTCTAGTTTCTAAGCTGATTCGATATCGTAATATAGAATAATTTGACGGGGAATCGATAAATTTTTTCATTCAACTCGAAAGCCTAATGTAATTATATTAATATACTTTTTTTTACCCATAAATTCTTAATATTGATGGTAAACACTAAATAAAGCAAATGGTAAGAAATTTCAGTCTACTTTTACCTTTAAATATATCATCTATACTACTATATACGCCAACCAAGCAACGCGCAAAGCGATGTCTTGTGGCGCGGCCGGTAAGTTAATAGTTAATATTTGTTTATCTAAAATACATTGATATAATGTATTTTTATAAAGCCTTGTCGGGCGTTTTAATTATTTCCCTTGTAATAAAATGTCTCTTCATGTCAAATAGATTCTTACCTGAAAAATATATCAGACCATTAAAAATACATGCGAAAAACAATTCAAGATTTAATTGACCTTGTGATTATTCGCAAACGCTGCTGCCTACGCTCTTCTTCAGTCTTTTGACAATTACAAACACAACAAAAAAATAATTAGTCAAATAGATGCACCAGTTCGTTCTAAAGTAATGCGGTTACAAACATTCGACAATTGATTTCTATTTATATAGATGTGACCATATTTTTATTCCGCATGGTTTCTGGATATTTTTTCCAGAGATAAAATCCTCGCCAGACCTTCTGGCACTTCGGCAATTCTCAATAAACACCCCGAACCCCCGCCGTCAAGATGCCGGCAGCATTGGATTCTTTTCCGAATTCAGGTCACCTGACAGGAGATAAAATTTGAATAAAAACAATTCCGCTTCGGATTACGTCAAACCGTAGGAATATTGATACGGGGACTCACAAAACACTTGTTGGAAAAAGTTATTGTGAAGGATTTTTTTTTATTTCGGCCCGCGTCTTTATTGAGTTAGAAGAGCTTTTGATACTTTTTCAACAAAATAACCATCTCTATTAAAACGTCTCTACTAAGATGTCTCTATTAAGACGTCTCTTAAAACATATCTATTAAAACATATCTATTAAAACATATCTATTAAAACATATCTATTAAAACATATCTATTAAAACATATCTATTAAAACATATCTATTAAAACATATCTATTAAAACATATCTATTAAAACATATCTATTAAAACATATCTATTAAAACATATCTATTAAAACATATCTATTAAAACATATCTATTAAAACATATCTATTAAAACATATCTATTAAAACATATCTATTAAAACATATCTATTAAGAAGTCTCTATTAAGGCTTGTCTATTAATATGTCACTATTAAGACATCTCTATTAGGACGTCTCAATTAAGACATATCTATGAATACGCGTCTATTAAGAAGTATCTATTTATACATCTCTATCAAAAGATATCTGTTAAAACATCTCTAATGTCTCTAATGTCTCTATTAGGACGTCTCAATTAAGACGTATCTATGAATGCGCGTCTATTAAGAAGTATCTATTAATACATCTCTATTAAAAGATATCTGTTAAGACATCACTATTAAAAGATATCTGTTAAGACATCCCAATTGAGAGGTATCTATGAATGCGCGTCTATTAAGAAGTATCCATTAGGAGATCTCTATTAAAAGGTATCTGTTAAGACATTACTATTAAAAGATAACTGTTAAGAGATCTCAATTAAGAGGTATCTATGAATGCGCCTCTATTAAGAAGTATCTATTAGGACATCTCTATTAAGAAGTATCTATTAAGACGTCTCTATTAAAAGATATCTGTTAAGAAGTCTCAATTGAAAATAATATCAATTAGAACGCAAAAATATGGTGAAAGTTGTTGGCTCTAAAGTAACACTCTTGTATTGTTAATTCACAACAACTTTCTCGTATGCATACAAGCAAGCAATAACGTAAGATTGTCTAAAGTTTGGTACATATTTTCCCACTTTAAATAATGTAGAAAAATGAAAGCGACTTCCAAGTTGGTCCTAAAAGTTGACGTAATAACAATAAATCTTAAAAGTAATTTTTGGAGTAACAAACAGTTTGCTTTTACTACAAATGGGCTTGTTGGGTGCTTAACAGCACATTCCGACCTCGGTCTTATGCGTAATATCTAAACTTTGTCGCTTTCACTGTTTCGTGAGCACGGGGAACGCAAAGTTCAAAAGTCTGGCCAAAAAATATACATAACATATTACTGAAACTTCTAATTTGTGTATGGTTTCTATCAGGCTTCATCAGCTGGGCTAATGAGCCGAATAAACCCGTTGCAAATTTACCCAACAAGGAGAAATGAGGCATATCTTAAAATGTCTGTAATTGTGGATGATTGGATGATTGGATGATATCTCTCCACTACAGACTGGATTTATGAATCCTTCTTTTGTCTGGTGGATAAAGCGATCATGGTGCTCGATAGAGAAGAAGAAGAAGAAGAAGAAGAAGAAAAAGAAAAAGAAGAAAAATAAAGACTAGTTCACACTGACGCCAGTAAAAAGGCACATAACAAACGTTGTTGTTTTTTTACTTTTGGCCAGTTATTAGGAATATTTTGCCCACCTGGCTTTGTTCTAAAATTAAACTAGTTTCATTTAAGTAAATAATGGGTACACAAAGGGAGCAACGTTAAAGTTAAATCATCTTTTCTGCGTTTCATTTACGTAGGTAGCCTGAAAACTTTGTTTCAAAGTCGCCAATTATGCTTCCAAGTTTATGTATTCATGTGCAATATATCAAATGCAGGTAGTTAATTAAGTTTGGTATTTTATTCCAGAAATTGTGCATAGTTAAAACAAAAGACGGCTATAGCAAGTCAATTCCGAGTCAGGATTTTGCTTTAGAATTGTTTCTTGACATTGAATAGCTTTAAAATCCTAAAATACAGTCAAAAACCTTCTAAAAGTCTCAAGACTGAATTATTGGACTATTCCAAATCTCCAAATCTCCCAGAAACACGATTCGTACATCATAAAGACGTCCTATAAAAAAACAATCGATACGAAACAGTAGCCGTTGTATATTCATTTGTTTTCCTGCCATATTTACTCACTCAATCCTGCTCGGGAACATCAGAAGTTGATTTTCTCCAAACAACTGTTGTTTATTAGTTGTAATTCCTTCGGCACGTCGATTCCAAAAGTTTATAGCGCGACGTATGTGTGAACTTTTTATGTATTTCTTGATAGTCCGGGCGATAAAACCGTTTGAAAATTAATTTTGAACATTGTTCTAGATGTGTGAGTTTTTATAAGAAAAAAAAATGTTAATTACAACTTCATATTTATAAATTCACACCATCTAAACATAATACTCTCTCAATTAACTTCTTCTCGCCTTTTTCCTTGCGTAGGAATTACCAATACGTTCAATTTTGTAAACCTTATTCTTATTTTCATCCGTACTTCACACTCCCGAAGCGTTTCCCGGTTATTTAGGGAGCCCTTTCATAAAATTCCCTTTCGATTTAAATTTGTAACGAAAAATAATTCAGCCCTCGAACTAAACGATTCCCGGGCGGTAACAGGTGGGCATCAAATAAGAAAATGTCGACGAAAAGGAAGACAAGAAGGTTTTCTCATTAGAAATGCATCGTTTTTGTTGACGGCATCGCCGCCACGTCTGATTGATACAGTGACTTTTTGTTGAATACGCGTTCAAATTTACCTTAAGCTTCACCCTTTTTTGTTTGGTTTGGCGCTTTCTGTGTACGGAGAATTTTTGAAGAAAAATGTCTCCAACCATAATTTCCATTATGTCGTTCCTCAAAATTTTATAACAACATTTTGAAAACTGCTAGTAAATTTTTAAAATGTTTGATATAAATTATTATATTAAAATATTCTAAGTAAGAAATAGCGTAAGTCATATGTCAATGACGTACGTCATATGTCAATAACGTATGTCATATGTCAAAAACATACGTCATTTGTCAAAAATGTAAATCATATGTCAGAAACCGACGTCATCTGTCAAGAACTTAAACAGCATACACCACAACTGTGCGTATTTATAAAAAAAATGTTTTAATGAACGAAGAAAAATGTCTCCAACAATAATTTCATTTAGTTCGTTCCTTTTAAAATTGAGTCAATTTTGAAAACTGCTAGTGAATATTTAAAATGTTTGATATAAATTATTATAATAATAATTATTTTAATAGCAGAAAATATGTAAAATATACGAAATATCTCAAAAACGTAAGTCATATGTCAAAACCGTATTTCATATGTCAATAACTTACGTCATATGTCAAAAACGTTCGTCATATGTCAAAAACATACGTCATTTGTCAAGAATTTAAACAGCATACACCACAAAGGTGCGTATTTATAAAAAAAATGTTTTAATGAACAATATATATTTACATGACATCTAAATAAATGAATACGCGTTCAAATTTACCTTAAGCTTCACCCTTTTTGTTTGGTTTGGCTTTTTCTGTGCACGAAGAATTTTTGAAGAAAAATGTCTCCAACAATAATTTCATTTAGTTCGTTCCTTTTAAAATTGAGTCAATTTTGAAAACTGCTAGTGAATATTTAAAATGTTTGATATAAATTATTATAATAATAATTATTTTAATAACAGAAAATATGTAAAATATACGAAATATCTCAAAAACGTAAGTCATGTGTCAAAACCGTATTTCATATGTCAATAACTTACGTCATATTTACCTTAACCTGCTTAAACTGCTAGTGAATATTTAAAATGTTTGATATAAATTATTATAATAATAATTATTTTAATAGCAGAAAATATGTAAAATATACGAAATATGTCAAAAACGTAAGTCATGTGTCAAAACCGTATTTCATATGTCAATAACTTACGTCATATGTCAAAAACGTTCGTCATATGTCAAAAACATACGTCATTTGTCAAGAATTTAAACAGCATACACCACAAAGATGCGTATTTATAAAAAAAAATCTTTTAATGAACAATATATATTTACATGACATCTAAATAAATGAATACGCGTTCAAATTTACCTTAAGCTTCACCCATTTTGTTTGGTTTGGCTTTTTCTGTGCACGAAGTATTTTTGAAGAAAAATGTCTCCAACAATAATTTCATTTAGTTCGTTCCTTT
Source organism: Crepidodera aurea (assembly GCA_949320105.2). Classification (NCBI taxonomy): domain Eukaryota; kingdom Metazoa; phylum Arthropoda; class Insecta; order Coleoptera; family Chrysomelidae; genus Crepidodera; species Crepidodera aurea. The sequence continues at coordinate 17,460,945 of OX439480.2, forward strand.
TAAAATTGAGTTAATTTTGAAAACTGCTAGTGAATATTTAAAATGTTTGATATAAATTATTATAATAATAATTATTTTAATAGCAGAAAATATGTAAAATATACGAAATATGTCAAAAACGTAAGTCATGTGTCAAAACCGTATTTCATATGTCAATAACTTACGTCATATGTCAAAAACGTTCGTCATATGTCAAAAACATACGTCATATGTCAAAAACATACGTCATTTGTCAAGAATTTAAACAGCATACACCACAAAGGTGCGTATTTATAAAAAAAAATGTTTTAATGAACAATATATATTTACATGACATCTAAATAAATGAATACGCGTTCAAATTTACCTTAAGCTTCACCCATTTTGTTTGGTTTGGCTTTTTCTGTGCACGAAGTATTTTTGAAGAAAAATGTCTCCAACAATAATTTCATTTAGTTCGTTCCTTTTAAAATTGAGTTAATTTTGAAAACTGCTAGTGAATATTTAAAATGTTTGATATAAATTATTATAATAATAATTATTTTAATAGCAGAAAATATGTAAAATATACGAAATATTTCTCTCTCTTTCCACTGGATTAAAACCACTTAGTTGTTAAAAAAGTTTTTTTTTTGAAATACGAAATATGAAATATGTCAAAAACGTAAGTCATATGTCAAAACCGTATTTCATATGTCAATAACTTACGTCATATGTCAAAAACGTTCGTCATATGTCAAAAAAATACGTCATATGTCAAAAACATACGTCATTTGTCAAGAATTTAAACAGCATACACCACAAAGGTGCATATTTATACAAAAAAACGTTTTAATGAACTATATATATTTACATGGCATCTAAATAAATGAAAAAGCAAATAAATAATTTTCTCGAATCTAGAGCGGCGTGCGGTTGCGAAAAAAATCGGTGCTGTTGCTGGTTTTAAAAGCTTTTCTCGTTTTTTTATGCTCCGGTTCATTATTTGTGTGAAATTGAAACGATTTTTCTGAGTCGCATCTCGTCCGCCGGTGTACATGTGTGGGAAATTGTTTGTCATTTTCGCAATTGCTTTTATTAAAGAATATCGGGCGGAATGGCACTTTTCAGACGCTTCAAATTACCCAGTTATAACAGAAAAAACGGGGGATATTATGTTTGCCGATTAAAAGTTGTAATATATGAAACTTAAAGAAAAACTTAAGTATAACAAGGAATCCCTACTAATAAGGTTAAGTTCTCAGAGTAATAATATACATAGAGATGCCTTTCTAACCTTGTTTTTGAAGCCAACATCTACTTGTGTACATTTACAACAGTCCTCTGAGTAACAAAAATAGATAAGACCGGTTCGTGTTTCTTCGAGTTCTGATGTAACCGAATTTTTGTGTTCCATCGGAATTATATTATTTGTTCTCATTGTTTGTGCTTGATCATGATTATTCATTGTATAATTTTTGGAAGTTTTTGGTGATTTGAGTGCTTATTGACTGAGATATTGACTCTTTATTTTCGCAATCTTCTGATGTTGATGTAACATTTCACAGGGAAACAACACATGGACCGTGGGCGTAACCCAGAATTTTGAATGGAATTAATATTTGATAGTCATACGAGTTTTTGATCGTGAAAATATTGTTTATAGGTTTCCCTCTGATAAGAATGTATAATGTATGATTCATATTTTCCGCACGCCTCTCGTGACACAGTCCTCTGGACTGTTTGTAAACAATCCCCGCGGTCCCCTTGCCGACATTCTAGTAGAGAGAGACAACCAGATCATGGTTGTCTACAAATCTATTGTTTTTGAATAGGGAGGGCATCACTATGTATATTATTACTCTGAGGGTTAAGTTAGGTTAAACTGTCAAACAATGAAGGCATAAGACGCCTCGATGGGTAAGTCAATGTGTTTACACTGGAATGCGGTAGATGGAGGCACCTTGACAAAAAAATATACGTTTATGGGAAAGTTTACGTTTACAAATCATGACCAACTTAATGTACCTTTTTGATAAAATTCCTTATTAGAAAAAACCCTGTATACACCTGTACGCTACAACAAAAGTAAATGGGATTTTTCCTACCAAGCACCACCATTATAATCTCTCTCACGCCTCACAAAAAATTCACTGTTCACCTATTTTTTACGTATTTTTTTTTTCATCCCTCTCATGTGAACTTCTACCAATTTAACATATGTGCTTGCGAGTTTAAAAAGACTTTGAAATATATATTTTTCATAAAATTTATGCGTTTTGAGGCAAGCTAACAAAAATATTTGTTTTGCAAAAATTACTTTTTGACAACTTAAAAAGCATGAATTCGCATGAAGGACTGTCTCAATTGGGCTTTAGGGGAATGTTTCCTTTGGGCTTATTTATGGGTTAAGAGAATGCATAATAAAATTTTATCATTTTAAAAACATTTAAATTTAAAAAAATGTTAGTTATAGTAGAACCCACTTGTTTATGAGAATGAAAAAACGTTATAAAAACACAAAGGATACCGTCAATAGAAGGAATGCTGATGAATCTGGACATTTTTGAGCAGTTTAATGTCGAAAACACCATACACTGTCCGTATACATAAAAATAAAATAATATTTTGGCTATTAGGACCACTGTGTAAAGATTCAATAACCAACTTAGCTGGATATCGTTATGGGGGAGAATGGCGTATAATTATTTAATATGAATTTACATTTTAATTTCTATAACGCATATTAGATTTGAATAGAGGTTGATATCTTCATTTTTTGATTAACAAACGTTACTAATTAAAATTTTGTCTCAAATTTTAATTCTAAAATTAAAAACACAGCGAATCAAGTCATAAATATTATAAATTAATTAAGCTTACCTACCCTATCTCAATCCTCACCATCGGATTCACTGTCATCAACGTTGATAATAAATTGGGTCGGACTCGTTACATAAGAATTTTCTTCTTTGATGACATGTTTGATTTTTTTCTGCCAATCATCAGCTGAAATTTTGTTAATTTCTTCTTTTACCAAATTTGCAACCAACCCATCAAATTTGGGAAACACGTTATGACGCCTTATTCTTTTTTTAAGTTGTCCCCAAATTAATTCTATGGGGTTAAATACACAAAAATAGGGCGGAAGGCGCAATACCTCGTGGCCCCTTTTTGATGCCATTTCATCAATAAAGAATTTTTTTTCAAATGATTGTGTGCCTAATACTTGAAGCAATTGTCTTTTTGTATAATTTTCTTCGAAATAAAGTTCATGATTTCTTAAAAATTCCTGAATCTCAGACTTATTTGAGTTTGTTTAACAGCTGATTTTCAAACCAATCTTCAAAACTTTCTCCAGACATATTTTTGTGGTAATCTAAATTACAATCTTCCAAATTTTTTCCAGAGAGTTTGAGGCAATTTTGTACCCATCCTGAGTCCGATCCACAGTGAAGAATTGTAAGTCGAGTTCCCTTGTTACAAGGAACATTTACTGAACATCTTCTTGTTCCGTCAGACCATCCTTTCTTTGGCGTATCGTGGGTATCGAACCACGTTTCATCTAAATAGTATATTTTTCTGTTACTATTTCGAGATGCCTTAATTTTTTCCAAATATTGTATCCTCCATTTTATGATCCTCTGGCTTTCCATTATTACAGTCCTCTTGTTGATAGTTTGGTATTTAAATCCAATTTTCGATATCCAACGCTGTGTTGTGCTTTTAGAAATTCTTAAATTTGGCCTTTTACTTTTTAGTAAAGAAAATATACTATCCACTGTTAGGAACTCATTTCTTTGGTAAGATTCATAAATAATACTACCAATTAATTTTGATATTGAAGGATCTAAAGTTTTAACACATCCTTTATCACACCTTTCTTTACGATTTTTTGGACCATTCTTTATAATTCTATAAAGAGTGCTAATGGGAACATTTGTTAAAAAAGATGTTTTTTCAATGGCACTCCTTTCACCTTCGGAAGTTACAATATTCTTATAAACATTTATACATATGGTTTGGGCATCTTTACAAAGATACAGACCCAAGATATATTTAATGAATTCTTTGCCAATGTAGGAAAAAATCTAGCAAAAAATATAAAAACAAATCCTAACTACAAAAGTAAAAATAGTATAAATAATCATACAATTTTTCTTACACCTACAAGTGCAACTGAAATAGAAAATACCATAAATACGTTAAAAAATAATAAATCCCCTGGGCATGATGGAATTAAAGCCGAAACTTTAAAGATCATTTCAAAATTTATAAGCAAACCTTTGACGGAAATCATTAATAAATCATTTGAAATAGGATACTTTCCTTCAATTTTAAAAAACTCAATTGTAACTCCAATATTCAAAAGTGGAGACACCGAAAATATTTCGAACTATAGGCCTATTTCTGTCTTGCCATCAATTAGCAAAGTTTTTGAAAAAATTTTAAAAACAAGATTAAATGCTTTTTTATCTAAACATAATCTGCTGTCAAAATCTCAGTATGGGTTTAGAGACAATAAATCTACTAACGATGCTATTCATTCCTTAACTAGAAACATTTATGAATCCTTGGACTCAAGTACTCCGTCTATAGCTGTCTTTTTAGACCTAAAAAAGGCATTCGATACTGTCGATCATTCTATACTTTTAGACACACTAGAAGATATGGGTGTGAGAGGTACAGCGCACAAGTTATTTGAAAGTTATCTAACAGAAAGAAATCAAAAAGTGAAAATTAAAAACCAAGTAAGCACAGACACAAAAATTACATGCGGTGTACCTCAAGGAACAGTACTGGGGCCTGTATTATTCGTCATCTACTTAAACAATCTATTCTTACAAGAAACAATCGGTAAAATTATTAGTTTCGCGGATGACACCATTATCTATTACAAAAATGACAACTGGTATTCCCTTAAATTAAACATAGAAAACGATCTCAGTAAACTTAAAGACTGGTTTGACAGCAGATTACTTTCAATTAACTTTGATAAAATTGTATACGTACCATTTAGCAGCCTTGAAACATCTTTACCAGATTACATCCTCAATATCCAAAAAAATTTCTCCATAAAACCTGCAAAAAAAAATCAAATATTTAGGAATATATATAGACAGTCACCTTAGGTGGAACTCTCATATGGAGTATCTAACAAAAAAACTCCGCAGCATTTTATTTAGATTCAAACAAATTAGACAATTTGTAAACTACAAACAGCAACAAATTTTGTATCATAGTTTGGTCGAGTCACACCTCAACTATGGCATTATTGGTTGGGGAGGGGTATCAAGAACTTACCTACAAGCAGTTGAAGTCTCCCAAAAACGATTTCTAAGATTAATGCTTAACAAACCTGCAAGATACTCCAGCCATCGGCTGTACTCTGAAACAGAAATATTAGATATTAGGCAATTATATAGTATTCAATTGGGATGCCAACAATATAAAAATAAAAATGAACTTACCACCTTAAACCATCCGTACGCAACAAGAACAAAACATCTACATTGCATACCACTAGCCTCTAAAACGATTGGACAAAGAAACTACTCGTACTTAGCTCCAAAATTATTTAATTACTTGCCAGAAAAAGTAAAAGATGAAACTACCTTAAAACGGTTTAAAAAGAAATTAATAATATTTTTAAAACAAAGTAAACGAACCGATATACACGAAATTATAGATGGTTAAACACATTAAAAAAGGGGCCATGTTTTTCTACTTGAAGTCTCTTGTTACATAAGTTAAAAAAAAAAAAAAAAAAAAAAAAAAAAAATAAATTCTTTAAATTTTTTTAATTACAGTTTTAAATTATATATTACAATTTTGTAACCACAAACAAGTATTTATTATACTTCAGTGGTGATGTTTATGTTTATTTAGATCCACTTAAAGAAACTGTATTTTCCCAAGGACGAAACATATTGCAATTTACACCGAATAAATAAATAAGAAGTACACTGTAACAATGTTTCAAAATAAAAAAAGTATGTATATACTGTAATGAAGTTATTTTTTTTTAACATTCAATTTCAAATTAAATCAAAATTTATTTCAAATTAAATGGAATGTTCGATTTTTGGCTAGCTCACCCAGTACATTTTTAATTCTTTAACGAAACAAATACGGCCTAATCGCTAGATGCGCGCGCGATACTTTTATAGAAATAGTAGGGAAATTATCCGGAGAAGGGACTATTCAGAGCCCAAATGTTTTACGAATTTCAAAATAAGATTCATTCTTGTCCTGCGAGTTGAAAAATTAAGTTGAGTTAACATTTTAGTCCGTCGTGAATTTTTCCGCCGTTAAGCAAAAAAACCCGAGGTAAACATTGATAAGTTTTTCACCGTGAAAGTCCGTCGTCAATTTGAAGCCAAAAGAATCGTTTTATTTTACACGCGTTTTAATTATTTTGATTTATAACTACGAAATCACATCCGAATTTTAAAATCTTATTTGATTTACATTTTTGCCGAAATTTAAGATTTGTTTTTTTTTGAGATTAATTTAATTAATTAAATTATTTCTGATTTAGATTTTGAGATTTAGTTTTTTTTTTGGGAAAATTAAATTATTTTTTTTTAATTCCGTCCGCGTTTGGGTTTTCGAGATTTTGTTTTTGAATAATAAAATTTTTACTTTGTTGATCGAGTTAGATTATTGAAATTTTAATTTTGTTTTGGGAAATTAATTTAGAAATATTTTCAAGTTAACTGTTTTCGTTTCACTTTTAATTGTCGTGCCGTCCGGAAGCAAACGTTTGATTTTTAAATTTTCGTTTTGTAATATAATAAAAGCCGCTTAATATTTTCCTCTTAAAGAGCCGGAACGAGATTAGATACGACTTTACCAGGTTATTCCGAATTCGTATTCCTTTTCTTAATTATTTATATTCACTATAATTAATCAAAAACCGTATTTTGGATATATTCATTGAGGTCTAAGGTCTGACGGGACTTTTATTGATTTTCCTGGTTTGCTATCGTTAATCAATATTCGTCCTGTCTTAGGCTTGCGTCAACAGACATTAGCATTCCTGGTTAGCTATCGTTTGCTAATGAATGGTACGCTAAACGCCTAAAAAGGGTCTGACAACCTCAAGCGTGTTTTTTTGTTTTGTATTTGGACTTGCCGGGATTGGTATTGATTTTCCTGGTTTGCTATCGTTAATCAATATCAAGGGGTCCACTGTAAATTCACCCGCCGCGTTTCCGTTTAGAGGATTGTTGGAATTGATATTAATTCTCCTGGTTAGCTATCGTTTATTAATATCTTTTTCAAACTAGGCTTGCGTCAACAGGCATTAGCATTCCTGGTTAGCTATCGTTTGCTAATGAATGGTACGTTAAAAGCTTAGGACAAGACTCCGTTTCTGGCTAAAATTGCCGTTATTTTGTAGAAACCTGGTAAATTCGATCGTAAGTCTGTATTCCCGTTTCTCCCGGTCGATTGAGTAGATAAATCATTTAAATAGATTTTTCCGGTTAATTTGAATTAATAAATTTAACGAATGCTTCCGCCGAATATTAGTATTTAATTAATTCAATAATCTTACTCGAGTTTTTCCTTATTTTAATATCTTTAACTTAGTCTGATTGAGTCAGTCCGATTATTACGCGAAACCCGATTATTACGCGAAGTAAATTCCGAATCGAGCATTTAATTTAATTTTTTTTGTTCAGGGTTGAATAGGGTTGGGCTTTGAAATAAAACAAATTTTTATTGTGTAACATAGCTAAAAACAATATAAGTGTCACGTTTATTTCCTGGTTTATATTCACCAACCTTACCTCTTTTCAGGGTTATTAAAGGTATATAATAAATTAAAAATAATTAAGTCTGAAGTCAACTAGACCCCTGGAGATACCGTATCTCCATCTGAAGCTACCTGTGTCCCTAAGACGCCGTTTCTAAGGGTTGTGGAGTAAACCACATTAAATAATCTGGCGCTCGAGCAATTTCCGTACTAGGGTGTCACTTGTAAGGCATATTTTTCTTTGTGGCAAGAAAAAGCCTTACAATACACGGAAGCCAAGAATAATATTAACTGAAATAAACTAACGCCACGAATCACCTACCACCTACTATTCACTAAATCAAAAATCAAGTGCGAACACAAGCACAGTGTATCACTGTATGAATATTTTCCTAGCCCCCACTACTGAAGACAATATTTGTCTAACTTCTACTTCCTACTTTAATTGCAGAACAAAATGATCCCGCTTTATACAAGTCGCTAATACCGACAAATCCACTTGTCGGCACATCTACATGCCGCTAATACCGACAAAGCCACTTGTCGGCACATCTACATGCCGCTAATACCGACAAAGCCACTTGTCGGCACATCTACATGCCGCTAATACCGACAAAGCCACTTGTCGGCACATCTACATGCCGCTAATACCGACAAAGCCACTTGTCGGCACATCTACATGCCGCTAATACCGACAAAGCCACTTGTCGGCACATCTACATGCCGCTAATACCGACAAAGCCACTTGTCGGCACATCTACATGCCGCTAATACCGACAAAGCCACTTGTCGGCACATCTACATGCCGCTAATACCGACAAAGCCACTTGTCGGCACATCTACATGCCGCTAATACCGACAAAGCCACTTGTCGGCACATCTACAAAGCCGCCAATGCAACCTGTCTGCACATCTGAGAATTTTGTTTCTGCAATTGAAAATGTAAAAACTATAACCACACTTCCATTATCGCCTCTTATGAGTGTAACCTCACACCCCACAGTTTAGTTAAATTAATTTAAGACAAAATTTTAATTAGTAACGTTTGTTAATCTCACAAGAGATCAAAAAATGAAGATATCAACCTCTATTCAAATCTAATATGCGTTATAGAAATTAAAATGTAAATTCATATTAAATAATTATACGCCATTCTCCCCTATAACGATATCCAGCTAAGTTGGTTATTGAATCTTTGCACAGTGGTGCTAATAGCCAAAATATTATTTTATTTTTATGTATATGGACAGTGTACGGTGTTTTCGAGCATTCCTTCTATTGGCGGTATTCTTTGTGTTTTTATAACGTTTTTTCATTCTCATAAACAAGTGGGTTCTACTATACTTGTAATTTACCTTGAATGGAATAAGAATATTTTAAATTTAGTTGCTTAAAAATCGCAATTTACACAATTTATACACATATAGAATAAATTGGGGCTATAAACACGTTTTTTTATTAAAAAAATGTGTTAATATTCCATTTATCGCACATATATGGTAGATTCATGTAAAATCAAATGTGTTTTATTTGAAACACGTTTTCTGCGCACTTTTTTACATAATTAAGAGTACCATTGATCTATCATTTACATGAATCGACCAATAACATTATCACCTTTCACCCTGTATGATTGCGATCGAGTGAAATCTATTTTATCGTTTTCCGTGGTATTCAGAGAACTTTCGACAACGAGTGCCTAACATCGATTTGAAAACAACAAAAACAAGTAAAAAAACATGTGAAGTGTTACAAGTGATATATACGGTCAACCCCATACGAGAGCGGCCCTTTGGATGTAATGGATTATTTTTAAATTTACTTTCCAATATTGACTGCTGTGGAGGTCGATTTGTTGACTCAGGTAAGTGCTATTAGTACGGTTTAGTTTTCCGGGATACGTTGAACGTCAGTGCCGACTTTAGAGGATTTTTTAAAAGAGTTAGGATTTCGAAAGTCTAAGAATTTAATTTACTTGGTCCGGAAAGATAGATTTTGCCCAAAAACTGGGATTGTACAGTTAAAGGTATCAAAAATGTTTGTATAAAAGTCTAAATTTTGTTGAATTAGAAAAAATAAATGTCGAAATTTAGAACAATAATTTTCTGCAGTAGGAATGAACGTAAAAAACATTCGTCCAACATCAGGGGTGCTGAAGGGTTAATTTGACGTCTTATCAAAAAATATCCAATGGCAAAGTTGTAGATCTAGAAAAAATGTACAACTTCTATGTGAGTTATTTTTTACCATAACCTCAAAATTTTCGCTGAAAATGCAAAAAATTATTAAGAAATCTTAAAATGAAATTATTTTAAATTCAGAATTTTGTTTTCAAAATCATTCTGTAGCTATTTTCCAAGGATTATTTACAGATTTATCAGAAACTAGAAAAGTTAATAATATTACGACAATTTTGGTCTTTTTAGCATATTTTCTTGTTCTTCTTGGTCAGTTGCATCTTCATTTTCGGAGTTCAAGTTAAGAGGTTTAAAAAAACACGATTTTTCAAATTTTTCTCGACAGTTTTGAGGTTATGTTAGAAAGTGACCCTTCAAAATAAATAGTTTATTTACAATCTACTTGATTACAGAAGAGTATTTAGTAAATTTGTTGGATGAGCTATGGCTTGTGATGGGTACCGTCCACTGACGGTTCTCCATATCTTCACCTAGTCACCTATGTCTTCGGGCCAGACCCTGTTGAGGCGTCTTGCATCTAGTGGCGGTTGGTAAAGTTCTTTTATGATTTGGCTATCGTGAGCAGAGTTTCTTTCTTTTGATTTGTTCGCGTGAAGGTCAATGACGAATGAGATTCCAAAATCTGCATATATGGTTAGGTTTGAAACATACCATGGAGCATCTGCTATCATTCGAATAGTTTTAAACTGGAAGTTCTGGAGAATATTGGTGTTAGAAGGTTTACTGCAGCCCCAAAGCTTTAAGATTATCTTATTTTGTTACATAGTGAGAGCTGTGATTTTCTACCAAGCAACCAGTGCATTTGCCTGACTTATATATTTAGCTGAGTTCTTTTGGCTTTAATATGGCTTTTCCATGTTAATTTCTGGTCTAAATGTAGTCCTAGGTATTTAACTTCAGTTTTTTGTGGAATTGGTGTAATATTTATATAGACTTGAGGACATAGCTGATGCCTTGTAGTGAATGTCACTTGTGTGGACTTGTCGGCATTTACTGTGATTTTCCAAAGTTCAAGCCAAGTTTGTAACTGATGTTGTAGTTTTCTGGAAGCTGTATCAGGATCTGCATCTGATGTTAGGAACGCCATGTCGTCAGCAAATGTAGCCGTTAGGATATCATTACTGATAGGAATGTCGGCAGTAAAAAGGAGGTATAGGAAGGGACCAAGGACGCTGCCTTGTGGGACACCTGATTTAATAGGACAATAGTCTGAGGTCGAGGAGTTTTTTTGGTAAATGGATTTTTAGTTTATATAAAAGACCTTCATGCCAAACTTTATGCTCAATGAATACAGATGCTCAATGAATACAGATGCACAGGTTTCTTTTTCCTCCAGGCAGTTTTTATTTTATTTATAATACGATGACATTGTTGTCTGTAGAGTCGTGTTGATGACCCTTCAAAAGTTGAAGATTTTTTCATAATCTACAACTTTCGTAGTGGATATTTTTTGATTATACAACAAAACAATTTAAAAAATAATTATTTTTTATATTTATCTTTATTAGAATTTAATATTTATAACAATACGGTTGAAATACAGTTACTTTCGTATTTTTTTCTGTAGAATTCAATGGAGTAATCAGTTTTTTAATTTTATTAATAATTGAAACAAATTATCAACAATTACTGAAAAATTCCTTATTGCAAAAATCATTTTTTTTTCAATTTTTGAGCATGTTTTTAAATGGGAACTATTATTTTTTTTATTGTATCAAAGAGTTCGCCTAAAAACAAAAAAAATGAGCACCTAAAGACGATGATACGATGATATTTTGCCAACCAACTTTATTTCTGAAAAATCTCGAAAACCGTTAAATTTTTTAATCTGAAACAATTTATGTTTATCTGACTCCTAAAAAGTTATACTTCTACAAAATTTCATCAACATTAAATGATTTTTGTGGAAATTAAAAATAAAAAACTAAAAAAAAAAATTTTTTAATAATTTTTTGCATTTCCCGCGAAAATTTTGAGGTTATGGTAAAAATGACTCACATAGAAGTTGTACATTTTGTCTAAATCTACAACTTTGCTATTAGATATTTTTTGATAAGGCGTCAAGTTTCACGTAAAATCGCAAAATACCATTTTCCCCCACTTTTCACACCTCTCAAATTAACCGTCTTGTTGGACGAATTTTTTTTACGTTCATTGGCCAGAAGAGTTACTGATGAGCTATCACTACCACTATCAGAATCAACATCCATCTTCTTGAAAATGACTTGAAATTGAAGCAACTACGAGCAAACACAGTCAAAGAGTCAAACACGCGGCGTGCCAACAAACCGTTTCTATAGTAACGACACAGAAAAAACCACGTAAAGATGTATTGGAAGTATTTATTTTTAATATACTTCAGACGATGTAAATTCACATACAAAAAATGTTGTTTGCATTTCGTGTATAAAATTCTTCCAATCATAAAAAGCCTGCAGAAAATTATTTTACGTTTTTGCGATTAAATTACCTATCTCACCTGCACTAACAAGCAGAAATCTGTCGAGAGATTGAATCCCTTACTTTATTAAAATCGTATATGCATAGTAAAATTCATCTGAAAACGGCACTGAATCGTATTATTGTTATTTCGTTACGACAAAATATATATTAATTAAATTCAACAAGTAAATATGACAGCGATTACATGTGTTTATTTGTTAGTATATTTGAGGCATTTGGTGCATTAGTAAATTAATGTTTGTATTCACGAGCTCACCGAATGGGCGAATGGGAAGACACCAATTTATTGGGATATTATGGATTAATGCATTGGCATGTCAATATGTACAGGTATTTTCAAACTGTATTGAAAAGCATGTTGATAATGGTTTAATGAAATTTTGGTTTTTATTGGTATTTAAAATTAGAGTTAAATCTATCTATCTGTGATGGGGTTCAGGTCCCAGAAATGGTGTTTCAGTCCCTTTTTTGCGAGTACATCTGCTATTTCATGATCTCTTGTCTGCGAAAATTTCTTTCTATGTTGAACTGGACACATTTTCCGATGGCGTATATTTCAGCCTGGAAAATGCTCGGAGATTTGCCTAAACTTTCAGAATATTTGGTTCCAGGCCCACGTACTCCTATTCCTTTTCCTTCTGTTGTTCTAGAACCATCTATGTACCATTTAATGGCACTTCTCTTGAGTTTTGGGATGATATCTTTGTCCCATTCGCTTTTGTTACTTAGAGTTAAAACTGCATTGGACATTTAGACCATGGTCAATCATTTCTGAAACAAATCTATCGTTGAAGTATGTTTGAACATCTTAGAAAATACTTAATTCAATCACTGTTAAAAACTCTAACGCGGATAATAAACTTTCAAAAAAAAAAACCTTATTTCCAAACTTAACAAAATTACACGCAATTTCCTATACAAACACACATTTTTTTTCTGTTAAAATTCTACGCAAATAAACTTAAAGGAAAGAGTGAAAGCCATTTTCAAATTTTCGTCATCCTACATATCTTCCGAATAGCCAATCCGGGGTGAATGGGGGCCTTATTTACCCTGTTTCATATCACATTCATGATGAAATTGGGTCTCAGAGATCGATTTGGGTCTTGTTCTTTAGACATTGTCAACCGTATTAGTACAGTCAATAAAAAAATATTTTTTCTTTGCTTTGTACTGTATGTTTAGGTTATAATCCAGATGATCGATGATATTATATATAGATAAACCAACCCCCAAGAAGACCCAAGGTTTGGGTACGTTTCCCTTCAATCTTTTTGTCACTGTCAATCTTTGACAAATAGACCAGGTACGAAGGTGGATTTTTTTTTTATTTTTAACCATAAAAATACCAAAAAAGGACCATGGGAGTAACAAAACTGCACGAAGGATGTGAAATAATATCACACAAGCTCCCAATAACAAGGACATTAAAAATGTCCTACACTGCACCAGCGTCTGGACTTCAACAACTACTCCTTGGGCTATATACCCCACCAGGTATTGAATTACGAAAGTCCAGACACGGTTTGGTGCCCGACCAAGTAGGGGCTTTAACCCAAAAACTTCGATTTTGTAATTAAAGGAGCTTGCCATTTTTAGACCGGTTTCGGCATTATTGTGCCTCATCAGTAAGAAGCATCCTGTCACTAAAGGATGTCTGAAAACGAATTCGACTCGCCTCGTTCATGATAAACAAGTCCATCTTTGGTATAATGTTTTCTAGTATATTTGACACATCTTGGTTCTTTAGCACAGAAACCTTGTGTGTACCCATAACCCTGGCAGCTCTTACATTGGGGAACTAATTTTGTTTTTCAATTGGTTTAATTTCAACTCTGATTCCCAGTATATCCGTAATACTATAGATTTTATTTACATCTTCATCTTGTTTAAATCAAAACATAAAAATGTTTAGCGATTGCTTAGTTTTAAACTTAAGTTTTTTAGTGGCTTCTAATACCTTATATCCCCTTCTTCGAAGGTCATCTACAATTGCCTTTGGGTCACATTCATTACGTAATTTATTAGCAATAACTCTTCTGTTTGTTCTCATAGGTATACCAAGAATAGCCATTATCTCCAAGCATTTTTGAGACTTCTATAACATTCTTCATCTGGCGTATCAATTTTGATATTATCATTACTGATAATTTTGATTTGATGACCTGTCACCATTCTGTTTAATTCATCGTGAAGAGCTTTAAAGTTATTACCACTATTGGTTGGGGCATAAGAGGTTTTTTGGCTTTTATCTGTTGGTTAATTGAGACAGTTTGTTCCCCTGTTTCTTTCTTATCCACGCTGTCTCTCTAGCTAATTCTTCTTCATCAGTGTGATATTCTATTTTATCTTTTTCCTCTTCCTGTGGAGGAGGATATAATTTCTTTAGTAGATCTGAGTGATCTTTTTGCATTTGTTCTAATTGTTGTTGTACAGTATTTATTTTGTTTACTAAGCAACTTTCTTCATATTGTATAGTGCTTGTTCATTTTGAGATCTTGCACTATTTTCCTGAAACAGTGCAAAATTCTGTTAACCTCCATCCACCAATATAAAAGTTTTGCATTTTTTAATTATCTGCAACACTCACATTAAACTTTTTTCGGTAGGATGCATATTTCAGCCACAAATCGTAAAAAACCAATATCTAACCCTCAAGTTGTATATTTAGCTACCCTCACCCCCTTCCAGAACTTTTAATTTGTCCAATTGATTTTTTTTAATCTACTTATAATTTTCTGCTAAGAATTTTTCATGAATTCGAATACTTAACATCGGTTTGGCTCTGATCTAAAAACAATATATCATTCCAATATTTGCCACCTCTGTTTTCATAAAAAAAAGTTCAATTTGACTTATTCTGTATGTCTGGGTTAAAATATAAATAAATCAACCCCCCAAAGAATAGAACACACATGTTTTGGTTAAATTTCCCTTCAATCTTTTTGTCATTGCCATTTCGGTTGGGTACATCCTTAACAAAAATCATTATCATAAACTTTCCCAACTTTATTATTTCCCTCAAACTTTAAATCTTACGTAACACCCCACCGTACATTTTTAGTGCGACCTCAACCAAATTTCTGAGGTTTCCGACCACAGTTAACCAAACACTATTCCGATATTTGTAAGTAGAGCACTACAATGAAAAGGAACTTTTCTTGAAGACACTTTGTCACTGCGTCTTTAGTTACTTCGCAGGAATACAGGATGAGATTGCGGTTAAACTTATTACCGCAAAGTTTCGTTTAGTTTGGATCAAAATAAAGTTAGCTGATGAGCGGTAAGGGAGTTAGTTTGTAGGAAGCGTATTTGGAACGTCGAATAAAAAATTTACTTAGTGTATGGGATATTTTGTCGTAACGAATTGCTACGTTTAATCTTTTTCCATTTTCGCATCGAAAATAATCGTTTTCTTTCCAGATATTAGTACGAAAACTATGTCATCCGAACAATCTTAACAATGGCCTCGTGTCAGTCGAAGCTCGAGAAAAATGGAACCGGAAACCATCACTCTATTCAAGCTACCGTGCCATTCATGTAATACAGCCATGATTTTCATGAAAAGTATTTATCAACATGGCGTTCGACCCTATGACACCACTTTCTTACAACGAAAATACATCTCTATACATATCCAGGAATATGGAAAGAAAAAGTGAGTTGGCACTGGCATGTGAGCGATGGAAAAAATGGAAGAGGCTTGTGGAATCATGAACAGCAACCCGGATTTAATGGCTCCCGCCATAATTCCACAAAAATACGATGCCAACGTAGATTACGTCATCAACGAGTACATGGAGCGACTCGGTACACGCCTAAACATCCTAGAAACCGAATTAAAATACGCTTGGCGAGCGCTAGATCTACTATCGCAAGAATATATTAAGATGTGGGAACGGTTAGAAAAATTAGAAAGTCTTTTATATGAACAGCAAAGCGTCATATCCCAACTACTCGATTTCTACACCACGGGAGGAGCTTCTGCGCATGCTGCCACCGCATCTCTAGAAAGCAAACTGGGCGAGCTGGAAGTTATTAGAGAGATCCTGGGTAATGGCGCGGTCGAAGAAGGATTAGAAGAAGGTCTAGATGTGACTATCTCTCACGATCAGTCTCTCGAACTTCAGGAAATGGACACAGAAATAGATGAAATGCACGTACCTGACGAAGCTTTTTACAAAAGCCTCAATCAAGCCTACCGAGAAGACTTGGTAGGCGAAGACCCCACTTATAGGATAAGTCAATTAGGAATGATTTGGGAAGAAAGAGAGGAAGGTAGCGAAAACGGAGACAGAGATCGAAAACCTATTGATACCTCGAGTAGTAACCAAGAAATTTACAGCTCTTTAGACTATAAAGATTATAGAGGGAATTCTCCTTGTGTCAGCGAACAAGATCTAGCTCAATTAACTAAAATAGACTCTATCGATCACTTAGCTATTGAAAAGTTAGACGAATTGGACCGACTGAGTAATAAGTTACATCAAGACTCTGTAAATATTAAACAGCTAAGAAGAAAATTACTTGAATCACCTTTATCGATAACAGAAATCGAAGAAGAGCAAATCGACGTTAAGGAAGCTGAAGATTTATCAAACATAGACGAAACTCTTCAACAAATGTACCCCGATGATCAATGGAGCTTCTCAAGCGGGGTTAAAGATAAAACCGAGTTCTTATTGCTAGCTAAATCTGACTTACCCAGTCTTCTATCTAACGCTCCGTATTCCTCGAAGTCCAGTTCGAGATTTTCCCTTTCAGACGCCGATAAAGAAGTAGCAGAAACACTAGGTGTTGACTCAAGAAGTCCACCATCACCCCGGAGGAGACAGACTGAAGTATCGACCTGTAGTGAACCATTTACTACAGTAACTGGAAGACTGGCCTATAGCGCTGCCGTCCAGCACGCCGAGCAGGTAGAAGCAGCAGTCGCGGCTGCAGTTGCAGCACACAGTACCAAAAACCCTTTTTATTGTATGTCTCCGAGCTTGAATGCTTTACTGCCAGCTACTTATGAAACCGTATCCAGTTCTACCCCGAATATTTACAGCGTTAGATCGGAAAAGACTACATCTCCAACTTTGTCTATGTGTAGCATTAGAACTAGGCAGGATGGTTATGTAGATCCACCTGGTCCTACTCCTATAGGACAGAATCATAGTCCACCTCCCCCGCCAGCGCCTGATGTTACTGAAAATTTTTTAGGAATTAATAAAGCCGCTAGTTCTTCGAATGTTTTTTTGGATGCTGGTGATTCGTCGATTAACCAAAATGAACGACTAAGTCCAAAACCCCATTCTCCTAAGTCTACCAAATCATCTCCAAGGAGAAGTAAATCTCATTCTATGACGATGGCGGCTGCAAAATCTGATTCAGGTTTATCTTCGATGAGTGGCTGGTCCAGTCTGGAGAAATCA
Organism: Crepidodera aurea; assembly: GCA_949320105.2. Classification (NCBI taxonomy): domain Eukaryota; kingdom Metazoa; phylum Arthropoda; class Insecta; order Coleoptera; family Chrysomelidae; genus Crepidodera; species Crepidodera aurea. Next base: position 17,478,746 of record OX439480.2, read on the forward strand.
CCAGGTTCTCCGAAAAATACTAGAACAAATTCTTATTCAGAAGGAAGACATGGCAGTAGTAGATTAATTTCACCGGTACCTCCTCACTACGGATCGACTTCTAACAGTTCTAAACCTTTCATTGAATCATCTGTGGACTCCAAGTTAACGGATTCTGCGAATTTTTTACCAGGCGGACACCATTTATCTGCATTTACTACAGTAAAATCACCATCAGGACTTGAAACCGTGGAAGGCTATGGAAATTTCGTTCCTGCTCCTGCACCAGCGTCTGATATCAACGTAAGTCCCAATAAGAAAAAAGAAAAGTCACCCGCCAAAACGAGTGAAGATGGAGCATCCGGAATTTCTATGTATAGATACGACCAACCAGCGATATATTCAGTTGCTGGTAGTAATAGAGATTCATACACATCCGTGTATACAGGAAACTCTGAATATTGCCAAAATTATCCAGACCTAATCGAGCCTTACGAGAACAACGAATTTTTTAGCCAACAAAAAAATTTCTATCCTCCAATGTCTTATATGCCTTACTCCGGACCTAGCCCTAGCTTTAGTAACAACACCAAACATAAATCGTCGAGTAGAGAGGCTGAAGATTTTTCAACCCATGAAGGATATAAGACGGCCATGTATAGAACTATGTTTCCTTCTGGTAACATTACTGATGCCCTATCTTATTATCCCACATCTTCGAGGACAGAAGTAACTTACAGCGATCCGTCTTGGTACAGTCCTGAAAATAGGCAAATGCTTGAATCGGCTTACGCAGAAAGCCCAAATAGAGAACGGCATATGCAATATCAACAAAAAGAACAGCAGCAACAGCAACAACCTCCTGCCTACGAAACACAACAGTGGAATCAGAGACAAGAAATTCCTTACTTAGATTTAGACTTACGAAATAAAAATTTACCTGAATATGTAGTGCAACAACAACACAGCAACAATTTATATTATGACACCGGAGGTATAATAATGACGCAATCAGGTTATATCACTATATCTTCGGGTACGGATACTAGACCTCATACTACAGAGCCTACTAAGAAAGTGAAAAGATCTAATACGTTAAAATCCGCAATGAGCTCAGTGAGTCAATGGTTACCTAATCTAAATGTTACTAAAAGAAATAGATCGCATTCTTTGCCTGGTATAAAGAGAGAAGTTATCAAGTCCACTTTGAACAAAAAGAAGAAGAAAAACAGCATAGTTTCAACGGTTTCTGATATTATACAGAAGGCCAAGAGACGTGGGAGTTTATCTCAGAATTATTCATCATCTTACTCAGACAATGAGCAATCAGAAACTGAATGGTCTACAGAAAAATCCAGATCGCTTCAATCTGAAGATGAACGAAGCGAAGATAGTACGAGTCTATATTCTGAAACGAACGTAGAAACTGATAGCGATTTTAATAGTAGTACTGATAATAGTAAATCTAAAAAACCAGTTACAACTTCTAATGATAAATTTGCTCTACAACCACTCTTCGAAGCTCTGACTCCTAACACCGAAGAAATTATTCATAAAGAATCAGAATCAGAAGGTAATTTAAATAATAATACTACTACTAGTATGCCTTATCTCACCAGAAAAAATTCCATACACTCCGACAGTGAAGATCATGTAATAGACGGTAAAATGGTTGTAGTGGTAGGAGGTGGAGCTTCCATGGAATTTGCAGTATCCAGAGCACTAGGAAGATACCGACAGAGGCAATCAAATTCGTTCTCAGACGACCAAGTATTTAACGAAGAAGACGAAATTATTATAGAAGAAATATCCGAAGAGAGAGAAAACCAAAGCGAATCGGCACCGCAAGTTTTAGAAAAAATACTCTCCGAACAGAAATCTACCGACAGTCAAACCAGTTCAGACAATAACAAACCTACTATTATAGATATAGCGGAAGAAGCGATATCCGAAGATAGTCCGTCGACTGTGAGTATGAAATCACACACGAGTCGTTTTTTACCGAAGCAACAACAAAGTCTAGAGATACCGGGAAATAGAGATGACGATGACGTTAGAAGTACTCATTCTTGGAGAAGTACTTCTAGAGTTTCTTCCAGACGACAAAGTACCGAGGATAGCATCGATAGCGAAGATGAGTGGTACTGCTACGAATTACGCAAGCTAGAAGAAATGGAGCGACAGAATCAATTAGAAATCGATATGGGTACTACTCTTCACGAAGAACCGGAACCTATCGAAGAAGAATTCGAACCTGGAAAAGACGTTAAAGAAAGGATGGGGTTCGTATTACGAGAGTTGAGGATAAAAGCTAAAGTAGTTGAAGGGGTTTTAGAAGAAAAAGATAATAACTTACTAACCGTTCATTCTCGTAAGAAGAAAGAATCGAAGGAGAAACGATCTTCCTTTCAATTAGACAACGCTGCTTCTTTATTTGAAAAAATAAAAAACTACCACCATGATCCCGAACAAGAAGAAGCTTTAAAAAAGGAATTAGATAGATTAATAGTATTAAGCCCTCTTGAAAAAGAAGATCATTCTTCCGGGGCTACTTCGGGACCAGATAGCCCTCACAGTACTGATGAATATGACGAAGCAGAACTAGCAATAAACGATGAATTCGCTTTATGTCACATGAACAAAGAAAAAGAAGAAGACGAAAGTAAAAAGTTAGAGATTAACGTTACTCAAGAAGTAACTGAAGCAACACCAGTTCCTATTATTAAATTGGAGACTTCCACGCCAGCTAAAGACGAGAAAGAAGAAAAAGAGGAAAAAGAAGAGAAAGAAGGCGGTCAAATGGGTAGTAGGTGGAAGTTGCTAAAGACGTTGAAGGAGAAGAAAGCTGAGGAGAAGAATAATCAGAAAACACCGACACCTCCTGTAGAACCCAATGTAAGTAAGATTTTTTAAACATCTATATATTTTGATTTTAATAAATAAAGTTGTAAATGGTCGTTTTTACTTTTTTTTAGGTAATCCTAAATTGCAAACAAAATGTTTAACAAAGGTTTAAATTTAAATTGCGGTTAAGAACTGTCAGTTGCTGTCAGTGAAGTTAAGAACTGTCAGTTGCTGTCAGTGAGGTTAAGAACTATCAGTTGCTATCAGTGAAGTTAAGAACTGTCAGTTGGTGAAGTTTGATCAAACTATCAAAGCCAGCTAGACGCTGTTAATTTCATACTCATAATTTTATAGATCCAGATATGTGGCATGCCATTTAAAATGCTTACATTATATCCACAGAATCCGAGCTCCGCTCTTACATCCAGAATGTCCAATTGCCGTAAAAGAATCTCCGTTTATACCAGGAATTCAATTCAGAAATACCGGATTTCCCGCTGGGGAATTTCCCTTAATAAAGTATATAAAGAGATTTCAATAATTTCAGTATAATTACAAAATTTCGAGGAAAAATATTTTCGGTTACATTCACTTTACTGTAAAATTCTATATTATATAAAATTTTAAGCATATAATTTGTGGTTTATGAAAGCTTTTCTTCAATTTCGCTTATAAAGGGATATTGATCAAATAACTATCATAAATCTTTTACACCACGAAATGTAATTCAATTATAATTACCGTTTGTAACCAGCACATGTTGCCACTCATTCAACGAACTGTAATTGAATTGTTAGAGAAATTTCAGGATGCATTCATATCAATTAAGTTATATTAAAAACTTGCAATAGGGCGTGGTTCAAGGATAACCTATTTTACTCCTTACATCATTACATGTATTTCCTTGACGAATTCAAGTAAACATCAGCGATTGTTACTATGCACAGTGAGCTGTCAACACTGTAAGGTCGTCTAGGAATACTGTTTTGACATATAACTCTCAAATGTCAAACGTCAAAGTGAAAATAGTGTCAAAAGTTAAAATTTGACGTTTCAACATTACTTTCATGCATCAAATACTATTAAACGAGCAAGGTTTGTATGTATGTATGTATATGTGTGTGTGTCTGGAGGATCTCAAAATCCACTCGTCAGAATTCAATGAAACTTTCAGGGTAGACTAATTCCTATCTAAATCGGCAAAAAATGCAGGTCTCATGTCTGTGAAAATTCGATCTTCCGAGATATTTACAAGAAAAATTAAGCTTTTAGTTTATTTCCTAGCAACGACAGAGATAATATAACTTGTTTCTATAGTAATATATACTATAAAGGAGAGAGGAGTACAGTAAAAGTGGGGATATAACGTCACATTCCATAGGCGTACTTTGCAAAATAAGTTTCTATAATATAAATAAGGTCACATCATATAAAATATATATATACGCACTTCGTAGATTAAATTTTGAAGTTATATTATTTACAAAAAATAAAAATAGACCTTCTGACACTAACATTTAACGAATTAAATTTAACCAATAAATATCAAGGAGGATTACATGTTAGGATTAAACTTTTTTTAACCTCTTGGCATTAAAAGTAACGCTGCAGTACTTATCTAAACTCAAAGATTAAAAAAACTTAGTTCAAGAACTATCTTTAAAAGTCACTGTCTTCACTAAAACTACTGGTATCACTATAATTGTCTTGTCTGAGGTTTATTATTATAGGTTCTATTAAATTTTCCATTGATATATCCACTTTCCTAAATGAATTTTCCATCCTTTTAACATGATCAATGCATTTTCCCCAATGTTCTCTATTTACATCTAAAACTGTCTTCAAAAACAAATTTCTCACATCAGGAAATTTAAATGTTGTATTGTTTTGAGAAACATAACCTTTTAATAATTGTGACCAGATCAGTTCAATGGGATTTAACTCTGCGTGGTAAGGAGGCAATCTGAGAATTTCAATTCCTTTTTCTCGGGCCATCTTATCTATAATATATTTTTCGAATTTGTTTTTATGTTGCCTTGCTATTACTAATAATTCTGCCTTCAAGGATTTAGGAGGACTGATAATATTTTTAGAATGAAGCTATTTTGAAATATATATTAATAGAAAATTCTGAATCAATTAAAATACATACGATACGGCTATGAATAAATAAAGTCTGACTTATCTGTCAAAAGAACAGGTTTATTACAGTAAAAACCATGGAAACAAGATTAAATCTAGACAAAAACTATATTAGGCCGATCAGATGTATTAAAATTTAAATTTTAACTATAAATAAGCATTGAAGGATAAGGTAAAAATAAAATTTCTACCTCTACTTACTACGTTCTGCAAATTAAATACTGCACTCCTTTCTTCTGTATAGTATAGTAGTAAAAAGGTTTGACTTTATTTAATTTCTGGCGTTTCAATCTAAAAGAATTCAATTTTAAATTTGCCGTTTTTTATCCATAATGACCTACAAATTTTGACAACTACTGACACGCACATCTCTGGGTAAACGTTAAGAAAATGGGGCCGCCTGGGATTTTCATGAAATTTTCACAGATGATATAAAACATGATAAAATCAATATACTTAGCAATAGAAATTTTTACGAGGAAAAATATTTTTTTATGAAAAAAAATATGTTGGGATACTCACTCCCAAGACAAACAAATTCAGTGCGTTGAAACGATTATTTAACATATTTTTCCAGTACAAATGCATACATAACTTTTCTACAAATGCCCAAGTAGCAATTTATAACCAGAATAAACCTGAAAAGTATAAAAAGGGTTTAGGTAAATATTTATAGGAACGTTGAGTAACGCTGTTAAAATGGACACTTGTCAAAATGTGACACCTGTCAAAACGTGACACCTGTTAAAATGTGATACGTGTCAGAAAGTAACAACTGTCAAAATGAACAAATCTCAAAATGAACAAATATCAAAATATGACACCTGTCAGAATTAAATTAAAAGTCTCTATTTTCATAGTACATTTTAAGGTTGATTGTGACTTTGTATTTTCCAAGAACAAATTGTAATGTGATGTACGAATGAACTATTTTTGTAACTGAAAAACTTTGAAAAAATATGATATCAATATCTGCCACACACGTCGTCGTCGAGAGTCTGGTCACAGGTTTTTGTGGAGGTTTTTACCCAAGTATGAATATCAGACCTATAATTTTCCTTCACTAATAAAATCAATTGAACATAGAGTTTTACTTATATAGTGATAAATAGACTGAGCTGAGCGATCATCTGTTGACGGGATCTGTGCCCTACACGCTGCTGTTGCCGGTCCCGGAAACGGGGCCTGTCCGTCGTGACTATTCGCGTCAGTAGATGTTGCCCTAAAAGGGTGAAATCTCCAGAAAGTAGGCAACTTTTAATGCATTTAACTAACATCTGTGACAAGCAGTTGATAAACGTCAACAACAGCTGCAGCCAATTGAAAATTAACACTGAGAGCTTTTTTAATTTTCCCGCCTACTTTCAAGCCAATCGCCAATCAACTTTTTTATTTATCTCCCTTTCAGTAGTTCAAGTACATGTCGCCCACTCCGTGATTTTCGCGAATTAATTAATAATTTGTCAGGTTATAAATATACTTAAATTATATACTCATTGGGCTGCTTAAAAATGTAGATTTGAATATTAAGAGCGAAGTTCGGTGACCACATATTTTATTAATAATAATATATTGTTCTAAACATATGGTAAATTCTAAAAAGTACTTTTTACCCGTCATATGTCATCTAGTAAATGAAGTGGATCAAGTCTTCTTTAAGAGATCACCATGTCTTGTCAATAAACTGGCAATTTTCTTGAGTTCTTCTTTGGTAAAACACTTGTAAATACCACAAAACGGTAGAGTGAATACTTCTATTTATTTTTGATCAACCATTTCCACTTTTTATACCAAACATTTTTCGGTACAAACTTTGATAACCTGCAGCGGTTTTTAAAAAATTCATAAAGGGTTTATATGAAACGCTCGTTACATGGATTGCGAATGAAAGGTAGTTACCACAAAAAAATTGTGTCGTCAAATGTTGAGAGCTATAATCATTGCGAATGTATAAAATCGCGGTTTGCCGTGTTGAAACAATGGTTTCGGTCCGCCATTGTCAAATTCAGTTCGTTAATTTTGTCTGTTTGTACCAGAATTATACGCGGAATCGTAAAATTAATCGTAGATTTCATTTTGTAAAGAGAGATTTGAGTTATTCGCACCAAATTCAGGGTGTACGAAATATTCAAAATATGAGTTGTCGCGTAAAAGGTATTAGAAATGAGAAATTGTTGGTTTGAAATAAAATAAATAACAACTGTAGTTATTTGAGAACAATACATAACGTTTCCATTATTTACTAATTTTTTTTTGGACCTTTAAAATTTACTTGAACGTACAACTTCCTAAAACATAATAAACCGAATATTCGTATCATCTCTAGACAATTTTTTTGCATGAAAAACTGCTTGACAAAACGCAAAAAATTCCAAATTCCATGTCAGCTTCATATATTTTACTCCCTCGAGAAAGGCATAAACCATAAAAATGAAGAGAATGTCAACTAAAAGAGAAATAACATTATAGGATGTTGAGATCTGTAATATATTAAACGGATCAACATTAGGAAGAGATGAGCGATTTCGTAATACAAATATTTATTGTGACTACTGAGACAAATTTCAATTCCTGACTTATAAAATTGTTGAGTGGTTAGATAAAATCCTTGGAAGTAATTCTACAATTTTACTTTTAAATAGTCGAGTTCCCCAAGGTTCTGTGTCGGGGCCAGTGTTATTTTTACTTCATATTAATGATTTTATAAGATTTAGGTGCTTTAAAAATTTCTTTAGTCACTGCTGAAGCCTGGCGTTACGTATTGTAATGGTATTGAATATAAAGCCTTTTTTAAACGTATAACTAATAACTTAGACAGGAAGAAAATATTACTTCTAAAAGTTAATATTGTAATGACATAAGAAATTTAGATTAACAGATTTAAAGTATTTACTGGCATTTTAACGTAGAACTGAATAGAAAAATCCATAATAGAATGATCACAGATAAATCTGCTGATATAATAACACTAAGAACGTTATTATATCAAATCCTAGAAAGAAAGAAAATCAAAAGTTAACCTTAAAATTCAATCTAATAATAATTCAACATAATTAGTTTAAGTTAAACATAACGATGGTAAATTAAATGAACAAGAGTTTAGGATTTCTAAAATTAAAGAAATATAGCAAAAAAGTACAATAATAATAAATTTTAATGATATTTAGAAAATCAATGATGACGAACAAAAAGTGTCTTTGTACAAAGTTAATATAATTCGAAATTATATAAAAAGTATATCAAAGATGTTATTAGTCAAAATTTTCAAAAAAATCAATAATTTTTTTTAATTTTGTAAAAATTTCGGTTAAGAAATGTCAAATTTTCATCTAGCAACTTTGTACTTTATAAAAACCAATTCGCGTGTCAAAGCGAGGCTTTTTACCAAAATCTTTTGAAGAGTTCACGTCGCTCCGTATCATAAAAACAAAAGAAAAACTCAAAGCAACGCGATTTAAAAGAATAAATTGTTACCTGTCAGAAAAAGTGAGGCGAATGAAAAATAAAAATAAATCAAGAAAAACAACAATCTTAAAAGGTGGCCTTTTCCAAAATTATCCATCCTATCCTGTGTTCCTGTTTGGACATCTCCAGTCCCAGCTGTATTTCTGTATAAAAATATCCAGATCCAACTATATTCGTCGTAAAAATATCAATCCTGTTTGGTGTTATATGGAAAAACGATTTTATAGAATCCCATTTATTTGAACAACTAAAATGAGAACGAAAAGCTTAAATTGAGTAAAAGGTACCATTTTAATTACTAAATATCGATATTTAAAAAGTTTAAACTATAAAAGGCCACAATAATAAAGTTAGATTGAAAACAATCTAACCCTATAAAAGTTTAATTATGTTAGGTTAGAAAGTAATTCTGTGAATAAGGTAAGAAGTTTAAGAAAATTTCGTATCACACTTGCAAATATTATTTTAATAAAAGCTACACTTACCGTATTCCACCAAACAAGTGTTCCTGTATAGATAAAGTTTATCGTTAATTTTTCTTTAATAAATGTTTATAATTTTTCACTGCGTTCGTTGTCATTGACTTTTATAAAAATCTAACCTCTTAGAGAACCGTACTACCTGAGATTGAGATTGTCTATACTTTCCTACGTAATAAAGACAGATGGCGCCCAACAACAACAACAATAACAAAAAGAAAAATCACATACCATTATAATATATACACATTTTTGCTATTAAACATCTAAATTTTTTCTCCCCTTTTGACCTCGCTCTTACCTCTTATAGCTACTTCTATAAAAAATATTTGTCACATCCTTATCTATAGAAGCAAAATTAACTACAGTCGCTTCAAAAACCACCTCTTTCCTAAAATAGCTCTTTGAATAGGCAGCACAATTAAATTATATCATCAACTCCTCTTTGTTTTGATAATGAACATCTTTAAGGCGTCATTACGAGCTTCATGAATAATATTATCTCCAAAGCAAAAATACAATCAGAGGACAAAACAGCCTCCTTCCTATAAATTATATCATTCGAAAATTTATAATGGCAGCAACTCCAAATATAACAGGAATAAAATTGTAAACGAAGAAGAAAAGCCTGAATGCCAACGAATATTCAGTCCTTAATTGGTTTACTGGAATAATTAAGGGATAATTGAGGGATGAAGTGAAATTGGTCCTAAAGAATTGATGGGGCCGCTTTGTTTAGATTCGAACTACATCAAAGTCTGTGTCGATAATTATAAGAGAATTTCTAAATTGCTTGATCGAGGCCTCTGACATTTTTCACCCTTTTAACAAACAAACAATAGATGCTGACTTTTAAAATCTAAATATTTGTGTTTTATTATCACTGTTTTACTTTCTTAGTAACAAAGTTACATTGTCAAAGAAAAATATATGAAAATGCAAAAAAGTTGTGAGAATTAGAGGTAAAAGTATGGGAAAAATGAGAAAAAACATTCAGAATGTCAGGGAAATTAGGTGCCAGAATATTTTTTTGCGGAAATTCGTATTTTTCGAGGAATTTTGCAATGTTTTCATAAGAAAAATGTTTGTTACAAATTACCTCATTTCCTAAATTAACGTCTATAGGTTTCATCCTACTCCAAGCTTTATTTTCTTGTCCACATTAACTGTATGAAAAATATTACTAAAAAGACTAAAACCTATTATAGAAGAAAAGAGACTAATTCCATCACACCACAGTTTGGATTTAGAGAAAACTATTCTGCTATAGACCAACTATATAGAATAACTAATATTATCGAAAAAACATTAGAAGAAAAAAGTTAGCTCTACTGTCTTCCTTGATGTAGCGCAAGCTTTCGATAGAGTTTGGCATGAAGGACTCAAACACAAAATGAATCAATTATTGCTAAAACAGTATTCAGAATTATTAGCAACATATATTTCAGAAAGATACTTTAGGATTAAACAGGAAGAAGTATAGTCTAAAATTAAAGAAATTAAGGCAGGAGTACCACAAGGAAGTGTATTACGGCCAGTGCTATACCTATTATACACTAGTGATATTCCTGAATTAAACAAAATAGTTCATCCAACGAGTGCGAACGAGACGGCATTATACAAGAGTGAGATGCAAGACGAATGGCTCTTACTCAACTTAAAAAACACTTCCGAATTGAAACGCCTACACAGATATGACGTAGGCGCATTCCTTTTCTAGAATCCATGAAAAACATCACGTAAACATATTTGGGGTAGGGGAGAGCGACACTCTAGGAACAGCGAATTAGAACATATTCTTTTTAGTACGATCTTTGCCGCGAATCAAGCCAATCACAATGTATTTCGTAATTAATCAGTAATACTTTGGCCGCGAATCAAGCCAGATTACTCAAAATATTTTTCAGCTCCACTGTCCAAATGCAGTACACAATTGATCGTTCAAATAATCAATACTCCGATGAATTATTGTAAAAAAACTTTCTGATCATAAAAACACCATTTTAAACTAAAATGTTTGAATGTATTTGGATGAAAAGATCTTTAAAAAATTGTGGAATAAAATTATTATTTATTTAACCGACTTTTATTTCTAATATCACGTTTAAAAATTTATTTCAGGGCGCAATTGTTAATTTTTTTTTAATATGTAAAAATATTTGCTGATGAACTGATTTTCTGATATATTTAATAGGCAGACCAACTAGAAAACCCAGTAGAATGTTGCTGGTCAGTGATAATTTTAAATAACAAGTTAAAAAACTTCTGTCTTAAAAACTCAAATTTATTTTTTGTTTACAGAAAGAATCTGGAATCAGGGGAGACCAAGCCAGGACAAATGGGTAAGTGAATATTTACAAATATATTTAAAAGAATCAGTACCAAAGTATCATCGAATTTTTCCATCTTAAAATTTGTCAATATGTTTATCAATAATGTCCAATGAAAATAATGACACTTATTCGAGAATGCGAATAAAAATTCCAGAAAAAATGCCGATAAAAATAAAATATCTTTTAAAAAGAGAGTCCAGTAGCATAAGCATAACCAAATGTTCTCGTATATGGTAGTATTAAACGATTTATGATATATAAATATTCGCAAAAACAAGGTAAGGTAGTTTTAAAACAGAGACACACAAGAATTCAGGTTTAATCAATCTCATTTGACATTCAAAATACCTGAAATACAGGGTAATCCTTGGAAATCTCAGGTAATCCGGGACAATCCTGGGTAACCTGAAATATTCCTGGGTAATCTGGAGTATTCCTGGGTAATCCAGAGTATTCCTGAATAATCCGGGATGTTCCTGGGTAATTAGGAGTATTTCTGGGTAAGCAGAAGTAATTCTGGGTAATCTGGAGTATTCTTGGGTAAGCAGGAGTAATTCTAGGTAAGCAGGAGTAATTCTGGGTAAGCAGTGGTAATTCTGGGTAATCTGGCGTATTCCTGGGTAAACCAGAGTATTGATGAATAATCCTAAGTATTCCTGAGTAATTAGGGATATTCCTGGGTAAGCACAAGTAATACTGGGTAATCTGGAGTATTCCCAGGTTAGCAGGAGTAATTCTAGGTAATCAGGAGTAATTCTAGGTAAGCAGGAGTAATTCTGGGTAAGCAGGGGTAATTCTGGGTAATCTGGAGTATTCCTGTGTAAACCAGAGTATTGATGAATAATCCTAAGTATTCCTGGGTAACTAGGAATATTCCTGGGTAAGCAGGAGTAATTATGGGTATTCAGGAGTAATTCTGGGTAAGCAGGGGTAATTCTAGGTAATCTGAAGAATTCCTGGGTAATCCAGAGTATTGATGAATAATCCGAAGTATTCCTGGGTAAGTAGAAGTTATTCTGGGTAATCTGGAGTATTCCTGGGTAAGCAGGAGTAATTCTGGGTAATCCAGAGTCATTTTTCGGTACTTAGTAATTCTTTTGTCCAAGATATTATAAGTTGCCGCCTGCCGGGGTGTTAGCATATAAAATAAAATATTTATCGTGCCGGATTATTTATTATGCAGAGTAAATATGTTTATTAATTAAATATTGATGATATTTAAAATTGAAAGCCCTCTATTTTTCCGCGTAATTTCATTCACAAATTAGTTTTCCGGCTTGCAAAATAAAATTACGATTTTATGGCAAATTGGTGCAATCATTTAAGCAGCAAGCACGTAAAATCGAGTATATTAAAATGATTTGTTGCAAAAAATTATTAATTGAAACGTAAATGTATATACACAAATCCGTAAAACTGGGTCCGCAACATTGTTGAAATAACGGTGGGTATATATGAAATGGTTAAAATATTTGATTGCAAAAATTAATTAAAATCGTATGTTTCAAAATTTGTTTATAAAAAATAGGTGGCGACAAAATCAAATTTTAGATTTTCGTGTATCTGACATTCTGGTCTTTGATCCTTCGCTACTTTAAAACTAACGGCGTTACATCTTTTGTTTTTAGAAGGGATATTAAGAAAGGATGTAGAAATGTTTCAAGGAAGATCGCTTTTAATATCTTCATTAGTTTTGACAGGAGAAGGCGACGAAGTGGAAGTTTAGATATTCGCGGTTCTTACATTCTTTGTTTCGCTATTTCTCTAAATTTAACCGATGTATATCTTTCATTTTTGGAAAAAATATTAAGGAAGAATGTAGAAATGTTTTCTTGAATACCAATTTTTAATATCTTCATTAATTTTTACGGAAGAAGGCGACAAAATCGAAATTTGGATTTTCGTGTGTCTGACATTCTGGTCTTTGATCCTTCACCAATTTAAAACTAACTTCTTTACATCTTTTATTTTTAGAATAGATGTTAAGAAAGGATGTAGAAATGTTTTTTTGAAGATCGCTTTTTAATATCTTCATTGGTTTTGACAGGAGAAGGCGACGAAGTGGAAATTTAGATTTTCGAGGTTCTTACATTCTACTCTTTATTTCGCCATTTCTCTAAAACTAGCCGCCGTATATCTTTTATTTTTGGAAGAAATATTAAGGAAGAATGCGGACATGTTTTGTTGAAGACCAATTTTTAATATCATCATTAATTTTTACGGAAGAGGCGACAAAATCGAAATTTAGATTTTATTGTCTCTGACATTCTGGTCTTTGATCCTTCGCTATTTTAAAACTAACAGCTTTACATCGTTTATTTTTAGAAAGGATGTTAAGAAAGGATGTAGAAATGTTTTGTTGAAGATCGATTTTTAATATCTTCATTAGTTTTGACAGGAGAAGGCGACCAAGTGGAAGTTTAGATTCTCGCGGTTCTTACATTCTACTCTTTATTTCGTCATTTCTCTAAAACTAGCTGCTGTATATCTTTTATTTTTGGAAGAAATATTAAGGAAGGATGCAGAAATGTTTTGTTGAAGACCAATTTTTAATATCTTCATTAATTTTTACGGAAGAAGGCGACAAAATCGAAATTTTGATTTTTGTGTCTTTGACATTCTGGTCTTTGATCCTTCGCTATTTTAAAACTAACAGCTCTACATCTTTTATTTTTAGAAGAGATGTTAAGAAAGGATGTAGAAATGTTTTGTTGAAGATGGCTTTTTAATATCTTCATTAGTTTTGACAGGAGAAGGCGGCGAAATGGAAGTTTAGATTCCCGCGGTTCTTACATTCTAATCTTTGTTTCACCATTTCTCTAAAACTATCAACTGCAGATCTTTCATTTTTGGAAAGAATGTTAAGAAAGGATGCAGAAATGTTTTATTGAAGACCAATTTTTAATATCTTCATTAATTTGTACAGAAGAAGGCGACAAACTCTAAATTTAAATTTTCGTGTAACCGACATTCTGGTCTTTGTATCCTTTGTATCTATATCAATAGATCCATTTTCGATTTCCAGCCCACCATTGTGTTACGTTCACTGAACAATTCGGTCGTCTTTGAACGTTTCAATCTCCATCCGAATCAGATGTATTTCTGACGCAGCATTTACATCCAACGAGATTTTCTTATCAATTCTTCATCGTTCCCAAAACACCCTTCGCCCTGTCAGATCTTATTCATTCAACGCCGCTCTGTTTTATCAGCCGGTTCGAAAAGCAGTGGCGGTACATCGAAAAGTTCATTTGAAAAAATGTGTAAAATATGTTTGATAATCCAAAATAATTTTTCAATGAAAATACATTGGAAATGTGAATTTAAAAATATAAATGTTCAATAATATAGATTTCCTGAATTTTTCCAAAGTTTTTACTACAAAAAGTTAAATCCCACTTTAAAAACGATAGTAAATTTGAAATCCATATAAAGGGACAATTAAGGATATACAAATGTTGGAAAATAGGTGTTAAAGTACAAAAATCGACATGACAGGTGTCAAAAAGGGGAATGTTGGCACTCCTGTTGACAGATGACAGACGACAGGTGACAGGTGACATATGACAGGTGACCAAAAAGTTAGGTTACGACCTCTATGAATCCCTATGGGGGCACATATTCAATACGAACAGTAAAAAAAGAAACAGATTAATACCAATAAAGTAACTATTTATTATATTTTAAGTAATCACAGGACAAAATGTGATTTCAAAAATAATGTTTGAAACTAATTTTAACATAGTAAGAAACTATAAAATTTCATGTGTCATAATTTAACATGGTAATCCCATAAGAGATTTTCATCAACAGATTTAGGGTATTTACAAATAATCTAGCAAAGAACTGAATAGAAAAATTTAAAATAATATAATCTCAGATAAGACTGCGATCATATTAACAATGAGGACATTATTATATTAAGTGTTTGGAGAAATGAAATTTTAAACTTAACCTCAAATTTAAATATCACGCTACATCAATATAATCAATTCAAATTCAAGGGAAATAGTATAAATCGGGAAAATAGAGTGTTGGGACATCTAAAATTGAAGAAATACAGTAAAAAGAAGGCAATAACAATAAAGTTTTATGAGATTTAAGAAATCAATAATAACGAACATAAAAAGTCTTTGTATAAAGTTAATATAAGTAGGAATTGTACAAAAATTACATCAAAATTATTCTTTTTGTCTCTAGAATAATTTGGTGCTAATTAAAAATTGTATAAAAATGAATAATTTTTGAATTTTGTAAAAATTCAAGTTAAAAAACTATCAAATTCCAATCTAGTAAACTATGACTTGGGCTTTTATAAAAACTATTTCTCGCTGCCAAGCGAGGCTTTTTCCTTAAAACTCTTGAACAGTTCACATCGCTCTGCATGACGAAAAACAAACGAAGTCAAGTCAGAGCATAAAAGAATAAAAATCATTACCTGTCAAGAAGTGACGCTATTTTTTAAGAAAAAAGAAAAAACTTTTAAGTCAAGAGAAGAAGGCACAATTATCCATTCTGTCCTGCATCCCGATTAAGAGATCCAGAGTATCCTGATCGAATTGTATCCTTACTAAATTTATCCAGTTTCCGTTTTGAAAAACATTCCATTTGTATTTTTGAAGAACATCCATCTAACAACAATAACTGTAGGAATAAGGAAGACTTAAATAAAGGTACCAATTTTGATTAAATATCGATATTTAAAAACATTTTAAAACAATAAAAGGCCATAACTAATTTCAATTAAAAGGTTTTTGTTACTGATTTTTTTTGTTATTAGTAAATGTTTATGAATTTATCTCATTAGTCGTTATTATTGATTTTTAAAATTACAAGCCAATTAGAAACATACCTGAGGTTAAGAATATCTACTCTGTATAGTAGATGGCGCCCAATGCATTCTGTCAAACGTAAGAATTTACTTTCTGTCTGAGCTTACGAAGAAGGTAAGAATAAAAATATTTCCCATAAATTTTAAATTTATTTAAAAAGAAAAGTTAGTTAATAAAGTAAGTAAATTAGAAATAAATTCAATTAAATAAAAAAGTAGAAGAGCTGTAGTCGAGGTTAGTTGATTCAAAAATAAAACAACAAAATTTTATAGGTTATTTACTAAAATTTAAAATTAAAAGTCAATAAAAATAAATTAAACAACATCACAACAAAGTTAATACGTAACAATACAAATGTTGGAAAAGAGTTGATAAAGTACAAAAATCGACATGACTGGTGCCAAAAAGGGGAATGTTGGCAGATTACAGGTGACAGGTGACAGACGACAGATGAAAGGTGACAGATGACAAGTGACCAAAAAGTTAGGTTAGGTGACGACCTCTACGAAGCCTTACGGGGGCACATTTTTATTGGAGAGCCCTATGGGACCCATTTTTGGGGGCGGAGCCCTGTAGGGCCCTTTCTTGGGGAAGAGACCCCTTTTTTTGGGGCGAAGGCTCGTTTATCGCCCCTACTTCAAATATAATATAAATTTATTTTTCTCGTAAAAATTAAAAAAAAAATTATTTTTAAACCCTTTAAAATTTATAATAAAATCACTCCTTATAAAACACTACGTAGACTAGTATGTATGTTCTAATTTAATTATTTAAAATCATCGGATTTACCTCCAATAATGAACCACCACTGGATACTATCATTCGTCCTTCGTTCTTCGCCTTTGGCCATTCCTCTATCTCCCTATTTGGTTAAAGGAGCCCGTTTGATTTTAATTCCCAATTTAGAAACAGTCGATTGCAATTTCGAGGAGGCTCGTTTCGCCATATTTTTTTGGTTTTCTATATAATTTAGACCCAAAATTAAAGGATAATTTAGATCATGCTATTGTTTCGTGTGGTTAAAATTACAAAATTCGCAAGGATCATAAAAGTAGGGCCACGTTTGGGTTTATCAGCGTTCCGCTAAAGGATTTGGTGGTCATATTCCTGAATCTAAAGGTTAAGTTTGTTTAAGAGTTGTGAGAAATCCCGGAAAACACTTCTTTACAGCTTTGAATAAGAAAATATCAGCTTTAAAACGCGGCTACTTTAATACTACCATAATATGACCCTTTAAAAGCGGAATACTTTGGGTCTTGAGACCACGTGGACCCGATTCATCCTATTGGTTGGATGTTCAAATGAAGCGCCGTATATATTTTAAAATCGAACTTACAGACTTCATTAAATGAATTCAAGGACTAAATTAAAACTGTTAAAAAAAGGTACAGCGATTCATACACGGTTATAAATTGAAACACATCACAAACTTTAGAAAAATTGTCCGTTTGGAATACTTTATCACGCCAGAGGGAAATCAAATCCAGTCCTGCAGTCGTAGGAAAATTTATTACTCCACTTGAAGATGAAAACGAGATAGAGAAACTGTACCTTCCATATTACGCAGATAATCTCTAAAAATCTATTATTTCAATAAGAAAGTCTATTTTATGGTTCGAAACGTCGGTATCTATTATTACATTAGATTTGAAAACCGAATTTATATGATAGTATTGAACGAAATCTTTCTACCTTGTGAGAATTTCAATTTTATGATCTAAAATTATCGGGGAAATCAAGGAAATCTGATTTTAATATATTGTAACCGTTGACTAAGTTGATTAACTTATTAAAGAAAATACAAAATCACAGGACAGAATGTAATTTCGAAAATAATATTTAAAACTAATTTTAACGTAGTAATTGCAAAAGAAAATATAAAATTCCAGATGTCAGATTTTAACACGTTAATCCCATAAGAGATTTTCACCAACAATTTTAGGATATTCACAAACAATTTAGCAAAGACTTCAATAGCAAAATTTAAAGTAATATAATCCCGGATAAGTCTGCGATCACAATAGCAATGAGAACATTGTTATTTTAGATGTTTGAATAAAAAGATATTTTAAACTTAACCTCAAATTTCAATATCATGATGTATCAATATGATTCATTTAAATTCAGGGGAAATACAATAAATAGGGAAAATAAAGTGTTGGGACTTCTAAAATCAAAGAATTACTGTAAAAAAGGCAGTAATTAATAAAGTTGTATAGAATTTTAGAAATCGATGACGAACTTAAAAAGTCTGTGTGTAAATTTAATATAAGTAGGAATTGTAAATAAATTATATCAAAATCATTCTTTTTGTCTCGAGAATAAGCAAAAATTGTATAAAAATTGATAATTTTTGAATTTTAAAAAAAAAATTAATTAAAAAACTATGCCAGTCCCCCTCCATCAGCACTGCTTTTAAACTCAACTCCAATATGCATTTTGTTGGACCACATAATAATAATAATAACTATCACTCACAACACTATTTCCAAAGGCGCTACTACTGCTACTAACGGAAAACGGATGACTCGCTCAAAGACAAAGACGCAATCAATTAGCGATAGCGAATGAAGGATCACTTACATATCGACCAATAAGGACTGGTTTCATCTAGTAACGTCTTGGCGCGAAATATGAACTTGCTAATCGAACTGATGAAAGTAAAAATCCAAATTTCTGATCACGTATATCACGTTATTTTGACGTCAGTGAAACGACGTCTTTATTTGGTAGAAAATCTGACGTCTGCTATACGTCGATCTAAAGTCATTGACGTCATTTACCAATAATGACCTTAGAAAGACGTCGATATAACGTGACCTTGTTAGCTGGGCCATTTTGAATTGACTAGGAAAGTAACCAGAATTAGAAATAAAATCTGTCGTATTAAAGGTACCAATTCAAAATATTAAATATCGATATTTAAAAACGTTTCAAAATGAAAAAAGGCCACAAGTATTTTATTTAATTAGGTTAGATTATACTTTAATTAATAACTAAATAATTTAGATTAGAATAAGGTAAGAGAGTAGTTATAAGATTTGTATTAAGTGTTTATATTTTATAAATAAAAAATGTATTACGCTTACCTTATTCTGGCAACAACTCTTATTCTCACATAAACCAAAGGGTGAACCGTTATTTTATGATTATTAATAAATGTTTTCATATGTACTGAGTCGTTATTATCGACATTTACAATCACGCGGCCAATGGATGGGATTAAGACTCTCAAATTTTTTACTGGAAAGTAGATGGCGCCCAAAATTATCAACAACAAATAATTACATTACATTACAATAAAAAAATCAACAGTAATTTAATAGGTTATGTACTAAAACTAAAATAAATAAATAAAATATTTCACATTGCAAATTAAAAATATTGTTTTAATGTTTATTCCAGACATCCAAGTGACAACCCGTTCTATAGTAACATCGACAGTATGCCTGACATTCGACCGATCAGAAGAAAGTCAATACCGCTCGTTTCTGACTTGGTAAGTAACTTCAGAGTATCTTGTTTATATGAAGTAATTTTTGGGTATTTCTGAATATAAAACAAATACAATCTGTTTTGTACAATTGTTTGTGGGTATGTACTAATTGTCGATAAAACAAGATGATCTATTTTTATAAAAAATTGTTCACAGGATCATCTCTTATACAAATTTATTGTCTACATTTATATTCATTATTCAAGAGAGTCAGAAATTTCGAACCAAAGTTTTCAAGGACACATTAAATATTTACAGGATAATTAGTTCAAGATTCCTAGTATCAAAACTATTAGTTTTATTTCTTTCATCGCTGATATTCTGGATAATGAAACGATACTAAAAATTAAAGTTAACGAGAAATTTTTTTATAAATACAACAAATATTTTATTTATTAACGTTTTATGGCAATTAGTATTGAACTGTCATTATCATCTTTAAAATGAATGTTTATATGAATTTTAAATGATTCAATTGGCGTTTAAATATTCTAATAACATGCCTGAAGTATTTTAGTATTTTAGATACTATTTTCTCTCGACAAAAATGTACTTTACTCCATCGATTTCGAGTGTTAAAGCGCCCATAAGCAACTTTATAACTTGCTAATAATGGTTTTCCATTAGTAGTTTGATTTGATGAATCTCCAAATATAATATGTATATGTCACAATGATTCTGCAAGCTCCTCTTGCGTTTGACTCTGATCTTCTTCAGATAACGCCTCTAATTCTTTTTCCTAGATTTTTTTTGGCTGTCCAGAGTCAGGCTTGTCTTCCCTGCATGATTTATCAGTTGTAGAAGCGTCATCGTGAACTCCAACAAGCATTTGATTTGCTTCAGGTGTATTTTTAGCAAATGCTGTTTGGTTTACACAAAATACGACGTTTTCAACACTGAAACTATTCATAACAGACGTAGCCTTCTTTTGAAAACGTACCGAGACAATTTGTATACCCAGTACGTTGGTTTTTCCATATTTGCAACCTACTTTTAGAAAAATGTGACATAAATAATTCAGCGTAAAGTGTAACGCAGTTTTATCGATTTTGTCCACCACAACTTTAATTTTCTTTCCCTTGTAAATCCGCAAAATGACGCAACATTTTCATTATATTTAAATTTTTAAATTATTGTTATATTCCTTTGCTACAATTTCCTTTAAGGCCTTGAATTAATGTACCGTAGGTTATAATTATTCCGGGAGATATTAAAATCAATTTTAATTATCCATTTAAGCGATGATAGTAAATCAGAAAAACGACTTTATGTGGATTTAGGGAAATTTGAAGCTACTAAATTCGACTTGATGTAGTGGGTAATTTTCAGATACGTTTGTAATGGAGTCGATCTGGCGGAGAAAATCCCGTTAAACGATTTTTGCACTGTATTTTGCACTGTAGAAGGGCAAGTGATAGGGTTAGTGACTTCGTGCTAGGCTCATTTTTAAGGGCAATCAGTTCTCTTTCAAGATTTTTTTACCACAAAGCTCTAAGTTTATAGAGGTCCGCAGGTGTGCGTGATATATTTATAAAAGCGAGTGCCGGAAGAGGAACTAAGCGCTCCCTTTTATCTCTCGTCTCTCTCACATTATCTATCTGCTCTCTCACAAATACTATTCCGGCATCTAATTTCACGGCGACGGAGCGAGCGCACTCGTTTTTATAAATATATCACGTACTCCCGCAGTCCTTAATGTAGATAGAGCTTTGGGGTAAAAAAATTTAGAAAGAGAACTGATCGTCCTTGAAAATGAGCCTAGCATGAAGTCACTAACCCTATCCGTTGCCCTTCTACAGGGCAAAAAGCAATATCTCAAGAACCGCTAGACCGATTTGGACGGGTTAAAATTCAGTTTAAGCGTTTTCGCGAGTACTTTATGTTATATATAGAATTCGTTTCGATCCTAAGAAACCGATATCTTTGCATGTTAATTTACCCCCCTCCACACCTTCCTTAGCTTTCATATAGCGATCACGTGTAAGAGGGACCTCGAATCTATAAAATCACAAAAAAAAAATTTCGAAAAGAGCGACTTCGTTTTCAAAACCAGATCTAATCCATTATTGTGGAGAGAAAATGAGTTACCAAAACATCGAGAAAATAAATGTAAAATTGACCTGTTTTGAAAAAAACCATTCATCATATTTGAAGCATTAGTACATGCTCGACAATTTGAATACTTAAACATCAACAAGATAAAAATCGTATTAGTAATAACATTAAAGGAAAATCGATAAATTCATATAAACATTCGACATAAACCGTTTTCGTTTAACGTAATCCTTTGTTGTGTTTTGATCGTTTATATCCCACCTCGATATGTCCTGGCATACAGAGCGAGAGAGAAAAAAAAAACCAAAGTTTTAATTTTGTTCAACGAGAATTTAAATTTGGTTTCAGTTTGACTGTTTAATTTTCTATTTTGTATTAAATATTTAACAGCAAAAAATAACCCCAAATGTTCAACTAAAATATTCAGATGAATCTACGTTTTGTTTTAAAATTTCAGGTTATCTTTGATACTACCTTTTCTTTATTTATTGTAAATGAAAATGACAAGCACCTAAGTAATGTCATATGTCAAATTATGACAGATAATGTCAGATTGTGACATATAAAATCAAATTATAACAGATAATGTCAAATTATGACAGATTATATCAATTTATGACAGATAACATCAAATTATGACAGATAATGGCAAATTATGACAGATAAAGGCAAATTATGACAGATAACTTCATTTTATGACAGATAATGCCAAATTATGACAGATAATGTCAGATAGTGACATATAAAGTCAATTTCTCTCTCTTTCTACTGGATTAAAACCACTTAGTTGTTAAAAAAGTTAGTAGTTAATCCAGTAGAAAGAGAGAGAAATTAAAATACAAACCACAATGAGCTTCCGAAATGAATATAAAGTCAAATTATAACAGATAATGTAAAATTATGACAGATAACATCAAATTATGACAGATAATGGCAAATTATGACAGATAAAGGCAAATTATGACAGATAACTTCAAATTATGACAGATAATGTCAAATTATTACAGATAATGTCAGATTGTGACATATAAAATCAAATTATAACAGATAATGTCAAATTATGACAGATTATATCAATTTATGACAGATAACATCAAATTATGACAGATAATGGCAAATTATGACAGATAAAGGAAAATTATGACAGATAACTTCATTTTATGACACATAATGCCAAATTATGACAGATAATGTCAGATTGTGACATATAAAGTCAAATTATAACAGATAATGTAAAATTATGACAGATAACATCAAATTATGACAGATAATGGCAAATTATGACAGATAAAGGCAAATTATGACAGATAACTTCAAATTATGACAGATAATGTCAGATTGTGACAGATTATATCAAATTATGACAGATAACATCAAATTATGACAGATTATGGCAAATTATGACAGATAAAGGCAAATTATGACAGATAACTTCAAATTATGACAGATAATGGCCAATTATGACAGATAACGTCAACTTATGACAGATAATGGCAAATTATGACAGATAATGTCAAATTACGACAGATCGCGGGAAACATCAACTTTCCAGTTAGATTTGAATGTGCAAAAGCCTACTTTAGATAGTAATAGTAGAAAAACTGTTTTGTTATTGACGGCATACGTCAAAAAATTAGAGATTGAAGTTTTTGGAGAAACATTTCATATGATTATTTCACATTCGAAGTAAAACAGAAGTATCTTTGCTGTGTAACATTTTGAATATTCCCAGACTCTCAAACTGAGTTTAATTTAAATTCGTATCAATCGATTCTGAAAATTCTTAAAAGAGTTTTCTCTCTCTCTCGCTGCCTGCGCCAGCGGACTTTGATGTTCCCCAATATCGTCTTTCTTTAGACGTTTCGGAGTAAACTTGATCCTAATAAATTTGTATTAAACCCTTTGTTGGCCCTGTGGACCTAAGTAATCACCGATAATTGTTATCCTTAAGAGCGGTAACACCAGACATGCCCCGCCGCCGGCGGGCTCACACCTGCAGGAGAATACGAGATTAATTAAAGGTTATGGATTGTTTTCGCAAAATGAAATAATTTCGGGTTACCCTTTATGGAGAAGAAAACTGTTTCATTTGTTAGAGCAAAGTGTGTTAGGACGAAATTAAACACTACGATATAGTAAAAGAGAATTTTTAATGCGTACTATTGAGATGACATTCAGCGATACGCCATCTGGTGCTTTGTTTTCGAACATAAAGTAGGGTACGTGAAAATCAATTTTTGAGATACACTGAACGAAAAAGTACGTAAATTGATCTCAAAGTAGAGATTGGGGTTCTTACACTGAACGAAAAAAGTACGTGTAATTAATAAAAAAGTAAATCAAATCAATGGACGTCAACATTAATTTTCAGCCGATGACAGCTATAATTAATACAATAAACGTTCGTACGTAAATTTTCTTAATCCTTAAGTTACGATTTTTGTACGTAAAATCAATAAAATATGAGCATAGATTTATGATCGCAATGATAGGCCTATGATAGCCGATTATCAATATTACGAACGATGGATATTAATATATGGTTAATGTTTTTAAAAACAATGAAAAGTAAGTGTACATCTATGATCTCTGTACATTAAAACCATAAATAAAAAGCATGGGACTACGATCGTCGTTTATTAACGTTAGGGATAATTGACATTATATATAACACCAGTTATTAATATTATTAGGTTTTATTTATCAGACCTCGCTAAATTAGGTATACTGGTAATTACTTTATCAAAAATATTAAAACAAAACGATATTTCTAAAGAAAATTTAAAAACACCTACCTACTAATCATTGGCTCGTCTATGTCTACTGATTTGATGTATCGCGTTTTCCCCAAACCTATATTTTCGAATTTCCCATATCAACAATCAAGATTCAACCAACTGGAAGAACAAAAAAATGTATTAGGTAGTTATTTCTTATTGTTCTAATGTTATTGATTCACAAATCATGTGTACCCTAGGTCTTTCAAAGGGAACATCATGTTTATCAAAACACTTTTCCAAAAAGTTCCAAAACATTTTGCTATCTTGTGGAAAACCTAAATTGAACAAGTAAATAATTTTAAAACATACAGGGTGCGCCAATTATTTCCAATCGATCTCTAGCACCGAAACTAAAAGAGATTTCAACAAGATTTTTTGTAGGGGTAGACAGTGTCACTCGGACTACAATTTTAAATTATTTTGATGTATACAGGGTGGCTAATTTTTGTGGAATGAAAATTAATTTGGTTTTTTTAAATTGAACATCCTGTATACGATTATGTCTTCTGATTCTACTTAATATTAGATTTACGGTAGTTTTTTGTATTTGTAAATCCGACGCGGCGTTGACAAGTTATTCCTATTTTAAGCATATTTAATTAAATTTTAGCACAAAAACCACATTTTTTTAAAAATTCCTCAAAAAAGCTACTATGATGTAAATAAAACATGCACCTATCACAATAATCACACAACATCTTCACCTGTTGCACAGGGTGTTTGCCGATGGCGTGCCAATAGTCTAGTTTTCAAATGGCAATAACTTAATTTTTTCAAATGGGACACCCTGTATATTTTTCTTCAGTTAGAAGCTCTCCCTGATACGCATTAAAAAAATATAGGGTTTTGCACATCTAACTTTACTATTTACTTTAATAATTGACGTTAAGTGACAAACAACATATTTTACACAATTTTTAATAAGAAATCAAGTTACCTATGAAAATGACAGTAGGTATATTTTGTTATGGCATTAATTGTCAACATAAAATTTTGTATTGTATCACGTCTACTATATTTAATCGGTATTGTGTATAAAAAATAGATTTTAATAAGAATTATAGTGTTCAAGAAAATATTAATATGATATGGATACTGGGTGAATGTCAAAAAAATGCATTTCTTGCTAGTAGGGTCTATCGTCAAAGATACCCAGAAAGACGTCATCCACAAAAGGATACTTTTGAGAATTTAAAGAATAGATTTGATAGAACAGGAACCGTCAAGTATGAAAAACATTCACGTGAAACTACAGCTGTTACTATTGACAACGAATATAAGGTAATGATCAGTATAGTTGAAGATCCCAATATAAGCACAAGGCAATTAAGCAATCAGTTAGATATTTCCAATACCACAATTAGATTCATAATAAAAAAGAATAAATATCACCCCTACCACGTGATTTCGCGCGTAGAATGGAATACTGTAGATGGTTCATAAACAAGATAAATACAGAGCGTAACTTTTTAAACAAAGTTTTATTCTCCGACGAAGCCACGTTTCATAAGAACGGTTGTGTAAATAGACAAAACTTCCATTATTATTCGGACCACAATGAACATTTATTTAGAACCACATCGCAGTATCGATGGTCTTTGAATATGTGGGCGGGAATAATAGGTGATTATGTAATTGGTCCCTATTTCTTTGATGTAAATGTAAATGTAAATGGAGCTATATTTTTAGATTTTTTAGAACATGATTTTCGCAACTTATTGCAAAATGTGCCTCGAAATTATCGCAACGGAATGTGGTTTCAATTAGATGGTGCCACACCACATTACCTATTAGATGTTCGCAATTGGTTAAATAGGGAATTTCAGGATCGTTGGATAGGAAGGGGAGGACCTATAAATTGGCCTACTAGATCGCCTTGCCTTACACCTTGCGATTTTTTCTCGGGGGGTTTTATTAAAAATATTGTTTACAAAGAAGAGGTTACCACAAAAGAAAATATGAAAGAAAGAATTACTGCAGCATTTAGACAGGTGACCCCTGCAATGCTAAGAGATGTGCGTAAATCAATGAAAAAAAGGGCAAGAAAATATATAAATAAAAATGGAAGACATTTTGAACACCTACTATAAATTTTAACTTTCACTATTGTAGTTTTCTTACGATTAAACTTTGTAAAATTTTGAACTTATTAAAAATTGTGAAAAATATGTTGTTTGTCACTTAACGTCAATTATTAAAGTAAATAGTAAAGTTAGATGTGCAAAACCCTATATTTTTTTAATGCGTATTAGGGAGAGCTTCTAACTGAAGAAAAATATACATGGTGTCCCATTTGAAAAAATTAAGTTATTGCCATTTGAAAACTAGACTATTGGCACGCCATCGGCTGAAGATGTTGTGTGATTATTGTGATAGGTGCATGTTTCATTTACATCATAGTAGCTTTTTTGAGGAATTTTTTAAAAAATGTGGTTTTTGTGCTAATATTTCTGAAGTGCTGTTTTTTCATTAAATCTGCTTAAAATAGGAATAACTTGTCAACGCCGCGTCGGATTTACAAATACAAAAAACTACCGTAAATCTAATATTAAGTAGAATCAGAAGACATAACCGTATACAGGGTGTTCAATTTAAAAAAACCAAATTAATTTTCATTCCACAAAAATTAGCCACCCTGTATACATCAAAATATTTTAAAATTGTAGTCCGAGTGACACTGTCTACCCCTACAAACAATCTTGTTAATATCTCTTTTAGTTTCGGTGCTAGAAATCGAGTGGAAAATGATTGGCGCACCCTGTATATCAATTGCCTTAAGCATATGAAAAAATTTAAAACAAATTTCGTCAAAGTAGGCGCAAATATTTGAAATTTTAAAGATGTCGTCTCTAAGGCATAAAATAAAGGTTTGGCTGATTTTCTCAATTTCCAGCTCTTGTTGGGTTTTAGCACAAAACAAAAATGATTCCTGGAAGTCCTTTATTGTAAATTTTATATGGGTCGTCTTTCCAAATGAACTTTTGAAACAAAATTTGGTCGATGGCACCAAATATAAAAGTGAAGCATATTTTCCATCTAAAAAAATACAAAATTAATATGCTACTTTTTGGCATATTATAATTTGAACTTACTTTCGTCGCACGTTTCCTTGAAGGCGTTATCTAATAGGGATCTAGCAGCTTTATCCTTTCTGCAAAAATGCCAGTATTTGCGGAAAACATTTTTCCCAATTTTTTAAAAAGAATTCCCCACTTTCGAACGCGACATTATGATCCATGTCAACCTAAAACAAATATTTAAGTTAAAAAAACAGCAATTTTTTATTTTAACATCTTAGACATAGAATTTTAGAATGTGTGCCAAAATAATATTTACCAAGCGGTATCCCCAGTGTTTTTTGTAACTATCAGAATGTACCTTCCTTTCTTTGTCGATCTCCAGTCCAGAATTAACTAATTTGGCACAATAATTATTATTTTACTGTCCACAAAACACAAACTGTATCGGAACACCTAACCTCTGCATGTGGTTGCACTTATATGGGATATGGGCGCGGCGCGAAGAGTTAAAATATCTACGCTAGTCGTTCGTAATATTAATGTTCGTAGAGATTGATTTACTATTAGATAGCACTATTTTGGCGCGTTTTTAAGCAGGCATTCATAGATTTAACGTTTAATGTTCATCAAAACAATGAAAACCGTTAATTAATTTTCAAAGTTTGTAGTTCTTGGATTTATAAAAAGTTTTTATGGTTTTAATGGTAATGTACATAGGTTTATAATCGCAAAACATTGATTTGATTAATATTTGTATTATATTAAGGATACAGTTAATTAGTTTTTGATGTTTTGCGTTTATTGCTTAACGATTTTTCGGTTATTGTTTTAATGCACTAGTTAATTGTTTTATGACGTGAAATTATTCTCCCAATCACCGAATCACCAATAAATTGACGACGATACTTTATTGATTTTACGTACAAATATTTTTTCAGTACTAAGGTCCTTTTTACCTTTAAAATGATACATATCCTCAAGGAAATTGTACGATAAGGGTCGTTTCTGGTGTTACCGCAACTATTATCCCTCTGTATTCGTTAAATGTGTAAATATCCTACTGTATACCTTAAAGTAAAATCTACAGACTCTCCTGCTGTGACTAATATGTTTTGTCTTGTTTGTTTTTTCTGTTTTGATGGTGCCTGCGCCGCTTGACTCCTCCAGGTGCTCAAGGTATTGAACTATTTCATAAGCCGAGAATTAAAATTATTTAATTACTTTTTACTAATATTTTTGCTTCACTTTATTACTAACACTTATCACTAGATGCTTGAGGAAATGCTTCTGAAATGGTAGGTGGAAATAATGTACGTTTATCGGTACTTGAGAAAAATATACGACGAATTATTATTATTGAGTCACCCTGTATAAATGGGTGAAAGAATACACGCCACAGTTGACAGATGAACTATAGAGCACTAGTTTTTAGCATATATTTCTATTGTCATACAATATTCTGCCTACCAATTCAGTTGAAAATGTTTTTTTTTACAATATTACACAATTACAATAGTTTGATCAATACTATAAGAGTTATCGTAACGATAATCCTTGTATATCCAAAGCTTTTTATAACGTTTAATGATGCATGACACCTACAATTGCATATTTAGAACTTACACCAATTTTTGCATGTTTTCTTATAGGGTTTTTCGTTCTAGAGAAATATATCAAACTCTAAGTCGCTCAATAATTTCGCAGCATGACTAAAAAATATTATTTCCTATATAAAGTAAACAGTAGACCAGATTGAATGGAACCGTTCGCCGCGTAATAAATTATTAAAATTACCAACTGACATTTGAGCGGTTTCGCTGACTGCCGATTTGACTCTAAAGCGTAGTAATGGATCCATACTTTATCCATTATCATATACCGCGTGTTAAATTTACTTTTATTGCCCTTAAAAAGCTTCAAACGGCGCTTTGAATGGTATCCACTTCGAACAGAGCTTTCTCAAGGACAAATGATGAATTCACCGCCTTGTGATATCTTTCAGGCCAAAACTATTTTGTAGACTATAGTGGCACCATCTATATCTCAACCTACGAACTTTTTAAGTAACCAAGTATGCTCGAAAATTTGAATTGAAATAAATTCTCGATTGTATGCGGCATAAATTATTATACAGATTTTGAAACAACGCTAAATAATATAGGTCACAGGTCGGTATGATGAACGACACACAAAATTTGTCGATGGACTGTTTTCTCCCTGGATTTTAATTAGGGCAAATTCGTCAAATAACATTGTGAAACTGTTTATTCATAACTCAAATACAGAAAATATTTTTTCGTTTTTGATCCGGTCCAGTTCGAATCTCACATTAATTAAGCCTACTGGCTTATTGCGTTTTCCCTGATGGTGCTCTGGGGGTCTGTTCCTGGATATTTCTCCTGATTCCCTTTTTAAAAGTTGTTCAGCTTTCTCATTACCATCAGTGCCTGTTTGTCTGACATGATTAGTATCTGTTGCTTAGACACTTCTGGTTAGAAACAACCTTAAAGAATAAACTGTGAATGTTAAATTCCATTCTTTAGGATTGTTCTTGAATAACGTCTTGTTGAACAGAAAGACGTTATCGATCTTGTGAGTATTTATCTGGACACTGGACGTCTCTTTCCAGCTTGTGGCTTGAAGGTGTATCTGATACTTCGTACAGTAGAGCCTCTGATGCTGCTTGACAGTATTGTTAACAAAAATTAACTTGTGGAAGAGGAAAATTGATGTTTGTAGTATACAGTAGCTTCTTTACAGTATCTTATAACTTAGTCAGTTACAGTTGGTTCATGTATAACACCTGGATGCCTTCAGTGCCTGTTTGTATGACATGATTAGGCACTTCTGGTTAGAAACAACCTTAAAGATCAACTGTGAATGGTAAAATCCATTCTTTAGGATTGTTCTTGAATTACGTCTTGTTAAACAGAAAGACGTAATCGATCTTGTGAGTATTTATCTGGACACTGGACGTCTTTTCCAGCTTGTGGCTTGAAAGTGTATCTGATACTTCGTACAGTAGAGCCTCTGATGCTGCTTGACAGTATTGTTAACAAAAATTAACTTGTGGAAGAGGAAAAATGATGTTTGTAGTATACAGTAGCTGCTTCTTTACAGTATCTAATAACTTAGTCAGTTACAATTGGTTCATGTATAACACCTGGATGCCTTCAGTGCCTGTTTGTATGACATGATTAGGATCTGTTGCTTAGGCACTTCTAGTTAGAAACAACCTTAAAGATCAACTGTGAATGGTAAATTCCATTCTCGAAGATTGTTTTTGAATAACGTCTTGTTGAACAGAAAGACGTTATCGATCTTGTGAGTATTTGTCTGGACACTGGACGTCTTTTCCAGCTTGTGGCTTGAAAGTGTATCTGATACTTCGTACAGTAGAGCCTCTGATGATTTTTGACAGTATTGTTAACAAAAATTAACTTGTTGAAGGGGAAAATATTCTAGTATGATGTTCGCAGTATAGAGTAGCTTCTTTACAGTATCTCATAACTTAGTCAGTTACAGTTGGTTCATGTATAACATTTGGATGAGGTTTTGACGTAACCAAAATGGTTTAAAGTGAAAAAAATATCAATAAATTTCACTCAACGTGATTATTTTCCATTTTATAATTCTAAAACAAACGCTGTGACATATTTTATTAAAAAACTTCCCGAACTGTATTTTCCATCGGGAAAAACTAACTACATAGGACGTAATGAAGAATGACTGCCTATGTTAAAACTTTAAACTAATTATTCGTTTCGAAACTTATTTCCGATGTCAAAAAGTTCTTCTAAAACTTAATGAAATGCAGTGAACACTTTGTAGAATGTTTAACTTGCAAAACTCAAATATGCATAGTTAAAAATGTGGAATTAGTTAGAGAAAAGTTTTACGGGAAAGTCAAATATATTGAAAGTATAAAAACGAGTTAAGCCAGTCGAAAAACAATCATGTTTACTCACCGGTCCGCGTTTCATCTGTTATTAAATAATTTGCATGCATTTAACCTGCGCAAAATTATATTTAGCTTTGGTTGTGGAATACATTAACTTCTGCATGTTAGTTATGTAAATATAATATTCTGTTTTAGTTTTCTTCCAAAGTATGCATCCTTTTAACGTTACATCACCACCCACTTCATCTTTTTTTAGCATAATTACTATATTTCAATTAAACTTCGATAATAATTTAAAATATCTCGCACTTAATCAATAATACATTACTTACATGACGGGTATTATTTTTTAAATACAGACACTTTATCGAACCTACTGGTATCATTCAAGTATCGGGTCTGCTTTGAATGGTCTAAATGTAAATGAATTATTGTGAATTTTCAATCCACCTAGTGCATTTTTAATCTCATGCTAGCGGAAAGTTAGTATTCGAGTTGGCTATTTATGCTCAGTATTAGCGAGGGCTCTATATTACGTCCAGAAAATTATACCATGCAGAGATGTAATCAGAGGTAACAGGTATTGTGTCCCACAACACCAAAGTGCTCATAATATTTGTCTAATTATCGCGGTAGTAAATGATTACCGTTTATTTAGTGGAATTACTGAGGGTTTCAGATATGCACGCTTAAAATTAATAGCCCTTGATCAGGATAGATTGTTTATTACCGGCTGATTAATATTTTGATAAAGGATACTTCAATTCAAGGGAAGTAGTGATGGGTTGAGAGCGCACAATGTGTAGGTCATTGACCTCATTTGTCTTCTGATCATGTGACATTTACTTGCATCTGATATTAGTTTTGTGTCCTGGAAAAAAAAGTTTCCAGAATTTTTCTTCCTCTGCTATGACATGTCTTATAGCGTTTTGCCAATTGTCCGGTGAAATTTTTGATATGGAGTCACATAATAGTTGACGAACATCTTGAAGTTTAAATGTTGTATTGTTTCCCTCGACATATCCCTGCATTTGAGCCCAGATTAGTTCAATGGGGTTAAGTTCACAGTGATAAGGTGGTAACCTCATCACTTTAACTCCATCTTCTTTTGCTATTTTATCTACACTATACTTCTTAAATTTTGGTGAATGTTGTTTACATAACTGCAATAGCTCTTTGTTGGGTAATCCCTCTTCTGCCACATCAGCAGTCATTTCTTTATGGTAGTCTTTCGTAGAATTTGATGTTATATGTATTGAGGTTTATCTTCTGGGTCACAAAAATTTTGTTATCAATCATTTTCAAACACAGTATAGTTGCCCTGCTATTCAAGAGGACTACCGGCACACAGAAGGATATTTGCACTTACTATCTAATTATTTTGATGGATGCGCAAAAAACTTTCTGTATCGGTAAACGATATTGAACAAGTGAATTTTATTTGTTTTTTAAGTATTTCGGAATCATTTATAATCGCTGGTATTAATTCAAAAATTATTTCTGGATGCTTATCCATTTTTTATCCCAATCTAGCTTTTTAAATGCATATTTCCTGGAAGAATTAAATTTTGTCCTGGAAAGAAAAATTAAAAAAAATTTGCTACTTAGGATTTCATCTTAACCAAATTAGTTATTTCGTTCTGTTTTTATTTCTATAATCAAAAAAAAACAAATTTCAACAAAAGTGACTTCGAAGTATTCGGTAAGTTAATTTGCGATTTTCTCCTGATGTTTAGTTTTCGCTCGTTATTCTTTCGTTGTATTTAGGAAAAAACAATATTCGCGAAAGCGTTCATAAAGTTCGAAAGCTTCATTTGCATAATAACTTTTCTGTAAGATATTTTCCTTTTTCCCCCTTCCTTCATTCAAAGCAGTCAATACTTTTTGACGACAAGACGTAATTATTTTTCGAGAATTAATATTAATTGTACAAGGTGTTTCAGTAAACTTATAGATAGCAACGCATCTTCTTCTTATAGGGCATCTCATATCGGAGGTTTGCTATCATCACAGCAATCGTGACCTTGTCGACTGCAGCTCTGAACATTGCTACAGTTAAAGCAATCCCTCAGGTTCTTTAGCCAGCAACGCATACGATTCGAATCTAAAAATAAGACCTTTTGTGAATACCCTACATATACATCTATATCTTTGTCTAGAAGATCTAGGCTCTGGGAATGCCTACTATCCGTTTTGGAACTAGGTCTGTATCTTGATCAACCTCTAGGTAGACCTGTTCCAGGCGTTGGCAAACGATTACCCTGCAATTGCCGATAATATGTTCCGCCGTCTCATCTGCATCATCGCAAAATCTGTCAACTTTTCCCACCTGACAGAGATGGTATCTGAGTAAGCAGTGTCTAGTGAGAATTCCTGTGATTACTCTGAGATCAGATTTCTGAAGCTCTAGAGTAAATTAGCGCAACGTTCAGAAGGTATTTGGCCTGGAATATTGTTCCAGTAAGCTGCACTAAGTTCCTTTTCCCATTTTCTGACTAAGTACAATCTCCTTCTTTTGCGAGACAGTCAGCAATCTCATTTCCGACATTTCCTTTATGCCCAAAGTTACTTTGTTGTGACTAACCAGTTGCTTAAGGGATTGTTTGCAGCTCCAGGCTATTTTAGACTCACAAGCTTCAGAATCTTTAAAGCAGTGTTCTTATGTATGAGATCCACGGTTATAAAATATTAATTTATATATAAATTTGCTATTCTACTAGCGCAAATCATTTAAAATCTCAACTGTATGAAGCAACAAAAAACTTTGTTTCATCTCTGCATGAAATTTTCATTATTTACCAACCCAAGGTAAGTTTTTTTTATTGAAGCTTCTACACTTCTTTTTAGGGAGCCTTAAATTTATTTAAAAAGCTTTTTGCAACACGTATATTTACGAACGATACATAACTAATCATTGTGATGTTTTTTTTTTTCACAGACCATGGCTGCTACCAAAAGAAATGCCGGGTTGACATCTGCAGTACCGAGGGCTACGCTTAATGATGAAGAATTGGTAAGTAATTTACTTTTTTTATTAAGAAAATATATTTAAACGTTTCTACCATCTAGACAACACTCTTCAACAAAATTCAAAACAAATCTTAACCAACGCTTCTGATTAAACCTGTCCAGACAAAAACTTAAATCTAAATTTCAAACTGAATTCAAATTCCTCGTTATTATGATAATGCTATGTTGGAGTTCTTATTCAAGACGAGGGCTGTGTTATATAGTACGTGAAAATTGGAAATTGTAGGGATTTGATGATAATTAGGCGGATGACAGGAGAGCGTGGGTTTTTGCACCCCCGTTTATACCTTGAAGGGGGAATATCGCCCTAACACCCTATCAAAACCTTTATAACGCCATCCTAGATTTTAGTTTTTGCCCTCATCATCCAAGGAGTGGAATGTGATCGATGTTAATTTAACGGA
Source organism: Crepidodera aurea (assembly GCA_949320105.2). NCBI lineage: Eukaryota > Metazoa > Arthropoda > Insecta > Coleoptera > Chrysomelidae > Crepidodera > Crepidodera aurea. The sequence continues at coordinate 17,513,506 of OX439480.2, forward strand.
TAATCAATTATTCGATGTCCTCATATTAAGGTACAGTAAAATAGTAGAATGTATTTTTGAAAAGCCCTATGAGGTTTTAGATGCAAAATTTGATTGCGACATGCTGTCGTGATGAGTGCTGATATGTGATTGAAAATACCGGCACCCACGCTTCTTCCTCCTCAAGCCCTGCTCGCTTTAGAGAGGACTTGCAAGGATTAAATTATATATTTTCATTGGTTCAGACTTCGCGCTCTATTATGGATGGGTCAAGAAACAATATAAGCATTTATATATGATTTAAAACCAACTTTAAACTCGAACATTACATTTCCCTTAATTTTACATTGTTTTTTCATGAAAAATGTAGTCGTTTTTAATAAAACTAACTCTTGGTTCGTTGATACAACTATTCAGTTTTATCAGATAATTTACGAACGGTGAAAATAACATTTTTAACACTTATAACTCTAAAACTTTTAAAAGTTTACACCACCTTAAATGAATATTGCATGCGCTTAAAAACAGACTTCGTAAATATTAATCGAAAACATAAATCTGTTAAAAAAAATTTAATACAAACCAGTTTTCGAGGATCTTACCACTATCTCGCGAAACTTCCAATTTATAATTAATTTTAAAACCGCGAAAGCTTCTTTCGTATACTCAGACCAAAATAAAATGTTGCACCGTGGTTCAAAAATCTTTTATATCTGGCCCAAGTAAATCTCCAAACTTATGTATGACTAGCAGGAAAGTGAACCTGGCATGGGTTCCAGGTGGAAAGCTACGTTAAAGAGCCATTGTCAGGGATTCTAAACATATTCAAAAGGACGCGCTAGTCATCTAACTATCAAGGAAACCATAATAGAGCTGACGCAAAGATCGCAGCGAAAATAGCCCGCAGGGCCACCCCTCTAATCAGATCAGACGGGCCTAGAAAGAGGAAAGAACAAAGACCATTACCTTCAGTTGACTTTTTGTTTCATGTTATTTTCCCAAGAAATCTCATATATATATATATATATATATATATATATATATAAAGCAGATTTCAAAACGCACTTTTCAAATACAATATTTAAGTAATATATTTTAGCTTTTGGTGTGCTACTTAATCATCGTGCACTACTTTACGCTACCTCTAGGAACTAGGCAAATCTATATTAAAAAAACACTTTATTAAGTTCCCTTAATGTTCGTGATGATAATAAATAGGTTTATACTATAAAGATATAAAGATAATTAATTGTTATTCTTGTCGACCACCTATAAACGAGTTGTTTTGAAGTTTAGAACGAACTTTTATAGCCGATATAAGCCGGCGTAAAATAGTATTATTAAACTTTTAATAGCGAAGGAAATATTGCCCAGCTAATATGTTTTATATTTGATAACTTTCATAATTCACTTCTATAGATGCCCAGCAATAGAATTTTGTTTCAGAGTGTTGTCTAGATAGACGTGTAAGATATAATCCGTTTCTAATTACCCTAACAAGCGAATTATTTGAAATTACAGAAAATGCACGTATACAAAAAGACTCTACAAGCGTTGATATACCCAATAAGTAGCACCACTCCGCACAACTTCGTCCCCTGGACCGCTACGTCTCCGACATACTGCTACGAGTGCGAGGGTTTACTTTGGGGCATAGCCCGACAGGGGGTGCGATGTACCGAGTGCGGAGTCAAGTGTCACGAGAAGTGTAAGGACCTGCTCAACGCCGATTGTTTGCAAAGTAAGTACAGCCCTTTTCGAAATGCAAAATAGGGATTTTAAAGTGAATACAGTTTACAAATGATCATCTAGAGTAGAGCGGGAGACATATCAACGTGATTTTATGGCAGGTTAAGGCTGGAGGTTGCATTTGATGCCAATATTTGAATTATGGTATTTGTGATATAAAATTTCGCAGTAGATATTTTTATTATTATTAAACACCCATAAAGGAATAAGCAATTTAATTCTAACTTAATCTAATAGAGTTTGAAACTTAAAACTAAGGTATACTCATCAGCGTTCCTTAGGTTCAGTAGAATGGACGCAGCCTATTCTGAAATATAACTTTCTGCAACCAATTTTAGGAAGCAAATATCGTGTACAAACAAGGATAAGATCCTTTAAAATTTTCCAAATTGTATATGTATTTGGACGTAACTAATCTGTATGGTAAAGCTATGACTAAAAATCGATATCCCAGGACGTCCTGAATGTCCAAGCGGGACGTTTTTAAAACGTCCATAAGACGTATTTGTGCTTTCGAAAGGACATTTACAGAATGTTTTAAGGACGTTTAAAGGACGTCCTGAATGTCCAAGCGGGACGTTTTTAAAACGTCCATAAGACGTATTTGTGCTTTCAAATGGACATTTACAGGATGTTTTAAGGACGTCCATTTAAGAACATCCCATGGACATAATCAGGAGCCTCTAGGAAATTAGTAAAACTATTGAACATAAATCTTTTATTTGCTAATATTAATAATATAATAAATGAAAAAACAAATAAACCTACATAACCGAAAATAATAATAATATAATAAATGAAAAAAGTCTTACTGCTTATCACTATTGTCAACTTTTTCTTTAACTGCAAAATAAACACTTATTGAACATAATGTACTTATATATAACTCTAAAATACTATACCTATTTTTCTTATTCTTGGAGGAGAGGGCAGAAAAGTTTCCTCTATACTGACTCTTCACCAGAAGAAATAACTCTTTGGAGTCTCTTCCTTTTAGTTTCGGGCTCAAAGTCCGACGCTAGGTCGCTTGTTTCCTTCGCTACTCTTGCTGTTGACCTAGCTTTCATGAAGTCATCAGCTTCAACCGAATTATCTTCAAATTTAACAACACTCAAGTTTTATCACCCATTGCTAATATTATAAATGATTCAAGTGACGCCAAGCTGGTTGCTAGGTCGAATGATACTGACATTGACATGACATTTTACCAGTGTTACCACCATAATTCCTACTCCTACCAAAGGTACTGGTCAAAATGTCCCTAATATACACCACTAGAACTAGCTGTATTTTATTTTTTTTTTCAGTAAATCGCTGGATATTTAGATACAATATTTAAATAGAATTAGGATTTTTAATTTACTATAATATATATATACTGAATCATTTCGTTCATTTCTTTGCTTTAAATCAGAACTTGAAAATAAAAAAAAGATATTTATATTTTCTTTCTTACGAAAGAAAACTAAAAACGTCCAGAATTTATCACCCTGTATCTGTAAATCTAGAAGGGTGGGTCACCCCACAGCACGTAGGCCACATTTGGCCCATTGTGCGTCCTTCTGAGGTTGAGCCTTCCATCTAGCTCGTCAGCCAGCCTACTTGTTTAAAGTAGGCGATGACGTCGCCTGAAGGTAGCTCCCTCATGTTGGCATGTGTTAGCCACCGCTCGCCGAAAAGAAAATGTCTCATTTGTCAGAGTGTCGGGCATTCGCAAAGAATGTGTTCGACAGTCTCGTCTTCCTGTTCACATCCTCTACACAGTGGAGTGTCAGATAACCCCATCCTGTAGAGGTGTTTTCGTAGATGACAGTGGCCAGTCAGGATACCTGTGGCTGTGCGCAGGTTCTGTCTGTTCATAGTCATGTATTTTTTGGCTGTTTCGCTGTTCGGATACTGTAATAGTTCCTTGGCTAGCTTGCAACCTGTTTCGTCGTCCCATCTACCCTTAAACTTGTCAAGGAAGTGTTTCTTCAGTAGGTCAGCCACAGCTGATGCCGATAAGCTTATGAAAGTGCCAGGTCCCAAAAGTTTTTGGGAGGCTGCTTTCTTAGCTAGAGAGTCAGCTGCACGGTTGCCTTTTGATTTTCCATGACCTTTGATCCAAGCTAACGTGACCACGTTGTTGTTGCAAGCTTCGATCAGGGCCTGGTGACATTCTAGTACTAGACCTGATGTAATCCGTGGTCTATCCAGAGCTAGTAGTGCCTGTCTGCTGTCCGTGAGGATGTAAATATTATTACCAGTAATGTTCCTACTGGTAGTCTCTTTTTCGGCGATTGAGATAGCAGTGAGCTCTGTTTGAGCTACACTGGCATTAGAATCCATTGCCCATTTTATATTGAGATTCAGGGATCTGGAATAAATTCCACAGCCTGACCCCTCATTTGTTTTAGACCCATCGGTGTAGATGCACAAGGCACCTGCTGCCAATGTAGCCTCTTGTACGTTTTTTGTTATTACCCTGTAGGGTCTGTAAAAGGCATATCTTGGTGCAATCGAATCAGTGTTGGCTTGTAACAGTGGGACCTCTCCAAGGACCTCGTGCCACAAGTTACACCTTGACTGACCAGATCCTACGTCAGGTTGTATACCTGTAGAGCGTAGCCGTGTCATGGTGATCACCACAGCTTCCTTAATAAATATATCAAGGGGGGTGAGATTTATCACCCTATATAGTTTAATTTATTGATTGTCGCTCTATATGAATCTGTAGAGTAGGGAGGGTGAGTTAGTCCCACCGCACTTAGGCCACATTTGACCCATAGCACATCCTCCCGAGGAGTTGTTCTCCTAGGTCATCGTCCATCCTGGGTCATCGTCCATCCTGTCCTTTCCAGGAAAGTGGACAAGTCACTCATTGACGATAACTCCAGGCAATCGCATAGGACATGATTGACCGTTTCGTTTCACACATCCTGAATAGAGGTTTGTCCACTAGCCCCATTGAATGGAAGTATTTCCTTAGTTGAAAGTGACCAGTCTTAGTCCAGCGGCACTATAGAGCACTCCACTTTTGGTGCCCATATATGGTCATAGGCCCCTGTCAATAGCGTAGCCACCTTCGATTAGGGTCACACAAAAGAGGAGGAGTGGGGGTGGTCTATAGTGCCTCCGTCCCTACTGTTGTTCATTGTTATTGAATTAGAGTTTTTCCTGTCACGTTTAGCTGATTTTTTGGAGCCCAAATTCTTCTCACCAGTAATCTCTTCAATTTTTCATATGCATCACCGCTTATATTTATTATTTTACAAATATTAATTAATTTTAACTTGTTGATTTTCCCAATATTCCCAATAAACTAGTATATCTTTCCGTTGTCTTAAATAAAATATAAAACGAAAAACGTGGGGAGTGGGTGGCGGCTCAGTGGTAGAGCACTGGACTCATAATCCAAGGGTTGTGGGTTCGAATCCCACCGTCGGCAAAAAATCTTTTTCTGATTTTTAGTTAATTAAAAATTTAGAAATTGATTTTCATATACCAGGTGTGATTCCCCACTCGACCATTCACTGTTGGGTTCTAATTAACAGTGCTGTTCCTAAAGTGGCGCTGGGAAACAGTAACAAAGCCTACACAGAACACGAGGCTAATGACCAGAGTAGTCGATGCCGTTGACACAGAAGTAAAAAAAAAACGAAAAACGTAAAAGCCTAAAGCTTCCATTTTTATCGAAAAATATTTTCAAAGCAAATCTCGTGTAAGCGAAATCCGAATTTAGAACGATCCAGGATAAATATTTTGCACCGCCCGAGGTTTAACTATTTAGGACTTCGGTCGGGTGAAAATATGTCCAACGAGGCGCACCGCGGATAGAATTTCTTTTTAAAATAAGGTAACATGCTTCGTTCGGAGACCCATTATTTTTAAACTTGCATTGAGTTTAGAGAGTCTCTTTGTGGAAAGTTTCAGAAGCTAGTAAATTTTTTATTTTACACTGAGAACTCGACGTATAAGTTCGGTGTAAGTTAAATTAATTTAAGGAAATTCTGTTTGAAGACTTTACTTTGATTTTTCTTCAAGAGGGTTTTTATAGCATTACGGGGAAATTAAGCGCCTGTTTTACTGTAATTCATACATTTTTTATTGCTGATTTTAATATATTAAAGTACTGTGATGTCCTGGTTTAGGGCAACTTCTATAATGAATGAATCTAACAATAATCTAATAACGAACTGATGAATGTTGACCTTAACCGCTTATATATACAAGTAGTGTATAAGCAATAAGCAAATGAGATAAGACATCAACCTTCCTATATAAACGTACATTTAATATTGACAATAACATAACCTTTACCTATTACTAACAATACAGGAAATTATTATACTGGGCGATATGTGTCTACATGCCACAGTACAGTAAGAACGTAGATTTAAACTAGGAGATCTTGTGGGGTACATGTGAATTTTTTTAAAAAGTTTTCTTGATGAAACCACGCTTTTATAAATGTCCTAAAACGTGGAAGACTGCAAGGAATCGTCAGTTAGAGCAGAACTCAAAACTCAGACATTTAATTGTTGAGCGTTCAGAATAGAACATAATTACGGACCGCGTTTAATATTCACAGCGTTCCGCCATGTTATCTGTGTGTCCCTGGCTAAATTATAATTGAATAAAGTCCTTTTGGTGCTTCCTGAAAATTATAGTGGTAGTTGGAGTGGACAATTGACGCGCAAAACTGCTTTTATTTGGTATTTTAATTTTAATGGGGAATAGTTTGTGCTCTATTTGAAAATTTAGATTTATTAGATGTTTTAAACATCTATTGGAATGTTCTCGCTATTTCCCAATAGATGACGTTTAGTTTAAAATGTAACAAATCAATAAAACAAGCTTGAAATTCAGTGTATGCTGAAGTGTAATTAACTTTTTGTCGGAAACAACATGAAGATATTGTAGACGCTTCAAATTTTGATGTTGAAGATAAAGAACGCTCTGACGCACCGAGAATGATTGAAGAGGGAGAATTGGAGGCATTGCTTCATAAATACTCATAACAGTCGATAGCGAAGCAGCCAAAACACCTCTACAGGATGGGGTTATCTGACACTCCACTGTGTAGAGAATGTGAACAGGAAGACGAGACTGTCGAACACATTCTTTGCGAATGCCCGACACTCTCACAAATAAGGCGAGCAGATGCTAACACATGCCAACATGAGGGAGCTACCTTCAGGCGAAGTAGGCTGGCTGAGAGTGAGCTGGAGTTCACCCACGTAAGATCGAGGCCTGACCTTGCCGTACAAGTCGGTGTCTTGATAACAATAACATGACCCGACAGTAAACTTAAACAATATTTATACACTATACGGGGTGCTCGATATACATGTGGTATATCACAGAATCATTAGGAGTTGATCACTGAATAGTTTGAAGCATTGGGTGCAGTACGTGTTAAATCTGAGACACGTCTAACCCAGCTCTTGTATAGCTTTTGTAGTTTTATCTTCTTCTTCTTTATATTGATATTTTCCAATCTCCAAATACTTACAATTGTTTCGCTTTCATTCGATCATCATTCGAGCCATAAAAACAATCGATACGTCAGAAAATAATGAAGCCAGTAATTGTGTGCGGTTGCGATTCGTGCGAGAGTTCCACGCGAAGATTTAATTCCATTTCCCATAGAGTACAGCGGCTTAATACGGTTAATTCTTTCCTAATCCAACATGAATGTATACATTTCGGTTCTATTGTTTTTGTAAAAGCCTCGAATCAGGATGTTTGTGTGTTGTTTGAATTTTGTGAACGGGTTTTCAATTTGCAAACCGTGTCGATCTTGAATGTTTGAGTTTATTACAACACGAGATATTGAGATAATATATTGATTGTTAAAATATCAAATACATTTTGACAGCTGTTGAACGATCGGCACTATAAAATATTCAGGAAATTTGAATATTTTTTGATTCCAAATGTCTAAAAAAAAGTTGATACATACAGTTTACAAATCGCGTGCATAACTTTTAAAAATACACGATGCAGGTGGACGCATTTACCCAGATATAATTAAATTGCTTTTTACACAATGAAAATTTGTTTGTAGTCACATACACCGCACACGCCATAAAACATTGCACCACATCCACTACGCCAATTATGTCTGACTTATTAAAGTTTCTCTACTGTACAATTACGCTTGAGGAAATCCAATTAAACGATTAGAAATTATATGCCAGTAATATGGACTTGCAATTACAATAAAGTGGCTATTCAATGCTAGAAACAAAGTTCGTACGATGTGATATAGATGGTGCTACTTTTGAAGAATCCATAGAGGTACTAACCTTCAAATGATGGGTCAAAATTTCATCTTAATAGTGATCATGGAGCATTTGGAGGAAGAAATCGACCCCAAATGACAATGTACTATGTCACAAAATCGCAAAATTGTAGACCTGTATGCAGACCTAAAAAGAATGCTTGAGATTTATTTATTTATTTATTTCATCTTACACTGTACTACAGGTTACACCCAACTACAGAACAGGAATATAAGTTCGTGGTGTTGGTAAATGAAACATATTGTCTACTCTAGACGATGGTCTAGGTACATTGAAATTGAGTTTTTGCAGAATATGTGGGTCAATGATTACGTTGTTAATAAGTAACAGAAAAATTGTGGAGTGACAATCACGACGACAGCTTAGGCTGTTCACAGCGTGTCTAACCAATAATGCGTCATGGGGGAAACCGATTGGAGATGATGTTCCTACCGGATAAAATTTCACAATTCTCTAGAGTATTTATTTATTTTCGGTAAATATTTTTTATTGTTGTGTCAATATGAAACTAAAACATATTTGCTAATAAAAAAAATATGTAAATAAAGCTCGAAAAGCAGTAAATCAGAGCTATTGCTTCGCAATGCAATGTTGCAGGAAATGCAGTTTAATTTTATGGAGAGGCATCGAATTTGCTTTTGCGAGTGTTCATCAGAAGTGGGTTTAGGTTAGCTGTTTGATAGTTCGAGGAATTTGTTACACTCCCTTTCAAGTTCTAAACTATGTTGTTTTAGGCAAATCGGATAAGGGGGTTTAGGTACATCTGAGTTAGTTATACGAGGTTTTCGTAGTATTGAATTAAATCATTTTAATTTCAGCACAAAATGTAAATTTTTGTTTATTAATTTTACGTCGTCAAATACTATTAAACGAGCAAAGTTTGTATGTGTGTCCGGAGGATCTCAAAATCTACTCATCAGAATTCAATGATACTTTCAGGGTAGACTAATTCCTATCTAAAATGGCAAAAAATGCAGGTCTCATGTCTATGAAAATTCGATCTTCCGAGATATTTACAAGACAAGTTAAGCTTTTAGTTTTATTTCCTAGCAACGGCAGATATAATAACTTGTTTCTATAGTAATATATACTGTAAAGGAGAGAGGAGTACAGTAAAAGTGGGGATATAATATATACGCACTTCGTAGATTAAATTTTGAAGTTATATTATTTACAAAAAATAAAAATAAACCTTATGCATCTGACACTTTAACATTGAACGAATTAAATTTAACCAATAAATAACAAGGAGGATTATATGTTGGGATTAAACTTTTTTTTATCTCTTGGCATTAAAAGTAACGCTTCGGTACTTACCTAAACTCAAAGATTAAAAAAAAAGTTAGTTCAAGAACTATCTATAAAGGTAACTGTCTTCACTAAAACTACTGGTATCACTATAATTGTCTTTTCTGAGGTTTATTATTATAGGTTCTATTAAATTATCCATTGATATATCCACTTTCCTAAATGAATTTTCCACCTTTTTAATGTTCTCTATTTACATCTGAAACTGTCTTCAAAAACAAATTTCGCACATCAGGAAAGTTAAGTTTTATTGTTTTGAGAAACATAATCTTTTAATAATTGTGACCAGATCAGTTCAATGGGATTTAACTCTGCGTGGTACGGAGGCAATCTGAGAATTTTAATTCCTTTTTCTCTGGCCATCTCATCTATAATATATTTTTTGAATTTGTTTTTATGTTGCCTTGCTATTACTAATAATTCTGCCTTCAAGGATTTAGGAGGACTGATAATATTTTTAGAATGAAGCCATTTTGAAATATATATTAATACAAAATTCTGAATCAATTAAAATACATACGATACGGCTATGAATAAATAAAGTCTGACTTATCTGTCAAAAGAACAGGTTTATTACAGTAAAAACCATGGAAACAAGATTAAATCTAGACAAAAATTATATTAGGCCGATCAGATGTATTAAAATTTAAATTTTAACTACAAATAAGCATTGAAGGATGAGGTAAAAATAAAATTTCTACCTCTTGAACCTGTACTACGTTCTGCAAATTAAATACTGCACTCCTTTCTTCTGTATAGTATAGTAGTAAAAAGATTTGAGTTTATTTAATTTCTGGAGTTTCAATCTGAAAGAATTCAATTTTAAATTTGCCGCCTTTTATCCATAATGACCTACAAATTTTGACAACTACTGACACGCACATCTCTGGGTAAACGTTAAGAAAATGGGGCCGACTGGGATTTTCATGAAATTTTCACAGATGCTATAAAACATGATAAAATCAATATACTTAGCAATAGAAATTTTTGCGCGGAAAAATATTTTTCACATTTTTTTATGAAAAAATATATGTTGGGATACTCACTCCCAAGACAAACAAATTCAGTACGTTGAAACGGTTATTTAACATATTTTTCCAGTACAAACGCATACATAACTTTTCTACAAAAGCCCAAGTAGGAATTTATAACCAGAATAAACCTGAAAAGTATAAAGAAGGAAAGGTTCATTTGACGGACATAAATAATTTGCTTGTCAAATGACATCCATCTCATAAATTCAAAGTTGAAAATACAACGTTGCCAATTCAATTTCAGAAATCATGGGTTTAGGTAAATATTTATAGGAACGTTGAGTAACACTGTTAGAAAGGACACTTGTCAAAATGTGACACCTGTCAAAACGTGACAACTGTTAAAATGTAATACATGTCAGAATGTAACAACTATCAAAATGAACAAATCTCAAAATGAACAAATGTCAAAATATGACACCTGTCAGAATGTAACAAATGTCAAAATGTCACACGTATCGTATTTTTTTTTTGGCGGGTGGAAATGCTTTGTGCACATCGGGTAAAGGTTCTTCCCTTCCCTGATAATGTGAGACTACCCCTTACAGCTACTATTTTATTATGCGGACAGTTTTAATATTTAAGTTTTCATTATCATAGAGAGAGAGAGAGAGAGAGAGAAAAAGAATGAATGCTTGTACACGTGTACTATTAACATAGATTTCAATTTTTTATTTTACAAGACATTTAAAATTCTCTATTTTCATAGTACATTTTAAGGTTGATTGTGACTTTGTATTTTCCAAGAACAAATTGTAATGTAATGTACGAATGAACTATTTTTGTAACTGACAAACTTTTAAAGAATATGATATCAATATCTGCCACACGTCGAGAGTCTGGTCACAGGTTTTTGTGGAGGTTTTTACCCAAGTATGAATATCAGACCTATAATTTTCCTTCACTGCAGATCAATAAATAATAAAATCAATTGAACATAGAGTTATATAGTGATAAATAGAGTGAGCTGAGCGATCTTCTGTTGACGGGACCTGTGCCCTACACGCTGCTGTTGCCCGTCCCGGAAGCGGGGCCTGTCCGCCGTGACTATTCGCGAAGATGTTGCCCTAAAAGGGTAAAATCCCCAGAAACTAGGCAACTTTTAATGCACCATACACACATACAAACCTTGCTCGTTGAATAGTATTTGATTTAGATAAATGCCAGTGCCAAAATTTCAGTATTAAATAAAATATTCCCTTTAGTGAAAACGCCTCTTTAAAGAATAGAAAAATACGAATTTTCTACAATACAAAAAAAAATCTCGGCTACTCCCCCGTCGCCTATTTCCACCCCCGTACGATTTTTTCTTCGAAACTAATTAATCTTTCCATAGCATTAATTGGTCCTTCATTTGTTCCAGGGGCCGCCGAAAAAAGTTCAAAACACGGAGCGGAAGACAAAGCAAACAGTATCATTACGGCAATGAAAGACCGGATGAAACAGCGAGAACGAGAAAAACCAGAAATTTTCGAACTCATTCGGTAAGTGCTAAAACTTTCCAAGCCAAAAGTAAATCTGTAATTTTAACTTTTTTCAAAGAGAATAGTAATGAAATTATTGCGGATGGAAGGAAGAGGTGATAAAATATTCCAGAGAAATGGTTGGATGACGTTTTATACTTTTTTTAATAATATCAATGTCAATGTCAATGTTTTTAATTATCTTCATCCGAAACCCATTATCATTGATTCACAATGACATAAAATTTAAGTAAAAATCTTACGATTTATTATATCAATATTTTTATATTAAATATAAATTATTTACATCAATTTCACATGCGTAAAACTCTTTTAAAAATTATTTTATCACTTTTTCTAAAATATGCATACAGTGTGTCCCAAAAAGTTTTATACAAATACAAAAAAAATTATTCTTGACAAAAAGATCGGCATCACTTGTTGAAAGGGAAAATAAATGTAATGATTTGCCCTCCACTGCAATTTGTACAGGGTGGCCAAATAAGAATGCGAGAAAAACCTGGAAAATAGTTTCTAAAATGACCGCTAGGGGGCGTAACTGCAATCTTGAATCTAAGAAAGTGATGTTTCTGTGAATTCCGCTATATTAACCTAACAAAAAAATACATGATCTTTAAAGTAGAGGATAATCTGAATCTTTTTTGTTCGACAATTTTTGCTGCACCTCTAAAAATAAAGTGGTGGGCGGTATTCGAAGGTTTCAGTAAAAAACACCCTGTATATTCGAAACGGCTGAGCCGATTTTAACAAACTTGGGCTAGTTGAAAAAAGCTATTCTTGGGCTAAAAATGCTATAATATTTGAAGTTTTGTTAGTTTAATATGTCGCCGCTAGAGGGCTTTTTCGACATTTCGACAGAAATGGTTAATTTTCTCAAAAAAATTAAATGCATTGGTATGATTACTTTTTCATGAAAAAGAAATCATTCCAATGCGTTTAATTTTTTTGAGAAAATTAACCATTTCTGACGAGATATCGAAAAAAGCCCTCTAGCGGCGACATCTGAAACTAACAAAACTTCAAATATTATAGCATTTGTAGCCCAAGAATAGCTCTTTTCAACTAGCCCAAGTTTGTTAAAATCGGCTCAGCCGTTTCGAATATACAGGGTGTTTTTTACTGAAACCTTTGAATACCCCCCACCACTTTATTTTTAGAGATATAGCAAAAATTGTTAAACAAAAAAGGTTCAGATTATCCTCTACTTTAAAGATCAGGTATTTTTTTGGTAGGTTAATATAGCGGAATTCGCAGAAACATCACTTTCTTAGCTTCAAGGTCGCAGTTACGCCCCCTAGCGGCAAATCATTACTTTTTGTTTTCCCTATATTCATTACAATGTTTTAAAAATTTTATACCTGATTACGGATCAACAAGTCAAGAATAATTTGTTTTGCGAAACGTAAGATAAACTTTTGCTCCATTTGTATAAAACTTTTTGGGATACGCTGTATAATTTATCCAAAAATATCCAGGAAAATGAAATATAAAAGTTAAGACACAACTAAATCTACAAAATTATTTAACGAATTCTATTTCAGATAAATCACGATACATGAATATTCTAGCATGCCACTAACAAAAATCTTATGCATGTATCTAACAATCAAACACATTTTCTATTTTCTTTTCCAGTATTCTTCTTTCAGCTTTTACTAATCCACTAATATGTCATAGAAATTAGTTCAAAAAACATAAATTCACTCAATATTACTCCGTCACTACAAAAAATTTAAATATTTCATGCTCGGCATACGTTTCGCTGACAATATCAGCATCATTTTACTATATCTCACTTTAAGTGAATATTTAATTTATATCACTTATTATCGGTAATAATTTCTAGTTTTAAGCTATACAGGGTGTTAGGTAAATACGTCTCGTAACTTCAACCGATGATACTATGTCTTATGACTTGCAAAAAAGTTTATTACAAATCAATACGATAGATTACGAATACAAATAATCAGGCGAGGCGTTCGGGAAAAACTAAAGTATCTTTGCCTAAAACGCTCGCAAAGAAAAACAAATGAAGCATTTTAAAGAGGAGACTGAGCTTTCTCAGAGAGCCATTAGTTTTTATTTTATTTTTCTCATAGAAACTTTGACCGGAAGTTATTATTTCTAAAATTCTCAATGATTTTTATAAAACTGAAGATATTGTAACGGTTAACTAAATCCAATAGCTCTAAAAGAGGATAAAAAATTTAATATCTAGCACAAAGAATTAGAAAGAAACAGATAAGTTTATTAATATTAATACTTATTGTATTTTGAGTAATCACAGGACAGAATCTAATTTAAAAACAATGTTTTAAACTAGTTCTGGTAATTGTAAAAGAATCTTTGACATATAAAAATTTAACATTGAAAGCCCATAAGAGATTTTTGCTAACAGATTTAAGGTATTTACGTAAAATTCCAATAAAGTAAGCTATGATTTGTTGGTTTATAAAAACTATTTCGCGCTGTCAAGCGAGGCTTTTCACCAAAATCTTTTGAAGCGTTCACATCGATAAAAACAAAAGAAAATCAAATCAAATGTCCTTATGACTGGTTTTTCTAAAAAAGTTTTAAATTTTATAACAATACTTTAAATTCATATAAATTAAATTTATAATATATTGGGACCTGCACAATTCGTTCCTTATTTTCTAAAAATAGAATTGTAATTTATTTATTTATGTGCTGACATGTTGTTGGTGTGTTCCTGTGGTAATTCCTGCGTGGAAAAGTTATGGTGAGTTTTTGCTTTATTGAAATAAAATAAAATTAAATTAAAATAGATTCTTTAAAAACATGTAACTTAACAAATTTGCTTTTTAACTCCATAATTTTTCCACGCAGGGCCTGATGATGGCGATTTGATCGCCGAAACCGGTCGCACCTTCTAATAAATAACTTGTGAGATAAAAAGGACCTTTTCTTCCATACCTTCAATAATTATTACTCACATATGGCTAACCCTACTTTAAATCATAATATTTGTGCTAATTGTTGATTTTGTAAATAAGACGCTTACCTTATTCTGGCAAACAACTCTTTCACATAAAATAAAAGGTTAACCGTTATTTATTTTCAATATTAATAAATGTTTACATATTTTTACTGAGTCGTTATTATCAATTTCTACAATCACGCGATCAATAGAAACACTTCCTGAGTTTAACTTTATTTAAAATAAACTAACAACTGGGCTATCAAGAATTATTAATTTTGAAATTGATAAATAAAAAAAGCTTATAGATATCCTCAGTATCTCTGATGATGCTGATTTGGTCAGCGAAACGTACAAGTTGTGCATAAAACGTTTAGTATTACTGTAGTGGTTTTCTTATCGAATAAAAATCAACGTGGCTGTAAAAGATTTTATTAAATAAACTTTAAAGAAACCAAAATACAAGAGCAAATACATTTCTATCTCGAAATAAAAATATTTATTTAGTTCTAAAAATAAAATATGGTACAAAAAGATGATTTTTAACTAAATTTGATTATGCTTGAACTCATTGCTATGACATTTTTGCAATAAATATGTAGGGACGTTTTTGGGGTGGAGGAAAAGAATCACGCTGGTCATATGAAAGCTGTCAATCAATCTGTCTTGGACGGCACGTCAAAATGGTCGGCGAAAATAAACATCACAGGTTTGTTTATATCGGAAGAGTGTTTTTGTAAACAAAAATGTTCAGAAATGATTATTTTTCTTCCACGTTCATAATAAGCTTCAACAAAAGATTTCCATACTTACAAAAATTCTTCGGGTTTATGAAAAATAAATTTCTCTGCGCATTTTTTTGGTTATTCTGTATCTTCTTGTATGTGGAATGTAGGGTGGTAGCTATAAATACTTTTGTGGAAAAATAAAAGATCTATAAAGTGACATCGATATAAATTTGAATCATTAATTCTTTAAATTATTAGAATGTTTACTCAGAACCTTTAAGTAGTGCTGAAGGAGAAAAAACTGGAGTGTATGGCAGAGTTTTGGCGCATGTCTCTAAGCGCAACTTTTTTACTTCCCGTAATACATTGGAATTCGATGCGCGTTTAACTAGGTATGGCTTGAAGTCAATTATCCAAAAAACTTTAGACGATTTTAAATAAAAACGTTTCAACTTAACGGTTATTTTAATACAGTAAAATCTTTAAGCTTGTTTTAAGGCTCTTTGAAGAGACTTTTCAACCAAATCACTTTATCGATCGAGTCCTAATTAATCTAAAACCAAATAATTGCACAGATTACCAAAAACCGAACAGCAAGATTTAAAACGTAACAACCCGAACTCATTCATTTATTATTGTAGGTACAATTCGTCCTCTTTTTTATTATCTTCTTTCGCACTTGAACTTTGTCCCAAATCCTCGAGAGATTAGACTGTCCCCTTTTTATTTACGGCCCGTGGCCCTGCCCTATCCGAGGATTAGCCTGCATTATGTTTTATAGAGTTTGCTTAAAAGCAACTTCCAATTTAAGTGCATTGAGAATGTTATTACCTGAGGTTTTTAAGGTTATGCATGTACTTTTACCTAATGAGTATGAATTTTGTGGGTTTTTTCATTTAATATGGTTTCGGAGAGAAAAATATTTGAAAGATAAAATTGTACATAAGAAAATTCAGATTTAAAAAAGGTATAAAAGGGAGATTGAATAATCCCAAAAACTACCGTCTGAGTTTGGGCGATTTTCGGAATAAATAATTGTGCTTTTGAGCTTTAAATTTACTAAGAATCTATGTAAATGTGTTTGTAGTTGTCAGTATAAGGTTTGTATAAAAGAAAATATTTAAAAAATTGTACGAAAAGGTGAAAAATTTGGATTAAAAAATCTCCATATAAAAAAGTCAGTGATTGAGTGAGACAGCAGACAGTAGTATTGACAGAATTGACAGATTGACGTTTAGTTGTTCAGTTTCTTACATTGTTTTATCCGTTACATCCACAGCCCTCTAAAAAGAAGTAGATATCATATCCCGAAATCAAAATGGAACCCTATAGGGCATCGCCATGAAACTCCCATTTAATGTTGGTACCACTGAGTTGGTTTCTATTTAATTTTGGTCTATCACATTACTCGTTTATTTATTCGACATTCAACGTCCATTTTGCTTTTTGCTACTTATCATTTGTGAATATCGAACAGTTTAGTGCCTCTATTAAACCTTCCTACATAATAAACTCCCACATGAATGAAAAACCGGCACTGGACTTTAAACAGCAATCAAGTTTTGACATCGCTTTATGTCAAATCGTGAGTACATATCTCTTATTTCCCTTCATTCCTATTGTTAGAAAGGTACAGACAACTAAAAATCAGGTGAGCCAACTTAATGTGGAGCTCAATGTCAGCCACTGTTTTGTTTTTATCAAAAAAGTAGTAAAAAAGTTGTAGAACGTTTTATTAATTGTCACAAACACTGATATCTAAAAATTTCTATATCTTTCCACAAAGGTTTTATAAAAAATTGATCAATATCAAAAAATAATTTCTTTCTTCTCAAAGAGTATATATTTTTTGATATTTGGTTTACTAGTATTAAGGTAAATTTTGTAAAATGTTGACATTCTTCTGTATTTTGTCACTGGGTATGAATGTTGGATGTATTCACTCTGCTTCTGCTATATAACACAACACGCCATGTCGCTTCTACTATCTCTATAACAAACTGATATTAATTTTACGCAACAGGAAAATTTTTACTTATTGCAACTCTTTGTAGTAGGAGTTAAATTCAAGCCAAAATTTTGCTATATTTCAATTTTCTCAAATTTTAATTTTGTTAAATTTTAATTTTGTTAAATTTTAATTTTGTCAAATTTTAATTTTGTTAAATTTTAATTTTGTTAAATTTTAATTTTGTTAAATTTTAATTTTGTTAAATTTTAATTTTGTTAAATTTTAATTTTGTTAAATTTTAATTTTGTTAAATTTTAATTTTGTTAAATTTTAATTTTGTTAAATTTTAATTTTGTTAAATTTTAATTTTGTTAAATTTTAATTTTGTTAAATTTTAATTTTGTTAAATTTTAATTTTGTAAAATTTAATTTTGTTAAATTTTAATTTTGTTAAATTTTAATTTTGTTAAATTTTAATTTTGTTAAATTTTAATTTTGTTAAATTTTAATTTTGTTAAATTTTTATTTTGTTAAATTTTAATTTTGTTTAATTTTGATTTTACTCAATTTAAATTTGGCCTAATTTTGGTTATGTTATATGTATTACAATTTTGTTAAATTTCAATTTTGTTTAATTTTAATTTTACTCAATTTAAATTTGGCCTAATTTTGTTAAATTTAAATTTGGCCTAATTTTGATTATGCTATATTACAATTTTGTCAAATTTTAATTTTGTTAAATTAAAATTTTATTTTTTGCTGGATTTAAAGCCTTATCTACAGTTGCAAAGAGTTGATATAAACAGCAATTATAATTTCATGAAAATATGTTTACAAAACTTAAATCAAAATAATTTGTTTAAATTGATTTAAAATAGCATTTTTTATTATTTATATACAATGCGATAAAAGTAAAATCACCTATTTTTTGGAAAATATATTTTTTATATTTTTTTACTTGTATTTGGTTCAAACAAATCGTTTCTTGAGACTTTATAAATGAAGATGCCTTATTATGGAACTGGGAAAGCTATTCGCACATTTTTTATAGTATTGTATAAAATATTACGTAGAATTCGTCTAGTACACGGTACAAAAAACTTTTTCTTTTGTATATATAAAAAAATATTAACATATCTGCACCACTAGAACTAGGGCTATCAACACGCTTGAGTTTTTTCAGTAAAACAATTTAAACTAAACATCAAAATACAAAACAAACAACTTTTCATATAAATAACTATTTATTGAATGTTATTTGAACCGCAACAAATTGAAAAATCAATTAATAACACGGCAGATTTGCTAAGCAGAGGCTTCTGCTAAAATTTTGATACTACTATCCACGCAGGGATATTTTTCTTATCTAAAATCTTAATTTTCTGTTTTCTCGTGATATAAAGTAGAAATTGAACTTCCCAACACTACTGCCTCGCCCAGTGGATGTCTACAGTTTGTTGCTGAATTAACGAAAACATGAAAAGCAAATTAGAGCCAATGGTCGCGTTCAGCATAATTAATCGATGGCTAATTCACGGGTAACGTGATGATGAGTAAATTCTACGATTGGTTTAATTTGACGGTACAGTTAAATATTCTTCTTTTTTTTAATCTTCTGCTTTACAGCATATGCGAAAACTCACTCTCCAGATTTGGCTGTAAGAAGCTTATACTTCAAAATAATTACAAACTTTTTCGTTTTTATAGAGAAATAAAAATGATTTAGTTAAACGTAGCTTGAGTGAAAAAAAAACTTGAATGATTAATCACGAAAAAGTAACATGGCCGCTTACAATTTATAATGCCCTCTAATGAATAGGTAGGTAGCCAGCTTGCTCATTAACCGTCTCTGGCTTAAAACTTTTTTAAAATGTATGTTTTAAGGGGCAAAACGGCATTTTGAATTTTAATTTGGAGAAGTAATACAAGTACACGACTTGACTAAACAATTTAGCGCGATATACTGGTTGTACGGTTCAAAATTATTGTTATATTCCAATCCACTGCTTTATTAGAATGAAAAAAAGCTATAAAAACAGCAAAGGAAAACTTTTTATCTTTAGAGATAGTTAACTAGTATAAGCGAGAAAAATGTTGCCAATAGAGTAAGGAAACTTTTTTACTTTAACTTTTTTTTCATACGACATTTAGTTTGGGTTGTGTACTTTTTTAAAACCGAACGAAATTGAATCGGCGCGTCGCATCTCTCGGCTTTAAAAAAGTTTTCTTGACTCACCATTTTACTCTGCAAAATGACGATATTTTGTGTCATCTAGCGAAAAAAAAATGACTTGGCTTTTATTTGTTATTATTATGACACTATGTCAGGGAAGCATCGAAGAATATCGTATCCAAAATTCATAATGATCCGACACCAATTAACAAAGTTAAGCACTAGTTTTTTCAAAAATGTCATGTTTTGACACATTTCGCAATTCCGGATCAAAGGGCGAACAAAAAATTCGAATCCGGTAGGTCATTTTACATGTTTTTTAGATGGATGTTCGCGAGTTGTATAGAGGTGGTCGAATTCGGAACCTCAGATTCCCGACTATAAGTGTATCAGTGACATATCATATGTGAAAACCAATAATAAAAGGACGATGATCATCAAGCATTATAATTATATTTCCTCATAACTTCTTGCATCTGACAAAAGTTAAAAAAACTTTAAATAAAATATCAGGGTGAAATGCGGATTTATGAATTATTAAAATACCTTCAAACTACAAACTTACAATGGTAAAATATAAAAAATTCACTTTAATCTTTCTCGAACTTTTCAAACATCTTTGAAGTGGATAATTAACTTTTTCTATTCAAGTAGTAAATAAAAAGGCTGAACTCTAGCTTTATAGTCCTGAAAAAATCTTGAATTGCGTAATAATTTTCTTTGTTGGAAAAGTTTTTTGAACCCGCCGTACTAGATTCGTGAGGTCGGTTTTGGAACTTGAACAGTTGCCAAAATGGCATCTTCGCTTAATTTCAAAGACCTGTTGTGGTAGAATTATAGCTTTATACTATACGTACACTGTGTTTTGTTTTAAATTTACTTTTTTTATGTGTTGAAACAGTGAAATTGAAAAAATGAAATGCTGTTTTCGTTTTGTTTTGTTTGCATTTTCAAGTGTGACTTAATCAAAACGTAAATCGACCTGTGGTCTAAAAAAAGTTGAATCTTCCGAAGTTCATCTAATTCTATCAGTTTTTTCTCACAATTTGATCTGTTTTATTTCTTCAAATATTCAAGACGTGTAGCACTTTTAGTCCGTAAAATTTTTATGTTTCCCACAAATGTAATAAAGCTTTTATACCTGTGCGTCTTTGTGCCTGCTTGATATGAGCACATTTTTATTGTTAGAAAGGTATTTAAGAAATCTATCACTTCAAAATAAGTTAAAAAATAGATTTAAAAATAATAAAAAACAGTTGTTTTCTAATTTTTTTGTTTGACTGTTTCTCTTTCTGTCCTAGAAATGGGTATACGTTATTTTTTAATTACTGTAAAGATCTGGGAGGATAAAAATGGTGGAACGTACTCAAGGTCCTGTTGTATACTGTTTCCCAGTGACACTTTATGTGTAAACTACCTAATACAGATAAAAAAATGAGGTATACCCATGCTTTTTACACTCATATACCATACATAATACTAACCAAATTGACCAGCATTTTAAACACCGACCCTGGATTGCACGACGTTTCAAAACAATCCAGGGTGTATACATCTTCAAGAAATCAAGAGGAACAGGATCGGACTGGCCGATCGGGATGTGATTTAAAAATCCTTGCAGGAACATATTAATTTTTTTTTTTATTGAATCCAAGAAGGAGTTTTTTTTTAATTTTACCAATTGAAACTATTAAAAATTGTTTTGTTTCCGGTGGCGATACGCAGAACTACATTTTCAGTGGACCCAGATACACACATAGACTCAATTGAGCAAGCGGAACAAATGACTATAGAGGGCACTTCGAAATGGTCGTGCAAGATTGCAATAACAGGTATTAGGGTTTTGGCAGCTGCATTCTATCGGGTCGCACTATTGAAATATTTTTCGTGAGATTAAAATAATGCTCTACTACTTTTTTTTATTCTATATACATATACACACTGGTTCTATGAATGCTCTCTTTGAATTTGGTAAGCGTTTCTAATTTAAAAAATAAACGTGGAGGGTAGTGAACTCAGATTGTGAAAATTTTTATATTATAATTCGAAAATCACCCTTTATAACTGTATTTTTAGATGAAAATGATACAATGATGACGTCACGTGGCCATCTTTGTTGGTGCAGGTCAAGGATCACTTTCCAAACAAAGATTGTTTACAGTGTATTGTGTTATAAGTAAGATTTTAAGTGTTTTTTGAAGCTACTTTAATATTTATATATTCGTAAGTACATTTTACAAATTACTATATTGACTATATATATATTTTTTGTAATAATACATTCCTTATTTCCGTACGAATTTAAATTTTGTCAAAATTAGTAAAGTGATTCTTGACCTGTACCAACGAAGATGGCCGCGTGACGTCATCACTCCGGGCCTTCATTATTATAGATGTCAAAAATTACTGGTTCCAAATGAGATCCCTGCGGCACTCCTGAAAGGACAATGAATTATATCTATATTATATATCGGCCAATTTGATTTGTTTATGATCTCGAAAATTCAATTTATTTCTCTTGTTATAAAAATGGTGTAATAATTAAATTTATGGTGAATGTTACATTAATTTCAGGAAATCCTCCACCAAAATTTGAAATAACGACGACGTGATAGAATTCACCATAATATCAAAAAATATATACTGAGCAACCCTGTATATATACAGGGTGATTGATTATTGTGACAAAGCTCAGTAGATCTGTTATAATAAAACAAAAATTGTAGGCAGCTTTAAGTTTTACATTTTAAAATTACTTACAATGTTACAGGGTGTTTCATAACGCCTTGCCAGATCAAAGTTTTTAATGGAACGCCCTATGTATTTCAACATTTTTAAAATCTCCTTAATGAGCTGATTTCAACGATATATCACCCTTATTATCTAAGGTAAATAGTAAAGGATCTACAGCTACTCAAAAATCACATTTCTACAAAGTCTGGTGGCTGCTGTAGGTGTAAGATTAACTTATTAAAAAATAACTAAAAGGTAACAATTAATTATTAATTTATTAAATAAAGCTCATCAATGTCAGTACCACAAGTTTATTACTAAAATTTTTTTAAGGGGCTACTAGTTTCGGCATACTGCCATCATCAGGCCTATAACGAGATACATCAAAGTTAAAACAAGTTAACATTTCAAGAAATAATGCACTTACCCATAGGGTACTGAAGTCAAAACATCAAAATTGAAATGATTGAAAAAATTTAAAAAAATCATTGAGAACTTTTTAAAAAAGTATCACTAATACTAATAATATTACAAACTAGTGGTGGAAACAAACATATTAATGTAGTTTGGTCTTAAAACCAACTGAACAAATTTGAAAAATATAACTCTAGTTCCTTATGGGAACAGGAGCTAAGGAAAATTGAAAACCACCCATATGGTAACAAAATAGTATAACATTAATTTTATTATAAAGTAAAATTCAAAAGCACGTGTTAACATTGAGAAAGTCACAATAAAATGGCGTATCGGCGAAACAAAAGTCAAAATTAATAAAGGAAACGAATTAATTGTTTGGCAGCTGTTTTAGATTTGTTGATTTGGTCATATTACAAGCTCAAGTGAGATCACCCTGTAAATATGAATTTTTAGCCTGCCTCCAATTAATATAACGGAGCAATATAATCTAATACAGTGTGTAAAAATATTTAGTTTACAATATTTTGTTTATTTTTTATTACTACAAGTTGATATTGGTAAAAGATATTTTTACAGTTTAATCGTTTAATTTCTCGAAAACAAGCCGTAGGATCCAATTTAACCTATTACAATTTTGAACGAGGATGTCAAAATCTACATTATACCCATCATTCAGATTTTTTTTATCGATATTTCATGCTATTTCTGAATGTTAAAAATACATACTTTGAACAAAAAGGCCTGTGGAAACATAAATCGCCCTGTAAGGAAATATATTTTGAATTTATTTATTATGTATGTATTTTGACTACATATATCTGCCAGAATCCTTTAAAAATATTTTACAGGAACTTTTTGGTACGCATTTTAAAATTTCGGGATCTTGAACTTTAACACCCTGTATATCGAAATCTAGCCATAGGATAGGATTGGGCCCATGGACACTATTGATCAGGACATCAAGTACTATCACATATCAAAAATTGACGGTGCTCCCGTTTCCATAAGAATGGTGCGGGGTCCTTTAATTCTCGGTTAATTTTTAGAACTCCTCCACCAAAATTTACGAGTTTCATCACGTCGTCATTATTTCAAATTTTGGTGGAGGATTTCCTGAAATTAGTGTATCATTCACCATAAATTTAATTATTACACCATTTTTATAATAAGAGAAATAAATTGAATTTACGATATCATAAACAAATCAAGTTGGCCGATATGTAAATGAATTGTTTTCGCAATATCTCAATTTCTTTTATAGATACGACAAAATGGTTTAAACAAAAGTAAAATGGAAATAGAAAAGATATATTTTTTATAATATTTTTTGATACACAGGGTGCTACGTTATCGTCAAGCAGATAAAAATTTCATGCCTACTGCAACTAACCCTAGAACTTTTTTGAGCGATATTGCAGGGTTGCCAAATCATTATTTTTTTATGAAAATAGGGAATCGTGCAGTCCCTATACTTTTAAGTTACACAGCAAACTAATAGTGATCTTAGACTTGGTTTTATTTATACGGAGTGATTTGGATAAATTATTTGGAGAGTATGAAAGCCGCTAGATGTCGTCTATAGACACCAAAACTTAAAATGCTTATTTTCAAAAATCCGCTGTACTCAAATAATCAAAGTTTGTTTAAAAATTAATTACTTAGACATATTGGTATTTAAATTAAGGGAACTGGGTAGTCAAATGAATACTTTGGGAATAAATAGAGTTGGAGGGGAGGATCAGTAGTTTGCAGCCATTTTTGAGTATCAGGTTCACTTAATTTTTTGTTTAAATAGTGTAAAAAATATAAAATTTTACTTTTAAAAGTACAATTTTTATTTTTACCATTAATATTACCTTCGCCCTTATTTTTTTATCTACTAATGGACATCCTTATCCGCAATATTATAATTAATTTTAATCACCACTCGTTGACTACCCTCCAGAGGTCGAAAAAAATCGAATACGATACGAACAAGAAAATTAGAAGCGTTTCATGTTGACGCAAAAATAAAAAATCTTTCAAAGTAGTTAGAAAACTCTTCACAAAACGTACTTCAATGTACTGAAATTTTAAATATTAAAATAAATTGCGGCAAATAACTGAATATACTGTTGAGAATATTTTGGTTCGTTTTCTAAAGTAGGTCAAATAGCCCAGTTGTCAGAGAGTTTCAACCTCGCACAAAGTGGGTGTAGAAACTTCACAATTTCGAAAATAAAATCTAAAATTTGGTTTTTTCATTATATCTTGAAAAAACAATAAAAAATTCGAAAAACTAATAGCACCACGTGAAAAAGCGGAAAATTTTACTAAAAGTTATATTATAAGTTATTTTAAAGAAAAAATTTGTATTACTACAGGGTGACCCAGGGGTGCATGCTCCATAACTTTTTTTCTACCCAAGCAATCGATTTGATGTTTTTTTAAACGATAGGACCGACAATGAGGCACATTTTAAAAATATTTCTATTTATATACAGGATGTCCCAAATAAGATACACAACAATTTGAAAATAAAAATTGCGTCGAATGAATGTTGTAAAAAATGATCATTTTAAAACATAAGTTTATTAAACAGAGATAATGTTCACCATTTTAATTATATTTAAATCAAAATTAAAAGTATAATGATGATAAATCTACAAGGATTTTTTTTGTTACACCCATTCAAGTACTTAAGTGCCAAGTTTCACCGATATCACATTTTGCGCGATGTCAAGCTCTCTGACAACTGTGCTACATACAATGTTACTTTGGATTTTTTTCCTTAACTGGGTAACCCACTTTAAAAACGGTCTTTTTAATATTTTTTTTCTTTAAAACTATGTATATACAGGGTGTCCCGAAATCTGTCAAGAGATACAAGAAAAAGGTATCGGATACTCTAATGTCTACACTTTAAAATTAATGTTAAACATACAGGGTGTCTCATTAAGTATGTATGTTTAGTATTAATTTTAAATTGTTTGTTTCTTATAATTTTTTTCTCGTATTTATTTATATCGGAGACATCCTAATTTTTCGGGGGTTTGGCACAACCGGTATATGTACATACAGGGTAACCTACGAATAGTCCTACGTTCGCTTGTGCCTAAAAAGATAAAAAAATCATTGCCTACTAGAATGTAAACAGAAAAAATAGAAATTTTAGAGAAAAATCCTAATAACTTTTTAATAGTTAATTTTATACATATGCATTATTCATAGTTTTTGATAGAAAATGAAAAGTTATTTGAGTTTTTGCGGCTTGAAAAATATAAAATTAGAATACTTTTCCTAAACACCCTGTGCAAAATGTCGAAATCCTACACAGTGCAAATGAAAGAAGCCCTAAAAGTCAGAATAAATCGATATAAATTTGAGTTACTGAAAGTAAGAGGTTTCCGTGTTTTTAGTTTTTGTTTAAATAGAATATTTTTCTTAAAATCACAATTTTTACAAAATCGGTAAGCGATAGATATAGGAAACGTTGAATAAAGTTTTCTGGATCACCCTGTATAATTGCAAATAATTTACCGTTTAGGCACAAGAGAACGAGGGGATAGTCGTGGGTCACCCTATACAAAGTGTACCAAATATCTGGTTGAATGTAGAATGGTGACTTTAAAAAATAAAAATTATAATTTTTTTTATTTGCCAGCATTTTTTCAGGACCTTATATTTGGCACACCCCTTATATATGCCTGCAAATTTACATTATTATTAATATTATTATTTCTAGTACATTGTATTACTCGTTTGAAATTTTCTTGCAGTACAAGAGACATGACTGCTCTCTCAAACTATCTCTACTTCAATTTTTCAAACTCTCAATTTTGCTTAACGCACTTTTGTCACTAAAAAACACTATTTTTCCGCAAAGTGCCGAGCTTACAATGAATGGTCTTGCACTAATTGACTTGAACCACGAAACAAAAGCATGTTTTGCGATAAAATTGAATAAAATTTAAAAACTATTGTCGTTGGATTCCAAAATAATTCATCAAAAATTATCGTAGAAATTTTAAAATTTATTTTAGCACTGAGAAATTTTTAGTTTTAAATAAATGTTGTTCCCAACAATTTTCATCCGGAAAAATACTATTTTGGCATTAATTTTAGGGTTCGACGTAATTTTCCAGACATTGTTCCTTCTGTCAAAAAAATTACTTATTATCGAATTCACAAATCTTCTAAAAACCAGCCTAAAATGAATTTAAATCATTTGATACAGATCTCTGTAATCTGTGAATATAAATGTTGCATGAGAGCATCATATAGATGTGCTGTTTTAATATTTGTGCGTTTGTTTGTTTAAATATAATTGTTTATGATGTGTCCTACCTGTAAAACGATTCTCCGATAGCTCAGCCGTAAATCAAGACACCTGATCGAGTAAGGTGGCATGACCTCCTGACCTGCTAAAAGTTTTTTCAGAGGTTTCCTCATATGGAATAGATAAACGCTGAGTCAGTAACATCCCCTGAGATACCTACGACCAATTCTTCCACCCCCATCCTTCCACTGCGGCTGAAGAGGTGGGAAAATCTGTAGGGCTTTAGCCAACTCAATCCAGTTTCACCATATTAATTATTAATCAATAAAGTCAGACCAACAAGCATTTCTAGAGGCCCTGGAAGACCATTTACCAAACTTGTAACGCTCTTTACGTGATATTGCGTCATCCTCCATTTTTTTGATGCTTCCGATCAATCCAGGACCTCATTTAACATCTGACGTAACCTTTTGTTATGCCGCAGGATAGGCTCTTATATTATAAAGTACTATTTTGACTATTTTTTGGTTTGTTGGACCACTTCCACATGTCCAGACGTCTGTGTTTTCTTGTATTTAGGAGGTAATCTTTTATACGTCCCAGATATATGGGCTCATGACCTGCTAGAAGTTTTTTCAGAGGTTTTCTCATATGCAATAGGCAAACGCTGATATCTACCACGAATTCTTCCACCTCTATCCTTCAAATCTTATCCACAGATCCTTCCACTGCTGCTGAAGAGGTGGGGAAAATCTGTAGTGGTTAAGAAGGCTTTTTTTACCCGTTTTCCAAAGGCATGAGTTCCTCAGCCAGATCAATTCCCAGTTTCACCATATCTTGTATCTAATATCGATTATTAATTAATATAAAGTCAGACCAAAAAGCATTTGATGGTTCTAGAGACCTTGGAAGATGATTTACAAAACTTGTAACGCTCTTTACGTGATATTGCGTCATCTTCCATTTTTTTGTTGCTTCCGATCTACCCAGGTCCTCATTTAACATCTGACATAACCTTTTGTTATGCCGCAGGATAGACTCTTATATTATGAAGTACTATTTTGATCATTATCTGGCTTATTGGACCATTTCCACATGTCCAAACGTCTGTGTTTTCTTGTGTTTAGGAGGTAATCTTTTACACGTCCCAGATATATGGGCTCATAACCTGCTAGAAGTTTTTTCAGAGGTTTTCTCATATGCAATAGGCAAACGCTGATGTCTACCACGAATTCTTCCACTTCTATCCTCCAAAATCTTATCCACAGATCCTTCCACTGCTGCTGAAGAGGTGGGGAAAATCTGTAGGGGTTAATAAGGCTTGTTTTACTCCTTTTACCAAATCTCTAACGCTCTTTACATCAAATTGCGCCATCCTCCATTTTTAATTGCTTCTTATCTAACCAGGACCTCATTTATCCTCTGACAGAATCTTTTTTTATCCCGCAGGATACCTATGAGGTATATTCTTTGGCTAGACGTCTGTGCTTTCTTATATTGAGGAGGTAATTTCATTGCCTATCAAAAGACAGTTTTACAGAAGGCTAACATAGACCTATTTATACAGTAGGAGGAATTTGCTGATTCTGTGAATGAATAATAGCCCTCTATTATAAGGATGCAATCGACGATGAACTGTGAGAATCTCAACAATCTGACAATGGGTCAAATGAAGATATAGCCTAGCACTTGTTGATATATATGTTTGCAACGATTATTTCCTCATTTATATTAAACATTTTTTGATTTTCATCAAATACAAAATTATTTTCGATGAATATTTTGGAAGCGCCAACTTTAAATTAAATTTTACTGGAATTTCTCGCAAAATTGATAAGTTCTTGACGGAATGTAAAACTCTTTCTCTAACAAATCCTTCAATTTCGATTCTTGAATTTGCTTGCCCGTAAAATGTAGCTACAGGCCTGCCTAGATAGATGAACTGAACAAAAAAACCGCTTACTTTGTTGAATTTCAAATACATCAAAAACAAGCCACAATGCAACACTTCTCGCCATTCAACTATTTTAACATGCAACACACCAAACAACACTAACGAATGTGTTTTACCGGATTTGAGGATTCTTAGTGAATTATGCAAATTTACTATTACTCCAGGGATTTACCATATTCATTAAGAATCTGGCAAATTTTGTAAAGGAATTAGGGAAAGCGAAAAGCAAAAGTTTTTCTATATTTAAAAATATAAATCCTTTAAGGACGCCCGGGCAATGACTATCCCTTTTGGTCTAACTGTCAAAGAATACGTGGCCTGATAAAAATTATCGACACTCCAACCATTCATTAAGGTTTTTTATGAGTCTTTTCGTCCACGCGCTCTTGTCGCTATCTTCCTCCCTCATCCACTCTTCGTCCCATTCATCAATCGTCCTCTTCCTCTCTAGCTTTTTGACCTCTCTTGTGTGGTAACCTAACCTAACTTTACTTAACCTAATCCCTTCTCTTAAGCCGATTTTTAAGCCACAACTTGTCCTACATTCTGAGGACGTATGTGAATTGCTTTCCGATTATTTGGGTATTATATTTTGTTTTAAAGTTTCAGTTTTGTTCAGACCCTGTGCTTCAAATCATCTTTCAGCCTTTCCTAACCTCTTAACCAATTCTGGAATTTATTTTTGATGGCTACTTAATAAATAATGTAATTCCAGTCAAATAGGTTAGATTTTAATTATTTAATTTTTATTCTACCATTGGTAAACCTCTACAGAACTTTTATTTTTATTATTGTTTCGTGTTTTCGACAATGGAACTCTAAATTTAAAGTTTACAGTCAGATTTTGTCATAAATTTTCGTTCTAAATACGCAGTAACATGGTTCGTTATTAACTCAAAGTAGTTAACTGCTTTATCGACATTTATGTCTTTAAACTCTTAAAATTTTAATACTTTAACGTAAAATAAAACTTCAATCTAACTTATTGTACTGTTTCGAGGCAGAACTAATTTGAATTTGATTCACTGCATTGCTAGGCTTGATTTGAGTTTGATTTGACTTCAAATCAAAATCAAATCAAATTCTTAATATCAAAACAAACTCGCGAGCCTCTATTAACGATTTTTAATATCCTTTAATAGGAGTTCGACGAATGGTTGCGATAATTGAAAACATTTCAAATGAAAGGACTTGGTACTACAATCCTGGATCCTTTGTTTTATACTATACAAAAACTAAGAATCCGTTTCAAAAATAAATCTCCCTTATAAAACTTTCCTATCGCTATTCAACGGTCACACGTATTCCAGGAAGGGCTTTTATTAATATTTTACGCTTATATAACACCGAATAGTTCTAATATATTAAATTCCAGCGTCAAAAGCCTCAATGCGGATAATAGCAACAGTTATACCCTTGCGGCTTATATGAACTCACTATAGTTAGAACTGCTGTGGGGTTTCAGTTTATCGTAGAAAATTTTAGCTTAAATTTAACGTATCACCGAGGAACTAAAGGGAACAATAGATGCTATAATACTTTAGTCGCTAAATTATGAACGACGACCTAACTTCCTGATTGTTTATTTGTCTTATCTCCGGAATTAGTTTTGACGTATCATCATTTAGTTTTACTTATTTAAATGCGTTTTAATCTGGAATTAACGAAATTGATCTCAAAGTAGAGATTGGGGTTCTTACACTGAACGAAAAAAGTACGTATAATTAATAAAAAAGTACATCAAATCAATGGACGTCATCATTAATTTTCAGCCGATGACAGCTGTAATCAATGCAATAAACGTTCGTACGTAAATTTTCTTAATTCTTAAGTTACGATTTTTGTACGTAAAATCAATAAAATATGAGCATAGATTTATGATCGCAATGATAGGCCTATGAAAGCCGGTTATCAATGTTACGAACGATGGATATTAATATATGGTTAATGTTTTTAAAAACAATGAAAAGTAAGTATACATCTATGATCTCTGTACATTAAAACCAGCTATTTTACTGTCCACAAAACACAAACTGTATCGGAATACCTAACCTCTGCATGTGGTTGCACTTACATGGCCTATGGGCGCGGCGCGAAGAGTTAAACATATACGCTAGTTGTTCGTAATATTAATGTTCGTAGATATTGATTTACTATTAGGTAGCACTATTTTGGCGCGTTTTTAAGCAGTCAATGGTGGCGTTCATAGATTTAACTTTTAGTGTTGAAACCCGTTAATTAATTTTCAAAGTTTGTAGTTCTTGGATTTATAAAAAGTTTTTATGGTTTTAATGGTAAAGTACATAGGTTTATAATCACAAAACATTGATTTGATTAATATTTGTATTATATTAAGGATACAGTTAATTAGTTTTTGATATTTTGCGTTTATTGCTTAACGATTTTTCGGTTTTATGACGTATAATTATTCTCCCAATCACCGAATGTCCAAAAAATTGACGACGATACTTTATTGATTTTACGTAAAAATATTTTTTCAGTGTATTTTTGAGATAAGCAAAGAAAACTGAATTTCAATCGATGTACTTGGATCTAATAATATGTAGATCTGGTTCCTTTCTAATTTCCCCTTTCTCAAGTAATTTCTGGAACTCTTCTTGAACGAAAAATGATTCGATATAACTTCAATATCATAGAAAAACGGTATATGATAAAATAATAATTATTAATGTAGAATATATAATACAAACAAATAAAATAAGTCCAAATATAGATCCCCGAGGAACTTTCATTGATGTGTTTGAAAAATGAACCAGAAAATATATAGGAAAGGAATAATTTTATTTATGCTCATACAATAGAAAAACTTTTGCTTCTACAAACTCATTGGATTTTTTTCAGGAACAATAAAACGCGATAAATTGTTTACCTACTATTATAGCACTTCTATATTTAATGACCTACGATTTAATCGTGCTATACCCAGATTTTTTTTATTCATTCTTTCATTTTAAAACATGAAGATATTTGGCAGGATGATTTGCACAAATTGCAGAATTATCATCATTGAAATAAAATCTGTAACATGGCGCAGTATGTAGAATCTTTATTGTAGCTCACAAAAACACTTAACATCCATGCAAATATACAGTTTCTTAAATGATACCATAATATTTTTATTTTTTATAAAATGTATGCTCAAGTTTTCACAGGAAATCAATCTATCCTATAAAATGGCCAGACCGTACAGGTAATCAACAAATATTCTACTCAACACCTCAATGTTAAAACCAACATATACATCAGAAATATTCTTGCTTTTATCAGCATTGCATGATGTAACGATGTTGTCATTTGAACCCTTCTAATAACTGTCAAGTGTTGTATCTTGAATGTTGTGGATGTGTTGCATTCTGTATATATTTATCTGTCAAACAAATGTCACGCCAGGAATATCTTCTCGACAAATGTTTTCCTAATATTTTTAAATTATCTAGCCTGAATGGCGGTCTAGTAATTTAAAAAATAAGAAAGGAAAAGGTAATGTTATTGCTGATTATATAGAACACCCATTAAAATATTATTTGTCGAGAAGAAAAGCTTATCAAAGGTAAATTAGATACTTAAGCAGACGCTTGAACTTACAAACTGAATTTCCTATATTTCCTCAACTAATTTTCCGCTGTTTTTGGGGTTTAGTTAAATCAGCACAAGGCTTAATAGCGAAAGACAAAAGTGGAACTTCAGATCCTTACGTGACAGTTCAAGTAGGGAAAGTCAAAAAACGCACAAGGACGATGCCACAAGAACTGAATCCCGTTTGGGACGAGAAATTTTACTTGTAAGTATAATTTGAATTTATATAAAACAATCTAACTGATAACTTGTTTTCATTTATAGCGAATGTCACAATTCCTCTGACAGAATCAAGGTTAGAGTTTGGGATGAAGATAACGATCTGAAGAGCAAACTTCGACAGAAGTTGACGAGGGAATCTGATGATTTCTTGGGGCAAACTATCATTGAAGTGAGTCGATAATTTTTTTGATTGATGAGCGTTTTGTTGTATCAGTAATTCACTCATACTGTGCATCAGCAAAGTACTGGTTCTGAAAGTGATATGTGACAGGTATCTCTATGTAAGCCACATTTGAGCCATTGTGCATCCTTCTGAGGTTGAGCCTTCCTTCTAGCTCGTCAGCCAGCCTACTTGTTTAAAGTAAGTGATGACGTCGCTCCCTCATGTTGGCATGTGTTAGCCTTTACTCGTCGAGGCTGTTCACATCCTCTACACAGTAGAGTGTCAGATTACCTCATCATGTAGAGGTGTTTTCGTAGATGACAGTGGCCAGTCAGGATACCTGTGGCTGTGCGCAGGTTCGCTGTTCGGATACTGTAATAATTCCTTGGCTAGTTTGCAGCCTCTAGCAGTCTTCCCATCTACCCTTAAACTTGTCAAGGGAGCGCTTCTTTAGTAGTTGCCTTTTGATTTTTTATGACCTTTGATCCAAGCTAAATTGACCACGTTGTTGTTGCAAGCTTCGGTCAGGGCCTGGTGACATTCTAGTACTAGACCTGATGTAATGCGTGGTCTATTCAGAGCTAGTAGTGCCTGTCTGCTGTCCACAAGAGAACCACAAAGAGCAAAGCACACTTCCTTGCCATAATTTAAAGAAACCCTGCAGAAAATCAAAAAAATGTGCATAGCAAACTTCACAGACTGTTACCTTGTGGTTGAATGGATTTATCGCCTATAACAATAATCATTTATCTTCTAAACTTTACAGCAGTAAATTTTTTTTAGGTACGCACACTGTCAGGCGAGATGGACGTATGGTACAATCTAGAAAAACGTACCGACAAATCGGCAGTATCCGGAGCTATCAGACTTCACATATCCGTAGAAATTAAGGGTGAAGAAAAAGTGGCGCCCTATCACGTCCAGTATACCTGTCTCCATGAAAATCTCTTCCACTACTTATGCGAGCAAAACAGCGGCGTCGTTTCCTTACCCGAAAATAAGGGAGATGACGCTTGGAAAGTTTATTTCCACGATGCCGCCGAAGAAATTGTAGACGAGTTTGCCATGAGATATGGGATTGAATCCATTTATCAAGCCATGACGTAAGTAGATATTCTTTTGTGGAGACATCAACCTGCCATATCAAGACGATTTGGTCCTGCTGATATTGTAAATAACAATTTTACTACAATTACTAAAGTTTCTATCACTTTTTTACAGACATTTTCACTGCCTATCAACAAAATATCTTTGCCCTGGAGTTCCTGCTGTTATGAGTACACTTCTAGCAAATATCAACGCCTACTACGCACATACGACAGCATTATCAGCTGTCTCGGCCAGTGATAGATTTGCGGCATCTAATTTTGGGGTAAATGATCACATTCTCATCATTCATTTGGATGTAATTATATTTTCCATTACAGAAAGAGAAATTCGTTAAGCTCCTAGATCAACTGCACAATTCTCTCCGCATAGATCTATCGATGTACAGAAACAACTTCCCCGCTTCCAGTGCTGATAAACTGAAAGACTTAAAATCAACCGTAGATCTGTTAACCAGCATCACCTTCTTTCGTATGAAAGTCCAAGAGTTAGCTTGTCCGCCTCGCGCTAGTACAGTAGTGAAGGATTGTGTGAAAGCCTGTTTAAGATCGACGTATCAATTTTTATTCGAGAATACTTACGAACTGTACAATAGGGAATTCCAAGCTGATCCGAATGAACCGAAAAGGGATCCGGATGATCATGGTCCTAGATTGGATAGCGTAGATTTTTGGCATAAATTAATTGCTCTTATCGTTTCTGTTATCGAGGAAGACAAGAACAGTTATGGACCTGTTTTGAACCAGTTTCCGCAAGAACTTAATATTGGTCAAGTACGTTTTTTTATATTATAAGTATCCAACCCCACCCTATGCCGTTTTCCTCATTCAAATCAGACTAATAATAACCGATAATATAGGCTAAGGCCCTTTTGGTGCCACCACTGCGCATGATTTTTGTTTACGTATTTAATCTGTATACCCCATACAATACTATGCCCTTTTCCCATTCAAACGAAGTTAGCTGCTACCGCCCTTTTGGCCTCATCACTGCGCATGATTTTTGTTTACGTATTTAATCTGCAAGTCTCTTATACAACAATGTCGTTTTCCCCGTTCAAATCGGACCAATAATAACCGAGATATAGGCTAAGGCCCTTTACTCCCTCCGCCATCTTGCGCCTTGCGTTAGAACCCCCTAGTTTCCATTGCATTAGAATCCCCTAGTTTTCATTGCGTTAGAATCCCCATAGTTTTCATTGCGTTAGAATCACCATAGCTTACCTACTATTATACTCTGATATTTAATGTTAACATTAACATGGATCTGTTTTCAGCTGTCTGCTGCCACAATGTGGAGTCTCTTTGCCGTAGACATGAAATACGCTTTAGAAGAACACGAACAACATCGACTCTGCAAGTCCTCAGCGTATATGAATCTCCATTTCAAGGTCAAATGGCTGTATTCTAATTACGTCAAGGACGTACCTCCGTATAAAGGAGCAGTACCCGAGTATCCGGCGTGGTTTGAACCGTTCGTTATGCAATGGTTGAATGAAAACGACGATGTATCATTGGAGTACTTACATGGTGCCTTTAACAGAGACAAAAAAGATTGCGTGAGTAAAATTCATTCATATTTAATAAACAAATTGGCAACCGCGCCACTAGCAAGGAACAAGTACTGGCAACAGCGTAATAGTAGCTCGCCAAATACATTTAAATGAGGCCATAAACTATATCTTTTACTCGACACGAGTAGGAGTGAAACGAAATCGTCAATCTTGAGACGGAAGCTTTCAGCATCTCTTACAACTGGGTCTGAACACCTGCAAGCGTATGACGTAGGCGTATAGTCTTACGTAATCACACATTCCTTCATATATCCGCATTCTTTCACGTAACCAATTCTGTGCGAGACTAATTTGTATTCAGTGTGTTTCCAGTTGCGTAACCAGGCTGACCGCTCCGATGTCCGATACAACGTAAAAATACATCGTTTCACAAATCATTTCATAGTATAGTTGGTTTATATTTTTTTACTTATCACATTGAAATGTTTTACAGTTCCAAAAGAGCAGCGAACATGCATTGTTCTCCAATTCAGTGGTCGACGTCTTCACACAACTTACGCAATGCTTCGATGTGGTTTCTAAGCTTGAATGTCCAGATCCGGAGATATGGAAGAGGTACATGAAGAGATTTGCTAAAACTATAGTCAAAGTACTGATAGCTTACGCCGATATCGTCAAGAAAGAGTTTCCAGAACATCTTAAAGAAGAAAGAATAGTAAGTAACACATCAAGTGATAATATACTAGTATATTACGTATCTTCTTCTTTATTTCAGGCATGTATATTAATGAATAATATACAGCAACTTCGGGTACAATTAGAGAAAATGTTCGAATCCATGGGCGGAGATAAGCTTGAAGAAGACGCCGCAAATATTTTAAAAGAATTACAACAAACCTTGAACGGAAGCCTGGATGAGTTAGCGCAACAGTTCGCGTGCAGGTATATTTATATAAATCTATAAAATTGTTTACCATAAATTAATGATTTGTTGTTTCAGCTTGGAGAATAGAATAACCGTGAGCGTGAAAGAACTTGCCGATCTGCTACTAGCTATCAAAGGAGGTGGTCAACCGGGCCAACTCAACCAACCAGCACAAAGAAACGCGGTAGCTGTTGAAGCTGATGAAGTTTTAAGACCATTAATGGACCTACTGGACGGATCGTTATCGCTGTACGCTCAATCTTGCGAAAAAACTGTCCTCAAGAGGCTTCTTAAGGAGTTGTGGAAGATCGTTATGAGGATATTGGAGAAGACTGTCGTGTTACCTCCAATGACTGATAAAACGGTAAGTTGAGCTTAAAATTTAACCGAAAGTTCTAATATTTAATGATGTTTACAGATGATGTTTAAGAGCTTAACAGACAACGCCAAGAACCTAGCAGCTAACACAAAAATAGAAGACATGTCTAAGCTGTTTAAGAACCATATGACGGGCAAACAAGATGTCAAAAATGCTCTTAGCGGTGTGATGGACATCTCCAAAGAAGTGGAAAAGAACCTCTCACCAAAACAGTGCGCCGTTCTTGACGTTGCTTTGGATACCATCAAGCAGTACTTCCATGCCGGTGGAAACGGTTTGAAAAAGGCTTTTCTGGACAAAAGCCCTGAATTACAAAGTCTACGATACGCCTTATCATTGTATACGCAGACCACGGATACGCTTATTAAGACTTTTGTGACTACGCAAATAAATGAAGGTAAGTTATTTTTTATCACGAAGTTTATACAAACTACAAATCTACACTTCTTATACCCTTATGTAGAAAAACACTTCATGAAAGTTTATAACGCGAAATGAAGGATTTGATTAAGAAACTCGATGGGTACAATCTTTCAAAACTCATTACAAACATTTATTGAGATAACCCCAATAAACCGAGAACCAGAGGTTGAATGGGATTTTAATAATTGCAGCCGGTTGATTTCTGTCATCTGCCAGTTGACTTCTAACTGTCATCTGTCAGTTGAGTTCTAACTGCCAGTTGACTTTTAACTGTCATCTGTCAGTTGAGTTCTAACTGTCATCTGCCAGTTGTCATTGGTCAACTGTTTTAGATGATTTAATCATAAAAAAAATGGTTTAAATGATCAATATAACTGATCCGTTTAGATAATTAAATAGTAGAAGCCTTTCTTGTAAGATATCTGATTCCTAATTAAGTCACAACTTGTTTTGGATCTTCTTCAAACAATTTTACATAACTGTTTTAAATTAATGTTCTTAATCAACGCTTCCAATATTTGTTTATTAAGAGTGTTCTATACCCATCAACTCTGTGAATTTCATAAATAACCTCGAAATCCTCGCTCCTTACGTCTTCGCTGAACCTCCCTCTAAAGAAATTGTTAAGCAGCATGAAATACATGTATTTGCGGTTGCATAGTTACCAATTCTCAGATAAGGACGACATCTAGATGCGATCTAGCGGTATTAATTTGAACCGCCCGAAACGCGTAATGTTTGTTTGTTTATCTGCAGTTTGACATTTGAGCATTTGAATTTGAGCGCGAACGAAAATAATATGAGTAACTTGTATAGAAACTTCTTTTCTATAAATTTTGCATACTAACAGTTTTTATTCGGGACAACAGCTTAAGGCTTACAAAAGTTTGCAAGCCTATAAGCAGTGTGAGGCCCGCAATTTGAACATTAGCATTTCCAATATGGCGAAGGGTATAAAACCCCCTTAAATGTTTGTAAAGCAGTTTTCGAAGATGGTACCCATTGGGCGTTTCGATTAGTATTATAAAAGATCATCAGACGATTTGATGGGTTATTTTCCCATAAGAAGCTTGCTTGGTCCTTTACCTTAGTAATTTTTCCGTTGATTTTGAATTACGCGGTTCTAGTACACTTCCACCTGTTTGAGGTTGGAAAGAGACATTTGTAAGCATTTTTTTCTGAAGTAATTTTTAAACTTTCATGAAAACATTAGTTGTTAACCTCAATCTTAACTGGTGTATTCCTTATACCCCAAGTGCCGCTAAACAATAAACACACGATGCTCCAAAGACAAATCTCGATTAGAGATGAGTCAGAAACAGAAGCGGGACTCGAAGCTCTAGAGGAACCTTTGAAAGCTAAAAAGAGAAAGGAAAACGAGAACCAACAAGGTAGAGCTACCGTTTGATGATGCAAAAAAATATATATAAAGAAAGCTAGTCCTGAGCATTCTTAAGTTCTTGCGAAATATAAGGTTTATTTTAGATGAAAGCAAGGTCGTTGTTTTCATATAAAATAAACGAATAATACATAGATTTGTTAAGAATAGTTTTTCGATCGAAAATAAAGTTTTTGATGATAAAATTGGGTCGATATATTCTGCCCTGCGTATTCTTTTTCTCAACGTTACTTTAATAGTTTACTGATAGGTGACGACACAGTCTAGTACGCTTTCTTTTGGTGGATATCGTTAGTAAGTCCATGCGTGTTTGGAAAAAGCAAAAAACCGTCAAATAAATTAAATTTACGGTTTAATGCAGGTTCAGAACATTACCAAAGACGTTATATTAAGACGTGATCTACTGCTTTATTCTCGACGACAAACTATTCATTAGTTTTTGAGCTGGTAGATAAATAGATTTAGATTTTGTTAATAAACTAGTTTTTTTTCAGGTTGGTTAACTCAAATATAGCATTAAGGCCTATATACCAAGCTTTTGCGTTTACAGGAATTTCGAATTCATCACAATTTTAATATTGCTCACACTATTATTTTTTAAGGTAGTATAATTAGGAAAAATGTAATATGTTAATTACATCTGGCAACGCCGTCAAAGAGGTTACGACGCGCGCGAAATTGTAACTTGTACCTATGATACCGTTATTTTTCGCTCATCTCTAGCGTCACATCTCTAGACGCGTTTTTACGTGGCTGATGTCCCAGCCAGAGCTCTACTGTACTCCGTTTGAAAATGCATGATAGCACAGTTTTTATGGCAAAGGTCTTTATATCGGATTGTTCAATGCAGAAAAAAGTAAATGTTTCTAATTTCCAGAGTGCTTAAGTTATTTATAACCTAATGTCAAAACCAGAGCTTTTTGCGTGAAACATACTTCTCCTTTTTCTTTAAGCGGCGTTGCCAAATATAAATACTACAGTAGTCAAATAACACAGAGCACACATTTGACTATTGTGGTATCGAGAATACTACCTTAAATGCATTATTTTATGAATCACAAATTTTGAATAAATTTAAATACGAAACAACGTTTTATAAATAAAGTAATTGACCACTTTTCAGATGTTTAACCCCTTAACGTATCCACTCGAGTTATTTCGAGCGCGCTAAACAGACCAAACTGAACACACTCGAGATAATTTTCACACTCGAATATAATTGAGAATTATTTATCATTTACATTACATTTTGGCCGAGGGAAATTTCGGTGAAATAATTATTAACGAAAAAGCTATTTTCAGTGTGTCAGTTTTGGAAAATTCGTCAATTTCAAACTGGTAACGTACAAATTGATATTGATGGGTGATTTTTAATATACTCGTCGAGATTTTGCGTTTTCGGACTGTTTTTTGAAAACTTTAAATGCATTTTTAAGGCACTTCCGATCGAGCTAGATCAAAAAATTTTACATTTTTGGAATCTACGCTGCTATAAGGTGGCATAAAAAACAAACAAAAATTTTCCAACTTTGAAAGCCTTTTTGAAGCACAATATCAAATACTTGCAATGTTGGGATATGTGCTGCACCTTGCTTCGTAATTGACTTTTTTACCAGTTTTTCTCTAAATACGTGCGTTAAGGGGTTAAACAAAAAAAATACACACTTTACCTTTCATTTTTACTAAATAAAAACAGATTAAATATTTCGACTTATTTTTTACTTAATACATTATTTATTTTGTACATTCACGATAAAAAGAGATTTAAAATTATCAGAATCATCTAGAAATAATATAGTTTTAATATTTTAGAAAGCATGCAGTTCTTTACACTTTCAATTAAAGCTTTTTTTCATAGGAAACGCAAGCAAAATAAAAAAAATCGACGTTCTGACTTTTCTAATACTAAAACTATTTTCCAGACAACGTCGATGGTCCAGAAGGAAGTGTGGGTGAAGTTTCAATCCAAGTCGATCTATTTACTCATCCTGGAACCGGAGAGCATAAGGTGACAGTCAAAGGTAAGTCTGTAGTGATGGTGAACAAGGGTAATCCATAATAAGAAAATATTTTTTTTCGTCTGTTGTTACTAAAGAAATAAATTTCATTGATCCTCTACCAAAGATCATCCAGCCAGGCATTTCGCCCTTTTATCATTATACCTATAGAACGTAACTTAATGGCTAGAGTAGATACGTCTCTGCCTAGGAGCGACCGCCTGCTGATAACTCAAGTGTTTTATGACCTTACAATATTTCATACGTCATAACTAGGCACCCTGGTTGCTACCCTTGAGGATCCTTCTGCGGGGATTTGATCGGGAATAGGCAATATCAATTCCTCTAAACTCTTTTTGTTCTACGGGAAGGGCGTCTTTAATAAAAATTCATTCCTTCTTTAGTCTCTTCTTAACTGTTTTGCTTGTGAAGTTGTGGTACCTTCGAAGCTTTCGATCTTTCGTTAACAACTCAATTTTCTTGTTACAGTGGTGGCAGCTAACGACCTCAAATGGAACCTGGTATCGGGAATGTTCAGACCGTTCGTCGAAATAAACCTAATAGGTCCACATCTGGCCGATAAGAGAAGAAAGCACGCTACGAAATCCAAAGCGAACAACTGGTCACCCAAATATAACGAAACCTTCCATTTGTAAGTTTTAAGCAAACTCTAAGTTTATCGGTCAAATTTAACTCTTAATTTTTTCAGTATTATTGGAAACGAGGAACAGTTAGACTGCTTCGAGCTACACATTTGTGTAAAGGACTACTGTTTCGCAAGAGAAGATAGACTGGTGGGGGTTGCTGTAATGCAGCTCAAAGACATTGTAGAAAAAGTGAGTATATCGCAGTATAACCTTGTATTTGGCCCAGTAGAGCTCAGTAAAGCTCAGTAGAGCTCTGTAGCGCACAGTAAAGCCCAGTAGAGCCTACTAGAGCACAGTGGAGCTATGTAGAGATCAGTAGAGCCCAGTAGAACTTACTAAAGCTCAGTTAAGCCCTCTGGAGCCCAGTAGAGCTATGTAGAGATCAGTAGAGCCCAGTATATCTCAGTAGATCCTAGTAGAGCCCAGTAGAGCTTAGTAGAGCTTAGTAGGGCTCAGTAGAGCCCACTAGAGCCCACTAGAGCCCAGTAGAGATCAGTAGAGCCCAGTAGAGCTCATTAGAGCTCAGTAGTGACCAGTAGAGCCCAGTAGAGCTCATTAGATCTCAGTAGTGACCATTAGAGCCCAGTAGAGCTTATTAGAGCTCAGTAGTGGCCAGTAGAGCTATGTAGAGATCAGTATAGAGCCACTTAGAGCTCAGTAGAGCCCACTAGAGCACGGTAGAGCTATGTAGAGATCAGTAGAGCCCAGTAGAGCTCAGTAGAGCTTAGTACAGCCCAGTAGAGCTTACTAGAGCTCAGTAGAGCCCACTAGAGCTCAGTAGGACTCATTAGTGACCAGTAGAGCCCAGTAGAGCTCAGTAGTGACCAGTAGAACACAGTAGAGCCCAGTCGAGCTCAGTAGAGCTTAGTAGAGCCCAGTAGAGCTATGTAGAGATCAGTAAAGCCCATTAGAGCTCAGTAGTGACCAGTAGAGCCCAGTAGAGCTTAGTAGAGGTCAGTAGTGACCATGAAAAACACTCGGACAAATTGTATACTCATTTTGATTTTATTTTTCCAGGGTTCGTGCGCTTGTTGGCTATCGCTAGGTAAAAGAATCCAAATGGACGAAACCGGATGGACTATTTTAAGAATTTTATCGCAACGCACAAATGATGAGGTGGCGAAAGAATTTGTCAAACTCAAATCTGACATTAGACAAGAAAACCCTCTTCCAAACTAATTTATAAAATCTATCGAGTTTCCTAATACCCCCAGTCTTTCGTAAGTGTTATTTCAGCTTAAAAAATTAAGAAATCGTGAAACTTTTAAAATTTTTTGTCTTTTAATTGATTATAAAGAATATAGACCAGGGCCAATCATATCATACCATCATGGATATTGGTTTTTTACGATTTGTGGTTGAAATATGCACCTTATCGAAAAAAGTTTAATATAAAAGTTGTAGGTAATTAAAAAATCTAAAACTTCTATGTTGATCAATTTTCAACATAACCTCAAATTTATAGTTTTAACAGAATCTGTGTTCCACGCTTGCTGTACTTACTGTCATATGTCAATTTCAACTTTTTTACTACAAAAAAATTTGGCATACAAGTTTCTCGATTATCTCAATTTTTTAATTGAAATATTACCGTATTCCCCTTCGACTGGGTTTGCAAAAAAAACTGTGAGTGACATCAAGACAGTGTGTTCATATTAAAGTGTATAAAATATTATATGGACCGTCCTAAAAGAATTCCACGCATTTACATTCTAATAATAATAATAATAATAATATTCAATGTGCCTCCCAACTTGTACATTCTACAAAACTTGACTTGTACCAGTACATAAACGTGTATCATCATCATAAATATCATCAAAAATGTGAAATTGTAAAAAAGTCGCAATAAAAGGAGCATAATTTTTACATTTCTCTCATAAGGATCCATCTCCGTAGATCTGCATCTCGAATTTTCAAACCTAATCTCAAATATAATTAGAAATATTAAAAGTAACTGTCAAATGTCACCTGTCAACGTCAAATGTCAAAAATTCGTGATGTAACTCGGTAATGAAGATTTCTCTTATATATAAACTTAAAATGTGATTCAAATAGCTTAAGAATTAATGGATAGGAAAATTTATATCATATAGATATTTTTTATGCATATAGGAAATTTTGTTTTTACGGATTCATGCATGGTGCGTATGTTTTTTTAGCATTAAAACTTTATATCTCTTCCACTAAGTGCACAATAATAGATAATTCTAACATTTTTGGTTGTACGATAAGAACAATAATCCAGGCGATGAATTCAATTAAAAATATATTTAATTATAATAATTTAACAGGTATTTACTTAACTTTAATTACGTATACAAGGTGGTGCTAATTTTATTTATTATTATTATTTATAACCGCGATAAAATCAGGATGTGGAGAAATTCTTACAATTAATTTCTGTCAGATTTTCAATTTTTTAAGATTGTTACTTGCACAGTGTTGCCAGCTGTGTAATATTTATTGTGTTTAGGGAAATTTTTAAGTTAATAATTAACTCTTAATTAATATTTATTGATTTTCCTATGTTGGTTCATGAGAAAAAGTATTTGTTCTAAGGAAATTATATTTT
Source organism: Crepidodera aurea (assembly GCA_949320105.2). NCBI lineage: Eukaryota > Metazoa > Arthropoda > Insecta > Coleoptera > Chrysomelidae > Crepidodera > Crepidodera aurea. The sequence continues at coordinate 17,557,446 of OX439480.2, forward strand.
TCTTTTTTTTTTGTTTAATAATTTATTAAAATTCTCATCACTTTGTATTTTCCAAATTTGTTGTTTTTTTTACTTATTACAGTAAAATTTTGATTGTCTACACTGAGAAAAATTATCTCTTTTTATAACACAAACGCTATGTCTAAAGAATATCTAAAATCAAGCCTTATATACTATTTATTCATTCATAAAAACTAAAAATACTTCGCTTTTACTAACTGTAAACTATATCTGCGTTGCATTTCACTGTGATAATAGTACAGTGTGTATCTTGTGGTCTGTGTTGTACTTAACCTCATGTAAAAAAATTATTTTAGTTTCAAAACTATGAAAAGCTCAAAAAGTATAATAAATAAAACAGTACTATAACTATTATATCCAATTAAGGTTGCCAAAAAATGTAAATGCCCCTTTACAGTTCTCAATGTTCACTTATTGCACGTCTATGCGAGTAGATAAACAATGAGAGTATGGCTAAGGAGCAGGATTGATGGATGTCAAAAAAAAATATTATAAATGTAGTAAATTCACACACACAGCAGCCATTTTATTGATTTAAATTTAATGTTAATAAAATTATTAAAAAGAAACTAAAAACGTTGGAAAAAAGCTACAAGACAAATCGTTCTCTTTCTCCTAAGTATGCTTGTGGCGCTGATTATAGATTTTAGGTGGCGCTACAATTTGGATTTGCCCCATTTTCCCATGTCAGATTGTTGGCAACCCTATTGAGTTGGCAACACAAAATAACAAAATATAGGTTAACAAAATTGAAGGTAAAAAAAGATTTGATACATGACACACTACATGTCATATGTCATATGGAATCACAGAACTCATAGAACTAGAAGGCCAATACCTGTTGTAGCACATGGAACAATGATAAGCATGCGCAGTGAAACCTCTGCCATGACAGGGGTGTTTTAAGTGTTGTCCATGCCTGAATAACTGTAAACTGGTAAATCCTTTCTTGTCAAACGTATGTCACCAAGTTTTCCATTTGTTGCATACTTTTACCTCATTCGTGAATAGAACATAATAAACAAAGGTCTACTGTTCTTATAAAATTATTTCAAAAAATAAGACAGGAGGGTCATAGTAATGAAAATCTACTCACTTGAAGTAAGATATTCCTGGAATTTGTCCTTTGTTTTTACACGAAAGCACCATCATATGCACTGAAACAACTTGAAAATACCGAGTCAAATAACTCTAACTATACTAAAAACTAGTCTACTACACGATAACACAATGAAAACAACACAAAAAGTATATGCCTAATACGATAATGCGGAATTAAAAAACACTGAAGCAAGAACGCAAGAACACAATTCAACAACAACAATAGACGCAAGCCCGGCTTTGAACAAAAATCTCGTCAGGATCCACCGATCCTCAACCGTATGTTTGAAAGCTGTGAGCCATATCGAAATCGTGTCAACGTTGCCAAATTTAAATATAGACAGTTCAACAAAAAATAGAGAAAAACATATATTTTAGTTCACTTGAAACGTTCGTACAAGAAGAAATAGAAGAAATGATTAGGACAGACAGCCACATTAATGGATTCAGACCAATTATAAGCTCTTTAGATCCGTTATGGATATATTAATTCTTTTATTAAAAATACAAAACATTTTTTAGACTAAGTCACAGGTGTTGATGTTAAACAACAGTTTATGAGTTGTGGGAAATCCTAATTCTTTATTACGATTCCAGCATTAGTTGTTATATGCTCAAACTTGTATATTCTCTTCTAAATACATATGAAAAAGAACTTAATGATCCTAAATAATCATAAAATGATATATGTAAATCAAATTGCCATTATCTTAGATTTTGGTACAATTACATGAACAACTGATCTGCGCATGATCACCATTGTTCCATTTATACATGTGGTGATGTGTTCTGTGTATGGAATCAGCTTTTCAGACTTCGACACTGCTCTGAAAGACTCTTAAATATTGACAATGGTAATATTATAATCAACACAACCTTAATTGGAATACATAATAGAAAGAGCAAACTTGTTATTTGTAAAAGAAGAAGTACTGCATGATCTGTATTAAATTTTTTCATATAAGAGGCATTCATCAAAGCCATTTTGTTAATTTTTATATAAAATGAAACTTAATTTTAGCTTTTTTATTATTTTTAGTTAGATTGTCATTAAAATCAATCAGAAGTTCCATTGTAAATTCACGTAATTCGAAAATTTGTACAAAAATCATGTATTTTTAATTTTTTGAATGGGGCATTCTGTAAATATCATATAGATAAATTAAATCGTGTTGAATGGGGCCAGCATTTATTTTTATTAATTACCCCCCTTTATAAATATATAATGTACGTTATGTTTTTGTTGTTAAATTGTTGAATCCTTCGTTGATTTAAAGTTGAAAATGTACATATCACAAATATGCCTTTTTAACCATAAAAAAAACAGAAAATAGTACATATACTTAATTAATTTTTTTATTAAGTTCTCAGCTCTCCTTATTGGAAATTATCATTTCTCCACAATTTTATTTATGGTTACAAAGGCTATTTCTGTTATTTTTTACTATTTAAGTTTATTTTGCTGTACCATCTAATGTATAAAAAAATGTAAATTAATTTTACCAAAGTTCGTGAGATTAATCTATAAATTATATCAGTAATCAACACAGTTCGATTTGAAATATTCCACGAAACCCCAAAATACACTGATTAATCTTTTGAACCTAAAAATAAGTAGTCCAGCTTCTTGAAAAAATTTCGTTGTTGACTGGACTATAAATGACTAATGAAATATGTTTAAAATAGGTTAGATAAAAATATATAATTTGGGCGAAGAGCTTCATTAATTTTTTTACTAACAAAGAAGATGACGACACTGAATATATACAATCCGGTGGATTTTTAAGATGATATAGCGGGTGACCCAGAAAATTATATTCAAAATTTGGTGTCCGTTAGCTTGAAAATCTTTATCGAAAAATATTTATAGACCAGTGAAAAGGAAGAGAATATAACAAAAATGAAAGGAAAAATAATTTACGGGTGATCTGAGGTCGGGAAGTGGAAGGGGGTGAGTTTTTAAGGGTAGAAAACTGTTTATCTCGATTTCCGGCAAATCTACAAGTCCTATGGAAAAAATTTAAATAGCAAAGTTGTAGGTAATAAAAAGATCTACAATTTTTGTTTTTGCACTTTTTTCACTTAATCTCAAAATTTATGTGAAAAAGTCAAATAACCAAGTTTTTAGTTTTTTATTTTTATCTTTTACGAAAAAATTATTTTTTTCACGAAATTTGGGGAAAACTTACCTTTTTATGTCCCAAATACACTGTAATTTTTTTGATTTAAAATATTTATTTTTTCACCTTATTTTGACTTAATATCGAAAAAGCTCCCTAATTTTCAATCGAAAATTCTCAGGTCAAAATATCTGCTTTTTTAAAAAACTCGGTGGGCTTTTTGTTCGTTGAAATCTCTACTTTTTGATGGTGTAAACAAAAATTACATTACTTACTTACATTATAAATTTCAATAAATAGCTCAAAATTGTACATGATTCGAGTTTTTTTCGTTTCTTTGCATTTTTTGAGAACATTTACCATAGTAATGTATATTTTTTTACACCATCAAAAAGTACAGATTTCAACGAACAAAAAGCCCACCGAGTTTTTTAAAAAAGCAGATATTTTGACGTGAGAATTTTCGATTGAAAATTAGGGAGCTTTTTCGATATTAAGTCAAAATAAGGTGAAAAAACAAATATTTTAAATCAAAAAAATTACAGTGTGTTTGAGACATAAAAAGGTAAGTTTTCACCAAATTTCGTGAAAGAAAAATTTTTTTTGTAAAAGATAAAAATAAAAAACCAATAACTTGGTTATTTGAATTTGTCGCATAAATTTTGAGGTTATGTGAAAAAAGTGTAAATACAAAAGTTGTAGATCTTTTTATTACCTACAACTTTGCCATTTAACTTTTTTCCATAGGACTTGTAGTTTTGCCGGAAATCGAGATAAACAGTTTTTACCCTTCAGCCCTGGTCTATTGTAGGTTAAACCGCAAAATTTAAAAAATCTACTGATCCATCGGATTGTTTGTACTCAGTATTATCTCGTTTGGTATACGTTATCCAAAATCTAATTTTTTTCTTATTTTATTTTCCTTTCTTCATAGGAATAGCAAAATTTTGATGTAACTTAAAAAAAATATATGAATGTAACCCTCCCTTTCGGTATAATGCAGACAAAATACTACAAAAAAAAATGAATGTTAATAACTTTTTTCTTTTTGATATCAAATTATGTAAAAAAAAGTATTCATTAAAATGTGCATATTAATTTAGTGGTATCTTTTTAAGATCTAATATTACAAAATATGATCTGTTATCTGTTACACTGTAAATTGTAGAATACTGGATGCCTTTGGGAACTGACGAATAATAAAAAATGACCAAAGATTTTTCTCTTTTTTTTCTGTTCACCTTGAAATTTCATATTTTCCTGTACGTACTGACCCAAAAAAATGTTTTTCCACGATCACTATCCACTATCCACATTCAAATCTAACTGGACAGTTGACGTTTTCTGCGATCTGTCATAATTTGACATTATCTGTCATAATTTGACGTTATCTGTCATAATTTGACATATGACATTACTTTGGCTCTTGCAATTGCAATAAATAAAAGAAAGGTAGTCATTATTAAAGAGCTTAGTTTTAGTAAACCTAATCTTTATTAAATAATATTTACATGTGATCTTAAAAAATATTTAAATATACTTAAAAACAATATCTCTTCTATCTGATATAGTCTGTAATTCCATTTTTACAGGACACTGTAACCAAAAACTGAGAAATTCTTCTGTATAACCAATTAAAAAATACATTTTTCTTGGGCTAACGGCCCTAGAGGTTATTCCCGCTATTCTGATTATGTTATGTTGTCTTTTTATAATGACTTCACTGGCGAAAAGATTATGCCAAGTACCAATCACAAATTTTCTTATAAATATATCTTCTACTCCCGTTTCTGCAGGTCGGATACCACCATCAACATTTGCTAACAAAGATAATTTCACAAATTAATATTTGGTCATACATATTTTTTTAATTTACTAACACTAACAGTAAATACAAAATTTAAAGAAACTCTTGTAATATACGAAAGGGACACTATTTTATTAAATAAATAAGAAACTATGTACTTATACCTATTTTTGATTCTAGTTTGCTATACATTAAAGATAACTTACATGTATTCCATGAATTCCACGATTTTCTGTGGGCTATCTGATGAGGTGGATTTGCCATTTCATATGTAAGAGGAAAATCCTTTTTCGGCGTTATCCTATATCTTCCTGCCTGTGATTTTAGACAAGCAGGACTCAAATGCATGGATCTAGTTATGCTGTTCTGCAATTTCATATTTTGCAGAATAACCTAAGAAAAACAAAAAAATTAAAAAACATACTTACATACATACATAAATCTGTACATACATGTTTTAATAAACTCATTATTTATTTGTTTAAAAATTTTTAATGAGATTTTTAGGTTAGAATTTGTCTGCTGCTCTCATTCTCTCTTCTTCTGTTTTAAATTTAATCATGCCTTCAACAAACTAGGACTTTGGTCACGAAAATTAGTATGACCTGGAAAAATATCGATTATTTTACGGAAATATTTATACCAAATTATGCGGTAACTATTAGCAACATTTACCTACCAAAATTCGCCCACAAAGGGACACGAAAATGTTCAAATATTTATTAATCATAAATTTACTGCATACCACTTACGGTAAGTTCGAAAATTTATTTTTAAATTTAAATACGTTTAATGAAAAACTACTTTTAGTGTACTCAATTGACTGCTTTAAATGTATATCTGTAAATAATGACTATCAACCCTGTGAAGATCCTTTTCATCATAATTATACTGAAGACATTTACAAATCACCCTGTATGGGTGGTAAAAAGGGGAGAGATGGGGTTTTTCCAGCTACCTCTTGTGTAAAAATTGCTGGTATATTCGGTAAATATTTTACTAATTTTAAAAGTGTATTATTTGACTTAAAAAAATTAATTGGGGGAGAGTTGGGTCAGATCCTGTGAATCACAATTTATCATATATATTTTAGATGATAACGAAGACGCCATAGTAATAAGGGGTTGTGCCTTAGATAGTGGTAGTTTAACAACTGATACAGAAATTGTAAGGATGTCCCATTGTGGCAGTTTTTACTACGAAAGCAGGTAATGTTAATTATGTAATATAATTTGCTCTTCAAAAATGATTTTTTACAGATACGTCAGAGGTTGCGTCCAGAGTTGCAATGATGCCGATGGGTGTAATATTGGAAATATTCGAAAAAATTACTCCATATCTACACTTTTGTATATGTTTGCTATTTTAACAGTACTGCCTAATCTATTTTAAATTTGTTATAAAGCTATTAAACATAAAAAACTTCGTATGTTCAATGTTTTGCCCCACTTTTCCCTAAAACGATTTTTTCGTCCATCTTGATTACTCATTTGTAACTAACTCTCAACTTTTTAACCTCAAAAACCCCCGAGAAATCTGGTTAGAAAATTTATTTTTTGCAGCTTGATGTACACACTAAACTTTTAATATTTTTTCTCAATCAATCATTTTTATCAATTTCTACCTCTTAATCAACTGATTACGTACTTTCAATGTTTTCCCCAGTTTCCCCTAAAACAATTATTTTCGTCCATTATGACGGTCCCAGTAATTTGTCATCTTGATCCTCATTCTTAATCATTTTTATCAATTTCTACCTTTTAATGAACTTATTACGATTTTCAATGTTTTGCCCCACTTTCCCCTAAAACAACTTTTTCGTCCATTTTGACAGTCCCAGTAGCTTGATTCAGAATTTTTAGACATAAAAAAAATTATACTAAACTGTTAATAGTTGCTGAAAAATTAAAAAATAAAATAAAAAACAATTTATTTTTAGTTTTTATGTATTTTTTTATTAAACAAATATATTTTACACTTATTCATTCTCTTGGCTGCGCAATCTCGCGTGTCCATTTGTCACCCTAATGCTCAATTGCTGGGCACGTTCAACGATATCTTTACGTTTTTTGGATGAAACTCCATGGGCGATTTCTGCGCAGTATTTACGGTTTTGCATGAGAAGAACTTCGAGTTCCTGTAAAAAAAACCGACCTGACAATTTCGTAATATATTGAATGGAACTGTTAACGTGTATATTTAATGAAAACTCAGTTAAGTTTGTCGACATTGTTTTGCTTCAGTCGCAAATTACCAAATGCATCATAGTAAATATATTTTTATATACAAAAAATTTTTATTAGTGTAGGAGCCCCTAAACTAAAAAAATTTGTTTACTACAGACCAAAATGATGTTTAAAATTGATGTGGACACCTAGGAAGATTAAAATGCATAAAAATATATATTTCTCACAGTTTACTCGTATCTTTTATACAAATTAAGACAAAACATTAAATATGGGGCAGAAACTTGTATGAGAGCACTTAAATATATAATTTTAATATATTTACCTTCACATTGTGAACCAACACTTTCCTAAAACCAGTGGGCAACATGTGTCTAGTTTTAGATGCAGATCCATAACCAATATTTGGCATCAAATATTGTCCCTTGAATCGCCTTCTTACTCTGTTGTCAATACCCTTTGGTTTACGCCAGTTACGCTAAAAATACAAAAATGTGTTAGGTTATGTTAATGTTTTTATGAGTAGGAAAATCAAATCAAAATTTTGATAAAATAATTTATGCTGCATACCTTTAGTTTACCATATCTATCAGATTGATGCCTGATGAACTTTTTAGTCCTCTTTTTTACGATTTTCGGCCGATATACAGGTCGTATAGCCATCTTGGAACTGAAATAAAAACATTGATGTTTTAGTATCAATCGCTTTAGAAATAGTATAAACTAACAATGAAACTATTGCTGTAATAATATTTACTATGATTTTCTTTTAAAATAAATAAAAAATACTTACGGATTAATACAAAACTATTAAGATATAAATCGTGTGATACTTCCCTACACACGATTTTTGAAAAAGAACTGAGTTATCAAATGTCAAAAATTAATGACATTCGACAACCATTTTTCTCAGGTGCTACCAATCGTAATGTAAATTATAATGTTGTCAGGTTTTAAAAATAGATCTAATCCAGAGTTGCTATTGTTTCCAGTATTTAAATAACAATTTTTGTAAATCAACATTAATATGAATATTTTTTAAACGATTTTTAGTGATTTTCTAATAAACGGTAGGACTATTTTCATTTTTTGGTGTTGGTAATCACGTATTGGCACAATGTGGCAACACTCAGTTTACTTGACACTGATGATAGCTGACGTTGGCAGTATTTTAAATTGATAAACGAATCTTTTCTTTAACCGTTTTTGTTCAGTAATGTTTGTGGTTTATAGTGCTTAGAATTATGTCTGCGTTGGAAGAACTAATAGAAACACAAAAAAATGATTATATTAAGAAAATAGCTGAACTTACTGCACCTTTAAATGAGGTATACACTCACAATAACATACACTTCGTTTTTTATTGCTTTAGCTTTATTAGTTTTTGCTAGTTAAGTATGTTCTTTGTTTAGTTCAATTTGAAAATGATGTTTCTTATATTTTTTATTCTCATCGCTCAGCCATTTGCATCCACTGCAGGATTCTCATTTATTCTCATACTTTATTATTTTTTATTAAAAAGTTCCTTAATGATAGATAAAAACATGTCGCCCAAATTTTTTGTTTGGTAGACAACAGTGCATGATTTGGTGTCTTTCAGGCGCCATTTCACGATTTGTGGCTGAAATATGCTTCCTATTGACGTTACATTGAAACATAATCAAAACAAAAGTTTTAGATTTTTAATTACCTACAACTTTTACATTATTTTTTATATGATGCATATTTCAGCCACAAATCGTAAAACACCCCCTGTCCGGAACTTTTACTTAGTACACTTGATTTTTCTTCAATTTTCTGACCACCCACCAAGAATTTTCCATGAATTCAGGTATTTAAAATCGGTTAATGGTCCAATAATCCACTGCTTGTACCAGAAAAATATGTTCTTATTGCAAACAAAACATATGTTCAAAATATTCAAAAATGTTGAATATCATTTTTGTTTCAAGTTTAATTTCTTGTACGTTATGCCCTAAATTTATTTACCATTTTTAAGTATTGCCCAGTAATTATTGGTTAATAAATATACTTTGATCCATTGTTCTACATATGTTTTCTTAATACACATTCTTTTCAGCTTCTCAATGACAAATTATACAATTATTTTAAATATGCTGAAACTAACGACCCTTCTTATTTGGTAAAAGAAACAGCAAAGTTAAGAGGTAAGTTTTAGTTTATAATTAATGTTACCTTTTAGTTAATATTATATATAATAAATTTGAATGCTTATGACAGATATTCTAGACAAACGTTTAATTAATATTTATTGAAGAAAGTCTTCATATATTCAGATTGAAGTATTAGTCTCTGAAAATAATTTGTTGTAGATTTAGGAATGTTTTGTGGAATAAATTCTTGCCTTTTTACTTATAATTATTAAATTATAAATGTAGTACTTCAAATTTTTCTTAGCTCAACGAGCGGAAACATCCACAAAAGAAAATGTGGATCCGGAGAAGAAATCTAAAGATAAAATTCCTGAAATCAGAATTAAAAAAGAAAAAGTCTCTGTGGCTCCCGTTGCTTCTTCAAGTTCTAGCTCTCATTCGGAAACATCTCTTAAAAGTAAGTTAATTCGTTTTATCCAACGTGTAGGTATCGTCTCTAGCAAAATAAATATTTTCTTTAGAAAATGGCTCTGTTAGAAATAGCGTTGATGAAATGCCGGCTCCATCAGCGAGAGCTCTTAGAAAAAAGAAAATAAAAACTGAATATCTGGATGTTTCCCAAGCCAAGCCAACAAGATCAACCCGATCCAGAACAAAGCCTAGGCGCCTCATTGATGAACAGGTAATTCGAATTTTTGTTACCTTCACCTCAATATAATTAAATATTTTTCCCTATATAAAGTAAACAGTAGACCAGATTGAGTAGAAACCAGCGGTGTTAATGTTTTTATCGTTTTTTATTTCGGGAGAACTATACTAAACTGTTTTTCTTAGATTCAAAGGCCTTCGGATGTGATTATTCAAAATGCAACAATAACTATGATCGACATATCCGAAGATAAAGAGCCTGAACCTGAGAAGAACCGAAAAAATAGCCCAGCGAAAAATGTAAGAAGCACGCGTACGAAAACAAGACAGACCAAGAAACAAGATCTAGAAAACCCTAAAATAGAACCAACAATAGTATCTACAAAGGAAAATGGAATAGACCATTCTAAAAGGACTAGATCGACTTCAAGGGAGAATGTTAACGTGGTAAGAAAAATATTTTATTTTTATATCTAAACGGCTGGGAAATGTCAAAATGTGACATTTGTCCAAATGTGTCACCTGTCAAACCGTGAACCATGTCAAAATGTGACACATGTCAAAAAAAATATCTTTGTTTTGATTTTGATTTAAAACTTTTAATTAGACACAGACGATAAAAAAATCCAAACTGTCTTCCTCCACCGAGAAAGAAATTGATAAAACGGCTCAAACAGATTACGAAGACGCAGTTTCCGATGTAGATCCGAATGAAGCTCCCGATAGTAACACGATGGTAATAAATTCAACGGTTATAGTGGAAAACCCAATTTTGGTTAAAACAATGAACGGTAAGGAAGAATCGGAAGTAAATAAAAAAAATTGGAAAACGCCGCCTAGAACTAAATCGAAAAAAGAACAAATCAAAGAGATTTTCAGTCCGTTTGAAAAATCTTCGTTGAAAAAGAAGGTGGAAGCTTTCGAAAAATTGGGCAGTTCTAAAGAGGTGTAAGTATTTTTTTTTGCTTGATTTTTATTTTTCGTTCAATCGTCAATGTATCGACCAATGAGAAAAGCGAATTTTTAAAATTTTCTGAATGTTAAAAATTTTTAAATTATTAAAATTTTTTAAGTTTTAAATTTTTTTGAGGTTTTAAAATTTTTGAATTCTTAATTTTAGAATTTTAAAAATTTTTGAATTTTTGAAATTTTTCGAATGTTAAAAATTTTTGAATTTTTGAAATTTTTGAAAATTTTTCGAATGTTAAAAATTTTTGAATTTTTAAAAATTTTGAAATTTTTCAAATGTTAAAAATTTTGAATTTCTAAAATTTTTGAATTTTTGAAATTTTTCGAATGTTAAATATTTTGAATTTTTGAATTTTTTCGAATGTTAAAAATTTTGAATTTTTGAAATTTTTTCGAATGTTAAAAATTTTTTAATTTTTGAAATTTTTCGAATGTTAAAAATTTTGAATTTTTGAAATTTTTCGAATTTTAAAAATTTTTGAACTTTTAAAATTTTTGAAATTTTTCGAATGGTAAAAATTTTTAAACTTAAAATTTTTGAATTTTTGAAATTTTTCGAATGTTAAAAATTTTTGAATTTTTGAAATTTTTCGAATGGTAAAAATTTTGAATTTTTGAAATTTTTTAAATGTTAAAAATTTTTATTTTTTCCATTTTTGGAATCTACAGAAAAACTTTTTTAAAAATTACTTCTCTTGGAATCAACAATTCAATTTTCTTCGTTTTTGAGGTGACCCTATGTGAAAAATCTAACCGTTTGAGATCTGGTGATCTTACTGGCCATTTGATTGTATCATCTCCTCTGCAGCCTTGCCGAGTTACTGTCAAATTGACATATCGTAGCTGTTTATACGATTTTTTTCATTTCTCTTATCCAAGTATCCCAAATTATGATTTTTAAAAATTTTTTAAATTTTTGAAAATTTTTGAATTTTTAAAGTTTTTCGAATGTTAAAAATTTTGAATTTTTTAAGTTTTTCGAATGTTAAAAAATTTTGAACTTCTAAAAATTTTGAAATTTGAAATTTTTTGAATTTTTTAAATTTTTCAAATGATAAAATTTTTGAATTTTTAAATTTTTTTGCTGTATTGCCGCCTTTTTAAACATTGTTTGAAGATGATATATAAAGTGGACCGTATAACTTTCGATTTTCCAGAAAAACTCCAAATAAACCACACACGTTACAATTAACAAGTTTATTATACTTTTAATGATTAAAGAAAAACGTAACAAATAAAATGACCATGTTACTATTAGCCACTCAGATTGAACTTGTATTTTTATAACCTTTTTGTGAAAAGAAATACTTCTACGTTAAGATAACGAAGTTGCAGTCAGTTGAACAGTCAAAACCACATTGCTGTAATTTGCTGTACTGTCGGAGCACTTGAATTTAAAATATATTTTTTGCCGCATAAGAGAGCACTTGATTTTGTCAGAGAATTTGTAAATTACGTTGCATTTGTCCAACGGAGCAGATCTGCTTGGTTCGCAGCGAGGAACGTACTAATTAAAATTATTAAAACTGATCGGGGACCGCGTTCCGGTCTCGTCCCGCCCCCCTTCTCTGGATTATTGAAAAGTTTGTTTTTGCCCGATATTTTGAGAAAATTCTCACCCCTTGAGGTGCTAAAAATGTTTTATTTATTATCATTTGTTGATAAGTAAATGAAACATAACACATAACAAACGAAAATCTCCTTTTTTAAATTAAATTTTATCTTTCATGATTTCTTTTTATCCCACTGTTTACTTTGTCTATTAATACTTCATAATTTTCTTCATTTTCAAACTTCCAAGGCCTTTTTAGCCCCACGTTGGGCGCCATTAAAAATAATATTTTTGAAACGCGGTTTTTTGCAAAATAAAAATTAGTGTAGCGAAAAAATCATAGGGACAACTTTTGTAGGTAATGCTCTTCATTTTTTGTCTAAATAGAAATACTCTAAGGGTCATATTTCGGCAGATATCGTCGAAAAACGGATTTTCTGGAACTCTAGAGTCATTTTCCCACACTTCCACAAATTCCACGTACCTGAGATTTTCGAAGGTAAATGTACTTTGCGGCGTTAATTTACTGGACTTTATGGGTTCGACATTAGGTTATAAATAACTCGAGCGCAATTATTTTGTTATTAAAACGCGTTTCAAACAGTTTCAGCTCCTCCAAAATACCACTCTACAAAGAAAACGGTGCCGCCAGTGATCCAGGTTCGACGGTTAAAGCCAAACTTTACACGCCTTTCTCCAATAAATTTATGCCGAAAACTTGTAGCACATCCAAAATTACCAAAAACTTTCCCGATAAACAAACGTCTTTGTACAACGAGAGCGGGGTCTCTATGAAATCGTTGAGCGCTTTGAAAGCCTCGCAGGCCGAATACAGAGAAAGAGAAAAACGAAAACAGGAGAAAGAGATGGAAGCGCAATTGAAGAAAGAAGCGTTGCTTCAAGCGCAAACAGAGGAGAAGCGACGAAAGAGGGAAGAGAAACAGATGAAGGCCCTGCAACAGAGAGAGATGCTACAAAAGGAAAAGGAGAAACAAATGGAAGCACAAAAGATCAAAGAAGATAAACACAAACAATTGGTAGCGGAAAAGGAGGAAAGGCTACAAAAGAGCAAAGAAGAAGCCGAAAAGAAAAGAGTGTTGGCTAAAAATAAAGCGAAAATGTTAGCAAAAGAGAAGGAGCTGTAAGTGTATAAAATGAAACGTTAATTAATTAATCTCTGAAAGGGATACGAAAGAAGAGAGTGACATTTTTTGACTAGAATCAGTCAAATAAAAGCTTTGCAACACACAATGCAAATTGTGTATGCAACCCCAATACATCGGGAATTGTTTGCTTTAAAAATTGTCAATACTCTCTTCTAATCATAGATGGTAGCACATCTTAAAGTTAATTAATTACTTTTGATAATAACTGATTATTTTTTCTTTTTTTTAGTAACGACAGGAGTCCAGAAGAAGCAAAAATGGCAAACACAAAACCTCAGGGAAACAATTTACCTATTTATATGGTAACCAGGCCCCCGCTACTGCCTACAGACGATTGTTACGATTCCGATGATGAGCGGTACAGAGAGAAATATGTCAAACCGAATTGGTGTAAAGGTAAATATGTTTCTTCATATGTTTCTTCGTTGTGTTAGTATTTCGACTATTTTTAAATTTATTTTCCTAACAAGTGCGCGAAATGTTGCTATTCCGCACGCAAATACTTTTAGACGAACGACGCGAAACGGAAGTTTTTGCGTGCGGAAAAGTAACAATTTGGGCAAGTGTCGGGAATAATATTTTTTTCCTACGAGCTTCATGTCAGATAACAGCAAAAATAAAAAAAATACAATATAAATCAATATGAGTAAACCAGTAAGGAATTTTAATTTATTAGATTCGACATCCTAAGACCGGTTTCTGTCTTTCGACTTCATCAGTTAGGCTTTTAGAATCCAATAAATAAAATTCCAAACTCGTACAAGTCGATAGCTATATCCGCTATAAGATAACATTTTTAGATGTGCTACCATCTATGGTAAGAAGAGAGTATTGACATTAAATTTTGACTGAATCTAGTCAAGATGTCACTCTCTTATTTTTTATCCCTTTCAGAGATTAATACAAAGTGAGTAAACCAGTAAGGAATTTTAATTTATTAGATTCGACATCCTAAGACCGGTTTCTGTCTTTCAACTTCATCAGTTAGGCTTATAGCGGATATAGCTATTGACTTGTACGAGTTTGGAATTTTATTTATTGGATTCGAAAAGCCTAACTGATGAAGTCGAAAGACAGAAACCGGTCTTAGGATGTCGAATCTAATAAATTCAAATTCCTTACTGGTTTACTCACTTTGTATTAATCTCTGAAAGGGATAAAAAAGAAGAGAGTGACATCTTGACTAGATTCAGTCAAAATTTAATGTCAATACTCTCTTCTTACCATAGATGGTAGCACATCTATAAATCAATATCTTATCCGCACGCAGTGCGGGAAAGTGTAAGTTTGCGCACTTGATAATTTGACTAAAGCGTGAAGTATGAACCAACAAAAATCGATAATTTTAATAGAATGCGAAGTCTAAACCAACAAAAACCGATAATTTTAATAGAGCGCTAAGTCTGAACCAACAAAAAACAATAATTTGAATAGAGCGCGAAGTCTGAACCAACAAAACCGATAATTTGGATAGAGCTCTAAATCTGAACCAACAAAAACCGATAATTTGAATATAGCGCTAAGTCTGAACCAACAAAAAACAATAATTTGAATAGAGCGCGAAATCTGAACCATCAAAACCCGATAATTTGAATAGAGCGCGAAATCTAAACCAACAAAAACCGATACTTTGAATAGAGCGCGAAGTCTGAACCAACAAAAACCGATAATTGGGATATAGCGCTAAATTTGAACCAACAAAAACTGATAATTTGAATAGAGCGCGAAATCTAAACCAACAAAAACTGATAATTTGGCTATAGCGCGAAATCTGAACCAACAAAACCCGATAATTTGAATAGAGCGCGAAGTCTGAACCAACAAAAACCGATAATTTGAATAGAGCGCGAAGTCTGAACCATCAAAACCCGATAATTTGAATAGAGCGCGAAATCTAAACCAACAAAAACCGATAATTTGAATAGAGCGCTAAGTCTGAACCAACCAAAAACTATCATATTTGAATAGAGCGCGAAGTCTAAACATGCAAAAACCGATAATTTGAATAGAGCGCGAAGTCTGAACCAACAAAAACCGATAATTTGAATAGAGCACGAAATCTAAACCAACAAAAAACGATAATTTGGCTAGAGCGCGAAATCTAACCCAACAAAAACCGATAATTTGAATAGAGCGCGAAGTCTGAACCAACAAAAACCGATAATTTGAATAGAGCGCGAAGTCTGAACCATCAAAACCCGATAATTTGAATAGAGCGCGAAATCTAAACCAACAAAAACCGATAATTTGAATAGAGCGCTAAGTCTGAACCAACAAAAAACGATCATATTTGAATAGAGCGCGAAGTCTGAACATGCAAAAACCGATAATTTGAATAGAGCGCGAAGTCTGAACCAACAAAAACCGATAATTTGAATATGAACTTCATATCAAATAACAAAAATTTTAAAAAATGACAATTTAGTCAATAATGTCTTATCCGCACGGCGTGCGGAAAAGTGCAACTTTGCGCACGTGTTAAAAAATTTTTTTTTTACTTAATTTTGATGTTTTCCTGCTCTAATATCAGGGGGAGAGAGTGACACCTTTGCGGCACCGATTATTCATTTTTTAAACATAGAAAAAACACAATAAATCAAAATCGAACTTAAGGGTTACAATTTTTGAATTTATTGCAGTCGCTCCTACGCACTCAATAGCGCGAAGTCTGATCCAACAAAAACCCATAATTTGAATAGAGCGCGAAATCTGAACCAACAAAACCCGATAATTTGAATAGAGCGCGAAATCTGAACCAACAAAAACCGATACTTTGAATAGAGCGGGAAGTCTGAAGCAACAAAAACCGATAATTTGGATAGAGCGCTAAGTCTGAACCAACAAAAACCGATAATTTGGATATAGCGCGAAATCTGAACCAACAAAAACCGATAATTTGAATAGAGCGCGAAGTCTGAACCAACAAAAACCGATAATTTGAATAGAGCGCGAAGTCTGAACCAACAAAAACCGATAATTTGAATAGAGCGCGAAGTCTGAACCACCAAAAACCGATAATTTGAATAGAGCGCCAAATCTAAACCAACAAAAACCGATAATTTGGCTAGAGCGCGAAGTCTGAACCAACAAAAACAGATAATTTGGATAGAGCGCAAAGTCTGAACCAACAAAAGCCGATAATTTGAATAGAGCGCGAAGTCTGAACCAACAAAAACCGATAATTTGAATAGAGCGCGAAATCTAAACCAACAAAAAACGATAATTTGGCTAGAGCGCGAAATCTAACCCAACAAAAACCGATAATTTGGATAGAAGCTAAGTCTGAACCAACAAAAACCGATAATTTGAATAGAGCGCGAAATCTGAACCAACAAAAACCAATAGTTTTAATAGAGTGCGAAGTCTAAACCGACAAAAACTGATAATTTGAATAGAGCGCGAAATCTGAACCAACAAGAACCGATAATTTGGATAGAGCTCGAAATCTGAACCAACAAAAAACGATAATTTGAATAGAGCGCGAAGTCTGAACCAACAAAAACCGATAATTTGAATAGAGCGCGAAATCTAAACCAACAAAAAACGATAATTTGGCTAGAGCGCGAAATCTAACCCAACAAAAACCGATAATTTGGATAGAAGCTAAGTCTGAACCAACAAAAACCGATAATTTGAATAGAGCGCGAAATCTGAACCAACAAAAACCAATAATTTTAATAGAGTGCGAAGTCTATACCGACAAAAACCGATAATTTGAATAGAGCGCGAAGTCTGAACCAACAAAAACCGATAATTTGAATAAAGCGCGAAGTCGAAACCAACAAAACCCGATAATTTGAATAGAGCGCGAAGTCTGAACCAACAAGAACCGATAATTTGGATAGAGCTCGAAATCTGAACCAACAAAAAACGATAATTTGAATAGAGCGCGAAGTCTGAACCAACAAAAACCGATAATTTGAATAAAGCGCGAAGTCGAAACCAACAAAACCCGATAATTTGAATAGAGCGCGAAGTCTTAACCAACAAAAAACGATAATTTGAATAGAGCGCGAAGTCTGAACCAACAAAAACCGATAATTTGAATAGAGCCCGAAATCTGAACCAATAAAAACCGATAAATTAAATAGAGCGCGAAGTAGAAACAAACATCAGATTATCTTCTTCTCAAAAGCGAGCGCGGACGTTGAACTTTTAACGAGATTAGGGCTGTAACAGCACAATTCCCGTCTAATCTCCGACATGGTAGTTTCTAGTTTGTAATTTTTTTCATTTAAAAATATTTTGATGAATGTCCTGTAGTCCTTGAAGTCAAAGAGGTTCATCGTCTGTCTCTCTTTAATTGCTGTTTATCTAAATTTTTTGGCTTTTGTGAATTGAAAAAAAAATTGTTGAGAGAAAATCTTTTATTAAACAAATATTTGTGTTATTTTTATCAGAGGTATGACGAAACATTTATTTCAGATCCTAATTTAACCAAACAACTTTACGCTCAACTAATAGCGGGAGAAAAAATTAAAAATACACTTTACAGTTGTATAAATTGCAGCCCAGATTTAGTAGAGATGTTCGAAAATATAGATCCTAGAAAATTGAAGAGAACGTCGAGCGCCCAATGGAAGAGACCGCCGAGATACACGTTATTTTCCACGACGAGCGACATATTGTTTAGCGAGGATTCCGATAATTAAGTTGATCGAAAAAAAATTTAAAAAACAAAAGGATCCTTTTAATTTAATAAAAAAAAAACTTGAAATATACCTTAAAAAACCTAAAAATTCAATTTTTAAAGTTTGTGACGTTTTATATTTATATACGTATTTATAATTAGGTTTTACGCTGCAATGACTTAACCAATAAAAACATTTTTAATAAATGGTTTATCATTTTTCGACATAACCTCCAAATTATCGAGAAAAACGCTAAAAACCGTAAATATACGTCTTGAGGGTTGGATATTGGTTTTTTACGATTTGTGGCTGAAATATGCATCCAATCGAAAACAGTTTAATGTAAAAGTTGTAGATAATTAAAAAATCTAAAACTTTTGTATTGATCATTTTTCGACATAACCTCAAAATTATCGAGAAAAACTTTAAAAACCGTAAATATACGTTTTGAGCGTTTGATATTGGTTTTTTACGATTTGTTGCTGAAATATGCATCCCATCGAAAACAGTTTAATGTAAAAGTTGTAGATAATCAAAAAATCTACAACTTTTGTATTTTTCGACATAACCTCAAAATTATCGAGAAAAACGCTAAAAACCGTAAATATACGTTTTGAGGGATGGATATTGTTTTTTTACGATTTCAGTGGCTGAAATATGCATCCAATCGAAAACAATTTAATGTAAAAGTTGTAGATAATTAAAAAATCTAAAACTTTTGTATTGATCATTTTTCGACATAACCTCAAAATTATCGAGAAAAACACTAAAAACCGTAAATATACGTTTTGAGGGTTGGATATTGGTTTTTTACGATTTGTGGCTGAAATATGCAACCTATCGAAAACAGTTTAATGTAAAAGTTGTAGATAATCAAAAAATTTACAATTTTTGTATTGATCATTTTTCGACATAACCTCAAAATTATCGAGAAAAACGCTAAAAACCGTTTTTTCGTTTTTAATTTTTATCACCGTCAAGAGGTGAAAAAAAAGTTTTCCCCATCCCCCTTCTTCAGGCCTAAAATCGCGAGCAATGTTTTCAAAACAATCCTCGACACAAATAACGTGTTTTTTGGCGTTTTTTTAGCTCTGGTACAAATGAATGTAACATAACATAACTACATAATTCATAAAATATCTTTTTAAACCAATTCTCTATGCTTTTTGATAACTCTACAGTACAGTTAGAGTATTTAATAACTTATGATTAAATTAAATTGGCTTTATACCGGACGCCACAACGTGGCAGTCAACGTGTTAAGTGTTTTCACAATGGCTTCCTGGATAATTTTTTTTTTGTACTTGCCAACTCCCTGTACTAATATTTGCAGAAACTCACTACTATGAAAAGAATTTGTTAGTTTGAAATCGGGTAATTATGCGAACAATAAGTAAAAGATAAACTTTCAAATTTTATTTAACCAGGTGAATAATTTGTATAAAATTTTATTCTTAAACAAAATAATTAAAATAATACATTTGACAAATACTGAGGTACCATCATTATTACCCTAGCAATTCATGAAATGTTGTCCCATCATATCCTACATCCTTCGCTGCTGCATCCATAAAGTGAATGTACATCCTAAAAATATATCACTGCTAAAATCCGGCAATTTTGAAATAATAGTAGGATGAAACCCATTGGAAAAGGAAGAGAATATAACAAAAATGAAAGGAAAAATAATTTAAGGACGATCTGAGGTCGGGAAGTGGAAGAGGGTGAGTTTTTAAGGGTATAAAACTATTTATCTCGATTTCCGGCAAAACTACAAGCCCTATGGAAAAAAGTTAAATGGCAAAGTTGTAGGTAATAAAAAGATCTACAACTTTTGTATTTACACTTTTTTCACACAACCTCAAAATTTATGTGAAAAATTCAAATAAAAAGTTTTTGGTTTTTATTTTTATCTTTTACAAACAATTTTTTTTTTCACGCTCTGCAGCGGACGTGTTAAAATCAATTTAATTCCGTCTAGTTAAATTAATTACCTGTTAGCAGGTACGCCAAGAGACTTTTCGATAACTTCTGACAAAGCTTTGGAGTGTTTCTTATTTTCTGAAACTCCTAACCCCCCTATACTCATCAGGGTAGCTTGGGCAGCTGGCTCACTTGAGCCTCTAAAACACATTTTTGCTCCACCAATAATTGTGGCTGAACAATACTATAACAAAATCAATAAAAATTATTTGTTGTTGTTAGGTTACTTGTTACGTAATGTTTACTTACTTCTCTAGGTTTTCCTATGGAAGTTGCTAGAATTCCACAAATTTTATCTGGCAAGTCATCTGGTATTTTACCTTGAGGTAGATTTGTTTCCAAATGAAAATGTGGCATTATGTTCAATTAAAATTTGTGAATTATAATTTATAATTTTACAATTTGCTTAAAAAATTTTAAATACTTGAACTTTGCCCTGTTCGTCTTCTTTTTTTTTTGTGGTTAGGTTTCTGTTTAAACATCGTATATTTCTCAAAAGCTTTTTCTACGTTAATATCTCGAATATACAAACATTTTTGTCGTCATAAATGATAAATGTTTAAATTTATTTAATAAAAAAATTACGTTTAATTGAAAAAAAAATGTTTAACCGTCTAGTTTCATTAAAAGAGGCCAGTGGAAAAAAGAAGTAGGTATTTGTATTTTCAAGTTTCTAGAACCAAAAAGTTATAAGTATTTGTTGATCAAAAGCTTTTTCTACGTTAAAATATCGAATATACAAATATTTTTGTCGTCATAAATGATAAATGTTTAAATTTATTTAATAAAAAATTTACGTTTAATTGAAAAAGAAAGTTAACCGTCTAGTTTCATTGAAAAAGGCCAGTAAAAAAAGAGGTAGATATTTGAATTGTTTGTAGCGGTCTTTTCAAGTTTCGAGAAGTAAAAAGTTATATATATGTATCTGTTGATGTGAGTGTCGATAAACTGCGAACTGTAAGATCTATTGTGCCCCCTTCTGCTGCCCATTCGTTAAGGATGTCTCAACGATTAGAGCAGTTCCTCCAGTCCTATTGCTTTCAAAAAGTTCGGGATGTCGGTAGGCTTCAAAGTTACTGGTAAGTCCAAATTACTAAATTTATAAAAAAATTATTACCTTCTCTCTTTATCTACTCCCACATTTGGGATTGTTATTGGTTTTTTGTTATGATTGAATGAATATTAACGAAAAATGGACCGTTTCCCAGACCAAATCCCAAAATACAAATAGAAATGTACGTTTACTTTTATTATAATCTTATCAGCTACAGTAAAAACACAGGTAAAACTTATGAGTACTTTTTTCATTTTTTTTTTTTTCAAAACGGATTGTACATACCAAAATAATGCCCGCAATTAGGGCAGCTATGATACGAGTAACTACAAGATTTCATATAATAGGGCAACAAGCAACAGGGCCAACAGAGAAAGATACATAATATCAACGCGATCCAATGAGTAATTGCACTTCTTTCTCGTTCTACTTCCGTCAATACGATTATTCTGCAAGATGGACAAATAACATATAACGGATCGGGTCCGAACATTACGGAATCTGAAGAAACTGCGCTAGGTACATCGTCCCATATACCTTCAACTTCTGCGTACGAGGGTGGGGGTCTTTTAGGGACAAAGGAGTCTGTGGAGTGTACTTTAGGCAGAGGACCTTAAAAAATTAAATAAAAAATGAGTTTACTGTAAAAAAATGTGATTGGGCGCTTTGGAAAATTCTTTTAAGGTTAATATTAACCACAAGAGATCATTTTTTCCTAAAGTGTGCCTACTAATCTCCGTTAAAGATCCTCCTGGACTTTTTTAAATCGGCTCAGCTCGTCAGTAAATAAAGAGAATCTTGGGGATAATCTACAATTCAATTAAATGGGCTAGAAAGAGGCAGATTTAAAAAAATAGATAGTGTTATGTTGGGTGATCTAATAACACAAAGTAAACTATTATTAACAAGTGAAAAGCTAACGGAAAATCTTCCTAGAATGGAATTAAATACCAAGAAATAAATTCATGTACACCAGGGGTGAAAACTACTGAAGAAATAAACCGAAACCCGCGTCTCCAGTATTATGTACTGATGCCCTAACCGCTAGACCACCGAGGCATGTACAGGAATTTATTTCTGTATGCTCCCTTTGAATTTAATTCCATTCTAGGAAGATTTTCCGTTAGCTTTTCACTTGTACTTTCACTTTACGAGTACGTTGTATTAGAAAAACCCCACTCCCAGGTACGGGGGGTTTAATCTCAACAAAGTTTGGGGAAAACCTTGACATCCTGAAAAGTGGCTAAAGAAAGAAACCGTGAAAGATCTGAATTAGGAAGGACATCCCTCTTAACCAGCTAGATCAGATCAGGTCAGGTCGGGTCAGCAGTTAGTACGGGATACTGGAGACGGGGATTCTATGACACAACCGATATCACACGCTAAAAGATTCATATAATCTTATACAAGGTACAAAAGTGGATGATGAGAATAGTTGATGGAATAAGCACGAAAAAGAAGTAACTAGCAAAGCTACGAAAGCTCTAATGGTTTACATAAATTTTGCGGGAAAAAACTGGGGATGTAAACCAAAGATCCTGCAGTGGTTGTACACGTCAATAGTGAGACCGGTCATCACTTATGGAGCAGTAGTCTGGGGCAGCAGAACTAAGCTGGCCAGTACAAAGGCAAATCTAGCGAAAATCCAAAGACTAGCCTGCGTATGCATAACAGGTGTAATGAGAACGTGTCCAACTGCCGCCATGTAGGTAATCCTAAGCCTTACACCCCTCCATATAGTAGTGGAGAGTATAGCGATAGGGACAACCTACAGAATGACCAGAGAAGGGTCAACCAAACGCAAGTTTCGGCTCCTTCCTGGAAATCACCAAGAAAGAATTCAACACAAAGCTAAGTAACATCCCAAAACTCAAGAGAAACGCCATTAAATGGTACACAGATGGTTCTAAAACAACAGAAGGAACAGGAATAGGTATATATGGGCCTGGAACCAAATATTCTGAAAGTTTAGGCAAATCTCCGAGCATTTTCCAAGCTGAAATATACGCCATCGGAAAATGTGTCCAGTTCAACATAGAAAGACAAGAGATCATCATCATGTCAGACAGCCAAGCAGATAGTTTAGGAGTGCCTAGAGAATCTAACCGAACTAGGCAAGAACAACACTGTTACCCTCCTATGGGTTCCGGGACATACTGGAGTGGAGGGTAATGAAATAGCAAACGTACTCGCAAAAAAAGGGGCTGAAACACCATTTCTGGGACCTGAACCCTTCTGCGGAATAAGCACCAGTACAATACTTGATGAACTTGGAATAGAAGTAAATAAGAAAAGATCCCAATACTGGACAGGTCTACAAGGAATGAGGCAGGCCAAGACACTACTGGGGAACTATAACCAAAAGAGATCTGACGACTGCATCAGCTCAGAATACTAAAGGGTATCCTAACAGGGCACTGCCGTCTGAGAGGCCAGACAAAGAAGAATGTAGATTCTGCGAGGAAGAGAAGGAAAACTCTATCCACATTCTCTCAGAATGCATTACCCTGCAAAATCCAAGGGTACGATACCTTGGAGAATATCAAATAGAAGAGGAAGATCTACCTAACCTGAAGCCTACCGACATCCTGAACTTTTTGAAAGCAATAGGACTGGAGGAACTGCTCTAATCGTTGAGACATCCTTAACGACTGGGCAGCAGTAGGGGGCACAATAGATCTTATAGGTCGCAGTGTATCGACACCCCATCACAGATAGATAGATAGATAGGGCATCAGTACGGTATCCTGGAGACGCGGGTTCGATGACACAACCGATATCACACGTTAAAAGATTATACGAGGTACAAAAGTAGCATAATGGATGATGAGAAAAATGTTTACCAACAAAAGATACTAACCTTGTCTTAATACAGAAGAATAAGATGGGAGTAAACGACCGATGGTCACTGCTGGCATAAGTGTTTCCGTTTTTAGGTTTGTATCTTGTAGGGTACAAGAAGAAAAAATCTGAAATGGTTGATAAATCGGTGCATCCCTCGATGTACTAACGTCTACTTCTGATCGTGTCATAGTCATAGAAGTACTCGGTGCATACGGAGGGATATCGCAACCGCAACGACAGGCACTCGATGTTGAAAACGGCGGTGGATAATGACTACATACATTGTATTGCAAAATTTCTCCTAAAATTTCTTTCACGGTAACCACTTTGTTGCTCGATTTTACGACCTTTACTTCAGTTTCTCCGGTTTCATCTTCTTGTTGATTTGGAACTTGTATAATTGTACAATTTAATACTTCATCTATTATTTGTTTAACGGTTTTCTTTTTCTTGCGTTCTTCGCTACTTTCTTGTTGGTTTACTGGTATGGAAATGGATATGTTCTCTCCCTCATTTGATCCTTCAGAATTCTCCTCTGTAGATACGGCATCTTCAGAATGAGAATCTTTGGATTTATTATCCATACTTTTCGAAGAGTTGCATTTTTTGATAAAAAAAATGAAATGTCAAAACGGTCTACGGACAACATGGATAAGTCAAAGAGAGTCTGACACTCCGAGTCGGCGCTTTTGATCCATTTGAGCAGGTTTTATACGACCTTGAAACACTTATAGTTTGTCCATCCTAAAGAAAAGTAGCGGAAACAAACTTGCACGTGGAGACAACGTGACTGGCCTAGTACACAGGGTCGCATTAAGGGTTTTGCCAGTGAGACTGTCGCCAGCTACTGGATACGTCTAAATCAGCCTTTATACACACCTGCTATATAATCACTCATTCAAATCTAAAGGTGCCCAATTCACGGTCGTTCCAAGCCATCCCTCCACGCCAAACCAAAGAATAAGGCGTTCTCAATTGTCAAACCAATTGAATACGCTATGACCTTGAAATTATTTCGAAGCAAAAATATGGCGCGAATTCAATTTAAGGTTGACAGACAATAGTTGCTTCTCTTAGATCATATATGCTTCGCTAAATACGGCATCCTGTAGTGTTTGTTTAGTGTTAGAGGGGTAATGATGAGAGGAGGTGAATGGGCAATAGCGTACTATGATACAGTGGCGTACCATTTAGAATATTTAGGTACAGTGTAATATATTGTCATATTTATACAACACATATTTCAATTTCATTTTCTAAGGAATTAGTGACTTCCATGTAGGTTACAGTAAAATGGGAACTAATGTGAATCGAAAATAAATAAAATACCATGGATCATATATGATCTGAGAGCAATTTTGAAGTTTTTTCAAGGTCATAGCGAATACCTTCTTGGGTACCTTTATTCTTTGATTTGGGGTGGAGATATGGATTGGAAAGATCGTGAATGGGCACCTTAAAACACACAAAACACAAGGCTTATAACCGTAGTAGTAGATACCGAAAGAAATATATATAGGGTGATATATATAATTAATTAAATTTTATTAAAAAATTTTAAGTGTTCATTTTTATCATGTAAATTATTTATTTTAACTTAATTCTAATTTAGGAATATACATACATTTTATATAATTCACCTGTTGAACTTGGTTCCTATATTTACAAATTTATTCTATATGACTTCTTTGATATTATAAATACTGAATGAAAATTAATAATTAGTTACGAAGCAGTGAAGAAAGTCTGTTTCAGTCTCATACATGGTAAGTATTTAAACAACAAACAACAACAATAAGTCTGTATTATAAAAAAACGTAAAATATAACTCAACAATGTACTCACATATACAGTGCGTCTACTTAAAAAGAAGAGAGTGACATCTTGACTAGATTCAGTCAAAATTTATTGTCAATACTCTCTTCTAACCATAGATGGTCTACTTAAAAGTTGGAATCACTTGAAAACTTTTTTATTATTAATTTTAGGGAAAAAAGTTATTCTTTATAAAAAATTCGGCATAATCTAAAACCTAAAATACAATCATCAGATATAAAAATTTTCAGTTGTATACGAGATAAAGTCAAAAAATATAAATTTTGCTAAAGAGTAAAGTACCTTTATTTTTGACAAAATCGAAAATTGTTATTAAGAAAAGTTGATCAGAATTGAAAATCACATTCAGATATGCAATTTTAAGTATTCCCATAAAAAATAATCAAGGGGGGTTAAGTCAGGAGATCTAGCAGGCCAACGCAAATGGATGTAATTATATATCTGAATGTAACTTTCAATTCTGATCAATTTTTCTTAATAACAATTATCGATTTTGTCAAAAATAAAGGTGCTTTACTCTTGTGCAAATTTTATATTTTTTGACTTACCTCGTATACTACTGAAAAAAAATTACATCTGGTTATCGTATTTTAGGTTTTAGATCATGCAAAAATTTTTATGAAGAGTAACTTTTTTTCCTAAAATTAATAATAAAAAAGTTATTCCAACTTATATGTAGACACACTGTATATATTAATAATTTAAAATAACCACTACAATTTTTTTAATCATTAATATGCGTCTTCATTGCCGTTTAATTTAGCTGCATTATTTGGACTGTCTTATTAGGAATCATAAAACAACATATTTTAAGACAATATACAGGGTGTTTCGTAATTGAATGCCGATATTTCATTTGGAAAAAATAAATATTTGTTGATTTAAGTCATGGAGAAAGGTGATTCTCGATTTGTTCGTAAATAATAATTTCCTCTTGCCCTAAAACAAATTAAATAGGTTTTAAGGTACAGGGTGGCCAAATAAGTCTGTTAAAATCGGCTCAGCCGTTTCGAATATACAGGCTGTTTTTTGCTGAAACCTTTGAATACCCCCCACCACTGTATTTTTAGAGATATAGCAAAAATTGTCAAACAAAAAAGCTTCAGGTTATCCTCGACTTTAAAGATCAGGTATTTTTTGTTAGGTTAATATAGCGGAATTCACAGAAACATCACTTTCTTAGATTAAAGACTGCAGTTACGCCCGCTAGCGGCCACTTCAGAAACTTGAAATTATTTTTCAGGTTTTTCTCTTGGCCGTTTTAGTAATAACTTTTTTGTCGATGGATAGTTTCCCAGGTACAGTACCTAGCATTCTTATTTGGCCACCCTGTAGTACTCTCGAAACCACAATAGTCAAATGTGTGCTCCGTATTATTTGACTACTGTAGTATTTATATTTGGCAACGCCGCGTAAAAGCAAAGGAGGGAGAAATATGCGTTGCCTATGTGTTTGACATTAGGTTATAAATAACTCAAGCACTGCGGAAATTAGAAATGGGGGAGACACTTACTCGAAATCTACGTAAAGGCCCATTCTTGTAGACGGTCTCGTTTGGTAATTACAGCTACCATCTTTATAACCGTTCCAGGAATCACACGAAACTGCATCGGTAAAAGCGTATGGATTTATCACAGATTCGGCGAAAAATTGGTAGGAACGCCAGTGGCTGCAAAACACTTTTAAAAAAAATACGATTTTAATTACAAGAAATTCCTAAAAATAAAGAATATAACAGGGACACGAAGAACAGACTGACATCTTGACCAGAAAATCCATTTCTATAAGTCTAGTGGTTTTGTACTTCAAATACTCTTGTTTATGGATAATTAAAACCATTTATCATAATTGTAATAAATCTAAATTGTTAAGTTTGTACTATTTCGTGTTAAAATTTAATACAAGTTCAAGAAAGTGTTGAGTGTTTTTTAAAGCACCTTCGTCAATACCAGGGACATCTGTAGGGCGTCTTCTTCAAAGAGATATACAGTCCACTGAATAAATTACTCGTTTTATGTCCAATGTCACTTAAACGAGAACAGTGGGGTGTCTTCTTCAAAGTATGGGTTGCCAATATACAGAGTGTCTGTACAAACCCAGAACAACCATTAAAAAAAACTTTTTAACAAAATAAGTGGTTTTAATATCCATAAAGAAGAGTATTTGACCAGAAAACTTTGCAATCCCTAATCGGGAACTCTACAATATAGAACTATCACTTACAAGGTTCGATGATAGAATCGGGACTTCTTCTTTTCACCTCGGGAATAGTGCAGCCAGGCTGAGGAGAGATTCCACGATTTGGCCAAAAATCTACGTGACCCACTGCAGTTGGATAACCGAATATTCCAGCATCTGTATGAATAACGTCGACAAACTCTGCGTCACCAGCATCAAGCTTCAAACTCTTTGGCCATTTCTTAAATAGAGGACCGGCTGGATCCATTCCTAAAATTAGAAATGGAAGTGGAAGTGTGACCATACAAGATGCCTCTTCCTAAGTTTCGAGATGGCAGATCTACAGTTGCTAGTAAAAGGAATTATTAATATTCGTACCTGTTATCCTTTGTATCCTTCCGCTCTTTACGCTTTGGCCACAAACTCCTGCCATTTGAGCTCCTAAACTTAGTCCTGTTAGATGGAGGCTGGGAAGGAAGAGACCTCTTGATACTAAATAGTCTATAAATTGGGCTGTATATTGACCTACTACCATCGTATTTTGGGAAGCTGTCAGATACCACGGACCCGCCTCCAATCTTTGAGCGTCTACCAAAAGGACGTTGTAGTCTTTTCGTTGAAGGAATGCTGGAAATTAAAATGAAAGGCTAGGTGGAGATATCACAAGTGTTTCACTCTAAATCCTTAGGTATTTTTCAAGAATTATTAAATAGTTATTAAAGTGATACATCTGCTATAACGCAACCACTTTTATCAAGAACGAGGCGAGTCGAATTCATTTTCAGACATCCTTTAAAAATAGGATGTCGAACTTGTCTGCTTCTTACTGATGAGGCACAATAATGCCGAAACCGGTCTAAGTTTTTTTTAGTTTATTATTTATTATCTTTTGGTATATAATACATTTTTCTAGGATATTTCATTTTCCTAATTCCCTGCTATAGGAGTTTTCCTCCTTTTCAGGGTGAGGCCCTGATTACAATATTAAGTAACCTAGCTAGCTAATTTCCTAAGGGTATCTGTGCGCCCTGGTGTGTTAGGTTGTGTGTATGTTGGTTGGGGCCTGTGTGGGCAGAAGCTGTTTCCCAGTTTTTTATCTAAGAATCGCCAGTTTTGCTATTTCCACCCTTATGTTTGGGGAAAACGGTGCCCAATCTAAGGGGGAAAATATGATTTAGGAAAACCACGAAAACCTAAATCACGATTCTGTACAGGTGGTTCTTATATTATGTTTATTATGGTATTGTATCTTGAGGGGGTTGGGGTTTGTGGGGGTTTACCTTATGGTGAGGGGGGCGGAGTCCAATAGATCCTGGTGTTGGGGGGGGGGGGGGCAGAAGTCTGAGGTTGGGCTGTAGAAGTTTTGCTTTGGGTTTCCTGAAGAGGGGGAGACGGCGTATAGAAGGCGGGTAGATGAGATAGAGGAGGGGGGCCAGGACGGAGCCCTGGGGCACTCCAGCAAGGGGAGTGAAAGGTTCGGACTTGGCGTTGCCTACTTTCACTTTGATGGTTCGGTCCGAGAGATAGGAGTGGATGAGTTTGGAGATGTTAAGGGGGAGACCTATGTTCATGAGCTTTTTGATTAATCCGGCATGCCAGACTTGGTCAAAGGCTTTTTGAACATCCAAAAGAACGGCTGAGGAGATTTGGTCACGGCAATAGTATGGAGTGAGGAGATTGCGTCCTGAGTGGAGTGGTGGTTTCTGAATCCATGTTGGGATTGAGGGATCATGTTTCTCTCTTCACAATAGGTTCATATTCTCTCCTTGAGCAGAAGTTCAAGGAGTTTTCCGAGGACTGATATGAGAGAGATGGGACGGTAGGAATGTACGGATTTGAGGTCTGGTTTGGGAATTAGGATAGTATTGGCGGATTTCCAGGCAAGGGGAAAGTAGGATTGGGAGAGGCAGGCGTTAAGGAGAAGGGTTAAGATGGGAAACATGTATTCAGGTAGATGTTTTAGCGTTCTTCTGTTGATGGAGTCAGGCCCGGGGGCCGTATTTTTGCCTGATTGATAGGCGGCTTGGATGTCGTGGGGGGGTGAAGGAGGTTGTGAGGGGGTTTTCGACGTTTGGACTTTCGTAATTCAATACCTTGTGGGGCATATAGCCCAAGTAGTAGTTGTTGAAGTCCAGACGCTGGTGCAGTGTAGGACATTTTTAATGTACTTGTTCTTGGAAGCTTGTGCGATTTTATTTCACATCCTATGTGCAAGAACCCGGGTTTTTGAAATCGGTTTGGCCTGGCCTATTAAACAATTTATCTTTAAAACTTTTTTTCTATCAAACTCACAGTAATATTGGGCACGGTCATGATTTACTATCGGTAAATAGTTATCGAAGTCATTTTCGGTCAATGTCGAATTACGCTTTCACCGATATGCACTGTGAATGCATCAAGGTAGTGCATTTTGGCGCAGATATTGCACCTGCACATTGCCGGATCAACTGGAAGGAAATGGGTGCACTAAAGAGATTACGATCACGAAAAAACATTAATGAATGAACCTAGAAAATTTAGAAATCCGTTTGGAATAGCAGGATAGAATAGCCCGCTAGTTCACCAGACTTATATCTAGTGGATTTATTTGTCGGTGTTTTAAATTTTGTTTCTAGGCGTTTAATGGGTTCAAGTTTTTTTTAACGTAGAGACAACACATTAATTTCAATTTTTGAGGAAATTTTCTTTAAATGAATTTTATATTTACAATCAGGCTTACCACTAGGTCGGAAATTCTAAATGAATTTATGCAGAAACGATAAAGAAGGGGATTTAGTGTTTCTAGGTAAAAATACCTCAAGATATAATCACCCGTTTCCAGAAAAATTGCAATTTAAAGAATAATTAGTTTTAAATCTCCCGGGTAAATCTAATCAATGGCGTGACGATCTCATGCGATTAATTTTGTCGATGTTGTCATTTCTGGATTAAATTCTCTTATCACACGTGCTTACACCAGTAACCAGTTCGGCGTAAGTCTGTCATAGGAAGAGTTGATTACTTATTTGTTATTGTCGAACGTGAAATTCTTGATTGCTGTTTGCTGTGTAATTTTTTTATTTTCTTGACTATTTGTGTGATTTTAGTGTAATTATTTGTTTAAATTTTCCGAAAAAATTTAACTCATAGTATTTCGAAATAACATTCGAAATAAATGAGTTTATATTTATATACAAACGTCACGGTCAGCGTCTGGTTGGTTCTTAATACATGTTGTACTTTATACAAAAATGTTCCGAGAAAGAGATTGGTAAATAATTTTATAATTTTACTTTGAAGGTTTAGCTTTTTTGTTTCAAAAGTCTCGACTACATTCTCACAGAGGAATATTGTTATGAGTTGCATTACTGTTATAATATATTAAGGCTTAATGGCTTAGTAGAAACGATTTTGTAAAACTCTAAACCATATTTGAATTTAATAGAAGTTTTAAACTGTCGTTTATTGTCACATTATCAAACAGACGTTGGCGTAATATCAGATTGCTATTGTTAAATTGTTACACAAGAATAAATACATTTGAATATATTTGATGATAGTCTAATAAAAAAAATTATTTGCTTTATACTCGATTCAGAGCTGAATAATTATTTTTTAAAATGCGTTGAAGACAATTCTTCCCCTCAACGTTTAAAATATATACAGGGTGTCCCGTGAACATTTTCCAATTATAACAACAACAACTTGTTTCAATTCAGTTTTTTCCCCTCTATTCAAATCAAAAATGGAAATATTAAAATTGTGATATACAGGGTGATTTTTTGATATGTTTATTATGTTTCAATTTTTTCTAAAGCCGAACCTGGATTTTCATACCTCTCAATAATTCAGTACATTATTCGTGAGAAGTGTAATATGTATGCCAAAAATGGAAAAGATATACTAAGTGATTCAAATTACGGAGGATGTATCATAAGGAATGGTCAATATTTTAATCATAGGTTCAGGACCTCGAAATATTAATATTTTACTAAATAACTCTGTGTTACTTGCAATAATTTCTTTATTATTTAATATATTGACTTGAAATTTGGTATGGTTATATTTTTAAGTCAGTAAATCATACGCGTGTTATCAATTTTTAGATTATTTAATTTACTTTAACATATTTCAACATAGTAGGCTTTGAAACTAAAAAAAATGTGCAGCTGTCAAATAATTAATTGTTAGATGGCAGCAGCAAGTCCAGAAAAATTTATTTGTGCACAAATCATATCTCTCATTTGTGAATTAGAGAAATGATTGTGTCGTGGCATTTTCATTACCTACTTAGATGGAATTTAGTGAACAAAAACACGAATAAAAAAAATTGATACTTTTCTTCATCCAGTAGAGTGTAGGTGGCGCCCTCTTCATCTAATCTCAAAATGGATAACAGGCGTATGATTTACTGACTTAAAAATATAACCATACCAAATTTCAAGTCAATATATTAAATAATAAAGAAATTATTGCAAAAAAACGAAAAATAAATTTTATCTTCAACACCCTGTAGTAGTAGATAACATTTGACACAGAGTTATTTAGTAAAATATTAATATTTCGAGGTCTATCTACCTTCAAAATATCTACCAACGGGACGCCCTGTATAATTTTCGTCTCGCCCTGTATTTGTTTTAAAATGTATCACATAATTAAATTAGTTTCGAGATGGGGTCACTTGTACTATTTCTTTTCCGTGATTGTTACGTAAACTAACATTCGTTATCTCAATTTTAAGTAAGAGAAAGTCTAGTCCATATCATTAATTGCATTACTCTCGGCAAGATGCTTGTATAATAAATGCCTCAAAAATATAAAAATAGCAAAGTTAGAGCTGTTCAAATTAATTATACTTACCAGATCTGATTAAAGACGCAGGAGTAGACTCGGAAGATTCAAAGAAAGCGTGAAAGAACAACACTGTGGGTTCGGAAAAATTAAAATGGGATTTTAGAAGAGCATCGTCATCATTTATGCGTAACGGAGACGCCTGTAGAGGATTGTGCCTGTATAAATAATATTAAATGTTATTTATTGAACAAT
Organism: Crepidodera aurea; assembly: GCA_949320105.2. Classification (NCBI taxonomy): domain Eukaryota; kingdom Metazoa; phylum Arthropoda; class Insecta; order Coleoptera; family Chrysomelidae; genus Crepidodera; species Crepidodera aurea. Next base: position 17,590,681 of record OX439480.2, read on the forward strand.
TATAATCATAAAAAATTAATTTTCCATCAGCAAAAACATTATCTAGTACCAAATTTCGGTCCCCGCTACAATTCAAAAATCCCGCCAAATTTCTTCAAAAATCCCGTCAAATTTCTTTGCTAAGATGGTCTCTGTTTGAATCTCATCTTGCTTGCTTTTATTGTTCTTATACAACAGGTATCGGTTACCTCATTTGTATAATGTTTTTTAAATCACAATATTGTAGGGATTGAGGAAAATGAAATGTCCTAGGAAAATATATCACACGCCAAAAAGTTAAATAAATAATGTAACAGATTAATGATCAAGGATTAATCGGGGGTGAGGTTTGAATGTAATACTCGCGCCCCACGTTGGGCGCAATTGTGACAGTTTATTTATTTAATTATTAAATGTGAAGCGTTGAAGTTGAACTCTAAATTATATAATATAATTTCAACTAAGTCTTTCGTGGTTATAATTATTATATAAGTCACCTCTAGCAAAAATTCTAAGCTACTGCCATTAGTATAATGATTAATATTTGTTGGGTCAACTTTCATATATAAATTATTTATTAGGGCTTACAAATACTATTATTAAGAAAGTAAATTATCGGCAATTACTGTTACTGATCTAGGACAATTTATTATTCATTTTAAAAAACCAAAACAGCCAATTTGTTCAGACATGCATAAATAAGTCGTTTCACATTTATTAGGTGCCACAAATAACGAAGACATAACGCAAAAATCTATTTGAGTATAAGATTGAGAACAAAGATTAAATTACATAAAAAATTATTTGATTATTTAGAATGTAAACATTTTGTTGTCAAGTTTAATGGTGAATCTCACGCAAACTTTTAGAGGTGCCACAAGGTTCTGATTGTGGGCCTGTACTGTTTCTAATCTGCATAAATGATTTGGCTATTTTTAAAAATTGTGGTGTTTTCTCAGGATTAGTACAACTTACCTGGTAAAGAGTTCGAATGAAATATCCCTTATAGGATCAATTTGATGACATTTTTGTTTGTTGATAGGAAATAATTGGACATATGCGTCCTCTATGCTAACTCCAGGTGGTCCTAAAAAAATTTTGCCAAAAATGATCTTGTTTGTATAATTCATAATATAATATATACTGAGTACTGAAAATGGTGTTCAAGTACAGTCAAATTTTTTCGCTGAGACATTTTATTACTTCCAGGTAGTAAATAAAGCCTTTTAACCGTCTGATCAATGTGCAATCACTTTTGTTTGTGCTATGTGCTGAATTCGACCACCTCTATACAACTCGCGAACATCCTATGTAAAATGGCCTGTCGGATTCGAATTTTTTGTTCGCCCTTTGATCCGGAATTGCGAAATGTATCAAAACATGACATTTTTGAAAAAAGTGAAACTTTTCATTTAAATAATATTTATTGCAAACTAGTGCTTAACTTTGTTAATTGGTGTCCGAATTTTCGATATGATATTTTTCAGTACTTCCCTGACATAGTGTTATAACCATAAAAAATGTAGAACGTCAAATAAAAGCCACATTTTTTTTTCGCTAGATGACACAACATATCGTCATTTTGCAGAGTAAAATAGTGAGTTGAGAAAACTTTTTTATCTTTAGAGATAGCTAACTACTATAAGCTAGAAAAATGTTGCCAATAGAGCAAGGAAACTTTTTTACTTTAACTTTTTTTTCATACGACGTTTAGTTTGGGTTGTGTACTTTTTTAAAACCGAACGAACTTGAATCGGCGCGTCGCATCTCTTGGCTTTATCACTGTGGGTGCGAATAAAGCGATCAGTGTGTCAAAGAGAGTAAACACCATAGCCTTCTTCATACGCGCAACAAAGATGACGTGCATTACAATATTATTACTGTCTGTGGGTACGCCCATGGTTATATATATCTCCATCAAGTTAATAAATAGAAGCACATTTTTGACATAACCTGCAAAATTTATTTTAATCAGTATGAATAGGTGTACATACATTCATTAGTCTGAATATATTTCACCTAATTAATTTATGTAATTTATTATCAGTTATATAACGATTTTGGAATTAAATTTCAGCATGTACGATCAAAATAATCGTCTCTAGTGACGTGCAAGCTCTGCTTCTGGGGTGCACTCGTACGAGGGTGAATTTAAAGGACCGTATATTATCAAATATGTTGATTTAGTTGGTGTATTACAACATTCTTATTATTTGACATACTTTTATGGCACTTTCGAATTAATTGGTTGGACGTAAGGAACGAGTTTAGGAATTATGATATAGTTTTGAGTGACTGGTAATTTTTGGTTGGTCCATACGTGTATAATTGTTTAATTACGGCGCAAATCGCTGTTATATAAATGTAGGTATGATAAGAAAGTGAAATTTTTTATTAGGGGACAATTTTGGGTATTTTTGTATCAATAATCGGAATTTCTTTTCTTTTTTTTAAAAAAAAATATTTTTTTACGATAATTGTTCGATTTTACAACAAACATTTTTTTTCAGTGTATATATATATATTTTCAAAATGACTAAAAATACGTAAATTTACGAAAAAAAATGTGGGAAAAGGGAGTAAAAAGTGTAAAAAATACAAAAAAAAATTGTGAAAATATTTTCAATATTAAATCTGTAATAAAATGAACGTCAAAAGTATAAAAAAAATTAGGGAGTATAAAACAGTATAAAAATGGTAAAAATATTATTAAATTATGATTTTTTTTGTATTCCTAATATTTCACGCCCATCAAGAGACTTTTAAAAGTAAATTTATCATAAGTAAAAAAAATAATTATAATTGAATAATATAATATTTACAATATATACAGGGTGAGTAGACGCGACGGTCCATTGTGACTAAACAGTTAATATTTTCAAAATTTTGTATATTCATGGATATGTGGGTTGATAAAGGCTACATTTTAAAATTATTTTGAATTATACAGGTTGTCCCAAAAAAGTGTGGCGAATCAAAGTTATATTATTTCTTATGGAAGACCCTATATTTTATTGCATTTATAGATTACACGTTAAAAATAAGATAAACTGTCCTAAGTACATAATAGGATTATAAAATACAGGATGCCCTATTTAAAATAAGAACGATATTGTCGTTTGAATATGTCATTAGAGAGTCGCCCCATTTTGGACGCCCTGTATAATTTTAAACAATTCTAAATACATTATTGCTTTCAATTATTAATCTAATTTATTCTGTTAAAATTGGATTTTGCTGATTCCATAGGTTTCGAAGTTATTGGTTTTCTTGCAAGTGCTTCCATTTTTAGAAATATCAAAATATCTCGAAAACAAAAAAACTTAGGTATAGGGAATACAAAATATAGGGTCTTCCCTAAGAAATAATATAATTTTGATACGCCATACTATTTTGGGACAACCTGTATAACATATCCATGAATATATAAACAAAATTTTCAAAATATTGACTCACCCTGTATTTAAACGTTTGAAATCTGAACCATTTTTCGATATAATAATTCAAACAATTTAAAAAAATGCTTGAAGCTAATTTTTTTGAGTGAAAAACTTTTCACATTCTATTTAGTATCTAGATAAATAATTTATTTCAATTTTTATAAACAATTTAAGAATATTTTTTTAACGCACATTCATTTAAAAAAGTTATAATTTTTTTAGTTTTAACATCGATAGATCCCTGAGAAAGATAAGCCATAACTATAACTATAAAATGTATCTACCACATATACAGGGTGTTTCCTAATTGAATGCCATTATTTCACTTGGAGATTCTTGAGATATTTTTAAGGTAAAATTGTCATAAGAAAGTGGGTTCGTAGTTTCCTCTTGAAGATACAGGATGTTTAAAAAAAATTTATAACTTTTTCTTTAATTATCTCAAAAACGCGTTCAAATATTTGACTGAATATTGCTGAACGTTCGTGTAACCAAGTGATGAAATTTTGAAAATAAAACGTGGTACGCCAATGGTTTTTTCCAAATAGAATTTTTTTTCTTTATTGCGGAGTGAAATTAGTTAGTGTTATTAAGTTCCATTGTTGTGTTTGTTGCTTTTAGCTGATTTTTTTATGTACAACTGTCAAAACAAAAATCTGTTTAACACGGAAAACTCTTCTTATTGCCCTGAAGATGTCAAAATAAGTTGACGAAACGTTGAATTTTAAGAAATACTTTTCTTTAATCCAAAACCTAAAACCCAAAAACAACACGCGGTCATCATTCAAAAGATCGTAAAAAACATTGCCATGTAAGGGTTTCGTAGTCACTAGCTTTCAAGGTTTATTTTTCATTTTTAGTGGATGAAAAAATTTGTACTGATTGGTAAAGGTCTAATCTATGTTCCTACGTTCTCACTTTTTCGAAATTTGATTTAGTTTTTTCTAAAAAAAATCGCAAAATTTCCTGTTTTTCGATGATTTTTCCGATTTTTTTTAGAAAGGAACCAAAGTAAATTTCGAAAAAGTGGTAACGTAGGAACATAGACTAGATCTTTACCAACAAGTACAAATTTTTTCATCCACTAATAATGGAAAATAATCCTTGAAAGTTAGTGACTACGAAATCCTTGCATGGCAAATAAAAATAAAATACATTTCAAATGTTTTTTTAGGATCATTTGAACGATGACTGCGTGGTGTTGTTTTTGGGTTTTAGGTCTTGGATTAAAGAAAACAATATTTCTTAAAATTCAACGTTTCGTCAATTTATTTTGACATATTCAGGGCGATAAGAAGAGTTTTTGTTTCGACAGTTGTGCATATAATCCCAATGTAGGGAATAATAAAAAATTAAAAATTCGATTTTCATTTTTTTCCAATTTTTTTATCGCGATATTTAGGCTTGTGACTTTTAGAAAAACTGTAATTTTAGTCCAAAAAATGTTTAAAAAAATAAAAAATATATTTCAGGTTCTAAAGTAAGATTTTTGTAAGGGAACGAATCAATATAAACAATGAAAATAGAATTTTTATTATTCCCTAAATTGGGCACTTTAAATAAAGAAATAAAATGTTGGATTTTCTTAGACAAAAGTACACACAAAATCCTTCTTTTTAAGTTAAATTTTTTTCTCTACTATTGTTTTTCCAAAAATGGCGGCCAATTCAATTTTTTTTTCGAAAAATGCAGAGTTTGAGCTGGACAACTACTTTTTTTTTTTTTAATTTTTACCCTGACATTACGAGGATTCTTTGGCTATTTATTGCCAAATTAGTAAAAAAAAATAATATGCGCGAATTCGTTTTTTGAGGTTAGGATGCATTTTTAAAAAAAACCTACTATACGGATCAATACTCTACTTTATCACGGATATTTAAAAATAGTGAAGCAATCCACTCGAAAAATACCAAAAATGCCGTTTTTGGCACATATCTCGCGAAGCTGCAGCCCAAATTTATTGACAATTTTTTTACAAACTTCTCTTTATGTATAAATTCGAAAAAATTAAAAAAAAATTCATTCCGCTATTATAAATAGTACATTTCTGAGTCAAAAAGGACTCTTGTCTTTTTTTCGTCTGACGCATTGTTTTCGAGCAGCATTCGATTAGGAAACACCCTGTATAAAAATCAGAAAAACCCATTATTAAAATAAAAAAAATTGTTTTTAAAATTTGACGCCAAAATTTGAAAGAAATCTTAATTTAAAAACAAATTAACGGAATTCTCTTCTTGTTCTCCGAAATATTTTACATTATTGACATAAATATTAGCACCAATAATTCATTATATAAATAAAATTGATAACAACAAAAAAATTACCACTCAGAACAAGCCCAACCGAAATGTAAGCGGGCATATCACTTTCACCGGTTTTATAATATATCTCACAGACAAAAAAAATAAACAGATATCGAGAGAGTAAGCACACGATTAAAAATTACGTAATAATAACATACCCGGCAGTGATCCCAGCAAACATACGAACATGAAATCCGAAAAAACACCCATAGTTTGGGCGACGAAAACTATAATTGACTAGACGCGCTATACCCAATTTACCATTAAGATTTTGATATGCTTTGGCAGGGGTAAAGCACTTATAAATTATCTACTTTCGTGCTGCGGCACTACTAGACGTTTCGTAATATCAGCGGTTTCAGAAAAAATATAAACAAATGGTACAATAGGGCAAGGACTTTGAAATCATAATTTGACGCCTACAATAACCACTAACAGGGTTGATCTGGTTGATTAGTTTCAATTTATTTCGACAATTTATCGTTACTACATTTAATTTTTTTTTAAATGTCTTTTTTATAATTGCAGAATAAATCGTTTAAAAAATTATGAATATATATAAATAAAGTACAGAGTAATGATCTCTACCTAAATTTATTCTTATTTTTATTTATTTATTCAATAAATACAATGAATGATAAGCGATAAGTGCTACTGCACTTGTTTCGCATGAAAGGCATCATAAAACATCAACATTATAAATAGAATTATACCCAAAGACCAGACAACTGTATGAACCTTGAAAGATCTTCTTTCCAATTATCTATCTCTATCTATATAGCCCAAGGAGTAGTTGTTGAAGTCCAGACGCTGGTGCAGTGTAGGACATTTAATGTCTTTGTTCTTGCCCACTAAACAAAATTTTGTTACCTCAATATCGTAATTATATAACATTGTAATAATGTGACATTAGATAAGATATGGTGGTAATGTCAATGTAACATGTATGCAATCGCTTATGTCTCGACTTTCGATATCAGGAAGTGACATTGAATGTTACGAAATATTTCACCCATATTACAAGAACATCGACGTTATATTTTTTTGTGATATCCTGTCAATGTTATTTAAAAAAATATCTAAGTGATGTTTTGTGACATTGAAACCACATGTAGGAGATATTTTTCAGAGACATTTTATTAATATTATATTGCTGAAAATTGGCACCATATTACAGTAACATGGATGTAACATATTTCTATTATGACATTTATATTACCAACATATCGCTTCAGCAATGTTAAAGAAATATGACTAGTAACACCAATTTAAAATGTTACTTTTGAAACATTACTACACATTAGCTGATTTCGTCTCACTTATACCTTTTTATATTAAAACCAATTAAATCAAAAAAACTATTTTAGTGAACGGTTTCTTCTTATCCTATTCTTCTTACCTTTAATGAAAACAAGCATAGAAGTAGATGATCACTAACTATAGTTTATTAAATTAATTCGTTTTCTTGATGAAAAGATACCAAAATAGACGAATTCAACTAGTGTTTATAAAGATTAACACTCACCTCCTCTTTCTCGACTTAACCGCTTGTACTAAGAGTTGGTGGGTTCAAAGCGATCTTCAGAATTTCTTGGCCTTGTATCAAAGCGCTGTGAATCAGCCACACTAAAAACTTCGTTATTATATCATACTACCCCGTACGAAAACATAATTTCGCTTGCATAAAAAACATTTACCTCTATACACTTACGCAATAGGTACAGTTGGTATTTTCTGTCTTTAAAATACCTGGTGCCCTTATTTTGATGTCGTTCCCTTTTTTTACCTTATACTAATTTATTAGTAATAAAAAACACCCTCTGTGAATCCGAAGCAGTGAGAGCCCACCCCCTCTGAGCTAGTTCGTGAGCCCACAGTTCATCTCCATTTTTTTTCTTTGTAATAAATTCTTTAAAATTAGAAAATTATATTTCTATTTACCTTTTCACCTTTTTTTTTGCAACAAATTATGTTTTTCTTGCAACAAATTGGTGGACTTCGGGAAACATGCAGAAGACGGCCAGTAGCATCAAAATAATCTCAGAAACAATATCATTGGCTGAAAACAATCGAATGATACTACGTCATAACGAATTAGTCTTCAATTAAGCTCCATCGGCACAAGCCGATGTAAAATAATTTCTTTTACACTTTTCGTGTTTCTTAAAACAATGCAAAAGTAGTTTTTGATTGGGTTCATAAGAATAATTTGAACCATTTATCATATTTGTAATAAATCTAAATTGTTACATTTGTACTATTTCTTGTTCAAATTTAATACACAGTTCAAGAAAGTGTTGAGCGTTTTTTAAACCACCTTCGTCAATACCAGTGACGTCTATAGGGTGTCTTCTTCAAAGAGATATACAGTCCACTGAACAAATATTGCTCGTTTAAGTCCAATGTCACTTAAACGGGAACATGGACATCTATAGGGTGTCTTCTTCAACGTCTGGGTTGACAATATACAGAGTGTCTGTACAAACCCAGAACAGTCAATGTGCAGGATTAACCAACCTCGTGCTTGGAGAGGCATGTGACTGGCTAAGACATTTCGACTTATAAATCATTTTTTTATGTCTGCGTTTGGGCAAGGATTTTGGTAGAACAGGTATGAATTCGATCTTTACAAACGTATGTTATATAGCACGCCACGGCATATTTAGGATTAACAAACGATCATGTATTAAATCTTATTGTTATACTAGTTGCCGTCACATTATCTCATTTTGAAGAAACATTTTAAAAATAATATAGCCTGCCAACTTGTCGGCACATCTAGGAAAGATTTCTCCCAAACTACGGGATCAAAAGTGTCCATGGGCCCAAGTCAATCCTGTGTACAGATTTCGAGCTAGCGCGAGTTTAACCTGATTAGAGCGAACTCGATATTTGCGCATTTATCGGCAAGTTAGGTGTTCACCGCTTTACGTGTATGATTTATGTCGGACATAGTCTAGCTGTATTCATGGTAACAAAAAAGTGATTGAAAAATTATATAAAATAAATAATGTAATGTCAATAAAAAAATAAATTCTTAAAAAAAGTTTGGAAAGCAAAATAAACTCTTCTAAAAGACGCTGTATGTGTGCGTGTGTGTGTATGACATATATCCATCATCAAATACTATTAAACGAGCAGAGTTTGTACGTGTGTATGTATGTGTGTGTCCGTCAATAGCAAGTATTAAGAATAGACCGCTAATATGGCTCCCAACGCGCAAAGGCGGAGCTTATTACTCAGTAACGCAGATAGAAAGTGTCCCGACGTTCACGAGATGCAAATTAGAACATATTTTGGTCACAAAGGGTTAAAAATGTAAGAAAATAGACCGCTAATATGGTTGCCAACGCGCAAATGCGGAGCTTATGGCTCACTAGCGCATATAGAAAGTGTCCGACGTTCACGAGATGCAAATTAAAGCATAATTGGGGTTAAAAATGTAAGAAAAAAACGCCAAATTCAATTAGAATTATTTTAATGTTTCAAAAAAAAATTCCCAGATATATTCGGAAACGGCAGTATTTAAAAAACCTTCAAAGATTATTAAAAACCGCCATGAGCTAGATAAATACATGTCATTAAATGAATTAGTTCTAAACTAAGCTTACAATTAAAATATGTACATTTATCCATTAAAAATCTAATTTTTTCTACCCCCTCTGCGCTTCATCGAAGCCGTACATTGAGGACAGTACCATTTCCCTTTCGGCGGTGCAGTTATACCAACGCACGGATAATGAAACCATTCGGAAGGGCACTGAAAAAAAATTATTATAACTATAGAACAGGAACTTAACGGCTAGAAGTTCACTTACGTCTTCGTTGTCGCACGCAACCATGTCACCGTAGGATACTTGATTACAAAGACAGTATCGAGGTTCGTTGGGATCGTAAGTCCATTCTCCGTCGGTCACCTCCGCGTTTTGCGAACTCGTTTCGGCGGGAGACTCGGGAGTGGGAATGACTACCGGAGCCGGTACCACCGGTTGGACTATTGCGGCTGCCGAAGACGCGTTCGATGAACTGCTGCTGCTCCATTTTCTTTAAAAATAATATTTCATAATAAATTGCGCCCAACGTGGAAACTTTAAAAGGAATACGGGAAAGCAAATGAATAAAAACACAGAAGATTTGGGAGATATGGAAGACAAAATGAATAATATCAAAGAAGATATGTCAAATAAAAGAGGATGAAATGAAGAATAAGGAAAATGTTAATAGGTTAAACGAATTTTTAAAAGAAGGACGGAGGAAATTAATGAAATTTCACAAATAAAATTACCACAGATGGAAGATAAAACAGGAAAACGAAAAGGAAAGAGAAACAATGTTGGAAGAAATAGAAAATAATAAAAGTATAGAGACCAGAATAATTATGTCATGTCAGAGTGATGGAGATGTAAGGTTCGACGTACCTCTAGAAAGACTTAAAAATAACTAACAGCTCAAAAAATATACTAACTTATGTTTCTTTTTGTTGTTAGCATGATCTTGTTGAATTGCTTGAATAGCGGTTTCTGCGGCGCCTGCCAATTCTCGTCCGATACCAAACTCGTGTCCGTGCGCCCCAATAGCTTCATAAGAAGCCTTTAAACTAGCCGTTCTTCTGCCTTGTTGCATCTTTAAACAAAATACAATTAAATACATATACAATTTTTGTCTCAACTTTGTCTCCATACATCGTTCAGTCAATGTGCAGTGGCTGTGTTTGTGCTGCTGACAGCGGCTTTAAATAAAACACGAACGGAAAGGATAATTTTGTAGCGGATGCTTTATCGAAGAAAAAAATAATTTTATTTGATACAGAAGTATGGAAAACCGTAATGCACTGATCAAAATATGCAGACAGTCAAGCGTCTCTGAAGGCTCTTATGAACCCAAAAGTGACATCAAGACTGGTATGGAAATGCCGTGAAGAACTCAGTGTCCTCTCAGAACACAACAAAATAACTTTGATGTGGGTTCCAGGACACTGTAACATCGAGGGCAACGAAAAGCTGATGAACTAGCCAGAGAGGGTTCATCAACTCCATATATTGGTCCAGAACCCGCACTTGGTGTTACTAAATCTTACATCAGAGGATGCATAGGGGACTGGATCAAACGAACACAAAGAGAAAGGTGAAATGAAGCCCCTCTTACCACGAGAAAACATTAAAGAACGCGAATCAACTAAGAACAATAACGGGCCTTCTCAATGGTCACAGTCGAAAGAGAGAAGACCTGCACGAGATGGGGGCTGTACAACGAAGACCTTTCCTGCAAACAATGTGGTAAAGGGACAGAAACAGCCAAACATATACTGTCAGGCTAACTCCCGAAGAATTCAGCATCCAACCGGCGAAGAACCTGTACAGAATGGTACAGGAGACAAGAGTTACGGAGTGGGTGCTTTGAATCTAACCCGGAAACAGCTCTTGCCCACACAGGCCCCAACCAACACACAATATAACACATCAGCGCGCACAGACACCGTTAGGAATTAGCTAGCTAGGTTACTGATTGTAATCAGGGCACTCTACCCTGAAAAGGAGGAAAACTCCTATAGTAGGGAATTTTCCAACATGTACCCAGTGAAGTTTGACATTTTACCTGTTGTGTAGCGGCAATTGCTTGAGAAGCTGCAGCCGCGATGGCCGGTCCGGCGCCCAAAGTATGCCCGAGATTATAAGAAATGGTTGTGGTGACAGGAGGTATGGACTGAACAGTAGTATGTCTAGATTCGATCAGAGGAGGTGGTACTACCGGAGCGACGGCTTGTCTCTTTTCTACCAATTGGGAAGGCACCGGTAGAGTGCTGTCTCTACGTTTTTCTGCTCTGGGTCTTGTGTATCTGAAAGTACTAAAACTCATATTGCAATAAAATTTCCGTTTAATATCTTAGTCTGTAGTCGTTACCTATCATAACGATTTTCCTTTTGTTGGAGGGAAGATATGGTAGGAGTACTATTTGGGGTATCCAATTCTAAAGATCTTTTCTCTAATACCTCTGTTATGCCTTTATTATCAGCTTCTAGTTCACACTTAAATTTGTGCAATTCAGAATCTAATCTTCTTAAATACTTATCAACTAAATCATACATCTGGCTAGCCAAATGAACCTAAAATTAACGATTTTTATTTATCTCTTATTTTAGAGTGTTTCTAGAGTACTTTTTTGTTAAAACTGATATTTCAAGAGTAGTTTCCGAAAATTTACAATATTTTTTCTACTGCCCGTAACTATCTTTGATTTTAAATAAGTTTCACTTCAACTTCTACCTTTTCATCAGCCTCTTCTAAAGTTTTGTAGTATTCTTTCCTAATGGCTTCAAATTCTGCATCGACAGTTGGCGGCAAAGTTTCAGGTGGGTATCTTTTGCAATCATTAAAAAAGTTTTTAACTCTTTTTTCAAGCTCATCCATATTATCTAGAAATTTAGATATTTTCATGCATATTGGTATAGTAGTCTAAAAAAGAAGGTGCCAACCCGGGCATCAGGTCTGGCCGGCACCATTTTTTTTAATTTGCAGGTATTCATGGGTACATTCACCCCCGAAAATCTCATCTGTCTGAAATTTGTGGAAAGGGAAAATGGCCCATTGGTCTCAAAAATGTGTTTTTTTTTCGCCTATTTTCGCCGATATTTCCAAAAATATGACACTTAGAGAATTTTTGTTGGGACGAAAATGAAAATCAGTTCATTACCTGCAAAAATGATCCTCATCATTTTTGTCAAAAATGATCTTCACATTTTTGTTAAAAATATGATACTTTTCGACATAACCGGCTCCAAAACGCACCCCCACCTTGCCCTGCATTTATAGAGCACGCTCTAAAGGAATGACACTCCAGTAGATAAACAAGGGGGTCATGACTACCTGCAATGTTAGAGAGAGAACGTGATATTATGTGACGTATCTCCGTTGTTATTGGTCCGATTTGAATGTGGTAAACGGCATTGTAATATAGAGGGGGTGTAAATATTAGGTACGTAAGGAAAAATCATGTGCAGAGACGTTGTCAGATGGGCCGTAACGTCTAACGTCGTTGTTATTGGCTCGATTTGAATGTGGTAAACGGCATTGTATTATAGATGGGGTAAAGATTAGCCACGTAAAGAAAAGTCATGCGCAGAGACGTTGCCAGATGGGCCGTAACGTCCAACTTCGTTGTTATTGGTTCGATTTCAATGAGACAAACGACATTGTAATATAGATGGGGCGAAGATTAGATACGTAATTTGTCAAAAGATGACGGGACGCGCGCGTGGAACCGATTTGAACCGACATCACTAAAACTGTCAGATGTGGGATTCGAACCCACGCTCACTCTCGTGAACCAGTTCTACTTCTTCTCAGAAACTGGCACCTTAGACCGCTCGGCCAATCTGACTTATACTATGCACATCGGCTAGGTCTTATGAAAAGTTGCCATGCACATAAAGAGAGAGAGAGAGAGAGAGAGAGAGAGAGAGAGAGAGAGAGACTGCGGTAATATTGGACTGATTTGAATTTAATACTATGATGGTAATATCTAGACAAAGTTCAAGCACAACAATGTTTTTCAAAAGTTTGGGTCTTATTCTCTAAATTTTAATCGTATAATACAATGTTTCGTAATTGATTTAACAATCCATCATCAGGACAAGGTACCCCAAATAAATTCCAATTGAATTGTTCAGCCTCAATGATTTTGTTTGAGTATTCACAGAATTTGTGAAACGTTGTATTTTGACACATTGAATTCCCTATGCTGGTAGTCTACTCACTCCCAAGCGGATTACAAATTTTTCAATAAATCATGTAAAAATTAATATTTTTTCATGATTCAAAAATCATAGGGACAACTTTTGTAGGTAATGAACTGCTCTTCAGTTTTTGTCTGAAAAAAAATTTTGACGGACAGACTTGATGCCCAGGTTTGGGGTTTTTCTGGCGTTAATTTACTGGACTAATAGTAAGAACGGAAGATATAGTATCCCCAATTTATCAGCGTGGACCCGATTCATCCTATTGGTCGGATATTCAAATGCGAAGTATGTGGCTAATAGCGAAAAAATAAGTTCACGCACTGTGAAATGCATTTGGTCGCGTAGCGATTGCACATGTGCTTGTTTTATTTCATTTATACTCTTCTCACTCTGGCTCCCGGGCTACAAACTAAAGGAGAACACTTTGTGCACGAATAGTCCCTGCACTAGAGACTATATTGTTTTTGAACATTTGTCACCTTCTGTGCCGAATTAAAGAAATCAATAGACTGTGTAGGCTTTGTTAATGTTTCCCGGCGCCACTTTAGCAACAGCACTGTTAATTATTAGAACTCAACAGTGAATGGTTGAGTGAGGAGTCACCACTGGTATATAAAAATCAATTTCTTCATTTGTATTTAATTAAAAATCAGAAAACGATATTTGTCGTCGGTGGGATTCGAACCCAGAACCGTTAGATCATGATTTCAATTTTTTTTGTTTAATTAACACCACTGGGTGATATAATATCCAACCCAATCGTACTCAATTAAATGTCCCATCACTAAATCGGTTTTAGAACTTTATCTATCCCATAATTTAAGCCAACATTGAATTTGAAACGTAATGTTTTACTTACTGTGAATTGTCAGATCCATCTCCCTCATATCTGTGAATCTATCCCTTAATTCCTGGGGTAAATGTTCGATCACTAAAATTTTATAGGTTATGTTAGATGTCAAAAGTTTGTATAAAATAAATTACTCACTTTCTAAATAGTCTTCTAAGTATAGCATTGTGTTTTATTTATCTAAAAGTTGTTTAAAATAAATCTGAATCAGCTTTTTTAATAAATCAATGGAAAAATCCAACCTGCCCTTAACCCTTTGCAAACTAAAACTGACAGAAGCCAAAAATGACATATGAATTGTCAACGTTCCAACGTTGTTCCGCAACTTCAAAACGGGTATAAATTTTCATTGTTTTGATTGATTAATGTGGAAGCGAAAGTGATTTTATTAAAGATTAATAAATTTAAATAAAAATAATTTCGTTTAATTGATTTTGGAATGAAATAATCATAATGTTCCTGAAAAATCTAGATTCAGTATTTTCGAACGTGGCTCCAGAATAATCTAGACAGCGAATGGTTGTGCCTACTGTTACGAAGTCCTGCATGAATTTTTTAGCATTTTGTGTACTTTGTTGAGACAGCAGACTTTCTAAAAATATCCATTAAATTTATAATGAAAACACAACTTGCAGAACATTCAAAGCAGATGTTATATGGTATTTAGGATTTATTAACCAAATCCTGTTTTAACAAATTCTAATATCCGTGCTTCGGACTCGTAACCAGAACCCATTATCTTCTAGTAATTTCTGGATTGCACATGTGCAGCGAACGTCGGGTATAAATACAATATCCCGGGCGGCAAATTCAGTTTAACATTTGGATTAGATTTGTGTACTACTCAAATATTAAGTGTTGCACAATTTTTTAAACAGTTACAAATAAAATGTCGCACGTACCGATAATTTTTCGTGAGTTCATGAGACCACTACGAATGATGGAACATCAGATGAGACAAGCTGAAGAGCTTTTCCGTCCTTCTTTAAGTTATTTCAATCTACCAAGAGTTAGTATTGAATATCCCGAAGAAGTGAACAAGGAAGAATCGGTTATAGACGATAAAGATAAATTCCAAGTAAAACTCAATTTACAAGATTTTAAACCACAGGATATAACAGTCAAAACAGTGGACGGAAATACGATTCACATCGAAGCCAAAAACGAAGTAAAACACGATAACGACAAGGGTTTCGAGTTGAGGCAGCTGGTAAGAAGATTTATTTTACCAACTGGACACGACATCAAAAATGCGTATTCAACTTTATCGTCTGATGGAGTTTTAACAATAACTACGCCGAAAATTGTTACACCTATTGAGGAAAAGACCATTCCCATTACGCATGAAAAAGTAGAAGATGCTAAATGAAGAAATGGATTTATTTTACTTTTAGAACGACTAGTAGTTTAATATTTGGATGTTTGTTGTAGATATTAGTGTTCTTGAAATAATAAAGTTTTTTTTTTACTTAATTGGTTTTATTTGACTTTATTAAATCATCTAGAACTGACGAGATACCTTTTTCCGTAATAGTGCGTTTTAAATCTTCTTTTTGGATATTAGAATATTTTTATAATAAAGTGTTTTAAGGTTTGACAGCTGTCGAGACAGGAGCGTACCAGAATATTTTATAATAATTTCCGATCAATAAACATGAGGCAAAGACAAAGATATGAAACTAGATACGTTTTCTTTATTAATTACTTGCATTTAAAAAAATAAAAACAAAGTAATAATTAACAAACATTGCTTCCTATTAATTTTTTTCAATCCGGAAAAAAGTGAATGTAGAAAAACTTTTAATTTTCTACTTCTTGTTCTTCTCTTTCAACCTCTATTACTCCGCAGTTGCATATAAGGACATCGGCATACGGTTTTCCAATTTTTCTTCCGTAATCTTCGATTTTAAATAAAACCCCATTACCTTTTACAATTTTTCCGAATACAACGTGCATTCTATCCCATTGTTCCATTTCGGTTAGAGTTATGATGAATTGTGAATTGTTTTCTGTATAAACTACCCGTTTCATGGATACTACACCTAAAAACTATTGAGTTTTAATATTACAAGAGCATAGAAAATGATCGATTATACTTTCAAGTCACGAGACGTATTTTGCGGTTAGTATAATCGATTGCTATTGGCCCGATTTATGATTAATTATATAATCGATTTTAAACGACGCCTACTAGACGTAACTACCTGCTCTTGTATGTTTGAGTACGTGTTTCTCCTCGGGAAATGTTTTCCCATATATTGATTCACCACCGCGACCATTATTATGTGTAATATCTCCTGTTTCAATAAATTTTCCTTTCACTATTCTATGCAAAACGCAGCCTTTGTAAGACAGATGTCCCTCTCCTTTGCAAATTTCCATGAAATTCTGACAAGTAACAGGAACAAAATCCTGGTACAATTCTATATATATTTTGCCCAAATACGGTCCATCACGAACTTTGAATTCCAAAAAACATCTAGAAATTATATTTTTTTATGAAATCGATTACTTATTTTTATTTAACCCTTAGTGCGACCCTGTGTACTAGACCAGTCACGTTGTCTCCACGTGCAAGTTTGTTTACGCCCCTTTTCTTCACGATGGACAAACTATAGTTATATTTGCAACGTTGCCAATTCGAAAAAATAACCTACAAGTTTGCTGGACTGATAACGCCATCTCTAGCGAAGGAAAAGTAGGGGGATGCACTTAAACACGCTTGATTTTAATTTAAAAATTCACTTACTGCGGCCTTGCAGGTTCTTTCTCTTTGTCCAACCCAAAGCTTATGGAAGGCTGCCTGCTTAAAATTAAATCATAATCAGGCTTTCCGCCAATGCATATTTCGTACTTGCACAATTTTTTTAGCCATTTTTTATGGTTCCGAAAAGTTTCGTCAAACTCTCTTCTGTCGATTACGGGTTGCTGAAAATTTAAAACCGATATATAAGCATCAATTTATTTATATGTAAACAACTTACCGCCTTCTTTATCAAATTGTAAATCACTAAATTTTCTGTAACAATCGATTTCATAAAGTTAATATGCCCTTCCCACTGCAATTTCATTACCTTGAATGCCGCGGGATTGTAGGTCTCTACACGTCCCTGAAATAGTAATTTACGATACAAGTAGTGTCTTGCATGTCGAGACAAGCAGCTTCAAGGGCGAACCGTTATTTTTCGCCCATCTCTAGTCGCGTTTATAAAGGTGCCCATTCATGATCGTTCCAATCCATCGTTACACGCCAAACCAAAGAATAAAGGTACCCAAGAAGGCGTTCTCAAATGTCGAACCGCTATGACCTTGAAATTATATCTTCAAAAAAACAATTACTCTCAGATCGCTTTTCAGACAAGTAGGTACAATTCCTAAGAAGAGTAATTATGGTCTGTTAACCTTAAATTTCAAGGTCATATCGTATTAAGTCGGTTTGACATTTGAGGACGCCTTCTTGGGTAACTTCCTTCTTTGGTTTGGCGCGGAGCGACGGATTGGAACGAAAGCGGCGTTGCCAAATATAAATATTGCCTATTGTGGTATCGAGAGTACTTAACTGAAAGGACTTACGCCATTTCTGTGAATATAGTTGATTTTATTCATTAAAATTTTATTTTCGGTGTCAATTTGGTTTGCAGTATCCATGGCATTTTTCAATTGGCTAAAGGGCATAACTTTATATGGATTCATCGTAAAAGGTTTATCATCAACGACAGGTTTACAATTAAACATCTAAAAATAAATAATATCACTATTCTGGTACCATCTATGAGTGAAACTGATAAATGAAGCTTCAGAAGTGAGTTTTGACTATATTTTACAAAGCAACGAATTCCCAACTTGCATTGAGGGCCGCAAAGTTTTTTTGACATATTCTGGTCAACATGTCAGTCTCTTCTTCGTATCCCTTTAAGGGAAAAGTATAAAGTAATAAGCAAACATAAATTAAATTCCTAATTCGTCTGCTTTCTAGGCTAACATCACTTACCCTTAAACGATGAGTATTATACCAATTTAAATCGTTTTGATTTGTTCGGTTTTCTACATCTCCAGGCAGATACCGCCATTGTTTTAATAGTCTAAATTTTCTAGGCTTTTTATATTCCATGTTTATTCTGTCGTACAAAAAAAAATTAAAAAAAAGGAAAATTAATTCGTAAAATTTTGACTATACTGACGCTGTCACATATTTTGAAGTTATTCACTAAGCAACGCTCAAAGCGACATCTTGTGGCACGGCCCGTAAGTTAATAGTGAGTGTTTGTTTACCTAAAATTCCGTTTTTTTATTTGGTACACGTTACCGTGCACCTAGACACAGCGAAGAAAATAATAATCACATGCTGGCGAATCGTAATCGAACTTTATTTCGATTTAAAAAGTAGATCAACTAAATCGATTTTACCAATATTCCTAAATATTTTGAAAGGCAATTTTTAACATTTTAATAATAAAATACTACTGAATTAAGAAACAATATCTGGTCACCGAGCTTCGCTCTTAATATTCAAATCTACATTTTTAAGCAGCCCAATGAGTATATAATTTAAGTATATTTATAACATGACAAATTATTAATAAATTCGCGAAAATCACTGAGTGGGCGACATCTACTTGAACTACTGAAAGGGAGATAAATAAAAAGTTTATTGGCGATTGGTTTGAAAGTAGGCGGGAAAATTAAAAAAGCTGTCTGTGTAAATTTTCAATTGGCTGCAGCTGTTCTTGACGTTTATCAACTGCTTGTCACAGAGGTTAGTTAAATGCATTAAAAGTTGCCTAGTTTCTGGGGATTTCACCCGTTTAGGGCAACAACTACTGACGCTTGATCTTCGCGAATAGTCACGGCGGACAGGCCCCGTTTCCGGGACGGGCAACAGCAGCATGTAGGGCACAGGTTCCTTCAACAGAAGATCGCTCAGATCACTCTATTTATCACTATATAAGAAAAACTCTATGTTCAATTGATTTTATTATTTATTGATCTGCAGTGGTCTGATATTCATACTTGACAAGACAAGACAAGAGATTAAAAAAGTTTAATCCCAAGATATAATCCTCCTTGTTATATATTGGTTAAATTTAATTCGTTCAATGTTAAAGTGTCAGATGCATAAGGTTTATTTTTATTTTTTGTAAATAATATAACTTCAAAATTTAATCTACGAAGTGCGTATATATATTTTATATGCTGTAACCTTATTTATATTATAGAAACTTATTTTGCAAAGTACGCCTATGGAATGTGACGTTATATCCCCACTTTTACTGTACTCCTCTCTCCTTTATAGTATATATTACTATAGAAACAAGTTATTATATCTGCCGTTACTAGGAAGTAAAACTAAAAGCTTAACTTTCTTGTAAATATCTCGGAAGATCGAATTTTCACAGACATGAGACCTACATTTTTTGCCGATTTAGATAGGAATTAGTCTACCCTGAAAGTTTCATTGAATTCTGACGAGTGGATTTCGAGATCCTCTGGACACACACACACACACATACAAACCTTGTTCGTTTAATAGTATTTGATAGTACTATTTGACTAATCCAGTGTATATTAATTTGTAATCTTGCAAAATAAACATAAAATTAAGTCTTCAGTGTATTACATACCATTGTATAAGATAGGGTAAAAAAGTTTTCCATATGGGGCGACTTAAGTAAACACACTGTACATAATATAATACGTACTACAATTAAAATAGAATTTAAAGTATTATTAAAAAATCAAAAAATATATTTGTTATGGGAATCGATTACTTATTTTTATAAAACCCTCAATGCGACCCTGTGTACCAGTCACTTTGATCTTAGACGATCCGTCAATTTTCATGTCTATACGTCGGAAAAGTTGATAGCTTAACTGTCGGAAATTCATTGAAACAACATATGTTTAATTCTAATATTTATTATTATTTTTGTACGGTGACATTTGAAAGGAAATTTGATGACAAAAGAGAATGAAATTTACTCTTAATCGACAACGAGCTGATGCTTAACGTTTTCAGCGAAGCAACAGCATTTTGCATTGTTACTTGTGAACGTAACACCTGATGATCAATTACGTTTAAATGTTTACTGGCATCGTTGACAGAAGACTGACAGACGTTCTCTAGGCTATTCCTTAATTGATCATTGTGTTCTCCTTAAAAAACATTTTTTTTTATTAAATACACAGTAGTCCTGTAAATATCTGGATTGAAACTTTAATTTATTTAATTTGACATGACACTTCAATCCCGTGACATCTGTCATGACGACAAGTGTCATGCAATGTCTGAACGAGGCTTAAGGGTAGTGTGTAAACGAAATTTGTACAGAAAGATGTAATAAAGTTAAAAAAGTATCAACATTTATTATTTTTTATTGACTTCCAAAATCACTTACTCAACTTCTGATGAAATAATGAATTATATTTAATATCATTACTATCTAGTGACTCTTTTTGGTGCAAAGCAGAAGTGGCACTAGCAACACTAGCCTCTATCTCTGAAAAATAAAAAGAAATAACGTTCTAGAGTTCAAAGTGTTTTTATTTATTTAGGCATGTTTTTGCTTTATCGTAAAATATATTTTTGTGCCACCACTTTAGAAAATGCGTTTTTCCGATCATTTTTTAGCTCGGAAAGTGCGTCGTTGCCGGCCTAGATCGGAAAATTGACATAACTGCTCGGCAAACTACCTACTTTCCCGAGCTCTTATGAAATGGGTATGTTAAATATCACAGTTGCCATGACAATACCGTAGCCATCTGTCAGTCGATGTTTTTGACGTTTTGATGCACTTTGTGTATTAGTACAAGTTTCTAAACCATTTAAAGATATTATTGTCAAATTATTGGTGGCTGCACAAAAAATATTGTACGCACTACACTCGGAAAGTAATACAATACAATCACAGATAAAATATTCTTACCAGTATCAGATTCAGAATCTTCACCTGGTATCACAGCTCCTTGTACAGATATTGTCATTGCATTAACCTAAAACTTTTACTTGAGTACAAAATAAAAGCAATTAAATTACCAATTAAGATAATTTTCTTGTTCTAATTACTTTCGTCTTTTTTTGAGTAATTTAAGTTCAAGTGAATTATTTTATCTTATTTAACAGGAATGTTATTTTTTAAAGTACTTAACTCAGAGAAGTTTAGTTAAATAAGTATATTACATGCAATGTCACTTTAGTTTTACTAATTATGATGGTTAATTACCGAACTTCCAGCAAGTTCATCTTCACTATCAGTCTCAGATGCTTCTCCTACTACTATTACAGGTTTATCCATGTAAAATTGGAAACTTCTATTTTGTTATATATGTTTAGAAAACTTTATCTAAACACTTTACAGATAAGGAGTATAAATTTAAATGATATATTAATTTTGATAGATTTCACTTTCTGATATTATAATGCTTAAATAAACTTTTTATTTGTTTTGTATCACAGTAGTCACTCCTCACACTCGACTGATAAACAATTTGACAATTAACCTCACTGTCACTGTCTGTTAAGGGATGGGTATCGACTACTCGATGTTCGTAAAACATCGATGGACAGCTGTTCGATACATAGATGTTATTAAAAAAAATCGATGTAGTGTACAATGAATCGCCTATTATTATTTAATTATATTGTGATTTTACAAAATGGTATTATTTAAAGTCAAATGTGAAAAAACATCGATGTTTATAATTTTGATGAAACATCGATGTTTTTAAGTTCGATATCTACTATCGAAAAGAAACTTACAATCCAATGCACCAGTGCTGCCAACATAAGTGGTCAACATGGCACTTGAAGAACTTCAAAATTGCCCGCCTTTGGTCCCCACTGTCCAGACAGCGCTGAACGATTTTTGCCGCTATATATATAAATAAAACATTTTAATACTATTTTTAATAAATGAATAAATTTCATGAAATAAAACAAAATCATATAAAAATAAAATGTAATTACATTTTTTTTCTTAAGCGGATGGTCTGGGACCAGCTGTACATAATTTCTTTAATTAAAAATCGACAAAATGACTTAGTAAATGTTCTTCTAGATATGTGACTTGTGAGTAAATGATTTTTTACAAACGTTGCATTTAAATATCTTATCACCAGAATAATTAGTAGATTTTTTCAGAGATGGCTTCTGAGTAAATGTTTATTCAGACTTGACTTCCGAGTAAATGATTTTTTACAAACGTTGCATTTAAAATTCTTATCACCAGAATGAATTAGTAAATGTGTTTTCAGATATGATGTATGAGTAAATGATTTTTTACAAACGTTGCATTTAAAATTTTTATCACCAGAATGAATTAGTAAATGTTTATTCAGATTTGACTTCTGAGTAAATGATTTTTTACAAACATTGCATTTAAAATTCTTATCACCAGAATGAATTAGTAAATGTCCTTTCAGATGTGACTTCTGAGTAAATGATTTTTTACAAACGTCACATTTAAAATTCTTATCACCAGAATGAATTAGTAAATGTCCTTTCAGATATGACTTCTGAGTAAATGATTTTTTACAAACGTCGCATTTAAAATTCTTATCACCGGAATGAATTAGTAAATGTCTTTTCAGATCTGACTTCTGAGTAAATGATTTTTCACAAATGTTGCATTTAAAATTCCTATCATCAGAATGAATTAGTAAATGTTTTTTCAGATTTGACCTCAGAATAAATGATTTTTTACAAACGTCGCATTTAAAATTCTTATCACCAGAATGAATTAGTAAATGTCCTTTCAGATGTGACTTCTGAGCAAATGATTTTTTACAAATGTCGCATTTAAAATTCTTATCACCAGAATGAATTAGTAAATGTCCTTTCAGATGTGACTTCTGAGCAAATGATTTTTTACAAACGTCGCATTTAAAATTCTTATCACCAGAATGAATTAGTAAATGTCTTTTCAGCTCTGACTTCAGAGTAAATGATTTTTTACAAACGTCACATTTAAAATTCTTATAACCAGAATGATAGAATAAATGTACTTTCAGATTTGACTTCCTAGTAAACGATTTTTCACAAATGTTGCATTTAAAATTCTTATCACCAGAATGAATTAGTAAATGTCCTTTCAGATGTGACTTCTGAGTAAATGATTTTTTACAAACGTCACATTTAAAATTCTTATTAGAATTAAATTTTTCTTCATCATTAGTAAAACATTGTTGGCAACCACCCTCTTCAACATTCTTGCTATTCTTATCAACTTCTTCTAAACATTGTTCAGTTTCGTCCTTAATATGTACCTCCTCTTGTTCAATCTTATAATTGCTATCACTGAATAATTTTGTCTCACTATCTGTATATTGAACTACACAAGAATCTTTTGTAACATTAAGTTTCTCCTCTATCTTGAGAGACTTCCCATCTAGTTGTTTAATGTTTATCCCATCCTCCCATTCGTGTTCAATTTTTATTTGAGTTTGAGAAATAATTTCTATTTGTTGAGATGCCATCTTATTTGTAAAAAGGTTTACTATCTACAGAGTCCGTCAACTGTCATATGATTAGAAAAGAAATTAATCATAGGCTGGCAAATCGTAATCGAACTTTATTTCGATTTAAAATATTTTGAAAAACGATTTTTAACTACATTTTAATAATAAAATACTACCTATTGAATTAAGTGAAAATTAATTATTCAATTAATTAATCAACCAATGGGAGAAGGAGAACAGAGAACAATGTTGTTTGTTGGTTGTCTTTTGAGGTTAAGTGTTAAGTTGACCTACATTATAATATATTATTTCTACGACTGCAATGATAAGTCATCATTTTGATACAGCTATTTGAACTTATATTATATACACATTTCATATTGCACGGGTTATAAATAAATTGTATAAAGAAGTTAGGGTTTGGTTTGATCAGTTTTTTAGTTTCAATCGAGCTGATTTATCCACAATTTATGATTTGCGTTATAAAATATTCAAATTAATAAAATAAATCTTTTATTCGTTGTGTTTGTTTATACTTTGCTTTATATGTAATAGAAAGCAGTCGCAGAAAAAGTATAGTACGCAACTCGCACGAAATAGCTATTTTGCACTCGTATGATTTGTAACACTCGCCTATAGGGCTCGTGTTGCAAACTTTCATACTCGTGCTTCATTTCGTGCTCGTTGCATAATATACCATTATATTTATTACTTATACACATCATTAAACTTTTTCCTTTTGTTTATATATTTAATTACTTTTTGAATCTAAAATTTGAAATTATGAGGAGGTATACATTCAACAAATGTGTATACTCTAGCTTAAAAAAATCTGTGTGTAATTTATAATGTGAGGAATCCTATTTTAGTCTTTTCGTTTATAAATTATGGTTCATATTATGTTAATATCAATAAAATCGAATTACCAATTTATTTAATCGCCTATTATTAAATATGTGAAAATACATCGATATTTATAATTTTGATCACTATCGATATCTACTATCGAAAATAAACTGACAATCCATTGCTGCCAACTGGTCAACATGGCACTTGAAGAACTTTAAAATTACCCGCCGTTGGTCTACACTTTCGACAGCGCGGAACTATTATTTTTGCTGCTAAAAATATTTTTAAAATAAAACAATTTAATACTATTTTTAATAAATGAATAAATTTAATTGTATTTCATAAAATAAAACAAAATCATATAAAAATAAAATTTAATTACATGTTTTTTCTTAAGCCGATGGTCTGGGACCAGCTGTACAATTTCTCTAATTAAGAATTTTAAATAAAAACGTCGCATTTACAATTCTTATCACCAGAATGAATTAGTAAATGTTCTTTCAGAGTTGACTTCTGAGTAAACGATTTTTTACAAACGTCGCATTTAAAATTCTTATCACCAGAATGAATTAGTAAATGTACTTTCAGATTTGACTTCCGATTAAATGACTTTTTACAAATGTTGCATTTAAAATTCTTATCACCAGAATGAATTAGTAAATGTCTTTTCAGATCTGACTTCAGAGTAAATGATTTTTTACAAACGTCACATTTAAACTTCTTATCACCAGAATGAATTAGTAAATGTGTTTTCAGATGTGCTGTCTGAGTAAATGATTTTTTACAAATGTTGCATTTAAAATTCTTAGCACCAGAATGAATTAGTAAATGTTCTTTCAGATCTGACTTCAGAGTAAATGATTTTTTACAAACGTCGCATTTAAAATTCTTATCACCAGATTGAATTAGTAAATGTACTTTCAGATGTGACTTACGAGTAAATGATTTTTTACAAACGTCGCATTTAAAATTCTTATCACCAGAATGAATTAGTAAATGTACTTTCAGATTTGACTTCCGAGTAAATGACTTTTTACAAACGTTGCATTTAAAATTCTTATCACCAGAGTGAATTAGTAAATGTCTTTTCAGATCTGACTTCAGAATAAATGATTTTTTACAAACGTCACATTTAAAATTCTTATCACCAGAATGAATTAGTAAATGTCTTTTCAGATCTGACTTCTGAGTAAATGATTTTTTACAAACGTCGCATTTAAAATTCTTATCACCAGAATGAATTAGTAAATGTAAGTTCAGAGATGACTTCTGAGTAAACGATTTTTTACAAACGTCACATTTAAAATTCTTAGCACAGGAATGAATTAGTAAATGTCTTTTCAGTTGTGACGTGCGAATAAATGATTTTTTACAAACATTGCACTTGATTTTCTTTACATTAGAGTGAATCAGTAAATGTTGATCTAGATTGACTTTCTGAGTAAACGCTTTCTTGCACACGACACACACATAAATTTTTTCACTTATGTAAACTAATAAACGCCTTTCACGATTGCCTTCTTGAGAAAATGTATGTTCACAAATATTAGAATTAAATTCTCCTTCATTATTAGTAAAACATTGTTGGCAACCACCCTCTTCAAAATTCTTGCTATTCTTATCAACTTCTTCTAAACATTGTTCAGTTTCGTCCTTAATATGTATTTCGTCTCGTTCAATCTTATAATTGCTATCACTGAATAATTTTGTTTCACTATCTGTATATTGAACTGTACAAGAATCTATTGTAACATCAAGTCTCTCCTCTATCTTGAGAGACTTCCCCTCCAGTTGTTTAATGTTCTCGTCAACGTCTTCTAAACGTAGTTCAGTTTCATCCTTAATATGTATTTCTTGTTCTTCAATCTTAAAACTGCTGTCACTGAATAATTTTGTCTCACTATCTGTATATTGAACTGTACAAGAATCTTTTGTAACATCAAGTTGTTCCTCTATCTTGAGATACTTCCCCTCTAGTTGTTTAATGTTTATCCCATCCTCCCATTCGTGTTCAATTTTTATTTGAGCTTGAGAAATAATTTCTATTTGTTGAGATGCCATCTTATTTGTAAAAAGCGTTACTATTTACACTTACACGTGCTTCCACTAAAGAGAAAATAATCACATGCTAGCAAATCGTAATCGAACTTTACTTCAACTAGATCAACAAAATCGATTCTACGAACATTCATAAATATTTTGAAACACAATTTTTAAAAACATTTTAATAATAAAATACTACTGAATTAAGTGAAAATTAAGAAACATAGTACTATTTGATTAATCCAGTGTATATATTAATTTTTAATCTTGCATAAGATGTGCACTAGTCATTCCTAATCACCTACATTTGGAGTTGTAGTCACAACCAAAAATCCGTTTTCACATTTTGGGGGTTGGGTTGTGTTTAGAAAAAAAATAAACATAAAATTAAGTCTTCAGTGTATTCTATAGTATTTTACAATTTTTTTTAAAAATAGTTTTATTCAATTCAAAGTCGTTCGTTTTTGTAAGCGAGATTAGTGTCAGTGAAACATGTGAGAAAATAAAAATTAATGTGATTGATGGGTTTTCTAGATCAACTTATAATCAAGGGACAATTCCAAGTGTAAAAAAATTAAAAACTAATTTTACAATTGATATGTGCATTGTTTATTCTGTAATAAATACTTGATAGATAGTGTACCCATTTACAGTTATGTGGTTATGGGTCTGTTTGTTCCATAACAGTACTCACATTTTAAACTAAATGTAGCTGCTACCTATTCAATTTAAGCCATTTTGCAAACATTGATAACTATGAGCTAGATTGGTGTGCCTAATATGTGGATTATCATAGTTTCTTGGTGTGTTAGTGTTTGTTTTGTGATGACTCTAATATTTTGTATTTGCTGGAGGAAGAAATCGCCAAAGTAAGTTAACTTATCTTTTAAATGATTATAATAAAAATTTAAAACAGCATTAAAATGAACAATTAAAACAATGAAACAACATTTAAGAGATATTCACTCTTAAAAACACATACATTTTTGAGGATTGCTTTAATTAGCCTTAAATATAATTTGTAATGGTCAGATAGATCCCCTAGATTGTACCACAAGTGTTAAATATTTAAGTGTAATATTATATTCTCATTTTCATTCTAACAAACATATAAGTAGCTTGATTTAAGTATATAATACTCATAAAAGATTCTTATAACAAAAAAACTTGTTTTCCATCAGATTTTTCTAAGAAATAAATATTTTTGATATTATAAAATGTGACACTTTTACACAGGGTGTAACAAAAAGGTAGGTCATAAATTGAACCACATATTCTGCAAGGTAGTCTTGGTGGGGTTTGACGCTAAGTTGATTGACACCATTCTTTATATAAGTTATGTTCAATCGAGTTATTTTTGACCCCAGAATATGTGATTCAATTTATTTATTTTTTTTCGTAGCAAAACACTCTGTGGGAATGTTTTCTATAATTACAATCTGATCATGAAGATCGATAAGCAATTTTGTTCCAACCTAACTTAACTAGAATTCTTAAATACTAAGGTCCTACTCACTAGTGTACCTTAGGGTCTGATAATTTTAGTAACACTACCGGTAACGTGTAACACAAATCCGCACAATACTCTGTTTGTAACTAGCACTGTCACTGAACTAGTTCAAAAGTTGAGTCTTCTTACTAAATTGGTATTATCGAGGAGCTGGATGACCTCAACGTTCCCATGTTAGAGCAGCCGTTGTTCATGGCTGCTGGCAGATTTAGATATAGTCTTGTCAACAGTTTCTACATCCAGGTCCATATGAAGATCACTGTTGCGACAGTACCAGGGTGCATCGACGATGTTCCTTAATACTTTATTTTGAAAACGTTGGATAACTTGAATGTTACTTTTACTGGCGCAGCCCCAAAGCTGGCTACCATACGTCCAAACGGGTTTCAATATCTGCTTATAGAGGAGCAGTTTGTTATGTGTGGACAACTTGGAGTTTCTTCCTAATAACCAATACATCTTTTTATATTTTATACCAAGCACTTCACGTTTCGAGTGTCGAGTCGAGTCGAGTGTCATTGATATTTTGCTGTATTAGCATAGGGAATCTGAGCGTTATTTATTCTTATGGGAATGTGTTGGTTTTGTTTATTAGTAAAGTTAACATGAACAGATTTATTTTCATTTAACTTAATACGCCATTTTTTAGTCCAGGTGTTAATCTGGTCTACAGATGTTTGTAATTTTCGGTAGGCTTCTTCATGGTCTTCTCCAACAGCCAGAATGGCAGTATCATCAGCAAATGTTGCAATAGTATCGTGCTCAAGGTTAGGAATATCACTGGTATACAGTAAGTAGAGTACTGGACCTAGTACACTACCTTGGGGTACTCCTGCCTTAATTTCTCTTAGATCAGAATATACATCTTCCTGTTTTATTCTGAAATATCTGTTTGATAAATAGGATTTTAAGAGTTCTGAATACTGACTTGGTAGTAACAAATCTAACTTGTGGTTAAGGCCCTCATGCCAGACTTTATCAAAAGCCTGGGCCACGTCTAGATTCAATTTATGACCTACCTTTTTGTTACGCCCTGTATACTTATAGAAATAAAGATATTATATACTAAAAAACTTTATTAATTAATATTAATAAATTCTCTTTTTTGGAATACACTTGATTATTATTAATTTTAAGGGAAGACTGGCATGGTCCTGAAGGAATGGTAACCCAGAAAAATCCTGATGAAAATGTTAACCATTTACCATCTGCGACTACTTGTACCGTTGATGGAGTTGCGAATGAAGACGTTTCTAATTTGAGTAAAAGGTATAAAAATAAAATCATTTATTAAATATCCTGTTAACGGTTAAAATTAATTAAAATAACGAGTAATAAATAGCAATTATTTTTTTTCTTGTGCTAACGTGGAAGTTTTTATGAAATTTTTGGCATTAATTATTATGCTAGAATGTTTCAAATTATTTTATTTAAAAATCTAGAAATATAATTAACAATTCAAGAAGGAGCTTGCCAGATATTCCCTCCGATCAAGTAGCCACCGTAAATTGGGATCCGACTGATAATTCGTCTGAACATTACGCCACCGTAGGACAGTATCAAAATGCAGGTAATGATTTGTTTTCTCGAAAATCAATTTATTGGTTAGCAACGAGTTCTTGTTGTAGTTAAAAGACATACAATAGCAAATGGGGTTGAACAAAGACCGAGCATATCTCAACACAGTTCTATCAGTCAAAATGATGAGAATTTTTCAACATACGAACGCGTCAAATATGATAAAATTAAATCTAAGGAACATCCATATGCTCAACTTCAACCGAACTCTTCCAGACCGACGTTGACAGAAGAAGTTGCCGGCACCTCCGAGGAAAGAGTAAATTTATTGAGGTACAGTGAAATATACCAAAGTTTTGATGTCAAATCGATAATATTGACAGTTGACAGCTGTCAATTGTCAATATTATTGATTTTACATTACATTTGAATTCAGCGTCCTCAAAACCATATAGAAGAGCATTTGACAGCTGTCAACTGTCAATATTATCGAATTGACATCACATTTGAATTCAGCGTCCTCAAAACCATAAAAAAGAGCATTTGACAGATGTCAACTGTCAATATTATCGATTTGACATCACATTTGAATTCAGCGTCCTCAAAACCATAAAGAAGAGCATTTGACAGCTGTCAACTGTCAATATTATCGATTTGACATCTTATTTGAATTCAGCGTCCTCAAAAACATATGATAACATTCTTTAATATAAGATTTCTTATTACTAAAAAGCATTTGACAGCTGTCAATATTATCGATTTGACATTACATTTGAATTCAGCGTCCTCAAAACCATATAGAAGAGCATTTGACAGCTGTCAACTGTCAATATTATCGATTTGACATTACATTTGAATTCGGCGTCCTCAAAACCATAAAGAAGAGCATTTGACAGCTGTCAACTGTCAATATTATCGATTTGACATCACATTTGAATTCAGCGTCCTCAAAACCATAAAGAAGAGCATTTGACAGCTGTCAACTGTCAATATTATCGATTTGACATCACATTTGAATTCAGCGTCCTCAAAAACATAAAGTTCTTATTCCTTAGTGTAAGATTTATTTTAAAAAAGTGTTTTTGACCGAAAAAAATGAATATCTCAGAAAATTTTTATTTTTTTTAACTCAAATTTTTTTTGGATATTTATAACATAAAAACAAATACTTTTACAAAGTTTCATCGAAATCGAATGATTTTTGCGGAAATGAAAAATGGAAAACAAAAAAAAAATTTTACCTCGAATTTTCTCATTTTTCTCGATGATTATGAGGTTATGTTCACAAGTGTCTTTTACAAAAGTTGTAGGTTTTTTTATAAGCTTCAAC
Organism: Crepidodera aurea; assembly: GCA_949320105.2. Classification (NCBI taxonomy): domain Eukaryota; kingdom Metazoa; phylum Arthropoda; class Insecta; order Coleoptera; family Chrysomelidae; genus Crepidodera; species Crepidodera aurea. The sequence continues at coordinate 17,621,692 of OX439480.2, forward strand.
TTGCCTGTTGATAGTTTTTTGATACGACGTCAAGTTTCGCCGGAAATCGTGAAAAATCACGCAAATACATTTTTCAACCCCTCTAACCACCTCTCCCGTTAACCAGTTCCCATTGGTAGATTTCGGGTGGTATTATTCTTGTTTTTTGGCTACTAAATCTGCTGTGATATACCCCACATGTATATCGAGCACCCCGTATTGTGTATAATTGTTATTGTTTAAGTTTACTGTCGGGTAATGTTATTGTTATCAAGACACCGACTTGTAACGGCAAGGTCGGGCCGCGATCTTACGTGTGTGAACTCCAGTTCACTCTCGGGTAAAGGTCAATGCATATATCGAATTATTGTAGACTAATTCATACATATATCAAGTATTGTATTCATTATTGTTATGGGTTAATCCCAATTACAGTTGTTGTTGATATTTTGATTGATGATCTTGTATTTTGTGATCTATTTAAGATCCGATATGAGCACGATAGATGAACCAATAACTCCAGCAAGATCGAGAAGGTCGTCGATACACAGCAACGGCGGTTTAGACATACCTGCGGCCTTTGCTGTGGCTGGAGTAGTCGCTGCTAGCCCAGAGTTACCTTACATGACACCTCCGGTTACGCAAGCCAATTTTAGTGGGGATTCCCAAGATTCCTCAAGTGAGTTTATGTTGCTATGAGTGGAAAAGAAGCTGTTATGGTGGTAGTAAAGTTTTCAAGATCAAAATATATTTTTTTTCGGCGAGTTTCATATCTATTGACAAATGAAATTTTTTTTTCTAATTTCAACCAGCGGCAGAGGGCGCCCACGTTGGGTGACACTTTTTTCGCATTCAGTGCATTTTTTCCTCTCAATCATCTTCAGAAACGACGAATACCCTCTTCTCGACGACGTCTCGTCTCATTGTACGCGCGTCTTCAGAGTGACCTTGTTTCTTGAACGGCATTTTTTCATTTTAATATATTCCTGAGATATGATTTAAAAAAATATTTTTTGGAAATTGAAGACTGTTCTACCACTTTAATGGTTTAAACTTAAATTTTTATGTATTGTTTCTGTTTTAGAGGGTTATACAAGTATTAGTGTTAGAGAACCTTTGGCAAATATTATTGCTCAAACTAATGAATTGAAGAAATCGAAGCGTGATTTTACAGATCCACATTATTCCACAGTATCTGATGACTCAGGTTCGTAGTTATTGAATAATATACATTTTTTTTTTGATAAAATACCCGATGATATTTTTTTTATATATTTATTGTCTATTTTTCAAGTTTATATGCCCACAATTTTAATCATCCGGTGAAATAATTGCCCTCTAATACATTGACACGAAAAATTTCTTGTGACATTTTTTACAGCTAGGGGAACATTGTTTACAGCTGTCAAAACATTTTTAACAGCTGCGAGAACATTTTTACAGCTAGAGGGACATTATCTGCAGCTGTGAGAACTTTTTTTTCAGCTGCGAGAACATTTTTTTCAGCTGCGAGAACATTTTTTTTCAGCTGCGAGAACATTTTTTACAGCTGCCAGGAGACATTCTTTACAGTTGCGAGAACTTTTTTTTACAGTTAACACGAAATTTTTTTCAAATGGGCGTGGGGAACATTGTTTACTGCTGTCAAAAAAATTTTAACAGCTGCGATAACATTTTTACAGCTAAGGGAGCATTATTTGCAGCTATGAGAACATTATTTGCAGCTATGAGAACATTTTTTTCAGCTGCAAGAACATTTTTTACGGTTGCGAGAACTTTTTTTACAGTTAACACGAAATTTTTTTAAAAGGGGCGTGGGGAACATTGTTTACAGCTGTCAAAACATTTTTAACAGCTGCGATAACATTTTTACAGCTAAGGGAACATTATTTGCTGCTATGAGAATATTTTTCAGCTGCAAGAACATTTTTTACAGTTGCGAAGGAGTCGTGATTATTCTTTATATTTGCGAAGAGACTTTTTACAGCTAGGGGAACATTGTTTACAGCTGTCAAACATTTTTACAGAGCTCGGGGACCATTATTTGCAGCTGCTAGGACATTCTTTACAGTTGCGAGAACTTTTTTTACAGTTAACACGAAATTTTTTTCAAAGAGGCATGGGGACCATTGTTTACAGCTGTAAAAACACTTTTAACGGCTGCGGGACCATTTTTAAAAGCTGCGAGAACATTTTTACAGCTCGGGGAACATTATTTGCAGCTGTGAGAACATTTTTTTAACTGTGAGAACATTTTTTACAGTTGCGAGAACTTTTTTGCAGTTAACACGAAATTTTTTTCAAAGGGGCGTTGTGAACATTGTTTACAGCTGTCAAAACATTTTTAACAGCTGCAAGAACATTTTTTATAGCTGCTAGGACATTCTTTACAGTTGCGAGAACTTTTTTTACAGTTAACACGAAATTTTTTTCAAGGAGGGGTGATTATTCTTTACATTTGCGAAGACACTTTTTACAGCTAGGGGAACTATGTTTACAGCTGTCTAAACATTTTTAACAGCTGCGATAACATTTTTACAGCTAGGGGAACAATATTTGCAGCTGTGAGAACATTTTTGTCAGCTGCGAGAACATTTTTTTTCAGCTGGTAGGACATTTTTTACAGTTGCGAGAACTTTTTTACAGTTAACACGAAATATTTTTCAAATGGGCGTGAAGAACATTGTTTATAGCTGTCAAAACATTTTTAACAGCTGCGAGAACATGCTTTACAACTGCTAGGATATCCTTTACAGGTAGGGGAACATTCTTTGCAGCTGACCGACATTCTTTACAGCTGGTAGAATATTTTTACAGTTGCGAGAACTTTTTAACAGTTAACAAGAATTTATTTTCAAAGAGGCGTGATTATTCTTTACAGTTGCGAGTACATTTTTTACAGCTAGGGGAACATTTTTTACAGCTGCTAGGACATTGTTTACAGTTGCGAGAACATTCTTTACAACTGCTAGGATATTCATTACAGGTAGGGGAGAACATTCTTTGCAGCTGACTGACAGAATTTTTTTTACAGTTAACACAAACTTTTTTCAAAGAGGAGAGAATTTTTTACAGATGCGAGATTATTCTTTACAGCTGCGAGAACATTCTATACAGTTAGGGGAACTTTCTTTACAGTTCGAGAACATTCTTTACAACTAATTCGTCCTCTGGATTAAAATGCAAAAACAAGTTCATCGCTAATTTAAATTCCAGATGATGTTTATACGACTATACCGGATCCGAACAATCCCATTTATACCAGTGAGAGTGAGACTTACGCTCGAATACCCCCTCTGCCTATAACGGTGGAAGTAGAAGTTAATCCTCCCCCTCCGGCTCATTTACAAATTCAGCAACCGATCGATACGATGACGAATGAATTTTACGAACCTCCCCCACAGCCCCCGCCCGTCGATAGTTTGAAGCAGGTCAAGGCTCAGACGCAGACTCAAGTAAAGTCGTTTTCGCATTCAAGGCAAGGTAAATAACTTTAATTTTCAAAACGACTGGATAAATAATCTGTAACGTCTTTTGTTTTTCGCACGGACATCGGCCAGAATGCGCAAACTGAGCGAGTCTAACCGATGTCCGTGTGGACTATACTTTTATACTAAAAACAAGTACCCTAGTTTTAAGTTAATAAATTATAAAATAAAAAAGTGTGCTCAAACAAATGTAATATTTTTATCAGTTCCACTAATGAGAAATAAATTTAAACAAATACTAAAATATAACTCGAAACTAAAAGAATTTTTATATGCTGTGGATTGGTATCAAAAAAATTATTTTACCTATCTAAATATTAATAGCTCTGCAGGTTATAAAATAAGTAATTTTGAAATATCTTTCCTCTTAAAAAATAAAATAATGGATAAAAAATTGTATGATAAAAATTTGACATTCATAGAGCCTACAGACCAAACCTCAACAAATAAAAATGAAAATAATAAGATTTTATATCTGACAATAGTTTAAAAAATATAGTTAATGATATTACTCATCTTTCTAATAACAATAATGGTGGTTCAATTATAGATCTAGTTTTAACAAATTCTGAAAAGTTTAATGTACAGATTAAAAAGATACCCAAAATAAGTACACATTTTAATATATTGATTTACACCAATGAAAGTTTCTATAATAGAGAACATGTAGTAATAAAAAGCCGTGGTAGAAACATTGACTATCCTAAAATAAATGAAAAATTAGCTGAAATACAATGGAATTATAGACTTGACATAGATCGAAGATACAATGACTTTTATTTAAAGCTTATGAAGGTATTAGATGAGGTAGCACCAGTAAAATATATTAAGATCTTTCCCAGGTATAAGCATTGGTGGAATGAATCAGTTAAAAAAGCTACTCATGATAGGGATATTAGTTATCAGATGTATATATCAAATAAATCTCCTCTGAATCTAGAGATATACAAACAGCAAAGAAATTTAGCAGTTAGGGTAATTCGACAAGGGAAGACTAAATACTATCAACAACAAATTGAGAATAACAAACATAACTCTGTAAAATTGTGGAAGATATTGAAGGAAATGACACCTAAAAATAATAAAGAACTTAGATTCACGGAGATTGAGGTTAGTGAAAATCAAGTTGTAAAAGATATTTTTGAAATGCCTGAGGTTTTAAACAAATATTACGTTAACAGTATCAAAGAAATAGTCACTAATATAGAATATAATGCTTTGGATTTTCCTATTGTAACTAGGACTAACAATTTTTACTTAAAAAGTTTTAAATTAATTGATACGGACATTTTAAAGGAAATTATTTTCGATATGGCTAATAAAGGAAGTCCTGATGACATAAATGTAGAATTTTTGAAGAATTGTTTTGGTAATGTTGCGATGCCCTTAATTAACATTATAAATACTTCTATAGAAACCAATACAATTCCATTCAATCTTAAAAGTTTCCACTATAACACCAATTGCTAAAGTTACTAATTCCAATAAGGCAACTGATCTTAGACCAATCAATATGCTTTGTACTATTGAGAAAGTATTGGAAAAGGTAATTTATAGTCAACTTGTTGAATATCTAGAACAAAATAATTTGTTAAATAGTGTACAGTCGGGATTTAGAGGTAAACACAGTTGCGAAACAGCAATACAGTATGTTTTAGATGATTGGAAACTAAACCATAATAATAAATTAATAACGGGCGCTGTTTTTTTAGATCTTCAGCGGGCATTTGAAACTGTTAATCGTTCTTTACTTATTAGAAAAATAGAAAGTTTTGGTATCATTGATGGGGCTCTAAAATGGATAATTGGATATTTAGATAACAGAAAACAGAAATTAAAATTAAATAATATTTTATCTACGGAAATTACAAACGAGTGTGGTGTACCTCAAGGCAGCGTGTTAGGTCCCCTACTTTTTTTATTGTATATGGATGATATTTCATTTATTATCAATAAATGTTACATTCATCTCTTTGCAGATGATACTTTAATTTATTATGCATCAAATGATCTGCTCGATATAATTAATGTAATTAATGAAACACTAAATTTAGTATATAAGTGGTGCTGCTTCAACTCGTTAAAAATTAATAACAATAAAACGAAATTCATGATTATAGCAAATGACAAACAGTATCATAATTTCAAAAAACATAATTATAACATTAAAATAGCAAGTGATAAAATTGAATTAGTAAAAAAAATTAAATATTTAGGTGTAATAGTAGACAATAGAATGTTATTTAAGGAACATGCTGCCTACATTATTAAAACGATAGCATTCAAAATTAACTACTTAAGTAGGCAATCCAAGCAGCTAAATCAATGGTCACTTTTACTTTTGTATAACAGTTTGATTTTACCTCACTTCACTTACTGTGGAACCATCTTGTATTTACTAAACCAAAATGAAATTGGAAGACTTCAGAAACTTCAGAATAGAGGAATGAGAGTAATACTATCTTGTGATAGAAGAACACATATAACATTAATGTTGAATACATTAAAATGGTTATCTGTTAAAAATTACTTTCTTTATCTAACATTAATATTTATTTTTAAAATAAAAATTGGTAAAGTTCCTATATATTTACGTGACAAATTAAAGTATAATTTTGAATTTCATGAATACAATACAAGAAGTCGCTCAAACTATCATATACGTCAGGCTAGTAATGTCAATTCAAGTAACACAATTTTCATTAAAGGAGTTCAAAACTTTAATGAACTACCGGAGGATATTAAGAATACTACCTCGATTAATATATTTAAGAAGAAATTAAAAGGGTACATGTTAGACCAACAAAAGGTTTAGTATAGGAACCTGCTAATACACTTTTTTTTCTTTCTTTTATTTATTGTATTGTTTTTATTTGTATATTTTTAATGTAGGTATCTAAAGTCTATTCAACTTAAAGAAAAGTAGATCACGCCGTCAAAACGTGATCTGATATCTGGCAGTACATTAGACAGGGCCGCAATCAGAATAGGTATGTCGTAAGCAAGAATTCCTTATCCATAATAAATAACAATTTTGAATCATACCTACTTAGGTACCAATATAATAAATTAATAACATAAAAGTACATAAAAATTTAATCTGAAGAGCTCGAAGTGCTACTGTCATCAGCATCGCCGACATTTATTATAAGGGGTTCCACTTGTACTTCAATTAGATTATCCAATTTCCACATGTTTGGTTCTACTTCTTGTACTACATGCTGGACACATTTTTCCCACTTTTCTGCAGTAATTGTTGATACAGCTTCGTTAAAGAGGTTCTTAACATCCGAAAACTTAAAAGAAGTATTTCTTGCAGCAACATAATTTTTCATATCTGCCCACACCAGCTCTATAGGGTTGAGCTCGCAGTGGTACGGTGGCAGCCTTAACACGTTTTTATTATGACTTTTGGCCATTTCATCTACTATGTATTTATCATACTGTTTTTTGTGTTGTTTAACTATTGCTAACAGTTCAACTTTTAGTATTGACTCTTCAAAAGGAATATTTTTTGAGCGCAGCCAATCTTGAATTGCAGATTTTCTGAAAGCAGTTGTTGGTAGTTTTTCCAGTTTACGCGAGTGATACGGAGCATTGTCCAGTACAATTATGGCATTTTCTTCCAACTTGGGCAGTAAGTTTAAAAACCAATTTTCAAACGATTTTCCGTCCATTTCCTCATGGTAGTCTCCAGTTTTGTTTGACTCAAAAGCTCAGAGACCATCAGGAACAAATCCTTTTTCATTTCCCATATTGCAAATTATTAATCGTTTTCCTTAAAAATACATATTTTTGGTATAGATTTTTAATATAAAAAATCCATTACCTGAAGGATTTTTTAAACCTGTGGAAAGCCCATTTAGAAATGCTTGTCTAGATGACGTCACAGTATCATCAACCCATACTTTTGATTTGGTATGACCAGCATTTAGTCAGGTCTCATCAAGGTAGTAAATTGGGCGTTTTTCATTCCTATATGCTCTAATTTTTTTTAAGTAATCTCTGCGCCATAATATAATCTCGTCTCTGTCCAGCAGAAGACTATTTCTTCCACGCTTTTTAAATTTGAAGTTAAGTTCCTTTAATAACTTATAAAAAGTAGTGCGTTTAAAATTTGGCAGGTCCATGTCATCGTTTACTGCCTTTAACACTTTGTCTATAGTAGGAATTTCATTTAAAAAAAAAACGGTGCACTTGTCGTCTTATCGCATTTCTGTCGAAATCGTCAACACAGTCCAGGGTACTTGTACGATCTCTCTGTTCTTTTGGTCCACATAATGTCCCTGTAGTTTTATGTTCTTTTATAACTTTGAAAACACTACTATTACTGACGCCCACAATCTCTGCTACCTTATTGTTCATATGGACCAATGGTAGTGAGGGATTCAGTTTTAATTCATGTTTAGGCACATTTAGTATTATTTCTTTAGTTTCCAAAGTCAGATGGCTTTTTTTTGATCGCTTTCTTGTGGGGCTATAAGCAATTTCATCGGCACTGTCTGTCTCAGACATGATTAATAATTTTTACTTTCTTCTGAAAAGTGAAAGATGTTTTCAGAATCAGAACCAAATTTGAAAGAAAATGATCGAGAAACTAGAAGCCAAACAAAAATACTAATTTTCGGCTTATTAACCGTGTACCTTGAGAAACATTTTAAAAGCATCCTGAGCCTTTATTTTTAGTCCGATTTTTGTGAAATTTTCACGATATACCTACTCAATAATAATAAACTTAGGCTGCTTAAACCTTGATATTTTTTAAACCTTATAAGCAGCCTTGTGTATTAAATTTATTTCTAATAAAAAATATCAAGTAGTTTTTAAAAGGGATACCTTTTTCTAAAATGTCTCTGTTGCAATATATTAATCAAGCAATATTTATTTTAGAAAAACTTACCACTCAAATCCCTTTGAATCGTTTCAAACAAAAAAATCTAATTGGGTGTTTAACTAATTTTCAGATTCTATTTAAAACCTTATAAATAACAAGTACTATATGAATAATTAACAACACAATATGTTTTTTTAATTTTAGTTGCATACAAAATTTTTACCAGCAATTTGTTAATTTTTATAATGTGCCTTTTGAATATTGCGCAATTGTTGAAATTACGTCACTGGTTGCGTAACTGAAGTTAGATATAAGCCGAATCGAAAATTCAACGAATTCACTCGACAAGTTAAAATTGTTAAATGTCACTGTCAATAATGTCATTTCTTTGATTTTTGTTGAAGCGTGGGTTTTTGATTTTGCATTTATTTTTGATTTATTAATATTTTTTAGTTAGTATATAGTATTTTCTTTGTTTCTAAGTTAGTGTATTTGTGTTTTCCCGACTTTAAAATCATTATTCTATATTCTTCTTCTTCTTCTTCGTCTTCGTTTTTCGAAACTAGTGATGGTCTTGATCTGTTATGTTTCTTCTTTTTTAATCGTTTACCGTAAAGCAAATCAGTACCGTACCAGTGACGTATCTGTATTAAAAGTTGCATAAAATCTCAAATCTCTTCTTATTAGTTTTTATCTATTTTAAGCAAAAAAACATAAAAAAACATGCAATTATGTAGAAAGTAATTAAGTATGAGTAATTAGAAATACAAAACAAATGAGGTTAGATTTGGAGTTAAACACCTAATTGTTCGAAAAACAGAATAGTTGCTTAACACATAAACTCGACACAAATTAAAAAAAAATCATATATAACTAAACGAAAATACACAAAAGTTCTTATTATAATCACACTAACACACTAACGAACAATATCAATAGATCGTAATAATAATAATGATACAATAGTATCCCCTACCAAACCCATAAGTATAGCGAGGCAAGTCCATACCTGAACAGACTCGCACTCCGCAAACCAACCAATCGTAGCGGTTCTTTGCCGAGTCACGCCTAGACGATGCTATTTACTTTACTTTTCTTTACGTTGAATAAACTTTATATATTTTAATTGTGTGTAATATATGTTTTTACTTAGAATAAGACATTGTAATTGTATTAGCTTATATTGCTAAATAAACGATATATATACTAATAAAGATGGCGCTTTTTTAGCTTCTTCGTCGAGTTCCATAGCCAATTTGGGTTCTCCGAAACCGGAAAAGCGTCAAGCGAATTCTCCTTTACCACCACCGCCGACAGTGTCTAACTTCGATTTTCACGTGGACAAATTGCAAATCGTTAAGAACCTCGACGACCTTTATGCCAAAGTACACAAAAACAAAAAAGAGGACGCGAGTACCGAGAAGGTGGAGAGTACGAATAACGTCACCGAAAGATCATCATTAGAAAGTAAAATCCACGAAAGGAGGATAAAGGAACACAATTACGAAACATTGAAAAATTCCCCTAGGAGAACCAGCGATCCGGGTTACGAAAAAATCAAGGGTAACGACGAGCCGGGATACGCTAGTATCAACGGTCCCGAAAGTATACCGAGTTCGGATCCCGGTTACGAAGTACTTAAAAACAGAACACCATCGGAATTCGATCCGAATTACGAGGAACTCAGACATCGCGTATCGAACGCCAGCGATTGTTCAGGTTACACGAAAATTAGAGATTTAAGCGACGGATATTCGGTGGTCAACAAAACGAAGAACGTTGTAGACGTAATCGACGAACCGAATTACGAAAGCATGAAAAACGAAGAATCTAATTACGCTGGTTCGAAGTCGAACAGTAGCGAATCGGATCCGAATTACGAATCGGTCAATCACGGCGATCCGAATTACGAGAGCGTCAAAGATTTGGAGGAACCGCCTTACGAACGATTAGACGAGGATTCGAGTAGGACTAATTCTGAGCTGTCCGGTGGCGATAGGGTTAAAAGAATCGGTAAGTCGAAATTTTTGTGTTCGAGTAAAGTAGAACCGGAAATATTGTAAGGTCATGAAACATCAACCGCTTGAGTTTTTCGTAGTGACTTGGTACTTCAAATACTCTTCTCTTTGGATATTAAAACCGCTTATTTATTTCAAATATTTTCTTTTTTCTATTTTAATTTTTTTTTTTAATTTTGAATTTTTTTCTTTTATATTTTTTTAAATTTTTTTTTCCTTTTGAAATTTTCTTTTTAATTTTTGTTTATATTTTTTTAAATTTTTTCTTTTTTTTCTTTATTTTTTTTATATTTTTTTAAATTTTTTCTTTTTTTTTTATTTTTTTTATTTTAATTTTTTTCATTTTGATTTTTTTTTAAATTTTTTTCTTTTTTAAAATTTTTAATTTTTTTTGTTTTTCTTTCGATTTTTTTTTAAATTTTTTATTTTTTTTCTTTTTTATATTTTTTTAAATTTTTTCTTTTTTATATTTTTTTGAATTTTTTATCTTTTTTTAATTTTAATTTTTTTACCTTTTGAATTTTTTTTAAATTTTTTCTTTTTAATTTTTATTTTCTTGTTTTTTATTTTTTTTAATATTAATTTTTTTTTTCCTTTTGAATGTTTTTTAATTTTTATTTTTTTCTTTGTTTTTCTTTGGAATTTTTTTTAATTTTTCTAATTTTTCCAAATGCATAGTGGATTTTTCTATTTTTTCAAATCCATAGTGGATTTTTCTATTTTTTTCAAATCCACAGTGGATTTTTCTATTTTTTTCAAATCCATAGTGGATTTTTCTATTTTTTTCAAATCCATAGTGGATTTTCTATTTTTTTCAAATCCGTAGTGGATTTTTCTATTTTTTTCAAATCCTTAGTGGATTTTTCTATTTTTTTTAAATCCATAGTGGATTTGTCTATGTTTTTCTAATCCATAGTGGATTTGACTATTTTTTTCAAATTCAAAGTGGATTTTTCTATTTTTTTCAAATCCATAGTGGATTTGACTATTTTTTTCAAATCCATAGTGGATTTTTGTATTTTTTTCAAATCCACAGTGAATTTTTCTATTTTTTTCAAATCCGTAGTGGATTTGTCTATTTTTTTCAAATCCATAGTGGATTTGTCTATTTTTTTTAAATCCATAGTGGCTTTTTCTATTTTTTTCAAATCCATAGTGGATTTTTCTATTTCTATTTTTTTAAATTTTTTCTTTTTTATATTTTTTTAAATTTTTTCTTTTTAATTTTTATTTTCTTTTTTTTATTTTTTTTAATATTAATTTTTTTTCCTTTTGAATTTTTTTAATTTTTAATTTTTTCAAATTCATTGTGGATTTTTCTATTTTTTTCAAATCCATAGTGGATTTTTCTATTTTTTTCTAATCCATAGTGGATTTTTCTATTTTTTTCAAATCCATAGTGGATTTTTCTATTTTTTTTTAAATCCATAGCGAATTTGTCTATGTTTTTCTAATCCATAATGGATTTGACTATTTTTTTCAAATTCATAGTGGATTTTTCCATTTTTTTCAAATCCATAGTGGATTTGACTATTTTTTTCAAATCCATAGTGGATTTTTGTATTTTTTTCAAATCCATAGTGGTTTTTTCTATTTTTTTCAAATCCATAGTGGATTTTTCTATTTTTTTCAAATCCATAGTGGATTTTTCTATTTTTTTCAAATCTATAGTGGATTTTTCTCTTTTTTCAAAATTAATAGTTGATTTTCTATTTTTTTGAAATCCATAGTGGATTTTTCTATTTTTTTCAAATCTATAGTGGATTTTTCTATATTTTTCAAATCTATAGTGGATTTTTCTATTTTTTCAAATCCATAGTGGATTTTTCTATTTTTTTCAAATCTATAGTGGATTTTTCTCTTTTTTCAAAATGAATAGTTGATTTTTCTATTTTTTTGAAATCCATAGTGGATTTTTCTATTTTTTTTCAAATCTATAGCGCATTTTTCTATTTTTTTCAAATCTATAGTGGATTTTTCTAGTTTTTTCAAATCCAAAGTGGATTTTCTATTTTTTTCAAATCTATAGTGGATTTTTCTATTTTTTTCAAATCTATAGTGGATTTTTCTATCTTTGAAATTTTTTTTTCTTTTTTTGTTTAAAAAAAAATAAATAAAAAAATTTAGAAAAAGAAAAGAAATAGAAAAAATAAAAAATTTAAAAGGAAAAAAAATAAAAAAATTAGAAATAAAAAAAATAAAAATAAAAATAAAAAATTTAAAAAATTAAAACAAAAAAAAATAAAAAAAATTCAAAAGGAAAAAATAGAAAAAATTCAAAATAAAAAAATTTAGAAAAAAAAATAGAAAAATTAGAAATAAAAATATAAAAATAAAAAAAAAATAAAAATAAAAAAAATTTAAACTAAAAAAATTTGAAATAAATAAGTGGTTTTAACATCCAACGAGAAGAGTATTTGAAGTAACAAGCCACTATGAAATATAGAAATGAATTAGAAATTTTATGTGGTGCGAATTCGCACCGACAGACGTTTCTAAACTGTCGTAACTGTTTTAGAATTAGACAAAAACGACACTTCGGGAAGTTCGAGTAGCTTAGGAAAATCTTCTTCGGAGAAAACCGATCCTCCCTACGAACAGCTAAATAACGATACCGATTCCGAAGTTCCCGGTTACGAAAAAGTAGGAAACAAGTTGGCGACTTTTAAAAATTCCACGAACAATCAAAATTCCTCCGATCAAATCAATTCCGTACATATTCTCGACGAAGATGGTATCGTACAAGTTTGATTCGACGACATTTGAAAGGTATAATTCGGCCTAAGTTTATATACAAGGTGTCCTCTACGACGTGACTGCCGATGCGACTAAAATAAACTAATTAGTAGACGAAATATATCAGTACTAGTAATACATTTACAGGTCGCTTCTTTTTGCTAACTTTGAGTTTGTTATTATTGTGATAGATGGCGTTGGGCTTTCTCAGTTCTTTATACACTTGCTAACGCAACTGTATCTTATAGGAACTGGGCTAGTCGAATCCACTGTCAGACTTTCCTTAGAGATGGAAAGTCGAGCTTGTCTACTTCTTACTGACGAGGCACAATAATGCCGAAACCGGTCTAAGGATGACGGGCTCCTTTAATAACAAAATCAAAGTTGTTGGTTTTATGTCCTGTTTTTCAGGTTCCCACCAACGTCGGGACTTCTATAATTCAATACCTGTTGGGGCATATAGCCCAAGGAGTAGTTGTTTGAAGTCCAGACGTTGTGGCAACGTTGACATTTCAATGTCTAATTTCTGGGAGATTTGACTATTTTTCATTTCATTTGTGTAAACTAATTAGTTGAGCTTTCTCTCGCCAGGCGGCGCTTTGCCCCACGTCAGGTCCCGATTTTGTAATAATAAACAACAGTTCTTTGAGGACACTTTGTATATACGTGATGACTTGATATTTTTTTTTTGTTTACCAAATGGCACAAAATAAGTGATTTCAGTGTGAATGCGATTATTGTATTAAAAAAAAGATAAACTCAAGTAGAACTTGAATTTTAACTTTTAGAAATAACTGTACGGGGTGTCCCAACGAAAAATATTACCCGCCTTACTAAAATTGCCAGAAGAAAAAAAAAGAAGCAATAAAAAAATAAAAAATAAAAACAAAAAACTACATAAAATAAAAAATGTATTTTTTCTTTTTTTTTTTGTTTTTTTTTCTACTTTGGTTTTGTTATTTTTCTATTTTTTTTTCAAATTTCTTTTATTTTGCTTTTTTTCATTTTTGTTTTGTTTTAATTTTTTTCTGCTTTTCTTTTTTTCATTTTTCTTTTTTTCTATTTTTTTTTCTTTTCTCCGTTTTTTTTTTGATTTCTTTTTTCTATTTTTTCTTTTATTTTGCTTCAAATCAAAAATACGTTAAGATTTCGTTGGGACCCCTTTTACATATTTGGAATGATTTTGGTATTTATATTACACATTTTCGTATATATATTGGAATTTAATACTGTGATAAATTAAAATTATTTATTTATATTTAAAAGACACGTAAAATACACGTTTTTTTTATTTTGTACTTAAAAATTTAAAAGTAACACCAAAACAACGCAACAGACAAGACAGCTATTCAACTACGTGACATGTCAAAATAAAGAAAAAATAAAAACAAAAAAATACATAAAATAAAAAATGTATTTTTTCATTTTTGTTTCTTTTTCTATTTTTTCTCGTTTTTTTATTTTTTTCTTTTTTTTTTTTATATATATACGTTTCTAGTTCATAATTTATTGTTTCACGAAATGAACCGTTATTTATTCAATATTAATGGAAAAAAATAGAAAATAGGAGAAAAACAAAAAAATACATAAAATAAAAAATTTATTTTTTCTTTTTTTCTACTTTGTTTTCTTTTTTCGGTTTTTTATTTTTATTTTTTTCTTTTTGTTTTTTTTTTCTACTTTATTTTTGTTATTTTTCTAATTTTTCTACTTTCTTCTATTTTGCTTTTTTTCTATTTTTTTTTTTATTTTTCTTTTTTCGTTTTTTTCTTTTTTCTCCTCTTCTTTTTTCCGTTTTGTTTTTGTTTTTAATCTTTTTTCTATTTATTTTATTTTGGTTTTTTCATTTTTGTTTCTTTTTCTATTTTTCTCGTTTTTGTTGTTTTTATATTTCTTTTTTTGTTTTTATTTCTCTTTTCTATATATCTATATACGTTTCTAGTTCATAATTTATTGCTTCACGAAATGAACCGTCATTTATTCAATTTTATTGAATGCCTAAATAAAATCATTCCAATATTTTAAAAGATTTTATATTTGTAAACAAAATGAATTTACAACTGTTAATAGCTTTTCATTTTGAATGATCTGTGATTACTAAAATAAACACAATATTATATATATTAAAATATTTATAAAATGGTAACGAATGTGGTATATTTGATTATTTTGTGCCGAACATTTAACGTCTTAATAACACTGTTATTTTTAGACTGCTTTTAAATAGCATTTACATATTTTTTTTTAATTATTAAAGAGTAATATATTTCGAGATATTTTATATTGTACGTAACTATTTATAATTGTGTGGAATTTTTAATTGAATATATTTTATACAGTAAAATGTCGTATTTCACCTCAAAAAACACCTGAGTAATAACGTAAAATGTAGTAGAATGAACGTTAATACTTCCAAAAGGGCTGGTTTAAACAATTAAAAGAAATTCTAAGTTAACGAGTCCCAACACGCTTACCTGGTACTACATAATCCGTCTCTGAAATGTTGTTGCGATGTATACGAATTGCAATTATGAACGGACCCGATTGCACAATTATAACACAATAAATTTGAGACTAAAATAGGCGCGAAATATTTAAAATAAGAAACATAAACTCATTCATTTTGGAACAATAATTATTAAAGAAAAAAAATCAATAGGCGTTGTAATAATGGTAAGTTTGAAGGAAAGAAATTGCGAAAAAACAACCCCACATTGTATCACAAAGTCGATCGCAAAAATCCCAAAATTACACGAATACCCCATCCACCGTATTCTCCGGATCTGACCCACATAGACTACTACCTGGTTGTAGGCCTAAAGAAAATGATCCAGGGATATAGAGATTTGGCTTCACAATGAAAAAGCGATTAGCGAAACTGAAGCATCGTTACTTTTGTTGGTGTTCAACTCTTAACCATCCAATTATGAGCTAGTAAACTTAGCGGACTGTATTTTGGGGTGGCACTGGCTAAGCTAAACGTTCCCGCCAAAATTCGTACCGCATTGTAGCTTCGTAGCTTGTTACGTAGTCGTTTGCTCGTTTTGACTGTTGTTAAGCGCGACTTTTTTCATTTGAGCAATAGAGAGTTTTAGCACGTTTCCGATACAGCTAACGTTAACGTTAGACTGTCGATTATCAATCTGCGCATGCCTAAGTGTATTGTTATATGTCGCCAATCTAGCGGAACACGTTAGATTGACGACAATAGTGGGTGTTTTAAAGTGACACGTTATACGAAATAGGAACTTCCTATTGGATGACCTTCCTGACATTTGCATTTGACATTTCGGAGTAAAAAAATGAATTTGATTTATGAGATAATCGAACGACTTCAATAATTAAAAGGTATTGGCATCAACAAATAACTACACCATAAAATTCAGAAATAAACAATAGTTGACTTTGACCGTTAACAGAACAAGGTGTAAAACCACGGTAACAGTTAAAGTTCGTGAACTTTGATAAAATTTCTATTTTGCACTTGCCGTTACAATCTACGCAACGTTACTTTAACGCTAGCGTTAAAGTTAGCGGAGATCTAACGTAAATTTGCTAAAACTCTCTAATAGAGAGTTTTAGCACTTTTCCAGTACGGCTAACGTTAACGTTAGACTCAATTATCGATCTGCGCATGCCTAAGTGTATTGTTACGTGTCGCAAATCTAGCGGAACACGTTAGATTGGCGAAAATAGTGGGTATTTTAAAGTGACACGTTATACGAAATAGGGACGTCCTATTGGATGACGTCACTAACATTTGCATTTGACATTTCGGAGATAATAGAACGACTTCAATAATTGAAAAGTATTGGACTCAGCAAATAAGTACATCATAAAATTCAGAAATAAACAATAGTTGACTTTGACCGTTAACAGAACAAGTTATAAAACTATGGTAAAAGTTAAAGTTCCTTAACTTTGCTCAAACTATGTTTTCCACATGCCGTTACAATCTACGCAACGTTACTTTAACGCTAGCGTTAAAGTTAGCGGAGATCTAACGTAAATTTGCTAAAACTCTCTAATAGAGAGTTTTAGCACTTTTCCAGTACGGCTAACGTTAACGTTAGACTGTCAATTATCAATCTGCGCATGCCTAAGTGTATTGTTACGTGTCGCAAATCTAGCGGAACACGTTAGATTGGCGAAAATAGTGGGTATTTTAAAGTGACACGTTATACGAAATAGGGACGTCCTATTGGATGACGTCACTAACATTTGCATTTGACATTTCGGAGATAATAGAACGACTTCAATAATTGAAAAGTATTGGAATCAGCAAATAAGTACATCATAAAATTCAGAAATAAACAATAGTTGACTTTGACCGTTAACAGAACAAGTTAGGAAACTAAGGTAAATTCCTTAACTTTGCTAAAACTATATTTTCCACATGCCGTTACAATCTACGCAACGTTACTTTAACGCTAGCGTTAAAATTAGCGGATGTCTAACGTAAATTTGCTAAAACTCTAATAGAGAGTTTTAGCACTTTTCCACTACGGCTAACGTCAACGTTAGACTGTCAATTATCAATCTGCGCATGCCTAAGTGTAGTGTTACGTGTCGCAAATCTAGCGGAACACGTTAGATTGGCGAAAATAGTGGGTATTTTAAAGTGACACGTTATACGAAATAGGGACGTCCTATTGGATGACGTTACTGACATTTGCATTTGACATTTCGGAGATAATAGAACGACTTCAATAATTAAAAAGTATTGGCATCAGCAAATAAGTACATCATAAAATTCAGAAATAAACAATAGTTAACTTTGACCGTTAACAGAACAAGTTATAAAACTGGTAAAAGTTAAAGTTCCTTAACTTTGCTAAAACTATATTTTCCACATGCCGTTACAATCTACGCAACGTTACTTTAACGCTAGCGTTAAAGTTAGCTGAGATCTAACGTAAATTTGCTAAAACTCTTTAATAACGTTGGAATTCAACCGTAAGTGTTGGCTGCTGTTGTAACTTGGAACAAGGCCGACCAGACGGTCAGTGGCGTAGAAATTTGTTTTTTCGCGATTGCAAAAAAACGACGAGCAAGTAAACGTTAAAACTAAGGAAGCAATTCTGCCTGTCGTTTGCTTCTTCGAATGAGTCATATCCCGTTAAGATCCGTTAAAGTTGGCTTGTGAGTTCAATGAAGTGAATGGGAGAGTTATTTCCAAGTTGCCAACCTAGAAAAAGGTCTACTATCAGGGAAGCGTTATTTTTTGTCAAAATCTACTTCATTATTTCCGTAATGATTTAATATGTTCACAAAAAACTATTGAGCTCTCCAGAATATATAGTTTTAGAAAAATAATGATTTTAATAAACTCCATTTCTAATTGGTTAAAATTAAAGTTGGTATCGAGACTCGGGGTGAAAAACAAGGCTAATGTCGTGCTTCTCGCGACAGCATGAATATGGCTGCTGGCTGCAGCATCGGCTAACGAAACGAATAACGTAGGTAAAGTGACATTTGACAACGAAACATGTCAACTGTCACATTGAGTCTCGATACCAACTTTAATTTCAACCAATCAGAAATGGAGTTTATAAAAATTATTCTTGCTAACGATACTTTTTGGAAAGCTCAGTAGAATTTTGTTATCATATTTTATCATTGAGGAAGTAATGCAGTAGATTTTGTCCCAACAGAACCCTTCCCCGTTGGTAGACTTTTTTAGATTTTGAGGTTAGTAGGAAACAGTTACATCTGAATTGTAGGTTCGTTCGTTTTGCCGCACGGAGCAAAATATTGTAAATCTTTTTTTTCTCTTTCCTTACAATTATCTTAGACGAGATAATAATATGCAGTAAAAACAAAACAAAAGTTAACCTCAAATCTCATGCAACGTTCAACTTTTATTACTCTTAGCACACACCTGACAACTGTTGTTCCGTGAGAACTGTGTTTAGGATTTGCGGTGTTGCCAATAATCGTTCTTCATCAAAAGGTAGGCCCGTTCAGAAACTTCGAATGTTTTAGGTAAAGAAAACCGTAGTTAAAATGTGGAATTTTATAGATGAGTAGATCAATTGACAGAGATCAATGGTGTATATCAAGCAGTGAGATTTATTTTTGGGGAGAACAGTCATCCGTGTTTCTGAACGTAGATTATGGGGGGAGGGGGGTTTCCGATGAACGTCACGTCAAGGGTACACTTTCAAAAGCGATATTTTTCTTATTTCATTTAATAACAATTTTCAATATTCAATATATAATTATTTAAAATTTCATATAAAAATCGTCTACAATATAATTGCAAGTACATTTACCTTTATTTCTATCATGAGAATTTTTTAATAAAACATCATATTCTAATTAATTATAAACAATTTTCAGTTTTTATTTCATATACTTCCGTTCATTCTGCATAATATTAAATATGGTTAATTCAGCTGAACTAGCAATTTGCTAAAGCTACAAAAATCATGACGTTGAATCAACCTAAAATATTATGCAGATCTCAGCAAATGAGTTGTAAAGGTAACTGTACGAACAAATTGATTCATTCAGATTCTGCATTCAGGACTCTCCTGATATTCAAGTGCCAAGAGCTCCGCGCCTTTAAAAATAAAATAAAATAAAATAAAAAGAATTTGTGAAGTGCCCCAGCAGATAAATGTGGTAAGAATTAACTTTAATTATATATTTTCATTTTTTATTTTGGGAACTATAGAGTCCTTACTTTTGTAATAATCCATTTTTGCTTGTATTGGTTTTTGTTTGGTTGGACAAACAGACAAATTTTAAGTTTTCCATTTTTTTATATTTTGGCAGAAAAAGTTTTTAGTTTTCTGAAATAAATCATTTTTCATTTGTTTTGTTTCCCTTGTAAATAATTTTGTGTAAATAAATGTATATAATTTTTAAATCAGTGATTTTATTTCTGGTTCTAATCAGTAATTATATATAATCTTGGCAAACCTCTCCAGGTTGTATTTTGGGTCGGGCGGACTTTATTCAAACCCTGAAGAAGTCCGAGCTACCCTGAACACAGCGTGGCGGGCTAGAGCTCGTCGTGGCGTCAGATAAAAATCTGAGCTACAAAACCCCAAAAAACGAACTGAACGTCACGATGTGACAATACCATCGATAAGTTTTGGAATTTATTTTTCTTAAATGTAAATGTCCCTTATGAGTTAATAAATTTAGTGGACTGTATGTAGGAAGGGTGTAAGAAAAAACACCAGGATGTATTATTTCTATATTTCACAATTTTTCATATATCTATTTAATCACATATACATATATTTCATATGCAAAGAAACGTTTCGACAATCTAATTAATCAACAGCGTATTAAATTCTGGGTGATTATGGCCAAAAACGAACGTGTCATCCGCGACCACGCAGAAACGAAATAGATAATCGAATCATTTCTTATATCGATGAAACACACAAGTGACTTTGGCGATTTCATCTAAATTACATACCTTGGGAAATATAATTACAAACAATATAGCACATCAATTAAATTAACATCAGCTAAAATTATGGGTCGCGTCCCATTGTGAATCTGCCTTAAGCACTGTCTTCATGAACTAAGCTCCAGGTAGCATCCATGAAGATTTGAGCCCTTAGCACTTGGGCAGATTGACAATACAAACGTTAGCTGTCACTTCCTGGTTAGTGAGCGCGAACGTTTCTTTCTGATCGCGGCTATTCTTTGTACCCGTTACTTTCCGAACATCTTCAGGAGGCTGTTACTTTTTTTTGTACATCTCTACAAAGCGTAATCGTTTCGTAGGGAAGTAGCGGTAAAAATGCGCCGAAACCAACGCGTGGTATAAAGAATAGCGGGTATAGTCGGCACGGACGTCGGTCAGAATGCGTAATCATAAAAGGTAGTACGAGAAACTCGTTTTGAAGTACGTTTTCTAAACGAAGTCCCTGTCGATTATAACAACGACATACCTGCCACAACTGGTGGCTACTACACGTCTTTGGAAAGGGATCACTAAGATTGTATAACTTATTAGCGATATCGTAAATTTCTGAAACACACCTCGCATTTTAAGACTTCTAACTCCTACACACTTTTATCACTTCTCTACACTAATGCAGTTCCAATTCATTGCCGTGATTCACTTTATGATCTTGAGGTGAAAGGTGGTATCCAGAAATTTATCGATTTATCGGATTTTTGTGTAGGGATATGATGTTCGTTCCCTATCGTGTTGATGTTATATTTATCGATTCTTGATACTGTATTACAACAGTATATATTCTGTTTTTATAAACAAATATTCAAGATTCCAAGAACTAGTACATTACTTGTACTAAAAAAATTATTTAAAATAAAATAAATGTACATAGTCGACTCGGACATCGGTCGGAATGCGTAAACTGAGTCATGAATTTCCAGGTAATCCGAGAAACTCACGAACGTTGCCGTTTTACATGGATACGCTCGAATGTTTTTGAATTACATTGTCTAACCGAAGTCCGAGTCGACTACAACGGGCCCACTGCCTTACCTTTTTTTTTTTCACCAGTATATTGGTAAAAATACCATACTCTAACGTAATAATTATTACATTTTACTGTTTTTTAAAAATACATTTACCAGAGTCAGTATAACTTAAAAAGTATAAAGAGACGGGTCAAAAAGTCTAAAACACAAACTTAAAAAATAAAACTTCTAACTTTTATTTAAACTAAAAATTGGTGTTGTTCGGATCCGTGGGGGATTCACCGTCGTTGGAAGGTAAAGGAGCTAGTTGAACGCCGGGAGATACCAACATCGTTGGTTCCGTATTACGTCGTTTCATTTTACCCTTCATCTTCTTCAACATGGTGGCCTGAGGAGGGGGTTATACACAAACGCATACTCGTTAAAAATTATATATTCGAGTAGCCTCTACTTTAAAAGAATCACAAAGCAATTTTAAATTAACCTAAAAATCAAGCAACATTACTCATGCCTTTATCAAAATATAGGAATAATGAAAAAATCTTATTAAAATGAAAAGAGTTATGTGAGAAAATGTTGTGTTTTATGAAACGGGTTAGTTTTCTTTTTTTTTTTTAAATGGAATTATTCGTCTGTGCTTTTTCCCCCCTCCCCGTTGGCCGGTAAAATGTTCGGTTCGGTAGGACGACGCTTGAACTTATTTTTCTTCAGCATTGTTGCCTAAAAGTAGTAAAATCTTATAGAAAGTGCATCAACAGACTATAAAATTTCGTTAAAGGGTCTAACAATGTATGCATGTTGCCCCCTCACGTATCAAATTCATATTAAAACCGTATTAGGGTGTTTGAACAATGCGATGAAGTCCTAAACGCCTTGCACATTATCTCAAATAATATAGCCCGTCAATTTAACAATTTTCCGACAGAAAAGCCTCAATGAAGGCAAAAAAACTCGTCTAAAGCCAACATGAAAATTGACGGATCTTCTAAGATCAAAGTGACTGGTACACAGATCCGCATTAAGAGTTTTATAAATATATGTTTCTCAAATCGTTCTCGTGTGAAGCAAAATGTGAAATACTTAACTTTTATTCAATATATAACTTTAATTTATCTGAAATTTTCATTTTATCCTTATTTATTAAAAATTATTAATTTTATTCTAGATTCTAGATTCTAATTTATTTTTTTTTAAATTTTATTAAGTTCATTTTTTGTTTGTTACCTTCCGACGTAATCTTAGTCAGAACGTAATTAACTTCTGTTGGGCGCCACCTACTCGGTCAGTAGATAAATGAGAGTCTCTTAAATCTCAGTCGTGCTTCTGAAATTGGCCGCAATATTATAAAAATCGATAATAACGACTCAATAAAATATGGAAGTATTTATTAACAACAAAAATAACGGTTGAACTTGTAGTTGTAGTGAGATGATTATTGAGCAGAAGAAGGTAAGCGTAATGTTCTTATTTATTTGTGAATTTAACAATTACCGCTGATTTAAGAAATCACCCTCTTACCTTATTCTAATTTGATTATCTACTAAAATGTAAGCTAACCTAATTAATTAAGTACTTTGGCCTTGTTTTGTTTGTAAAAGTTTGAAATATCGATATTCAAAAATGCATAGGTACCTTTAATACTATTTAAATCTTTTAGTTATTTCTGGTTACTTTCTTTCCAAAATAAATCTTCTAGGATTCTAATCAGGAATACGGGATAAAAAATTCTACGGGATGTGGTTGTAAACGATGGAATGTTCATTGGAATTCTTTTATTGATTTAATTCCAAGATTTTCTTGTAAACATCGATTCTAACCTCACTTAAAATTTGACATGTAAAATTTCCTTACAATTTCTTTCTTCGATCAGAGTGGTTTTGATTTTGGTTTTATTTTGTTTTCACGATAAGAATTGATGTGTACTGTTCGAAAGATTTTTAGCAAAAGCCTCGCTTGACAGTAAGTTTTGCTTTTTATAAACCATCATGTCAAAGCCGTCTAGATCGGGATTTGACATAATTTTCAATTAAATTATTTTAAAATTCAGAAAATTTTAATTTTTATATGCTTTTTGACTATTACCAAATCATTCCTGAGATAAAAAGAATGATTTTGGTATAATTTATTTCCTATTCTAACTTATATTAAATGTACTTGAAAGAATTTTTTATTTTCGTCATTATCGATTTTATAACATGTATTAAACTTTATTATTACTGCCTTTTTTACAATAATACTTTAATTTTGGAAATCCCCACACTTTATTTTCTTGATTTATTATATTTCCAATGATCATATTGTTAAATTAAGATACTGCACTTTGAAGTTTAAAATTTATTCATCTTCTAATATTTAAAATAACAATGTTTTCATTGTTGTAAGGATTGCAGACTTATCTAAGACTATTTTGTCTTAACTTCTACTATTTAGTTATTGGCTAAATTGTTTGTAACTATTCTAAAATCGTCGATGAAAATTCCTTATGGAATTACCATGTTAAAATTTGTTGTCAGAAATTTAATATTTTGTCATATGATTACTGCTCTAAAATTAGTTTCAAACTTTATTTTGTTAATTACGTTCTGCCTAGTGATTATTTAAATTAAAATAAATAATTATTTAATGGTTTTAATTAATTTATTTTGTTTGATAATTTCTCTATTATCAAATAAAAGTTTTGTATTCTCTTTATTTGGCTTTTCACATTGTTTAACCGTTACAATAAATATAACACAACAAAGAGTAACTTTTATTCGTAAAACTAATAATAACTTAAGTAAACACGCTGTACATAATATAATACGTACTACAATGAAAATAGAATTTAAAGTATTATAAAAAAATATATTTTTATAAAACCCTTGATGCGGTTCTGTGTACCAGTCACTTTGATCTTAGACGATCCGTCAATTTTCATGACGTATACGTGGAAACATGATGACTTTCGACGTGTTTTATTGCATTTAGTGATGATTTTACAAATGTTACCATGTGAATACCTATCCATGGTATTTATATGAAGTTAATACTTGAAGGGACAACTTAAATAATTCTCTGCCTAACTGGCTTTGAATTCTAGTGGACTTGCGAATTTCTTTTCTATAATTTTTTTCTAAACAAGGGGTGAGATGGATAAATATTAGTAATATTTAGATACTTTTATACAAATTACTAAAGTACGAAATCAGTTAAAAAAACACAATGGGGGTATGTTTACTTTCATTTTTGATCACTATTTTTTATTAAATTCATCTCTCTCACATACAAATAACTTTTTCAAATTTCTCATCTCTTAATATTTTCGAAAATGCTCTTCCCCTCGTTTCCCTATAAGAGCCCGAAAATTAACTTTGAGATCTGGTAATATATGTCACTCAAAAAATTCTCTTTGCTTGTATTTGGGGTATTTTCGAAATTATATCGCGCTGAGCCACGCGGGGAAAGAACTTCGAGTAGAAATTTGAGTAACGGTGTTTGTTTGCGGGAAAGATCAAAGGGAAAAATGAAAGTAAATATGTAAAGGGTAATGTGCAAAAGTGTCAATTCTATACTTAGGTGCAATTTCTATGTTTTCTTCGTACTTTTTTTTGTGTATTTTGTGTTAAAATCAGATATAAACCAACGATTTTGGCTCCACATTAGGAATTAATTTCAATTTCCAGTGTATAATTCTTATTTTTCAAGATATTTTAACAATTACAAAAAAATCAATAAGTTATTTAGATCCAATATCTTTTGATTATATATTTTGTAAAATCTGAAAAATAATAATCACGATTCACCGAAACAAATCCTTTTAACAACGTCAAAACGGTACATGCAGGTTTGCAAAGACACAAATTGGCCAGTCTCATCAGTTTATTGGAACAAATGTCAAAACTGGCAGACATATGTCAAAAATAAACGTTAAATGTCAAAAATCAAACGTCATATGTCGAAAAAGCAACGGCAAATGTCAAATACGTCCGTCAAATATCAAACATGAACATTAAATGTTGAAAATGAACGTCAAACGAATTATTCATAAGACCTTTATTGAGAAAAAACTGTAAAGATCATTTTACTTGACTTCAATATTATAATGTGTTATTACGGTTCTTATTTTTTACTATTACAGGATAATAACAAAAAAAAAAACTTATTTTATTAAAACTTTCACGACAAATCAGCAAGAACTATAGTATAATAATAACAAAAAATTAAAAATTGGTTATGTTTAAATGTAAATGTAAACCTGAACAAATTTTTGTGTTATTGTCAATCGGAAAAACACCGCATCGTTACCAATTAATTGTACACTTCTCTTGCATGTTTTGTACAAAGCTAAAATTTGCCAACAGCTTTTTGGGAAGGGAAAACAGCACATAACAAGCATTCTTGCAAAGCAAAATTATTTCACGTCATCTAGTGATATTTGATTTTACTTGTGTCGTGTATTTTAGCAGTCGAGATTTTTGGTGTGTTTGAGAAAGGAGAAAAAAAGGGTAAGTACATTTTTACAATGGCCAAAACGCAAGCATTTTAATTTGATTCGTCAAATTACCCCCACCACCTTAAGAGCAATTCAGTTTTGCCAACTTGACACCTAAAATTAATCAAAATTCACATAATTTTCAGTGAAAATTGACCATATTTGTCGTTATGCCGTTGGCACCACTTGCTGTCAATTTAACGTCACATATCAATTGTTAATATCAATTCTTTGATATATATTTAAATATTTGAAGTATTTCAAGTTACTTTTGTTAAGTTTGGCTGTTTGATAGTGTATGAGTATTGTATCATTACTTTTATTGTATATTTATTGATTTTATTGATCCAGAAAAGTCGTGATGCCTCCCAAATGGTCCCTAAGACATCCAGGGGCAAAGTGTTATGTGCCTCATTGCTGAAAATTTGAAATACTTCAAATATTTAAATATATGTAACAAAGGATTGACATTACAATTGATAGGTGACATTAAATTGACAGCAAGTGGTGCCAACGGCATAACGACAAATCCCACACTTTTTGTCTTAAACTGTAATGGAGTCGAGAGACACCTCGTTTTAAAGATAATTTTAGAAGGGCGATTTAAAACTAAAATAGTTTAGCCATTTCTAAAAATGCACTCAAGCAAGAAAAGCGAAGGAAGAAGAGATCAATACATTTTTATTTTTTCCTTATTCATAGATACCTAAGTATTTTTAAAGTTTGTGTGGCATATGAAATGAAAATATTAGTAAATGTAGTGATCAATTAGAATAAAAAAATCTCTACTATCTACTGCAACTATATTCTAAATAGGGTACATATATTAATAAAAAATATACTAAACGATACCTTAAGGGCAGATTTGAGCACTACGACGTCACAGGGACTTTGCACCCAGGGTTCTCCGTCAACTTGAACTGGTATATCTGAATTTAGATGGATTTTAATATGTCCTCCCTAAAATAAACCACAAAAATCGAAGATTATCTACATAATTGTAAATAAAAATTAACAATGCATTTAATTTTGTGGAACACATAAACTAGAGAGAATGATGGGCCACTTAACTCAACCTGTCAGACTGTAAATGACGTCATGAAATACTGTACATAACATCAAACCTACGTAAAAACGTAAACGAAAAAAAAGTGGTGTACTTATATATTAACTATTTTTTGTAGTTAATGTGAAACGACACACCAATTCCTGCCTTCTTATAAACAGAGTACTCTGCATTACAGTCAGAAACAACACAATTAGCACCCGGTATATCTAATAAGTATTTCGTGACGTCATAAAATACACTTACATCGCACTTTTCATCCTTGGCCTGAACCCTCGAGTATATTCACCGTCTGAACGACCCTTTAAATATATACGAATGAGAATAATCGATTATTGTCGTTTGATTGAGTGGTATTCGATATGATTATATAATGAATAGAACGATAATAATATTCTATCGTTGTAAGTATAAAGGTACAAACAACGATAATAATTGTATAATTTAATATATTTAAAGATTTAATTGATTCGCCTATTTTTAAATCTGAAGTTTTTCCAAATCGATTCATTGAGATTTTAATTGACGTTTGTTAATAAAAGCAAAACTTTGTTGTTTTGACAGTTATAAAATCATGACTCTAGATTTAAATTATTTATTATTTTTGCTTTGCTCGACCCACCGAAAACCGCGATTAAACCACGTCGTCAATGGTAACTATGTAAAATTCGTGAGTGCTCAATTCGGGGTAGTTAAGTGACGAATTTATACTTTATTTAACTGTAATAAAATAAAGTGGGTTTTCTTACCTGTGCAATCCTCATAGCTGTGCGTAAACCAGATTGAATTTGTCCCAGATGTACCACTCCGGTTACACCTACGACTTCTAACATCCCATCCCAGTGATTTGGTTTCGAAAATTGATCGTCTTTTTCTGGACCCCAAGGGTTTGCTCCAGACCCCCAACTATGAAAGACGAAAATGGTAAGTCTCTTGTTTATATATCTCTTGCCTTTATTGTAACACTAACTTAAAATGAATATTATAAGCCGGGGACAATCGAATCAATCAGTTTCGCAGTTTAAATGCGCGCGCATGTATGTTTATTTAGCCCCCGGCTCAGTGACTTTAAACGCTCAGTTTGTATAATACAAAACAAAAGGAAGGGAACCATCTAAAAATCCACCCACAAACTAACCTTAAAATATTAAGAATAATAATCCCTTCGACTTGCGGTAGCTCCACCAATTTCCCGTCCACTTCTAACCTCACTTCTTTGTGCAAGTCTTTGCACATTTTCGGTCCCACCATTTTGCGCAAACCCATTTTGACGTAAACGCTCTTGTTGTGCAATCGACTGATGAACTTTCCGGGATTTTCTTCGCGCGCATTATGGAAATCCAAACAGAGATCGGCGTCGATGCCGATGCCGAAATAGTTGTTCATGACGAAAATTTGTGAATTGTCTTCGCTTGTAGAACTTGCTACAACTGTAGGTTAAGATAAGTTAAAATTCGTTTTTTGCTTGTCGTGCTCGAGATATTAGTATTTATGACCTTTTAACAAAAAACATTTTTGCTCCACAGAGCTGTCAAATTAAAAAATAAACTTATTATAACCTAATTTGTAAACATGACATAATAACGTATTTTGGTTTATTAAGTGTGGATTAAAAGGTTTCAAATATTAATTTAATGTCTAAAAAATCTAAAAGTGGCGGCTACTATCCCCGTATCACACACTCCGTTATAAATTTTAGGTATTTTTTAATCATATCCACATCAAATCTAAATACGGCAATTATACCCAACTAATAACAATTGCTAAAGGTAAAGGTTATTCCTTGAGAGATTTACATGGTTCTGCTTTTATTGTCTTAACAAAGATTTTGCATTCGCTTTAAAACCATGATCTTTGTTCACTCGTACTTGAAATGGCGAAGAAGCTTCAAAATAAGTTTTCAGAAGGCTCTTTTATTTGGTAATTCTCTCTTGAAACTCCTAATATTTTATTCCTCGGTGTCAGAAATATTGGAAAAGCTTTCTAGCATTTTTAAGAAAGCAATGACGTCACATGTCAAAAATCAGCGGCGTTGCCAGTTAGACATGGCTCAAACGCCTATTTTCGAGAATTACAGATGGAATTGCTCAAAATTTCTACCTCTGTACTAGAAATGGAATTTAGAATATGTTGACAAAGATGATATGACTTGTTGTCTCATTGTTCCATGAACACACTTTGTGTTATGGTGCCATAAAACGTCAGTCTGTCGTTAAATTCAAATTTGTCCATGAATATCCTCTAGGCCACGAAGTTAGCTACGAAAAAAGCCGTAGATCTGCATCAAAAACAGCACCTTGTAAACCACCGTTTAGAATCTATTTTCGTTTCGACATAAGGTACTTTATAGATAAAACTAATGACGAAATTGATCAATAGGCCAATTCATTAAATAATAAAATGAATCAAAAGTATATTCCAAGTTATATTAGATAGGTGGATTAATGTTGTTTTGCCGTAAAACTCGGTTTAAAAAATTACTACGTTACAAAAAAGCCATGCATGGAAAATGCAATACTAAAAATACTGTGCTGCCTCTAAAAGAATTTTTTTTATTTAATTATTCGAATAACTGCTGAAATTTAATAGTTACTCGATCGATAATAGGTCATCAGTAGAGATAATATTAGACGCTAGATCAAGCTGTCATTTCAAATAACAACTGCGAAGTTAGGTACCTTCCTGGAGATAATGAGGTTAGATATACAAGCGCTCGCAAAGTTTTTCTGATCCGTTTTTCATGTCAGACGTCTGTCATGAATTTATTTTGGGTCAATACGCCAACCCAGCAATGCTCAAAGCGACATTATGCGGCGCGACCTGTAAGTTAACAGTTATGTTTGTTTACCTTAACAGTTATGATTGTTTACCTAAAGCGACATCATGCAGCGCGGCCCGTAAGTTAACAGTTATGTTTGTTTACCTAAAATTCCGTTAGAACGGCTCTCGCGTCAATTGAAATCGAAATGGGCAGGCGTATAAACCTTGTCAAACGAAAAATTTCATGAGAAATGGAATTGAAGTGGTCACAAAGTCGTATATGTTTTTTTATACAACATTTTCCGAACACAGCTCGAAATTTTTCCATGGCAATTCAGTTTTCTTAAATTATCTAATAAGTTTTAAAAGCAAATTTGTTATTTTCCGATAAAAATTGAAATAAGACTTCAGATATCTCCGAAATTTGAGATAACGCATCTGACTCGCATTTGGGAGTTGGTGGGATCGTATCAGGAGTTTTCTCAAATGGTAGATGAGTAACTTAGGTACCTACGACCATTCTTTCCATCCCCAACCCCTCAGACCTAATCACCTGAGGCTGAAGGGGGAGGAAAGTCTGTAGAATGAAAAACTTTTTTACCTCCATTTTCCCTACAGAGTCAAAACTAATCTTGGAAAGTTAAAATAGTCTAATTTTATTTCTACCAATCTTTGGTTAATTTTTATATACCTGTAAGTAAAAATTTCAGCAGAATTTCGAATATAAATACTAATTTGTAATAATTTTATAATAAACAATTATTTTAATGTGTTACGTATTAAGTAATTAGAAATATTTGGAAGCGGTGTAAGCTAAAATTTAAATGGTAGTGTTTGAAGATAAATTTACTAGGAATTTTCAACTTGTTACCTTCAAATCCCATAACCTTATATAAGTAGTTCCTATACCCAAAAGATATTACCAAAACGAATGTTTTTTTGAAAATTATTGAATCAATAAAATAAAAAAAAAAATAGGGGAATTAACTGATTCAAAACTATTTTAATTTATTAAAAAAATAACCCTAATTTTATACCAAATGTAAATAGTTAGTTAGGTACGTTTTTTGTGTTATTAGGATTAATATTTCAAAACAAACCTATACAGTATGTACCTTTTGATGACGTAAAAATTTATGTTACCTCAAAAAAAATTAGAGAGACGCTCAAACATTAAAAAAAATCCAACTACTGCAGTATTTTAAAAAAATAAATAAGAAGTAATAATATCAAGATGGCCGCTTTTAGAACACAAAATGTCTTCCCAAGATATTCGAAATTTTTTTTTGTGATTTCATAGATTTGAAGCCCATCTTTCACGTGATCACTATATGAAAGCTAAGGGAGGTGTGAAGGGGGGATAAATTAACATATAAAGATATGGAAAATTGGTTTTTCGCACGTAACTCGCTGAGTTTTGTTCGGATCGAAACAAGTTCTATATACAATAAAGTGCTCTCGAAAACGCATAAACTGAATTTTAACCCGTCCAAATCGGTCTAGCGGTTCTGGAGATATTGCGATTTCAAAGTGTATGGATTTTCGCCGCGGCAATATATCACGCACACCTGCAGTCCTTAATATAGATAGAGATTTGTGGTAAAAAAATTTGAAACAGAACTGATTGCCCTTCAAAATGAGCCTAGCACGAAGTCACTAACCCTATCCCTTGCCCGTCTACAGGGCAAAACGCGTTCATCCCCCTCCCTCCCTTCCTGATTATCGGATCGAGTTCTTATAGGGCTCAAATCAAAGAGAAGAAAATTCCGCAACCGATGGCGAATAAAAAATTTTCCCTGCTTTACTCTTTCGTTTCAAAAATCGAAAAATAAAATTTGCAAAATCAGAAATTCGGTCGCTATTTGTCCGTTTTCGCCCCCAAATTAGACTAGCGAGTTGAAATTTGGACACAATGCTTGGGTCATGACTACCTGTCTCGAGGTCCCTTTCTTCCATGCGAAAAACGCAAACACGGCTCTAGGTGCGTTCTCGCCGCGGCGAAAATCCATATACTTTCAAATCGCAATATCTCGAGAACCGCTAGACCGATTTGGACGGGTTAAAATTCAGTTTATGCGTTTTCGAGAGCACTTTATTTTATATAGAATTTGTTTCGTTCCGAACAAAATTCAGCGAGTTACGTGCGAAAAACCTTTACATGTTAATTTACCCCCCTCCACACCTCCCTCAGCTTTCATATAGTGATCACGTGAAAGAGGGACCTCGAATCTATGAAATCACAAAAAAACTCCACTATTTAAAATTTAGGCAATAACAGGGGGGAACTGTCAGGTTTTTTGGCTGGTTTTTAAGATTTTCTTTATTATTTTTGTTTGCCAATGTCTTCAGGGATATTGTATTCCTTGATTTGAGCCATTGCGCAGAATCGTGAAGTACTTCCATTTAAGTTAACCTTATTTTTATATTATTCTTACTTTTTTAAATGTTGACTGTTATTATTTAAATCAAGGTGGGACCATTTTAATTAAAAAAATGATTTCTCTCTCTTTCCACTGGATTAAAACCACTTAGTTGTTAAAAAAGTTTTTTTATTGACGTTTCGGCTTTCCAGATCGAAAGCCGTTATCAAAATGACATAAAATAAATAAAAAAATGATGAAATTAAGTCTGTCCTAGTTTTAAGATGATCATGAGCGGGAATTTTTATGGAAGCATTGATTTTATTTTGTATAATGGCTTAAAAAATAGAGTAAATACTTTGTATAAAGTAAAATTACCAAGATACTTCAAAAAGCTTTATAAAACTTACTACCTACATGATCAGAAAGTGGCGAAACATAATAAAAAGAAGAAGAAGAAGAATATAGGTCTGTTCCCACATAACTCAAAACCAGTTTGTGTACTGTCGAGATTCTGCGCAGACTAGATTTGGTGTCATTAAATCGAGACTGCGCAGAATCCCGACAGTACGCAAACTGGTTTTGTGTTATGTTGGAACAAACCTTATAATGAACCTACTTTGGATTATTCACTTTTTCGCTAATAACTTACTTATTTTAACATAAGAATGAGAATATTTTGTTTTATAAATATTGCTTTAATAACTGATTAAGTTTTTGTTTTAATTTTAGGCTTTTAATCAGGCAATTTTAAAATTTTTAATCTAACACCATCAAGAGGTACTAGTATATATAAAAAAAACTGTATCTATGAATTTCGTTAGTCTCATTACAGCAAAACAACATCTAGTTACACATTAAGATTGACCTGCTTTTCTAATTTGCTCATTGGTCACTTTCATTTTGGACAGTTTTTGCCTCCTCTTACCAGTGGAATTGACCTGCTTGACGCTGCCGTCGTCCGGTTTGTCCTCCGGATGGAAAACGACCGTCCATCTATCCAAACGGATCTCTTCCGCGTCTATTACGTCTCTCAGGAGATTCAGAGGATCTTCACCACCTGTGTAACCTGGTCCCCATCTTAATACACGTGCAAGATCGTTACCTACAAACGTTTATTAGATGAAAAGTTCACCGCACCGTGAAATACATTTGGTCGCGTAACCGACCTTATCTGAAGAAGCCGATATTTACCTGTTCCTAAGGGTACTATGGCACATGCGGGTGAAGAACACTGAGAATCCTGACCGACGTTATCCAGACATTGTAAAACCCATCCGATGGTACCATCACCGCCACAAACGAGTATTTTGTAGTTTTGAATGTTTCGAAATACGTACAGTCCCGGTAAAGGCCCGCCGTT
The DNA here is from genome assembly GCA_949320105.2 of Crepidodera aurea. Lineage (NCBI taxonomy): Eukaryota > Metazoa > Arthropoda > Insecta > Coleoptera > Chrysomelidae > Crepidodera > Crepidodera aurea. The sequence continues at coordinate 17,655,182 of OX439480.2, forward strand.
GTCGAGATCGAATACTTGATACGGATTTAATAATTTTCTGAAACTGGATATCAATTCCAAGCCTTGACATCCGCCGGATTTGACGTTAACGAAAACCAAAAGCGGTTGAACGCCTTGCGGTATCATCGATGGTTCGATATTGGGTAAGAGCATAACTGGAAAAGAAAATATCTTTAAAATAACCTGGCAAATTTGGCAAAAGGCAATATTTTTCTTCGGAATAGACACTTACTATCGTGGACACCCTTAAAGTTCAATAAATTGTAACTGTACTTACGTTATGGTGTGGCATGTAGAGACACATCGCCCAGTATAATCATTCACATAATTGTTAGTAAATAGGAGGGTTGATGTCTTACCACGTTAGTTTATTGTTTAGACATTACTTGTATATAATAGCGGTTAAGGTCAACCTTCCTCATATCAATATTGACATTCTTATAGAGTTCAATACGAAATCATTCAAAGAACTTAGTGGATAACAATGGATTTTGAGATTGCATAAACCCATTATTAGTATTAATCCAGGAAGAATGATAATTGTAAGCAGAACCAATTGTGTGAAGAGCAAGAAATATGGCCGGAGCTAACCAATCCAAGGAGGAGGTACTTCTCTCTGTATCTGTAAATCTAGAAGGGTGGGTCACCCCACAGCACGTAGGACACATTTGGCCCATTGTGCGTCCTTCTGAGGTTGAGCCTTCCTTCTAGCTCGTCAGCCAGCCTACTTGTTTAAAGTAGGCGATGACGTCGCCTTAAGGTAGCTCCCTCATGTTGGCATGTGTTAGCCACCGCTCGCCGAAAAGAAAATGTCTCATTTGTGAGAGTGTCGAACATTCACAAAGCTCTGTTTGAGCTACACTGGCATTAGAACCCATTGCCCATTTTATATTGAGATTCAGGGATCTGGAATAAATTCCACAGCCTGACCCCTCATTTGTTTTAGACCCATCGGTGTAGATGTAGGGCCTGTGAAAGGCATATCTTGGTGCAATCGAATCTGTGTTGGCTTGTAGCAGTGGGACCTCTCCAAGGACCTCGTGCCACAAGTTACACCTCGACTGACCAGATCCTACGTCAGGTTGTATACCTGTAGAGCGTAGCCGTGTCATGGTCATCACCACAGCCTCCTTAATAAATATTTCAAGGGGGTGAGACCAAGGATCACCTCCATTGCTCTAGTTGGTGTGGTTCTCATGCCCCCTGATATGGTGAGTCATGCTATTCTTTGGATTTGATCCGCTGGCTAGTTTTGACTCCCCAGGCAATCGCACCGTACGTTAGCATAGGTCTTATGATTGCAGTGTAGATCCAAGCCGTAACCTTAGGTGACATACCCCAGGTGCGGCCAATGGTTCTTCGACACTGTTCATAAGATATGTATGCTCTTTTGGAGGAGGTACTTATTACGCAAGCTGGTAATGGTGGCGACGTTTCGGGTTCCGATAAGAGGAACGAGATTACCAGTGTTGAAGTGAAGGGAGCAGCAGCTTTTTCATTGGCACTATTCATAATTGGATTCGCGGTATACAAGAGGCTCAGGCAAGAGATATCCAGATCTCAGGAAATCGTACACAGAAGAGCGAAGAAAGTTTAAAGAGACACTGAATTTTATACATGTTACTTGGGTAATTATTAGAGGATGTTTCTTCAGTAGCCAGACAGTTTCGACAGTTCTAACCCCTAGCCAGACAAACATATAGGGTAGCTGTAGGTGCGAGCGCGAGGCAATATACATTCAAGTAGATGCGAGTGAGATAGTGATAGATCTTTTGCGACCCTTCATAGTAACCCATCGTTCCTATCTGTATTGGAAGCATGCGCTTAGAAAATTTCAGCTTTTATAAAATAACGAAGGGCTCTTAGACTATACATTACTTCAACTACAACCTGAATGGTTTCAATCAATAGGATCTTAGAGGGAGAAACAACTTTGAACTTTGAAATATAATTTTTGACTTACCAAGCAACGGTTGTTTGTCTTCATACTTAGATTCCCTTAGGATATAAAGCGCTCTCACAGCCTTCTCGGAATCTTCATAGGTGATCACCATAGATCCGTATTCATAATAAATAGGACCGATCTTGGAGAATTTATTTTCTACGATTAAAAAAAAATATTAATAAATATCACAAACTAAATTAAATCAGCGTTACCTTTGCCTAAAAAATCTGTAAGGATATTTTCATAATTTCGTTCTGAAAGGTTCGGTGGTAAGTTTCCAACAAATAAAGCTAAATTTGGTCCATGGGGATCTTGCTTGAGTTGTAAATAAAATCTCATCAACTCCATTTGTCTGATGCTATCTTTGCCCAGTTGTTTCATGATTTCCCATGGTCTTTCGTTCCAAGATAAAACTCTTTCGGTGACTGCAACAAATTTTAACCGTTTAAACACTTTTCCTAGTCAAAAAAACCTTGACATCTAGTAAACATTCTGGTAAAATTATAACTTACCACCCCTGTCCAACAGGACCTCGCTACATCGATAATCTTCCGCGTTACTGTCTTCCAGACCGAAACGTTTCAAAGCTTCGCCGATTAGATCGCCGACAGTTGTATTTGTATCTACAGGCACGGTGCAGAGTGACTGAGAAACTTGTAATTTACCAGGATATACACGAACTTCTCCAGTATCGTTATCGCGATCCCTGTAATATAAAATCAAAGCTTTATACATACATCTAGGTTGGTAGTACTGTCTTTTATTATGATACCCAGTTTGAGCGCCATCTGTCTACTAGTTTGTTTACAATCAGTCAGTTTACCTCACTATACTAATTCCAAATCCGAGAGGACAGCCGTAAACACTGTAGCATGCAGTGATCACACATCATCAAAAACGTTCTGCTGACGGTACATCCCTACTCTCGCCTGTTAGTCAGTTTGTTTAAGTTGGCCTCTCGGGTTTGGCAACACTATAATGCTCCACAAGGAGGGCAGTGGTTTGATATCTCGTGGAACTGATAGGGGTTGGTGGCACATTTACACACTTGTTAGTTGGTAGATCACCTGGTGGTTCGGAGCCCACGATAAGCTGCAGGTCCCATCCAGATTAGCCTTAGTTGCAGAAAGGAGACGTTAAAATTAAGCAAGCAAAAGGAGGGCGGTGAGATCGTTGAAAACATGCAGCCTTTTGGACGACCTTCGAGCTCTACCACCGAATTGAACATGGACCATGGGCGGATCTAGCCGATTTTCATGGGGGGAGCTGTCTTTCACTCGGGGGGAATATGGAACATCCCCTGCTTAGCGGAGGAACCGCTACAAGTCAAGCCTCTCTCGTAGTTGTTCTCATCTAGTCCTTCAACCTTGGAAGGGTTGAAAAGGACCTCATGGCTTCTTGTAATCTTTCTTTAAATTAAAAAACTCAACCTAAAGGGGAGGGGTGGGGGGGCTGTAGCGACATGGACGCAGTGAAAGACATTGTGCTTGCAAATCGTCGCATTAGCTTAAGGGAGAAAGAACATAACAGTTCGTATCATTCTGAATGGAAATTTGAGCATGAGATGCATCGCTGTACAGCTTCTTCAAAAACAATATCGTGAGCAAGTTTCTTTGGAGATGGTCGATCATGCGAATTCCGAACCAACGTTCATGGAACGTATTATAACTGGGTTTATGAGTATGACATGCAGACATGCCAGAATTGTGGAAGAACAACTCGTGTGTTTCACACGACGATAACGCGCCACCGCACATAGCCATCGATCAACCACCATATCGGCCTGATTTAGCTCCATCTGATTTTTTTTGTTCCCCAAACTCAAAGCGCGTTCGACAAGGTCAGAAGCTGATGATAAAAGTATACTAACTTGAATCTGAGAAAAACTGCTGGTCTCTTTCCTTCCTTTCTATGTAGAGTTAGCACAGGAGCGGGGTCCTGCAGGACTGCTTCTTCCGAAGAATAGAGGTCGGTTAGATGGAATGAATTTGGATCCTTTGTAATGTGGAATGCCCTAAGAGCCTGCGTAAGAACTTGTTTAAGTGGCGCCTGCCTTGGAACGACGATCAGCCTGAATATTTTCCTGCGGTAAGAGTTGTTGCCGTCATATACTTTGATCATTTCTGAAAAATTTATAAAAATAGGTTAAATTGTGTTCTAAAGGTTTGTAGGGAAATATAATTTTGTACGTACCTTCGTCTCTCTCCTCCTGATTTTTATTCTGTTTATCCTGTCGACTATCTCGTGTTGGTGCGTGTGTTTGTGCATAATCTTCTGAATCCCTGTATCGACCAGCATCTCCGCTGCTAAATTCTTCTGACGTACTCCGTGCTATAAAAAGTATTTTTTTGGTTATAAGAATAATTTAAAATTTTTAAAAAATGTTCGAGACGTTTTTAAATTTATTTTTAGGAGTCTGAATTTTTGATATGTGTGATCAATAGTGTCCATGGGCCCAATCCTATCATATGGCTAGATTTCGATATACAGTGCCCATGGACACTATTGATCAGGACATCAAGAACTACCACATATCAAAAATTCAGACAATTTGACGGTGCTCCCATTTCCATAAGAATGGTGCGGGGTCCTTTAGGCGGAAATTAAATAATTTGATGTGAAACTTAGTCTATAGAATAATAAATATCAGATGTTAGTGTTAGTTTACACTCAGTTACAAACAGAGTTGCCTTTTTAATACAGTATGATCAAAGGGCATAACCACACAAACATATAAGGGTTTTTTTTGGGGAAGTGAAGAAAACCCTTTATGGGGAGGTTATGAACCTAAAATCTCAAGGTCTTCTGTGAGAATCTCCTTTCCAGGCGATTCTCACAGTAGACCTTGAACATATAAGGGTACTGTGTAATTTAAAATCTACATAGTATAAGTATAAAAATTATAAAAAGTATAAAAATTATAAAAAATATAAAGTATATAGAAAAACAAAGATTAATACTACTGAATAAATTAATTTTCAATTTTCATTTGCCTTGGAAGAGATTTTGGCGCGAATTTTTAAAAATTAATTTTAATTTTATTTAGATTTAGCAAGGTTGGATCTGGTGATCTTGGTGGTCATTCCACAGCGGTCAATCCTTATTTTATATCCTTCTAGACCACTCGTTAATAGTATTTCTAATAAATTGTTTAGTAATAAATAGGCAGATATTTTTTATACCGACTCCAATGACATTTACAAAAATTAATGGGGTAACACCACCCTTGTGGGAGAATGAAATTATCTATTTGTGCATATTCTATGAAGAAATTTTATGAAATAAACAACTCAAAGTCAGTACCACATATATAAATAAAAGATAAAAAAAAAGTAAAAAAAATATATATTTTATTTTTTTAAATATTTTTTTTATTTTTTTTCTTAATATATTTTTATTCATATATATCTGTGATACTGGCATTGAGTTGTTTATTTCTTAAAAGCATTAGACCACATTTGAGATACGGATAACCTATTTGATTTATGTTAGTCGAAAGCAAAATAAAAAAAACTTGCCACACATACACACACGCGCAGAGCAAACCACATAACAGTGCGAATAAAACAAAAAAAAAACCCAAACAAAAAAATACCTCTAACATAAGGAGGTGACAATTGGGACTGGCTAATACTTTGGCAAGAGTTCGGCAAAACAACGGAAAGGCGCTTCAATATGCTCGACAAAGAAGCACTCCTCCTTACAGTATCCGAACTGATGACTGCAAAATCATTCCCTTTATATCTTAAAATAAAAAATTAAAAAACAAAATTAAGCAGTAAAAGGTGTTCGAACAACATGATCGCAAAACAAAACCAAACAAAAGAAGCACGTTTATGTGAATACTGTGCATTTAAAAAAAAAGTTGCTGACTCTATCTATATTGACGTATTTTTTATTATTATTTAATATTTTTTATCTCAAAAACGAAAATGGAAACTTATTTGCGATTTTCCCCAGACCTTAAGTCTAACCGGGCAACTGGCAACACAGCGCACGTCTCAAATTGGACGTAGTATACGAGAAACTATTCCCAATGAGAGAAAGGTCAGGTCAGCTATAGCTCATATTGAACTACCTGTACATCAGTGGCTTGTTAATAGTCTCATAATAACTAAGGACCCATCAAATTACTATACTAGAGTGTTTTTACATAGGACTGGGGAAAGTCTTTATCTTGATACAGAGTATCGGGTAAGCCTTTGGTAAAAACCGTAAACAAATATCCTTTTTGTTTTCGAGATATTTAAGGTTGACAGTTATTTGTGAGCCACCAGGTATAATTAATATAAATAACGTAGAGTGTATTTAAAAAAAGAGAAGAATGATCTGGCGCTGTCAACTCTGCTATATTTTTTAATAAGGTGCCCTATAAATTAGGATATAAATATACAAAGTGTTTCGATTAACGTTCCTATTAAACCAAATCCTGTGACTATGATAGACATGGAAGCAAACTATAGTTTAGTGAAGGGGTAGGGGTAGTTTTTCATCCAAAAGATTAACGTACAGAGCGTCAATTATTGTCTGTTGTAATGTAGAAAGCAAACAGATTCTGTCCATGTTTGGATTGAAGTTTTGCTTCAGGAGTTTGACGTATTGCTATTTGACAGATAGCTAGCGAACCCTCAACTGTCATTCAGTCCTAGGATTGTCAACCAAAACTCTCAGTATATAATTATAAAACCTGGGAGGCACCATAATTTCTGGTAATTAAATAAAAAATACTAGGAAATCAGCTTATAAATTGTAACACACTTTGGACTGCAAATACGGATATATTCCAGGACAATACTCACGGGACAGAGTATCCTTCCTTCTGACTTGAACTCCGATGATAGCTTCCATGGGTACTTCAGTCCTCGGTATACTAACAGCATGTGGTGGTAGGTATATGGGTTCCAAGATTCCAAATGTACACTCATTGTTGATACTCGTGTGACATGCTGCGTGACACTAAAGCAGATATTTAAGACGTTAATAAAGTTAAATCTTTCCTTTTTGGACTGGTACCGTTCACGTTGGCCCCATACATTTTGGAGTAATTTTTGTCCAATCTTTTTAAACTCAGTGTCAAATGAAAGGTAAATGTGCAAGTCAAGTTCGTCTTGTAATATTTTTTTAAATTTCTTTGCCAAATTTTACAAAAAAAAAATTGAAAGTTGATAGTACTGATAGTAAAAAAATGGTACAATATTTCTAAAAACTACGACAATACGAACTTAAAACAGGTCTTTACCTCCATCCCTTCATTTATCTTATTTCTTTAAATATCACCGTTTTGAAGTATAGTAGATTTTAAATTCACTTACCGTCATTCCACACCATTCACATCTATATCCAGACAAGCATTCGGTAGTCCAACAGCTCTTTTTGCAAAGAGCGCACTTGGACGTACTCGGCAGGTTACCTTCTCGCCAATGATGTTGATGACGTACGAAGACGAGTTGTTTCCCCGGAAGATAAGTCGCATTTTCCTTGCAGTCTGCCACCGCAAAATCCTGGCACTCGACGTGCACGAAATATTCGCATACTGAAAAACACGACGCGTTACATTAAACATTTTGGTTGTGCATGGGAAAATTTCCTATCTCAATAGCATTGTCGGCCACGCTCCCTTTTCAAGATGGCCGCATCCCCCCCTCCACTTTTAAGCCACGCCCCTTCTGTCATTTGTCATATGTCAACTGTCATTTGCAACATGGTCGCGCGTCACGCCTGGTTGCCATTTTTGTTCCAAATTGCAGCACCACCTGTCAATGAGTGTCGGTAGCACACCTACGTAGAATCAGCGCCACCTGTCAATGCATGTCGGTAAGTAGGAATCTGTAATCAGCGCCAATGAGTGTCGATACGTAGGAATCTGTAATCAAGGCCAATGAGTGTCGGAAGCAACGTAGGAATCTGTATTGTCAATGAGTGTCGGTAAAATAGAATACGTAGAATCAGCGCCACCTGTCAACGCATGTCGGTAAGTAGGAATCTGTAATCAGCGCCAATGAGTGTCTGTAAGTAGGAATCTTTTTTCGACTTTCTTCGGCTTTTTTCGACTTTTTTTCGATTTTTTTCGAATTTTTTCGAATTTTTTTCGACTTTTTTCGAATTTTTTCGACTTTTTTCCGACTTTTTTTCGAATTTTTTCGACTTTTTTCCGACTTTTTTCGTCTTTTTTCGACTTTTTTTCCGACTTTCTTCGGCTTTTTTCGTCTTTTTTTCGACATTTTTAGACTTTTTTCGACTTTTTTTTCGACTTTTTTTCCGACTTTTCTCGACTTTTTTCCGATTTTTTCCGACTTTTTTTCGACTTTTTTCCGGCTTTCTACGACTTATTTCCGACTTTTTTTTCGACTTTTTCCGACTTTTTTCGATTTTTGTCGACTTTTTTCGACATTTTTCCGACTTTTTTCGACTTTTTCCGACTTTTTTCGGCTTTTTTCGACTTTTTTCCGACTTTTTTTAAACAAATGGGATGTCAGGGTTATTGCATAAATGAGGTAGAGCTTATTATTGAATTAATTAAAAATAATCTTACTCACTTTCACAATGAATGGATTCGCTATCGTCCAATCTCTTCCTACATACATTACAAAATTTTCTTTTATGATGAAAAGCATCGGACCAACAATGAGCTACCGGATTCTGAAACAAAAAACACGTAAAATATAGTATATAAAATAGTTAACAACTAATTGAGAGAAAAACTCACCCTGATAAGGCTGGCGGCGACGCTGGAACACGGGGATACCACAGTCTTCAGGCAGCGATCATGCACTACGAAGTTGCAAACTAAAAAAAGAAAAAAATTGTTTAATTTTCAATCTATCAAACCGGCAACATTGTACCAAATATTTAAAAACATATCTACATTCATTTTGTCACGTAGGCCCATAAACGAACATATCAAAACCACCCGGTCTAGCCAAAAAACGACTCGTCCACATGGTAACAATTTCTTCTAGAAGAATCGGACGAGGCGGGGTTAAGCTTAAACGGCTAGACTTGAAAAAACTTTAAGTCAGTGTTCTATCAACACTCCGAGGCGCAACATCTCGTAAATACTTATCGAATCATGCCATACGCGCATCATGTAAATTAAGTTAACAAATTTTGTTTGGTTCATTTTTTACAATTACACCGATATTTTCTGAATGATTATGATTCATTTATTTTAAACACTAATATGGTTTAGTAAATTGAACATGTACTTTCATTGTTAATTTGTGCGTTGTTGTTTTTTCGTTATTTTAATAAACCGTTAACTGCAAGGTGTTCGTTTTTGTTCTTGAAGTTCTACAGACAGCAAAACCTTCAAAATATACAGTCCACTGAAAAACTACCGACATCGTTTAAAAAAACGGCGTTGTTAAAACATCGGCCGACTGCTAAAGCATTGAATTACAACGATCCAGACGCGCGTCGGATGTTATTTATTTAGATATCAAACATTTGAATGTTAAATTTAAACAATAACCTTATGGAGTTCTACTCAAACAAATAGGGGAGGGGTTCCACATGAATGAAAACGTGAATAGGCAGAAGAAGATAAGAAAGAAGTGGATGAATAAGATGATGAAATAATGCGCGTCGCGAGTAGAGAAATCGGATTGCTTTGATTCTACCATTTTTTTCATTCTTCCACTGTGTTTCTACAAACTTTTGATTAGATGCTGGAATTAATAATATTTTGGACTAATTATTAGACCTTTTTCGCCAGTTATTTTCACGCGCACTAGGGCGTTCATGGGAGTCATGATACTTTATGTATTTTTATAAATCGTTTATATTTTTTAAGGAATATTACTCTCATGGTTATTACAGAGTTCGGAAACACGCCGCAGTTTAATTTTATTCATTTCCTGATTTAAATATAGCGCAGTTTATTGTTTTACTTTACAATTATACTACAGGACATTATTTTTACTTCGCCTTGCTCTATTTCGGGGAAAGTATTTTTAGACCTCCTTGATTATATTTCGATAAACCGATGGAACTATAAATGTAGAAGGAAAACCCAACAGCTCCTGAAACAGTTTTATGAAATGTTTTTAAATAGTAAAATGTATTTCTATTTACAATTTTGTATACTATGTTCTAAACGAGGTAAAAATAGATACACACGATATCCGGTTAGAAAAGAACTCCGCATCAAATAAGTTTTGGTTAAGGGGTCAACCATTTTGACGTTCTGTCGAAAACCTACCGGTGATTCTTAATTTTTGCATGGCTTTTTGATAAAACTGAATTACTAAAAGCCTTTTCTACCATTTCCAATGCTTCAGCACATTTAAGGCACATTATTTGTTCAATAGTCGTGAGGTAGCCTGACTTATCTAGCTGCAGTAAACAAACTGGTAGATAGATGGCGCTCAAACTCTGCATCATAATGAAAGACAGTACTACCAACCTAGGCAAAAAATTGCCGGTACTTTTCTGTACTTTCCTGCAGCTACTTTTTGATTTAGTTAATTTCCTATAGCCTTAATAATTTTTGCAAGGTACTGAATCACTAAAAGCCTTTTCTAACATTTCGAATACTTCAGCACATTCAAGGCACTCTTTGTTCAACAGTTACTGTCATTGTAAAAATCGTGGAACATTCGTGAGGTAGATTGACTTATCTAGCTGCAGTAAACCAACCGGTAGATAGATGGCGCTCAAACTTTGCATCATAATGAAAGACAGTACTACTAACCTAGGCCAAAAATTGCCGGGACTTTTCTGTACTTTCTTGCAGGTACTTTTTGATTTAGTTAATTTCCCTATATTTTTTATACGAGAAATACAATTCCTGATTCTAAATTACGGCATAACTATTAAAGGTGAAATATATACACACATTCGTGCCGCGCGTTCCGTCGTTCTCGCATACAACCAAGGGTTTTATATCGCAAAAATCGATTTTTTTCTTATCAAGATCAATTCCATTAACATTCTCTAAACATTATCTCACCTTCAACAATATTTATTTCTTCAGAATTTGATAGGGTATATCACGCGCGTTCTCAAATAATGGGCCGATTTCCTAAAATATATTCTTAATAACGTTAATGTTAATCCAGAAACCGTCAAATGTGTGTTTTTTTTTCGTTAATCGAGTATTTCTCTAGGTGAAACTATAATGTAGGTAAATTGGTAATAACTTTTATAAAAAATACTGTGGCATATATTTTCTGATTTGGTCGATAAACTTGTTTGCTGTTAATGTCAAGGATAATGTATATAGTAGAGCAGGGCCAAATTCTTAGCAGTGTATGTGGGTGGTTGGAAAATTTAGGGTGAATTATAAGTAAATTAAGAAAAATCAAGACGATCGAGTGAAGGGTTTAGGGGCGGGGGTAGGTAAATATATGTTTTGAGGGTTGGATATTGGTTTTGTTACGATTTGTGGCTGAAATATGCATCATATCGAAAAAAGTTTAATGTAAGAGTTGTAGATAATTAAAAAATGCAAAACTTTTGTATTAATCATTTTTCAATATAACCTCAAAATTATTGAGAAAAGCGATAAAAACCGTATTTTTGGTTTTTAATTTTTATCTCCCGCAAAAATAATATTTTTTTTATGAAACTTGGTGAGAACGTTCTTCTTTGTGTTTTAAATATGCTGTAATTTTTTCAAAATATTTATTTTTCGATTTTATACGAATTTAAATTAAAAAAGAAAGCATAATATTCAATCGAAAAAGTTCACTAACAAATTTTCAATTTTTTAACTTTATCAGTGCGCATTTTCGTCGCCTTTAAGATGGTATGAAAAAATATATTATTCGTAATGAAAAATATCGTGAAAAATGCAGAAAACCAAAAAACGACTTTTTCATAATCGATTTTTCAGTTAATCTAGATTAATTGAATGTAAATGACATTATATTGCATGAAAATGAATCTTTTCATCAATTTCAATGCTTATTTGTAATAAAAAATTGTCTAGATTAACTGAAAAATCGATTATGAAAATGTCGTTTTTTTGATTTTCTGCATTTTTAACGATATTTTTCGATACGAACAATATATTGTTATACTATGTTTTGTTAATTAAATAAGATACTACAAAATGAAAATTTTATTGCAATACTCGTTTCTCAGGGTTCTCAAATGGGTTTCAAAATATATAATTATCGAATTCTTTATTTTTTTGTTTATTAAAAATTTTTTTAGAGTTAAATAAAATTGTAATCGTTTAAATAATTTATTTATTTTATTTTTCAACCAAAAAACCTTTTACAAAATATGTTTTCTTGTATTTGCGTTGGCATACCTTTTTCATATACTGAGTGTTTATAATTTATGTCTGATTAGTGATCTTATATCAATTTCCCCAAATTTTGTGTTAATAAAAAATTTTCGTTAAATACAAAAACATCTTCATTGAAATAAACTATCTACAAAGAAAGGACTTTGAAATTCACATCTCTAGACATGATTATTCGAAATAAAATCTCATTAGACAGTTATTTTAATTTGTCAAGAGTTTTTCTTGGTACATTTTCTTTTCTATTTCTTGTATTTTCCATTTTGTCAGATTTGTTTCTGTTGTCATTATTTCTCCTGTAATTTAAAACCTTCTAAATTTTTAATTTCTTTCCCATCCATTTCAATATTTTGTCTCATTATTTTCAAATTCTGTTCTGTATCTTTTCTTGTTTTTAAATTCTCTTCTTCTGCAATTTTCCGCAATCTCTTCCATACGTTTATCTATTAAATTAATCTCTTTAATATTACTAATTACATTTCTTTCAATTCTTTTAATTTCTTTTTCTGTTTGTTCTGTCTCTGTTTCTTGTTCTGTGATCTTATGTTCTATTATCTCCTGTCTTCTATTTACTTCTTCGAATTTATTTTCATTTTATTAGCCATTTTTTTCAAATCTTCTTTATCTTGTTGTCTTCCTTCCCTTAGTCTTCTTAATTCCATTAAGATCATCATTATTCCATAATTCTCTTCTTCTTTCTTTTCTTCTAATATCAATTATCTGTGGTTCTTTATCTTCTATTTCTTTTTGATCTCCTGTACTTGACTTTTCAATATTTTCTAATTCTTCCTATGCATCTATTATTTTGTCTTCATTAATATTTGTTCGCAATTCCATGTCTCCTTGTCCTCCTTTCACTTCATATACTGGGTGTTTATAATTTATGTCTGATTAGTGATCTTATATATTTTTTTCACACCATCTTAAAGTCGAGATTTCAGTGAAGAAAATTAGCACTGATAAAGTTAAAAAATTGGAAATTTGTTATTGAATTTTTTCGTATAAAATCGAAAAATAAATATTTCGCTTTGAAAAAATTACAGCTTATTTGAAACACAAAGAAGAACGTTTTCACCAAGTTTCATAAAAAAATACTTATTTTTGCGGGAGATAAAAATTAAAAACGAAAAATACAGTTTTTAACGATTTTCTCAATAATTTTGAGGTTATGTTAAAAAATGATTAATACAAAAGATTTGTATTTTTTAATTATCTACAACTCTCATATTAAACTTTTTTCAATAGGATGCATATTTCAGCCACAAATCGTAAAAAACCCTGAAGTTGTATATTTAGCTACCCCCACCCCCTTTACCGACCATCCACGTACTGCTAATAATTTTTTTTGGTTCAATAATGATTGGCCCTCGTCTACGACTCACGTTACTCGTTTACAACTAGCAACATTTTTCTCAGTGTAGACAAAAAACAGGAACTTTTCAGTTAAAAGAACAAAAAAGATCGGAGGGCAGAACGTTACCCGAAAAAGTGTTGAATGTGCCATAGCGTTGCGTGTCGGCAGCGGGGAGGTTTATTGCAGCCTCCGGATCAATACCCCACCGCCTCTTGCCGATATACAGCCACCGTCCGTTCTCATCGCAATCGCTCCAACTCCCAACTCCGAAGCGTTAAGCGGTGATGGTGTAGCGTTATCTTCATCCTCGCCCCCCTCCGCTATACTTTAATACAAATACAACTTTTTTTTATTTATCCGCAATACTCTGTATACAGGAGGTTTCAATATTCTGTTATCTTTGGCAAGTGTTGGTATTTCTTTTTTTAAATAAAATTTGTTCAGTAAATTCCACTTTTTTCTTACCTCCTGCATTTTTCTTTGGGGGTCTAACAACTCCACTTTTTAATTCACTTATAACTTTATATATCGATGATTTGCTTACACCCATCATATTACTTGTATTTTCAACAGTATCTTCAACAGAAAACGAAGGATTTTCCATTCTTAGGCAATTATAAACATTGCTTACAAATATTTTCTCGTTAACTTTTTTATAGGTGTAAACTTTTCCATACTGCATTTTTCAATACTACTGTCACTATTAACCGAAAATTACCACAACGCCTTACTATAATAGATAATATAGAATCAAACAGGGTAGGTAATATTGGGAACTGATCAAGATATAACTGCAACTGCCTATCTTATCTTCATACCAAATCCTAGGTAGGTAACCATCTTATAATCCCGACCCCTTGTTATCATTTTGGTTCTTCCATTGCATTAGTAATCTCCAAGAAGATGATAAAATAACGATTTACCCTTAGATTATACAGGGTGACGCAGGGGTGTGTGCATGCTCCATTAATTTTTTTTAAAATACATCAAATCGATAGCTTGGGTAGAAAAAAGTTATGGAGCATGCACACACCCCTGGGTCACCCTGTATATTACTCCGGCTCGATTGCGATTTTACTAAAGATTTTTTTAATAAGGGAAAATTTTTTTGCTCGAATGAAAGCCTGGAGAAATGTTTCGGATACATTACTTGGAAAATATACAGGGTATTGTTGTTATATAATAATTAAAATAATTTTTAGATTTTATACGAATTTAAATTAAAAAAAAAAACCTAATTTTTCCAATAAATACGGCCCTGTAGCAGTAACAGTAGTCTCTGGAGATGTAAACATCAGATAAACACATAAAAATTATATTAGGTCTGACGTCAGCAATCACCTCGATCTCAATATTTGTTGCGGTTATATTTTATTGAGATATACGAAAATTCTTGTACAAAGACAGTAGACGATTTGGAACCTGCATTTTTTGTTTCTCAACGCCATCTGCTGTCCACGAATGGGTCGTAGAGAAGAAAATTTAAAGCATCTTAGATATTACAAAAAAGTTCGTTGAAAAATAGAAAAAAAAAAACAAAAATAGGTATAGATAATAATTAAAAAAAGCAAAACAAAAATAATGAACAAAAAATACTTCAAACAATTAACAGTAAAATATATTCACATACAGGCAACAATAGGAAATAAATTATACGGGGTGATGTTAATATTTTAGTTTCAGTGGCTCAAAATTTGGTATCTGGCAACAAGGTATGACACCAGCCCTCATTGTATAACCTAAAAAAAGTTACCAAAACCAAATCAAATATATCTAATAATATTTCTATTTCTACCAACTTTTCCAATCAGGTGTTCCACAAGGGACCACACTTTACTATTGCAAGCTTTGCTGATTACCCAACAATCCACCAAAGCCTCGAAAAGACCTCTAACGAATTGCAGAAACCTGTAAATGATTTAAAGCTACTGATTAACCCATCAATCCTTATTTACCCCTTCACAGTAATCAGGACAACTACTAGATTGGTTAGGATGATTTGATAGTTCGACTGTGGAAACTGTCGTTCTTTTTTGGACCTTAGAGATTTGGTCACGTCTTTATAAAACACCCTGTAAGGCTTTTTATTGCCTCAAAGAAAAATTATGCTTTACGCGTGACGCCTTATATCGGAAAACGCTGTCAAGGCAATGTAGATGACATAGTCATAATCGCAAGAGGAAAATTTGAGAATACCCTCTGCGATATAGTTCAAAGAGGGCTTGACTATACTAAAGAATGGTGTCAACCCCACCAAGACTACCTTAGTTACCTTTATATGAAAAAGAAACATTAACCTCAAAACCATCGAAAGTCATTGAATGGAAATATCTGGGACTAGTACTAGCTGGCCAGTACAAAGGCAAATCTAGCGAAAATCTAAAGACTAGCCTGCGTATGGCTAACAGGTGCAATGAGAACGTGCCCAACGGCCGCCATGGAGGTAATCCTAAGCCTTACACCCCTCCATATAGTAGTGAAGAGTATAGCGATAAGGACAACCTACAGAATGACCAGAGAAGGATCAACCAAACGCAATTTCCGGAACACAGAACGTTCTCACTACATACCAGTAATATCGCAACATAACTTCTATGTGATGTAGCCAAATGTAACCATGAGAAGTTATTTTTAAGGAACAATGCAATGTAGGTACTACGTTATTAAGTGAAATGAGTGATCCTTACTATAAAATGTTACTTTTCAATATTGACATTTATATTAGACCGCATAAGATTGATTTTTGAGATATAGCGAGATGTTTTTTTTGTAAGAATATTTTCCTAGTTTCTAGATTAACAAACAAACTTTCAGGAAAACGGGTTTTACAAAAACACATCTTTTCTGTTTTTTATGGAAGTCATACCAATAAAACACCACACGTAATTTATTCAGAGTCTTATTTAATCCATTACTATTTATTCTAAAGTTCTATTATTGTTATTACATTTTTATGTATTTTTATGTACATTTTATTTTGAGGCAGTTTCTCCCAATCGCCTCTGCATTGAGTCAAAATCTACTCATATTCTTTCCTGGTGCACTTTGTCTTTTGATGCACTGCACCTAAACAGAAAAACCTTAAATACCTTCTCTACCACTATAGTTTGCACTCAATTTCACACAGAAGATTAGACGCTACCGCTACTAATAACTCCCGTATATAAATGGCGATAACCCCATCACAAATCACATAACCCAATATAACAATCAATTCGACAGCTCAGTTCCTCCTTCCTGCTCTGTGAAGGTGGAAATATTGAAGGTACTGTTAAGTTTATTCTCTGAATTTAACTTATTTAGATCACTCAGCTTCAATAAAACACGATATTTTTATATCGAAAAACTTTCGTTGAGTCAGGATACAAGGATATGGCCGCTTCTCTTGTACATCTCTCCAGCGTTGCCAATCCAAAATAATCCGCAGCTCGTTGACAGGTGTCGCGACGCGTAAATTTAAATATAATAGCTAACAGTACGTTCAAACATGTGTCAAACATACGAAAAAGGCACCAAAGGCTTTTAAAAGCACATAAATAAACATTTTTTGTTTCTGTTGTAGAAACTTCACAAAAATACATTGTGTGTACATCAGGTTAGAATGTTAAACAAAACATAACATTTCCACATGTTCTGTATGTCACAGGTATATTACAAACAAATGTTAAATAATGATATACATGTAACATTCAATGTACTGCAGTTACGTGAAAGTGATATCAAAGTTACATTACAAATGAATGTTTCTTTGTTATCAAAATAGAACATCGCAAAACTGCCCAGTTATGTTATGTGCGTGCTGGGCCTTAGAGATTTGGTCACGTCTTTATAAAACACCCTGTTTCAATTTCAAACAATGTGTTGTCATCTTGCCGAAATACGCATGGTGTAGACCCGCGCTTATATCGGAAAACGCTCGGGCGCCAGATTATTTAATGTGGTTTACCGAGGTTTATCACTTTTTACGACTAACGGCACTCCGCTAAATCCAATAATACGAAAAATAGGTTCATTACAACCCTGTAGAGTATTTTTACGGATTGTTTTTGTATTGCAATGTTTAAAAATTGATTTTATGACGATTGGGGCACTTTAAATAAACGCTTTTTGGACGTATTCGGAACTCATTGTTCTTTATTAATTAGCAACTTAACATTTTACAAATATATATATTTAGGGCAACCTAAAATGCGAGAAACTCTAACTATAGTGTTTATATTGTTGGATGTATTCGTAGGGCGTTGTGGAGATAAAACAGTTTTGAATGAAACATCGCTGAATGCGGGACAATAGTCACCTGCGCCAGAAAGGAATTGGAACTGTGATATCGACGTTGCTTAATGGAAGATGGAGAATAACCTGTTGTTAACGTTCTTGATATGGAGCTGACAGTGAATGAATTTATTTAGAAGAAGGAAGAATAACATTCTGAAACGTGTGACGTATTATCAATGAAAATAGCAGCTTGGAACTATACCGTGTTATTATTGCATAGGACTAAATCCTTATTCAATTCCTGGTTGTATCGGAGTTCGTCGAATAAATTCATTCAACAATAAATTTCGAGTATTTTTAAACTAACCGGCTATATATATATTTAATAGTGGGAAGAGAAATTAGTTTCGAAGTGAACAAGCGACAAAATCGAAGTTTAACTTTACGTAGGTGTGATTGTTTTGTTTTTACTTCGCCATTTTCAACTTGTGTCCTTAAAGATTGCTCTGAAACTAATTAATTGGTTTCGAAACGAAAAGGCGACATAGCCAAAGCTTAGATTTATTTAGATGCACGTAGGGGAAAGTCGTCTGGTATCTGACATCTTAGCTTTTTTTTACAATAACAAAATTGGGTCCAGACCGATTTTATATACCCGATTCATAAAAAATTCTTAGAGTATGTGGATGGTCAGAAAAGGACCCCGCATATAAAATATAGCTCACGCTCCAGAAGTCGAATTGTCATACAAGAATGTCTAGAATTACACTATAAGGATTGCTCAAGCGGACGGATCTATCGGCTATTATCACGTGGTTAAACGACGTCAAAGGGTGACCGCGATACATGAAACGTGATTATATTATATCGTTAGAGAGACACGCTCAAACACACAATTTACAGTATTTGAGCAATCCTATAATAATAGTATATCAGCCATGAGATAATGTTATCAAGTTACCTGGTATTCTGTCACTCTGTCACATATTTTATAGTTATTGAGATACACGAAAAAAATGTTCTTGCAAATTACCATTTTCTCTTATCAATCTCCTCTTACAGGGATTGAGGGATTTCAGCATTTGTCGTCTACATATCCATGACTCCTTTCCCCTAAAGTTCATCCTAAATGCGCGCCTGCTGTAAAAACTTTGAAACCGTTTTGTTCATGTGACCTTTCAGCATGGATATAAATACTCAGATGTGCTTTGAACGCCCACGTGAAAAAGTCTATGATTTTGATAGAAACCTAATGTGCAAGAACAAGCGCGGATCTAGGGGGAGCTGAAAATACAAGTTCATACCTTTTTTTAAAAATAACAAATTAGTAAATTGGAGGTCACACTGTAATTCCCTTTGGCCTTCATGAATCAAAACTAAACAATCAATTAAGTATCTCACCTACGTTTTCGAAAGAAAAAGATAAATATTACAGGAAGTTTAAATTATACGAGTATTTTATCTTGGTTAGGTACAATATCGGAAATCCGCCTTACTATAAAAATATCTGCGTATTTGTGTTTTGTGCTGTACCCTGCACTTTATAGGAAATAATGATATTCTGCAAAATTTTGCCGTAAACAATAGTTATTTATGCACCAATGCAGATCCTAACGCCCGGAGGGTAACAGTCAGCCTCTTATTTTGATGAAAAACCGTCTTATAAAAGTACTGGAAACAATATCGATTTTCCAAAACATATCAAAGAAAATATGCACCCAAAGCAACCAAAAATTTATTGCCGGAGCAATCCAGACCCTCCCACCATAGAATTAGCGGGAGTTATGGCCTTAACGCCCGCTCATTATGCCCTAGGGCCCTAGGGTGAAAAATAAAATCATTTACATACAATTCAGTGGAATTCCAAGAATGGACAAACAAAGATACCTACTAATTAATTATTCAAACACAGGGTGTTATTTTACGTGTTTCAGACTCTTTGTTGGTGATATGATGCTTCAGAGACACGTTTATATTAATTTTATTGGACTTTTCGTAGAAATTTGCCTAACTTAGGCACTGTATTTGATAGAACTTTACTTTTACCCCATAAACTTTTCTTTATTGAAATATTTTTTATAAAATAAAATTTGAAAAGGAACTTTTAAAAAAATTATTGGTGAGAAAAGTGTGAAAAAGTAAGAAACAAACGTGAAAATGTCTAGAAAACTAAATTAAATCCTAAAATTAATACAAAAACAACTTTTTTTCGTAGGAAATTATGAATTTAAAAACTACAGCAGGTTTTTAGACACTTTCTCCACATTCTTTATAAGATTAATTAAATTTCCACTTTTAAGAACTTAAAAATCGGTACAAATGAGTAAATTTGCATGAAAAATTTAGGGAAAACAGTTTTGAAAAATAGGTGAAAACAATACAGATGGGAAAATGATCAGAATTTGTGAAAAGTGATCTGGAATCCTGCACAATCGTTTTTTTTTCTTTAAACTAAAGAAGTTAACTCTAATTCGTTAGATACACATATGGGAGTTCCACAAGGGTCAATCTTGGGGCCAATATTGTTTGTTTTATATGTCAATGGTCGTTACTAGGTAATAGTCGCGCTGATGATTTTTTCTTGATTAATTAAAATTGACAAACTTTTCCATGTTCAAAACAATACCCTGACCTCGCACAAAATTTGATATCGATGAAAATTGGCATTTAAGTACTTGAATAGGTGTATGCTATCTTCACAATTTCGAAAATAAAATCGAAAATTCAGTTTTTCCATTATATCTTGAAAAAAAAATAAAAATTTCGAAAAACAAATAGCACCACGTGAAAGAGCGGAAATTTTTACTAAAAAATAATATTATGAGTTATTTTAAAAAAGCATTTGTATTACTATAAAAAATTATTAAAAATAAGAAAGCAAATTCGAAAACTCTACGCGCGCCGAGCCGTTGAATAAAAATATTATTTAGGTGAGGCGTTCGGAAAAACTAAAGTATCTTTGTCTAAAATGTACACAAAGAAAAAAAAAGAAAGCGTTTTAAAGAGGAGACTCTAAGCTTTCTCAGGAAGTCATTAGTTTTTATTTTTTTGTTTGTTTTCTCATAGAAAATTTGATCGGAAGTTATAATTTCTAAAATTTTCACTGATTTTTATACAACTGAAGATATATACAGGGTGAGTCACGAGGAACTTTACATACTTCTACCATAAGCAGAGGCACCTTAGGGGATTACCAAATGACCATTAAAAAATGTCTTCTGTGTTTCTTTAATAATGTACAGAGCGATTTATGGATTTGGACCAAAAGTGTGTATTGGTGTCTAGCAACTAACCGACATATTCAGAACTAAAAAATTCCAGGGCCGGCTTCGCGAAAATTTGTTGAATTGCTATACTTGCAATAATTCACCCTGTACATGATTTCTCAAAAATGTGATATGATTTCTCTGGAGGACATAAATAACTACATTGATGTTCAATTAAAAATTTCCTCCACTTATATGGACTTACATCACAAACAGCATGTGTAGAACAACGAATGCATGCGAGTTATTCCACTCCCAATTTAACTCAAATTTTTATTCGACACACCCGATATTTTTAACTTTATTATACTACTATATTAATTAAGACAGTCAGTACATCTAAATTAACAAACCCGAAGGGTATACGAAAAAAAGGCAAGATTTTATTGATGATATAATTATAAAATTGTTTATGATATAATTATAAAACTGTTTATCTCGTTTTAATTTTATTAAATGTTTGTCAAGTAAATATTTACTTCATTGGAATAAATATAATTATTATTTAGTTGATTTGTATTATTTTTTTTACCTGTTC
Organism: Crepidodera aurea; assembly: GCA_949320105.2. Taxonomy (NCBI): domain Eukaryota; kingdom Metazoa; phylum Arthropoda; class Insecta; order Coleoptera; family Chrysomelidae; genus Crepidodera; species Crepidodera aurea. Next base: position 17,676,752 of record OX439480.2, read on the forward strand.
CGACATTTGATCAACTGACCTATAGGATTATGTTGACCCTTTTTCAGTAACGGATTATAGCAGGTATTTTTGCCCAACTAAGTGGTCTCCCTTTTCTTATTGGGATTAAAGGATTAAAAAGATTTATAAAACCAGGTAAAAGTGCTCAGTTGATGTATCTACTTTTATTGCCTTCAAGGGACGGTGCTCAGTTGAAGTCTACCCTAAAAATCTGGCATATCTGGTTCATGTCAAAAATTCACCCTGTATGTAACTTTTTCCACCCGCAATGGACTGAAATTAGATTGAAAATGTTTGGATTAACCTAGTTTTGTCATTTGTTTCAGCAAAAATCATGTGTAATTATTTTAATCGGAATGAAATTAACAACCCCAAGAAATGTTTATTCATAAATTAAGAAATAAAATAAATAACAATAACAAAAAACAAAACAGTTTTAACAATGCGGAACAAGGTAAAGAACAATTTAATAAACATTACGATTTTAAAAGAAGTTCAAAATGAAATGGACTTTCTTATTGTCAATGGGTTATTTCTGATAATATTGCAACAGCGAATAATTCTATCAATGAGCCAGTGGCGTAGCCAGGATTTTTTTTCGTAGGGGGTCCACTATTTCTCGTAGATAATACTTACTATAAATACTTTTTTCAGCAGGGATGGGGTAAATATACCCAGAGTTAAACCGTCAAACGTTCAGGATCGGTTTTTCAGGAAAAAATAAGATTTTTTATTCCCATAATCCTGAGTCATAACTTGTTTTGATTTTAGAACAAAAGAGTTTTTTATGAATTGCTCAAAAAACAATTTGGTTGATTTTGATAAAACTTGGCACGCTTATTTGCGGCAATAATTTAAATATTATTAGAATTAAATTATTAATTCCAGTGACGTTCCACCCCTTGACTACGCCACTGCAATGAGCTGTTGTTAAGAAAGTCCATTACACATGTAAACATTCGCCAAGAAAAGTGTATTGAGACAAATGGATTTTATTTTGAACATCTTTTAAAATCGCAATGTTTATTAAATTGTTTTTTACTTTGTTCCGCATTGTTAAAACTGTTTTGGTTTTGGTTATTGTTATTTATTTTATTTCTTAATTAAATTTATTGGGATTGTTAATTTCATTCCGATTAAAATAATTACACATGATTTTTGCTGAAACAAATGACAAAACTAGGTTAATCCAAACATTTTCAATCTAATTTCAGTCCATTGCGGGTGGAAAAAGTTACATACAGGGTGAATTTTTGACATGAACCAGATATGCCAGATTTTTAAATCCGGCCCTGTAAATTGATTCAAAGTCTGGTATTTACTATACTGGAATACAGTGTGTGTCGTTATTGTTTATTTTAAAGATTTCTTTATAATTACTAAACATTATTATACAGTAAGATATTTCATTATCGCCAATTTTCAATTTGACTTTAAAATGAATCTATAATTAAAAAAGTAAGGCAAGTGTAACAAAAATTTCACATATCCAGGTTTAACTGTCTATTTATGTCCTCCGGAGAAATCCTATCACATTTTAGAGAAATCATGTACAGGGTGGCTAAATAAGAATGCGAGGTACTGTATCTTTATTACTAAAATGGCCAAGATAAAAACCTGGAAAATATTTTCAAGTTTCTGAAATGACCGCTAGGGGGCGTAACTGAAATCTTGAATCTAAGAGAGTTATGTTTCTGTGAATTCCGCTATATTAACCTAACAAAAAAATACCTGATATTTAACGTAGAAGATAATCTGAACCTTTTTTGTTTGACAATTTTTGCTGTATCTCTAAAAATAAAGTGGTGGGGGGTATTCAAAAGTTTCAGTAAAAAACACCCTGTATATTCGAAACGGCTGAGCCGATTTTAACAAACTTGGGCTAGTTGAAAAGAGCTATTCTTGGGCTACAAATGCTATAATATTTAAAGTTTTGTTAGTTTCAGATGTCGCCGCTAGAGGGATCTTTTCGACATTTCTACAGAAATGGTTAATTTTATCAATAAATTAAATGCATTGGTATGATTTCTTTTTCATGAAAAAGTAGCTAAATGATGCCTAAACAAGCTCCCGATTTAAAGAAAAAGGTTTTTAGTGCCCCCGTAAATGCTGATCATTACGCTCTAGGCATTGCTGAAGCCTCTCATGGATAGACAAACCTGCAGCTTCAATTTCGGCTCTCGGTATGTTACGTAATGCATTACGAATCCGGTTTTTCATAACTCTCTGGTCGTAGGTTGAGTCTGAAAATCAAAACAAGTTAAGTCTGGTGATCGCGCAGACCATGGAAACAGACTTCCTCTTCCAATCCAACGCTGTTATAATACTGCATTAATATGCTCTCGCACAATAATCTGCACATCTGCAATAACAACGATAATTTATTGGCCAAAAAGTCAAGAAAGATATTGCCGCTTAGGGATATGGCCCAATAATTCTGCCTCCCAGTATGCCACACCACACATTTAAACTCCAACGTCTTTGGTGCTGAACTTCACGCAATCAATGCAGATTTTCTGCAGACCAATAATGCATATTGTGCAGATTTTAAAGGTGGCTTCATGGGTCCAAAGAATTTGAAATAAAAACTCTCTTAATGCAGTATTACAACAGCGTTGGATTAGAAGAGGAAGTTTGTTTCCATGGCCTGCGCGATCACCAGACTTAACTTGTCTTGATTTTCAGACTCAATCTACGACCAGAGAGATATGAAAAACCGGATTCGTAATGCATTACGTAACATACCGAGAGCCGAAATTGAAGCTGCAGTTTTGTCTATCCATGAGAGGCTTCAGCAATGCATAGAGCGTGATGATCAGCATTTAGAGCATTTGCGGGGGCACTAAAAACCTTTCCTTTTTATATCGGTCCTTTTTAGGGCCACTGCATAATAAAAGGAATTAATTAGTTTAAAAAATAAAAATTTAAGGGATTTTCGTATAAAATTTTCTTTCGCCTAATTTTTAGGTTAGGACCAAGATATCGAGATGCGGTTTTCGGGAGCTTATTTAGGCATCATTTAGCTACTTTTTCATGAAAAAGAAATCATACCAATGCATTTAATTTTTTTGAGAAAATTAATCATTTCTGTCGAAATGTCGAAAAATGCCCTCTAGCGGCGACATCTGAAACTAACAAAACTTCAAATATTATAGCATTTGTAGCACAAGAATAGCTCTTTTCAACTAGCCCAAATTTGTTAAAATCGGCTCAGCCGTTTTGAATATACAGGGTGTTTTTTACTGAAACTTTTGAATACCCCCCACCACTTTATTTTTAGAGATACTGCAAAAATTGTCAAACAAAAAAGGTTCAGATTATCCTCTACTTTAAAGATCAGGTATTTTTTCGTTAGGTTAATATAGCGGAATTCACAGAAACATAACTTTCTTAGATTCAAGATTGCAGTTACGCCCCCTAGCGGTCATTTCAGAAACTTAAAAATATTTTCCAGGTTTTTAACTTGGCCGTTTTTTTTCCGCAACCCTCTATGATGGATAGTTTCCCAGATACAGTACCTCGCATTCTTATTTGGCCACCCAGAATTATTGCAACTATAGCAATTCAACAAATTTTCGCGAAGCCGGCCCTGGAATTTTTTAGTTCTGAATATGTCAGTTAGTTGCTAGACATCAATACACACTTTTACCAAAAAAAATGGGACAAATCGACTTAATCATTGAAAAGATATGACCAAACATTATTTTGGTCCAAATCCATAAATCGCTCTGTACATTATTAAAGAAACACAGAAGACATTTTTTAATGGTCATTTGGTAATCCCCTAAGGTGCCTCTGCTTATGGTAGAAGTATGTAAAGTTCCTCGTGACTCACCCTGTATATATCTTCAGTTTTATAAAAATCAGTGAGAATTTTAGAAATTATAACTTCCGATCAAATTTTCTATGAGAAAACAAACAAAAAAATAAAAACTAATGACTTTCTGAGAAAGCTTAGAGTCTCCTCTTTAAAACGATTTCTTTCTTTTTTCTTTGCATACATTTTAGACAAAGAAACTTTAGTTTTTCCGAACGCCTCGCTTGAATATTTGTATTCAACGGCTCGGCGCGCGTAGAGTTTTCGAATTTGCTTTCTTATTTTTAATAATACAAATTCTTTTTTAAAATAACTTATAACATTATTTTTTAGTAAAATTTTCCGCTCTTTCACGTGGTGCTATTAGTTTTTCGAAATTTTTTTTCGAGATATAATGGAAAAACCAAATTGTCAATATTATTTTCGAAATTGTGAAGTTAGCATAACACTTTAGAGCAGCAAAGATTATTTTATCGTTTTCTACACCCTATCAAGTACTTAAATGCCAAGTTTCATCGAGATCACATTTTGTGCGAGCGTTTGGTAAATATCCTTCTCTGGCAACTGGGCTAATTTTGTTATATCTGCGTTTAATGTATGAAATGGTGAAGAAATTTCAATGCGCGAACACAAAATACCATTTCAAAGTATGTAAGCTGCAAAATTTTTACAAAATATGTTCCTAGTTAAACAATAGGACATCAAAAAGGTTTAAAAAAATAACGTGTTACATTTTTAATCATCATTAAATAAATAAATAAACTTTATTACCACCAACATCGAATCACGCCCTTGTTTGTAAAAAGCGAATGTTTTCTTTATTTAAAAAAAAAGAAATTAACCTTGAAATCATCAGTTAATTTTTCTTTTCCCTCGTATGGGGAAATAAAGAACATCGGAGCTTCAATTTCAAGCAAATGCAAATCCGCCCTTGTTTAGAACCACCAAAATATTTAATTTTTATTTTCCCTCTTGTGGATGATATCGGGGATCATGGAATTAATTTGGTATCGAGCAGAATTCCCTATCGACTGGTCTATATTGTGACAAAGTTTCCCGTACGTATATTTGAAATAGGTGACCTATATTCGTATATATGAAAAACCATACGCAAGTGGATTATCCTCCGATATTTCGCTTGGAAATACATATTTAAAACGATTGTGTATAGAAATAAAACGAATCCACAAGAGTGGCAAGTCTCACGAGAGTAGTGACCTATTTGGACGTGCCGAGGGAGTCAGGATGGCAGCAGCATTCGGCAGCAGGAGCACGAAAGAGGAGGAAGGAGGAGGAGGAGGGGTTTAAAAAAAAATTTGAGAAATTGAGAGCTCACCTTCGCAGATGAAGCCTTGCTGGATGAGGCCCCATAGCATATCGCTGCAGTGGTGGCAATAGGTGGGCTTGTGGAAGGTCTTCTTGCAGAAGCTGTGGCCGTGCGCGGCGGGCGCTTGTTCTTGCGAGCCCGCCACCGACGCCATGATTCCTCCGAGCCACCGTTCACGCCAGAACTTCACCGTGAACAAGCACTCGCACGCATATTACACGTCTATGTGATGTCGAAACCGTAGACGTACATGTTGCTGCCTTTGAGTATCACCGACAGCCACACTTACATGCCTAAGGCGCATTTCTCGTCTTCGACTCCCGTACACAGCTGACCATTACTAACGAACAACGATTGCGCATCCGCGTGACGTCCCGACGCAAGCGACGGCGAACGCGCGACGTCTTCCTCCCCGCCCAGCATAAAGTTACGACGCCGAGCGCTATCTGTAGTTTTCAGGCGCAACAATGTAACAAAATCGAACTGAAAACTGTAGTGATCAGTATCGGCGTCGCCCCATTGGGTAAGTAAACGGAAAAAAAATGTAATATACCGGGTGACAATGAGACTAGGGCCATGCCTATATCTCCTTCATTTTTCAACCGATTTGAATAAAAGGACCAGGCACCTTTCTTATGGGAAAATGGCTTTCCGTCAAATTTTCTGAAAAGTTGGTATGATGTAGAACTCGATGCTCTGACAAAAAGTGTCCATTGGCCCAAACCGATCTTATGACTAGTTTTCGAGGTACAGGGTGTTAAACATCGGAAATACCACTTTTTTGTAACCAAATTTCTCATAACAGACCTGTTTTATTCGCGTTTGTTGTAGAAAATATGAATTATAGATCATTTGGCAACAATATTTTATAAACAATTACTGTACAATTTGGTTACTTACAGGGTGGTTCGAAAATAAGTAATATGGTTTTTTTGAAAAATTATTTTTTTTATAACAGCTTCAAAAATACAAGCAAATGTCATTGCATCATGAATATATAGTTTAAGTAATTACTTCTTGGTGATGAATCATGTTTTATACAGGGTAACTCATAAATGTAGTTACAGAAGACGTATAATGTATTTCAGCTTTAACGAATCGCCCTGTATAAACGATGTGTTATAAAACTTTTATAATATCTTAAATAAATGTACGACCTGTCACTCTAGCACCACTCTATGTCATACAGCGTGTTAAACTGATTGCAAACACTTTAAAAATTAGAAAACCTGTGTTTTGTGCACCACCCTGTATTTTAAAAGTTTCTCCGTCAACTTTATAAATTAATACATTTTCACATTAACAGAAGTACCCATTTTAGGAAAACTGGTCATATGATTACAACAAAATTTTGCTCAGTTAAATACTGAACTTGTATTAATGTGAAAATGTATTAATTTATAAAGTTGACGGAGAAACTTTTAAAATACAGTGTGGTGCACAAAATACGGGTTTTCTAATTTTTAAAATGTTTGCAATCAGTTTAACACGCTGTATGACATAGAGTGGTGCTAGATTGACATTTATTTAAGATAATACAAAATTTTTATAACACATCGTTTATACAGGGCGATTCGTTAAAGCTAAAATACATTATATGCCTTCTGTAACTACATTTATGAGTCACCCTGTATAAAATATGATTCATCACCAAGAAGTAATTACTCAAACTATATATTCATGATGAAATGACATTTGCTTGTATTTTTAAAGCTGTTATAAAAAAAATAATTTCTTCAAAAAAACCATATTACTTATTTTCGAACCACCCTGTAAGTAACCAAATTGTACAGTAATTGTTTATAAAATATTGTTACCAAATAATCTATAATTCATGTTTTCTACAACAAATGCGAGTAAAACAGGTTTTTTTATGAGAAATCTGGCTACAAAAAAGTGGCATTTCCGATGTTTAACACCCTGTACCTCGAAAACTAGTCATAGGATCGGTTTGGGCCAATGGACACTTTTTGTCAGAGCATCGAGTTCTACATCATACCACCTTTTCAGAAAATTTGACGGAAAGCCATTTTCCCATAAGAAAGGTGCCTGGTCCTTTGGTACATAGATATAAGACACCATTTTGGATTGACAGACGTATAAAAACAAAATGGCCGACTTCCGGTTTCGCTAGAAATGTCACCAACTTTGATTTTTTAAATGGAACACCCTATATATTTAATATTTTTTGGATTCTATGGCTCAAATTACAAACGACAGTGTTGCCAAATTTTTAATTTTTCAATAAAAAAATTCAAATTCTCAGATTTTTTTTTTAGCACAGGAGGCCTTGATTAGGTTAAAATCTAGTCTAATTGATATCAGTAATTCATAGTAATCGTCATCTCATTGATAAGATCAATAACAAATCCTACAGCAGGAATTTAAATTTTTTCTACCGAGGGCCATCTTTCCATTCGATAGAGAATTTAATTACCATTTCAACGATATACATTATGTACCATTTTCTTTTTGTTAAAACCTAAACATAATCATTTCTTGAAAAGAAAATCTGAGAATTTGATTTTTTTTATTTGGCAACACTGTCGTATGTAATTTGAGTCATAGAATCTAAAACATATCAAATATATAGGGTGTTCTATTTAAAAAATCGAAGTTGGTGACATTTCTGGCGAAATAGGAAGTCGGCCATTTTGTTTTTATACGTCTATCAATCCATAATCGGTAGAAAAGTGAAGGAGATATAGGCATGGCCCTAGTCTCATTGTCATCCGGTATACTGGTACATTTGCAACCATTTCTGAAAAACGGTACATTTATTTATCAAACCTTTTTTCTCGGCGCGGCCATTTTCAATACACACAAGCCTCGAACTAATTACAAAAGTTTTTTATCATGTTTGCAAATAAAGAGAATATCGGTCTCAGTGGATATGTAACATTGCAACCCCATACGAAAAACAGAACCTTAATTTTTTTACTAATATTGGTTCTGCCAATTGCAGTTATAGTCCAGTCAATGAATGGGCTGTAGAGTGCGTAAGCGAACATGCAAAAACGGACTTCAGGGCTGTATTTGGAGTAGTTAGGAGGTATAGTTACCTTCAAAATAAGTTGAACAAATTGTTTTGATCGTTTTAACTTATAATTTTTATTTCTAAAGAAATGCTATTCATTCATTTTTTATACATTACTTTTCTACAGATAAAATAACGACACTTTCTTTTTCAAGGAATAGGCCAGTAAGTTAAAACGATCAATATCGTAAAATTTACTACAAGATTGTTTTATATTCATTTTTTCCTATCTCTTCTGGTTCTAGAGATATTTGCTAGAAAAAAATGCATATTTTTGATAAAAAATTTTTTTGTACTGGTTGATTGTATTTTCACACACGTCTGCTTTGTCGCTGCCATGTTGCCAAGTTGCTTTTTTAGTAGAGTACAAATACGAAAATATGTTTTTTTTTAGTTTTACCTCAATTTCCGTATTAAGGGCGAGGTTGCAAATTAATGAAAACATTGTACGTTGGGACATCTTCATTTGCAACCATTATTCAAAACTTTTGTAAAAACTTCGATGTTTATTTTAATAGAAAAAAGCAATTTCATGAAAAAACATGTTTTCCGTTTGTCGCAAGAGGTTGCAAATTACAGCACTTCTCAATAACATTATTTTAGTTATTTTTTCAAATTTGCAGAACTTTTGGAATTTTTTTCGAAAAATTGGGATGAAAAACAATTTAATTTCGATAAAAGAAATCTTTCCGTATTGTTTGAATGGTTGCAAATTTAACAGAGGATGTAAAATGCTATTTTACGAAACTTCGAAAGTTTGCAGAACTTTTGGAATTTTTTTCGCGCTATTAATGCGAAAATGCATTAAATCGTGATTTTCAATATTTTCCGCTCAGAAAAAAAGGTTGCAAAATCAGACACAATATCATTTGAACTTACTCTTCAGTCAACTGAAGTTTTAAAACTTTTGTAAATAATTACATTAACAATAATGTTAAATTTTGTAAAATTCATGTCTATCTTTACTGGCCTATAAGCAAAATGGAAGAAAAAAAAATGCAAATCAAACTGTATACTGTATACGTTTCAACGACTGTTTATTGTGAGAACGTTCCCATATGATTTTACCGAAAGTTTTTTAACATTTAAATTTCTCCACTGGAATTAAATTGTGTCAAAAACGCCCCCCTGATGCCGACCCTGTATTTATTTCGTCCGATTCTTGAAACTCGCGGAAATTGAAAACACGACGCGTGTCTTTCTCTCCGCTACACAGAAAATATTGATGCCGAGCGCTATCTATAGATAACTAGAGATAACATTCGACGACTGGCAACCGAAATCTGTATCACCGATCTCTGAAAATAGGCGCCAGGGTCGGAGTTAGAGCATCTGGAAATGTTGACCGTTTAAAAATAATTTTTTTTTCGAGTTTTAGAATATTCTAGAATTTAATTTTTTTTCTAGATTATTCAGTTAGTTTAAAGAATTTAAAGAAAATAGTTAAAATGATGGAATAATAATATCAAATTGTTTACACTTACCTTCTAATATTTTTTTTTTCAAGTTTTACATGCTTCTTAACTTGCCGCTCATTCTAAGGAGTGATATTTAACGTTTGATCCTTTTTAGCCTCGTATTTAATAATTAATCTTATATGACTGAGAAATCTACATTATTTTTTCTGCTCACTTAATTAATTTTTATTTATTTTTTACATTTTAACGCCTTAACGTTTGCGCTCGAGTTAATTCGAGCGCGCTAGACACGCTCGAGATAATTCGAGAGCGCTAAATACGCTCGAGATAAAAAGAAGAGAGTGACATCTTGACTAGATTCAGTCAAAATCTAACCATAGATGGTAGCACATCTAAAAATGCTCGAGATAATTCGAGCGTCGTCGTATTGTATGCTGCTGCAATTTTTACACTCGAATATAATCGAGAATTGAAAATAACAATATGAAAGTTAAGAAAAAAATAGTTTTATTTTGATATTTACCTAAGCTATAATATTTCTTTATTCAATAATAAAATGTAGCCTTTTACCAGAGAATACAAGAAAGCAATTTATACAGGGTGTTTCATAGTTAAACCGACATACGTTAACTGTAAATAGAGGGTGTTTTCAAAGTTATGGCTTATGAAAATGACAATAAGTACTGCATTAATTGAATTTTAACTTTAAAAGTTTGGTAATATAGAACGAGATGTGCATTTATAAAAATATGTCAGAATATCTCAGTTTTTTCCATTCGTTTCGAATGTCTGATCCAATTTAAAAAAAAAACTGATGTACAGGGTGTTGTTTTGGGGATTTTCAAATTTTACACTACAGGATTGGGCTATTAACACACTATACCTGTACCAAGTATGAGATAAATCTACAGGGTGGTTATAAAGTTACGGCTTATCAAAATATTGGCCGAAATGGATGAAACACCCCGTATCTCGGCTATTAAAGGCCTTAGACCCAGTAACCAAGTTTATTTGGAATCACCTAAGCAGCCTCTATTTACAGTTAACGTATAAAGGCCTTTGGTTTTTTATTTTAAGATGTAGCCGTGCAATGTTGGGCTATGTGCTGCATTTTGTTTCGAAATATATCACAAAAGAAAATTTAGAATAATTTTTTTTCTGTCGTTTTTCTATTTCTTTCTTTTATTTTGGTTTTTTTCATTTGTTTTTTTTTTCTATTTTTTCTCGTTTTTTTTGTTTTTATTTTTTTATCTTTCTTTTTCTATTTTTTCTTTTACTTTGCTTTTCCTTTTTTCTCCTTTTCTTTCTTTTTTTGTTTTTATTTTCTTTTTTTTTTTCGTTTTTTTTTTTTTTTTTATACAGAGTGTCACGATGAACGCGACGGTCCATTGTGGCTAAACGGTTAATATTTTGAAAATTTCGTTTATTCATGGATATGTGGGTTGATAAAGGCTACATTTTAAAATTATTTTGAATTATACAGGTTGTCCCAAAAAAGTGTGGCGTATCAGTTATATTATTTCTTATGGACGACCCTATATTTTATTGCATTTATAGATTATACGTTAAAAATAAGTATTCCCTATACCTAAGCTTTTTACTTTTCGAGATATTTTGATATTTCTAGCACTTACAAGAAAACCAATAACTTGGAAACCTACGGAATCAACCAAATCCAATTTTAACTGAAAAAAATTAGACTAATAATTGAAAGCAATAATGTATTTAGAGTTGTATAAATTTATACAGGGCGTCCAAAATGGGGCGATTCTCTAATAACATATTCAAACGACAATATCGTTCTTATTTTAAATAGGACACCCTGTAGTTTATAATCCTATTATGTAGCAAATTCCATTACCTTTTAAAAATTATAAAGGTCTACTATGCCTAAATCTATTAATTTTGGAGTTATTTTTATTTTTGTTCAATTTTACATTATTTTTCCACCATAATGTCTAAATATAACACCCTGTATCAGCTTAGACTATTGCAACATCATTTTTTGTCTAATATCTAATGATACATTCTCCAACAGTTCCCAGAAACTTTTTCTTAAAAATTGCAAACATTTCCTCCCATTTAAATGGCAATCAAAGAAATATGGTCAAAACAAATGCTGGTTTTGAGTATCATAATAATGAAAGTTATGACGGTTAACTAATTCATTATTATGAAAAGTGGATTCATCTGTAATTTTTTCGGATCATAGTCTAAGTTGATCAAATACAGGGTGTTATATTTAGGCATTACGGTGGAAAAATAATGTAAAATTTAACAAAAATAAAAATACCTCCAAAATTAATAGATTTAGGCATAGTAGACCTTTATAATTTTTAAAAGGTAATGGAATTTGCCACATAATAGCATTATAAAATACAGGATGTACTATTTAAAATAAGAACGATATTGACGTTTGAATATTTGAATCGCCCCATTTTGGACGCTCTGTATAATTTTAAACAGCTCTAAATACATTATTGCTTTCAATTATTAGTCTAATTTTTTTCAGTTAAAATTGGATTTGGCTGATTCCGTAGGTTTTCAAGTTATTGGTTTTCTTGTAAGTGCTTCCATTTTAAGAAATATCAAAATAACTTTGATACGCCACACTTTTTTGGGACAACCTGTATAATTCAATCAACCCACCCTGTATGTGCAAGATTTCAAAATTCGACTCTTTCTTGCAAAACCCTTTTTTGGTTCGACAATGTTTTTGAAATCCGCCCCCCAAATACAACAAACAATCAGTTGACACTTTTCAAATATTTATTGATATTTTAAACAATAATACAATTTTTAGCAAGCGAGTGCTTTTAGAAAATTATAATTAAAAACAAAGCGATACAAATCTTATTCAACTGTGCTTCCATCTATCGGATAAATGAAGCGATAACAAATACTTCCCATACAGGGTAAGACAGTTACTGACCGTATCTGGCAAACCATAAACAAATAAAAATCGGGCTTGGACGTCCCGAGACTTTGGTATCCGCCTCTTGGCTTCGTCAGTCGGGCTTCAGTAACTAGTTAGCAGCTGGATCAGCTAAAATTGTAGCTGATCTAGCTGCTAACCTTACGCGCATTTAGAAGTTATTTATTCAATAATTTAAACCGCTTATTCGAGTCTTTTTCTTTTTTCAAATGCGTGTATAAAATTATCTTAATTAATTATTGCACAAAATTGAGCAAAGTAAAAATACAGAAAAAAAATTAAGTAGGTGCAACATAAGGAACATTATAAACTAACCGTTGATATGAATTCAGCGCCAAAATCTTAGTTCGCAAACTATTTTTCGGGCTTCTTCTGTTTAAAAATACTTTTTTAAATTAATTTATTCAAAAATTCCCCCTATTTATCACCTTATACAGAGCGAATGAATGAGAGAACGAAATAACCACAGATTAGAGAGTTACAGATAGGAAGGTCAGACAAGACAAACGAAATTAGAAAGAGATAGAGTCGCAGGCCAATTTAAAACTCACTTTCAAGGCTGTCAAGCAGTCTATGTGTCAGATTGTGTAATATTCTTCTTCTTCTTTCTTCGGTTATGACTTGCATACACAATATTTTATAAGTATATTTCTTATCTCTGTCTCTAATGGCAATTGATGAATCAAATTTATACATGAAAAGGCAACACTGTACCCGGGATGTGCCTTTCAGAACTGGCAACATGGGTGCACTCCCATTTAAAGGTCCAAGGTCACAGAAACCGGCAATTGAAACATCAAAGGAAATGGGCGGAGCTTCATATCTGTATGTTGCTAATCTGTGAAATAACCGCACAGAGCACACTCGGTTTTTTATGATAACTTTGCAACCTGCTTAGGGTTGGATTTGTTAATTCTTCTTTTTTTTTTCATTGACATAAAAATGTAAGTCATTCAGCCAACCACCATTCGTCTATAAGGGAGTTAATCTTCTTAAATTAAATGGATTAACTATTTTAATAATTTCAGTAGGTACATTTATAAAAAAAAGTTTTTTTTAAAAATTAGTAGATACATTCATTCGCTATGATTAAAAAATTATTTCGAACAAATTGTTTGAAATTTAACACCCTGTAGGTATCTCAGTATGTGGGAATATTTGACCTACTACAACTCAGCTAAAATCATCGTTTCAAAAGGACGTGGCAACATTGTAACGTTCTGATTAACACCATTGCAAAGCTATAGTAAAAAACGTTTATCATATTGGGATCTGACATCCAGCGATACGCCATCTTGCGCTTTGTTTTCGAACAAAAAGTAGGGTGAAGAAATGCGCAGTACCAGTGTGATATACCAGGGATAACCAATCACTCAGTATATCGTATTGATATTATTGTTTAGATAAGGTTACGTTGGTATCATTATTCTATAACAAACCGACATGTACGGCAAGGTCGGGCGTCCATGAACTGTCTTAAGTTCGCTCATGTATAAGGTCGATGCTACTAATTTTTTATATTTATTACGCGATTTCACATTCAGATCTTGACGCCATCTTAGATAGGCCACGCCCCCATGCCAGATCCCAATACATTCATTGATGAGTGCCGGGGTGGAATATTTATGTATATATATTTTTTTTTACTATAATTAATCTCTTTTTTATTTTATATTAATACTAAATTAGATTCGAGTCTACAATTCGAAAAATTATTTCGTACGCAAAGTTCATCATAATTTAATACGCCTGAAGAAAACACGGACGAATTTAACCGAGACCATGATCGTCGAAGAAGCCTTGAGGGGTTTCCTCCTAAAACAAATAAAATAATTATTTTTTACTTGGGTAACGTTTTCCAATATGAACGTGGATAAAAATGAATATAATTATTCACATACCTAAGTTGCGTGTATTCCTCCATTATCCACTTTCATATTGTAGTTAATTTTGTCATAATCACAATTCACCACAAGTACTTGATAGATATGACAAAAACTAACAGCGCGCTACCTTTTTGTAGACACCCGGATTGGGTAACCGATTAAGTAGGGATCTTTAAATGCGCGTCTTTTAATTGACATACCATGAACCAAAAGGTCTTGTATTACATGTACACGGAAAAGAAACATTAACCTCAAAACCAGCGAATTGGACGGGAAAGTTATTGAATGGAAACCAGATGTCAAATATCTGGGACTAATACTAGATAATAAACTCATCTGGAATAAGCACGAAAAAGAAGTAACCAGCAAAGATCCTGCAGTGGATGTACACGTCAATAGTGAGACCGGCCATCACTTATGGAGCAGTAGTCTGGGGCAGCAGAACTAAGCTGGCCAGTACAAAGGCAAATCTAGCGAAAATCCAAAGACAAGCCTGCGTATGCATAATAGGTGCAATGATAACGTGCCTAACGGCCGTCATGGAGGTAATCCTAAGCCTTACACCGCTCCATATAATAGTACAACCTACAGAATGACCAGAGAAGGATCAACCAAACGCAAGGTTCGACTCCTTCCTGGAAATCACCAAACCTGGCACATGCCCCAAGATGAGATGACAAAGAAGTTTAGCTTTGTGAAAGAATTCAACACAAAGCTAAGTAACAAAAGCGAATGGGACAAAGATACCATCCCAAAACTCAAGAGAAGTGCGATTAAATGGTACACAGATGGTTGTAGAACGACAGAAGGAACAGGAAGAATAGGAGTAAATGGGCCCGGAACCAAATATTCCGAAAGTTTAGGCAATAGAAAGAAATTTTCGCAGACAAGAGATCATCATCATGTCAGACAACCAAGCAGCCATTAATGGCAAGAACAACACTGTTACCCTCCTATGGGTTCCGGGACATACTGGAGTGGAGGGTAATGAAATAGCAGACGTACTCGCCAAAATGGGACTGAAACATTATTTCTGGGACCTGAACCCTTCTGCGGAATAAGCACCAGTACAATACTTGATGAACTTGGAAAAGAAGTAAATAACAAAAGATCCCAATACTGGATAGGACTACAAGGAATGAGGCAGGCCAAGACACTACTGGGAAACTATAACCAGAAGAGATCTGACGACTGCGTCAGAAAAAGTAACAATAAGCTCATAATACTAACGGGTCTCCTAACAGGGCACTGACGGCTTAGAGGCCATCTAAAGAAACTCGGATTAGTAGACACAGAAGAATGCAGATTTTGCGAGAAAGAAGAGAAAACCTCTATCCACATTCTCTCAGAATGCATTACCCTGCAAAATCCAAGCGTACCTTACCTCGGAGAATATTAAATAGAAGAGGAAGATCTACCTAATCTGAAGCTTGCCGACATCCTGAACTTTTTGAAAGCAATAGGACTGGAAGAACTGCTCTAATCGTTGAGACATCCTTAACGATTGGGCAGCAGTGATTCTGAACATGAAATATTTAGTGGATCTTTGAACGGTTATAACCACAACACAATGTTTATTACAACAGAAATCCCCTGTTTATAAACTTTAATGTACTGCAGACATGGTGCCAGAATATTTTGACAGCGCCACAAGCAGCGCTGACATCCAAATAACGACATTATTTTTGACATCTGACACCTGGCACCTGTCAGACATCTGCCACCTTTCAGACACCTGGCACCTGTCAGACATCTGCCACCTGTCAGACATCTGCCACCTTTCAGACATCTGACAATTGGTATTGTTTTGACAGTCATTTAAAACAATTATCGATGATTCTGTGAGAAATGGAAAAAAATGGAAATGGAAATTTTTTAATTTCTGAAACCTAAACAAACCTTAACAAATATTAGATATAGACCCTTCGCCATCGTATGGTAAGATTCAAATGGATAATTGATACTTATCGACCAAAAATCTCGGAGTTTACAAAAAGGTAGCCGGCTGATAATGATAAAGTACTTTATTTAGGTTTTCAAACAATGGACTTAAAATTTTGTTGATTAGTTCCAAACTTGTCTACTTTGTGTGGAAACCATTTTTAGCAAGTACAGTCGATACGGACTTCGATTAGAAAATTTACTTCAAAATATTAGAGCACACCCAGTATAGTGTATAATTATTATTGTTTAAGTTTACTGTCGGGTCATGTTATTGTTATCAAGACACCGACTTGTACGGCAAGGTCGGGCCTCGATCTTACGTGGATGAACTCCAGTTGACTCTCGGATAAAGGTCGATGCATTCGCGTTCATGGCGCCCGACCTTGCCGGACATGTCGGAATTGCTTTACAATATCAATACCGATGTACCTTATCTAAACAATAACATTAATACGATATACTGGGTGATGGATAGATATATGGTATATCACAGTAAAATTTATTTATGAGTTTCTCGGGCTCTACCTGCAAATGTATGAGTCACTCATTTTGCGCGTTCCGACCGAAGTCCGTGTCGTCTATACCAACTTTTTCAAGGCACCAATTTGTTTTTAATTTTATCCATTGATCGAAATAAAGTACGAATGTTAGTTAGGTACAAAAACGAGGTGTTAATAAAAGATAACTAACTAAAGATGCATCTCTATTAAAAAATAAAGTAAAACAAAGAAAACTACAAACGCAAGTTTAGTATTATCAAAGAAGATTAGAGTAAAAAACAGTTAAAAAGTAGTGCAAATGATGCTCATTAATGTTAAGCACAAAAATCTTTTAGTCAAAAAAAACATAAGTATATTCGGACTATAAAACATTGGAAGACACAAGTGGATTTACATAGATGAAATCTTGCTTTGATGAAAATATAAATTAGAATTTCTCAAATAAAAAAAAATAAATATCAATATATCAAATTTTGCAATCATTCTAATCCAAAAATAACGTAAGTAGAGTATGGGCTCCTTGAGCGTGGGAACTTTTTCTGTATCCATAGCATTACAGGCCACGCCCCCTTTTCAAGATGGCCGCCTTCCCCCTCCACTTTCTCCGGCACGCACCACGTCCTTTTCAAGATGGCCGCTCCCCCCTCCACTTTTTAGGCCTCGCCCTCTGACCAATAGAAATGCTGGCTCCGCCCCCTTTTCAAGATGGCCGAGTCACACATGGCCGCCATTTTTTATCCAAATTACAGCGCCACCTTGGTGTCCGAATCTGTAATCTACTTAGGACTCTGTAATCTGCTTAGGACTCTACGTAGGAATCTGTAATTGCCAACTCAACAAGATTACCAAACTGGGTTACCAACTCAACAAGATTACCAAACTGGGTCACTAACCCATCAGGGTGGCCAACTCAACAAGATTACCAAACTGGGTTACCAACTCAACAAGATTACCAAACTGGGTCACTAACCCATCAGGGTGGCCAACTCAACAAGATTACCAAACTGGGTTACCAACCCATCAGGGTTGCCAACTCAACAAGATTACCAAACTGGGTTACCAACCCATCAGGGTTGCCAACTCAACAAGATTACCAAACTGGGTTGTCAACTCAACAGGCTTGCCAACAATCATGATGGGCAAGATAGCTGCTTCCTGTTCATGACGTAGACCAAGATGGCTGCTTCCTGTTGATAATGTGGGCCAAGATGACTGCTTCCTGTTCATGACGTAGACCAAGATGGCTGCTTCCTGTTGATGATGTAGGCCAAGATGACGGCTTAAGGGGTAAAGGACCCAAATATTTTTTTACACGGTTTAAGGGGGCGTGGCCTGTAATGCTATGGATATAGAAAAAGTTCCCACGCTCAAGGAGCCCATACTCTAATAACGTATACCTAGAGGTAGAAAATGAATTGTCACTTCCATATTTTTATTTTGTATTGTATTCGGGGTTTGGTGTGAAGTGGAATAGGTTATGTATTTCTGTGGGGGTTGACGTGTTTGGCATCTTATTGGCACTGGGTTACCTAAGGAACATTTCAGTAGGTACCAACTTAACTTTTATGTCACAACTGTCATTTAAGAAGTTTGAGAGGTAACACTGTGATCTGTGACTGCCCCAATATTTTCATAGCGAAGATTTCATAATATTAAGGTATATGGAAAGATTTTTGTGCTTAATAGAAGAAGAGTAAGGCTTAAAACATAATTATTACAACAAACAGGAAAATTAGCATTAATTTTTTAGATAATTTGTACTCGATTATGGCCTGGAAATACGTAAAAACATTTAAAATAATATATAAAATATTATATACACATAAAAATTTTCTCAGGATAAAACAATCTATAAAAATAAATAACTTATAAACGGAATGACTTTTTTTTTTAAAATAAACAATTTTAATGTCACTGGTCCGGTAATGGGAAAAAATGGCAAGTTGGACTTGTTCTTACAGCAAACCGATATCCCTTAAAGCACCTTCAACTGCTTCGTCCTTAACAAAATTATAAAAGAAATTAAAACCATTTTTTTCTTGTAAAAAAATAGGAAAACGATAAAAAAAATGTGCGTGTTAGTTCTTTACCAGTTTACAGGTTATGTGTACACCAAGCGCTTAATCATGCGTCTATGAAATCGCCCAGTACCATTTTTAAATAGGCAGCAGTTGAATATTTATTACCTTCAGCTCAATTAATTCAAAACAGTACATGGTATAATAACGAATCCTCCTTGGATGCCGGCTAAACCACAGTGAAGAAGGGTCGTAGATATAGTAAGTTAATGTGAAAGTATTTTTTTTAAATGGGCGCCAGGAGATTTCGACCCTTCTTCACTGTGGTTTAGCCGGCATCCAATGAGGATTATTTCAATATCACGAAAGTTCTAGAACCCGGGAAATTCATTGCATTTATTTTTTGCGCCCAACATGGGGCGATCCATTAACGTTTTTATCGGTTTTTTCAGCTCATTCAATTGTGCTTGATTTTAAACATTTTAGAACAAAGATTATGACACCAGAAGAACGGTTTATCACATCAAGAAAAACTTTTGGTACCTCAGATTCTTAAAGGGCGACTTTAATTGGTTTACGGGGTTTAAAATGGACAGCTAGACATAGTGGGCCATCCAGCTTTACATTAAAAAATGTAGTCACTGTTTAAAAAAATAGTTACGTTGGACTATCGTAAGAAAGACGTCTTGACAGTAGACTGACAGCAGCGCAATCAATTTACTATCAGAAGGAATGATGTAGATAATCTTGTGTAGCTTGTAGGTCCTGCAGGGTTGCCTGTCTCGCTTTTTTATATAGAAATTTTGACAGCACATAACTTTGTTGTAGAGAAAAGAAGAAGAAAACAATCCGGTACAATTAAACCGCTTGGTGCAAACATAACCAAATACTAACATGTCTCGGGTCACAGGACAAAGGTTACTCAATTAAATGTCTTGGTTTGATTGTATTTCAAGGTTAAATAAAATTCCACCGACAAGTCGCTTACAATTAATTTTTATCCCCAATAAATTTTAATCTACTAGAAAAAAGAAAAACCCCTTTGTCATATGACCCCCCCGACTTCATCTTATCCTGATATATATTTTTAAACGATTTACAAAAACTCTTTCTAACATAATCATTAGATAAACAGTTTAAATTTTAGTTTTTTCTAATTTTCACATTTAAAATTAAGAACGGCAACATTTAACAAAGCAATTAGAAAGGATGGAACAAATTTCAATGATCAACTAGAGAAATAAGACTATAAGTTTTCAAATGTAACTTCTATGTGCTTCAATTCGGGCATAAGAATACAGAATAAGAAAAAAACTGTTTTAAATGACAAGTGACAATAATGACAAATGACAATAATGACAGCATCATCGAGGTCTTCTATTCCTGGGAAGTTTAAATACCAGTAAATGAAGTGTTTACTTATCTTTTACCAAATCTAAAGAGATACGAAGAAGAGACTGACATATTGCCCAAAATCGGCCGAAAAACTTGCTACCTTACAACTCCCTAAGCTGTGCTATTGAAATTTACCCCATCCTATTATAGTTTATACATATATTAGTAATGCCATCACCTTGCATCTAACTACTAAAAATTCAAGCAGGAGTCAAACAAATTATGTGAAACAACAACGTTTATTATTTATTTGGTATACAGAATCGACGCACTCTTGTGTAATATAAATATGTTAATAATAAATCGTAATAGCGACACTGATTAGTATCCAATTTTTCAACGGGATGGTATAACCTCAATTTTTCCGAAAACTACAACAGTTACTAAGCCAGTACCGTCAGACCGCCCAAAGAACAGTTTGATTTATTGTATTTGAAGGTCTTAACTGATCAAGTCGAATTCCTAACTCTGCTTCTTACTTTGTATTTGTCCCTTGAAGGGATGCGAAGAAGAGAGTTGTCACTTACACTTTGTCGAGCTATCATTCATGTCAAAAAACGAGGAGTATTGCTAACCCTGATTATTTCTATTTTTTTTAATTTTTAGATGCTGAATTGAACGATCAATATTAATTAAATTAATCTTTAAAACCTCTCGATTCAGAAGTTACTATTAGAATCCCGTTGAAAATCTGGACGACCTTATAAATAAAAAAAACATTAATAACATATTCTGGATATGGCAATTATTCAATTTCGAGAATGAGTAGGTACAGGGCCACACTGGAGGACCCCCTCCACTCCACTTTTAAGCCACGCCCCTTCTGTCATCTGTCACTTGTCAACCGGGTTGCCAATAATCTGACATCACAGTGTTTTTTCCAACACGAACATTGGTCTGTAAATTAATAAAGACGGTTCATAATTGACAGTTGACAGAAAAGGAATATTCATTATTACAAAAAGGGTCAATGTCCTTATTAATTTAGAGACCAGTGTTGGCGCTGTTGGAAAAAAACTGTGATGTTAGGTTAGAATCGAGGTTGACAACCCTGTGATGTCAGATTGTTGACAAGTGACAGATGACAGATGACAGAAGGGGCGTGGCTTAAAAGTGGCCCTATACCTGCTAGAATGCAATATTAATACTGTTATTGTACGTACAGGCACTTTAAAACTCATGTATGTAAACTAATGACTAAATTATATTAATACGTTTTGTACAAGAAAGTTACTTTGGCATATTAACAAATTCAAATAAACAGTCTTGAATTTTAGGACGTGATATTTGCAGATAAAACTTGAGTAGGTATATTACGTAACACGGGACTGAAGTAGTACTTTTAATCCATGGCATAATGGAGTGAAGGGATCACTTTAATCCCGGAGGGACAAAAAGTGATACTTCAGTCCCTGCCGTAATGGAGTGAAGTTGTCACTTTAGTCCCGAAAGTAGGAAAAATATATTTACTTTAATCTGAACCTATAACATAGTTTGATTCATTTAGGCCCCATTTTGTTTATGTTTGTCAGTTGATACAGGAGATTTGTGTAAAAAAAAATATAAAATTTACCAGTATCTTAATACTTTATTGTAAATAAATAGCACCCTGTATAAAATGTTTGTGTTTTTGACATCTTGACTAGAATTATAAGGCATATTTTAAAACTATACACAATACTGGCAAATATATACAATCAACAAAATATAATTCAGACTTGTACAATGTTATACAATACAGTAGTTAATAAAATTAATATAGCATTAAATTTATTTTTGATATACCTGGTGTTTTTATTAAAAAAACGTAATTAGAAATATATATGAATATATACAGTGTGTGTCACGTAGATGGCCCATTAGCCATATACAGGGTGTATCTTAAGGCATGGTCAATATTTTAATCATAGATTCAGGACCTCGAAATATTAATATTTTACTAAATAACTCCGTGTCAAATGTTATCTACAGGGTGTTGAAAATAAAATTTAATAATTCATCAATACTTTGTTTTGTTTTCTTTCGTCTTATTGGTAATATAGAATTTCTTTCTTTCTTCTTATTAGTCTAGAATTTCGGAAATGCATTCTCTAGTTACCACATGGCACATGTTCCAGAATGAAACATAATCTTTATTTTTCTTCTAAGTACTGTTTAACACTTTCAAACTACTCATCGGTGTATGGTTTTTTAAAGTTCTTAGACACTTTTTTCTTTAACATTAACTGGTAAGTTATATTTTATTATTATATAGTCAATATATTAAATAATAATAAGAAATTATTAGAATTTAACTTAAAAATATAACCATACCAAATTTCAATTCAATATATTAAATAATAAAGAAATTATTGCAAAAAAACGAAAAATAAATTTTATCTTCAACACCCTGTATCTTAGTATCAGATAACATTTGAGAGTTATTTAGTAAATTATTAATATTTCGAGGTCCTGAATCTATGATTAAAATATTGACCATTCCTTATGATACACCCTGTATATGGCTAATGGGCCATCTACGTGACAGACCCTGTACATATATGAAAAAATTACAATTTTATGCGACAGTAATTTTTTTAATCAGACGTGTACATCCCTTATTAAAATAAAGAGAAAATTAATTGTATTTCACAGTTTTCCACCTGGTATATAACGTCATGCATAAATACATGCTATTAAATCAAGCATTTCAAGCAATTTAGACCGCATGCAATGTGGTAAACTTTTTAATTCTTAAAAAATAATATATACTTGCAAAATTAACGAGGTAAAAATATAGTAAATAATCTTTATTTGTTCAATAATGCCACTAAAGTTATATTTTAACATTAACATACATCAATTTTGTGTAGTATTTGTACACTTTCTTAATATACCCCAGCAAATTTTTAATGATTCGATAGTTTAGAGACGAGATTTTCTAAAAACCGGGTCATAATTATGTTTTCTATGTTTACTGTTTAATTAATATTAATATGTCTATTCAAAACCCAGCAAATTTTGAAATATGATGATTGGGTATCAAATTTTGAATGATTCGATAGTTTAGAGACGAGATTTTGTAAAAACCGGGTCATAATTATGTTTTCTATGTTTATTGTTTAATTAATATTAATATGTCTATATTCAAAACCAAGCAAATTTTTAAATATGATGATTGGGTATCAAATTTTGAATGATTCGATAGTTTAGAGACGAGATTTTCTAAAAAACGGGCCATAATTATGTTTTCTATGTTTACTGTTTAATTAACATTAATATGTCTACTCAAAACCCAGCAAATATTGAAATATGATGATTGGGTATCGCATTTTGAATGATTCGATAGTTTAGAGACCGGGATTTTCTAAAAAACGGGTCATAATTATGTTTTCTATGTTTACTGTTTAATTAATATTAATATGTCTACTCAAAACCCAGCAAATTTTGAAATATGATGATTGGGTATCACATTTTGAATGATTCGATAGTTTAGAGACGAGATTTTCTAAAAAACAGGTCATAATTATGTTTTCTATGTTTACTGTTTAATTAATATTAATATGTCTATGGAAAACCGTATCCTTTTTCGAAAAAAGTAAACTGCTTGTGCCTGGTGCCTCATCAAACTCTTCGCGTAGCCCAGGGAGCATGCTTACTACACTTGGGAAACACTGTTTTAGGTTAAAGAATTTTTTTTCTGTAAAGTGTACAAATACAACGAAAATTTATCAAAAAACTAGTGACACTATATCGAACGTAAGCAGACTTAAATTAAGGCAAAGAATTTGCCTACAAAATCTATTGAAAATTCCAACATTTTTATGTATGTAGTACTTAACATAGCCAATATAATAGAAACGGACTCTTAACTGTCGTTCAAATCCTTTGTGTGCACAAAATGGAAAGGAGTAAATAACATACAATTCAAAAAGCAAAAGGAGGAAAGAGTATACACTGACATGTGCAATAAATATTTTAGCCATATATTTTCAAACAACTAATACAGGCGCAAATCAATTATGAGACATTTGATATTCAAAATTTTGCTATTCGAAGACCAGATCTTTGTATTATAATATATATAACCTAAATTTTATGTATTTTTCATTTCACACTTAACCATTCACTTGTGGCATGTAGAGACGCATCGCCCAGTATATTAAAATATGTAGTTATTAGTATTAGTATTAGTGTAGGGTCAGATATTTATATATATTTATATTACGTGAGATGGGAAGGTCGAAGACCAACACGTAGAGAATTTGTGTTATTAAATATTTAAAGAACATATTGTCGTTATTAATATATCATATCAATAGTATGGTTGCAATTATTTACCACCGTTATTAAACGTCCTTATCAAGGACATCACACACTGTTAAGAATGCCATTTCCAAAGTAGCGCTGATGAACCTTGACGAAGCATCTGCACAATAGATGAGGCTAATAACCATTGTAGCCTGGGTCATTTTTATGTGATAACCATAATTTAAATTTCATACATGACCATAGTTTGAAAATACTTTAATAAAACTCCAGATTCACTAAATTAAATGTCGGAAATTTACAGGCTGACGGTTTTACATGCTCTCCGAGGTATGGTGGGTTTCCAAATATTTGGGTATAACATTAAGCAAGAAATCAGATGACTAACATATAAAAAAGCAGGTGATAAGCATTGTCGAATGTTGTATAGACTTCAAAATTAAGGAGTATGACCAAAAGGAGACCCTATATGCCAAGAAAATACCAGACATGCGCAGAAAAAGGACAATAGCAACGCTGAAGGATATATATAATACTGACAATTAAATTATACTTATAAAAGTTAAAAATATTCGTTTGAATTGGAACAAAATTGATTTGTTCCTGTATTAGTTATTTTTTGTTTTAATAGATTAGATTCAAATTATAAATCAACATTCCCATGACTAACCTCTTGTAAGAGATCCTGTGCAGCAATGGCTTTCAGTACATTTTTCTTACTTGTTTCCTGCACCTCGCCACCAAGCATTAACTCGTCCAAAATGAAATATGCTTTCTCAAAGTTGAAAATGATATCCAACTCGCATACCTTAAGGTAAAAAGTAAACATATAAGTGATATCGTCCGTTACAAATTTACTTTTTATTTGATGGGTTGAGATCGGTAAAAATTATGTTTATTTTGTGCAAAGATATGGATACACAATTTTTTCTATAAACTTTTACCTTATTATCTAACAAATTAAAACTATTAAAAGAATAACGCTTTAAGTATCAACGAGGAGAGGGATAGCCGAATTTAGCGCAATGGCGGCCCCGAGGGGGGGAAATAGGGGCAATTGCCCCCCCCCCCAAGTCCGGCAATGATAGGATATTTCTCAACAAACCCAAAATATTATTATATATATTATATTATAAAAATAAAAAACCAAAAACTTGGTTATTTGAATTTTTCACATAAATTTTGAGGTTATGTGAAAAAAGTGTAAATACAAAAGTTGTAGATCTTTTTATTACCTACAACTTTGCCATTTAACTTTTTTCCATACGACTTGTAGTTTTGCCGGAAATCAAGATAAACAGTTTTCTACCCTTAAAAACTCCCCCCTTCCACTTCCCGACCCCAGAGCGCCTGTAAATTATCATTTTTGTCATATTCTCTTCCTTTTCCAATGAGTTTCATCCTACTATTATTTTATTTGGTTTCAAAAATTATCTGCATTGATCTATTTACCTTCATTCACTGTACTAAATTATACATCGACATCCCGTAAATATCGAAAAAAAATCACTTACCTTTCACAGATAATTTCACGAAAATTTTATGACAAAATTCGAAGAAAAAGAGGCGTTAATGTAACATTTATTCTAATAAAAATAACGTATTCCTGACTACAACCTTTTAAATAAAAAGCAAATTGGTTTATTCTAATCAAATATTTGTAAAACACACTTATTGAATACTTACGCTGCCGAAATACTTATCAAGAAGTTCAACATAACGATGAATGATTTCCAAAGTTAATAATTCATTGTCGCACTGTTCAATCGCACAGCAAAAATACAAACTAGCGTATCTACAAAAAAAAATATTAAAACACCATAAAATACAGTGAGTTGAGTGAAGTACCTCTTATAAACAATTTTTAAATCCCTCCATTCCAAAAAACTACACATTTTTGGTTTTCTAGCTAGGATGGTAGTGATTAATTCTCTAGTAATTTTTTTCTTTAGCTTATCTGGATGAGCCACATACCATTTTTGTAATCTTAATTTACCTTGTCTACTAAATAGTAACATAAATTGCATCTGGAAAATGATTAAATTAACGAATAAATTATCAACAAATTATTAGTTTACCATTTTAAAACCGATAGTTTAGATTGTGTACGTGGTAAATATAAAATTATTATTAATTATAAAAGAATTATCAACATAGCCACCATTAAACTCATTAAACGTCACTTTGGGTTGTCACAAGTTATAACTGTCAGTTGTCTAAAAGCACTTCGTTTCTATGGCCTTTTACTTCACATTTCAAATGTATCATATCATTGTGATCATTCGGTAACATGAAAATGTTTCTAGTTCAAAGAAATAATCGTTTTGTTTTTGCTTATATATATTAATTAATACATTGGAACAATAGAAACTTTAATATTTAGTTTTAAACTTTTTCAAAGTATTTCTGTAACGTTTTTTAGGAGTTAATTTATTTTTTTCCCGACTAAACGTTCCTTCTTTGGACGCAGACATCTTCTTTTTAGAATTTTTCTCTTTTTGATATTCATCCAATTTCATGGCTATTTTTTTGAGGTGTCTGATAAACACACACCTTCGATAATCATATGTTCGTTTCTTATTCGTCAATCTGATTTCCCTGTTAAGTTGTTCTACTTTTTTCCGAAGAAGTTCGCGAACACCCGGTATCGGTTTTATTCTTATTACCTTTGGGGGAGGTCTTTTCGCGTTCATTTCCCTAATTTCTTCGCTAATTTTTTTAACTTTTTCTTTTAGACCAGGTTGGTTATTTTCTTGCTGCACAAGTTTGACCTTAGATTTACATAATGAATTTATATATCTAATTTCTTCATTTATTTTAGCAAGTTTTTCTTGATGGTAATTTTTAAAAAGTCTTGGCATGGTACTTGCACCTAATTTTCCTTTATTCTGTGCGTATGTTGTTGGCATTTCCACTAACGATTTACAGTCCCTGTTATTTACAGTACAACAAATCCATTGTTGCCAAACTGTATCATGTGTAGATGTACTGCTAGACTTTGTATGTGTTTCTTCTTTTTTATTATTTATATCATTTTTTATATTTGTAACTCTATCATTGGGTTTTTCGTTGGATTTTTTTTTTAATTTTGTATTCTTTTTAGCATAGCTTTTAATAGATACACTAATTTTGCTAGAATTTTGTTTGTAATTATTTTTTTTATTTATTTCTTTCTTATTTGTGATGTGGGTATTTTGAACTAGTGTGGGTAAAGTACTAGTGTTTTTGGATGGCGATATTGGAGAATTTGTAGGGTTACAAATTCTTGGTGTTTTTTTCTCTTTCTGTATATGTTCTGTATTCGTCAAAGAAGGAGCTCTTGAGATTTTGATGCTTTTTCTTTTAAAAGATAACGGTTTCTTTATAGTATTGTTAACAACTCTTGCTTCTCCTCTATGAGTATGAAGATCAATAATACCTGGTTTTTCGGTCAGTGTACTTAAGGGGGGAATCCGATTTGATTGAGTAACATTTCCATTTTCAATTTTTCGCTTAACACTGGGTAATTTTTGTCTAATAATTATCGTTTTCATCTTCTGTAACTACGAATTCACAATAATTTTAAATTATTGGATCCCTTAGGGTAAAAGAACAATAAATCTATATACATACACACACAGATAATTTAAAAAATTCGCGGAAAAGCGCAAATACGGTAAATTTTAACCAGACCCACCTCAAATGTCACATTTGATTAAAAATAATGCAAAAAGTTTTAATGCTTGACACTAGATCATATATGCTACGCTAGATACGGCATCCTGTAGTGTTTGTTTGGTATTAGAGGGGTAATGATGAGAGGGGGTGAAGGGGCAATAGCGTACTATGATACAGTGGCGTATCATTTGGAATATTTTGGTACAGTGTAATATATTGTCATATTTATACAACACATATTTCAATTTCATTTTTTAAGGAATGAGTGACTTCCATGTAGGTTACAGTAAAATGGGAATTAATGTAAATCGAAAATAAATAAAATATCATAGAAGACTACGACATTTGTTTGGAATGGGAATAATCTGAGAGGTTGAATACCATCATCTTGCGCTCCTGTTTATTTCAAATGCTATATCATATAATATGCTTTATGTATGTAATATTAATTTTGTAGATGTTATGTTGGCATCATTGTTCAGACTGTGACACTACTGTCGTGACAGTGGAATTGATGCCGCCATCTGAACGGGGCTTAATGGATGAGACAACGAATAGGTATAAAAGTTGGGGTGAAGTGAAGCACTAAATCTTAATCAATTTGGTTTGTTAATCGGGGCATGCTAAGATGTCATTTTGATAAAAAAAAATTGTCAGTTGTATTTATTTTTTTGGCGTTACATTTTAAATTTGTAAAATGTATGATTTAAAAATGTGCGTGTGATCATAATCTGTGTGAATTATTAAGATAATCTCCACATCGAGATACTTAGAAAATCAATAGTGATAAATAAAATCGTTGATATGAAAATGAGAGCTGTAAAATTTCATAACGGCCTTGCAATTACTTCTAACAGAAAAAGCCGAAGACGACAGCCCATCAATGTGTCTAGAGCTAATCTTCCAACCAAAAATCAAGCACGGAAAGCTAAAAGTAAAGATAAACTTCTTAGTAAGAAAAGGGTTACTACTGATTCACCCAAAACATGTCTTTTAAAAGAGACAGAAAATAAAAAGACGAAAAAACCAGTAAATAAAAATTCTAAAAAACCTGATAGTCCTACCGAAGATTCTACTAATAATGAAAAAAAATCTGATAAGGACGAAAGAGATAGTAAAGTAAATGAAAAGAGTGAAGAAAGTGGTAAAGATGCTTTTAGTAATCACAGACATGGAATAACGATTGTGGTAAATAAAGGAAGTGTATCGAAAGTGCCATTACCAAGTAATGAAAAAAAGAAAGGTAGTGACAAATCTATAAACGTAAAACCTGTTAAAAATCCCGCAAAAAATGATAAAACGGATAAAAATCCTACCGGTGTCGAAGAAAGTCAGCAAAAAAGAAAAAGTTCTGCTAATGCAAACAAGGAAGCAAATAAGCAAATAAATAAAAGGCCAACAGAAATTCAAAATTATGAACCAAAGAACAGCAGTGACAAGAAGGTAATAATATTCTCCAAAGTAGACAAGAGTAAAAACAAACAACGAAGAAAAATAAAAAAGATTAAGAAAAAAATTAGACAAATTAATTTTCGAGTTATGTGTATGGTCGAAGCGATAAACAAAAAACTCCTTATTGACAATAAAAAGGCTCTACAAAAAAAACTTACAACCTTCAATGATGAGATTAGAAAAATGAATTCAAAAAAACCCCCCAAAGGAGAACGGCGACCATTTTCTTTTCATTATACTATCAAAGAAAAGCTCGCTAGACTCGATAATGACATCAGAAAATTAAATAACGAATACGTTCCCACAGGACTTTGGAAATTTTAAAAAATTGAAAATTTTACTAACATAAATTAATTGTGTTGTATTGTAAATTTTTTGTGTGCCGCTAAAAATGTATATTTATGCGGGATAATAAATAATTAGAAAGCAGAAAAAGTTGTTTACCAATTCAAACTGAAAATTTGTTACATAATTTCGAAAGGGCTATTTTCCAGATAAGTTGGGCTGAATACTCTACGAGTAGTAGTAGTACGCATATTACAATTAAACTATAAAAGAAGAATTATTGTGGTTAGAATTCTCGAACTGACAGCGTCAAACATTTGATAAGTATATTATTTAAAAATAAAAATAAGTTTTTAGATATATCTACAGATATAGACTAAAATAATGTCAGCTTCCGAAGTGAATTTGAAACAAAGTTTAAGAAAGCTTGAATATCCTGTGTGTGCCAAAGAAGCGTTATATAAAATATATGAATTAATATGTAACCGCATAACGAGTATTAAAAATATGGATTTAGCATTAGATTTGATGGCTGAATTTGTCTTTTATGAGGTAGATAGAAGAGGTCATAAAAAAAGTCAACAACTGTCCCCGCTTCAAGAACTTCAACTCATCAAAATACTTTACGAATATTTTAATAGTATTTCAAGTGAATCGGGAAGAAATACGGTGTTTCTGTCGTTGTTTAGTGGAACTACGGTGAGTTTAAGACTAGGGATTCTTACAAAATTTATATTGATCGCCATAGGCATTCCAAGTTCTAAGATTTTATCATCTGCCAGCGCCTGGATGCAACAACTTGGAAACGCTTCTCATAACAGTTGTAAATTCGCGGATGGAATTATTCAAGATTATTTTCACTTTTATATCTCAAATACTGAAAAAATAACAGCGCTGCCTCAGATTTCACCACAATTTACCGCTAATTTC
The DNA here is from genome assembly GCA_949320105.2 of Crepidodera aurea. Classification (NCBI taxonomy): domain Eukaryota; kingdom Metazoa; phylum Arthropoda; class Insecta; order Coleoptera; family Chrysomelidae; genus Crepidodera; species Crepidodera aurea. Next base: position 17,707,601 of record OX439480.2, read on the forward strand.
ATGACTGCAGTTGGTGAAAACTATTTCAATACTACCAGTAGAAAAGACATTTGTTTTCCTCCAAAAGTATTACTGGAAACTATTACGTTATGGATATCAGAAAATACTAGTTTATGTATAGCAGCACAACAAAAACAAGCCACATTACCTCCCGGAGCCATAGCCATGGAAGCTACAACACCGATAGCAGGATTTCTTAAATGGTGTATTCTAGCACCGATTTTTAAACAGGAGAATACTATTTACAGTAATCTCCATTTAGCGCTTTTAAATAGCATTATGGAAATTCCAAAAGCCGTTCCACCAAAAGCAATATACGCCCAACATTTAACAGTATCTATTAACCCCATTTTAGCATATGTAAATGATTTAAAAAACAGACAAGAAAAGAAATTAGATCAAATATTAAACGAAGATTCTTTACAACTCGCTCTGGATAGATTTGCGCAAGCAATTCAAGTTATTTCATCTGTCAACGCCGTGTACGGACATGTGGACGATTTGTTTCATCAACTGAAGTTGTTGCCCTTCAACAAACTGATGAATATCGTTTTGACTAATTATAAGAATAATAAAGTTGTTGTTTTGTAATTGTATTGTTTTCCTGAGAAACTGTATTTTCGGTCAAATTGTCTGAATAAGATGTCAAACCGATAATATTGACAGTTGACAGCTGTCAAACGCTCTTAAAAAAATTAATCTTACACTAAGGAATAAGAACTTTATGTTTTTGAGGACGCTGAATTCAAATGTGATGTCAAATCGATAATATTGACAGTTGACAGATGTCAAATAGCTGTCGAATGCTTTAAAGAAAAAAAATCTTATATTAAAGAATGTTATCATGTTTTTGAGGACGTTGAATTAAAATAAGATGTCAAATCGATAATATTGACAGTTAACAGCTGTCAAATGCTTTTTAGTAATAAGAAATCTTATATTAAAGGATATAATTTAATGTTTTTGAGGACGCTGAATTCAAATAAGATGTCAAATCGATAATATTGACAATTGACAGCTGTCAAATGCTCTTAAAATAAAGAAATCTTACATTAAGGAAAATAAACTTGTGATTTTGAGGGCATTTGACAGCTGTCGACTGTTATTTGAATTCAGCGTCCTCAAAAACATAACATTCTATACTATGGTGGAGTCACGGAGCTTCGGCGCTCCGTAGCAGCCAAACCATGGACTTTGGAGCTTAGTGCCCATTGAGACTTTTGTTCAGAATGACAAAACGTATAACATATCAAATTCAGACAATTTGACCAAGCGGCCATTTCCTACCTTTTTGTGCGGGGTCCTTTACTATCGCCCTAATATCAGGTGGAAATTTAGAAATATTCCTGAAATACCAGTCGGACTCAAAGTCAAAAAAAAATAAAATCTACGAAAAAATTCTCGGAAAGTTAAAATCTGGCCCAGAGGGGTAATTGAGAAAAATCAATTGGCGCAGTCAAATTCGAGGAAATTTTTTTGTCGTACTTTGGAGGGAATCTGGGTTTTTTTATAATATATATAATATTAAACTTACTAATGCTCTAACATCATGCAGACATTTAGAAAAAAAATCAAAAACAGCAGAGAGGGACTCGAAGTTAAAAAAAATCTAAAAACTTACGAGAAAAATCTCCAAAAGTTGAAATTAGACACAAAGGGATAATTGAGGAAGGCAAAACGATTAGTGAAGTCACAGTAAACGAAAAAAAGATTGGGAAATATGACATTTTGAGCAATGAACTACCCTATAACAAATAATGTTTGAGAATAATTTAGAATTTACAAGACCATAAAACAAGCAAAATAGCGTTGTCATATATAATTCTTATTTTACCAATTTTTAACATAATCAAAATATAAACGGTAAAGTTGAAGGTTGTGGCTAATTATGGATAACACACAATAAAAGTATGATTAAACAATATTATTTAGAAAAAAAATTAATTATTAATACTTACAAATCATTTCCTCCCCATTTCAAATAACTTATTTTATTTATTGCTTATTCTTTTACACAACTCATAGCAACGCTGTACATATCTATATTTCTGTCTTTGTCCGTTTCACTGATAAGTACATTTTAACCAGCGAGTAAGTAGAAATCCGTTTTCTACCTGATAATTCCACGAACGTATCATTGTGGGGTTGATTTAGAATAAGGAAGAATTAGAATAGCAAGTAGAGTGTGTGCCTATATTATACATATGCACATAGTTAAATTATATACATAAATGGTATACAGTAATCTCCATCTAGCTCTTTTAAATAGCATTATGGAAATACCAAAAGCAATATACGCCCAACATTTAACAGTTTATATTAACCCCATTTTAGCGTATGTAAATGATTTCAAAAATAGACAAGAAAAGAAATTAGATCGAATATTAAACGAAGATTCTTTACAAATTACTCTGGATAGATTTGCGCAAGCAATTAAAGTTATTTCAACGCCATGTACGGACATGTGGACGATCTGTTTCATCAACTGAAGTTGTTACCTTTCAACAGACTGATGAATATCGTTTGGACTAATTATAAGAATAATAAAGTTGTTGTTTTGTAATCGTATTGTTTTCCTGAGAAGTTGCATTTCGAGATATTGGTAGTAGGCCAAACATAATTGGCAATTAGTACTAATTGGCTTCGTTGGTTTGTTCCTAGTTTATGGAGGCACTGGAGTATCACATGAAATGTGTGAGGGTAGAATTGGTGGGCGAATAATAATTTAATTAATATATTGAGGATGTAATTAAAAAAAATACGCCAACCCGATTCGATTTTTAGAGCGACACGAGCGCCGCTCTAACGGTATTTTAGGTAAAATCTGAAAACCTTGTTTTACTCCTTTCCTAGTGAATTGTAGATGGCGCTACTTTTAAATTAAATTATTTTGAAATAAAATCGACAAAATATTATGAACATTGAACTCATTTATTGTCTAATAAAATAATTAGGTATGTTTTTTTGATTAAAATAAAAGTATGTAACTTAATTTTCATTTTGACAGTATCATTTATAAAGAGTAATAATTTATCTGAAATAGGTTAAACGACGTTTGATTTAATTTGTTACATATGTTGCAAAATTGCTCATTTAAAAATCAAAGTTTTTGTTTTGGGCTATACAGATCCCCTGTATACATTGTAAACCCAAACTTTGTATATGTCCCTGTTCCCGTTTGGATTTAAGCGAGCTATGTTTGTTGTTGACTGTATATCTCTTGTTGATGACGAGGTGGTTTAAAAAACACTCAAAACTTTACTAAACTTTGTATTAAGTTTTAACAGAAAAATTACAAATTTAACAACGTCATTCGATTGTTTTTAGCCAACGATGCTAATTTCTATAATTTTGATGGTGAGACCTATACTTGTAAGTGACTGAAAATTTTAGCATATTTCCGGACATTGGGCTTTACTGCTTCTGTGCATAAGATGCGAAATGTTTAGCATGCCGTTGTGAATATGTTTTCATATGTGGTAATATTTTTGACGAGTTTAGATGTCTAACACCGTTTTGATTCAAGGCCAACTGTAATATTTTTGCTCACTAGTGTAGACAAGGGTTTTTATGATTAGACTTGTTTTATTTCATTAGCATGAGCGTAGATATTGGATTTTCCAACAGTTTTGTAACACAAATCTTACACCTTTCCGTCTAGATTTTTCGCAAAGGGCATAAGCACATTTATTACCAGACATCTGTAAAGTAAAAACTATGAAAATTTATTATTTTAAGCGTTAATCGATTTTTTAAGCATGCAGTTTTCTACTTCCATTTAAGAAATTCTCACCCTGTACAGTAATTATTCAAAAAGGTTTGGTAATGTATTTTAGTCACAAATATCTTAATATGTATGTAAAAATTACGTTTATTTCTTATGCTTAAATTTACTATCGCCCTAATATCAGGTGGAAAGTTAGAAATATTCCTGAAATACCAGTCGGACGTAGAAGTAAAAAAAAAATCAAATAAAATTTACGAGAAAATTCTCGGAAAGTTGAAATTTGGCCCAGAGGGGTAATTGAGGGATAAAAATCAATTGGCGCAGTCAAATTTTTGGAGGAAAACTGGGTTTTTTGAGAAAAGACAAATAAGTGATAAAAATGAAGTTAAAATGTAACATTAATATCAAAGTCTTGTTTTTGCCCCAAAATCCATAAGTATGCATACATTTACTATCGTCCTAATATCAGGTGAAAATTTAAAAAAAATCCTAAAATGCCAATGTCAAAAAATCAAATAAAATCTACGAGAAAATTATCGTAAAGTTGAAATTTGGCCCAGAGGGGTAATTAATAAAAATCAATTGGCGCAGTCAAATTCGAGGAAATTTTTTTGTCGTACTTTGGAGGGAATCTGGGTTTTTTTTAAGAAAAAAAAATTCAAAAACAGCAGCGACTGTCTCGAAGTTAAAAAAAAACTAAAAACCTACGAGAAAAATCTCCAAAAGTTGAAATTAGGCACAAAGGGATAATTGAGGAAGGCAAAACGATTAGTGGAGTCACAGTAAAAGAAAAAAAGATTGCGAAATATGACATTTTCTACCATCGTAAGGCGGTGAACCCCATGTAGAGACTTGCTACTGTAACAATGAACTAAGCAAACGCGTTAGAAATTTAATTTATTCCATTCGACATCCTAAGACACGTTTCTGCCTTTCGGATTCATCAGTTGGGCTTCTGAATCAAATATTGCCCACTTTAAATAAAAAAATAAAATGTTGGATTTTCTTAGGCAAAAATACACACAAAATCCTTCTTTTTAAGATAAAATTTTTTTCTCTACTATTGTTTTTCCAAAAATGGCGGCCAATTCAATTTTTTTTGAAAAATGCCGATTTTGGCTGGACAAATACTTTTTTTTTTTAATTTTTACCATGTCTTCCCGACATAAAAATACATATTTTCTCCAATTTTTAAGAAAATACGAGGATTCTTTGGTTATTTATTGCTAATTCAGTAAAAAAAAATAATGTGCGCGAATTCTTTTTTTGAGGTTAGGATCCATTTTAAAAAAACTTTACTATACGGATCGATACTCTACTTCATCACGGTCATTTTAATATTTTTTTTATTTTTCTACGACTCTTAGAGCAGGAGATATTTAAAAAATAGTGAATCAATCCACTCGAAAAATATCAAAAATGCCGTTTTTGGCACATATCTCGCGAAACTCCAGCCCAAATTTATTGACAAATTTTTTACAAGCTTCTCTTTATGTATAAATTCGAAAAAATTAAAAAAATTGACTTAGCTCTTACATCCATATAAAATTCTAATTTCACACTATAGCTTTTAATGCACGGACACTTCGCAATGAAACACCCTGTAAATGGCCCCAAACTCAAATTACCACTTCGTGGAAGACGTTATTTTGCTCTATTTTTCAAAACAAAAACTTATTATTTGCCACTATGAGTATATAAACTTTAGAAACCGAAAGGATGATTTGAAGCTAAACATGCAAAGTAGTTAAATATTGAAAACCGGAAGGCGGGGTCAAACGTTTATTGGCGCTAGTAGACCCCCCGCAGGCCAATCGTACTTCCGGTTCTCCGTCGACATCCAGCGCGCAATCCTGCTGCAACTCTCCTGAAAGGATTTAATTCTCTGCTGAACGCTCAGATTTTGATATGTGGGAAGTCATACTTTATATCAAATCGTTTATAGTCCGGAAGATAAAATGACGATCATAGAAACACGAAAAGAAATTATTTTAGCCGTAATCTACAGTAAAAAAAATTGTTTAATCAAATACTATTAAACGAGCAAGGTTTGTATGTATGTATGTATGTATGTATGTGTGTGTGTGTGTGTCCAGAGGATCTCGAAATCCACTCGTCAGAATTCAATGAAACTTTCAGGGTAGACTAATTCCTATCTAAATCGGCAAAAAATGTAGGTCTCATGTCTGTGAAAATTCGATCTTCCGAGATATTTACAAGAAAAGTTAAGCTTTTAGTTTTATTTCCTAGCAACGGCAGATATAATAACTTGTTTCTATAGTAATATATACTATAAAGGAGAGATGAGTACAGTAAAAGTGGGGATATAACGTCACATTCCATAGGCGTACTTTGCAAAATAAGTTTCTATAATATAAATAAGGTCACAGCATATAAAATATATATATACGCACTTCGTAGATTAAATTTGGAAGTTAAAATTTTAACTTCCTAACTGAGATACAGAGTTTTTTATTTATTTTTGTTATTTCTTTTTCAACTCGTAATTTATGAACCACGCGGTATCTTTTTTCATATTTCATATAAAAACTTTCTTTAAGGAATCCAAACGATTAGATTATTTGTAACAAAAAAATCCAGGTCCGGATTAGGAAACAGAAATTTTTCCAGGTTCAAAACAACACCTGTATAAAATTTTTTTAAAAATTGCTGTACAAATAGACCTTTAATTAGATATTTTGATTGGTAAGAGGAAACTGATAAACTGAAACTTCGAACTTTAAATTTTAGTAATTTAAGTTTTAACCAGACTCAAAAATTCTGGTTTTGTCACTAAGAGAACAGATTATTTTCATATAAAGAGACTGGGAAAATAAGTACGAAAAATTTCACTGCCTTTGTACGTTTTTTTTTCTCCAAAATAAGACAAAAAAAATTTTTTCGTTCATTCTGAGATATTTGTTGTAGTTTTTAATATTTTTTTTGCTTTGACTCGAATTGGTATTTTGAAAATTTTCTAAATTTTCACGTGAGGTTAAGGCAACAGTAAATTTATGCATACATGACACGAGCTATATTTTTGTCAAGTATCAAATAAATTTATTTAAAGAACCCCGGATAGGATTGGGCCCATGGACACTATTGATCAAGTACTATCACATATCAAAAATTCAGACAATTTGACGGTGCTCCCGTTTCCATAAGAATGATGCGGGGTCCTTTGATAAAGTTATAGCAAAAACAAAAAAATGGTATTTTGGACGGTTTTTTCGATATATCTCGATCGATACTTATAAAAAATGAATCGAAAGATATTTTTATTATCTACAACTTTCTCATTTACTTTTTTCTTATTGGATTTATACTTTTTTTTTTATTCACGAAAAACCGTTTTTGCGAACTTTACGAATTTTTTAGTCAATTTTGCTAACTAGGATCGAGTTTAATACTATTTTTTTATGCGACCCTAAGTTGAAAGCCTCTACGCGCGTTTCGCCAATTATGTTGGCATCATCAGAAGTTGATGATAGACTAAACAATTAACTATTTCTAACAGCTATTTATACTAAATGACTAACACCCCCTCCCCCGGCGATGCCGAGCACCGTCATCCCCGGCGACCTAATCAACCAAGGGTGACTAATCAGCCAAGGATGATTAACCCGCCTGTACCAAATCGATTAAACTAAAAAGCGGACTAAGAGGAAATGGTCCTTTGTCCCATTTGAGCCATGTGCTCTTTAAATCTAACCTGTACAGAGCGTCTAGTCTGCCCAACATACTTTCTATCACAATCCCCACAACTAATTTCGTAAATACCACGTTATTAAATTTAGTTTTTCAGTGTAACAACACTTTAAAACAGTTATTAGGTAATCCCAAGGATAAAAACAGTTGGAATTTTGTCAAATTTAACATTAGGCCATGACAGGTTGATTGGACTACTTTATTTTTCGAGATTTTTATCGTAGATTTTAGTCTTTTCCTAACTTCCCTCTAAAAAACTTACTTTCAACGAAATATTTCTAATTATTCCATTTAAAACGTTCCTATTACCTCTGACCTATTTAAACAAACCTTATAATTGTTTTCTCTAATACATACACCTAATATTCGCATAAGATTCCGCACATAGGGGCGTATCGGCACCCCAAAGGCGTGTCTTCACCACTCCCACCACCGCGTAATTTCGGTTTTTCAGCAGGTGCTTCGAGTTCTTGCTCTTCGGGCACATCACATTTCCCGTTATCACCGCTTTCAGTTGATCCCTGAAAAGGGATTTTTACCACTCAATTAGTCATTTTAATTTGAATTCTTTCGTCGTGCTTTTTGGGAAATTGTTTGGTGATTTAGTTTCGAATAGAATGAGTCAAGATCCAGAAGTGTCGGCTCCTTTCAGCGAGTTAGGAAGATTGGTGAGTTTTTCATACATTTTTCTTTGGAAGTTGTTAAGCCGGAAAATGCATAGATAACTACATAACATCTGTAGTAACTTTTAATTTGTCGTTGTTGTTTTTTACTTTTACTTTTACGACAACAGCAAAACAATTCAGTCATCCTGTTCAGATTCTCCTACTTGGTTCCTGTTTATTTAAAGAAACTCATACAGATAGAATTGTAACACCAATATCTATATTTGAAAATTTAAATGACGCTTTGTATATCGAATTACTAGAAACTAGAAGAAAATAATGACAAGTTTGAAGGAAAGATTTTAGGAAGACGCTTCTTCTCCTCAAATTATGCTTCAGTTTCTGCAATTGATTCTTCATTGGACACAAATCCCTTTCCCTGGAGTATTCTCTCGTACCTAACCATAGTTTGATGCATAAATTTCTTCCGCCTTACCCATTCTAGCAACTGTCTAACATGATTTGGTTTAAACTCATACGGCACTTAATTTCCTTGCTTCTGAATCTTTCTCACGACTTTGAGAAGTTTTGAAATTGTTTATTGAGCCACTTTCAATGATCCCGTTACTTCTTCTTGACTTTACATCAGTCTTCATTAAGTAATGCCTTCAATTCTACATCTACTACTTTCTATGGGGTTTATTGCACACCTAATATATTAGAAATATTATTTTTCGATTTTCTAATTTGCACATTAACCTGCCCTCTTCAAATACGAATTCCAAATACGCGCAATCAAAATAAATCCCTTAAATCATTTCCTGTTAAAATTTTGATTATTTCTGGAGGAGAATTATCAATCGTTTTTTATTCTAATGAAGAATTCGCGCACCACAAATCGAGAATTTCTAAATAAGGAAATAAGACAATTTCGCTGCCTGACTGTCATTTCACGGGTTGACGAAATCCCCTTTCCATAATCTTGTTTGAGAATAATCAATCATTCAGAACGAAGTACCTATAAACCGATTTTTGATGTAATTACATATCTCGTAATCTAAATATTTAGTTCGAAACAACAATAAGTATCTCTAAACTTTAAAATAGTCAACAAAACTAAAGAAGTTAACTCCTAATCTGTTAGATACCCATACGGGCGTTCCGCAAGGGTCAATTTCGGGGCCAATATCGTTTGTTTTATATATCAACGGCGTACACTACTTCCGCGCTTGATTAGGTGACTCGATTGACCGTCTTTTTGAACGAAATGTATCAAAAAATCTTTGAGGTACACCACTGAATCGAATTAAGTTGAATTGTCAAAGCAATTCTGCGTGTTATTGATTGTGCCATCAAATTAAGTAATGAAATTGGCCATCAAGCAGGCTCAACAAAAGAAACAAATGACAAAGGTAAACAATAGTAACACAACACCTTTATTGTCACTTTGATCTCACACTGAATGCCGTAGGGATACGCGAGTCTTTTGTGAATGTGTGGAAAAAAGTTTTCTAAACAATATGATAGGTAATAAGGGCTAATATATCTAGGCGAAATCAATTTCTTAAAAAAATATTAAATGTATTGATCGACGATGCTATTTGATTTTAATTAAATCAACAAGTAATTTATTTTTTTGATTAATTATGGGCACGCATTTGATACGCAACAATTTGGGTTATGTTGATATTTTAAAATAATTTCCTTGGTAGCAAAATGTTCATTTTTCTTCTATGTTATCTTAAAATTATATTTTTATACTTGAAAGGGAATTTTTTGCAAGGAAAGCTTTACAGAACTAGGAGACGGTTCGCGTTAGAGGTATACCCGCTGATTTCTTCCAGATATTCTTCTCCTATGCCATTTATTCTTCTTTGAATAGTATTATTAAACTTTCTTTCAAAGAATTCCACAGGTTTGTCTTTGTTATTTTGGCTTGGGGAGAAAATTGAGAGCTAACAATTTCTAAAAGAAAAATATTTTATCAAAGGTAATACCGAGTCCTCCAAATTTTATCGTTAAAATTTGAGAGGACGTGTGGTATTTGGAAGGTTATGAATCATTTTGTATTAAAAACAGAGAATATAGTCATTTATACAAAAGACACTTTACACACAAATGTTCATTATTTTCTTTATCAAATTAAATTGAAACATCAAAAAATATTGAGCTGTTATAGTTTTAAATACAGGGCCACCAAGGCATACGTGATTGCGTTTGACTTAATTCGGATATAGAGTTTGACATTTGTCAGTTTTAAAGATATTTATGGATTTTTAAGTATTTGGGTATTCATGAACTGATGTTGTGTGTGTGAATAAACGAATAAACAGGTTAGTTTACAAATAAATTTTGAAATTTGTATATTAACATAGATTTGCAATACATTTTTGTATAATAATAATTGATAATGCTAAATAAAAGTTGTTAAATGTTTATATTTGACATTTCAAAAAAGGTAAACACAGTTTAATCAAAAAACAATTTCGAAGAAGCGGATTTATCAAAGGTAATACCAAGAGTCCTCCAAATTTTATCGATTAAATTTATGGTTTTCACGAAAACGGCTTTATTTGGAAAAACCACGAAAACAAACTGATTGATAAAATCACGAGTCCGCAGGAGTCCCCAGGACTCGTGATTTTATCTTAAATCAGTTTGTTTGAGTGGTTTTGCCTAAAATAAAGGCGTTTGAGTATGAAGATCAAAAATTTAATCTATAAAATTTCAGAGGACGAGTCGTATTTGAAAGGATTATTTTTGGAATCATTTTGTATTAAAAACTGAGAACATAGTCATTTATGCAAAATATTGAAAATTTTCTTTATCAATTTAAATTGAAACCTCATGTGAGCTGTTATAGTTTTACATACAGGGCCACCAAGGCGATTTTTTGATTGGCTACCCCGCGGAACGGCGCCGTAAATAAAAGCAAAGAAGAAGAATGAAATGAAGTCTTTCTTAATTTAATTAATTTTAGGTGTTTAGGTATTCAAAAACTGATATTTAATGAACAAAAAGTTTAGTGTTGAAGTGAGGTATGTAAAAATGTTAAAGGCGATTTGAATTAAACTAATAAAAACAGGTTAGTTTACAAATACATTTTGAAATTTGGTTATTAACATAGATTTGCAATACAATTTAGTATAATAAAAATTGTTAAATGTTTACATTTGACATTTCAAAAAAGGTAAACATAGTTTAATCAAAAAACAAAAACGACGAAGCTGTTTTATCAGTATAAAACACAATGATTGGTTAGGATCCTGAGCTGTTATTGGCTGAAATCACAAAATCTGACTGTTTTGACAGATGAAAAAAATAATCTCCAGAAAAGTATGGAAACCTCATCAAAAATGTAATAAAAGAAAGAAAATGTGTGGAATATTCTAAACCCCCAAATGAAACTTGAATGTGCGAGTTGTATAATCATGAAATTTAATATAAGTACTCACTCCTCCCTGGAGACTCACCCTTATTGACACAATTAAATTATACGTTCGTATATTCTTATGTAAATATCATTTAATTAATAACCCTATAATATTTTCCCAATTACGGGTTATATAATCTAGACTAATTCGTTTCTAGTTGAAGAATTCCATCGTATTTTATGGCCAAAATCCCAAGCATGTGCACATATTTTTGATTTTTTGAATTGTTTATTTTTTATGTACGATTGGTGTTCATTAAGTCTTATATGAAAAGATCTATATGTTTTTCCTATATAAGATTTATTACATTAGCACAATTTTTTGTATTCTGGATTTCATTAAAAGGTTTTGTATTTACTATTAAAAATGTTAATGTATTATTTGATTGAAAAACTGTTCTTAAATTAAATTTATTGCCAATACAATTTTTTCCGATAATTTTGAAATATAAGTGATTTTAATAAATTAAAACAAACATTTTAATATCTCGGTAAAGTTTGCGATCTAAAAATATAAAAAAATATAATAAATATAACTACTTATTTATATTAAATTTATTCTTATTTACAGTAAATTATCTGTTGTTAAAATTTAAAGTTATGTTATTCTACTAACAGCGGCAATTCCAAGAGATGAGATGCGCCGATACAATTTTCTTTTTGAACGTCGTATAAAAAAAAGTTTAAGTAATAAAGTTTCCTTGCTCTATTGGCAACATTTTTTTCGCTTATACTTGTTATCTATCTCCAAAGATAAAAAAGTTTGTGTATTCTAGCGGAAAAAAATTACGTAGCTTTTATGTGACGTCCTATATTTTTTATTGTTATGAAACTAGGTCAGGAAAGTACTGAAAAATATCATATCCAAAATTCATAACGATCGGACATCAATTAACAAAGTTATGCCCTAGTTTGCAAAAAATATTATTTCCAATGAAACAGTCTGTATAGTGTTCATAAAAACTTAGTATTATACACGTTTGGACCTAAATTGTTGCTCCAGTGCGAACCAAATATTTTGGAATTTTCACAAAAATTAACGACTTATGCTCTGTTTTAAAAATGCGGGAGAATTACGTTGATTTTTCTATTTCAGGGTTGTCTTTTTGGTTCGCCATTTAGTTCCTGTGTTCATCAAGAACACTACAAATCAGCACAATCACACGGTAAGTCAAAGTTTAAATGTCATGCCGGGGAATCCCAATGATTTAAAGGATGTCAAGTAGAAATTTGAGACAAGGTCTTTGTTGGTGGGAAATACCAGAGAGCATACTTGATGAATTTAAGAAAAAATTGTGGTCAAAAATATTGTTTTATTATCAAACTTAGTAGCTATATTATTATCGTCAGGAGAATATTAAAACATAGTTTGAAACTGTGATGTCTGTGCTCTCTCTCAATCCAAAATTAACAATTTTTTGACGGTTTCCTAACACTAAAACAATTTTTTTATTGGTGCTCCAGTTTACCTATTTAAAACACCCGCGTTTTTTAAAGTTACCATGGCAACATCAACAACTCGAGAAACGTGAAGTTAAAATGATAATTTTTTTATTATTGATCTGACAGGAGTACCTTGTAACGTCAAATAAAATGTTACTAACAAATGAAAAACCTTTATTCAAACATTATACGCCAATTCCTCATCTCTCGACGCGACATCTGGCGACTGGGGCCGACAAAAATTGTGTGCTATATTGCCAAGTTAAAGAAAAGAAATCTCTTCTTTTTGTCTCTCTTCTACCAGTCTAGCTTCTTTTCCCACTCTGCCTCTTTCCTCTGCTAACACTATGTTGCTTAGCATAACATTTTCCACCAGAAGAAACATTACTGACGTCCTTACATCCGTAGGTCTCACTACATCTATTTGCTTTACTTTTAATGGCCATAGATTTGCCACTTCACTTCCCTTCGGATACACCTGCAACTGCATTGTTGTTGTCTTCGTTGACGTAGATAATTTTTCAATTAAACTTATGCTTGATCAGCGCGATCAGTTTAAATCTGCACACAATTATTGTTTCGTCCGGCCGCTAGAGCGGCGCTAGCGTCGCGCCAGCCGATGTCGGGATGGCCCATTAGAACTCATTTTTAAACACTACGGTGACAACAATTAATCTTTGATGACATTTGCAAATTACTAATTCACACATTTTACATTATTAGTCCTTATTTCCATTTTTTATAGTAATAATAATGATTTCAAAGTGGATAACTGGTCTTTAAAACACTTATACTTTAATGTATAGTCTGTCCACCTAATAATTTTCCTTTGAAGAAAGGAGCCATGTGATTTGTGACTGTATTTCTCTTTAAGGTCGTCTTTTTTGTCCATTTTTTTAACTCGGCGGCATCTCCTTTCGAATAGACTACTATTTTGTACCCGAACTGTAGAAAAAACGACATTAAAATTGTGACATAAAAAATCATCTCCCAACAAAAATGCCCATATCTTTAAAACTAATTCTCGAACAAAAAAAATCTAACACAAATTTCGTACATTTCAGCATCCTCGTTCCCAACGGATTGGAGAGAGCCCTGGCATCAAGAAGGTAAGTATTACCAACTGGTTAATAATTAATAGTCTAAATGCGAGCATTTAACCCCTCTGTACCGGTGGGATCATTTCGTTCTACCGTCTCTGTCTGTCGAACGTGAAACGAGAGAGACAGCTACTATTGACAGCGAAATGGTCTTTGTAATTCTGCAACAAAGCTTTTCACCTGTTGTTACTTATCAATGATTCAGAAGGCTAAATAATGGACTATACTCCGTGGGGATTCGTGTATACGTACATTGCAAAAAATTTACCTGGATTTGTTATTATTACGCAAAATGGGAGTCGGTTTTTTACTTCATTTAGTCTGATTTTGGACAAAAACTTGTTAACTCATTGCAATATTTTATATATTATTATTATTTTGCAATGCAAACTCAAATCATTTTTATTTTAGTCCAGATGCTACGTGTCACCTTTTTTTCAATCTAGAATGAAAAATATTTATTATTTATCAGTTAAAAAGTTTATTTTTTATTTTTAGGCAGTAGTTGTGGAACAGACGACAGTGAACCGTACAACACTGAATCAGAATTTCATCATCATCAATCTACGCTTAATGGTAAGCATATTGTGTTAAAAATTGTACCATACGACCCAGACTGAGGAAAATCGTTTAATGTGTATCCTCTCTTGTCCTACAAGTAGCGCTTCTAACTTTACCAAGCGTCTACTTGAACATTATTGATACCTTTACCAAGCGTCTGCTTAAACATTAATGATACCTTTACCGTTGTCTGTATAACCTTTATACAGATAACGCCTTTACCAAGCGTCTGCTTAAACATTAATGATACCTTTACCGTTGTCTGTATAACCTTTATACAGACAACGCCTTTACCAAGCGTCTGCTTGAACATTATTGTTACCTTTACCAAGCGTCTGCTTAAACATTATTGATACCTTTACCAACCGTCTGCTTGAACAGATACCTTTACAAAGCGTCTGCTTAAACATTAATGATACCTTTACCGTTGTCTGTATAACCTTTATACAGACAACGCCTTTACCAAGCGTCTGCTTGAACATTATTGTTACCTTTACCAAGCGTCTGCTTAATTATTATTGATACCTTTACCAACCGTCTGCTTGAACAGATACCTTTACAAAGCGTCTGCTTAAACATTAATGATACCTTTACCGTTGTCTGTATAACCTTTATACAGACAACGCCTTTACCAAGCGTCTGCTTAATCATTAATGATACCTTTACCATTGTCTGTAAAACCTTTATACAGACAACGCCTTTACCAAGCGTCTTCTTGAACATTATTCATACCTTTACCAAGCGTCTGCTTGAACATTATTGATACCTTTACCAAGCGTCTGCTTAAACATTAATGATACCTTTACCGTTGTCTGTATAACCTTTATACAGACAACGCCTTTACCAAGCGTCTGCTTGAACATTATTGATACCTTTCCTGTATCCGCGTTTGAACGTTTTAGAAAAGTAAAATAACCCTGAAAAATATTTTAATTATTAGCGTTTTAATGGAAAAACAATTATAAATAATATATCGACGTACGATATAAATCTTTCCAGTGAAAATACCGATCTAACCTACATAAAGAAACCTTATTAAATATGCTCTCGCAACTTTGTTGAAAATAACAAATTTTCTCTGTGATGTGACGGGCGTACAGGTGTACAGAGAAGAGAGAAAGGGGGATGGATACATTTACGTCCTGTGTGTATGTAATTGTGGTGGTTAAGTAGAAGGCAGTAATCCGGGAGCACGCTGTGTTCAGAGATCAGGCTGTCAGTAGTTCTTTTCGGAGAGACGCAACATCATTTAGTTTTGTATATGTTGTTGTGGGTCGTCTCGCAGCGGGATGCACCCTCTTTATGACGATGTCACGTTTTCTGTCATTTCTAGCCGATTTTGTATTGGTTTATAAACGGTTACCGCTTACCTAGGCATTATCAAATACACAGGCATCGAAAGTGTTTTTTTTCTTCATTTTTTAAGGAATAGGTAGATCAGACTGCTTATTAGAATCACGAGTGCTGTTTAAAAATTTGGTAATTAAGATGTTTCTTATAGGAATATATTTTTTCTACGATTATAATGAAGAACATACATACAATCATTCATTTCTTATAGATTTCATAGACAACTGCACTGGCTTACAGTCCTTATTCTGACAGCAACTGACAGATCTTAACCTTACTGCCAGTTCTTAACCTCACTGACAGTTCTTAACCTCACTAACAGTTCTTAACCTCACTGACAGTTCTTAGCTTCACTGACAGCAACTGACAGTTCTTAACTTCACTGACAGCAACTGACAGTTCTTAACTTCACTGACAGATTCGTTATTTGAAACTAGATTGTAGGTTATTTATGTTTCTCGTTGATGTGGATGGGGATATATAAACTTATTATCCAATTTTGGAATTATCACTTTAAAAATGCACTTATATATCAATAATTAAGATAACTTAGATGTTTTAAGATTTCAAATTCAAACGGACAACACAACCATCTCGCTTCAGCGACATGGCGGAAGTTGTAGGTTACTTATGTTTTCTCTTTGACGTGGAAGGGGTAATAATAAAGACATTGGATTGTGACAATATTTTTATAGGTTTGAAAACAGAACCAACGCATTTAGACGCCCATCAAAACAACAAATCACACGGATATCCCACAACTTATGGTACTAGTACAAATTTCGATGGAATCTATTCAAATGGTTACCAACATGCCGGCTGTTTTTATTCAAATTCTATTTATAATAAAATTTCAAATTCAGCGATTCGAGTGGAACATTCTGGTAGTGCGAATTTATCTGGTACATCGTTGTCCGAAAGTCAGATTCCGATTAAACAGGAACCTTCTGATAAGGATTACAAAGGTAAATTATTTGTAGTATAATCGATTTATTTATTTATTACAGCATATTTTCTGTCTGTATAACCTTTTTACAGACAACGCCTTTACCAAGCGTCTGCTTGAACATTAATGATACCTTTACCAAGCGTCTGCTTTAACATTAATGATACCTTTACCAAGCGTCTGCTTAAACATTATGTATACCTGTACCGTTGTCTGTATAACCTTTATATACAGACAACGCCTTTACCAAGCGTCTGCTTGAACATTATTGATACCTTTTCTGTATCAGCGTTTGCACGTTTTACAAAAGTAAAATAATAAATAGGAGAAATAAGCATATTTTCATCATTATAACGTTATTAATCTTGCAGAGGTTTCTTGTGCCCTATAGATTTTTGAGTAATTTTTGTTCAATCTTTTTCAATTTAGTGTCAAATGAAAGATAAATGTTCAAATCAAGTTCGTCTTTTTATTTTATAAAAAAATTCTCAAATTTGATAGTACTGATAGTGAAAAATTGGTACAATATTTTGAAAAACTAGTACAATACAAACTTAAAACAGATCTTTATCTTCATTCCAGTCTTTACCTTATTTTTTTAAATAACACCGTTTTGAAGTAATAGTAGATTTTCTAGCACACAAATTTTTGGTCAGGGTACGAAATCTTAATTATAACAATAATCAAAAAAATAGAGTATAATACGAGTATGTAAACATTTTTTAATTATAAATTTTTCATCATAAAAAAATGTAAAAACTTAATTAAAAAAGTTTATACTCAAAAAAATAAACAAAGCAGCGCATTTCGATAGCACGAAATGCTGTTGGAAATTTATCAATAAGGGGTTTAATAATAATCGGCTTGTTTGCCAAAGTAAACTTGCATAGACCGACGTTGTACATTTAATGAAACCCTCGGGTATATCGTACCAAGAGCACAAGATTTTAATTGAAACTAATCAATATTAATATAGCTATTAAATGCACCCTTTAGTCCATTACATTTCGTCATAATATATGCAAACTAGATGGGTCTTCCCTTTAAATCAACTGCTGTAGAGATGTTAACGTAATAATTTGGATTGTTTACCTTGTGAAATATACAGGGTAAGAGATAAAACTTTCAAATTTTGTGTGAGATACTGCAGTTACTGAGTGCACATTTTGAAAATGCTTTCGATTATACGGGGTGTTCCAAAAACTCGTGGCAGCACAAACTTACATTTTTTTAAATGAAACATACTATATTTTTGTAGATGTGCTACCATCTATGGTAAGAAGAGAGTATTGACATTAAATTTTGACTGAATCTAGTCAAGATGTCACTCTCTTCTTTTTTATCCCTTTCAGAGATTAATACAAAGTGAGTAAACCAGCAAGGAATTTTAATTTATTAGATTCGACATCCTAAGACCGGTTTCTGTCTTTCGACTTCATCCTTACTGGTTTACTCACTTTGTATTAATCTCTGAAAGGGATAAAAAAGAAGAGAGTGACATCTTGACTAGATTCAGTCAAAATTTAATGTCAATACTCTCTTCTTACCATAGATGGTAGCACATCTACAAATGTTATCTTATAGCGGATATAGCTATTGACTTGTACGAGTTTGGAATTTTGTTTATTGGATTCGAAAAGCCTAACTGATGAAGTCGAAAGACAGAAACCGGTCTTAGGATGTCGAATCTAATAAATTAAAATTCCTTACTGGTTTACATACTATATTTTGTTCAAGAATCGAAAAGATCTCACTAAGAGCGTTAAAAAAACATAGCATGTTAATATATTGTTAAGAAAATGTAATTATACGAGTTTTCTATCTTTTATAATCTTTATTTTTGAAAATTCAAATCTGACATCTTTCATAAACTAAATAATCTAAAAATCAACATAAACAAAACATGTCATAACAACCATCTTTCAATTTTAAAGTCCCTTTTACATATTTCCCCCCAACATTTCAAAATTTTAATGCCATAACAATTTCCCCCACGTTATAATTATGACATGAAAATTATTTAAAAACTATTTTTTTTACTAGTAAACCATAGTAATGCATGACCTACTAAATTGTTACGAATTATTTCTTTAATTTCATCCATATTATTTAAATGTTTATATTTGTTTTGAACAAATCTGATAAACGTAATTGGATGTATCTTATTTATATCACCTTCAAATTTGCTAACATTGTCATTATGACATGTTGTAATGACTCTATTTACTATTGTGTTTCTTCTTGCTTCTTCAATTTCTCTCATTAAATTATTTCTTTCTTCTACCTGTTCTTGTCTTAATTGTTTCATTTGCTCTTCAATTTCTCAATCATTTCTGCTGATTTCTTATATTCTTCTTTGATTTCTTCACTTATCTTGAATCCTTGTTCCATTTCTTCTTCTATTGTCTTGATTGTTTAACTGTTTCTTTCTATGTAAGGATTCTGATTCTCTAATTTTTCATTTATTTTCATTAATTCATGTCTTACTTCTTTTCTATCTTCCTTGATCTGATTCGTTATGTATCAGATCAGATGTATCAGAGTGAGGAAAATCATTCGATGTGTATCCTCTCTTGACCTACACGTGCAGTATTCAAGTAACACTTCTAACTTTATCAAGCGTCCGCTTGAACATTAATTATACCTTTACCGTTGTCTGTATAACTTTTGTACAGACAACGCCTTTACAAGCGTCTGCTTGAACATTATTGATACCTTTACCAAGCGTCTGCTTAAACATTAATTATACCTTTACCGTTGTCTGTATAACCTTTATACAGACAACGCCTTTACCAAGCGTCTGCTTGAACATTATTGATACCTTTACCAAGCGTCTGCTTAAACATTAATTATACCTTTACAAGAATAAATATGAAAATTAATATTTAAAGGAACTATGAACCACAGAAATGAATTACGTACTTTTTATTTTCCTTTTAGTAAATTTTCTTCGCACATAATTTTTTTTACCCTATAATATGTTAATTTCAAACAAAATATTTTACCGGAATTACTTAAAAATTAAACGAAAACAAACGGTAAAAATTCGTATGCAAATAACCATCGTCGATGACATTTCAAAATTCTCTTCGTGTACTCGCGTATACAAATCTTTTCATCGATATGGAAAACGTGATGAAAATATTGCTCGACTTTATTGAAAATCAAAATTCATTCTTTAGTTATTAAAATCTACATGGGAGTGCCACCCACGGATAAACATATTATTCGGAGACCGCGTTCTCAACCGTAACCAGCTTTTTCGGTCGGGAGCCGCGGGGAACTAAATTTGATTATGAAGTCAGTCTCCTACATTCGATTCCTCCCTTATACTTACATGTTACGAATAGGTCCCTTAAGATGTCTTATTAATTTCATGAATAAAAATCTGTCAAATCGAACATGACGTGAATTTGTTTTCTTTAAATTTTAAATAAAACGTTGGTGTTTGGAAACAACTTTTCGGGGGGAGGAGGGAGTAAAGATGTCGATAAATACACGTCTGAGTAGCTGATGTCATGACACTTCAAAGTTTTTGATATTTTTTAAAAGTAGATGCACTATGAGGGTCCTGTTTCTACTTCCATATTTTTTAACGGAACTCGTATAACCTCCAATAATCCCTAATAATGTTTATATACAGGCAGCGAACGAAATAAACTTATAAACTATCAACTAAACTCTGAGGTCCGGAATTGCGAAATGTGTCAAAACATGATTTAACAAAGTAAAGGGCATCTTTAAAACGCTTCCTAGAAGGCGTCATTTTTGACAATCGGTACTACCAACTACTACAGTTCTATAAACATTAGAATATTACAAGTACTGGATTATTTTATCTATAAAAAGGTTCATTCAATTTTTATTAATTTTTTAGAATATTCCGAAAAATCGGTAGACAAACTAAAAGAAACTTCCGATACAAAAATTAACGGTATTACGAACTCCACTGGTAGAAGAGGTTCGTTACAATTATGGCAGTTTTTGGTGGCTTTGTTGGATGCTCCAGACGCCAGTGCAGGATGTATAGCTTGGACAGGGAGGGGGATGGAATTTAAGTTAATAGAACCTGAGGAGGTAAAATTAATCTGAAGAAAATCGGTTATACGCTTGTTTTTTGTGTTGTTTTTTCTTATATCTATGAACTCGATTCCCAATATTTTAGGTAGCTAGAAGATGGGGAGCACAAAAAAATCGCCCAGCCATGAATTATGACAAATTAAGTAGATCGCTACGATATTATTATGAGAAAGGGATTATGCAAAAAGTAGCCGGTAAGTTAAAAATTATTACCTACAAATCATTTTTCATTTTTTTATTTTTCAATTTTCATTTTTCATTTTCAATATTTTTTTCAATTTTTGTTTTTCAATTTTCATTTTTCACTTTCTATTTTTCAATTGTCATTTTTCAATATTTTTTTCAATTTTAATCTTAATTTTTTATTTTTATTTTTCTATTTCATTGTTCAATTTTCATTTTTCATTTTTTATTTTTTTTTAATTCATTTTTCAATTTTCACTCTTCAATTTTCATTTTTCAATTTTTATTTTTCAATTTTAATTTGTTACTTTTTATTTTTCAACTTTCATTTTTCAATTTTCACTTGTCATTTTTCACAAGAGTCACTAACTTCAAAAAGTTCCTCCAAAATTCCTGAGAATTTTCATTTTCTATTTTTCAATTTTCATTTTTCAATTTTTATTTTTCAATTTTCATTTTTGACTTTTTATTTTTCAATTTTCACTTGTCTTTTTCACAAGAGTCACTAACTTCAAAAAGTTCCTCCAAATTCCTGAGAATTTTAATTTTTCATTTTCCATTTTTCATTTTTCAATTTTTATTTTTCAATTTTCATTTTTCACTTTTTATTTTTCACTTGCCATTTTTCATTTATCACAAGAGTCACTAACTTCAAAAAGTTCCTCCTAAATTCCTGGGAATTTTAATTTTTTATTTTTCATTTTCCATTTTTTATTCTTCAATTTTCAATTTTTATTTTTCAATTTTCATTTATTATTTTTCAATTTTCATTTTTCAATTTTTATTTTTCAATTTTCAATTTTTACTATTTATTTTACTTATAATTTGGAGATATTTTACATAAATTTCTGGATCCCACCGTAACGTGTATGGCCGCATTTATAGACGAAACGTGTATGGCCGCCTTTATAGACGAAACGTGTATGGCCGCCTTTATAGACGAAATGTGTATGGCCGCCTTTAAAGACGAAACGTGTATGGCGGCCTTTATAGACGAAACGTACATGGCCGACTTTATAGACGAAACGTGATTGGCTGAATTACTTACATGTCTATGCAAAAAAAAAACCTGTCAGATTAGTAAGTTTTATATCAATACGTTTTTTAGGTGAAAGGTATGTGTATAAATTCGTTTGTGATCCCGAAGCTCTATTCAACATGGCGTACGGTGGGCATTCGGACAGCAGTATAAAATTCCAATCGGCAGTACGATCAGAAAGTACTAATATAAAAACTGAACCACAGCATCATCTAGCTTATACGGATATGCTCAATTTTTATAACTGTGGCATCGCACATTCGTATCAACATTTGCATCCTTATCTGCAGGAATCTAAGCACACACGATTTACTTAATTAGTCATTTATTCTATAAAAAAAAATCAAAAGAAATTTTAATCTTTAACTTATAACGTAATTTTTGTAAAGGTTTGATATAATGTAAAGTATTAAAATTTCGAAAAATCTTTGCGTTTTATTTATTTACCTTCCTTGAGTTTATTAACACTTTTAAAAAGTAGCTACATACCATAAATATACAGAAATCTTTTACAATTATTATGATTATAAAAGCAACTCATACCCATTTTGTTGCGCTAAAGACTTAAGCAGGTGAGGCTAATACCAAATAAAAATAGTGATGATAAATAATCGGTTGAATTTTCTGTATTCGAATGAAACTAATAATCGGATGATTTCACTTTAATGTTTATTTGGCCGGTTTCTGCTTACCTATGCCAAGGTTACCCAATTATTTTATAGTCAGCGCAATTTTTTTTTATTGCAAACCATTTGAATAATCATTCGCATTTTATTTGACACAAAATAACCTGATTCAGATTACCATTCGAATACTCCAATGCGAAAATCGGATTACGCCGATTATTTGAAGAATTCGAATGATCCCATCACTAAATAAAAGAGAGAAGAAGATTTTGTTAGGTTATCTATTAAATTTCGAGATTGTATATGTTTACACAATAAATAATTCTCTTTATTTTAGTTCTTATTTTATTTATAAGTAAATTCCACGGATATAACATGGTATAAATTAAAAATATAATACATTAACATGATTGAAAGAAAGTGCTGGTTTAACAGTGTAAAAGTAATGAAGGAAGAACAGAAAAGCAGCCAAACAAATATATCATGGACCAGTTCTGATTCTGATGAAGATAAGCAATTTTCAATAGAAAAATTTAAAAAAACACGTAAGTACAAACATGTTAATTGGATAAAACCTGCAATATCTGAACCTATTATTGAAAACAGACCAACAAGTCCTGATGAATCTCCAATCATTAGCAGTTGTTCTGTACAAGAAATGTCTCCGGTTTTATCGCAAACAAAAAATTCCGAAATTTCTACCGAATCCTCCCCTATTATAGGAAAAAAACGTTCACTAAAAACAATGAGAAGCAATTTCAAACAAGCTTGCAAAACGAGACAAGTTTATGCACAATTTCAATCTTCTCCTGATATTTTTGAATCGCAAAATACACAAATTATAGAAAACGATTCCCCAATAAAAACTTTAGAAATAGAAGGTATCAGTTCATTTAAATCTACAGAAATGTTAGTGAGCAGTTTCGAAACGAGTGTAGGGTCAATACATATTTTTCCCAGCCAAGCCAGTAGTCAAATAACTAGATGCAACAGTACTGAAAGTAATAATTCTAACTCTCTTTATCACCAGCCTGTTACTAAAAGAAAGCGTTATAAGAAAAACGGTCTAGCTTCACAACTCCAAAAGGTTCTAAATTTACAAAAAACCAGGATTTCAATATGGAAGCATGAACTTTATATGAATAAATCTTCTGACTTCGAAGGAATTATTGAATTTATTATTTTAAAGGTTAAAAAAGAGTATGGCAATATAATTTTAGAGTGTAGTGAAATTACGGAAATAGATGGTGCAGAAAATAAAAACATAGTGATTTTAATTAGAGGAACTGAAAGTACAAATTTTGTTAAAACAAATAAGTGTAAACTGTATCCTCCATATGAAACTAAACTTGTATTTTACAAATCTAAAGAAATTACATGCTATTATAATGTGACTAAAATTATTTATTGAAAAAATAAAATGATTGTTTTTAATCTAGGAGTTTTTATTTAAATTTGTTGAGAATATCCATATTTTAAATCAAATTAGTTGAAAATGTCTTTAAAATAAGGTGTCACTATATGCCAATTTCCTTTTGAGATTTTTTTTAATGACAGGTGCAGCAAAGGCAGTTTTTTGTGTAAAATATATTTTAAAATAAATGCTTAATAAATACTCGGTTTTATCTAAAATCGATACCAAGAAAAAGAAGAAAGATTAATTTTATTTCGGGCGGACTACGGCGCATTCAATTGTTACTATTTGTATATACATCACCATCACCGCGAAACCGGGCTTGATTTTCGAATTCTGTATCAGGATAACAGGAACGCGAGAAGGTATCAGAAAATCCAACATCGCTGATATGTTACAGATTCCTTTTTATAGACAAACTAACTTTGAGCTACTACGTGACAGATGTCGCTTTAAATTCATTATTGTCGCCATTATCAATCCACAAAATGAATTATTATTTGGAAATGCTCTTCTAACATTGCCATAGACCGAGCAAATTGTAATGAATGTATTAATAAAATTTTAGATTAACAGTTCTTATTCTTATCAACACAAAATCGTCATTCACTGTGTGTCCACTTTAAATTCAATGTCATTTTAAACTTCAAAATTTTCATGTTTTGGTCCCCATTTTGAGGTACGGAGGGGCACATCAAAGCCTAAGCTTACGCCGTTTAGATTTAGTAACTTTTAACTTTTTAACAAATTTTTTTCAGTTATGTTTTTACTAAAACAATTTTAATGTAGGTGTCGATATTTTTGAAAATTATATAATTGATTAATATTATTAAATAAAAACATTTTTAAAATCAAAATTACTACCTTCTTAGTTCTGGATTAATGTTTAATAAATTATAGACAAAAAACTAATAATAACTGTGAAAAAGCCCTTGAATTTATTGTAATAACCACAATCCATTTAATTTCATGTTTTAAACGTTTTGGTGTATCTAATAATGTAACTAACTCCTTAGCGAATTCGAAAGAGAGGGCTTGATTTTCGAATTCTGTATCAGGATAACAGAAAGGTGAGGAGATGTTATCCAAAACAACACACCGGTGAAATATTACAGATTCCTTTTTATAAACAAACTAATTTTAAGCTACTAAGTGGAAGATGTCGCTTTACTATCATTATTGTCGCCATTGTCAATCCACACAATTAATTATAATTTTTAAAAAGTAAATTTTTTACTGTTATTAATGTTTTATAACACTATAAAATTGTAAATAATTGCACGTCATATTCTACTGGATGATCTAATAATAAAAGCCGTTTATAATTGGTAACTTTTTACATTTCAACAATTTTTTTTAATTATGTTTCAGAGAAAATATGTTTATTTAATTTGTTGTATTATTACACTGAATGTCTAATAAATTTAAGATCATATTCTTTATTTTAATTAACGAAAAAGATAAGGTATATTAATGTTTTATTAATTATAATATATTTTTATAATAATTAACAAAAATTAATGTTTAATAAATAACAGTTATATCTGAAAACTAATAATTAACTGTAAAAAAGCCTTTAAATTTATTTTAATAACCACAATCCACTTAATTTCATGTTTTGAGACGTCTTGCGTTCATCTAATATTTCGGTCGTTCTTTAGAGAATTCGAAAACGACGAGCTTGATTTTCGAATTGTGTATATCAGGATAACAGAAATGCAATGAGATGTTAGTCGAGACTCGACACACCGCACTCAGTATTACAGATTCCTTTTTACAGACAAACCAATTTTAATTTACTAAGTGGCAGATGTCGCTTTACTTCATTACTGTCGCCATTGTCAATCCACAAAATTGATTAAAATTTTACAAAATATAAAACAGTAAATTTGCGAAATCATTTTATTCTTTATTTGAAATTTACGTTCGTCTATAAAAGCAAAGTGATTTAAATCTGGACAATTTTCATTTTCTATTCACACCACAGTGATATCTATTTTGACTCCTACATGGCCCTAAAATAAAGCGTCGTGAAATTAAATTTTGTTAAAGTGAATTTTAAAAATAGTGCAATTATATAAAAAATGTACTATCAATTTTGTGGATTAACAATGGCGGCAATACTGACCGTAAAGCGACATCTGCCATTTAGTAGACTAAAATGATTTATGTTATAAAAAGGAATCTGTAATGTAAGAGCAGTGTGTTTAGTTTCAGCAAACATCGCATCGGGTTTCTGTTATCCTGATACAAAATTCGAAAAAATATGGCTGTCGTTCTCGATCCACTAAAGAGTAATTGACGTTTTAAAACATGAAATACTGGGGTAAGTTAATTAAAACAAATTTAAGATCTTTTTGCACTGGTAATAAGTATTAGAATTGAGTTTGGGAGGTAAAACAATATTGTCTTGTAAAGAACATTTATTTAAACAAAAACTACAACTGATTCGATTACAAAAATTATTTAATTAACAATTAACGCACATATTTTTAACAAAATATTGCTTACAGCCTCGTGTATTATTCATAAAAAAGGAAAATAGTAAAAGAGTGGATTAAAATCATTTGAAACTATTTTTCAGGCTGTTACGGAATATAATTAATTTGTTAAATCACATTTTGATATATAAAATTTTCTATTCAAACAATTTTTTTATATGATCTCATATTTCTTGTACTATTTCAAAAATTATTTGAGGAAAATTGAAAAATCTAATACAAAAAGTATTTTTTCTGAAAAAATAGTTGTATATTATTTGGTTTGTTAAAAGTATTCGAATAATTAATATCTAATGACTAACATTAACACCTTTTATATTTTGATTGTCAGTACAGTTGACCTGTATCTACGGGTAAACACAGGGGCGCGTCGTAGATTAGGGATATTAATTAGGGTACACTCTTTAATATTAAAAAATGATTTGTGTTTTTAATATAATTTTGTAGCTAATTAAACATTAGATAAACCAGATCTATTACACGCCCCAATAAAAAATACTATGAATACATCGAGGATTATATTGGGTGTACATATTAGTTTGGCCCGTTTTCAAAAGATGGCCTGGCTGCCCATCTTTAGAGAGGTTAGAACCTTGTTTTTTTACAATAATGAAAATGTCGAATTTTGTGTTTTGTAGTAGCCAGGCGATGGAAAATACTTTTTAACTTAGAAGACAAAAAACGACCGTACATTTGCGCTCCCAATACATTAAATTAAACAAACATTTTCTAGAGGTACTACAATATTTTTATTAAAAATACTTTGACAGAAACTACACTTAGTGACCTGGAAGAATTTCCACGGGCAATTTCTATTGGTTGCTGGATTATTTATGGAGTAATATAATAATTTTATTTAAACAGTTTTTATTATCCAAAAACTTCGGTTGTAAGTCGACATGATATTATTAATCAAATAAGGTGACTGGAAATTTTATTCTGCGTTTAGATATACACATTATTCCGTGTTTAGATTTCATCAGCCGAGCTTTCAGATCAAATAGAGAAAATTCCAACCTGTGCTCGTAGAGCACTTTGAAGTGTCATACGATTCAACCATCTATTAGGGAATAGACGAACTAACGATCTTTACAGGAGTATAAAGTTATTTCTTCTGTTTACCAATAGATGACTGTTGGTTATGGTTACAAAAACGAAAAAATTAATTAATAGTTTGAAAAAATCACGTTAATTTAAGTCCTTAGGTTTAATTAGAGGTAGAACAGGTAGAATATAGAATTAGAAGAAATAAAAAAAACATTGTTTACTCAACGATGTGTTAATTAGAATAAAATGACTGAAAAACGGATTAGGGTCAGTAGATTTTGGTACAGGACTCTGTAATGGAAAATTAAGAAAGTATTTAATATTGAATAGATATTGAAGTCTACACACCGTTGTAAGTTGAGGTAAAAAAAGTCGATAATTTGGTTACATTAAACATTTAAAAGTCAATCAACACTTATGATACTTTTTTAAGATTTTGCTTCACATAGACGAACTTCAAGATATTTTCTTTCATTTATATATAATATATAATAAATTTTAAAGAAAGCAAAGCTTTTAAAGCACGCCACTGATTATACAAAACTTGTTTTCGAAAATCTTTGTGATTAAAAAATGTCTTACTATTTTAAGCAAACATATTTAAACTTAAAAAAGTAAAAAAGTAGTTTTCCCATACACCACAAAAAAATTCTTACCGAGATTTGTCAATACATTTGGAAGTAACTAAGGAAGCCTAAAATGCAACAAAGAAGGAGGAGTTGAAACTTTTATTTATCAGCCGGGCTGATAAAATAAATAATTATTCAACTCCAGCTTCCTTTCTTCGCTGATAGATGGCGTTACACTAAAATTGAAAAATAATTTCGCGTTGATCCCAAAAATTTGTAAAATATATCGAATTTGTTTAATTATTGCCGTTATTGCGGGTTATTAAAGTGGTTTTCATCGAATTAGTGCAGTTGCATATTGTGGTGAATATCCTCGAAGCGAAAGTCCTGGCTGAAGTTTTCGCTCTGTTGGACCAAACGCCTATTTTTTTAGATCCATCTGCAAATTAATTAATTATTATAAAATATTAGCAATTGCGTCGTAGTTATTATATCTTAAAATCTATTTTATTAACTCGTAATGGGCGTGCGCGAAAGTTTTTCCTTAGAAGGGGCAAAAGACAACAAAACAAAACAGTACCACTAACTCAAAGGGGGAAATTAATAGGTATTTTAACGATTTTATTCTTTTTTGATAATGAAACTACTAATTTGATAAATGAAAAGCGAAAAATCAGGAATATTTAAAATCTAGGCACCTCATTGACAACCTGTCAAATATCACTTGTTTTAGATGAGATTGTCAACATAAATACCTGTAAAAGTTATAATATAAAATGACATGTATCTCACTTAAATGAGGTCATCATTTAATTATTTATTTATATTACTACATTACAATAAACAAGTAATTAACCTCAAATTAATTGCCACGTATCTACTACTGGATTCAAGCCTACAAAAGGACAGATACATGGGCGTCTGTGACAAATTTTTCCAAGAGTGAACAAGCGGTGATTACAAAAATTTAAAAACACGTAATTAAACTAGTAAAAAAGTCTATTACGGAGACGCCCATGCATACGAGCATAGATTTGGTTAGGAAACTAAAATATTTCAAATTATTACCGTCTACTTCTACTAGTTTTCTATCGTTTTAACCCTTACGAATATTTAAATTCAACAGTTTTTGTCGAGCACTTGGAAAAAAACGGTTTTTACCCTTTAATATGTAGTAAAGCACAAGTATGCAAGTTTTATCGGTAGATTTTTTAACAGTTCTTTCAGTAGTTGCTGAATTTCGCAAGTTTGACTTCGAAATGCTAAAAAACAGCAAAAACTCAATAAAAATTTAAAAGTCGACGTTTCTGAACATACAACAAATGAAATTTAACCTCGAAATTAACCAAATGCAATTTGTATTTTTCTTTGAAGGGATACGAAGAAGAATTAGTCAAAAAGTTGTCAAAACTTTCTTCTAGGCTTCGTTTATCAGTTTTTCAAATAGGTCGCAGCACGGTTGATGAAATTTAGGGATTTTTCTTGCTCTAATGTTGGCTGTGCTAATATAAATTCAGTTCTTTTATCGCCTTATTGAACTCTCTTTGACAAGAATGACAGATTTACATTGTAGGATAGGAAAGTATGTTTGTTTGTTTGTTGTTTTGTTCAAGGATGTTTAGAAGTTTAGAAACTTCTAACCCAGGTTCTGGTTTAACCGTTACGTTAAAAATGAAGTATATTTGCTAAACACTAGTATAAAACATAAATTATAAAATTTCTAGCCTTCTACCTGTTAGCGTAATAAATCAGTTATGGTATCTATTAATTTTTTGTATATTAAGATATTTTTTTGATAAAAAAATGATTTAAAAAGCAATTTTTCTATAATAAATGCTATTTTTTCATTCCCCTATAACTATCCTTTACTTACGCTGATGTAGTTTCGCCATTTTACTAGTTGATAGTATTCCGGCCTTCGTGCATCTTTGTACCCAACCAATTTTTGTTGCGAATTTTGGTTAATATCGGTTCAGCCGTTTTTCTCTAGAGTGGACACAATTTTTTGACACAGACTGCACAAACAGACATTTTTTTTAACTATGGTGATATTAGCTTTTAATCTTTATATTTTTCTTTCTCAACTTTTATTATTAATAATTTCATTTTTTTATTGGTAACAAACTTTATCATCCCCTAAGAATAATCCTGGGTAAATTGTCCCGTGATTTAGACCATCAAATATTCAAGAAAAAGAAGAAGAAACTGAAAATTATTAATCATTTTTTAATTAAGACCTTACCCCTTTAAGATTTAGGCCAACAATTCAGCAAGCATGGTCTTTGGTGATGTATAAAACTAGCCAAAGTTAATCTGTCATTTTAGTGCAAAGGAAATAGCTTTGCAGCAGCATTGCTTTGAGATGGTATGTTTAAAAACTAATATCACCATATAAGAAGAGAGTAAAAAACACAGATGCGTGTGAGGAATGCATTCACGAAAAGAAAAAAAATAATAGCATTTTGTTCTTAATTTAGCTAATTTTCATCCCAATTTTTTATGGATTTTACTTCCCTAAAACAAGCATGTGCGATGGAGTCGAGTCGAAAATGAAATCAAAAATTTAAATACCCACCTGTCGATAAAGACATGCGCCAAATTTGTTATTGATTAACGTGAAATTAATTTAAAATTTAAAAAAGAAAGCGAGATCTTGTCAAACTTACTTTGAAATCCTAAGACGTCCTGAAATAAAAATATTAATGTTGTTACAAAAAGGGTTTTTTAGTGTCTATTAAAAACGTTAGCATGCAAAAAAAAATATTTGAAAATATATCCATACCAATTTTCCTTTTTGCTTGCTACCCTTTTTTTCTGCTTCCTTTTGCGCTTTCTCGAATAATTCGTTTAAAAATTCATTGACGATTTTCATTTTTTCGGGATCATTTTTGAACTCTGATATTCTCATCTCCATGGAATTATTCAAATCAAGCGTTAACTCCGCCATTTTTTGAATTTCTTTTTCAATACAAACACAGCTGATTATCTACACTTATTGTTTACTGTGAAATGGAAATATGCAAGTTAATAATCATATCGTATTTACATTGCCAACAGTTGACACAGATTTGGATCTCAGTTTATGTATCTCTCGCGTAACACATGCTCGATCTCTGCAGAATAATCGCTCTGTGCTTGTGCTTAGAGCTGTCTAGTAACTAGGTTTCACATTTGATCATGAAGATAGAGTGGGGAAAAGCATGGCCTTATCCAAAGGCGGGGGAGGCGCAAGGATGATAAACTAGAAGCAATGTAAATGTATTTTATGACGTCACGAAATACTTATTAGTTATACCTAGAACTCCTAGAAGGCAGACTTGGTGTGTCATTTCACATTAACTACTGAATATAGTTCAAGTATAGGTAACTGCAAATGCACCACAAGTCCATTTTTACGTAAGTTTGATGTTATGTACAGTATGACGTCATTTGCAGTATGACAGATTGAGTTAAGTGGCCCATCCTTCTCTCTGGTTTATCATCCTTGGGGGAGGCGAGCTTCAAATATCTGGCAACGTCAGAAAATCTTTTGTAATTTTATGCAAATAAAGTCATACGAGTTTGGTACCATTTTAATTCCATTTTTTATAAACTATCATAACTAATGAGGTATATGTACATACATAATATGATCAATTACAGATTTCTGCTCCACTTTGCTTTACGATAATTCGTGAAGTATACCCGTTAGACTGAGGTATGTGCGCTCTAGCAGGTTGGAATCTAATCAAAATTGTGACGCGCAAAGGTCTAGCAGGAATTGATTTTTCCGCCGGTTCCAATCCGGTGATTACTGAAATGCTGAAATGCCAAAATGTAGTCCAGTTAGCAAGGAATCCTGAAGGAAGAAATCCCGGGCGCTACGGCTGACATTAAAAATGGTTCTTGAGTAAAATAAATCGTATTCTTGTGTGGTTGATGAAAATTTTTGTTTTTTTTTTATGAACGGCGCCCTTTGCAGTACCACGCAGACACAAAATAAAAGAAAAAAAATATATTTCCGATGTTTCATGTTTCTCCATAAAAGAGGCGCCCATATAACTGGACTAATTTGTAGTAATCAGTTTCCTGAAATGAGGTCACCCGATCAAAATCTATTTTGTCCCGCTTCTGTTTTGCAGATTAAAGCATCTATTTCAGGGTAAAGTTCGTACGTGAATAGCTGCCTAATGCGACGTATCAGGTTATAAAAAATATGGATTATATCACAAATTAGGTATCTGATATGTTTTAATGTATCCCTCTTCTCAATTCAACTCCACTCAAATAAGTGGTTGGAATATGTTCAGATCCGGCCTTATGTTACGTAATGTTTTTGTAATATAACATGTTTGGCGGGCGTGTGCGACGTGTGCCGTCGCACACGTGCTATTTGAGAAAAGGCACCGAAATAACATTTTTTAGAGGGTTATCTATACCCATTCCGTTTCCGAGATATTTGCGTTTACAGTTTTTGAAAGAGATTTTTTCACTTTTTGGTGCGTGTTTCCTGTTTTCCGAACGTCCTGGAGCATAATTTAGTTCATTCCGATTCCTTTTGTCAGATTGCCATTTTGCTCTATCTCTTCCCGTTTAAGAGATATTTACGTTTAAAGTTTTTGAAATAGATTTTTTCACTTTTTGGACAGAAATTGTGGAATATACACTATTAGACATTCAGTTTACTAATATATAGGCAACCAGTATTACATATTACTTTCCTAGTGTGTCATCTCTCGGTGACTAGCCAAAGTTTAAGACCAGAATATAGTTCGCCGCCATTTTCAATCCAGCAAACTTAAAAATATATTTATATATATACTTAGTATATTATACTAAGAACCCTGACCTGTTTTGAAATGTTTCAATATTTTAACGCCAAAACTCATTCTTGCACACACAACATTTTGCTCTTAGGCCAGCACTGAATATGTTACCCTTATTTTAATTTAAAAAAAAGCTGTGAGACCATTTGTATGTATTATGCGCCTTAATAATTGTGCAGTACACGTCCATATTATCTTTCTGTAATTAGAGTTAATAGACCCATCTCATATCTCGCATTTTAGCTAGAGCTTATGCGCGAAAAAGCGGCGTGTGGTTTGAATCTAGTAACTTTTATACCTATCCTTGTCTGATTTTACCGCAATTATTTTTATCGCATCGCTTCAACAGTATACAATATATATTTACCTATGTTTTTATGTATAAAATAAACTACAAAAATTGTTTTTTGTAAAAGGTAAAAGTAAAAACCGCTACTACCCAAAACTCCAAACTGACAATTGACAATCCAGTGGATCTACGCCACAGACCACCTACCTAACGCTACGTTCCACTAAGCACTCACGACCGCATTTTTTCCCATTCCACTTGCTTGCGAGCGTTACGATCACAAATTCAAGTGGAATGGATTATGGAGCGTTTTAAGTGTTGGTGACATTGATGTAACATTATGGCGAGTTTGAATAAATAAGGCAGACGCTGAAAGAGGTTATAGGGAATAATATATTTATTTATTGGCTATTTTTCTCGTAGTTTCAATGTAAGAGGCCGAAAACGAAAGAAGAATTTGTGCACTAACCTAACTTACAACTTTTTTTAAAGAAATAATATGAGTTCACTAGCAAGAGTTATTCAAAAATTGAGTGCCCTAGATTTAAAAGCTAGTACTCCGATAATATCTAGTGTACGATACAAAGCCAAAATCGTAAAACTACCACAAATAGGTCACGGCAGATCTTTTCGCAGAACAGTACATTATCCAGAAGAATACACAGTGAAGCCTTTAAATGTTACAAATCTAGGAGGAAGAGATCCAGACACCGGTCGATTAGTCGTAAAAGGTATCGGTGGAGGAATTAAGCAAAAATATCATTGGGTAGACTGGAAAAGAGTTGGACCAAACGAAGAGGGAAAAGTACAAGAAGAAAGAGTTATTAAAATTTTAAAAGATGGATGTCGAACTTCACACATTGCTTTGGTGGCTCATGGAGATAAACTTAAGTATATTTTGGCCACTGTCAACATGAAACCTGGTGATATGATTAAAACTTCGTGTTATATTCCAAGGATTCCGGTTAGAGCCAATGAAGGTGATGCTTATCCACTAGGAGCGTTACCAATAGGTACTCAGGTACACTGCGTGGAAAAATATCCAGGATTAGGTGGTTTCCTTGTGCATTCGGCTGGCGGATATGCAACCATACTAAGAAAAGCTCCAAATGACCATGTTGTCATTATGATGCCATCAAAAAAAGAATTCAGTTTACCAGCAATTTGTATGTGTACTGTTGGAAGACTTAGCAACGTAGAACACGGTAGTACTCCTATTGGATCTGCACAAAGAAATAGAGAATTGGGTAATAGACCTCGATCTGGATTATGGCAGAGAAAGAAAGGAATTCATGGTAGAAAACTTAGAAAGCCGCCTGCAGTCAAAACGATCGTTGCTAAACCCAAAGATGATTTAGATACGATTGTTTTAACTTGTAACAGACCATTTGTAAAAACTCTTAGAAACCAATTTCACTATTAAAGTTATTTATAAATAAAATAGCGTTTTATTAATTAAATGGCACTGCCTCCCCTGCCGTCGACGTTACCGGACAATGAATTGTAGGGAAATGGGTTCGATCGGAAGACTGAATATTATAAAATTTTAAATAGGACAATGTTAATAATATAAAAATAGTTAAACACGTTATAAAAAACTTAATTTTATTGCACATAAAATAAAAATACTTAAACATCAAATCTTACTAGAGAGGCCTTTTTCTTTTTGAACCAAAACCCTTTTGTATGGCCTTTTGTTTTTACAACTGGTACGTTTATATCAGAAATCTTTATATTTGAGGTAATGTCACTGATGCAATCAGGTTCTTAATTTCAGTTTGAGTCTCACTATGAATACTGGCCATGTCTTCATCCTCACAATCAATCTCAGTCAAATTGTACCATTTTTTTCCTGTTTTTTATAAAAAACGTCAGTGAACACTTCACTACATATTTATAACAATTTTAAGTAGTCATTACTCATTAGCTTAAACTTTTCGTGTCTATCTTTTTAAGCATAATGATTCAGAAAACAATGGTAGTTTTGCCAGTGATCTAAATTTAAAAATATGTCGGCATGGTAATTTTATTGAATTCCAGAACAAACACTTGCAACTACCTGCAGTAGCATTAGAATTTATAAAAGTGCCAGTGGTAGATGCTAACTCTAACTGTTGTTTTACTTTTGTAAAGGCATAATTAGTTAAATATTTACTATATATATATATATGCCGTTGACGGCTAAGGAGGCACTGCCTTTGCCTTATTAAATTGTAATTGTGACAGTTCTTCTCCTATATGTCAATGCGGATGTCACTACCTCAGAGTAATAATATGTATAATTATTATTCTGAATTGCCCACAAGTATCAAGTAAGATACTACACAAATTATGATTTCAAATTTTCATAATGTATTATTTAGTTACAAAGAAAGGGTTATTGAAGACTAACTAGGTAGAGGCTAGCGGAACGTGAATGCATCTGTATTGCCAAAGAATAAAAGTACTGGTTTTACTGTCACTTGTCATTATTGTCAAGTGATTTAAGATGGTGAATGTGAATAGTAAACTAACTTTAAAAATAATTAAAAGATGAGTTTTAACATTGAAGTAAGAAAAAAACAGTTACATAGTTTGAATCAATACATCACTTCTTCCAAAGATAAAGTGGAATCTATTTTAAATTATCTAGGTTGGACGGGAAGAAAAGTTCAAGAAGTAATTCTTTCATTCTGAATATTCCTCAACTAAACTTCCCAATTTTTAGAATACAGAAAAAATTAGTTGTCCAATCAACACCAAACATAGAGTGCCAATCGAAAAAATAGAAAAACATGTTCAAAAATGTTGCCTGGTATCATCAGGTTACGAATGTGATGAGCGTTTTCTATCAGAATCTCAAATTCCTTCTTCCAGTTCAATTAGTTTAGGTTCGCATCATCACAAAAAAGTGTTGATACAAATAACTATTTTAAATTATTTTACAGATGTGCCGAAAAAAATCGAAATCTTAAATGAAGCTCGACAACTTAACCACAAATTTAGACCAGGTTTGTTAAAACATATTTATATATTTGGAAATGTTATCAGACGATGACATATATTATTTGTTTCAGAACTATTGTATCTATACATTGCCATTTATTAACATGCTATTGACACATGAATAATGTTTGATATCCTTTTTTAGATATCCTTTTACCACAAAATTTGGGTGTGTATTTTTTAAAACTCATTTAAAAAGTAAACGTGGTACTGTAATTTTAAGTTTTTTTAAAATATATATTTTCTCTAACTCTGCATACAATTGTTACTACTAACATGAAATTTTCATTTTTTTTTCCACTCTTTGGTACAATCTTAAAATACTTAAATAAACACAATTATTTTCGCGTTTTTCACAGGTAATTTGCAGGTTCTTATTTAATAATTTTTATTCAGGTAATTTTTTTGTGAATTTGGTTTTAGGAAAATAAAATTTTGTTTTGTTTTTTTTTCTGGTTATTTTTAAAATAAAATTTTTGTGATTGTCTTTGTTTAACGAGGGTCGATAATTTTTGAAACAAAAAAAAATAATGGTAGGATGAAACCCATTGGAAAAGGAAGAGAATATAACAAAAATGAAAGGAAAAATAATTTACGGGCGCTCTGAGGTCGGGAAGTGGAAGAGGGTGAGTTTTTAGGGGTAAAAAACTGTTTATCTCGATTTCCGGCAAAACTACAAGTCCTACGGAAAATAGTTAAATGGCAAAGTTGTAGGTAATAAAAAGATCTACAACTTTTGTATTTTCACTTTTTTCACATAACCTCAAAATTTATGTGAAAAATTCAAATAACCAGGTTTTTGGTTTTTTATTTTTATTTGTTATTTACGAAAAAAAATTTTTTTTCACGAAATCTGGTGAAAACTTACGTTTTTATGTCCCAAACACAGTGTAATTTTTTTGATTTAAAATATTTATTTTTTCACCTTATTTTGACTTAATATCGAAAAAGCACCCTAATTTTAAATCGACAATTCTCACGTCAAAATATCCGCTTTTTTAAAAACAAAATATACATTACTATGGTAAATGTTCTCAAAAAATGCAAAGAAACGAAAAAAACTCGAATTTCAACGAACAAAAAGCCCACAGAGTTTTTTAAAAAAGCAGATATTTTGACGTGAGAATTTTCGATTGAAAATTAGGGTGCTTTTTCGATATTAAGTCAAAATAAGGTGAAAAAATAAATATTTTAAATCAAAAAAATTACACTGTGTTTGGGACATAAAAAGGTAAGTTTTAACCAAATTTGGTGAAAAAAAATTTTTTTTGTAAAAGATAAAAATAAAAAACCAAAAACCTGGTTATTTGAATTTTTCACATAAATTTTGAGGTTATGTGAAAAAAGTGTAAATACAAAAGTTGTAGATCTTTTTAATACCTTCAACTTTCCCATTTAACTTTTTTCCATAGGACTTGTAGTGTTGCCGGAAATCGAGATAAACAGTTTTTTACCCTTAAAAACTCACCCCCTTCCACTTCCCGACCTCAGATGGCCCGTAAATTATTTTTCCTTTCATTTTTGTTATATTCTCTTCCTTTTCCAATGGGTTTCATCCGACTATTATTTTTTTCACTTTTTCAAAGGCTTCAGCTCATTTAAAACAAAAAAAAATAAAGTTTTCACCAAGTTTCGTAAAAAAAACATTATTTTTGCGGGAGATAAAAATTAAAAAAAAGGGTTTTTAGCGATTTTTCTATAATTTTGAGGTTGTATTTAAAAATGGTTAATACAAAAGTTTTATATTTTTTAATTATCTACAACTTTTACCTGAAAACATTTTTCGATAGGACGCATATTTCATGCGCAAATCGTAAAAAACCGTTTTTCTCGGTAATTTTGAGGTTATGTGAGAAATGTCAAAAAGTTTTAGATTTTTTAATTATCTACAACTTTTACATTAAACTGTTTCGATAGGATGCATATTTCAGCCACCAATCGTAAAAAACCAATATCCAACCCTCACCACGTATATTTACCTACCCCCACCCCTCTTCCGGAACTTTTACTCAGTCATCTTGATTTTTCTTAATTTAACGTAAATTTTCCGACCATCCACATATTGCTAAGAATTTTTTTGGTTTCAAAAAACTCAAAATGCAAATTGAAAACTCGCTTTGTAATCGATTTTCCCACGAGAAAGGGGAACAAATTGTTCTAACTTATAAAGAAGGCATCATTCTATACCGTGTCAAATGCCTCGTTCATGTTAAGGAACCCAACTGAGCACTCTCTTGATTTGTTCGAAAATTTGAAGCGTAACTTTTATTTTCCCCGAATTTTAAAATAATTTACGAGAGACGAATTTTCTAAAGAATATTCAATAAAAAACTATTTTTTTTATCCGTAACACCGATGACTTTGTTATAGTCTGTCCACGTAATAAGTCAGAAAGAAAGGAACACACCCCGTCAAAGGTATCACTGGGAGAAAGGAGCCATGGGATTTATGACTGTATTTCTCTTTAAGGTCGCCGGCGCTGCGGCGTCTCACTCAAATAGGGCGACATAGGCGGTACCTTTGGCGGTGTGTTCCTTTCTTTCTGACTTACTAAACTACACATTTAAATATCTGTAAATATTTCATTTGCTTTATAGTTTGGAACGGAGTTGATCCAGATCCTCTGACAGGTGACAGGATTATTACGACGTTTTCGCCAGACGAAAGGCTAGCAATCTACGACTATTCCGTAAAAAATACCGAACCTCCACCGGCGCCAAGTGAATTTTTAATGTGAGTATTGGATATATTGAAAAAAATTATTTTATTTCATACTATTTTTATCGTTTTATTATCTCTGCATCCTCGACAAATTTTTCCGATACATTAAATAAATATATCGTGGGTTTCCCCCCATCCGGACTTCCAACAACTACTCCGGGGACTACTAGCCCCCACAGGTATTGAATGACAGGTACAGATATGTGTTGGAAACCCTACTACATTCCTAGAGCGGTATCGGCATTGTTGGGCCTCATCAGCAAGAAGTAGACAGCAGACAACTTGTTGAAATTGAATTTGTTTTCAGGAATGGCGAAGATACGGGCAAAAAAGAAGAACAGCTAACAGAGGGAGAAAGACTAGAGAAAGAAAGAAACGCCAAACGACGACCGGTAAAGTACAAATCTGTTCATACGGGGCGTAACAAAAGTCACACCGAAATGATGAGAGAACTGATCCAAAATCAAATGGAAATGTTCGAAGATCATTTGAAAGAGAAGCAAAGAGCCAAAGAAGAAGAGGAACGTAAACGCGAACAAGAATTGATAGAGAAAGCCGAAGCTTACGAACAATTTCCGCATATCGACTCGAACGTCGTGTACGATTACGGTATAGATCCGTTCGACGTGTCGGAAAATAGTTTTTTGGAAAATACGTTAAACGGTAACGTCAGTTTTAACGTCAATTATGATTACGAGGCGGAAGTGCCGATGAGAGTAGAAAAAGACTGCGCTGAATCTGCGAACGAAGTGAATAATCACGTAGACAGAGATAATAAGTTAGAAAAACGCGATGATCATAGAAGGCCCAGTTCGAGACAATTGTATAGAGACAGAGATAGGCGACATAGGAGCAGAGAACGAGATAGAGACCACAAAAGAAATTACGAAAGAAGAAGCAGAGAACGAAGGGAATATTATCACAGACGAAAGGAAACTTATCCTAAATCCGAAAGGAGGCATTAAAAGTTTTGAGATATGATTGTTAAGATAAAAGTTAAGAAATAAATTATTTTTAATAAGTTTTTAGTTTGTTTTTTGAGATATTAATACCAAATCTTCCCTTACGACCACGTAATGAAATAAAATGACAAATAATTTCGATATGGCAAGCCCCGCCCCTTTTTCAAGATGGCCACGTGTCCTTGCTCGGAGATAATGTCGAGTCGCCATTTTTTATCCACTTTTTGACAGATGACAGCTATCAACAGGGTTGCCAACTTAGCTAACCTCGACGAGATAGAATCCACGAAAGAATGGAATATTATCACAGACGAAACGAAATTTATCCTAAATCTGAAAAGAGGCATTAAAAGTTTGAGAAATGATTGTTTTTTTGAGTTAATAATATCAAATCTTCACTTTAAAATGACAATGAAATAATTTCGATATGGCAAGCCCCGCCCCTTTATCAAGATGTCATTGCTCGGAGATAACGTAGGGTCGCCATTTTTATCCACTTTTTGAGAGATGACAGCTGTCAACAGGATTGCCAACCTAACTAACCTCAGAACACGGG
Source organism: Crepidodera aurea (assembly GCA_949320105.2). Lineage (NCBI taxonomy): Eukaryota > Metazoa > Arthropoda > Insecta > Coleoptera > Chrysomelidae > Crepidodera > Crepidodera aurea. Next base: position 17,748,251 of record OX439480.2, read on the forward strand.
GACCTGTATTAAACATTGATAAATCGAGAACTCTACATACTACATCGAAAAATTGTATATCAAAAATTAATTTACTGTCATAATGTCAATGACAAACGTTTAAAAAAAGAATTTTACATTGTTTTATGTTTTTACTTTTTGTTTGGATGTACCATAGAGCAAGAGCAATCAAAATATTGAGGTTTTTTATTTAATTGTACCATCGATGTTTAAAGAACACTACTGTATTGTTGGCAACCCTGTTGATAGCTGTCATCTGTCAAAAAGTGGATAAAAAATGGCGACACGGCGTTATCTCCGAGCAATGACGCGTGGTCATCTTGAAAAAGGGGCGAGGCTTGCCATAAGAGCTGTTAACAAAATTTTCCCACGCTCAAGTGCCCCCATTCCTGCTTAAAACAATGTAAGAAACTGAACAAGTAAACGTTAATCTGCCAATTCTACCTCCTTACTGTCCTCTGTCTCATTCAATCGTTCACTTTTTTATATGGAGATTTTCTAAAATTTTTCACTTTCCCGTATAATTTTTCAAACATTTTCTTTCATACAAACCTTATGGCAAGTCCCGCACCTTTTTCAAGATAGCCACGCGTAATTTCTCGGAGATAACGTCTGGTCGCCATTTTTTATCCACTTTTTGACAGATGACAGCTGTCGACAGGGTTGCTGGCCTCAGAACACGGAGCCCTGTATTGTTGTCTCACTCAATCATTCTTTTTTTTGGAAGTTTGACCACGCCAATCAATTTTTTGAACCCTTTATACAAAACTTCTGTTAATGAAAACATTGTTCGCGAAATAAAAACGCGCCAAAAATGAATAATAAACATATGAATGCCGAAAATGTATAATTAAAAGAAAATGAATGTTCATATAAATTGTATGCAAGTCAGAAATAAATAGATTTATAAGTGTAAACGCATTGACTTACCCATCGAGTCGCCTTATGCTTAAGAAAATTACAAACAATGTTTTATTTTTTGACAGTTCAAGTTAACCTAAAATGCTCTTTCTAATGAAATTGATTACGCTTGTAAAAAAAATAGTATATACAACACGACCGAGAAATCAGTTCTGCCACAGATTAATAACAGGAACATAGAAATATACAGATATGAAGCTCCGCCCATTTCCTTTGATGTTTCGATTGCCGACTCTATGACCTTGGACCTTTATTGGTGTGCAACCATGTTGCCAGTTCTAAAACGAACATCCCCAGGTACAGTGTTGTCTTTTCATGGAACGTATAAATTTGATTTGTCAAATGTCATTAGTGTCAGAAATGAGAAATATATTTATAAAATATTGTGTTTTTGCTGTCATAGTGTTTTGTGAATAGACAATTCGCCTCGGCTGCAAACTCTGGGCTTAATACGTTTATAATAATTAATAAAAATCATAAAAATAGTTACTGTTTGGTGTGGCATACGCTAGAGCAAGAAAAGCAACACAAATTCAACAAAAAATCGCACAAAACGGAATTATTTCTCTTATTTTGATTTTCATCGGTACGTATGACAACTTGCGGTACCGTTCCATCTTCAGGTGCGGCGTACGTTTGAATGTGATTCACTATTATTTCTTCATAAATTGGAACCAACACTGACGTCGGACGAAGATAACCAGAAGAAGTAGTCGAAAGTCTATGGTTAGTATTAAATCCTGGAGGAAAATTATTATATTTTGTATTCCGTTGTCCCGAATTCATCGTAAATATAAAATATTGGGGCGACGAATTATTTTGTGATCCATCGCGAGATTTGCTGTGTATTTGTACATTTTGAAGGGTGTAATACGAATTTTCTCTTTTATTTTTGCTCGTTCTCTGATCCGTCACTTGATGTGTGTTTGGACTTCCGACGACTGGTGAATTAGGACCAGACTTTAAAGGATTCTCTCCTTCATCCTCAACTACAAGGGAGTTTGGCCTATTTGTTTTTATATTTGATAGGGGATTTAATTCTATCAAGTCGATACAACGCCATAAAGTCATGCATTCCGCTTCGGTGACATCTTCTCTACTACTACTATGATTGCCGAACGACTGAAAATAATTTTTTATACTGTAGTAAAATATATACCATAATTTTAAAAAAATCATCCAAAATTATAACACCAGGGTGTCCCTAATGGGTTTTCATAGACCTTACGCCAACCCTGTAGAGTTGTGGAAGAGCATATCACAACTAGGGATGGGTGGAACAGCCGTAATTGAATAACAGGTACAACCTGTTCCTGTTCTAAAATATACGTGTTCCAGTTCTAAAATATACCTGTTCCAGTTCCAACGTATTACAAGTTGTATACCCTTAACTCCTGACTTTTTAATAACCTAACATTTCTTCTATTTTCACCGATATTATCAAAGTAGCTATTTTTAAGAAATGTAAAAGGCCTCTTCTACGAGAAGGGATGTGACACTGGAACAGGGTACTCGCTGTCACAGTGACGTCAGAGACAGTTCTAAAGTAGCTGTTCTATGTCTCTAATAATACCTGTTCCAAGAAATATTTGTAAAAACCTGTTCCAGTTACACATCCCTAATCACAACCTTCAGCCACCAAAGCACAGTGGCCTGGTGAACATCGCGTTATATCAAAAATAAGAAGTATTTAAAAAAAGTCTCTTGAGGGCTTTTAAAATAATATTTGTCTTACCATTAACATTTCACCATTCAACTCATATTTTTGAACAACTTTGGCTGCTTCGTGTTGTCCAACCTAAAAACATGTAGAAATGGTTTGCTCAAATCTGCCCAAAATGTCTTAAAGTTTAAAAAAATTTGAGTTAACAATATTGTTACGTACTGTTACTTAGTTGTGATAGGATGTTGTTTAATTTATTTTATTTTTATTGACTTTTAATTTTAAATTTTAGTACGTAACCTATAAAATCTTGTTGTTTTATTTTTGAATCAACTAACCTCGTACAGCTCTTCTCCTTTTTTATTTAATTTAATTTATTTCTAATTTACTTACTTTATTAACTAACTTTTCTTTAAAATTTATGCGAAATATTTTTATTCTTACCTTCTGCGTAAGCTCAGACAGAATGTAAATTTTTACGTTTGACAGAATGCATTGGGCGCCATCTACCATACAGAGTACAGATTTTTAACCTCAGGTATGTTTCTAATTGGCTTGTAATTTTAAAAATCAATAATAACGACTACTGAGATAAATTCATAAACATTTATTAATAACAAAAAAAATCAGTAACGAAAAACCTTTTAATGGAATGTGCAATAAATATTTGGTCGAATAAGGAAAGTGTATTTTTATTTATTACAAAGAAATATTAACAGTTACAAGTGAAATTTATTGTTATTTTTTCACCTTATTCTCCAAGACTCTAACCTAAGTTATTTATAGGTTAAGTAATTTTTAACTTTAGAAAAATTAGTTATTGCCTTTTATTGTTTTAAAATGCTTTTAAATATCGATATTTAATGAAAATTGGTACCTTTATTTAAGACTTTATTCTTATTCCTACAGTTATTGTTGTTAAATGGATGTTTTAAGCAAAAAGCCTCGCTTGACAGCGAGAAATAGTTTTTATAGAAGCCCAAGTCATAGCTTGCTAGATTGGAATTTGACAGTTTTTTACCTTAAATTTTTACAAAATTCAAAAATTATTAATTTTTGTACAATTTTTAATTAGCACCAAATAATTCTAGAGACAAAAAGAATAATTTTGATGTAATTTTTGTACAATTCCTACTGATATTAACTTTATACAAAGACTTTTTATGTTCGTTATTATTGATTTCTTAAATATCATAAAACTTTACGATTATTGCCATTTTTTACTATATTTCTTCAATTTTAGAAGTCCCTACACTCTATTTCCCCGATTTATACTATTTCCCTTGAATTTGAATTGATTATATTGATGTATCATGATATTGCACAAAGGATGTGAAATAAAATCACACAAGCTCCCAAGAACAAGGACATTAAAAATGTCCTACACTGCACCAGCGTCTGGACTTCTTTTTTACGAAATCTATTGATTTAAACTTACATTAAATTAAATGAAGTTCGTTTTTACCTCTTACCAGTGGCGGCGTTTATGTTGAATTTTCAACAGTAGGTAATTATTTAAAATATATAAAATTCGCAGGAAATTGTATGAGGAGAAAGCAAATCTTTATTTTAATTGCAAAGTTTTTTGACAGATTCTGTCAAGATGTCACTCCCACATAGTTTCAATGGCCGAGTATTGGGAAATATAATGTTCAGCAATAGTTTATTTCATATATTTTTATTCACACAATTTTATATATTTAGTACTTAAAAAAATACTTACCTTTGTAAGAAAAGACACTATTTCCCGACTACTAAATGTATATATATTTCCCATGTTTTTCTGTTTGAGTAATTCTTCCATTTCGTCCCTTCACCTTCACGAACGTCGAATTAAGATTACGTATGTGTTATTATTTACAAAAATTAAGCATGAATAAAATGACGATTCGATTAAAATATAAAGTTTATAAAATATTTTTACCACATCCTCAGTAAATTGAGCAAACCCACTGATGATAAATAAAAATTTATAAAAGATAAAGTAATAAGTTATTATGAAATGTATCTTGACGTACAAAAAAATTAAACCAGTATATTGACCGAGTAGGGTTACCCAAATGCATTTCCTTCTTTTTGCGGTTACAAAAATAAAGTTGGGCTGCTGCAGTACCTAGTAATTGGCATAAAAACACAACTGTATGTTTATAAAACGAATTTATTATTTTTTTTACCTATAACAATTGTTCGATAAAATTTAATAACACCGTAAAATACGTCATAACAATTAAAATAATTTATTTATAAAAATATAATTTTTAGCTACCAAACAATGTATAAATTTTCCTAAGCTTGTTCCTTTTCTTTCTTCATTTGATAGCTTAAAAAAATTAAAAAAAAATAACATAAAAGACAGCATTTTTGGGCGGCAATATTCAAAGATTTTCGAGATTCTTGTGGGCTTGTAGTTGCCGCTCAAAGGGTTAGCCGCGTTCTTAATTAACACGTGTTGTAACGATTTTATTACGTCATACTGTTTCTATGCGAGATATGGATAACTGTTGAGTTTGTTTCAAGACTACCAAACACCTAAGCGTGTTGGTCGTTTCTGTATATATTATAAATAATTTACCCTAAATTTCACGTCGTTTTTTCCAGCCAGAAATAGAATATTAACAACAATAACGATATAATGAAATAGTTAACGGGTAAAAATATATATTAAATTGAAAACTCTGTAGAAAAAATTATTCATTACTGAGACTTGTGTCCATAGATATTTTTTATCAACACTTTTAAAATAAAATTTATGAGTACGTCTCTGCGACTTGGCGTGATCACTGCGTGTCTCCAATGTTTACGTTGGCCTCTTCGATTTGGATAGAGTATAACTAACGCATCGAGTTACCGCGGGGCGCAAATAAAATATAATCAACCCCCTTCTTCATGCCTAAAATCGCGATGAAAAAATTATCCATTTTTTATTTTGCGCGCCAAGGGCGCATTTGCGAAAATAAATTTTTTTCGTATTGCTATCCTTTAGCGGATGAAAAAGTGCACAATTTGAGCTGGTTGCGCTAGCTCAATTAGTACAGAAGTTACAAGCGTTTCAATAATATTCGTTTCCCCCCCATACCTCCCCCACTACTTGTCCCCCCACCCCCATCCTCCGGCACATAAAAGTAGTCGTTATTACCCTTTTATTCACAAAAAATTAAGTCCCCATCTCTACTGCCTCTCGAGAAAAAATTAATTAATTTATTTAATTCTTGCAATTTCAAATCGCGATAACTCGCGAACCAATTGAGTTGTCGGGTTCTGGTTGGAACTAGATTACGTGTTGTGTCAAGCTCTTCAATTTTGGTAAGAACTTTTTTTGTGAGGTCAAACCCGGCTGAGATTTGTCGGAAAAACCGTTTTCAAGTTCTTTAGATAGAGGGTCGAACATTTCATGCAGGAATGATGGGGGGAAACTGACTTCATCCAGCCACTACACTTACAAGGAAACAAAAAATCAAACGAAATTATCTTGGTAGCTGTACTTTTTTTGTGCATAAAAGATTAATTTTTATTTTGGTAATACAAAAGGACCCAAAGAAACAAAAAATCGTGTAATACTTAATAATTTGGGAATGGATAGAGTGATATCTGGATTTCCGGTTTTTTTCTAATGTTATATAAGAAATTAATTTATCTGAATAACACCAAAAAGTATTAAACTTACCTCAATGCTCTAAACAACTGATAACCTTGCGTGATAGCAACAAACAAATTTACACTAAATAATGAGTAGTTTTTTGGTATGATAACTAACGAGTATCTCGACCAAACAAGTCCAGTTGCAAGTAAAGCCCCACATTGGGAAGGGCTGAGGCTATCTGCGGGCCTTTTTAAATCGGCTATTCCGGCTATAACTAAACCCTGAAAAAAAACCATTGTTCGAAGTAAAAATTAACCCTAAAGTTAAATAATTAGTATATTAAAGTATAACTGGATAAAAAGGTATTTAATATAATAATATGAAAGGAAAAATAATTTACGGGCGATCTGAGTTCGGGAAGTGGAAGGGGGTGAGTTTTTAAGGGTAAAAAACTGTTTATCTCGATTTTCGGCAAAATTACAAATCCTAGTTATTTTTCCTTTCATTTTTGTTATATTCTCTTCCTTTTTCAATGCGTTTCATCCTACTATTATTTTTTTTGTTTCAAAAAAATAAAATGATGTTAATTTGAAGCTTTATTTTGCATACAATAGATTTAGTACTACAAGGTAAAATAAAGTTCTTTGTTTATTTCCAGATAGTGTATTGTCATTTTCTGTTTACAGTAACTAGATACAAGCTTATTCTATTATTATAAAAACTCAAAACTGAATTATTTATTTTTGAGAAATTAAACAACAAAACTTATTTGTACCCCATTTAATTGACCCATTGATATATTTCTTGTATATTTTTTCTGAGCTAGATATTAATATCAACATTTTATTTTTATTTAAAAAGTGAACTGATTTTGCATTTGTGGTTTTTAACCCTCGGTAGTTTAAAAAAAAGTATCATAGCAAGGAATTTTTGATAAAGAAGTAATTAAGAACGAAATGTTTATCTAAAAATGGAAGTGTCATACTTACAATGCGAACGGCAAAGATTCAGTTACACCTTGATTCACTTAATACAAAAACTAGCCTTTCATTGAGTAAAACCTTCTTTTCCCCACCCTGTATATTAAGCTTTTTTTCCCCTTCAACGGTAATTAAAGTCACATGCTAATCTATAGGAGCCCTATTATATTACAGAAGATTAAATATATATGACGTTTTATTCTCTAGCGATTTAATTACTGATCATTTTTCACTTACCCATTTAAAAAACGGAGCATAAAAAAACACTGTTTTTGGTCCTAAAAACGAAAATGAAAATATTTTTTTTCAAAAATGGAAATTAATACAATACCAGCTGGATGTTGCCATAGTGGTTGCAATTTAGCTGGAACCACTTTGTCTAAAGCAGACATAGCCTTTCTATAAATTATAGACATATTATTTAATAAAATTTAAACCTAATGAATAATTTTATAAATTAAAATGATTTGAAGGTTATTTGCAAGGTTATTTTCTTATCAACTTGTCATTGATGGAATCTTCTTCTTCTTATTCCTTTTTTGGGCTATGTCTTGAAGGACAATTTACCCAGCATACACGGGAGAGATGGTGATTTACTATAGTTTGTAACTTATTTACTTAACTTAATGGGCTAAGGAGTTAGTATGGTACATCATAACAAAGGTTAAAACTTTTCTCTGATGGAATCTTTGTCTTTAACGAAAGTGTAAAGTGGGCTTTAGGTCTGAGACCGAGTAACTCTTTCTTGTCATACATTCAGTTACTCTTCAGGTCACAAAAACTAGCTTAAAATAAACCGACTTTTTCCATTTTCTATCTTAAAAGGCAATTAAAGACACCTGTTAATTGACTGTATTTTTAATTCCCTATTTATTGCGCTCTAGAAACTACATTAAAGTTAGAAGTTAATTTGTTGAAATTGAATTTGTTTTTAGAAGTGGCGAAAATACAGGCAAAAAAGAAAAAGAGCTTACAGACTAGAAAAAGAAAGAAACGCTAAAAGACGACCCAGTTAAATACAAATCTGTTCATAGAGGGCGTAACAAAAGTCACACTAAATTCAAATAACTTATTTGTAAAAATATAGTTTAATCTACAAAAAAATGTATAATTTTTCCAAAGCTTGTTCCTTCTGCTTCTTCATTCAGCTTAAAAAAATAAAAAAATACATAAAAGAGAGAATTTTTGGGCAGCAATAAATGTTCAAAGATTTTCTATGAGATTCATCTACGTTCCATTGTGCTGTTGGAACAAAAATTAAAATCAAGACGGTATTACGACTATGCTTTCTTGGAAGGATTAAAATGTAGAATTAATATAAACAGGGACACTTACATGGATTCGAAAAATCATAAACGAAATTTTCTTGGTAGATTTACGTTTTCTCTTGGACACTAAAAAATTAATTTTTTTCTTAGTATAAAGTTGGTAATACAAATGGTGCCAAAGAAACAAAAAATCGTATAGTACTTAATAATAAGATGAGGCATTTCGTTATGCCGTTGGCACCACTTGCTGTCAATTCTTTGTTATATATTTAAATATTTGAAGTATTTCAAATTTTCTGCAATGAGGCACAGAACACTTTGCCCCTGGATGTCTTAGGGACCATTTGGAAGGCATCACGACTTTTCTGGATCAATAAAATCAATAAAAGTAATGAAACAATACGCATACACTATCAAACATCCAAACTTAACAAGAATAACTTGAAAAATTTGAAATACTTCAAATATTTAAATATATTACATTAACAATTGATAGGTGACATTATATTGACAGCAAGGGGTGCCAACGGCATAACGACAAATGTCTCATCTTTTTCAGGTGAAATAAGGTCAATTTGAGAATGGATAGAGAGATATCTGGATTTTTATTATGCACTCCGAATGTAATTTTCGTTTTTTGTCTAAGGTTATATAAGAAATTCATTTATTTGAATAACACCAAAAAGTATTAAACTTACCTCAGCGCTCTATACATCTGAACAGCTTGCGTGATAGCTACAAACATATTTACACTAAATAATGAGTAATTTACTGGTTTGATAACTAATGAGTATCTCGACCAAATAAGTCCAGTTAAAATTAAAGATGCAGATTGGGGAATGCTGATGGTTTCTGCAGGCCTTTTTAAATCAGCTATTCCAGCTATTACTAAACCCTGAAAAAAACCATTGTTCGAAGTAAAAATTATCCCTAAAGTTAAATAATAACATGGTAAATTCGTTTTATAAATATTTTGCCTAATAAAAACTGAGCTAAGGCTGATTTTATATGAGTGGAACGAGCTTCGATGTAAATATCATACTTGTAAGACAGAGATACTCATATATGATCGTTAATTATCTACGCCATGCTCAAAGCGACATCATGCGGCCTGACCCGTAAGTAATTAGTGTTGTGTTATGACAGGTGGTACAAGTAATACATAAAAAGCAAAGTAAGACGGATTTATTAATTAGTGTATCGTCATTTTCTGTTTACATTAACTAGTCACAAGCTTATTCCATATAAAAACTCAAATTAAACCGATTTTTTCCATTTCCTATCTTAAAAGGCAATTAATTGCTGTTAATTGAATAGATTTCCTTGAAATATCTTAAAATAACTTACCCATTTAAAAATAGGTCCCCAAAAGAAAACTGTTTTTGGTCCTAAAAATGAAAATTAAATTTTTTATAAAAATAAAATTAATGCAGTACCAGGAGCGCGTTCAGATGAATTTACACGAGAGTAGAGTAATTTTTTTAGACCGTTTGTCCATGTTAGTCTAGAGTAATTATTATTTGCCCAAAATTTCTGAACAGGAACAAAAGACAAAAGTAAATGTCAATGAATGTAAACGTCAAAATAATAATTTTTAAGGTTAAATGTTAAATATTTTTTGGTTTTTTGCATAGTGGAAGGTTAATTTCTGTTTTTTCTGATACTTAGTCATTCTTTGGTTTTATATAGTTTTAAGTTTTAACGCATAGGAAAAGTGTTACAGATACAGACGTTCTTCGGTTTTTCGTTGTTTCTCATGTAAGTTTTTACTCATTTACTTTTTAACTGTTTTATGTAATTGCAATATTGTTTCTTATACAATTTTTATTTATAATCAAGATTATAATGGATAACCCAGAAGTAGTAGCAGCAGTAGTATCAAATATGATGAATATTTTAATGGAAGTTTGTGAAGATGATGACTCCAGCAGTGAAGATGATGAATGTAATAAAGTGATTTTTCAAGTAATGAGTACTTCCAAAAATTTTAATAAAGAAAAAGTGAACAGAATCGTAAATTATATGGAAAAAACTGTTCCTGGTTATTCTGCTATACAGTTTCAGCAACACTTTCGGTTGACAAGGACAGCTTACGAACATGTTTTACAAAAAATTGGACCAAGCTTACAGAGGAAAGGATGTATTGGAAGAGAAACCATTGACATAGAAAAGCAAGTACTATCAGTTATTTGGCTACTTGCCACACCTGATTCATACAGGTAGATGCTAGTATATAGTTATCATAAAAAATTACTGCATGACTGTTATGATATATTTGTTTATATTATAGAACTTTTTGTTAACTGACTTGCTACAAACATTGTAATGTAAAGTAGTCAAATAAATATATCTAAATCTATCTATCTATAGTGACTACTGTTCCTATTTTATTTTTCAAGTACTATTTTAGTGACAAAATAAATAATATATTTTCTGTTTTTTGCAGGTCTGTCGCTGACAGATTTGATATGGGAAAATCCTCATTATCTGTTTCATTTTTTCGAGTAGTACAAGCTCTGTGTTATATTGCTCATCAAGAAATTATATGGCCAAGGGAAGAAGAATTACAAGAAACTAAAGCAAAATTTGAGTCACTTGCAAATTTAAAAAATGTAATAGGTGCTGTTGATGGCACTTATATACCCATCAAAGCACCCAAAAACGACCCTGAAGTATACATTACTAGGAAGTGTCATCATGCAATAACCCTTCAAGCTGTTTGTGATACGAATTTGTTATTTACAGACATTTTTGTAGGGTATCCTGGATCTGTAAGCGACACAAGAATTTTTTACAACAGTGACTTGTATGTGAAAGTAGGAGACAATCCAAATTTATACTTCCCTAATGGTGAATTTATTATTGGTGATAAGGCATATCCACCAATGCTTTGGTGTATACCTCCATACATTGAATATAGGCCGTTAAGCGAAGCAAATATATTTTTCAATACCATGCACGCAAAAACACGCCAGGTCATCGAAAGGGCTTTTGCTCTTTTTTTTGGTCGATTCCGAAGGCTGAAGTTTTTAGATATGAACAATCATAACTTAATACCTTATGTAGTGTTGGCATCTGCTACGTTACATAACATATGTATACGAAATAGTGATATAAATGACGAATATATAAAAGAAGGATTATCTAATACTTATAACAATGAAAGTGTTAATTTCAGTGATTTTTTAGAAATTAATAATGATGGAAAAAACAAAAGAGATGAACTATGTAGAGAAGTGTTCTTATTAAAAAAATAAAAATTGTTTTTGTTTTTATATATTTTTATTTTCAACCTCTTACACCAAAGTATTATGTAGTCTTAAAACGACCTCCTCACTAAAATATGGTCTCAATTTTGTTGAAATGGAACATTTAAATTTTATATTTGAAGAAAGTTTAATTACATAATGGTCTCGCTTGAAGCACATATACCCATAGACTTGGGTTCCACATACAGAAACATCAATTAAATTTTAATAACAGATATTACATATTCAATGCAAATGTTAATCCTATATTTTGTTTAGTTTTTAATTTACTTGGCTTTATCTATAATTCTTTTTTAATTTTTCTGTGATTCCTGCCGGGCCCGGATTTTCTCTCCACGGCCCTGTCTTTAATTCATATTGTAAACACACAACATATTTGATAACTTTATAGGAAATTCATGTGGACACATCAGATTTTTACTCTAGTGGGGTACGATGCCTACTCAAGCACTGAGTACTTATACCATATAGTATTTTTTAACAAAAACAATTTTTTCATAAAGAAAATGTTTAATATAACAAAGAAAAAAACATTTTTTTAAGAAATAAAACGAAAACAATACAAATATCACATCAAACTGAACTAAAGAAAGAATGTTTAATATAACAAAATAAAAACATTTTTTTAATAAATAAAACGAAAACATTACAAATATCAAATCAAACTAAACTAAAGAAAAAATGTTTAATATAATAACAAAATAAAAACATTTTTTTATTAAATAAAACCAAACATGGCAAACAAACTAAAAAATAAATAAACAGTGGATCTAAAAAAGCCAGTGTTCTTTGCAAAATTTCTACAAAATTTTCTGAATGATGCAGATTTTTTATATTCACTGTTTATTTATTTTTTAGAACTTCTATTAAAGCATCCATTTTATTAGAAAATGAATTCAACATGGTTTGTTTGAACTCCAAATTTTCTTCGTGCCTCTTCTGCCTCTTTTCATCTTTTTTAGTTTCACTTTCTTCAATGGTTCCAGCAATTTTCTCTAGTAATAGTTTAGTAGTAACTTTCCTTTTTTTAACACCTTTTTTATCGGTTTGTTGGCTTGTTTCTGGACTGCTTTTTTGGTCTTCATTGAGTTCATTAGTCAATTCAATTTTTGATATACTTTGGTGGTTCATATTTGATGCCAGGCTCACTGGCTCAACATTGGGTTTTTTTGAAAATATTTGATCCATTTCTTCCAAAAATTTAAATTTGATTGTAGCCTGGCCACTTGCCCCGCTCTTCATGTTATCTTTTTTTAGCATATACTTTGATTTCAAATATTTAAATTTGAACATACACTGATTTTGTGTATAATTAAAACCATTAGCTAACAATTCCTTCGACACCCGACTCCAAACTTTCACATTTTTTTCTTTTGTAGATAAAAACTCTTGCAAATGTTCTTTATATGTATGAATAAGAAATCTAATTGCAGCATCAGTCCATTTCAATTGTTCTGGTTGTGTTGAGTTGGTGGCTTCATCATTTTCTTCTATTTGGTCTTTCTCAACTAAAAGTAAAAATTGTATAAATAAATTTGACCCATAATTTATTACAGAGATATTGTGTGTGTATATGTTTATTTGGCACTGGTTTTCGCAACCCACTGGCCAGTCGATATTACAGAGATATTAAAATAGTTTATACGACACTCGGATTATTTTTCAGAGTACAATAGAATTAAATGAAGAAAATAGTAATTTTACTAAAAATCACATCTCGAAATAGTTTTAAAAATTTTTTTCGCTTTTAAGATGATGGTTATAAGTCTATAACTAGTCACAGAGTGTCCCTCAGTTGCAAATAGGTATCAAAACCTTTTTCTTATGAAATAAAAACAAAAACTAATTTTTCTCACTTATTTGTAAATAATTATTATCATCGGCTACCAAATCATATTGGTCTGTATTGTAGTTTTGAAAACATTCATGTTCTACATAATTTTCACAATATGGATCAAAAAGAAACCGACAATAACTGCATCTATAACGTAAGTGAAAGTCCTACAAAAAAAATTTAGATTATTTATTTTAGAACTAACGTTATTTAAAAGAATTACCATGTTTTATAAATTGAACGCTTTTCTCCAATAAAAAAACAACAAACCATAAAACAATATGCAAACGACTTGTGAGAACTTTGCGTTCTGTCAAGTTTACTCTTTTTTACCCAGTCCAAACTGGGTAAAAAAGAGCGCACTCTGATTAATTCGACTCAAGTTTCTGAACGAGAGCGGCTAAATGTCAAAATTGAACGCTTTGCTGTTCTTGAACGATCCAAGAGTACATTTGTCACACTCTTTTTAGTCGGAGCGTGTTTCCTGAACGCGCTCCAGCGGGATGTTGCCAAAGGGGTTGTAGTGATGCTGGAACCACCTTGTCTAAGGCAGCCATAGTCTTTTTATAAATAGAGGACATTTTGTAATAAAATCTAAATCTAAATTGAGTGAACGAAAAGTTGTCACTGTCTTGTTTCGTTTATCATCTGAATTTACATTGAAATAAATAGAGTGGCTTCACATTAGACGACATGCCAGCTGCCGCCTACAAGCAACAAAATATTTAGTAAAACCAATAGCAGTTTTCCTTATTTTCTACTTGTGTCGCGAGAAATTGCCAATGTCAGCCAAAGTCATTGGCGGCTTGTAGCTAACTTCATCTTTGTCCGTATACTACGGTTTTACCAAACAATAAATTCATTTCAGTTCCTTCAAGTGTTTTAATATTGATATTACCTTAATTAAAACTTACCATGTCGTGTCAGTTTGTGTCGTCAATTGTGAAAACGCTCTTAACGGACTTACAAACCGGGCTTAATCTCGAAACGACGTGACACTTCTTTTGACACATGCCAAATTTTATTCTAACCTCAAACGACCAAAATAAAATGAATTTTAGAATAATTTGAAGAATAATAATCAAAATGGGTAACGAACAATCTTACATTCCAGGTATCGAAATTGTTGAAAAAGCTATTGAAGTTTGTGATTATTGGTCGCAGCATTCGGCAGTCATTGCCAATCAAGAAAATTTTACTAATTTAACAGTGTTTATTGGTGAATTATTTGTTAACGGATCATTATGGACCTCTCAAACGCCCCTCGAGAAAAACGGAAAAGTAATTATTTAAAATATTTCTATAATAAATAATTTTGGGTATTAAAACTAATAATTTTAACTTGTTGCAGAACATAATGATTTATAGACATCCTAGCATAGTGAAATACGTATCATCGTGGCAAAAAAACTCGAAATATTATTTAGCCGTTGAAGAAATTTTTCCTATATCACACGAGCTGCCAAAACTAAATAACCTACAAATTTCGGTTGGGTTATACTCGATTTTAAAAGCACTGAATTTTCTACACGCAAACGCGTCAGTATCCCATAACAATATTTGTGCATCTTCTATTTATGTTTCTAAAGATGGGAATTGGAAATTAGCCGGAATGGAGTTTGTGTGCAAATATAACGATTTAAGCTGTGATTATTTAACTAAAACCAAATCGAGTAGATACAGTAAATCTATAGATCCAAACGAAGGAAGATTTGTTCAGAACAAATTAAATCGGAAAGATTTTATAGATGTGTATGCGTTTGGTGTATTAGTTTGTGAAATATTTAAATCGAAAACTGACAGTAAGTTATTTTAAAGACAAAAAAATGGTTTTAACTTTTAATATTCTTATTCATATTGATCAAAAATCCCATTAATCGATTTTCTCTACTTGTTTCCTCCATCTTTTGGGTTAATTCATTTTTAGCCCCACGTTGGGCGCCAATTGTTATGGAATATCTAAATGTCTCTTTAAAAAATAATTGTTATTCCTGTTATATCTTGATTTATATTAATTTAATAACGTTGAGCGCCAAATTTAAATTATATTCAAAAATTTATTTTAAATTAATTTAGTTTTACTCTATTCTCAGGGTTGAGGCGAGTTCATATTAAAAATTGTAATCATTTATTTTTCAATGTTTATTTCATTGTTAAAAGATCACAATTTTTATATGAACACGCCTCAACCCTGAGAATAGAATATAATTTAAATTTGGCGCCCAATAAAATATTACTTTTAAATCCATAACTTTAGAATCACTTACCTTAAGCTTTGCACAAATTTTTATTAAAAATATGGAAAAAATTTTTTTTTCAAAATTTGTAAAAAATGAAATTTCATTATAAAAAAGGAAAATATGAAACTATGAACTAGAAAAATATTTTTCAAAAAATATAATGGAAAAAATTTTTATCAAAAAATATGGAAAAAATGAAATTTCATTATAAAAAAGGAAAATATGGTAGAATTAGAAAAAAAAAATTTCAAAAAATATGGAATTTTTTTTTGAAAAAAGAAAAACCTGGTAGAATTAGAAATTTTTTTTTAAAAAAATATGGAAATTTTTTTTTTCAAAATTTGTAAAATATGAAATTTCATTATAAAAAAGGAAAATATAGTAGAAGAATTAGAAAAAAAAATTCAAAAGTGGAAAAAAAAAATTTCAAAAAATATGAAAAAATTTTTTTTTGAATTTGTAAAAAAATGAAATTTTATTATAAAAAAGAAAAATATGGTAGAAGAATTCGAAATTTTTTTTAAAAAAATTTTTTCAAAAAATATGGAATTTTTTTTTTGAAATTTGTAAAAAAATTAAATTTCTTTATAAAAAACGAAAATATGGTGAAGAATTAGAAAAAAAAATATGGAAAAATTTCAAGAAATATGAAAAAAAAAAAATTTTTAAATTTGTAAAAAATGAAATTTCATTATAAAAAACGAAAATATGGTAGAAATTTTTTTTTCAAAAAATATGGAAATTTTTTTTTTCAAAATTTGTAAAAAATGAAATTTCATTATAAAAAAGGAAAATATGGTGAAGAATTAGAAAAAAAAATTAAAAAAATGGAAAAAAATTTTTTAAAAAAATATGGAAAAATTTCAAAAAATATGAAAAAAATTTTTTTTAAATTTGTAAAAAATGAAATTTCATTATAAAAAACGAAAATATGGTAGAATTTTTTTTTTCAAAAAATATGGAAAAATTTTTTTTTCAAAATTTGTAAAAAATGAAATTTCATTATAAAAAAGGAAAATATAGTAGAAGAATTAGAAAAAAAATTCAAAAAAAATGGAAAAATTTCAAAAAATATGGAAAAATTTTTTTTTACAAAATTTGTAAAAACATGAAATTTCATTATAAAAAAGGAAAATATGATAGAATTAGAAAAAAAAATTCTAAAAATATGAATTTTTTTTTTAAAAATACGGAAAAAAATTTTATTTCATTGTTTAAAAAAAATCAATAAAAATAAAAAAAAGAATTTAAATTCAATTTTTGAATATAATTTAAATTTGGCGCTCAACATTTAACAACATTTAAATCAAGATATGGAATAACAATTATTTTTTTAATATTCCATAACAATATTTATAAACTTAAGTTGCACGAATTGTTTATTAATTATAAAATATTACTTTCAAATCCATAATTAGAATCACTTACCTTAAGTTTTGCACAAGGTGTTATTTATTAACTTTTCAATTTTAGGTGATATACCATTATTGTTAACATTTATTGATTTTTGTAAAAACGATTTACAAAACGCGGACATATCAAAGAGGCCATCTTTTAAGAGCATACTAGAGCACGAATTTTTTAATCAAGATTTTATAATTATACATTCTTTCCTATTGGAACTTCCGCTGAAAAGCGACAACGATAAAATGCATTTTTTTCAAAACCTCTCAGAAAAATTGCATCAATTTGATGAGGAAGTCGTGGCTTCGCAGCTCGGTGGCTTATTATTGTCAAGGATGGTTTTGTTGAATAAAACTGCACAAAATACTTTACTTCCATCTTTATTAGTGCCTCGTATTGGTAAGTATTTTAAATATACTTATTCCAAATCTGTATTTTTCGTACTGTAGCTTACACTTCAAAAATTCAGAGTTCGAATCCTGTCTTGGACATTTTTATTTTTTTAAATGTTGTAGAATTATGTATCATCGCTTTTTGTTTAATTATTTTATTGAATTTCTATTTATTTATTTTGTTTCGCGTGCCAGTGACGGCGTTTATGTTGAATTTTCAACAAACGTTTTATTTCATTATTAAATGTGGCTTGTTATTGTACAGGATGGTTTGTCGGGGTCATGGTTATGTAATTAGAGGGGAATTGTGCTGTTCTAGCCCTAATAGCCTTAATATTTTGGCTGGATATCCCAGAAATGTAACTTTTAATTTTTCTAGATGATGATGATGATAATTCGACGTTTATTTTTTCTGACCAGAATTTTAAGAAATACTTATGTCCAAAATTACTAGAAATCTTCAAAGTTCGTGACGTAGAAATCCGTCTGTTGCTTCTAAACTATTTACCTGAATATATGTGTACGTTTACCAAAGAAGAATTACAAAATAAAATTCTACCAGAGGTATTTTTTTTTACTTTTATGATACAATATAGACCAAGGCCACTCATTTTTTAAACAAAAAAATCGTTTTTCTCGATAATTTTGAGGTTATGTTGAAAAATGATTAATATAAAAGTTTTGCATTTTTTAATTATCTACAACTTTTACTTCAAACTTTTTTCGATAGGATGCATATTTCAGCCACAAATCGTAAAAAACGTAAAGTGTCACACTGGCGCCCAACCTGGGGCTAGACATTTATTTTTGTTTCAAAAATGATTGGCCCTGGTATATTATGATATACAACAAACTTTTAACACTACCATCATAAAATTATTGATTTTTCAGCTTTTAGTCGGGATCAAAGACACTAACGATCACTTAGTATCAATGACCCTAAAGAACTTGGCAAACCTCGTACCAATTCTGGGTTCTACGATGGTAATAGGAGGCAAAAGAGCCAAACTATTCAACGACGGTCGACCAACGCATACGGCTCGAAGGTCTTCCAGAAATGGAAGACTTGCAGAGCCACCTCCACAATTACCCGCCACATTGATACAAGAAACTGACCAAATAAGTCTAAACATTCTAAACGATCTGCCGGAACGCCCGAGACCCGATGGAGAAGAAGGAGAAAGTTCCACTGAAGAAGTGGAGCCTTCGGCGGACGAAGATCTAGATAACTGGGAAGATTGGGATATAAACGAAGCTTCGCAGAATACCATTCGAGATTTAAATGCAAACGAAGAAACGTCAATTGAAGATTCTCAACCAATTCTTATGCTAAGCTCTGAAATCGATGTCACCGAGCACAAATCGAAATTAAAAATTCCTGATATTCTCGAATTGGACATAAAAAATCAGAGCGCTGGAGATGAAGAAAACGAATTTAATTTCTTCCAAGACATGGAGCCGGTTATCCAAAGATCGAACAAGTTTATTATAGACGCCAAGAATGACGTTTGTAATAAACTTGCTGTAAATGCAACTGATGATGAAATTCATACAGGGTGGGAAGAAGAAGACTGGGATTAATTGCAATTTATCTAATTTTAAATATATCCATACATTTTTTTGTATATAGTGTAATTATCTTGTATTATTTATATTTATGAATAAAATATAATGTTTAAATTTTATTTATTTTGTTACAAACAGACATTCTATCACGTACACAAAATCTCGCGCGTAAAATCAACCAATCCCTGTAAGCCAGGGGGGTGGAGACTAACATTCTAAAAATAGACGAGATCTTGCAACGATTTCTGATAAAAATTGCTTTTATAATTTAACCAGTTCACTACTCCGTCAGTGCGACGTATTTCAAGTTGTCCATAAGGCTCTTGTTTCGGGATATTTTATGCCCAAAGTTCTCTCTGACAAAATGTTACAAGTTGCCCTTCGAATAAGGCTCTTGTTTCCGGGATATTGTATGCCCAAATTTCTCTGACAATTTCTAAAGTATGGTGTCACATATCTCCTTTGCAAATAATCGCCTCGTATTTTTTCTTCATTTTTACAAATGAATTTTTTGTTCAACGTTTGATTGTTCGATATATTTTAAATACAAATCATTTCTGAGCGGTTATATTTAAAACAACTTAGTGATGATTTCTTTTTATGCAAAAATAAATCGCTAATACTTTTCGAACTAATGTCTAGCCCCAGGTTGGGCGGCAGTGTGACACTTTACGATTCGTGGCTGAAATATGCATCCTATCGAAAAAAGTTTAATATAAAAGTTGTAGATAATTAAAAAATGCAAAGCTTTTGTATTAATCATTTTTCAACATAACCTCAAAATTATTGAGAAAATCGTTAAAACCGTATTTTTCGTTTTTAATTTTTATTTTTAGCAGAAAAAATGGAAAAAAATTTTTTTTTTTACAAAATTTGTAAAAAATGAAATTTCATTATAAAAAAGGAAAATATGGTAAATTAGAAAAACAATTCAAAAAATATGGAAAAATTTTTTTTTACAAAATTTGTAAAAAATGAAATTTCATTATAAAAAAGGAAAATATGGTAGAAGAATTAGAAAAAAAAATTCAAAAATGGAAAAAAAAAATTTCAAAAAATATGGAATTTTTTTTTTAAATTTGTAAAAAATGAAATTCATTATAAAAAAGGAAAATATGGTAGAATTAGAAAAAAAAATTTCAAAAAATATGGAAATTTTTTTTTGAAAAAAGAAAAACCTGGAGAATTAGAAATTTTTTTTTAAAAAAATATGGAAATTTTTTTTTCAAAATTTGTAAAAAATGAAATTTCATTATAAAAAAGGAAAATACGGTAGAATTAGAAAAAAAAATTCAAAAAATATGGAAAAATTTTTTTTTCAAAATTTGTAAAAAATAAAATTTCATTATAAAAAACGAAAATATGGTAGAAACATTTTTCAAAATAAGATTTCATTATAAAAAATGAAAATACGGTAGAAAAAAAAATTTCAAAAAATATGGAAAAATTTCAAAAAATATGGATTTTTTTTTAAATTTGTAAAAAATGAAATTTCATTATAAAAAACGAAAATATGGTAGAAAAAATTTTTTCAAAAAATATGGAAAAATTTTTTTTACAAAATTTGTAAAAAATGAAACTTCATTATAAAAAAGATAAATATGGTAGAAAGAACAAATTACGTAATAATTTTGACGAGAAAAATTGGAAAGTTTTATCATAGAAAATTTTTACCTCATTTTTTTTTAATTTTCTTGCGACACTTCAATCTGATGAAATTTTATACCTGACAAAACCCAAATTTTTTGGTTATGCTTCGATAAATTCTTTAGCAAAAAAACAATTTATATCAAAATCAAATTTATTTTTAGCTCAACCTTAAAACTATTCACAAAACCGAAACAAATTCATAATCAATTAAATTTAAATAAAATTTTCCACCAATAATAAACATCATTAAAATCCCGATCCATAAATACTATCCCAAGAAACGTATTGCTCCAAATCTTTAGGTGCTACACTGGACCTCACTCTAGTTAACGCTTTTTCAAAATCCTCCATCGCAAGAGGTCTAACATCGCTGGCCTTTATATGTTCGATCAGATTCATATCTATGGACCTTATAGGACCCAAGGAAGCCTCCGAACATAAATTTTTAATGTCCGCTCCCGAATAACCCTCCGAAAGAACTGCGATCCTTTCGAAATCCTCTACGCGAAGTTGGTGGTTTTCAGTCGAAATTAGTTTTTGAATTAATTGCAATCTAGCCTGGAAAGCAAAAAAATCCACAGAAAGTGATAACGGAGAAGTACAAGGAGAGAAGAGAGAGAGAGAGATGATCACCCAACACCAAGACATACAAGATAATGGTAAAATTTGGTCCACTTATCAAATGTGCCCCACGTTGGGCGCAATTTGTTGAGAAAATTTTTTAAATCAGAAAAATACAAAAAAATCCACAGAAAGTGAAATTCCCATACATACGAAGAGAGAAGAGAGAGAGAGATGTTCACACAACACCAAGACATACAAGATAAAGTTTTGGGATGATTAGACGAGAATTGTGCTGTTCCAACCCTAATCGCCTTAAGGGTTGGCTAATGACTAATTGCCCCACGTTGGGCGCCATTTGTTGAGAGAATTTTTTTAAATCAGAAAAAAAATCCACTGAAAGTGATAATGTAATTCCCATACATACGAGGAGAGAAGAGAGATAGAGATGATCACACAACAACCAAAACATACAAGATATTTAGAGGAATTTGGCCCACTTCATTCAAAATTGCCCCACGTTGGGCGCAATTTGTAGAGATATTTTTTTTAAATCAAAAAAACAACATTGATATAAAGTTTTGTGATGATTAGACGGGAACTGTGCTGTTCCAACCCTAATCGACTTAATGGTTGGCCAATGATTAGCTAAGACAAAAATGGACTGTATATTTAGAGGAATTTGGCCCACTTAATTCAAAATAGCCCCACGTTGGGCGCCATTTGTTGAGAGAATTTTTTTTAAATCAGAAAAAAATCCACAGAAAGTGATAATGTAATTTCCATACATACGAGGAGAGAAGAGAGATAGAGATGATCACACAACACCAAGACATACAAGATGTTTAGAGGGATTTGGCACACTTCATTCAAAATTGCCCCACGTTGGAATTTGTAGAGAGATTTTTTTTAAATCAAAAAAACATTGATATAAAGTTTTGTGATGATTAGACGGGAACTGTGCTGTTCCAACCCTAATCGCCTTAATGGTTGGCCAATGATTAGCTAAGACAAAAATGGACTGTATATTTAGAGGAATTTGGCCCACTTAATTCAAAATTGCCCCACGTTGGGCGCCATTTGTTGAGAGAATTTTTTTAAATCAGAAAAAAAATCCACAGAAAGTGATAATGTAATTCCCATACATACGAGGAGAGAAGAGAGATAGAGATGATCACACAACACCAAGATATTTAGAGGAATTTGGCCCACTTCATTCAAAATTGCCCCACGTTGGGCGCAATTTGTAGAGATTTTTTTAAATCAGAAAAAAACCACATTGATATAAAGTTTTGTGATGATTAGACGGGAACTGTGCTGTTCCAGCCCTAATCGCCTTAATGGTTGGCCAATGATTAGCTAAGACAAAAATGGACTGTATATTTAGAGGAATTTGTCCCACTTAATTCAAAATTGCCCCACGTTGGGCGCAATTTGTTGAGAGATTTTTTTTTAATCAGAAAAATAATAAACCTCTAGGTTAACTCACCTCGTAATCCGGCAACGGTATGTAAAGTCTCTTAACGAATCGTCGACGAGCTGCTTCGTCTAGTTCTTGAGGTCGATTCGTCGCTCCTATAACCAATAATTTTTCTTCGGAATCGGTTGTAGCTCCGTCTAATTCGACGAGAAACTCCGTTTTGATTCTACGAGAACTCTCGTGTTCCGTGTCTGTTCTTTGTGAGAGTAGCGAATCCACTTCGTCAATAAATATCACCTAATAAAGACGTCCTAATTTAACGGCGATGTTTCAAGGGAGATTATTAATTATTAAATTTAAATAAATATACACAATTGTCACTTACAGCGGGTTGATGTACCCGAGCTACAGCAAACAAAGCCCTAACCATTTTTTCACCATCCCCTACCCATTTCGATGTTAGGGATGATGCGCTAATGCTGAAAAACGTTGATTTACTCTGAGAAGCAACACATTTTCCTAAAAAAAATAATAGAAACGTCGTAAAATGCGTTTAGATCAGGGCCAATCATTTTTGAAACAAAAAAAATTCTTAGCAGTATGTCAGTGCGACGTATTTCAAGTTGTCCTTCGCATAAGGCTCTTGTTTCGGGATATTTTATGCCCAAAATTCTCTGACAAAATGTTACAAGTGGCCTTCGAATAAGTCTCTCGTTTTCTGGATATTGCATGCCCAAATTTCTCAGACAATTTTTAAAGTATGGTTTAAGACTTAATCGCGGTCACATATCCCCTTTGCAAATAAACGCATCGTATTTTTTCTTCATTTTTTCAAATGAATTTTATGTTCAACGTTTGATTGTTCAAAATATTTTAAATACAAATCATTTCTGAGCGGTTTTTTTTAAGTTTTTTAATAAAGTGTTTATAAATAACATGTGTGCTTCAATTATGAGAGAGGAAAGATGCAATCATAAAGTTACAGCCCACTTACAACTCCAACAATTCCATAGGCCATCTTTGAAAGCTGTTGCAGAAAAATATTCAAACCGAATATAAACAAAGAGCGGTTGTTTTTGAAGTTATATTTAAAACAACTTAGTGATCATTTCTTTGTTACATTTTGATAATTAAAAAATGCAAAACTTTTGTATTCATCACTTTTCAACATAACCTCAAATAAGCTCTATACAGTTAGACAATAAGGTTCATCTGCACGTACGCGAAAACAAACACAGTACAGTTAGCAACAAGAGAATTCCATTTAATACGATTGGTTTAAAACAATCGTATGATAGACCACAGCATCGCGCCTACGTGATCTTCATAGCGTAGACAGAAACACACATGATACATCTTAAAAGTTTTAACATTAGTCTTCAATTAGCGCTCAATTAAGCTCCATCGGCACAAGCCGATGTAAAATAATTTCTTTTACACTTTTCGTGTTTTGTAAAACAATGCAAAAATAGTTTTTGATTGGAAGAATAATTTGAACCATTTATCATAAATGTACTAAGTTTAAATTGCTATATTTGTACTATTTCTTGTTAAAATTTAATACACAGTTCAAGAAAGTGTTTAAACCACCTTCGTCAATACCAGGGACATCTATAGGGTGTCTTCTTCAAAGAGATATACAGTCCACTGAACAAATTGCTCGTTTAAGTCCAATGTCACTCCTAAGTGTCTCGTTACTCAAAAATGTCTACGTGAGAATATGTACATCGTCACACGGAACCGGAAGTCTGCTTTCGTGAAAGAATGCGACTACGTCACACAGCAGTTGCTCAATCCGGAAGTCCGCTATGATTCTTCCGTCTCAAGAGTTAACGATTTTGTCTCGCTCGTTCTCAGTGAAAAGAATTTCGACTTTATTTCGTTGTTTTATTTAAATATATTAGACGAACTACTCGAAGGCTGTTGGCGCGGTTGCCAATTTGTTTGTTAAATGAATCCACATATTTTTTTGTTTCAAAAATGATAGGCCCGGAAAATCAAGTAAATACAAATACCTATCAAAGTTTTTCCGGTGCCGGGCGGTCCAAATAGCAATATACCTTTAGGGGGTTTTCTCAAACCTGTAAAAATATCAGGTCTGAGCATGGGCCAAACGACAGCTTCTTGAATGGCAGTTTTTGCAAACGCCAACCCGGCTACGTCTTCCCAATGCAAGGTAGCACTACAATCCATTATCTCAGATTTGATAAGTTCTACCATTTTTGGTTCGATGTTCCTTAACCGTTCATCTATATCAGCAGTTGATTTTTCTAGTTTAATATCATCATTACTGAAATATTATTTATTGTCGTTAATTTTGTGACTACATGTAAACGATTTGCTACGTATTTAGGGCCCAAATGTTTCCATCTGTTGAGTGATCATATTTGATTAACAGACTCCAAGATCTGACCATTTAAGGAATAATGAAAAGTAGTAGGTACTTGAGATCGTTAAAAACGCATTACTTGGCACTTTATAGCATTCAGGTCTATGCCATTTAGGGAACACCAGTTGGACAGGTTGTCAAGGTCAGACTGAAGGATGATGGCATCGTAAATGGTCTTAACAGTTAGGAAAACTTTTAAATGATGTCATTAATAAATAAGTTGAATAGTAAGGGACCGAGGTGTGACCCTTGAGGAACATCTGATGTTACCTGAATTAAGTTAGAATAATGATGATTTACTCTAACCATTTGAGTCCTGTTCGTTAGTTAGTTACTAATCCATTGCAGTAAAACCCCACTTACACCATATTTATCAAGCTTTTGAAGTAAGGTTGAGTCTGTCAAAAGACTTAGAAAAATCAGTATACACAGAATCAATCTGGCAACCCTTCTCCAAAGCTTCTGACAGGAAGTCTACATAGGTAACTAAATTTAATTCAGTAGATTTCCCAGCACAAAAACCGTATTGTTGTTCAGTTATAATGCCAGAGCAGTCGTAGGTTAGGAAATCTGTTATAATGTTCTCAAATACCTTAGGTATAGTACTGAGAATAGATATGGGTCGGTAATTTTTGACGTCTGATGCTACCGGATTTGTATATCGAGAGGCCACCTAAAGAAACTCGGATTAGTAGACAAAGAAGAATGCAGATTCTGCGAGGAAGAGGAGGAAACCTCTATCCACATTCTCTCAGAATGCATTACCCTGCAAAATCCAAGGGTACGATACCTTGGAGAATATCAAATAGAAGAGGAAGATCTACCTAACCTGAAGCCTACCGACATCCTGAACTTTTTGAAAGCAATAGGACTGGAGGAACTGCTCTAATCGTTGAGACATCCTTAACGACTGGGCAGCAGTAGGGGGCACAATAGATCTTATAGGTTGCAGTGTATCGACACCCCCATCACAGATAGATAGATAGATTTATTAAAAATATAGAAGAGAGGGCGAGACAATACAAAGCTGCAGTTCTAAGTTGGATGGGAGGGATAATGTCAGGACCTGGACCTTTCTTTACATCAAGATTTGATAATGTCTCATAAATCTTCGAAATAGGAATGTGGTAAGAGGAGACATTAAGTTTAGATTTTGAGAAGTGTAAACTGATGAAAAATGCTTGGCAAATAGATTTGATACTTCACCGTCGGAAAAAACAGAAAAGAGTTATCAAGGTTAATATTGTCAGGTATGGTGTTATTGGATCTTTTAGTACTTACAAAATTCCAAAAGGTTTTTACATTGTTTTTAACAGATGTTTCAACAGAATGTATGTAATTTAAAAATGTAATTTTCATCTAATCAGTTGTTGATCATCATTTTTTTTATTATTTTATTATATTGTATTCACTCACTTACTTTGTTAACATCACATACCATCTCAATCTTTTATATATTTCCAATTTATTTATGTAATTTATGTATTGTATTAAATATTAAATGTAAAATAAAAAAATATAAAAAATCTTACCTTTCACTATTTGACTTAATTGGTGGAATAAATTTGCTACCAAGAGTTCTTCTAGTTCCAAGTTTACTCGGTCCTCTTTTTTGACCGATACTTCCTTTCCCTCTGCTCTGTTGACCGTTTCCGTACTTTTGCAAACTTTGAATTTCTAATTCTTCGAAGGCAGTCTTGAAACTATTGAAAAGTCCCATACCAGAGTTTTCGTTATCATTTTTAATTTTCAGCTGAGAAATATTTTTTGTGGCATTTGAATATTTACTTTCGTGTTGTGTAGGTTTGACTCCACTGATCGGTGGAGACGTGTTAGTTGTTGAATTTGATCTTTTCTTATTTTTGAAAAGTTCCATCAATTCAACAAATTCTGTTTCACTGAAATTTTCTGGCTCGGGACAAAAACCTTTAACGTTAGATAGTGGTTTTATGAATTGTTTTGCGTCAATAGTATTCAAGTTTGATTTAAAGTTATTCACAATAATATTTTGCGATTTTGAAAGAAGAGATTTTAATTTTTTATCACACACATGTTCTTGAACTCTATCCGCTACATTAGAGTAAGCTTTAAGTTTATTGTCTAATAAAACGGATATGTTTTCATTATTCATGCTAAAAGTAGAAGATAAATCAAAATTTTCTTTGGTAATAGAAATATGTCCTACTTGCCTTTTACACGAGACTTTTAATAAGTGAGCAATACTTTTTCTTTGACTATCAGCTTGTTTGGAGTGTATTCGTTCGTCCTGTAATAACTGGTGATGGAATCTTAAAATATTTTCTTCTATATCGTTACTTATTTCCATTGTAAACTACAATACAAACAAATTTTAAATTTAACAGTTCACATTTAAGAATGACACTAACCTTTCATGAGTTTTAAAATTACTACCAATTGTGGGGAGGCCTTTTTCATGTAGTGATGAACGGTCAGCACACAAATCTGAAAGGACATTATCAAACGGCAAATATACAGTTAGAATTAACGGTGTTTGTTTATAATCATATGAAATAAAATTAAATTTATTCGTTCCTTAAAAATAGTATTAAAATGTTTTATTTTAAAAATATTTTTAGCAGTAAAAATGGCGGGTAATTTTGAAGTTGTTCAAGTGCCATGTTGACCGGTTATGTTGGCAGCACTGGATTGTCACTATTGTCAATGTCAATTGTCAGTTTGTTTTGGAATTTTGGATTGTAGAACTTTTTTACAAATAAGATGGGATCTCAAGAAGTAGGAAGTATTTCTCAAGTCCAAATAAAAATTGAACCCGAATGGGAGGATGAGATAAACATTAAACAACTAGAGGGGCAGTATGTCAAGATAGAGGAGAAATTTGATGTTACAAAAGATTCTTGTACAGTTCAATATACAGACATTGATAGAAAATTATTCAGTAGTAACAGTTTTAAGATTGAAGAAGAGGAAATACATATTAAGGATGAAACTGAACTACGTTTAGAAGAAGTTGATAAGAGCATTCAACAACTAGAGGGGCAGTATCTCGAGATAGAGGAGAATAAATATTTGCTGAGTCACTCTAATGTAAAGAAAATCAAGTGTAATGTTTGTGAAAAATCATTTACTCAAAAGTCCTCTCTAAAAAGACATTTACTAATTCATTCTGGTGATAAGAATTTTAAATGCAACGTTTGTAAAAAATCATTTACATGGAAGTCAACTCTGAAAATACATTTACTAATTCATTCTGGTGCTAAGAATTTTAAATGCGATGTTTGTAAAAAATCATTTACTTACAAGTCGTATCTGAAAACACATTTACTAATTCATTCTGGTGCTAAGAATTTTAAATGCGACGTTTGTAAAAAATCATTTATTCTGAGATCAAATCTGAAAAAACATTTACTAATTCATTCTGATGATAGGAATTTTAAATGCGACGTTTGTGAAAAATCATTTACTCAGAAGTTACATCTGAAAAGACATTTGCTAATTCATTCTGGTGATAAGAATTTTGAATGCGACGTTTGTAAAAAATCGTTTACTCTGAAGTCAGATCTGAAAAGACATTTACTAATTCATTCTGGTGATAAGGATTTTAAATGCAACGTTTGTAAAAAATCATTTATTAGGAAGTCAGATCTGAAAAGACATTTACTAATTCATTCTGGTGATAAGAAATTTAAATGCGACGTTTGTAAAAAATCATTTACTCGAAAGTCACATCTGAAAGGACATTTACACAGAATGCACTTCTAGAAGAACATTTACTAATTCATTAAATAATTTCTATCAAAGGGAAAATATTCCCTTAGAATGAATGGTGTTCCTCAAGGCGAGTTTGTCGATTTTAATTTAAAATATTTAATAAAAGGAATTGTAAAAAAAACGAATGTAATTAAATTTTATTTTTCTGCGATTTTGTTTTATTTTAAAAATATTTTTAGCAACAAACAATGGGTAATTTTGAAGTTGTTCAAGTACCATGTTGACCCGTTATGTTGTAGGGATGGGTATCGAACTTAAAAACATCGATGTTTCATATCGATAGTTATTGAAATTAAAAACGTCGAAGTTTTTTCACATTTGACTTTAAATAATACCATTTTCTAATAGTATATTGTGTCACAAGGGCAGAAAATGAGCTTTAGCTGCACGTGCGATCGAAACGAAGCGAGGGCAGCTAATAGAGTTAAGTAACAAATTTAGTTTCTTCTTCTTGCAAGTCTGGTGGAGTATTCGTAAATTCTTCATCACTGCCTGAATTACTATTCATTTTCACTAATTCACATAACCAGAACGTATTTTTATTTTAAAGTTTAGTTCTCTTGATGTTATACTGACGTTTAATGAAAATGTAGGTGAAATGTCAAAGGTGCGTATATAGTAAAACACTACAAAATCATGTTCTTTATGATTTTTGCGGCCCAAGGCCCGGAAATTGATTTTCATATACCAGGTGTGATTCCTCACTCGACCACCACGAGGCTAATGGCCATAGTAGTCGATGCCGTTGACACAGAAGTAAAAAAAATAGGTGATTAAATCTTAAAATTAAATATATTGGTAATTACATTTTATTGTTATTGTAGTTCTCCTTCCTACGAAAAATTAATTTTGATTCCATATACGGTTTCAACTTATTTCTTCTGTGGTGTATGATGACAAGTAATAAATAAATAAAATAAATAATACCTTTAGTTACTAAACTGTTAAAGTAAACATCGATGTGTCGAACAGCTGCCCATCGATGTTTTACAAACATCGAGTACTCGATACCCATCCCTATTATGTTGGCAGCACTGGATTGTCACTATTGTCAGTTTGTTTTGATATTTTGGATAGTAGAGCTTTTTATAAATAAGATGGGATCTCAAGAAGTAGGAAGTATTCCTCAAGCCCAAATAAAAATTGAACTCGAATGGGAGGATGAGATAAACATTAAACAACTAGAGAGGCAGTATCTCAAGAGAGAGGAGAATCTTGATGTTACAAAAGATTCTCGTACAGTTCAATATACAGACATTGAGAGAAAATTATTAAATGATAACACTTTTAAAATTGAAGAAGATGAAATACATATTAAGGATGAAACTGAACTACGTTTAGAAGAAGTTGATATGAACATTCAACAACTAGAGGGGCAGTATCTCAAGATAGAGGAGAATCTTGATGTTAGAAAAGATTCTTGTACGGTTCAACATACAGATATCCAGAGAAAGTTATTCAGTGCTCACAGTTTTAAGATTGAAGAAGAAATACATATTAAGGATGAAACTGAACTACGTTTAGAAGAAGTTGATAAGAACAGCAAGAATTTTGAAGAGGGTGGTTGCCAACAATGTTTTACTAATGATGAAGAAAAATATAAGCGCGATATTTGTAAACATAGATTTTCTCAAGAAGGCAATCGTGAAAAGCGTTTATTAGTTTACATAAGTGAAATAATTTATGTGTGCGTCGTTTGCAAAAAAGCATTTACTGATAAAGTCAATCTGAATAAACATTTGCTGAGTCACTCTAATGTAAAGAAAATCAAGTGTAATGTTTGTGAAAAATCATTTACTCAAAAGTTATCTCTAAAAAGACATTTACTAATTCATTCTAGTGATAAGAATTTTAAATGCGACGTTTGTAAAAAATCATTTACATGGAAGTCAGCTCTGAAAATACATTTACTAATTCATTCTGATGCTAAGAATTTTCAATGCAACGCTTGTGGAAAATTATTTACTCAGAAAAGTAATTTAAGTCAACATTTACTAATTCATTCTAGTATTAAGAATTTTAAATGCGACGTTTGTAAAAAAAAATTTACATGGAAGTCAGCTCTGAAAAGGCATTTACTAGTTCATTCTGATGTTAAGAATTTTAAATGCAACGCTTGTGGAAAATTATTTACTTGGAAAAGTGATTTAAATCAACATTTACTAATTCATTCTGGTATTAAGAATTTTAAATGCGACGTTTGTAAAAAATCATTTATTCTGAGGTCAAATCTGAGAAAACATTTACTAATTCATTCTAATGATAGGAATTTTAAATGCAACGTTTGTGAAAAATCATTTACTCAGAAATCAGATCTGAAAAGACATTTACTAATTCATTCTGGTGATAAGGATTTTAAATGCAACGTTTGTGAAAAATCATTTACTCAGAAGTCAGATCTGAAAAGACATTTACTAATTCATTCTGGTGATAAGGATTTTAAATGCGACATTTGTAAAAAATCATTTATTCTGAGATCAAATCTGAAACAACATTTACTAATTCATTCTAGTATTAAGAATTTTAAATGCGACGTTTGTAAAAAATCATTTACATGGAAGTCAGCTCTGAAAAGGCATTTACTAGTTCATTCTGATGCTAAAAATTTTAAATGCAACGCTTGTGGAAAATTATTTACTTGGAAAAGTGATTTAAATCAACATTTACTAATGCATTCTGGTATTAAGAATTTTAAATGCGACGTTTGTAAAAAATCATTTATTCTGAGGTCAAATCTGAGAAAACATTTACTAATTCATTCTAATGATAGGAATTTTAAGTGCAACGTTTGTGAAAAATCATTTACTCAGAAGTCAGATCTGAAAAGACATTTACTAATTCATTCTGGTGATAAGGATTTTAAATGCAACGTTTGTGAAAAATCATTTACTCAGAAGTCAGATCTGAAAAGACATTTACTAATTCATTCTGGTGATAAGGATGTTAAATGCGACATTTGTAAAAAATCATTTATTCTGAGATCAAATCTGAAACAACATTTACTAATTCATTCTAGTATTAAGAATTTTAAATGCGACGTTTGTAAAAAATCATTTACATGGAAGTCAGCTCTGAAAAGGCATTTACTAGTTCATTCTGATGCTAAGAATTTTAAATGCAACGCTTGTGGAAAATTATTTACTCGGAAAAGTGATTTAAATCAACATTTACTAATGCATTCTGGTATTAAGAATTTTAAATGCAACGTTTGTGAAAAATCATTTACTCTGAAGTCAGATCTGAAAAGACATTTACACAGAATGCACTTCTAGAAGAACATTTACTAATTCATTAAATAATTTCTATCAAACGGAAAATATTCCCTTAGAACGAATCGTGTTCCTCAAGGCGAGTTTGTCGATTTTAATTTAAAATATTTAATAAAAGGAATTGTAAAAAAAACGAATGTAATTAAATTTTATTTTTCTGCGATTTTGTTTTATTTTAAAAATATTTTTAGCAGCAAACAATGGCCGGTAATTTTGAAGTTGTTCAAGTGCCACATTGGCCGGTTATGTTGTAGGTATGATGGGTATCGAACTTAAAAACATCGATGTTTCATATCGATAGTTATTGAAATTAAAAACATCGATGTTTTTTCACATTTGACTTTAAATAATACCATTTTCTAATAGTATATTGGGGCAGAAAATGAGCTTTAGCAGCCCGAAGCTATTAGCTGCACGTGCGATCGAAACGAAGCGAGGGCAGCTAATAGAGTTAAGTAACAAATTTAGTTTCTTCTTCTTGCAAGTCTGGTGGAGTATTCGTAAATTCTTCATCACTGCCTGAATTACTATTCATTTTCACTAATTCACATAATCAGAACGTATTTTTATTTTAAAGTTTAGTTCTCTTGATTTTACACTGACGTTTAATGAAACTGTAGGTGAAATGTCAAAGGTGCGTATATAGTAAAACACTATAAAATCATGTTCTTTATGATTTTTGCGGCCCAAGGCCTGGAAATATTACTTTCGGTCTGATTTTTAGGGTTGATATGATTCATTTTCAGACATGGTAGGCGAAAAAAAACAATATAATTAATAATAGGTGATTAAAGGGGGGTGGGTGGCTCAGCGGTAGAGCACTGGACTCATAATCCAAGGGTTGTGGGTTCGAATCACACCAAAGGCAGAAATCATTTTCTGATTTTTAATTAATTAAAAATTTAGAAATTGATTTTCATATACCAGGTGTGATTCCTCACTCGACCATTCACTGTTGGGTTCTAATTAACAGTGCTGTTCCTAAAAGTGGCGCTGGGAAACAGTAACAAAGCATACACAGAACACGAGGCTAATGGCCATAGTAGTCGATGCCGTTGGCACAGAAGTAAAAAAAAATAATAGGTGATTAAATCTTAAAATTAAATATATTGGTAATTACATTTTATTGTTATTGTAGTTCTCCTTCCTACGAAAAATTAATTTTGATGCCATATATGGTTTCAACTTATTTCTTCTTTGGTTCATGATGACAAGTAATAAATAAATAAAATAAATAATACCTTTAGTTACTAAACTGTTATAGTAAACACCAATGTATCGAACAGCTGCCCATCGATGTTTTACAAACATCGAGTACTCGATACCCATCCCTATTATGTTGGCAGCACTGGATTGTCACTATTGTCAGTTTGTTTTGATATTTTGGATAGTAGAGCTTTTTATAAATAAGATGGGATCTCAAGAAGTAGGAAGTATTTCTCAAACCCAAATAAAAATTGAACTCGAATGGGAGGATGAGATAAACATTAAACAACTAGAGAGGCAGTATCTCAAGAGAGAGGAGAAACTTGTTACAAAAGATTCTTGTACAGTTCAATATACAGACATTGAGAGAAAATTATTAAATGATAACACTTTTAAAATTGAAGAAGATGAAATACATATTAAGGATGAAACTGAACTACGTTTAGAAGAAGTTGATATGAACATTCAACAACTAGACGGGCAGTATCTCAAGATAAAGGAGAATCTTGATGTTAGAAAAGATTCTAGTACGGTTCAACATACAGATATCCAGAGAAAGTTATTCAGTGATCACAGTTTTAAGATTGAAGAAGAAATACATATTAAGGATGAAACTGAACTACGTTTAGAAGAAGTTGATAAGAACAGCAAGAATTTTGAAGAGGGTGGTTGCCAACAATGTTTTACTAATGATGAAGAAAAATATAAGCGCGATATTTGTAAACATAGATTTTCTCAAGAAGGCAATCGTGAAAAGCGTTTATTAGTTTACATAAGTGAAATAATTTATGTGTGCGTCGTTTGCAAAAAAGCATTTACTGATGAAGTCAATCTGAATAAACATTTGCTGAGTCACTCTAATGTAAAGAAAATCAAGTGTAATGTTTGTGAAAAATCATTTACTCAAAAGTTATCTCTAAAAAGACATTTACTAATTCATTCTAGAATTAAGAATTTTAAATGCGACGTTTGTAAAAAATCATTTACGTGGAAGTCAGCTCTGAAAAGTCATTTAATAATTCATTCTGATGCTAAGAATTTTAAATGCAACGCTTGTGGAAAATTATTTACTCAGAAAAGTAATTTAAGTCAACATTTACTAATTCATTCTAGTATTAAGAATTTTAAATGCGACGTTTGTAAAAAATCATTTACATGGAAGTCAGCTCTGAAAAGTCATTTACTAATTCATTCTGATGCTAAGAATTTTAAGTGCAACGCTTGTGGAAAATTATTTACTTGGAAAAGTGATTTAAATCAACATTTACTAATTCATTCTGGTATTAAGAATTTTAAATGCGACATTTGTAAAAAATCATTTATTCTGAGATCAAATCTGAAACAACATTTACTAATTCATTCTAGTATTAAGAATTTTAAATGCGACGTTTGTAAAAAATCATTTAGATGGAAGTCAGCTCTGAAAAGGCATTTACTAATTCATTCTGATTCTAAGAATTTTAAATGCAACGCTTGTGGAAAATTATTTACTCGGAAAAGTGATTTAAATCAACATTTACTAATTCATTCTGGTATTAAGAATTTTAAATGCGACGTTTGTAAAAAATCATTTACTCAGAAGTCACATCTGAAAAGACATTTACTAATTCATTCTGGTGATAAGGATTTTAAATGCGACGTTTGTAAAAAATCATTTACTCTGAAGTCAGATCTGAAAAAACATTTACTAATTCATTCTGATGATAGGAATTTTAAATGCAACGTTTGTGAAAAATCATTTACTCTGAAGTCAAATCTGAAAAGACATTTACTAATTCATTCTGGTGATAAGAATTTTAAATGCGACGTTTGTAAAAAATTATTTACTCAGAAGTCAGATCTGAAAATACATTTACTAATTCATTCTGGTGATAAGGATTTTAAATGCGACGTTTGTAGCAAATCATTTATTCGGAAGTCAGATCTGAAAAGACATTTACTAATTCATTCTGGTGATAAGAAATTTAAATGCGACGTTTGTAAAAAATCATTTACTCGAAAGTCACATCTGAAAGGACATTTACACAGAATGCACTTCTAGAAGAACATTTACTAATTTATTAAATAATTTCTATCAAACGGAAAATATTCCCCTAGAATGAATGGTGTTCCTTAAGGCGAGTTTGTCGATTTTAATTTAAAATATTTAATAAAAGGAATTGTAAAAAAAACGAATGTAATTAAATTTTATTTTTCTGCGATTTTGTTTTATTTTAAAAATATTTTTAGCAGCAAACAATAGGGAGGTTTTAAGCCACAACTTGAGTGTCATACGTTATATCCCTTTATCCGCTATTAAAGTAAACACAGAACGTTAATAGGGAGGTTTTAAGCCACAACTTGAGTGTCATACGTTATATCCCTTTATCCGCTATTAAAGTAAACACAGAACGTTAATAGGGAGGTTTTAAGCCACAACTTGAGCGCCATACGTTAAGCAATCGGAAGACCTTTAGAACCGCTTCCGCACTCGTCAACAAGAATATGTTCAGAGCATTTTGCTTCAGAAAGTTATTTCAATGATATAAATTGAGGATACTATATGTCTTACTCGAACGAAACAGCTATATTTATACCTATACTATACTATTTTATAAAAAACATCCTGTTCTCACAAATAATAATATTTCCAATCAGTAAATGAAAAATCAATCCTAAATTGTTTTCATCATTCCACTTATTTTCGTTCTAGACCCAATCATTTTACCTAAGGTACGCCAATGTCGGACTTTAAGGTTATGTCGGTGAATATGACAAACACAATGCGCATGCATTATGGACCCCAGTCATCCTCGTAATTGATCAATTTTTATCATATGGCATTAGCCGTCTAGTTTAAGGTTATGTCGGTGGTATATAGTGAAAAACTACAAAATCATGTTCTTTATGATTTTTGTGGCCCAAGGCCCGGAAATATTACTTTCGGTCTGATTTTTAGGGTTGATATGATTCATTTTCAGACATGGTAGGCGAAAAAAACAATATAATTAATAATAGGTGATTAAAGGGGGGTGGGTGGCTCAGCGGTAGAGCACTGGATTCATAATCCAAGGGTTGTGGGTTCGAATCACACCAAAGGCAGAAATCATTTTCTGATTTTTAATTAATTAAAAATTTAGAAATTGATTTTCATATACCAGGTGTGATTCCTCACTCGACCATTCACTGTTGGGTTCTACTTAACAGTGCTGTTCCTAAAAGTGGCGCTGGGAAACAGTAACAAAGCATACACAGAACACGAGGCTAATGGCCATAGTAGTCGATGCCGCTGACACAGAAGTAAAAAAAAAATAGGTGATTAAATCTTAAAATTAAATATATTGGTAATTACATTTTATTGTTATTGTAGTTCTCCTTCCTACGAAAAATTAATTTTGATGCCATATATGGTTTCAACTTATTTCTTCTTTGGTTCATGATGACAAGTAATAAATAAATAAAATAAATAATACCTTTAGTTACTAAACTGTTATAGTAAACATCGATGTGTCGAACAGCTGCCCATCGATGTTTTACAAACTCGATACCCATCCCTATTATGTTGGCAGCACTGGATTGTCAGTTTGTTTTGGAATTTTGGATAGTAGAGCGTAGAGCTTTTTATAAATAACATGGGATCTCAAGAAGTAGGAAGTATTTCTCAAGCCCAAATAAAAATTGAACTCGAATGGGAAGATGAGTTAAACATTAAACAACTATAGAGGGGCAGTATCTCAAGATAGAGGAGAAACTTGATGGTACAAAAGATTCATGTATAGTTCAATATACAGATATTGAGACAAAATTATTCAGTGACAACACTTTCAAGATTGAAGAACAATTTCATGTACAGGTATATTATGGTAATTTCCAAATCGAAAACCTCAAACAATCACAAAAAGCCTTAAAATACTACAAATAAACCATTCACTCAGTATAACTTAATGCACTATTTATCAAAAATTACGCGTTTCGTTGAACAGCTGATCGAGGAAAGTGGTGCCACCATCGGTAATTATTTGTCTCAATACCTTTAGTTACTAAACTGTTAAAGTAAACACCGATGTATCGAACAGCTGCCCATCGATGATTTTTTCATCGATGTTTTACAAACATCGAGTACTCGATACCCATCCCTATTATGTTGGCAGCACTGGATTGTCACTATTGTCAGTTTGTTTTGATATTTTGGGTGGTAGACTTAGTAGAGCTTTTTATAAATAAGATGGGATCTCAAGAAGTAGGAAGTATTTCTCAAGCCCAAATAAAAATTGAACTCGAATGGGAGGATGAGATAAACATTAAACAACTAGAGAGGCAGTATCTCAAGAGAGAGGAGAAATTTGATGTTACAAAAGATTCTTGTACAGTTCAATATACAGACATTCAGAGAAAATCATTAAATGATAACACTTTTAAAATTGAAGAAGATGAAATACATATTAAGTATGAAACTGAACTACGCTTAGAAGAAGTTGATAAGAACATTCAACAACTAGAGGGGCAGTATCTCAAGATAAAGGAGAATCTTAATGTTAGAAAAGATTCTTGTACAGCTCAACATACAAATATTGAGAGAAAATTATTCAGTGATAACAGTTTCAAGATTGAAGAACAATTTCATGTACAGGTATATTATGGTAATTTCCAAATCGAAAACCTCAAACAATCACAAAAAGCCTTAAAATACTACAAATAAACCATTCACTCAGTATAACTTAATGCACTATTTATCAAAAATTACGCGTTTCGTTGAACAGCTGATCGAGGAAAGTGGTGCCACCATCGGTAATTATTTGTCTCAATACCTTTAGTTACTAAACTGTTAAAGTAAACACCGATGTATCGAACAGCTGCCCATCGATGATTTTTTCATCGATGTTTTACAAACATCGAGTACTCGATACCCATCCCTATTATGTTGGCAGCACTGGATTGTCACTATTGTCAGTTTGTTTTGATATTTTGGGTGGTAGACTTAGTAGAGCTTTTTATAAATAAGATGGGATCTCAAGAAGTAGGAAGTATTTCTCAAGCCCAAATAAAAATTGAACTCGAATGGGAGGATGAGATAAACATTAAACAACTAGAGAGGCAGTATCTCAAGAGAGAGGAGAAATTTGATGTTACAAAAGATTCTTGTACAGTTCAATATACAGACATTCAGAGAAAATCATTAAATGATAACACTTTTAAAATTGAAGAAGATGAAATACATATTAAGTATGAAACTGAACTACGCTTAGAAGAAGTTGATAAGAACATTCAACAACTAGAGGGGCAGTATCTCAAGATAAAGGAGAATCTTAATGTTAGAAAAGATTCTTGTACAGCTCAACATACAAATATTGAGAGAAAATTATTCAGTGATAACAGTTTTAAGATTGAAGAAGAGGAAATACATATTAAGGATGAAACTGAACTACTTTTAGAAGAAGTTGATAAGAACAGCAAGAATTTTGAAGAGGGTGGTTGCCAACAATGTTTTACTAATGATGAAGAAAAATATAAGCGCGATATTTGTAAACATACATTTTCTCAAGAAGGGAATCGTGAAAAGCGTTTGTTAGTTTACATAAGTGAAATAATTTATGTGTGCGTCGTTTGCAAAAAAGCATTTAATGATAAAGTGGATCTGAATAAACATTTGCTGAGTCACTCTAATGTAAAGAAAATCAACTGTAATGTTTGTGAAAAATTATTTACTCAAAAGTCATCTCTAAAAAGACATTTACTCATTCATTCTAG
Organism: Crepidodera aurea; assembly: GCA_949320105.2. NCBI lineage: Eukaryota > Metazoa > Arthropoda > Insecta > Coleoptera > Chrysomelidae > Crepidodera > Crepidodera aurea. The sequence goes on from OX439480.2 coordinate 17,787,340, forward strand.
TGATAAGAACTTTAAATGCAACGTTTGTAAAAAATCATTTACATGGAAGTCGACTCTGAAAATACATTTACTGATTCATTCTGATGCTAAGAATTTTAAATGCGACGTTTGTAAAAAATCGTTTACTCGCAAGTCACATCTGGAAGGACATTTACTAATTCATTCTGGTCTTAAGAATTTTAAATGCTACGCTTGTGGAAAATTATTTACTCAGAAAAGTAATTTAAGTCGACATTTACTAATTCATTCTAGTATTAAGAATTTTAAATGCGACGTTTGTAAAAAATCATTTACATGGAAATCAGCTCTGAAAAGTCATTTACTAGTTCATTCTGATGCTAAGAATTTTAAATGCAACGCTTGTGGAAAATTATTTACTCAGATAAGTAATTTAAATCAACATTTACTAATTCATTCTGGTATTAAGAATTTTAAATGCGACGTTTGTAAAAAATCATTTATTCTGAGGTCAAATCTGAAAAAACATTTACTAATTCATTCTGATGATAGGAATTTCAAATGCGACATTTGTGAAAAATCATTTACTCAAAAGTCAGATCTGAAAAAACATTTACTAATTCATTCTGGTGATAAGGATTTTAAATGCGACGTTTGTAAAAAATCATTTACTCTGAAGTCAGATCTGAAAAGACATTTACTAATTCATTCTGGTGATAAGGATTTTAAGTGCGATGGTTGTAAAAAATCATTTATTCGGAAGTCAGATCTGAAAAGACATTTACTAATTCATTCTGGTGATAAGAAATTTAAATGCGACGTATGTAAAAAATCATTTACTCAGAAGTCACATCTGAAAGGACATTTACACAGAATGCACTTCTAGAAGAACATTTACTAATTCATTAAATAATTTCTATCAAACCGAAAATATTCGGTTAGAATGAATGGTGTTGGTTATAATCATTTTCAAATAATTAACTAGTTCCTCAAGGCGAGTTTGTCGATTTTAATTTAAAATATATAATAGAAGGAATTGTAAAAAAAAAAAACGAATGTAATTTATTTTATTTTTCTGCGATTTTTTATTTTAAAAATATTTTTAGCAGCAAACAATGGCAAGTGTTTTTGAAGTTGTTCAGGTGCCACGTTGACCGGTTATGTTGTAGGGATGGGTATTGAACTTAAAAACATGGATGTTTCATATCGAAATTAAAAACATCGAGGTTTTCTTCACATTTATATATATGCTTTATTTAGTCAAAAAAACTAATACCCAATCAGTACAGGCAATTAATCTAATTGTAGTCACATAAAATAAAATATATATATTTATTTAGTTACAAACTAATTCTTTACAATACATATAGTCTAAAAAAAATACAATTTCACAATAAAACTCACTACAAGCTAAAAATAAATAAAACTTAGGTACACACAAATACTAAATATAGCACTTTATTTGTCCAGAAAATATTCTTTTAATTTGTATTTAAAAGTATAAAAAGATGGAGCATTTTTTATGTCGTTTGGCAGGTTATTAAACATAACCATGCCCTTATTAAAGATGGAATTATATGTAATATTTTTCCTGCACGTTCGTATATAAAAGTTATGTCTGGTTCTAGTTTCATGGTTATGGATCCCAGTGTTGTACGTTAATTTATCCTGTAGGTATACTGGTGCCTGGCCAATTTTGATTTTGTAAATAAAAATGAGTGTGTAATACTTAAGGAGTTTTACTATCGGCAACCAATTTAGTGCTTCCAACATCAAGTTTATAGGAGTGAACTTTGAACATTGCAAAATTATGCGCATAGCACGATTCTGCATTCAAGTTATCTTAACGTTTTATTTATTATTTTTTGAAAAAATTTCGTTTCGCAGTTCGCAGCTCCCCTAAAATATAAAAAAGCGGCCTCAAAAAATGCGATGCGCGCGCATCTGCACGAGGTCTATAGTGAAACACTACAAAATCATGTTCTTTATGATTTTTGCGGCACAAGGCCCGGAAATATTACTTTCGGTCTGATTTTTAGGGTTGATATGATTCATTTTCAGACATGGTAGGCGAAAAAAAACAATATAATTAATAATGGGTGATTAAAGGGGGGTGGGTGGCTCAGCGGTAGAGCACTGGACTCATAATCCAAGGGTTGTGGGTTCGAATCACACCAAAGGCAGAAATCATTTTCTAATTTTTAATTAATTAAAAATTCATATACCAGGTGTGATTCCTCACTCGACCATTCACTGTTGTGTTCTAATTAACAGTGCTGTTCCTAAAAGTGGCGCTGGGAAACAGTAACAAAGCCTACACAGAACACGAGGCTAAAGGTTTGTTCCAACAACAATTTTGTGACTGTACGTAAACTTGTCCACAACTTATTGTCGAAGACATGTCAACGACTGTTAGTCGATGACCTGTCGAGGATCGGGCACTCAATTCGGAAGTGTTCCAACAAATTTTTTGTCAAATTTATACTGTCAATAACGTCACAACCAATGTGAAATTTTGAATTTGGGAAATAACAAAAACTAATGAAAATATTTATAAATTTGGATGTCTACAATCCTAAATAATAATTATGTGTTTACACAAGTGTACCTATTAAATAATATGAATGTTTACATAATAAAAATACAATCATAAAATTTTCAGGTTAGGATGACGTTTACTGACGTTTTACAAACTCGTTTTGCGCAAGTCTTGACAATTTGTACCTACTCAAACCCAGGAACAGATTTGACAGTACATAAACTGGTTTGTGATTAGTTTTGGTTGTGTTGGAACACTACATTTTTGTACAGGTTTGAGTCCGAAGTTTGTTGGAACACCAAATCTAGACTGCGCAGAATCCCGACAGTACGCAAACTGGTTTTGTGTTATGTTGGAACAAACCTTAAAGGTAAGACCGCACTAGGCGGTATTGCACTTGAGCTCAGCTTAGCGTCGATGCAAAATAATCAAACTTGATATATTTTAAAGTAAATTATTAATGTATTTTTTTCGGTTAATATTCATATAGTATTCGTTTTGGAGATCGTATATTTCAGGATATTTACTAATTAAATTAATTTTTCTTCATCCAGCACCATCTTGATGAAGTATTGTGTCGCGCTGCTGCCGTTTGCTATACCGTACTAGCACCAGCGTATCTGAACTGAGATGGTCAGCGATGCAGAGTTGGTAGAAAAGTCAACTTTGAATCGCAGGTGTCGTGACGCGAGTTTAGTGCGGGTTAGGTCATATAGAATATTTTGCATCGACGCTCCGCTCAGCCTAGTGCGGTCTTACCTTTACCTTTATCCAAAACTCACATATATTAGTTACAGAAATTCTCGAGAGAGGGAGTGTCGTTTATGACGAGTAACTAATATAAACATCAATACCTTTCATCGATATCTACAAAAAAGTATCGATATCAGGATATATCAAAGATGTAAATATGGACACTTTAAAATATCGTATCGCCCATCTCTACCCTGATTGTCAGTTTCTTTGGCGTGAATCACAGACTACCATCTGTAGGTGATTTGGCATTTGACTCATTTTTGCTTTTATTTGTTTTGTATAAATAAAAATATATCAATTCAACTTTTATTAATTGAATACGTTTAATAAATAACTGATAAAATTACAGTTTACAAATCGTGTTTATATACATAAATCAATTACTATTTAACAATTTCTTTTAATTTTGTTTCTAAATACTGCACTTTGTGCACCAGTTTTTCTCTCGGTTTAAATTCCGTAAAAGGTATGGTCAATATTTTGTATCCCTGCGCTTCCAGTATCCTCGTTGCAAAGTTATTCGTACCCGTTGGTTCGGACTTTCCCCTACACATATCATGATAATCAAACGTTAAAATAGCGACCCTAAAAAAAACAAAATAAAAATTATTTCATTCCTTTTTGATTGCTATAAAGCGGCAACAAACCTTGTTGCTTCTTTATTTGATTGCGTCTGGTCCAGAGGTAATGGACTGCATTTTTTATCGAGTACACATTCTGCGTCTAAAAATAAAAATACACAGAATTAAACGTACTGTTAGAAATCGAACATCTACGCCCATGATATAATATTCAAATAAAATAAAAGAAACAACAAGCACGCTTATGTGTTTAGTAGCCTTGAAACAAACTCAACAGTTATCCATATCTTGCATAGAAACAGTATGACGTAATAAAACCGTTACAACACGTGTTAATTAAGAACGGGGCTAAGCCTTTTAGCGGCAACTACGAGCCCACTGGCTTTGCCGAAAGCAACCACAAAAAACGCCCACAGATAGGCCAAGCCGGTAAAAAAACACACATCAATAAGACCACGAGCGACGCGTTGCAATTGGCTACAAAAACCGTTAAAAATTAAATAAAAAAGATAGAAACACAAACAGAGATCGAATTATCAAAAGCCTCCAATTCAAAACTTCAGAAGAACTTTTCTCTCCTAGCTAGTGGGTCGGTAGACCTCTCCTAATACTTCGCGGCACTTTCGTGTCCACCATGAAACACTTGCATAATTCATAAATGCATACAGTTTAATAACAAATATTTCTTCGAGCAATTGCACTTTCATTATACTTCATCGTACGTTTTAAAACCAAAAGAAATTACAGTTCACATCATCATCATTGCCAGGCTTAAGTTACGCTAAGTAAAAAGGCGACATTTTAACGCAAAACCTGCATCGGCCGACCTCGGCGACACCATGGGTAACCAAATACAACTTCAATAGAAAATACGAAGTCGAAGTACTAGAGAGAGAACACCGGCAGTTCAACAATAATCTGGTTTTACGGGCAAAAACCAAGGATAATATATATATATCGTTTATTTAGCAATATAAGCTAATACAATTACAATGTCTTATTCTAAGTAAAAACTTTAAAATCATATTACATCACAATTAAAATACATAGATACCTACATTAAAAATATACAAATAAAAACAATACAATAAATAAAAGAAAGAAAAAAAAAGTGTATTAGCAGGTTCCTATACTAAACCTTTTGTTGGTCTAACATGTACCCTTTTAATTTCTTCTTAAATATATTAATCGAGGTAGTATTCTTAATATCCTCCGGTAGTTCATTAAAGTTTTGAACTCCTTTAATGAAAATTGTGTTACTTGAATTGACATTACTAGCCTGACGTATATGATAGTTTGAGCGACTTCTTGTATTGTATTCATGAAATTCAAAATTATACTTTAATTTGTCACGTAAATATATAGGAACTTTACCAATTTTTATTTTAAAAATAAATATTAATGTTAGATAAAGAAAGTAATTTTTAACAGATAACCATTTTAATGTATTCAACATTAATGTTATATGTGTTCTTCTATCACAAGATAGTATTACTCTCATTCCTCTATTCTGAAGTTTCTGAAGTCTTCCAATTTCATTTTGGTTTAGTAAATACAAGATGGTTCCACAGTAAGTGAAGTGAGGTAAAATCAAGCTGTTATACAAAAGTAAAAGTGACCATTGATTTAGATGCTTGGATTGCCTACTTAAGTAGTTAATTTTGAATGCTATCGTTTTAATAATGTAGGCAGCATGTTCCTTAAATAACATTCTATTGTCTACTATTACACCTAAATATTTAATTTTTTTTACTAATTCAATTTTATCACTTGCTATTTTAATGTTATAATTATGTTTTTTGAAATTATGATACTGTTTGTCATTTGCTATAATCATGAATTTCGTTTTATTGTTATTAATTTTTAACGAGTTGAAGCAGCACCACTTATATACTAAATTTAGTGTCTCATTAATTACATTAATTATATCGATCAGATCATTTGATGCATAATAAATTAAAGTATCATCTGCAAAGAGATGAATGTAACATTTATTGATAATAAATGAAATATCATCCATATACAATAAAAAAAGTAGGGGACCTAACACGCTGCCTTGAGGTACACCACACTCGTTTGTAATTTCCGTAGATAAAATATTATTTAATTTTAATTTCTGTTTTCTGTTATCTAAATATCCAATTATCCATTTTAGAGCCCCATCAATGATACCAAAACTTTCTATTTTTCTAATAAGTAAAGAACGATTAACAGTTTCAAATGCCCGCTGAAGATCTAAAAAAACAGCGCCCGTTATTAATTTATTATTATGGTTTAGTTTCCAATCATCTAAAACATACTGTATTGCTGTTTCGCAACTGTGTTTACCTCTAAATCCCGACTGTACACTATTTAACAAATTATTTTGTTCTAGATATTCAACAAGTTGACTATAAATTACCTTTTCCAATACTTTCTCAATAGTACAAAGCATATTGATTGGTCTAAGATCAGTTGCCTTATTGGAATTAGTAACTTTAGCAATTGGTGTTATAGTGGAAACTTTTAAGATTGATGGAATTGTATTGGTTTCTATAGAAGTATTTATAATGTTAATTAAGGGCATCGCAACATTACCAAAACAATTCTTCAAAAATTCTACATTTATGTCATCAGGACTTCCTTTATTAGCCAAAAATAATTTCCTTTAAAATGTCCGTATCAATTAATTTAAAACTTTTTAAGTAAAAATTGTTAGTTCTAGTTACAATAGGAAAATCTAAACCATTATATTCTATATTAGTGACTATTTCTTTGATACTGTTAACGTAATATTTGTTTAAAACCTCAGGCATTTCAAAAATATCTTTTACAACTTGATTTTCACTCACCTCAATCTCCGTGAATCTAAGTTCTGTATTATTTTTAGGTGTCATTTCCTTCAATATCTTCCACAATTTTACAGAGTTATGTTTGTTATTCTCAATTTGTTGTTGATAGTATTTAGTCTTCTCTTGTCGAATTACCCTAACTACTAAATTTCTTTGCTGTTTGTATATCTCTAGATTCAGAGGAGATTTTTTTGATATATACATCTGATAACTAATATCCCTATCATGAGTAGCTTTTTTAACTGATTCATTCCACCTATGCTTATAGCTGGGAAAGATCTTAATATATTTTACTGGTGCTACCTCATCTAATACCTTCATAAGCTTTAAATAAAAGTCATTGTATCTTCGATCTATGTCAAGTCTATAATTCCATTGTATTTCAGCTAGTTTTTCATTTATTTTATGATAGTCAATGTTTCTACCACGGCTTTTTATTACTACATGTTCTCTATTATAGAAACTTTCATTGATGTAAATTAATATATTAAAATGTGTACTTATTTTGGGTATCTTTTTAATCTGTACATTAAACTTTTCAGAATTTGTTAAAACTAGATCTATAATTGAACCACCATTATTGTTATTAGAAGGATGAGTAATATCATTAACTATATTTTTTAAACTATTGTCAGATATAAAATCCTTTAATTTAACACTAACCGCTGTATCCGCTAACCAATCAATGTTAAAATCACCTGTAACAACTATATTACAGTTACTGTCACATAAAAATGTCTCTACAATGCTTTCAAAAAAGTCGAGAAATACTGAAACAGAGCCATTTGGTGATCGATACAAACTAACCACAATATAACTTACATTTAGAAACATGAATTTAATCATTATAAGCCAGTACTGCTTCGGTTCACCAAATGACTTATTCCAAACCACATTCACTTGTTTATTCGCATATATAACAGCCCCTCCAGAATGTCGGGTATTACTGTTAACTCTGTAAATATCATAGTTAAGTATTGTTATTTCAGAATCATATATATCATCAGTGAGATGTGTTTCTGACAAACATACCAGCATAGGTTTTTCATTTAAAATTAATGTCGAAATTTCGTCAAAATGGTATGGAAGACTCTGAGCATTCATTGATAAAATAAAACATTGTTTTTTACTTATTTCAGTATTTATGTGTCTAAGATAACTAGATCTAATATTTGTTAGCCTATTTGGCTTTGAGTCATTCCCAATTCTAAAAAACCCTTATTAAGCAAAGTTACATGATTATTAGTTTCATCACAAGTGTCAATTAGTACTACTTCAATAACTTGCGACTTATTATTTTCATTTTTATTTGTTGAGGTTTGGTCTGTAGGCTCTATGAATGTCAAATTTTTATCATACAATTTTTTATCCATTATTTTATTTTTTAAGAGGAAAGATATTTCAAAATTACTTATTTTATAACCTGCAGAGCTATTAATATTTAGATAGGTAAAATAATTTTTTTGATACCAATCCACAGCATATAAAAATTCTTTTAGTTTCGAGTTATATTTTAGTATTTGTTTAAATTTATTTCTCATTAGTGGAACTGATAAAAATATTACATTTGTTTGAGCACACTTTTTTATTTTATAATTTATTAACTTAAAACTAGGGTACTTGTTTTTAGTAACGTCGTTGCTCCCTCCTAGGATAATTACATAATCATTTGAAGTAAAACTTCTGGTTAAATTCTCCATGTCTTCCAGAATTTTATCCAGTTGAGCTCCCGGTTTGATGATTGTTTCAACCAAAACCTCTTTATTGAAATGTTTTCTCATTTCCGTATGGAGACCTCTACCTCTTTCATCAGTCAATATCAGTATCTTTTTTCTTTGATAATCCTTGATTTGAATACTCGATTTTTTACCAATTAGTTCTCCATATTCCTGAATATCACCATGTAATTGATTTACTCGACGATTGTAAACTTTATCACCTTTTGATAGAGTTTGAATGCTTTCTTCCAATTCTTTATTTTTAATTTTTATTTCATTTAACTGACTAATCATTAAAATATTTTTATCTTCCGCACATTTATTTGAAATGGCTAATTCATCTAGTTTCTCCGTTAAATTCACAATAACATTTTCATACTCAATGATTTTAATTTTGTTAATGTCACTTACACGTGTTATATTATCGTTTTCTAAAACCTTGATTGTTGTTATCATTTTTTTACTTAGATCATTTAATTCTTCTATATCTGCTTGTAATTTTTCTATAAATTTATTTTTTTCCATGAGTAAATTTTCATATTCATCAATTTTATTGTTTGATGTTTGTTGATGACACTTCAGGGTATTAATTTCCTCAATCTGTTGTGCAAGTTTTTCCTCAAGAGTCGATGTGGCCTCAACCACTAAATTTTCGTAACTTTGGCTACCTCTTTTTAATCTCTGGATATAACTCTCCTTTTCTTTTAATTCTTTCTTTAAATTGATGACTTCTTCTAGATATCTTTTTTCTTTAGCTTCTTCCTCTGCATTTTCTTGATTGAGCACTTTTTCCTGACACACAAGTGAGCAGAAGATTTTATGGGCACCAAGTCTGACTACATTCTTTTTCCTCTCAAGACAACTCGAATGGAATATATCAAAACACACAATGCAACAAAAATTTGCGAATGGTTTAGCTTTACAGCAGGAAAAAGAAGGTTCCATGTTAGATGAAATTAGTTGAGTATTCACTCCAGTTTCAGTTGACCTACCATTGGTGAAATAGTCACAACCAGTTTAGATTCATATTTTATTTTGATCGCAAAATAAATAAAAAGATTATTGATAAAGGATATGGTGACCAGTTTTTATTAAAGGTTTTATAGTTATTTAAATTTACTTGCACTTGTAAAGTCAAATTTGTAATTGCACTGGTGCACATTAGATATTAAAAGTTATATAGTTTTGAACCCTGACTCTTGCACTTTACACTGGATTAAAAACAAACTTTTTTCCCTAATTTAAAACCACGAGAATTTAAGAATTATCAGAGAGCACAGAAAACACACGTCAATCAGGTACACGATTTTTGATTGACGATAATGGTCATAATGAGCTTGTCAAAAGACACCACTGTATTTCAAGCGGAAGTAACAGCAATACACCTCAGAGAGCTACGTTAAAGAGCCAAAAGGAAGAAGCTCGAACACCCTTTTTACATATCTAATCAACTATTAAGGCGATTAGGGCCGGAACAGCACATATCCCGTCGAATCCCCGACGTGGTCCTTCGAGCCGGATTTAATCCAGACTTTACTTATTAAAACTTACCGATATAAAATCCGTACTTGGTATTTATTCTAGTTTGAATGAATTTCTCCGACTGGATCAGATTCTTCAATGTATCCAGCACAGACGTAACAATTTCTTGTTTATCCTTCGATTGGGGTAACGTAAGATTCCTCAGAGGTGAATCGGACGGTATCCTCGGTCCTTTATAATTTTCTAACAAATATTGAGCGGCGCCATCGATATTTAACAGTTTTAATTGCGTAGACGTGGTCATAGTATCTAAGAAATTAACATTTTTATTTATTTATATATTAAAATTTCAATTTGAAATCATTAGACAAATATTAAGGCGATTGGGGTTGGACCAGCACAATTCCCGACTAATCCACGACATGGTCCTTAATATGGGGAAAAAGATGTGTATTTTCAAGACGAATTTATTAATTTTGAAAAAACCAATCCTCCTCCCCTTTCAAGATGGCTAATATAACTGCTGTAGTAATATCCGCCCTCTTTTGACTGGTTCAATATGATTGCTGTTGTAAACTCCTCCTCTTTCCAATGGCCGCTGTAGTAAAAGCCCCTTTTTTGGCCGTTTCAAATAGTAAGCCCTTTTTTTAAGATTGTCGGTGTAGTAAATTTGTCCCCTCTATTCCAAATCACCTTAGAGTCAAACTTTTTTACTATTGGTTCAATTGCAATAGGATCCCGGACGTTAATATTTGAAATAGGAAGAGTTTTTTTACAGTGATTATCTTGCGGTTATCGAGGAAGGGGAGGTCAGTTATATGAGCCATCTTGAAAGGGGAGGAGCTAAAAAAACAACCAATCTTGAAAGACTTTTTTAAAATTAATTAATTAAAGGAGAAAATTAGTAGTACAAATAACAGCGACCATCGTGAAATAGGAGGAGTTTTTTGCAGTGATTATCTTGCGGTTATCGAGGAAGGGGAGGAGCTTTACATGAGCCATCTTGAAAGGGGAGGAGATTTACATGAGCCATCTTGAAAGGGGAGGAGCGTTACATCAGCCATCTTGAAAGAGAAGGAGCATTACACGAGTCATTTTGAAACAATGTTTCTAGAAACGAGAAACATTTTGTTTCTTTTTTTGTTTATAAAAAAAAACACTCAACTTTTTTTAAAATTAATAAATTAAAGGAGGAAATTAGTAGTACAAATAACAGCGACCATCGTGAAATAGGAGGAGTTTTTTTAGTTATTATCTTGCGATTATGGAGGAAGGGGAGGTGCGTTACATGAGCCATCTTGAAAGGGGATGAGCGTTGTATGAGCCATCTTGAAAGAGGAGGAGCGTTACATGATCCATCTTGAAAAAATGTTTCTAGAAACATTTTGTTTCTTTTTTTATGTTTATGAAAAAAAAACACTCAAACATGAAAGACTTTTTTTTAAATTAATAAATTAAAGGAGGGAATTAGTAGTACATTATCGACCATCGTGAAATAGGAGTTTTTTACAGTGATTATCTTGCGATTATGGAGGAAGGGTGCGTTACATGAGCCATATTGAAAGGGGGAGGAGCTTTACATGAGCCATCTTGAAAGGGGAGGAGCTTTACACGAGCCATCTTGAAAGGGGAGGAGCGTTACATCAGCCATCTTGAAAGAGGAGGAGCGTTATATGAGTCATCTTGAAAAAATGTTTCTAGAAACATTTTGTTTCTTTTTTTTATGTTTATACCAAATGATAAGAAATCAAAATGTTACTTCTTACCTTCTAATTGGCTTAGAAATGACTCGTCCAAAACGCTAGAAATGTGACTGACATTGGCCTTGTTCAGTAAAATTAGTGACCATACAATCTCCAACCAAACAATGGGTTTTCCCGCCTCTGATTGTGTCAATTGAGGTATCAAAATCTAAAAGAAAAAACTAATTATGTTATAATAATATAATTATATAATGTATTTATACTTCAAATAACTTTTCGGAGTTGTTAGGTATGTAATCTACAACTGCTAGTGTCATTAATAAGCTGAAAATGTCCTGAGGTCGACAGATTACTTGATTTTGTTGTATCCACTCGCTCAATATATCCAAAAGGGCTGCAAAATAAGAAATAGTTATTTTCCTAACGAGTGCGGAAAGTGTTACTTTTCTGCACGCGAATGTATGCGGAAAAGTACCACTTTACATACGCTGCTAACTAACCTGGATTTTTGTATTTAAGCAGACCTATGCTGGTCAAAATGGACCCAACCACAGAACTCTTTCTAATATTTTTCTCTAGTTCTACAGCGATATCACCAGCAATTCTTGATAACAAATTATCATCTGGATAATTTAGAGTGGACGTAGAAAATAATAAATCACTGCATTGTTTCAAATTCAACTGATTTGTACAACGCGTTATGTTATACGATAAAGACCTTAACAGTAATGTGGATCTTCTTCTTTTTTGCGACAATGTTGTCATTACCTGAAAAATTTATTGAAGTCTTGGTCCTGTAAGTTCTGTTTTTTTTTACTTACTTTAACCATTTGAGGTAATGTAATATTATCTATCATTTTAGCAGCTTCATCGTCAGCAGTAACACTCAATACTGTTGATAAATCTTCACTGCGTGATATATTTCTAACGGATTTCTGTGGTCCATTTGTCTTGGTCAAAATTCGGCACAATTTAACGAATCTTGGATCATTTTCAAAATCTGATATATTCACTTTGCCCGAACTTGACCAATCGGCTAATATTGAAACAACCTATACAATATTAAACAACAAAACAATTTTATTTTATCAAAATTTTAAAATATAAAAAACAACCCAAAAATACCCTTATTTATTACGTAAGTATTTATATAACAGGTCTAAGATGTGAACTCATTTTTCAATAAGTAGTTCAAATAAATACCTTCAAAGCATGTCTTCTAGAAACTCCACTTCCTTCTGATACAGACAGAAGTTCCTCAACGTTTCCGGCGTTTGAAAGTTTTCCGTCAGTTTGAGGTGTTTTAATGCTAATATTTTCATCTAAGGAAAGTGAAGCAAAAGCTGCAGCCACCATTGAATTATGGGACACGGATGTTCTTATTGGCTTTCGCTCATCGTTACTTTTATTGTTTCTTATTGCTTCAGTGTTTTCTGACAATATTGTATTCACTACAGTATTTTTTAATTCTGGCGACGATGAACTAAAGTTATTAAACCTGATGAATGACAACAAGCCATTATTTCTACAACTTCTTTGAATAATGTTGGTTATTTGTAACATTTTGAAGAAATTACCTAAACCAATTAGCGTTTGGTTATTTTAGGTAGTAATTTTTTTCTAAATTATCTTCAGTTACATTTTATTTTTCTCTATTTCTAAAAATTGTTCATGTTTAATACGTAACCACACTTTTCAATGACATATGATCTCACCAGAGGGGTGAAGAAGAGGAAAGTGACATAACCATCAAACGTATCTAACTTCGTATTAATATGCACTTTCTTCTTATTGTTGAGAGTTGTTATTATATCATACTATAGTTCGTTTTCTAATAAAAGAGGGGAGGTGTAAAGGTTAAGGTTATATTTTCAAAAAAGTTTATTTTCTCCTTATCATGTTTATTCAGTATTTACTTTGCTGGTACACCTTGACTACCTTTCACCATTCTAATTATGATATTTAAATTGAATATGTAACAATGTGGTCCAACATATTGGATGAAATTTGCAGTCTTTTAGAAACTTACAGAGGAAGAGATAAGGTGAGTTTTATTTTTATATTATCGGTGAGGGTTCATTGTTCGGTTATTTTAATTTTAGATTCTAAAAGCATTATGCTACATAACGAAATATTTGGGAGGAATACAAAACAATGAAGTCCTGGCCAAAAAATTATTTATCTTTAGCACACAAATGTCTAGAGCGAGGGCAACACTAAGATTACTCGATGATTTCCCTATGATCAAATACAATTTAGAGTATGGACTTGGAAAAGGGGTAATCTTGTAGTTCATTGTTGTTTTTCTTCACACTATAAATATATATATTGCGTTTATAGGAACCTGACAAATTTATGGCACAATTGGGTGTGCTAACAAATATCATTGATCAAGTATATTATCCAATTGAAAAGATGTCGTGGTTTGCAGAACACAAACTTATTAGTGGCATAGATAATAACAAATGGGATACCGCCTGTTCGGTTTGTTGGGTGGTATCTCTTTATTTAACACTTGTTAAGTAAGTGAAACTTTTATTATTTGTAGTGGAGTGAAATTAGAATTTTATATGGATGTAGGAGCTAAGTAAAATTTTTCAATAAATTTGGGATGGGGCTTCGCGAGATATGTGCCAAAAACGGCATTTTTGGTATTCTTCGAGTGGATTGCTTCACTATTTTTTAAATATCTCCGGCTCTAAGGGTCGTGGAAAAATAAAAAAAATATTAAAATGACCGTGATGAAGTAGAGTATCGATCTGTATACGTAGGGTTTTTTAAAAAAATGCATTCTAAGCTCAAAAAACGAATTCGCGCACATTATTATTTTTTTTACTGAATTGGCAATAAATAACCAAAGAATCCTCGAATTTTCTTAAAAATTGGAGAAAATATGTATTTTTATGTCGGGCCAAAATCGGCATTTTTCGAAAAAAAAATTGAATTGGCCGCCATTTTTGGAAAAACAATAGTAGAGAAAAATTTTTTATCTTAAAAAGAAGGATTTTGTGTGTACTTTTGTCTAAGAAAATCCAACATTTTATTTCTTTATTTAAAGTACCCAATTTAGGGAATAATAAAAAAATAATAATTCGATTTTCATTTTTTATATTGATTCGTTCCCTCACAAAAATCTTACTTGAGAACCTGAAATATATATTTTTTTAACATTTTTTGGAGTGAAATACAGTTTTTCTAACAGAATCCAGCATAAATATCGCGATAAAAAAATTGGAAAAAAATGAAAATGGAATTTTTATTTTTATTATTCCCTAAATTGGGCACTTTAAATAAAGAAATAAAATGTTGGATTTCCTTAGACAAAAGTACACACAAAATCCTTCTTTTTAAGATAAAAAATTTTTCTCTACTATTGTTTTTCCAAAAATGGCGGCCAATTCAATTTTTTTTCGAAAAATGCCGATTTTGGCTGGACAAATATATTTTTTTTGTTTAAATTTTTACCATGTCTTCCCGACATAAAAATACATATTTTCTCCAATTTTTAAGAAAATTCGAGGATTCTTTGGTTATTTATTGCCAATTCAGTAAAAAAAAAATGTACGCGAATTGGGTTTTTGAGGTTAGGATGCATTTTTAAAAAACCCTACTATATGGATCGATATTCTACTTCACCACGGTCATTTTAATTTTTTTTATTTTTCCACGACTCTCAGAGCCGGAGATATTTAAAAAATAGTGAAGCAAATTTATTTAAAATTTTTACAAGCCTCTCTTTATGTATAAAATCGAAAAAATTAAAAAAAATTTAACTTGGCTCTTACATCCATTCTCAGAATATTTATTTATTTGTGACATGATTTTTTTTACTAATTATTTACAGGACTCTTCGCTATTTGTTAGTTTTAGAAAAATGCAGAAGTGGTGGCTTAAATTCTGACAGGTAATATATTTGTTTAAATATTAATTTAGAAAAATGTTTCGGCTGTACGCTATCATCAGGCCTAAATATATTGCGGTACACGACTTTCGAGTTGTTAAAATATTGTTTGTTTCAGTGTTCCTATTGATAAAATACTGCGAATGCAGAAATTTGAAATGCTTACCATCGTAAGACTGTGCTTAGATTTAACTCACGCAATAAATACTTTACCGCCTGGTTTTATGTGGTCTTCCAAGTTGAAAGTGTGGCACGTGGGTTTGATAGGGAGTTTATCCTCTATTCTGGGATTGTATCAAGTTTTCTTTAAGAGAACGTTGAAGTGAAAATGATGGTCAATTTAAAAGTAAACAAATAAATGGATTTTTAGAGTATTAACTACTTATTGTGATAGGAGATATAGATTTAATAATTTTATATAAATTGTTCTTTTTTAAAATGTTATTAAAATGTTGAACAAAAAAAAGGAAAATGTTTCATTTAGATCTATATAGATTAGAAAGTGATTATTTATCTCTCATTTTTTACGTATTGTCGCTGAAATATGCATCCCATCGAAAAATGGTTCATGTAAAAGTTGTAGATAATTAAAAAATCTAAAACTTTTGTATTGTTCGTTTTTCAATATAACCTCAAAATTATCGAGAAAAACGCTAAAAACCGTAAATATACGTTTTGAGGGTTGGATTGGTTTTTTACGATTTGTGGCTGAAATATGTCTCCTATCGAAAACAGTTTAATGTAAAAGTTATAGATAATTAAAAAATCTAAAACTTTTGTATTGATCATTTTTCGACAACTTCAAAATTATCGAGAAAAACGCTAAAAACCGTAACTTTACGTTTTGAGGATTTGATATTGTTTTTTACGATTTGTGGCTGAAATATGCATACTATCGAAAAATGTTTGATGAAAAAGTTGTAGATAATTAAAAAAGCTAACACTTTTGTATTGTTCGTTTTTCAACATAACCTCAAAATTATCGAGAAAAACGCTAAAAACCGTAAATATACGGTTTAAGGGTTGGGTATTGGTTTTTTACGATTTGTGGCTGAAATATGTCTCCTATCGAAAAATGTTTGATGTAAAAGTTGTAGATGATTAAAAAATCTAAAACTTTTGTATTGTTCGTTTTTCAACATAACCTCAAAATTATCGAGAAAATCGCTAAAAACGGAAAAAATTCATTTTAGCGGTTTTCTCCATATTTTTGAGGTTATGTTGAAAAATGGTCAATACAAAAGTTTTAGATTTTTTAATCATCTACAACTTTTACTTCAAACATTTTTCGATAGGATGCATATTTCAGCCACAAATCGAAAAAAAAAACTGTCACTGTCACTGGTCACTGGATTTCATATGGCGATACTAGTTAACCTTTCTCTCGCTAGGCGGCGAGTTGATCCAAGGAAATAATTAGGATTAATAGAAAAAAATAATTAAATTTCAAGCCTTTATTGATATAATAAAACTATTAATTCTAAGATAGAAATTTTAGAGGAAATAAATATGTTTAACTATTCCATTACAAAATTGATGTCATATTTAAAGGTACACTTGTAAATTTAGTTTATTATTATTTAAAGCGTTTAAAATCGTATCTTGAAATATGGCATAAAATTTATCATCCGTGTCTTTAAAAATAACACACCACTGGGAATTCGCACAATAATTATTTTGATTGAGCAATTTAATGTCTTATTTTTTTTTTTAAATTATGGTTAACAATTTTTTTGTAACTCAAGTTTTAATTAATCGTCAATTAAAATGTTTGTAAAAAAAATACATGCATGATTTGCATAAATATATATTTTAGGATGTCAAAAAAATAACTTTTATTTTTTTTTAATAATTCTTTTTGATTGTTTTAAAATGCTGCTTTGTACTGAATAAATAAATATATACCTAAAAGGCATCGAGTATTTTATTGTGCTCATTCCCATTTTAAATTTTAACGGTAAAATTATATCGAATTATTAAAATTTCTCTAAAATCTGCTAAAAAAACAAGGTTAAAAAATTGATAAAAAAAAACATTCATAAATTTATAAACTTTATACAAGATGTTCGCAAATAATCGATCATGCAATATTAATATTTTAAAAACGATGCAAAATGTTTGCAAAAAAATTTGTACTATTTATTTGTTCATTTTTAGTTTTTTTGTCAGAATCAAAATGAAAAATACTGATAAACCATCCACTAATCTGTCACTATAAATTATCACTTGAAAGTAATGACTATTTTTCTAAATTAGGGGTCTTATAAAAAATTATTCACTCAACCCAGGAAACTGCAAGTTTGATAAGTACTGCTTGAACAATGACAGATGACAGTTGGAATGCGTCAAAATTGACAAAAAATAAGTGGAATACTTTGCATTCCACCCTTTTGATGTAAGTTAATATTTACGGTTAACTCAACCCAGGAAACTGCAAGTTTTATAAGTAGTGCTTGAACAATGACAGATGACAGTTGGAATGCGTCAAATTTACCAAAATTGGAAAAACAAAATATGGAATAATTTGTATTTGACAATCCATTCGGTGTAAGTTATATTTACGGTTAACTCAACTTAAAAATTGCAAGTTTTATAGGTAGTGCTTGAACAATGACAGATGACAGTGGGGGAATGCGTCAAATTTACCAAAATTGGTAAAACAAAATATGGGATAATAGTGGTCTTGGTTGAAGGTTCTTGTACTTTATTCTTTAGCTTTAAGTTTAAATATCATTGGGAATCGATGACAAGTGACATCATCAACATTATAAATAGAATTATACCCAAAGACCAGACATCTGTATGAACCTTGACCGATCTTCTTTCCAATTAAGCATTCCCTTTTTTCCAGAGCATTTATTTCAGAATTTCGAGGACTCAAAGGGGTCGCCATGTGTTAATTAAGCAGGTTTTTTTCTTTACCTTTGATTTTCCAAAAATATCCATTCAGGCAAGTCGTTCCCGCATATACACCTACTTGAATGTTCGTTCCAGTCTTTTGGTATTGCTCGACATAGATTTAAATTACAAAAATTTGGGGAAAATGACAAGTGACATATTCAGATGACAAGTGACATAGTCATTACGGGATAACCGATGTTAGAAGTTACTTGGATGGTCTATTACCATAGAGCGATGGTTAAATACCTCATGCTTCGGTATTTACCAACGCTCCTATCATTATTTGCAAACATCTTTCAATTAGTAACATTTGGTAGTGTTAAAATAATATATCCAGAAATTATGAGGTAAGTCGGTGAAGCCCCGATACTAGAATTTTACCCGGTTATACTAATTTTGGGTCGTTGATCAC
Source organism: Crepidodera aurea (assembly GCA_949320105.2). Lineage (NCBI taxonomy): Eukaryota > Metazoa > Arthropoda > Insecta > Coleoptera > Chrysomelidae > Crepidodera > Crepidodera aurea. Next base: position 17,806,122 of record OX439480.2, read on the forward strand.
GAATTTGTAATCAGATTTGTGCGGTCTCATCAAACAAAAAAGTTATGAATTTTTAAGGTTCGCGAAAATAATGAAAAAATTGAAAACAATTGAAAAAATGAAAAAACTGAAAAAATTAGGTTAGGTTAGGTCAAAAAATGAAAAAAAATCGAAAAATGGAAAAAAATTAATAATTTGAAAAATTATAAATTTGAAAAAAGGAAAAAAATCGAAAAAAAAAATTCAAAATACTGAAAAAAATTGAAAAAAAAATGGGTAAGTTAGGTTAGGTCAGAAGATCAGGTAAGGTTAAGGTTATGTTAGGTTAAGTCATAAAATGAAAAAAATCGAAAAACTGAAAAAAATTAAAAAAATCGAAAAAAATTTAAAATTTGAAAAAATGAAAAAATTGAAAAAAATTAAAAATTTGAAAAAAATCGAAAAATTTAAAGAAAATTAAAAAAATTGAAAATACTGAAGAAAATTGAAAAAAAATAGGTAAGTTATGTTAGGTCAGGTAAGGTTAGGTTAAGTCAAAAAATGAATAAAATCGAAAAATGAAAAAAACAAAAAAAAAATGAAAAAATCGAAAAAATAAAAAAAATTGAAAAAGGAAAAAATCGAAAAAATTAAAAATTTGAAAAAAATCGAAAAATTTAAAGAAAATTAAAAAAAATTGAAAAAAAAAAAATAGGTAAGTTAGGTTAGGTCAGATCAGGTAAGGTTAGGTTAAGTCAAAAAATGAAAAAAATCAAAAAAATTAAAAAAACAAAAAAAAATCGAAAAAATGGAAAAATTGAAAATACTGAAGAAAATTGAAAAAAAAATAGGTATGTTAGGTTAGGTCAGGTAAGGTTAGGTTAAGTCAAAAAATGAATAAAATCGAAAAAATTAAAAAAACAAAAAAAAATGAAAAAATCGAAAAAATGAAAATATTTGAAAAAATGAAAAAATCGAAAAAATGAAAAAAAATCGAAAAAAATTAAAAATTAAAAAATCGAAAATTAATAATTTGAAAAAAATCGAAAAATTTAAAGAAAATTAAAAAAATTGAAAATACTGAAGAAAATTGAAAAAAAAGGTAAGTTAGGTTAGGTTAGGTTAAGTCAAAAAATGAATAAAATAGAAAAAAATTAAAAATTTGAAAAAATGAAAAAAATTTAAAGAAAATTAAAAAATTGAAAAAAAAAATGGGTAAGTTAGGTTAGGTCAGATCAGGTATGGTCAGGTTAGGTTAGACGATTTTTAAAATCATATCACCTCCATGTAGAACAGCGACTTTTTTGCTTGATTAGACCGCACGAATCTGATTCGTAATCAGCGTTCCAAAATTAGTCTAAAACAAACTATGCCATCATCAGTGTTGGGGCTTCGCCCCAATACTAGAAATTTTCCGGTAACTCTACCAAATAACTAAAAAAAAAAAATGACGAACACCAACACCCACAAAAATTAAAATTCTTCTAAAAAACAAAAACGAACTAAAACGAAAACAAAATAAAATCGAAAGAACACAGTCAATTAAAAAAATAAACAAAATAAAAACAAAATATTAATCTAATTAATAGCCTAAAACTGCATGCGGCATGCTTAAAAACGTGGGTAATACCACCACCAATGAACTGTAATAAAAAGAACACTTTTTAGTAGCGATCTAGATCACATTTAATAATAAACTTTTTTTTTTCAAACATAATAACAATTTTTGATATCATGTAATAATAATTTTTTTATAATCATCTGAAAATAAGGTTTTTTTTTAAAAAAACCATTAACCAAAATCGTAATGACCTTTTTCGTAGCCAAATTATCACCGGAGAGCAGTCTCATCAGAATATATTATATTATATTAATTAAATCTATACAGTGCTGGACTGTAACGCAAATATCTTAAAATTTATAAAACTATTAAATAACCCGACCAAAAAAAATATCCAAAGTTTAACTAACAATTAAAAATTTTTAAATATCAACACTTAAAACTACACTAACGAATCCGAATCTATTATAAAATATTGGGTTATTGCTAAAATGTGAGTATTTGTAATACAGTGTGTCCCAAAAAGTTTTATACAATTGTAGAAAAAGTTTAGCTAACATTTCACAAAAAAAATTATTCTTGATAAAAAGCTCAGCATCACTTCTTGATCCATAATCAGGTACAAAATTTTTAAAAAATTGTATGGAATATAGGGAAAACAAAAAGTAATGATTTGAATGGAGGGAAAAATTCGTAGAAACTGTAGTGGAGGGCAAAATGTTCATTGAAATTGCGAATAAGTAGCAAAAAATTATGCACAATTGTAGATTATTGTTATTGAAGGTAATGACAGTAAACAATACAATGTTTTAAAAATTTTGTACCTGATTATGGATCAAGAAGTCATGCTGAGCTTGTTATCAAGAATAATTTTTTTTTGTGAAACGTAAGATAAAACTTTTTCTCCATTTGTATAAAACTTTTTCTCCATTTGTATAAAACTTTTTGGGACGCGCTGTATATTTAATTTTTTTTCGAAATTGAAATAATAAAATTCAACGTTTAGGGGGAAATCTAAGTGTCCCGATTATTATTATTGTATTAGTAAGTCGAGAATTATTCGTGAAATTTTTTTTACTTTTACGCTTGTTTTCATACTTAAAAATTCTGTAGTTAAATTTGCGAGAAAAAAAAACTATATGATAAAAGGAGGGTTAAAAAGAAGCCACCGTAAAATAAAATTTAGTACAAACTTAAAGAAGTTGGGGCGTAAGAAGTGATATTTCGAAGTATTATCATGGAAACACCTCATTTTTAACTGTCAAAAATAATCATTCGATTTTAGACATCATATGTCAGTTTTCGGAATGACGTATGACGTAAATATATGTGTAAGAAGCGATATTTCGAAGTATTACCATGGAGGCACCTCATTTTTAACTGTCAAAAATAATCATTCGATTTTAGACGTCATATGTCAGTTTTCGGAATGACGTAAATATATGCCATACAACCGGTTGGTAAACATGATTGTTTATTGGAGGTTCTTATTCTTCATCTTTCATTCGTTCTGCGAATCCTTTCGAAATATTACCATGGAAACACCTCATTTTTAACTGTCAAAAATAATCATTCGATTTTAGACGTCATATGTCAGTTTTCGGAATGACGTATGACGTAAATATATAGGTAAGAAGCGATATTTCGAAGTATTACCATGGAGGCACCTCATTTTTAACTGTCAAAAATAATCATTCGATTTTAGACGTCATATGTCAGTTTTCGGAATGACGTATGACGTAAATATATGCCATACAACCGGTTGGTAAACATGATTGTTTATTGGAGGTTCTTATTCTTCATCTTTCATTCGTTCTGCGAATCCTTTTGGAGGTATTTACCTCATGGGTTGTCAAAAAATGCATAACATTGTCGCGGGTATTATTTTTTCGTGTCAAGTAAATGAAAAAACTAATATTTAATTTTTGTTGAATGTTTCTTAAACTCCTAAATATAATTAATTCAATTTTGTTTATTTATTTCACCGGATACGTAACGCCGTCCATGCTACATCTTATAGACGAATAAAAGAAGAAGAATTAACAGTTTGAGGTGGCTGTATTAGCAGGATGGAGCTAGCCGAATAAAAGAAGTAGAAGAAGAAGAATTGACACGGAGTTTAAGATGGCTGGGTTGGCAGGATGGAACTAGCCGAATAAAAGAAGTAGAATTATGGAACTAGTCGAATAAAACAAGGAGAAAAAGAAGAATTATGAAACTAGCCGAATACAAGAAGTAGAAGAAGAAGAAGAATTATGGAGCTAGCCGAATAAAAGAAGGAGAAAACGAAGAATTATGGAACTAGCCGAATAAAAGAAGAAATCTAAATATTCAAGGATAAAAAGGTATGAACGGCTAAAAAATTAAAAAGAAAAAAACGCCCAACTTCTATAAAAAATAATACGCGGTGGCATCGTTTTAATTCGCCCGTTTCTTCAATTTTTTTTTCTTCTTCGAGAATTATAAACGTACGAGGCGTATTTTCAAACCATTTCCGAATTAAAAAAAAAAAAAGATTTAAGGCGTTTATAGAATATTCTAAATTCTAAAATTAAATAGTAGTACGTGTTGAACTAAAATTAAAAATATACAATAAAGTTTCACTCAAAACTTTCAAATCGATAACTCAAAATTCAACATCAATCTAGAAAATAGTTTGAAGATACAACGAACTCTTATACTACCTGTCAAAAGTGGCATTTTATCTCCTACACTACGTCCAACTTAAAGAAAAGTAATGTAAACAAACTTTCCAATCCACAAAGTTTTTGACGACGTCTCTCTCTCTCTATAACGCGTCTCATTCTAACACATTGAAGAGTGTCAGTGACAACTGTCATTTGTCACTCTCACTCTTCAATGTGACAAGTGACAAATGACATTGAAGAGTAAGAGTGACAGTGACAAATGTCATTTGTCACTTTCACTGTTCAATGTGTTAGAAAGAGACGCGTTAGAGAGAGAGAGACGTCGTCAAAAGAATGTTTACGTTACTTCTCTTTAAGTTGGACGAAAAAATTCGAAGCCGCCACAATCAAACGCGTATATATACGATCCGTTATTAAACTATCTAATATCTACATTAATACCTAAATAATAAATTGAGATATAACATTTCAATAACAACAACAAGAAATATTGATGTAGGTACGCTAAAAAGAGTTTTTAGCGTAACCATCATACGAACCGGGAATGGCTTAGAGAGGCTTAGGCTTCCGGCAAGGCGAAGAGACAACTGGGCGTATTAGCGGTAGTGGGAGTCGAAGATACGGCGCCGCCGCCGCTGCTGCTCGACGATGCTCCTCCCAATCCGACCACTTGGTTGTTCTTGGAATTCCTCATGAGCGGTTTGTGATGGCGGAATTCGCTGCTGTGCTGCCATTGCCAACAGGTGCGGCAAAAGTATCGGAAACAATTCATGTCCCTACAAAAGTAGGGACCTTGTTGGACCTGGCATACGGAGCACAGAGAGTCTTCCAAGTAGGGATCTACTTGTACCTGTATAATACATTTATAAGAATTAATTACGCACGCCCATGGTCATTTGTAAAGCAAACCAACAATTCAACGCAAAGAGGTTCCGGTAATTTGAATGGAGCGCGAGGTCTGAACCAATAAAAATCGATGATTTGCGGGTAAGACGTGAAAAGAAACGTGGATTTCTGGACGACATTGCAGTCACTCCTACGCGCTCAAGAAGACAACAAGTCATAATAAAATTTTACATAGGGATAACAACCTATCATTTTTCATTCTTTTCATCTAATAACAAATTCATGCGTTCGTGTTCTGAGCAAGCAAGCATTGTAACTTTCTTATTCGTTTTACATTGTTAATGGTTGTTAAGATACAACCTAATATATGGAGTTTTGTTAAGTGTCGCATTTTATTCCATGCAGCACCTAATAATACAGTCCACTTTTATCTTGGCTAGTCATTAGCCAATTATTAAGGCACAATTCCCGACAACAATAAAAATCCAGACAAAGCGGTAACTTTTGATTAAAAATTGTATGGAAAAACTATGGAAAATACACAGGAACACCAATCAATAGGGCTGTTAATTAGTAGATAAGCTATGCCGATATCAGTACAAGTATAGAGAATCCAATGTTTTTTGGAGAGAGAGGACCTATTTAATATAAAAGAGAGAGGTAGAGGTAGAAAATATGAATTTGAGAAATACATACGTTGAAAAATATATATTTTTTAAATATACGACCATTGTTTCACTATTACCCAAATGATAAGGTTTTAAATAATATTTCTACAATGTTGTAATCATAAAAATTAATATCTACAATAAAAATCCAGACAAGGGGTAATTTTTGATGAAAAATTGGATGGAAAAACGATGGAAAATACACAGGAACACCAATCAATAGGGCTGTTAATTAGTAGATAACTTAAGCCGATATCAGTACAAGTATATAGAATTCAATGCGTTGGACAGAGAGGACCTATTTAATATACAAGAGAGAGGTAGAGGTAGAAAATATGAATTTGAGAAATACATACGTTGAAAAATATATATTTTTTTAAATATACGACCATTCTTTTACTATTACCCAAATGATAAAGTTTTAAATAATATTTTTACAATGTAATCATAAAAATTAATATCTACAATAAAAATCCAGACAAGGGGTAATTTTTGATTAAAATTTTTATGGAAAAACGATGGAAAATACACACGAACACAGGAACACCAATCAATAGGGCTGTTAATTAGTAGATAACCTATGTCGATATCAGTACAAGTATAGAGAATTCAATGCTTTGGACAGAGAGGACCTATTTAATATACAAGAGAGAGGTAGAGGAAGAAAATCTGAATTTGAGAAATACATACGTTGAAAAATATATATTTTTTTAAATATACGACCATTGTTTCACTATTACCCAAATAATATTTCTACAATGTTGTAATCATAAAAATTAGTATCTACAATAAAAATCCAGAGAAGGGGTAATTTTTGATTAAAATTTTTATGGAAAAACGATGGAAAATACACAAGAAAACAGGAACACCAATCAATAGGGCTGTTAAGTAGTAGATAACCTATGCAGACATCAGTACAAGTATACAATGTTTTGGAGAGAGAGGACCTATTTAATATACAAGAGAGAGGTAGAGGTAGAAAATGTGAATTTGAGAAATACATACGTTGAAAAATATATATTTTTTAAATATACGACAAATGTTTCACTATTACCCAAATGATAAGGTTGTAATTATAAAAATTAATATCTACAATAAAAATCCAGACAAGGGGGTAATTTTTGATGAACAATTGGATGGAAAAACGATGGAAAATACACAGAAACACCGGAATACAAATACATATACATAAATATACGAGAAACAGGTGTATTCTAGGAAAAAATTGATTTTAATATACCAGGTGTGATTCCTCACACGACCATTCACTGTTGGGTTCAAAATTAACAGTGCTGTTCCTAAAGTGGTGCTGGGAAACAGTAACAAAGCATACACAGAACACGAGGCTAATGATCGTAGTAGTTGATGCTGTGGGTATATCTCAGTGAGGAATCAAATGAAAAATAAATTTTATTTAAAAAGATAAAGTTAAATGACAATTTTTGGTTATTATAAAAATTAAAAACGTCACGATGAAACAAATTAAAAAATCAATAACCTATAACTACGCAACATAACATTAAGTCTGAACTACATATCCGCCACAATGCCATTTACAAACAAGTAAAAAAAAAATTAGTAGATGACCAATGCCGATATCAGTACAAGTATAGGGAATTCAATGCTTTGAAGAGAGAGGACCCATTTGAGATATATAAGAGAGAGGTAGAGGTAGAAAATGTGAATTTGAGAAATACATACGATGAAAAATATATATTTTTATATTTACTTACTTTTTTGGTAAACTTCTCGGTTTTTATTTCAATGAACGCTGCATTGACGGCTTTAGTATAAGATATTTGGTTGTTGAAGGTAACGCGACCAGATCCAATCGGATACTTATACTTGTCCGTATCGATGCCTAAAAGAAAATTTTATTTTAGACAATTTGTGTGAAATAAATTTAAAAAAATTTACTAAACGGTCAAATCTTCTATGCAACGTGTGTATTTTTTAAACACTAGTCGTAATTCAACAAAAAATATAAAAAATACAAAAAATATAAAAAAACATTATATGCCATGTTGGTAGATTATTTGGGTATAGTCAAATCTACGCCACGTGTGTATTTAAAAAAAATTAAAAAAATACAAAAAACATTCTACGCCATTTTGGTAGATTATTTTGAACAATTTTGAATTAAAAAAAATACAAAAAACATACTATGCCACTTTGGTAGATTATTTTGAACAATTTTGAAATAAACAAAAATTAGTTGGGCATAGTCAAATCTTCAATTTGTGTATTATGTATCTTTTTTTAAAATACAAAAAAATAAAAAATACAAAAAACATTCTACGCTATTTTGGTAGATTATTTTGAACAATTTTGGATTAAAAAAAATAGTTGGGCATAGTCGAAATCTCCTACGTCACGTCTGTGTTTAAAAAAAAATAAAAAAAATACAAAAACATACTATGCCACTTTGATAGATTATTTTGAACAATTTTGGGCATAGACAAATCTTCTACGTGTATTTTTTTAAACACTAGTGGTAAAACAACAAAAAAAAATATAAAAAAAATAAAAAATAGTGCGCATAGAGCTGGGATGAGTCAAAATATTAATGTTTTTAACATTAGGAAATATTGATTATTAAATAAAAAAAAACTTACCAGCATAAACGACTCCATCAAACAGATCGTTCATAATTTTTGCTAAACCTTCAGCGTTCAGCATTCCATGTAGGGCCCCTACAAATACAGTTTTGCTGGGATCCAACTTTTGAGAAGTTGACTTGGTATGGTTGGAATCGTTGATGATCCAGGGGATGACTTGAACCTACAAAACATTTAATAGAATTTTCTTCTCTGTTATTCCCATCATATTCTTAGCAGTATGTGGATGGTCGGAAAATTTAGGGAAAATTATAAGAAAATTAAGAAGAATCAAGACGGCTGTGTAAAAGTACCGGAAGGGGGGTGGGGGTAGGTAAATATGCGTTTTGAGGGTTGGATATTGGTTTTTATGATTTGTGGCTGAAATATGCATCGTACCGAAAAAAGTTTAATATAAAAGTTGTAGATAATTAAAAAATCTAAAACTTTTGTATTAATCATTTTTCAACATAACCTCAAAATTATTGAGAAAATTAGTAAAAACAGTTTTTTTAATCATTGGATTGTTTGGCCCGTTAATAGGCATTAGAATGCTTAGCGTAGGGGTGCAACGTCTAGTCTAGCGCGCGTATTCTTCAACTATAAATGCTATAAATAATAATATTTTTACCCTAAAAAGGAGGAAATTTCCTGTAGTAGGGTATTAGGAAAATGAGAAATGGGAAATACGAGAAATAAACAAAAAAAATTTGTCTCACCTCCTTGGATTTCATCCTCCTCGAGCTAATGGTGTAGTACCAATTTCCGCCGTCGGCGTAATTGTTGGTGCACGATTGTAGCAACGTTCTGACGTTCTTTTCGGACTCGAATATGATGTAAACGTATCCCTTGGGTTGCGAAGCGGATTTATCTTTGCCTGGCCATTCGACGCGAATCGGTCCGAAAGGTTTGAAAGTTTGTATCAACATTTGTTCGGTTATGTCCCACGGTACGCCTCCCAGAAACACTTTGCTCGAATATCCAATCGGTTTCACGTTGGAACGCGACGGTAAGACGCCGCTCCAAGTGCAAGTCGCGTCGTTAAGAGCTAAAATTATTTGTTTGGATAGTTTTATAATGTATATTCCCGAAGTACGATTCGTATACAGGTTCGGAAAAAATATGCCTTGGGTATGGACCGAAATGTACAAGAGTAAAAAGGAAAACAATAGTAATATGTGGTCATAAAACAGAGAGAGAGACGCAATGATGTACTCCCTCCCCTCTGTTGGCCACACCTCTTCAAGTGACTTCAACTTACAGCGTTGCCAAAAAAGTAGAGATCTACTAAAAAAGAAGAGATCTACTAAAGGCGGCAACGCTGCAGAGAACGATTCACTCTGTGCCGGGTTGTGATTGCTATGATATCCGTTCATCGTGGTATACGTGGAGAAATTGTAATGCTGTCTCAACATTTAACAAGCTTTCCTTTATGCTCACTCTAAACCGTAAATCCACAAATATATTTTTTCCGAATCCTGTATAACATATATGAGACAAAGAGAGGGCGTAATTTAAAAATATATCATTAGAAACAGAAAGTACCCAGACTTAAACTCCAACGCTTACAAAGGCACAGAAAAGAAGATAAAAAGAAGAAGAAAATTATAATAATTCAGAAATATAAAAGAGAATCCAATTTTAAGGAAACTCTTTTACTTGGAATTATATGCATGTAATTACCAGCTATAAAATTTATAGCTGATAATTATTTATATAATTTTTCCGTCGACCGAATATTTATGATGTATTTTTTACGCATTCAAAATCGTTGATTAATGAATGATTTTCTATTAATCAACGGTTTTATTATATGCAACACAACGTACATTGCTCTTATTATACATTTATATTGAGAGATACCTATGGTGTAGGCAACCAAACTTACATATACATTTGAAATCAAGAAGGTGTGTTAATACTATCTGTCAGTGTATGTCATTATTTAATTTCTTAAAATTCAAAAACTATGTATAGTTTAAAATCAAAAGATTGATAAGATAAAAAGTGAAAGTAAGATATCTTTATTTTTGAAAAGTACTCGTGAATTAAAATGGCGATTAACAATCTCGAACATTAACGCGCTCGCTCTGCTCTCGCGTTAAATCTAAATCTAAATCTGCTTATAAGTATTTTAAGTATAATAGCAGACATAAATTATGCGAACTGGGACTAGAAGGGGGTCTAAAACAAAAGTGGGGGAGGCCGAAGAAAATATGTATGAAAATAAATGTAGAAATAGGGAAACACGGAAGAAAGAAAATTGGAGAAATGGACGAAATAATCGTTAATACGAGAAAATGGTAAAGAAACAGAAAATATCGAGAAAACTAAAAAGATTATAAAGTAAGCAAACTAGTTAGGAATTTAATTTGTTCGATTCGACATATTAAGACCGGTTTCTGCCGTTCGGCTTCTTCAGTTGAGCTTCCGAATCCAATAAATCAAATTCCAAGTCAATATCTTAAGATAAAATTCGCAAATGTGGTGCCATCTATAGGTAATACTGACTAATGAAGCTTAGAAGGAATTCCAAACTTGCATTGGAGATTTAGAACAGGGCCAATCATTTTTTATACAAAAAAAATTCTTAGCGGTACGTGGATGGTCGGAAAATTTAAAGTAAATTATAAGTAATTTAAGAAAAATCAAGACGGCTGAGTAAACGTTCAGGAAGGGGGAGGGGGTAGGTATATATACGTGGAAGGTTGGATATTGGTTTTTTACGGTGTGTGGCTGAAATATGCATCCTATCGAAAAAAGTTTAATGTAAAAGTTGTAGATAATTAAGAAATCTAAAATTTTTGTTTTGATTATTTTTCAACATAACCTTAAAATTATTGAGAAAATCGCTAAAAACCGTATTTTTCGTTTTTAATTTTTATTTCCCGCAAAAATAATGTTTTTTTTTTATGAAACTTGGTGGAAATGTTCTTTTTTATGTTTTAAATAAGCTGTAATTTTTTCAAAGCAAAATATTTATTTTTCGATTTTATACGAATTTAAATTAAAAAAAAAAGCCCAATTTTCAATCAAAAAAGTTCCCATACAAATTTTTATTTTTTTAACTTTATCAGTGCTCATTTTCTTCGTTGAAACCTCGACTTTAAGATGGTATGAAAAAAATATATTGCTCGTAAGGAATAATATCGTTAAAAATGCAGAAAACCAAAAAACTACTTTTTCATAATCGATTTTTCGGTAATTTCAAGACCATTAACAGTTAATTGAATGTAAATGACATTACATGAAAATGCATCTTTGTCATCAATTTCAATGCTTATTCGCAATAAAAAATAAAAAATTGTTAGATTAACTGAAAAATCGATTATGAAAAAGTCGTTTTATTGTTTTCTGCATTTTTCACGATATTTTTCAATACAAACAATATTTTTTTTCATACCATCTTAAAGTTGAGACTTCAACGAAGAAAATGAGTACTTGATAAAGTTAAAAAGTTGAAAATTTGTATGGGAACTTTTTCGATTGAAAATTAGGCGTTTTTTTTTTAAATTTAAATTCGTATAAAATCGAAAAATAAATATTATGCTTTGAAACAATTACAGCTTATTTAAAACACAAAAACTGTTTTTAGCGATTTTCTAGATAATTTTGAGGTTATGATAAAAAACGATCAATACAAAAGTTCTAAATTTTTTAATTATCTACAACTTTTACATTAATCTTTTTTCGACAGGATGCATATTTCAACCACAAATCTTAAAAAAACAATATCCAACCCTCAAACCTATATTTACCTACCCCCACCCCCTTCCGGACCTTTTCCTCAGTCGTCTGAGTATTCAAAATCGGCTTGGTCCTGGCGCAGTTGCATAATCGGCCAAAAAACTCTGCCACCCTCAATACAAACTGGGTATGCAACCCCCAATGCAAGTTGGCACTTTTGATTCTGATTTTTGATAGATGTTAGCACATTTGCAAAAAATATTATAGTGATTGTAAAACTTTCTTATATAAAAGATACAAAAAATGTATAACGAAACTTCTCCATTCGTCCAAATTTCCAATAAACTTTTGTTTTACTCCTATTTATAATTATAATCAACCAGATATAAAATTTATGGTATTATCTGTGCGCCTATAAATGTGATGACAAAATTCCAACCCGAAAACAAAAAATAGGGTCGTATAGAGAAAATAGTTATTTATGTACCAAGTGCGTTATACAGATCCTAGCGCCCGGAGGGTAATATTCAGCCAGAGGGCCTCTGGCCCCAGGGATCACTGTTGCCCGAGTGCTTCATTATATTTAGTGAATGGCTTTGTGTTATCTTATAAAAGAAATGGACATAAATAACGATTTACCAAAGAATATGTAAGTGTGTGCCTTTTTAGACACAGAAGGAGATAATCCTAAGCCTTACATCCCTTCATATAGTAGTGGAGAGTATAGCGATAAGGACAACCTACAGGATGACCAGAGAAGGATCAACCAAACGCAAGTTTCGACTCCTTCCTGGAAATCACCAAACCTGGGACATGCCCCAAGATGAGATGACAAAGAAGTTTAGCTTTGTGAAAGAATTCAACACAAAGCGAATGGAACAAAGATACCATCCCAAAACTCAAGAGAAGTGCCATTAAATGGTACACAGATGGTTCTAGAACAACAGAACGAACAGGAACAGGAGTGTATGGGCCAGGAACCAAATATTCCGAAACTAGGCAAGAACAACAACACTGTTATACCCTCCTATGGGTTCCGGGACATACTGGTGTGGAGGGTAATGAAATAGCAGACGTACTCGCAAAAAAGGGGCTGAAACACCATTTCTGGGACCTGAACCCTTCTGCGGAATAAGCACCAGTACAATACTTGATGAACTTGGAAAAGAAGTAATTAAGAAAAGATCCCAATACTGGATAGGACTACAAGGAATGAGGCAGGCCAAGACACTACTGGGGAACTATAACCAGAAGAAATCTGACGACTGTATCAGTAAAAGTAAAAATAAGCTCAGAATACTAACGGGTATCCTAACAGGGCTGGTAATAATATTTACATCCTCACGGACAGCAGACAGGCACTACTAGCTCTGGATAGACCACGGATTACATCAGGTCTAGTACTAGAATGTCACCAGGCCCTGATCGAAGCTTGCAACAACAACGTGGTCACGTTAGCTTGGATCAAAGGTCATGGAAAATCAAAAGGCAACCGTGCAGCTGACTCTCTAGCTAAGAAAGCAGCCTCCCAAAAACTTTTGGGACCTGGCACTTTCATAAGCTTATCGGCATCAGCTGTGGCTGACCTACTGAAGAAACACTCCCTTGACAAGTTTAAGGGTAGATGGGACGACGAAACAGGTTGCAAGCTAGCCAAGGAACTATTACAGTATCCGAACAGCGAAACAGCCAAAAAATACATGACTATGAACAGACAGAACCTGCGCACAGCCACAGGTATCCTGACTGGCCACTGTCATCTACGAAAACACCTCTACAGGATGGGGTTATCTGACTGTGTAGAGGATGTGTAGAGGATGTGAACAGGAAGACGAGACTGTCGAACACATTCTTTGCGAATGCCCGACACTCTCACAAATGAGACATTTTCTTTTCGGCGAGCGGTGGCTAACACATGCCAACATGAGGGAGCTACCTTCAGGCGACGTCATCGCCTACTTTAAACAAGTAGGCTGGCTGACGAGCTAGAAGGAAGGCTCAACCTCAGAAGGACGCACTATGGGCCAAGTGTGGCCTACGTGCTGTGGGGTGACCCACCCTTCTAGATTTACAGATACAGAGATCCTAACAGGGCACTGCCGTCTGAGAGGCCACCTAAAGCAACTCGGATTAGTAGACAAAGAAGAATGCAGATTCTGCGAGGAAGAGGAGGCAACCCCTCGTACACCGAACGGCCATTATGACCATAACGCTCGCTCATTATGAGTGTATTTATAGCAACAATATCCAAGGTAAAATAAACAAATAATATACAAGTGAAAAATAAAAAATAAATAGGGCATCAGTACGGAATACTGGAGACGCGGGTTCGATTTCCGGAATTTACTTCTGTATGCTCCTTTGGAATTTAATTCCTTTCTAGGAAGATTTTCCTTTAGCTTTTCACTTGTACTAATAATAAATAATATTAATATTAAAAAAAACTCACATGCTGAAGAACGATGAAAACGGGCGGCTCTATCTAATTGCAAATTTTCAGGAATAAAACTTAACAGAGACGCACTGTTGTTCCATTTGTCCAATATTTGCTAAAATAAATAAAAAACCACAAAAATTTTTTCCAGCGTTTACAACACCCTGTAGACGATTTATCTTACCTGCATGTTATTGTGCGAACAGGCGGGCGGTAAGAAAGAATTAAATAATGGACTCGTTGGTTGTTGTAGATACTTGAGAGTATGAATAGCTTGTAAATGTTGAAGATTCGTAATGTCCAAGTCGTTCGGTCCATTGCAAAAGAGATTTCTAGATAGATTTTCGTTCAAGTTCAAAGAATTCTGAAATTTTACGACATAAATTTTTCGATATTTAAAAAAAAAACCGTTTTCACTTACGAAAAGTTCGTTGAACGACGCGTCCGGACTGGACAGTCCGCTCAAATCCGATTCCGGAGAATTGGATCTCGAGTAGTTCAAATGATCAAGGACGTTTGGACTGTTACTTCCACAGCTGTCACTGGAAAAGTTTTTAATTTGAATCAAGGCACTAGAAACTAGAAAAAATCCCCTCTGAGGTACTCAGAAGGTTCACGGAAGCTTAACTTGTCTCAACCGGAAAAGAGAAATAAACAACAAAACAATTATCTGCAATTAAAGGTTAGGAACTCCCTGTAAGTTCGATGATGTGGTTGGTGCACTAATAGTTTGTTATACTAACCTTAAAGATGTACTTCTTAAGGATCTGGCAGATATGAAGCTCGATGGAGGCGTGCAAGGACTTGAACCAGCACTTCCCAAAGATACGTTTCTGTTGTATTGAAAATTCTTCGGGCTGGAGATGACCGAAGCATAATTGATGGGGTTCGGTTGAAATTTCGCGTCATCCAAATCTAACTGTAAAGGGTTTTTTTTTATAAACAAACAAAACTTAAAACGGTTCAAGAGACGTTTGATACAGGCGGCGGAAAAGTCGGTCATTATTTTTAGTTTTTAAATTATAAAAACTCCAGAAAAAAATATTTTTAAATTTTAATAATTACGCAGTTATTTCAATGTCAATTTTCAAAATTATTTTTTCGTCGTATTCAGCAAAGATAAAAGTATGAATTTAAGGGCAAAAATTAAAAAAAAACCTTTTGTAGAATATGTTAATTATTAATAGACCAGGGACAATCTGTTTTGAAACAACCATTTTTTAAACAAAAAAATTGCACTTTACCAGTGGCGGCGTTTATGTTGAATTTTCAACAAGCTCACTTGCCTTTTAGACCATTTTTAAAACAAAAAAAAATTCTTAGCAGTATGTGGATGGTTGGAAAATTTAGGGTAAAATTATAAGTAAATTAAAAAAAATAAATTGGACAAACTAAAAGTTACGGAAGGGGGTGGGGGTACAATTTGAGGGTTGGATATTGGTTTTTTACGATTTGGGGCTGAAATATACATCTGATCGAAAAAAGTTGTAGATAATTAAAAAATGTAAAACTTTTGTATTAATCATTTTTCAACATAACCTCAAAATTATTGAGAAAATCGTTAAAAACCGTATTTTTCGTTTTTAATTTTTATCTCCCGCAAAAATAATATTTTTTTTATGAAACTTGGTGAAAACGTTCTTCTTTGCATTTTAAATAAGCTGTAATTTTTCCAAAGCAAAATATTTATTTTTCGATTTTATACGAATTTAAATTTAAAAAAAGCCTAATTTTCAATCGAAAAAGTTCCCATACAAATTTTCAATTTTTTAAATTTATCAGTTGCTCATTTTCTTCGTTAAAACCTCGACTTTAAGATGGTTTGAAAAAAATATATTGTTCGTATGGAAAAATAACGTTAAAAATACAGAAAACCAAAAAACGACTTTTTTATAATCGATTTTTCAGTTAATCTAGACAGTTTTTTTATTTTTTATTGCAAATAAGCATCGAAATTAATTAAAAAGATTAATTTTCATGTAATATAATGTCACTTACATTCAATTAGCTGTTAATGGTTTTGAAATTACCGAAAACATTGTTTAAACAATAATCGAATACTTAAAAACTTAATAATTATACAGGGTGTTTTAAAGGTAAATGAACTCTAACTGTGGATAAATGACACTTAGACGAAAATGAAAAACCCATCTTTGATATATCTAACTCGCTTCATTACTGAGTTACAGGGTGTTTTATCAATTTTGCTTATTTCTTTTATACCCCGTATTTTTGGAACCACCCTGTATATTTTTTTTTGATATTTGGCAAGCTTGTTCTACTCCATTAATACAATCAAGAGACATAATGACCAAAATTAAAATCCAGGTCCGCCTCGAAAAAAATTATCGAAATTATTTTTAGTTTTTAAATTATAAAAACTCCAGAAAAAAATATTTTTAAATTTTAATAATTACGCAGTTATTTCAATGTCAATTTTCAAAAGATAAAAGTATGAATTTAAGGGCAAAAATTAAAAAAAACCTTTTGTAAAATATGTTAATTATTAATAGACCAGGGACAATCTGTTTTGAAACAAAAAATACTTAGCAGTATGTGGATGATTGGAAAATTTAGGGTAAATTATAAGTAAATTAAAAAAAATAAATTGGACTAACTAAAAGTTACGGAAGGGGGGTGGGGGTACAATTTGAGGGTTGGATATTGGTTTTTTATGATTTGGGGCTGAAATATACATCTGATCGAAAAAAGTTTAATATAAAAGTTGTAGACAATTAAAAAATGTAAAACTTTTGTATTAATCATTTTTTAACATAACCTCAAAATTATTGGGAAAATCGTTAAAAACCGTATTTTTCGTTATTAATTTTTATCTCCCGCAAAAATAATTTTTTTTTTATGAAACTTGGTAAAAACGTTCTTCTTTGTCTTTTAAATAAGCTGTAATTTTAACGAAGAAAATAAGCACTGATAAAGTTAAAAAATTGAAAATTTGCATGGGAACTTTACCGATTGAAAATTAGGTTTTTTCTTTAAATTTAAATTCGTATAAAATCTAAAAATAAATATTTTGCTTTGAAAAAATTACAGCTTATTTAAAACACAAAGAAGAAAGTTTTCACCAAGTTTCATAAAAAAAATATTATTTTTGCGGGAGATAAAAATTAAAAACGAAAAATACGGTTTTTAACGATTTTCTCAATAATTTTGAGGTTATGTTCAAAAATGATTGATACAAAAGTTTTAGATTTTTTAATTATCTACAACTTTTTTCGATCAGATGTATATTTCAGCCCCAAATCGTAAAAAACAATATAGCATTTAACTTGCATAAAAGCAAGGCATTGTATTTAAAAATTTTGAATTTACATCTTTATTTTTCTTGTATGCGAAAAATTTTTTTTGAAAATTCAATATAAATTAAAAGTTTAATGGCTAAAATCGTAAAAAAATCTATACATGTCAATTTTTTCCCCACTTACAAGTTTTTCATGAATTTGTACCATTTATTAAATTTAAAGTAAAAAATACAGGGTGTTAATGAATACGTATTACAGATTTTTAGGGCATGTAGATATGCAATAATAGAGCGAAAAGTTTCGAAGCTAGAGCTCTTCAGGTCAATTTTTTTCAAACATATTCAGAAGACGCCATCTTGAAAAATCTCTAACTTCGAAAACAAAGCTCCAAAAGCACATGTTCATAGGAACTTTTCACTCAATTTGTGCATGTTCTACATGCCCTAAAAATCTGTAACACCTATTCATTAACACCCCGTATAATAATAAAAGATCTTCAAAACTGCGGCTTATAAAAAATACACTCATTATTTGTGGTGCCCTAGAGCGATAGTTTTTAAACGTTTTACATATTTGTTTAAAAAATATTAAAAATAAATAAATGTTGCACAACCCTGTATATTAAAAAGCATCTAATACAGATAAAAAGAACGATAAATTTACTTAAATGATTGTCTTTAGTCACTAAAATTGACTATATTTAACTGAAATAGCGTCCTGGCAAAAGTCCTAATCGGTTTACTAAATAAAGTCAAAATTCAAACTAAGATATCATAAAATGTTTAAATAGGGGAATTCATTCAGAGAGATTTGAATTATATCGCCATGTTGGCAAAAGATATTAACAGAAGACATCCGTCGAAATCAATAAATTGACATAAAAACTTCTGGTTAAATATTTGCCGGTTTCTTTACAATTGAAAAAAATATATTATTGTTAAAAACAGGTACCTCACTTACCTGAAAATTGGGAGGAGTGCTCGGTGTCGTACAGGAACACATATCACTGGAATTATTACCAAAACCCAGCAAACCACGCGGCGAATTCAATCCCAGCAATTCGGAAATAGACGAAATAGTCTCACCTGCCATTGGAATAATGAATTTATTAATTAAAACTTCTTAAAACTTGTAGTTAAACGTTTAAAAAGTCAAGTCAAATTGCTAAGCTCATTCAAGTTCTGTTATTTCGATCAATATAATCGAATTTGATTGTTAAACGCGCACTTTGTTAAATTATTTTTGACAGGTAAGTAAAAAGTAGCAGCCTACTGAGTTTTTATCTTTCGGATGGTATTTATTCCCAATACAAAACGTATTTGCAAACTTTTTTGCCTAGCAACCGAACATTCCGTCTATAAAGTAAAAGTATGTATACCGGATGTCCCTTTTAAATAATCCTTACGATTTACCAAAATGTGTTTGTAAAATAATGGAATATTAAAAGGATTTTTTTCTGCACATTTTTAAAAAAAATTGTAGCTCATACAGGGTGCGCCAATTATTTCCACTCGATCTCTAGCACCGAAACTAAAAGAGATATCAACAAGATTTTTTGTAGGGGTAGACAGTGTCACTCGGACTACAATTTTAAAATATTTTGATGTATACAGGGTGGCTAATGTTTGTGGAATGAAAATTAATTTGGTTTTTTTAAATTGAACACCCTGTATACGATTATGTCTTCTGATTCTACTTAATATTAGATTTACGGTAGTTTTTTGTATTTGTAAATCCGACGCGACGTTGACAAGTTATTCCTATTTTAAGCAGATTTAATGAAAAAACAGCACTTCAGAAATATTAGCACAAAAACCACATTTTTTAAAAAATTCCTCGAAAAAGCTACTATGATGTAAATGAAACATGCAACTATCACAATAATCACACAACATCTTCACCTGTTGCACAGGGTGTTTGCCGATGGCGTGCCAATAGTCTAGTTTTCAAATGGCAATAACTTAATTTTTTCAAATGGGACACCCTGTATATTTTTCTTCAGTTAGAAGCTCTCCCTAATACGCATTAAAAAAATATAGGGTTTTGCACATCTAACTTTACTATTTACTTTAATAATTGACGTTAAGTGACAAACAACATATTTTACACAATTTTTAATAGAAATCAAGTTACCTATGAAAATGACAGTAGGTATATTTTGTTATGGCATTAATTGTCAACCCTATATTTTTTTAATGCGTATTAGGGAGAGCTTCTAACTGAAGAAAAATATACAGGGTGTCCCATTTGAAAAAATTAAGTTATTGCCATTTGAAAACTAGACTATTGGCACGCCATCGGCAAACACCCTGTGCAACAGGTGAAGATGTTGTGTGATTATTGTGATAGGTGCATGTTTCATTTACATCATACTAGCTTTTTAGAGGAACTTTTTAAAAAATGTGGTTTTTGTGCTAATATTTCAAAAGTGCTGTTTTTTCATTAAATCTGCTTAAAATAGGAATAACTTGTCAACGCCGCGTCGGATTTACAAATACACAAAACTACCGTAAATCTAATATTAAGTAGAATCAGAAGACATAATCGTATACAGGGTGTTCAATTTAAAAAAACCAAATTAATTTTCATTCCACAAAAATTAGCCACCCTGTATACATCAAAATATTTTAAAATTGTGGTCCGAGTGACACTGTCTACCCCTACAAAAAATCTTGTTGATATCTCTTTTAGTTTCGGTGCTACAGATCGAGTGGAAATAATTGGCGCACCCTGTATGTATAGACGGTTGGATATTGGTTTTTTATAATTTTTTTTATGAAACTTGGTGAAAAAAATTAAAAACTAATGGCTTCCTGAGAAAGCTTAGAGTCTCCTCTTTAAAACGCTTTCTTTTTTTTTTCTTTGGTTACATTTTAGGCAAAGATACTTTAGTTTTTCCGAACGCCTCGCCTGAATATTTGTATTCAACGGCTCGGCGCGCGTAGAGTTTTCGAATTTGCTTTCTTATTTTTAATAATTTTTTATAGTAATACAAATTCTTTGTTAAAATAACTTTTTTTACACCCTTTCAAGTACTTAAGTGCCAAGTTTCATCGATATCACATTTTGTGCGAGCTTTTGGTCGATATCCTTCTCTGGCAACTGTGCTATATCTACAACTTTTACATTAAACTGCATATTTCAGCCACAAATCGTAAAAAACCAATATCCCAACTCAAATTATATATTCAGCTACCCCCACCCCCTTCTAGAGGGGGGGGGGCGACTCCGAAATAATATAGTAATAATTTTCGAAAAAATATTTTAATATAGAAACTAACTAGAGAAACATACTACATATATTGCAAAAAATGCAAAAGAACATAATATATACAAAACATATCAGTAGTCTGAATACTACTGAATATAATAAAACGCGTTTCGCCAGGGGGGGGGGGGACGAAACCTCCTTCGCCTCTCCCCTAAATCCGCCACTGATAACAACACCCGTAATTAAAAATTTTGAATGTCAAACTTAACTTTCAATTCGACTTAAAGCTACGTAACAAGCACTGTGAGCTTTTCGCAGGACCTGCAGTTAAAATATATCGTGGAACCTGTGAATAAAACAGCCAAAAATCTTCCATAACTTTTTTCGTAAAAATTCTGTAACATTTGTATTCGATGTATCATCAAAAACGTTAAGAAAATTTACGGGAAAAGTACCAAAATGGTAATAAAAAAAAACTTAGAAGCTAAACAGGTATATGGGCGGATCCAACCGATTTTCAAGGGAGGGGGAGGTGCTGCCTTTCACCCGGGGGGGATATGGAATATCTCAACCAGTCCTTCAACCTTCGAAGGGTTGAAAATGACCTCTGGGCTTCTTCTAATCTTTCTTTAAATTTAAAAACTCGACCTAAAGGGTCCCCCTGGATCCGCCAATGTATAGATTGGACTTATCCAAGTATACATCTTTGATGTTGAAAATTTATGACCCCATTATTAACTGGGTTATCTTAACAATAATTTTTTAATACCTGTATCATTTCAAGCGCATCGTACGTACCATCTTTAACACAGAATTTCTAAATATCTCCAATTAATTAACGTTTTGCGTAATTATTATTGTTATTTTTATGAAGTAATGTTGATTATCGACATTTTTTTTTAAGTAATAATTCGTTACATTATCATTATGCTTTCACGTAGATTAGGATTTAAAGAAAAAAAAATTGTAGATTCTTTGATGAAAGAAAGAAAAATTGATTTTTAAAGTGCGTTTAATTTTAATTAAATGTAATTTTGTAATTATTTTCTTTACCCTAATTTCCATTACTAATTTATGTTTTCGCGAATTTCTAAATGATTTATTAGTGGGCGTGACTTCCTAAATCACAGATGTGATAAAAGAAGAAGAAGAAAATACCTCTATGACAATCTGTCAGTCAGTAAGGAGGTCTGGAAAAAATGTACATCAGACCCAGGGCTCTTAGTATAAGGGGGGTGACGAACAGGGCCGGTTTAAGGCTACCGAAGGCGGGCGCCGCGGCCAGGGGGCGCCACAGCTTGAAAATCTTTTTTTTGTGAATGTAATGTAATAAAAAGTAGACCATAACAGCGTTTTAGTTCCCCCCGGTATTACGCCCCCCTCAAGCTACGCCACTGGTATGAGGGGCGCCAGTGAATTGTTCGCATCCACTAGAAAAATGTCTAGGACCGGCACTGGTGACGAATGACGAAACAAGATGCCGGACAAAATCGGTGACATTTCATAACCCCCCTTATACTAAGAACCCTGCATTCAGGTTAATAAAAGAAGAAGCAGACAACACCTCCACCTGCCGGAGGTTAAAAAAATTGTCCAGTAGACCTGAAAGAACGTATCAAACCAAAAATCCCATGAGGATATTCACATTAATAAAAGAGTAAGAAGAAAACTCTTTAAATTAATCTATGACAATCTGTTAGTCGGTCCATATACAAATATTAAAATAGCTTCCATAAACACTTTTAAAATTTTCCTTATCAAAGTTTATGCTTGGCTTGGGTTTGGAGACTGAATGTTGACCTGCGCAAACAAAGATGGCCGCGTGACGTCACACTCCTGGCCTTCATATGGTTTCAAATTTCAAATTTGAGTGTCTACTATATGTTAGAAATCTGGGGAAGGCTCAAAGCATACGCGAGAATTAGAAAATGGATTTATAAACATTTAAATAATTATATTTTCTTACCTTTATTTGCAGTTAGAATTTCTGGTTTATCCAATAATGAGTTAATGGAGTGTTTTTGAAGAATTTCCGCATATCCATGATTTGGACAATCGTTTTTTGGCGAAGGATTGAAAATCTGAAAAATATATTAACTCTAAAATATTTATTAGCAAAAAACTATAAAATAAACTAAATTTTAATTATTATCAGCAGCATATTCTAAGAAAAAATTGTGTAAAAAGTTTCTAGCGATCTACGACGTTTTTAATTTTTTCGGAATTTTTTAAAAATATATACAGAATGTGGGAAACATTTTAAGGGTGGTACACAAACTCTAAAAAACTTAAAAAATCATGGTGGGAGATTTTTTTACTAAAAACAATATTCTAAAATAAAATTTTGCGTGTTTAAAGTTTCTAGCAATCTACGACGATTTTAATTTTTTTGGGAATTTATAAGGAATATCTACAGGGTGTTGGAAGGATATTAGGGGTAGTGCACCAAGTCTAAAAATCTCAAAAAATGATGTTGAGAGATTTTGTTACTAAAAACAATATTCTAAAATAAAATTTTGTGTGTTTAAAGTTTCTAGCAATCTACGACGATTTTAATTTTTTTGGGAATTTTTAAGGAATATCTACAGGGAGTTGGAAGGATATTAGGGGTAGTGCACCAAGTCTAAAAATCTCAAACAATGATGGTGAGAGATTTTGTTACTAAAAACAATATTCTAAAATAAAATTTTGTGTGTTAAAAGTTTCTAGCGATGTAAGATTTTAATTTTTTTCTGAATTTTTAAGGAATATCTACAGGGTGTGGGAAGGATCTCAGATTTTTTTACTAAAAACAATATTAAAGATTATTTCTTTCACACATGGCTGCGCCAATGAAAAGTCATGAATTTAGTCACATGATTTGCACTACGATCGACTATTTAGGTAAATAAAGAAATATGAGCGGCTATTTTAGTGGACTGTATAAATGTGCTATTAAGTGTCAAAACTTGACGTAACATTCACTTAAAATCTCGTTTGGTTCATGTTCCACTACGGAAATCAGTGAAAATATAAGCAAATCTACCCCAGAAAATATCAAAAAGATTGGAGACAATCTTAGCGAATGATTTGGTGGGGTTCATGAAATAATCTTCTTGAATATCACTCCACTATGACAAATGGACAGAACCTCCAGCTAAAAAACAGAAGATCCTGCAGCCACTCCTCGAGCTTCTCACTCTACAGCTGGACCCATCAACTACATTAATAATATACCTACACCCAACGTTATCAATGAGTTAACAAAGATTTCAAACAATACTCCTATTGTGTACCAAAATTGCAATTTATATTTTAATTGTACCATAAATAATTAAGTTTTGTGATTAAATAAAGTACCTGTTTTTCAGTTTTCAAATTAATACCTACATATTTATTATGTATGCATATATAATAGGTAGTATATATGAAATAGTCTTGTCAAATACCATTCGGGCATCTAATTTTTCCTGTGAAAAAAATCGAAAAAACAATGCAAAGTGCAGGTGCAAAAATCCTTATGATATTACTTACGAATAAAATTTAATATGTCGAAATTTCTAGCGATTTATGACGAATTTAATTTTTTTGGGATTTTTTTTAAGGGGTGGGGAGCGAATTTGTAGTTAAAGATCTCTAAAAAACGCTGTCATTTATCAACCAGCTGCTTAGAAAAAAAAATAAACACGAAAAAAAGACTTTTGTTGAAAATATAACAGATTGTTCCTAATTTCATAATTCTTTTTTAATATTTACATAAAAATAACATTTCTAATTGACGAGATAATTAATAAAAAATTGTAATTCATTGATTTAACATATAAATAAATACATGAAACAATTTACAGATAAAAAAAATATAATTCTGTGTGACACCACAAAATTTGGCGCGGCATTTAAAGTGTTAACTGATATGTTATTTCGTTTCCGTAAAAATGCCACAAATACACGGTATACGAAAGGGTTTCGAGGCTAAACAGCCAACAACCGTATTAATCTAATGAAAAATTAATTAGCTTTTAAAACGATCCAGTAAGTTTCGATGTAAATACGGGCACTAGATATATTGTTCTACTCAACAGATCGGCTAACGCAAATCATTGTATTATAGCGGTTTATAAAAATATCACGGTCCAGATAACTTTACTAAAAGATATACTTAATAGACTAAACTTCTCGGTTAAACGGAAAATATGAAATATTCTAAATTCAAAACGTCAAAGTTGTCAGAGAGTTTGAACTCGCACAAAATGTGATATCGATGAAACTTGGCACTCAAGTACTTGAAAGTGTGTAAAAAACGATAAAAAAATCGTTGCGCTGCTCTAAGTGTCACAATTTCAAAAAAAAAATAGCACCACTTGAAAGAGCGGAAAATTTTACTAAAAATTATACAGGGTGTTTCATAGTTAAACCGATATACGTTAACTGTAAATAGAGGGTACTTATGTGATTCCAAATAACCTTGGTTAATTGGGCTAACGCCTTTAATAACCGAGATACGGGGTGTTTCATCCATTTCAGCCAATATTTTGATAAGCCGTAACTTTAGAATCACCCCGTAGATTTCTTTCATACTTGGTACAGGTATAGTGTGTTAATAGCCCAATCCTATAGTGTAAGAACTACCATTAAAATCCAGATCCGGATTAAGAAGAATTTGCAAAATTTGAAAATCCCCAAAACAACACCCTGTATATCAGAATTTTTAAAATTGGGATGGATATTTAAAAGAACGGAAAAAAATGAGTTAAAGTGAAAACTTTTTTTAAGTGCACATCTCATTCTACTACTGGAGTTTTAACGTCAAATTACGTCAAATGCATTTTTTTCATTTTCACAAGCAGTAACTTTCGAAATACCTGGTAGATTTCTTTCATATTTGGTACAGGTATCATTTTTTAGTAACCCAATCGTATAATGTAAGGACTATACTACAGGTAAAATTCAGATACGGATTAAGAAAAATTTGTAAAATTTGATAATCCCCAACGCAACACGCTGTATATCAGGTATTTTTTAAATTGGATCAGATTTTCGAAACGAATGGAAAAAACTGAGATATTCTGACATATTTTTATAAATGCACATCTCGTTCTACGTATTATTAAACTTTTAAAGTAAATTCAATTAATGCAATACATATTGTCATTTTCATAAGCCATAACTTTGGAAACACCCTGTAGATTTCTTTCATATTTGGTACAGGTATCATTTTTTAGTAACTTTAACTCATTTTTTTTTAGTTCTGTTCGAATATCCATCCCAATTTTAAAAAATCTGATATACAGGGTGTTCTTTTGGGGATTTTCAAATTTTGCAAATTCTTCTTAATCCGGATCTGGATTTTAATGGTAGTTCTTACATTATAAGATTGGGCTATTAACACACTATACCTGTACCAAGTATTAGAGAAATCTACATGGTGGTTCTAAAGTTACGGCTTATCAAAATATTGGTTAAAATAGATGAAACACCCCGTATCTCGGTTATTAATGGCGTTAGACCAATTAACCAAAGTTATTTGGAATCGTCTAAGTACCCTCTATTTACAGTTAACGTATGTCGGTTTAACTATGAAACACCCTGTATTATAAGTTAATGTATTTATTATTTTAGAAATTATAACTTCCGGTCAAATTTTCTATGAGAAAACAAAAAAAAAATTAAAAACTAATGGCTTTCTGAGAAAGTTTAGAGTCTCCTCTTTAAAATGCTTTCTTTTTTTTTGCGTACATTTTAGTCAAAGATACTTTAGTTTTTCCGAACGCCTCGCCTGCATATTTGTATTCAATGGCTCTGCGCGCGTAGAGCCTTCGAATTTGCTTTCTTATTTTTAATAATTTTTTATAGTACTTATACAATTTTTTTTTAAATAACATAATTTTTAATAGAATTGACTACTTATAAAGAAAAAAAAATGTCCCAAGAATCTTCCCGTCAAATATCAAAATAATTTAGAAAACACCCTGAATGCAGGATGTGCGAGGCTTCGTATCTTCTAGGTTAAGGTATATTTAAAAAAAATTAAAGTTTCTTGTAGAAAATTTCCTGAATTTTAAGATCAACAACAAGATATTTTGTCATGTTACTTTAATTATTTTTTTTCTCAAAACTGAATGATTAACTAGCAATTTTTTTTAATGAAAAATGCTACCGATAGAGTGAATTTTCAGAAAACTAAAAAGTGTAAAATTCGTGCGTCCATTTTGAGTATAGAATTTTCCCAAATCAATTATCACAACATGAAAACATTTTGGGACAACCTGTATATTCTAATATTCGGTTCAAAATGATCAGAACAGTAAAATAATTATTTAATACATAAATTGAGTTAAAAAACTTACTTTTTGTAAAGCCGGCATGTTCAAAAATTT
The DNA here is from genome assembly GCA_949320105.2 of Crepidodera aurea. Taxonomy (NCBI): domain Eukaryota; kingdom Metazoa; phylum Arthropoda; class Insecta; order Coleoptera; family Chrysomelidae; genus Crepidodera; species Crepidodera aurea. Next base: position 17,833,348 of record OX439480.2, read on the forward strand.
AAATCTAATCACCACTTTTATAGTCAATGGATAAAATTGTTCGCTTTAATGTAAAAATCTTCATAACACATCACAGAACAAGAAATTGACACGAAATCTTGATATATAAAAGAGGCAAAAAGCACATGATAGAAATGAAATTTTTTCGTACGAGAAGGGAAACTAGACGTCTCATTGGTAAATGAAATTTAGAAGGGGGAATGTCTTTTGTATCGAGCATGAGCCGTGGGCGATAATGCGTATAAAAAATGAATGAAAACATTTTTAGTGTTGACGGTTGATTTTTTTTTTAATTTTTAGAATATTCAATGTTTACTTGATTGCTAACTTTGGAATGTAAGCGTTTTATGATTGTATTAAATTTTAAATTAAAGGTAATTACCAATTATTATATTGGGAATTTTCGAAATTGAATTATTTTCTTTGACTACTTTGGGTATCAAAAAATACAATAAAAAATCATTATGCATATAAAAAGTGGGTACAAATAAAGAAAAATTAATAGATTTAAAAAAAAATATGCAACTCGTATTTTTTTGGGTCCAAATGCATAGTTATAAGTACATTTGTTTATGTTTTGATTGTAATTAATTTGGACACTTGCAATATTAATCGCGTTGATTGGCCAATCATTTTTGAAACAAAAAAATATTCTTAGAAGTATGTGGATGGTCGGAAAATTTAGGGTAAATTATAAGTAAATAAAAAAATCAATCGGGCAAATTAAAAGTTCCGGTAGAGGGGCGGGGGTAGGTAAATATACAAAATGAGGGTTGGATATGGGTTTTTTACGATTTGTGGCTGAAATATGCATCCTATCGAAAAAAGTTTAATATAAAAGTTGTAGATGATTAAAAAATGTAAAACTTTTGTATTAATCATTTTCCTCCATAACCTCAAAATTATCGAGAAAATCGCTAAAAACCGTTTGTTTTTTCGTTTTTAATTTTTATATCCCGCAAGAATTTTTTTTTAATGAAACTTGGTGAAACGTTCTTTTTTGTATTTTAAATAAATTTTTTCAATGCCAAATATTTATTTTTAGATTTTATACGAATATAAATTAAAAAAAAAATTCAGATTTTCTCATATTTTTCCATACGAACAATATGTTTTTTTCATACCATTTTAAAGTCGAGGTTTCAACGAAGAAAATGAGCACTAATAAAGTTAAAAAATTGAAAATTTGTAAACCAAATTTTTAGATTGAAAATTAGGCTTTTTTTAATATTTAAATTCGTATAAAATCGAAAAATAAATATTTTGCTTTGAAAAAATTACATCTTACTTAAAACACAAAAAAGAACGTTTTCACCAAATTTCATAAAAAAACATTATTTTTGAGGGAAATAAAAATTAAAAACGAAAAAAACTATTTTTAGTGATTTTCTCGATACTTTTGAGGTTATGTTGAAAAATGATTAATTTATAAGTTTTAGATTTTTTAATTATCTACAACTTTTATATTACCCTTTTTTTCGATAGAATGCATATTTCAGCCACAAATCGTAAAAAACCAATATCCAACCGTCTATATATATATATTTACCTACCCCCACTCCACTTCTGGAACTTTTACTCAGCCGTCTTGATTTTTCTTAATTTACTTATAATTTTAAAAGAATTCGGGTATTTAAAATCCACCAAAATATTTTTTTGAGTGATAAATGGACATTAACAATTTGATATTAAAATTATATCTATTATTAAAATAAAATAATTTAAAAAAATATTTTATTGAATAAAAGTGGTTTTAATATCCAGAAGGAATATTGAATATTTCTCTTCTGTACTTACAGTGCTACATTTTTAGTTCTAAAAAAAATTAGGAAATAGAAAACAATTTTTTTTTGTTTTTCTTGGCTTTAGTACGCTTATGTGTAACCGTTTTCTTTAACTAAAAATTGTAAATTGTAGGTTAATAAATACATATATTATTATTATTATTATATATTCAGTTTTTGTAAATGTTACGTGTTCAACATGTAATTAATATTAAATGGACTATTTATGAAATTTATAATAAAACCAACTTGTGTATCACTAACGAACTTTTATTACCGCACAGGGCGCCAACCTCGTTTCTCACTGCTGGCAACACATGTGTACCAACTCCTTGATATGCAACATACATTGCACACATGTACAATGTGTGTTGCCAATCTCCAGTAAATACATAATATTTCTAGAGTATTTTTGCTTATAAAATATTTTTTATTGAATGAAAAGACTTGTCAATAGGCGAGGGAAAGTAAACTTTGTATTTTATAGGACAAAGTTTGCAAAAAATAATAAAAAAACATTTTGCCCCAAAAAATACAAAGTTTTTTCTCCCTCACCTAAAATATTTATTATTTTTGTTTTATATTAAAAAAATTTGCATGCAAAAAACAACAAGCTACCTGATCCTGATAGCAAACAGGAGCCTTGTCCGAGCAAGAAATATCGCCGCCTTACCTTATAACCTTCGATCTGTATGCCAGTGTTCACCCATCCACTTTCTAGCCGCGGCGAGACCTGTTTAACTGTTTCTTCGTTCAAGTTTCATACTTTCATAGTTTGAGGAAAACATGAAAAAGACCATAATTTTCTTTAAAAAAATCGTATGACTTTACGATCAGTCTCATTTGTTTTCTCACGAAATTTGACCTCTAATCAGATATGCAAGTGGTCACCCATCCACATTCTAGCCGCGGCGAGCGTTGCTTAACTATTTGATCGACGCTCAAGTTTCATACTTTCGATAAAATTGAGGAAAACCCCAAGAAATTTTGACATAACACCGGGAAATCGATCGTAATTTTCTTTAAAAAAATCGTACGACTTTGGGATCAGTCTCATTCGTTTCCTAACGAAATTCCACCTCTAATCAGATATGCGAGTCTTTGTCTGCCAAGTAATATGGAAGTTACTGGTTTAACGGTCGGGTTATAAAAAACAATAACGAAACAATTATCTGTGACTTTATTACAACAATAAAATATGTAGACACTAAAATTGATTATTCTTTAACTATACCACTCGCATCCTCCATATCGACTTCTATACTCATACTCATATCAGAAATTTGATTGTTAACACCGGGAATCACAGAACTTTCTTCGGCGATACTTTCGGCGACCGTAGAATCTGTCGCTTTAGGTTCGATGCTGAATTTGGGTATTTCATCTGGACAATCTAAAAAACGTTTTTAAAAAATGCCGGGGATTCACTTAAATATTTAATTTAGGCGAAGGGAGGGGGGGGGGAGCTTCTATCATGAATAATTACCTGGATAAGGAGGTTCTTCCTCTGTTAACTGTTCTATAACGTAATTTAGCATGGTAGTACTAAAAGCATCGTCCCGTTTTAGTCCTAAAGCTTTGTGAAACCATTCAACAGCTTCCTCGTAATTTTCCATCAACACATGAACATAAGCGATGGCTGAATAGATACTAGCCGATTGAGGAGTTAATAAAAGAGCCTAAAATTTAAAGTATGCATACCCTACACTTCAATTTTGTGTATGATAAAATATCCACAAACATTAGTGGGTACTTACAACCCGTTACTATGTACAGGATGAGCCACGAGGAACTGTACATACTTCTACCTCGTATTGAGGTCCCTATAGGAATAACAAATGATCGTGATCGCGTATGTGCAGACAAAAATCCTCATGCGATTCGCGAATCTCATTAGCAGTATAGGTTTTCAGTGAATGTGTCTCTTGACGGTCCAACAAAAAAAAAATGCATTTATCAAAAACGATACTGAACTGTGTGAAATAGAGAAAACAAAACGAACTATCGAGGTAGAAAATATGATAGGTGAGATCAACAAAAGATGACGTGTCTCTAATATTAAACAGCACCGCAAATAGGATAATTAACCGACAACGAAAATATTTAAAATCTTAATAGTGTCGAAGCCAAGTCCATCAGCTGATTGTTGACAGAACCGAGAGATATAACCTTTCCATAAATATGAGAAAAAAATCATAGGTTCTGAAAACAAATAGTAATATATACAATACAAAAGAAAAATAAAGAAATGATAAGTAGGTAAGTACAACATTATTTAGGTTACTGAATATACAGTGAATCATTTTATTTGTATTTTTAGGACTGATCTAAATGGAATTATTGTTCAGTTCAGGATTAGAAGACACTGGCAAACAGTAATCGCTGAACAAAACTAACAATTATTTTCATTTCATTTCAGGTAGTGACCTTTTCAATGTCGTCATGAGATACTGATACGTAAATTGTAACTGAATACAAATAAAGAAATAACATATTAGTTAAATATTATTTCCGGATAAAAATAACGCTATAGACAGACAACTAATAGGGCCCCGTTTCTTTAATACTTCGATAACAGGTGCTGTATACTTTACAAAATATTTTGCCGAATCTACTAGCCACTGTAACCATCCGAGGTATGTACTTTATGCACGAGAGGGCATCAATGAGAAAAAATTGTAGTTTCAGAAAACAAATGTAAATGTTGACGATATCGTAATAAAAGTAATATATACAATACAAAAGAAAAATACAGAAATGATAGGTAGGTAAGTACAACAATCACTACATTTCTTAAATGCATTTCATCAACAATTCTGATGATGTAATAAACAATTCGCATATTTGAGGTGACGAAAATCCTCATGAGATTCTTTTCTAATAAAAATATAAAAATTTGATTATAAATTAAAAGTTTAACAAAATGAACCATAGATTTCAAAAAATACAACTTTTCTTGCAAAAATTTAATCTTTTGTCAATTACTAGTAACACCAGAGCTCGTTCCATATTTTTAATGATACAACCCTTTTAGTTCATTTCCAGAATCGGTTTGAATAATACTAAAACATCGCCCTCTACAATATTTCTTTAGTGATTCATTCAATTCTCAAAATTTTCTTTTACTTTGTTAAAAATAAAAAGCTACCGCAATAAATAAAATGTAGCCTTAGACAGAGTTTAAAAAAATAATAATTTACACCTTTATCACATCCAACAAGTTCAACGATTGCATATAGAGATGAAATCCCACGGTTACAATTTGCTGGGTGTATTGTGAATAAATCTCCCTTTTTTTTCACTACCCAACAGAAATCCATTTACAGGATACAGATACAATTGAAATTTATAAATCAGTAAATAAAATACAAAAAATATTAAAATCTGATCTAGTAATAGTATTTGATATACAATACAAAAGAAAAATACAGAAATGGTAGGTAGGTAGCCGCCCCCCCTTCAGATCCGCCAGTGGTTCGTTATAAAATTGTAGTTGTTGCAAATTCTGAATAAGGGTTATTGTATGTATAGGACCATATTCACTGACTAAGCCCGATGTAATAAATAATTCGCGTAACTCGCACATTTGGGCGAACGAAAATCTAGGTTGCTAGGAAATAAACTAAAACCTTAACTTTTCTTGTAAATATACACATACAAACCTTGCTCGTTTAATAGTATTTGATATACAATACAAAAGAAAAATACAGAAATGATAGGTAGGTAGGTCCTCCCCCCTGGTTCGTCAGGACGATGTTTTAGTATTATTCAAAACTATAGCAAGAGCTGTGGTAGTACTAGTAATTAAAAATTAAATTATTGACGTAATAAATAATTCACGTAACTCGAACATTTGGGCAGACGAAAATCCTCATGCGATTCCCGAATCTCATTCGCAGTAGAGATTTTCTGTTCCTCGCGACTCATCCTGTTATACAAAAATTACCTGGTTATGAAAATTTAAGGCTTCATCGTATTTTTTTAGTTTTCTACAAGCGTGGCCCAAATTGTTTAGCAAAGGACTCCACCTTTGCGGTACGATACCTTTTTTGATCATTTTTACTCGCTCTAAGGCGTTTCTGAATTGCGTTTCTGCGGTATCGTAATCTAAGTTTTGAAAAGCTATGACTCCTTTCTCGTGCATTATAAACGGATCGTCCGGAGCGATACTTTGAGCTTGTTGAAAGAATTTGTCGGCCAATCTAACGTTATTGGTTAAACCGCACTCCAATCCTATGTACAATAGAGGTAGATGACACCTGAAATTATTTTTATACACAATACCCTTACAAAATACAAAAAAAAACCAGAAATATTGTAAGGTTATAACTCAGAATTGGCCGAAGACCCTCATTGTTCGAGATGTAGTAAAGCAATAAAATTGTGCGTCCCTTAAAAGATTCCCAGGTCCGGATTAAAATACCTTATGAAATAGTTAAGAATTTTAAAAATCGTGAGCTGTTAAGTGAAAAAACTTATTTTAAAGAGCGAAACAAGTTAAAATCGTCGCTTTGTGAACTGTGTTGCAAACTTTTTTATGATTTAACTAATAAATACCCTTTCATTAACTGTGAGGCCTTGAAATATGCGGCCATGGCTTGGTCGTGTTCATTTTCAATTGCAAATGAATGTCCATATGCTAACCAAGCTGGTCCAAATAGCCTGTCTAGACAAGTCGCTTTCGCTAGATACCTTCTTGCAAAATCACTCTTACCTTAAATAAAATTAATATATCGTCAGTTTTTTTGCAAAAGCGTTTGTGTGATAAAAATTTTAAAATAAAACCAGATTATCATTATTAAGTGTTTGGCTATTTTTAACAAAAAAAAATCATTATATGACGCCGCAATCCGCCACAAATTTTTTTCTTTTAATTTTGATTGGTTCAACTGTTTCTTATAATTGTTTTACCCCTTTTTGAGAAATTTCTAGTTTTTCAGATTTTTCTTGTACATTTTGTGCTTGTTTTTCCCAAAAAAATTCATTATATGAAGCCTCAATCCGCCAAAAAATTTTTTTCGTTAATTTTCATTACTGCAACTGTTTGTTATACCCATTTTACCCCTTTTTGCTAAATTTCCACTTTTTCAGATTTTTGTTGTAAATTTTGTGCTTATTTTTCCCAAAAAAATTCATTATATGAAGCCCCAATCCGCCAAAAAATTTTTTTCGTTAATTTTCATTACTGCAACTGTTTGTTATACCCAGTTTACCCCTTTTTGCTTAATTTCCACTTTCTCAGATGTTTCTTGTAAATTTTGTGCTTATTTTTCCCAAAAAAATTCATTATATGAAGCCTCGATCCGCCAAAAAATTATTTTTTTCGTTAATTTTCATTACTCCAACTGTGTGTTATACCCATTTTACCCCTTTTTGCTTAATTTCCACTTTCTCAGATTTTTCTTGTAAATTTTGTGCTTATTTTTCCCAAAAAAATTCATTTTATAAAGCCTCACTCCGCCAAAAAAATTTTTTCGTTAATTTTCATTACTCCAACTGTTTGTTATACCCATTTTACCCCTTTTGCTTAATTTCCACTTTTTCAGATTTTTGTTGTAAATTTTGTGCTTATTTTTCCCAAAAAAATTCATTATACGAAGCCTCACTCCGCCAAAAAATTTTTTTCGTTAATTTTCATTACTCCAACTATTTGTCATACCCATTTTACCCACTTTTTGCTTAATTTCCACTATCTCAGATTTTTCTTGTAAATTTTGTGCTTATTTTTCCAAAAAAAATTCATTATATGAAGCCTCACTCCGCCAAAAAATTTTTTTCGTTAATTTTCATTACTGCAATTGTTTGTTATACCTATTTTACCCCCTTTTGCTTAATTTCCACTTTCTCAGATTGTTCTTGTACATTTTTTGCTTAATTTTCCCAAAAAAATTTATTATATGAAGCCTCGATCCGCCAAAAAATTTTTTCTTTAATTTTCATTACTCCAACTATTTGTCATACCCATTTTACCCACTTTTTGCTTAATTTCCACTTTCTCAGATTTTTCTTGTAAATTTTGTGCTTATTTTTCCCAAAAAAATTCATTATATAAAGCCTCAATCCGCCAAAAAATTTTTTTCGTCAATATTAATTACTCCAACTGTTTGCTATATCAATTTTACCTCTTTTTGCTCAATTTCCACGTTGTCAGATTTTTCTTGTAAATTTTAAGCTTATTTTTCCCAAAACATTCACTATATGAGGCCTCAACCCGCCAAAAAAACATTTTTCGTTAATTTGCGTTTGCATAACCCACCAAAAATTTTTTTTTTGATTCCTCCAAAGGTTTGTTTATACTTATATTATTATTTTTCTGACAAATTTTTTGCTTCTTTTTCCAAAAAAAAACTTATACCCGCCGCAACCCGCCAAAAAAATTTTTTCGTCAATTTTGATTTCTCCAGCTGTTTTTATATTCATTTTACTCATTTCCGCTGAATTTCTACTTTACTAGATTTGTCTAGTCAACACGCCCAACATAATTAGTTAATTTATTTGTAATTAATTGTAATTGTGACTAAATTAGTTTTAAATGTTCAATTATTAAATAAAAATATTGTAATTAAAATAATACGGATTGCTGATAAGCAAACAAATTACGAGAAAAATCTGAAAAAGTAAAAATTCCATAAAAAGGGGTAATATAAGTATAAAAATCCTTTGGAGCAATAAAAAAAAATTTTTGGCTTCCGCAAACTACCGAAAATTTTTTTTTGGCGGGTTTTAAATAAGCAAAAAATGTACAAGAAAAAACTGAGACAGTAAAAATTCAGAAAAATGGGGTAAAATTAGTAGATAAAACAGTTGAAGGATTCAAAATTAACGAAAAAATTTTTTTTGGCGGATTGAGGCTTCTTATGAATTTTTTTGGGAAAAATAAACAAAAAATTTACAAGAAAAATCTGAGAAACTGGAAATTAAGCAAAAAGGGGTAAAATGGGTATAGCAAACAGTTGGAGTAATTAAAATTAACGAATTATTTTTTTAGCGGATTGAGGCTTCATATAATAAATTTTTTTGGGAAACATAAGCACAAAATTTACAAGAAAAATCTGAGAAAGTGGAAATTAAGCAAAAAGGGGTAAAATGGGTATAGCAAATAGTTGGAGTAATGAAAATTAACGAAAAATTTTTTTTGGCGGATTGAGGCTTTATATAATGAATTTTTTTGGGAAAAATAAGCAAAAAATTTACAAGAAAAATCTGAGAAACTGGAAATTAAGCAAAAAGGGGTAAAATGGTTATAGCAAATAGTTGGAGTAATGAAAATTAACAAAAAAAATTTTTTGGCGGATTGAGGCCTCACGTAATGAATTTTTTTGTGAATAATAAGCAAAAAATTTCCAAGAAAAATCTGAGAAAGTGGAAATTAAGCAAAACGGGGTAAAATGGGTATAACAAATAGTTGGAGTAATGAAAATTAACGAAAAAATTTTTTGGCGGAGTGAGGCTTCATATAATGAATTTTTTTGGGAAAAATAAGCACAACATTTACAATAAAAATCTGAGAAAGTGGAAATTAAGCAAAACGGGGTAAAATGGGTATAACAATTAGTTGGAGTAATGAAAATTAATGAAAAAAATATTTTGGCGGATTGAGGCTTTAGATAATGAATTTTGTTGGAAAAAAAATACATTTTTTCCAATAATCATCACATCGAGAACATATTATATTTGAACTATTAGCATATTTTCGCCAAATAAACACATTATTTCACCCTTTTATCACATTATAAACAATAAAACATTTATTTACCTATGATATAATAGTAGCATCCAACAGCGAACCAAGAAATGGCCAAATTCGGATACAAATCAACCAAATTGTGCGCCAAAGAAAACAGTTCTGAAAACCAACAAAAAATTATTCATTCATTTATAATTATCCATTTTATTAACTCACTATTACTCTGTTTAAGTTCCACCTGACATGAAATGTGTATCGGCAAGCAAGCATCGTGATAAGGATCAATTTTCAAAATAGCCTCAGTCAAAGAACTACAAGCCTGATAATTACAGTTGTAATACAGTCTTTCAGCTTCGGCCACCTGCAAATCCAGACTGTTTCTCAGTTTCGAAAGCGACGGATTATCCAAACCTTCGACTTGCATTCGCTGACCGTCTTCCTTATTTAATTTTTCCTGTTCATTCTTTTTTAGATTCTTATCGTTGTTTCTTACCACATTCGGAGTGCTAATGACTATAGAAGGAGTTGGTAAGGTGAAAACGGAATGTTGAAGGATCGAATGCGGCGTGAGATTCATTATATTCAGTGATCTTTCGATAGAACCCGGAGTATTTCCGTACATTATTTTACTTTCGTTGAATTTCGGGATTGTATGCGTGTGATACTTTTTTAATTTTGACTCGTATAGGGTTTGCAAAATTTCTGCTTCTTCTGGTGAACATTGTTCGGAAATCGGTAAAGATTTCAGTAGATCTTCCTCTAAATATACACAAATTTTGGGTATAACCTTAAAAGATTTCAATTTATCTTACCTTCTAAAGATGTTAACATTTGATATTTTATTAGAGAATCAAAAGCCTCAAAACAATGAACATCAAAATGCAGAGCTTGTTTATAACAGTCTGCTGCCAGTCCCCTATTATCCATCCCCTCAAGAATTTTCCCTTTTAACAATAAAAATGAGGAGTAGGCTTGCTGTAATTAAAAAGTATTTTAAAATTTTATGATTATAATTAAGCAACTACTTACATTTTTTGGGGCATTTAACAGCAAAAAACTAGTGGTGATATTAAAGGGAGCTACAAAATGAACGCTGTCAATGTTATTGATGATTTTCAGTGCTTCTCCGAGTTCATTAGCTTCGAATAAACAACGAGCTGTTAAATAAGCACACTGAAGATTGGTCTAAAAAAATATATAAGTAATAATATTATTTAATAATGTTAGATGTACTAACCTTATCCAAATTCTTTGATTTCAGTAAATATGCAGCTCGATGGTATTGTTTTAAAAGGTACATACATTGAGCTAACCAATAAACATCTTTAGGATTTCCAGTTATTGCTACAACTTTATCTGCCCAAAATAAAGCTGTGCTGTAGATATGCTACAAATTAGAAGAATTATTATGTAAAACTTTTCGTTTATCGTATATTTACATACCAAATCAATATAAGTTTGCACTAACTTCCTATAATTATCAATATTAATGCTGCAGGTGTCTGTTTTCATTTCTTCCATTTTTGGAAAAACTAATTTTTAGAAAAAGTGAATGAACCTTAAAAAGCAATTAAGTCTGCTAACATTGTAAATAAAAATAACAGTAATCTTTCTAAGTAAGTGGACTACGTTACAAGTAAATATAAATTTGTATGTACAAATCTGAAATATCTTTTTAAATTAATGTTTTCTTTCGGTTGTACAACTGTCACTAGGGTTATTTGTCACTTCTCTGTGCTTTTTTTCGGTGGCTCTTACATTTATAGCTATCTAGCCCATTTCTCTGTGAAGATTATTGAGTTGGCCCATAATAGCGTTAACCACCGTTTGAGCAAAATCGACGATTTTACAAGAGCTCCGAAGCAAGGTGGGTTGCCGATATCAACATGAATCTCTTATTCATTGCAATTGTTTTAATTAAGGGGGTTCTATACCCTCCGCCATATTGGAAATGCTAATGTTAAAATTGCGGGCTTAGTACTCGACAAAATAAAATATTTTTTTGTACCCGAGCTTATTATTCATCGTAGAATGGCGGATGATCACTTTTTTTATATACATAAAAGAAATAACAAAAAAATATAAAAAAAGTCAGATACGTATATAAGTTATCACCCGCCGTTCTCTAAGTAGTTTTTTCTAAAATTGAACATTGCTTCAAAATCTCAGAGGGTACCGGGAGGTGCTGCACCCCGACGGTCCTCTTTTAAAGTAATTAAAAATTCAAATTTTACCAGCAGATTTATATTTCGAAAGGTTTGTCTTGTGTTTAGCGGCTCGCGGAACCTCTCGAATTGCGCTCGTGTTCTGTCGGATTTTTACAGAATCCTGGCCAATCAGAAAAGGTCATTGTACGGCGAAACCCGAATTCGGGTTTCGTTAACGCAAACGAGGAAGTTATTTGAAGACGACAGTTATTCTGATTGCATTTATTTACATTGGATTGTTGTGTTGACTTGAATATAGACCATTCCAGGATGACGTAGGGGACAGGTCGGCCATATTTGCTGGGAGGCACACAACTTTTATGACACAACGTTAGTTTCATATGTAAACATCAGAATAATAAGATGTTTCATGAAACAATACCAATGTAGATGTAGATGTAAAAAGGACTGGCCCTACGGCCTATTTCCACTGCGACCTTTGCAGATCTATTGTGGTTCCCCTGATAATTAGATGACTTGCGCGAGTTTCGTCCTTTTAAGTATGGTTAGGATCCCTGACAGTGGCTCTTCAACATAGCCCTCTGCCTCTGGGTATTCCCTCTGAGTATTCCCAAATAAAAACTTATAGAAAAGAGGTTTCTATACAAGTTATTAGTTTCGTTCGCGCTCAAATTCAAATGCTCAAATGTCAAACTGCAGATAAACAAACAAACATTACGCGTTTCGGGCAGTTCAAATTAATACCGCTAGATCGCATAAAGTTGTGTTCATGTCAATAGAAATCTAATTTCCATTCACGACTGAAAATGCTACGTCTAGATGTCGTCCTTATCCGAGAATGGTAACTATGCAACCGCAAATACACAGATGTATTTCATGCTGCCTAATAATTTCTTTAGAGGTGCATTTCGAGGTTATGTATGAAATTGACAGAGTTGATGGGTATAGAACACTCTTAAACTGCGCGGTATGAATTTTGTATGTACAACGAAAATGAATTTAATGTTTTGTGTAAAAATCGAACGAAATAAAGAAAAATACATTAATTTTACATCGACACACATTTATTGTTAACATTCTTTATGAAACATAATTATAACAAGAACAAATATATATAATATATTGAATCTTTCGACTAGTAAAAATATCACAACATTTTTGTAGGTAAATCAGAACTTTTCCCGCTCATTAGTTTACAATTCTGTTGTCGTTTTTATCTTCTTTCGTGACCTATTCGACCAGTTCCGGCTTGTCAGGCTTTCTGTATCGGCATTGTTCGGTCTGTTAACCGGAGAGTATTCCTGGAGTGGGTTTCCGTTATGGAATTCTGGTTCCCTGGGGCTTGTAACTCGGACTCTGATTGTTCCATTACCACCTAAAACAATACACGCCATTTAAATTTTGATTAGTAGACACACGCGTCTTCCTGTTCAATACGATGGGGATTATTATTTATCGGGTTACAAGGTGACACTAGTAAATTATCTATTCAGCGCTGAAAATAAATGGAAAACATGTTTGTTTTTTGTACGGTGCGATGGAAGTCCCAGTGGTGGCTTTGAGTACTACTCACGTCAAAATCTAATAAATATTTCTTGGAACATGTATTATTTGAGACGTGGAACAGGTACGTTGTGACAGCGCGTACCCTGTTCCTGTTCCAAACGAAACAGGTACAGGTCCTGTTCCAGCGTCACATCCCACATTTGTGTTTAAGAAAACTTAAATCAAGTGGTTGAAATCGCCCTCAGGGCAAGAGTTAAGGGTATGCGACATACAATACGCGCTCTATTTTGGCTTCCGTACTAGAGCAGTTGTTTGTTGGAACTGGAACAGGTTGTACCTGTTATTAAATTACGGCTGTCCCACCCATCCCTAAAATCTAATTCGTAACTGAAGTATTGCTATGTGAGAGTCTACTTTTTAGGTAATACGATTGGTTGGTACTCGCCTGATTTTGAAAGAGAATGAAAGTGTCGTCCATTGAATGGAGGAGAATTGTCGGTACTTTTTTTTCTTGCTCTACAAAAGCAGGCGACTGATTTGAAGTATTTTCTAAATCTGAAAGCATATTAATAAGTATATATGGTAGCATATTTGCGAATTTTATCTTAGACGTGTTTGGAATTTGATTTATTGGACTCTAAAGCCTGACTGACGACGCCGAAAGGCAGACAAAAAATCGTAATGCTTACCTAGCGTTCATCCAGTAATAAATGAGCGGGTTGACCATGGCGTTTGACATAGCAAACCAATAAAATCCTAGATAAACATGCTGGGTATATTTGTGGAACAGGATGTTTGTATCGAAGTAGACGTATATGAAATATCCATGATAGGGTAACCAACAAACGCCGAATATCATAACAACAGAGATAAACATTTTAACAACCTGAAACAAAATTAAGTGTTAAATAGGTTTTATATAAATTATTTAGAGGCTAGCAAGTCTGTAGCAGCCCGCTGCAAGCGGGGAGTATGAAAGAATTAGTTTATCCTGGAATACCTTCTGAGAGTTCACTCACGTAATGGTTGAGTGAACGACCTTGTTGCTGCACATCGGCAGATAACAATAACACGACCGACGATAACCTTACTTAAACAATAATACTCTTATACAATATACTGGGTGATGGATATACATGATTTATCACAACTCAATCCAGCAGAACAAAAGACAGTCTGGCGCCGTAAGCTTCAAATTCGACTGCCATTTTCCAAATTTACAACTCACGTTCAATCATCCACTGAAAACTTTAGACTTCAAAAGACATCATTTTTATAAATGTACCCAATTTAAGAATGATCTATCGCCTAGACGTTCTTATCACAAATACAAAATTGAATTTCTAACCAATATCAATCATTCGACAATAAATTATAGGCGATCCAAGCTATGAATACTTAAGTGACAAACTTCGAAGTAACAACGTAAGAGTTGAGAAAACGAAAAAGATCAGCCAAAGAAAATTTAATACGGACTTTTCTGCAATCGGATGCCTTAAGGATAAAATATATATTTTCGATGAAGTTAAAAAGTAACGAAGGAAAACTAGGTTAAGCTGTTCGAGGGCAGGCTATTTTTGTAGTCTTGAGTTTGTACAAAAAAAAACTGCATAGATTTGTATATTAAAACTTCTACTGCGTTTTATGCGTTGACGACAGTCGCAGCTACAAGAAATCGCTTAGATGTAAAAAGTTTGGAGCTTCTAGTTTGCTTAATTAAAACATTGTAGGGATGCCTAATTAAAACACCTGTCAGCTTATTAATTAAAACATCGTAGGACTGCTTAATTAAGACAACGTGGGACTGCTTAATTAAAACATCGTAGGGCTGCTTAATTAAAACATCGTAGGGGTGCCTAATTAAAACACCTGACGGCTTCTTAATTAAAACATCGTAGGACTGCTTAATTAAGACACCATGGGACTGCTCAATTAAAACATTGTAGGGGTGCCTAATTAAAACACGGCTTCTTAATTAAAACATCGTAGGACTGCTTAATTAAGACAGCATGGGACTGCTTAATTAAAACATCGTAGATGTGCCTAATTAAAACACCTTACGGCTGTTTAATTAAAACATCATAGGACCGCTTAATTAAGAACATGAGACTGTTTAATTAAAACATCTTAGGGGTGCCTAATTAAAACACCTCACGGCTGCTTAATTAAAACATCATAGGACTGCTTAATTAAGACAGCATGGGACTGCTTAATTAAAACATCGTAGAGGTGCCTAATTAAAACACCTCACGGGTGCTTAATTGAAACAATATAGGACCGCTTAATTAAGAACATGAGACTGTTTAATTAAAACATCGTAGGGGTGCCTAATTAAAACACCTCACAGCTGCTTAATAAAAACATAGGGACGCTTAATTAATAACACGAGACTGCTTAATTAAAACATCGTAGGGGTGCCTAATTAAAACACCTTACGGCTGTTTAATTAAAACATCATAGGACCGCTTAATTAAGAACATGAGACTGTTTAATTAAAACATCTTAGGGGTGCTTAATTAAAACACCTCACGGCTGCTTAATTAAAACATCATAGGACTGCTTAATTAAGACAGCATGGGACTGCTTAATTAAAACATCGTAGAGGTGCCTAATTAAAACACCTCACGGGTGCTTAATTGAAACAATATAGGACCGCTTAATTAAGAACATGAGACTGTTTAATTAAAACATCGTAGGGGTGCCTAATTAAAACACCTCACAGCTGCTTAATAAAAACATCATAGGGACGCTTAATTAATAACACGGGACTGCTTAATTAAAACATCGTAGGGGTGCCTAATTGAAACACCTGACGGCTGCTTAATTAAGACAATGTAGGACTGCTTAATTAAAACATCATAGGGGCGCTTAATTAGAACATTGTAGGACTGATTAATTAAAATATCATCAGGCTGCTTAATTAAGACATCGAAAGGTTGCTTAATTAAAACATCGTAGGGCTGATTAATTAAAGCATCATAGGGATGAACAACAAAAAAATGGCGGGGCATACAGGACAGTTGGACCCAATTTATTCAATTGTCCGGTAAAATATTGTTGCTGGAAAATGAAAAATCTCAATTTCCTTGTTTGTTAAATATTTGTACGTACCCTTCGTTTCGATTTTATTGCATCGATTTGTCGTTGTGTTTTTTCACCGATAGACCGCGATCCCCAGAGCACAGATCCCATTATAGTGTAACAAATTGACATCAGGATCATGGGAACAATGTAGGTGATCAACAGGAATATCATTTGATACCTGAAAAAAAAAAGTTCGATAATTAAATACAGAAATGACGTGAATAAAATTAAATTTTGTTAATAATAATAATAATATAATATAATAATAATAATCGTAAAAATAATATACAGGGGCTGCTTAATTAAAACATCGTGGCGGTGCCTAATTAAAACACCTGACTGCTTCTTAATTAAAACATCGTGGGACTGCTTAATTAAGACAGCATGGGACTGCTTAATTAAAACATTGTAGGAGTGCCTAATTCAAACACTTTACGGCTGCTTAATTAAAACATTATAGGACCACTTAATTAGGAACCTGAGACTGTTTAATTAAAAGATCGTAGGGGTGCCTAATTAAAACACCTCACGGCTCTTAATTAAAACATCGTAGGACTGCTTAATTAAGACAGCATGGGACTGCTTAATTAAAACATCGTAGGGGAGCCTAATTAAAACACCTTACGGCTGCTTAATTAAAACATCATATGACCGATTAAGAACTTGAGACTACTTAATTAAAACATCGTAGGGATGCCTAATTAAAACACCTTACGGCTGCTTAATTAAAACATCGTAGAGGTGCCTAATTAAAACATCTGACGGCTTCTTAATTCAAACATCGTAGACTGCTTAATTAAGACAGCATCGGACTGCAAACCTCTGTCGTAGTTTTATTAGGTACTTGAAAGGTATCAAATTAATTTTTACGCGTGATGCAATAGATTCCTTCTCATTAAACGTATATGATATAATATTAATATTTTAATCTTGATAATTGACTATTAAACTATAACAAAAGCTTTGTGATTTACCGCATTTATTATTTCCAAATAAAATCTGGGCAATCTTAAATTTTTATGACCCAAAAACGTTCTTCTACACAATATTATCTCGACTAAGAAACCCAAAATAATTATGCGAACAAAGGGAGGCTCTTTATCAGCTGTTTTCAAGTTTTTCAATCTGTTGGTGACATTTTATGAAAGCTTGCCCACGTTATAATGCAAGACTTGTCCTATACAAATGTAATATAATAAAAATGAAAAAAAAACATAACAGATAAAGGACCCCGCATCATTTAAATGTAAAAAACGTCCCGGTCATATTTTCTGAAACGTTGGTATGTTATAAAACTAGCCAAAGGATTGGTTTGGGCCAATGGACACTTTTTGTCAGTGCATCGAGTTTTATAACATAACAACGTTTCAGAAAATTTGCCGAGACGTTTTTTACATTTAAATGGTGCGGGGTCCTTTCAGTTTTTTCATTTTAATTTAAGTAAACGAATTAGAAATTTAATTTATTGGATACGACATCCTAAGACCGGTTACGGCGTCGTCAGTTAGGCTTTTGAATCCAATAAATAAAATTTCAATAGCTGTATGAGCTAAAATATAAAATATAATATAATCCTAGCGGTAAATTTTCGTAATATCTCCCCATACAATAATAATCATCATGTGATCACCTGCAAAACAATGAAGGCCTTGCGGAGAGAACAGACTCTCATTAATGGAGGCCGATTAATTATATCCGGATTCATTCCGACAGATCTTATTCCAGATTATGTTACCGTTTGGAGATCCTCGATAAACACTCGTGGGGGCTAGTAGTCTTTCATCATACGTATCAAACTCAACAAACATATTTCCTATTTGCTATTCTAAGCTCGAAATCGACATTATTGGATCTATAAATAGCAAATTACTTAAGGCGGCTTTACCATATGCCTCTACAAGCAATCGGTACGCCTCATCAGCAGATTAAAGAAGTAAATCAAAGGTTCCCAGTGGCGTAGCCAAGGGTGGGGGGCTATTTATAGTAAGTATTATCTACGAGAAATAGTGGACCCCCTCGGAAAAAATTCCTGACTAGGCCACTGAAGGTTCCAATACAAATGACGCGTATGGGTAAAAACATAGTGAAGCATTACATAAAAAGAATATGTGAAATACTTAACTTTTATTCAATATATTAATTTAACTTTAATTTATCTGAAATTTTAATTTTATCCTTGTAAGTAACTTATTAAAAATTATTAATTTTATTATTGGATTTAATAAATAAATTCTAGACTCTAATTTGTTAATTTTTTTTAAATTTTATTAAGTTAATTTTTTGTTTGTTACCTTCCGACGTAATATTAGTCAGAACGTAATTAACTTCTGTTGGGCGCCACCTACTCGGTCAGTAGAGAAATGAGAGTCTCTTAAGTCTCAGTCGTGCTTCTGAAATTGGCCGCAAAATGATAAAAATCGATAATAACGATTCAATAAAAGTATTTATTAACAACAAAAATAACGGTTGAACTTCTTTCTTATTTATTTGTGAATTTAACAATTACCACTGATTTAATAAATCACCCTCTTACCTTATTCTAATTTGATTATCTACTAAAATGTAAGCTAACCTAATTAATTAAGTACTTTGGCCTTGTTTTGTTTGTAAAAGTTAGAAATATCGATATTCAAAACTGTATACTATTTAAATCTATTAGTCATCTCTGGTTACTTTCTTTCCAAATTAACGATGTGACGAAAATAAATCTTCTAGGATTCTAATCAGGAATACGAGATAAAAATGCTACGGGATGTGGTTGGATCTGGATAATAGATGAAGAAACAACAGGAGCTGGATTTTCTTTCAGGAACAAACGATGGAATGTTTCTTTTATTGATTTAATTCCAAGATTTTCTTATAAACATCGATTTTAACCTCACTTAAAATTTGACAGGTAAAATTTCCTTACAATTTCTTTCTTCGATCAGAGTGGCTTTGATTTTAGTTTTCTTTTGTTTTTACGATAAGAATTGACGTATACTGTTCGAAAGGTTTTTAGCAAAAGCCTCGCTTGACAGCAAGTTTTGGTTTTTATAAACCATCATGTCAAAGCCGTCTAGATCGGGATTTGACATACTTTTCAATTAAATTATTATAAATTTTTATATGCTTTTTGACTATTACCAAATCATTCCTGAGATAAAACGAATGATTTTGGTATCATTTATTTCCTATTCTAACTTAAATTAAATGTACATGAAGACTTTTTTACTTTCGTCATTATCGATTTTATAAATCGTATTAAACTTTATTATTACTGCCTTTTTTGCAATAATACTTTAATTTTGGAAATCCCCACACTTTATTTTCTTGATTATTTCCCCTGAATTTACATTGATCATATTGTTAAATTAAGATACCGCACTTTGAGGTTAAGTTTAAAATTTATTTCTCTTCTAATATTTAAAATAACAATGTTTTCATTGTTGTAATGATTTCAGACTATTTTGTCTTAACTTCTACTATTTAGTTATTTGCTAAATTGTTTGTAACTATTCTGAAATCGTCGATGAAAATTCCTTATGGAATTACCATATTAAAATTTGTTATCAGAAATTTAATATTTTGTCATATGATTACTGCTCTAAAATTAGTTTCAAACTTTATTTTGTTAATTACGTTCTGCCTAGTGATTAAAAATTAAAATAAATATTCACTTAATGATTTTAATTAATTTATTTTGTTTGATAATTTCTCTATTATCGAATAAAAGTTTTGTATACTCTTTATTAAAAAATCACTAATACTTTAAGGTTATGTTGTTGACAGTTGACTGATGTCCAACCTTACGATAATGACGTTTGACATCTGACAATTTTAACCACAACTTTCTGGTGGCTCCATCTTTTGTCAAACGGCGGAAATATATATGTACACATGATATTATCGGGATTGTTATTATTGTGCTCGTGATTGTGGGCGTTCTAACAGTAACGATATTATTTTTTTACTTATTCACGTAATTATTTTTTCAAAAATGATCCCCGTCTAACGCACGTACGCCACTGGTTGTTATTTGCGCTAAAATAAACCATTTGTTTTATAATTTATAGCGTGTATACAATTTTTAGTAACTCCAGTTTGAAGTCGATAAGTTATATGAATATTATTATTTTCATATTTGAATCATACATTTTCGATGAAACAATTGGGAAAGTAGAATTTCCTTTTGTAATTTTCTGACTTCAAAATCTCTTATTTGTTCTGATATTATCGTTCGAGCGGAGATCTCTGAAATAATAAATGCCTTTCAACAAATTGAAAATCTTGATGTAGTTAATGGAAATGGAAATTACTTGGAAAACCACGGTTCTTTTATTCGATTTTCTTCGGCATTTATTTTCATTAAACTATGTATTTTTTTTTAACTCAGCAAAATTTTGTTGTAATCATATGACCAGTTTTCCTAAAAACTAGTTGTTCTAAAATAATATAAAAAAGGTTACTAATTATAAAAACACATTTTAGGAAAACTGGTCATAGGATTACAACAAAATTTTGCTCAGTTAAATACTGAACTTCTGTTAATGTGAAAATGTATTAATTTATAAAGTTGACGGAGAAACTTTTAAAATACAGGGTGGTGCACAAAACAGAGCTTTTCTAATTTTTAAAGTGTTTGCAATCAGTTTAATACGCTGTATGACATAGAGTGACAGGTCGTACATTTGTTTAAGATAATACAAAATTTTTATAACACATCGTTTATACGGGGCGGTTCCTTAAAGCTAAAATATATTATATGCCTTCTGTAACTACATTTATGAGTCACCCTGTATAAAATATGATTCATCACCAAGAAGTAATCACTTAAACTATATGTTCATGATCCAATGACATTTGGTTGTATTTTTAAAGCTGTTATAAAAAAAATGATTTCTTCAAAAAAACTATTTTCGAACCACCCTGTAAATAACTAAATTGTACGGTAATTGTTTATAAAATATTGTTACCAAATAATCTATAATTCATGTTTTCTACAAGAAACGCGAATAAAACAGGTCGGAGGTAATAGTTGATTTTTACCTTCATTCACTGTACTATATTATTGGAGTGCCGTTAGTCATAAAAAGTGAAAAACCTCGAACGAGAGTGGCAGTGAATCGATTTTCGTTCGAGGTATAAATCTAACGGCACTCCACTATCAAGTAAATATGGTTATTTTAGAAATCTCCTTACCACAAATCATATTCAGATCCATACAGTTTTTCATCAGGCCATACGAGTATGCATCCAGTTCTCGGCATGTCTTTCGCTCTGGAAAAAAACATTAAATACATTTTCGTATCCTACAGACCAGGCCCAAACAACAAATAACCACTCGGTATGTATAAAATACTTACGGATGCGTCACTGTTCTGGAATAAAGAAGGCAAGGCATTGCAAGTATCATACTCGCCGTCCATATAAAGGTTATTGTAAAAATCGATGACATTTTTGACATCCTCGGTTGTAAGGGGTATACGATGGCCAAGTATCTGTAAATTAAAGGATAAAATTGAATTGAGTAGACAAGTATCTTTTAGCGGATGAAAAAGTGAACAATTTGAGCCCCGGCTGGTTGCGCCAGCTCAATTATTACAGAAGTTATAAGCGTTTCAATAATATTTGTTCCCCCCCCCCCCCTCCGGCATTTAAAAGTACTCGTTATTACCCTTTTATTCACAAAAAATGAAGGTCATATCTCCACAGCCTCTCGAGAAATAATTAATTAATTTTTTTCATTTTTGCAGTTTCAAATCGCGATATTTCGCGAACTAATTGAGTTATCGGGTTACGGTTGGAACCATTTTACGTGTTTTGACAAGCTCTTCAATCTTGGTAAGAATTTTTTTTTGTGGGATCAAACCCGGCTGAGATTTGTCGGAAAAACCGTTTTCAAGTTCTTTTGATCTCCACCGCCGCCTGGATCGGACGTTTCATGCAGGAATGATGGGGGGCGGGGGACTAATTTCATTGATTGGAAAAAAATTACTCGTTTTCATCAATCTGGTTTCGAAATCCAGATCGACTCCACTATAAAGGGAGACGATTGTTATACCCAAACAGACATTTTATTTTACGCTACAGAATTATCGGAAACTGCTTCGTTGCTCTGCTACCCACGATGTATTTAATGAACCAAAAATAATTGGGTAAAATTATATTTATTAGAGCAATTTAAATAAAAAATTCATCTGGAAGTTGTACAAGGTATATATTTTGTTTGATTAGGTGGAGGAAAATTTATTAAAAAGTTTTAAATTTATTGGTGTGTAAATATAATTAGGGCAACTCGAAAAGTTCGGGCGTCCAATAAAAGTGACTTAAATCCTGATTGAAAAGTTGTTCAGTTGTTGAGTTGTACGATCTGGTAAAATATTTGATCCCTTGTAGATTATCTCTTATACGGTTTGGTTGTGGAAGTATTTCGTAAAGAAATTTTTATATTTGAATGAATGATTGTGGACGTAAATATTCACAATTTTTCCTCCTTCTTCACGCTTTTTTCCCGTAAATTTGGTTAACGCTAATCAGTTTTTCATTCAACTTATTTTCTATTTTATAATTTCGTACAACTTTTTGTAGAATCTTTTTATATACAGGGCAGTGGCGTAGCCAGGAATTTTTACTTATTTCAGCAGGGCCTCCAGGGCCTGCAGGGCCCCCAGGTCCCCCCACTAAAGCCAATAATAGAGGAAAGGAAACTAATATCTGATCACCAGTTTGGATTTCGTGAAAGCCACTCAACGATAGACCAGGTCCACAGAATAACCAACATCATAGAAAAAACGCTAGAAGAAAGGAAAGTCTGATCTACAATCTTCCTAGATGTAGCACAGGCTTTCGATAAAGTACGGCATGAAGGACTCAAGCACAAAATCACCTGACAAACCAGTACTAACAACTTTTAATTTCTTACGTATCAAACAGAGTCTTCAGAATAAAACAGGAAGAAGCTTATTCCGAACTTAGAGAAATCAACGAGGGAGTGCTACAGGGAAGTGTATTAGGACCGATCCTGTACCTTTTGTACACTATTGATATCCCTGTTTTAGAGCATCCCACTATAGCCACTTTCGCTGATGACACAGCCATCTAAGCAATGGGAAATAGTCATGAAGAAGCTACAGCTAAATTGCAAACAACCATTAACCAGATTCAAACATGGACTAAAAGATGGAGAATCTTAGCCTCTTAGGCTTTAAAAAAAATCTCGAAAACGATGGTTTTCCCAAATAATATCTCTGGTACTTCTTTTGGGGGTTTGAAAGAAAAGAACCAGAAGAAACAATCAAGAGTCAGTGGTGAAGAGTCATATGTGTTTGTATATAATATGAGATTTTTTTTGCTGTAGATAAATTATGACTTTAGCGTCATTTTTCGCGTCAATGAAGTCTACATGGACTGAATGAGGGTGTAGCAAAGAATAAATTTATACAGGTAGAGATCATTACATTTTGTCCCTTAATTTCGCATTTCGATAGCCTTTAGTTAATCTATTTTTGATAAAAGTCAGTACATAAATAAAAACCAATTTGGAATCATTAAATTTTCTAATTCCCGACATTATCAACAAAAAGGTAAAATAATGGAAACGGTTGACACCTTATCGCATCAATAAATCCGTCTAAAACTCAATTATGTTCGAGTCATGCTTTTCACATAAATAATTCCAATTTGGGACCACAACTCGTACGGAGTAATTTTAAATTAAATTTCCCAGATTGTCGACTAATTAATTACAAGCCACTACCGTTGAAATCCGTTTTTACCCTTAACGTCGTTACTCAGGAATTTTTTGCAACGCGTCAATTTGCAATCTTTTTGTTTAAGAGTTAATTTTTAAAGTAGAAAAACGTGCAACGAAAATCAAGTTTGGAAGTTTTCTTAACAAAGGAGGATGAGGAAATGTATTCCTTAAAAGTTATTCGAGAAATTGTCTTTGTAATATAGAATAGTAATTAAAAAGCACTTTGGTTCGTTTGAGCTGATTTAAAGAAACAAAATATTACACTTTTAATTAAAATTTTAACACATTTTGAAGTTTCCAAGTAAACAATGAATCTCTCTGGCCCCATGCATGATCGGTCGGAAATATTCTGGCAAAACTAGATCGGCAAAATGTCGGTCCAGTGTAAGTGGACCATTTCAGGAATTTGTCTAAATAAAGACCTAAAAACTTAATTTAGTTCACCGTTAGAATCGGATTATTGCTTAAAGTTATAGGCTGTAAAGTACCTATGTAAGACATTACTACGGTTTTACTGGTGTTGAAACAAAGCCCATTCGAGTCAGACCATGACTTGATAGTTACTAGATCTTTGTTAATGCTAGATTGTAATGTCTGTATATCAGAACTACTCCAGGTTACACTCGTGTCATCGGCAAATAAAGTAATTCTTCCACTTATTTTTAAGGCTTTGATATCGTTGATGAATAATAAAAATAAAATCGGACCTAATACTGAACCTTGAGGTACTCCACTGCTATTTGGCAGATTTGAAGAATCCTCACCATTAGCTTGTTGATTTCTATTTTCTAAGTAAGTTTTAAACCATTGCAAAGGAGAACCCCGTACGCCATAAATTTGTAGTTTCTTAATTAAGATTTCATGATTAACACAATCAAAGGCCTTTGCGAAGTCACAAAATACTGAAGCTGTGAAAAGTTTATCATTAAGTGATGTATATATTTCATTAAGAACGTCACTAGTGCATTTTTTAGAAAGGAAACCGTACTGATGAGGTGTTAAGATGTTTTGTTTGGAAAGAAAGGGCAGCAGGTGATTTTTCATTAGCCTTTCTATTATCTTCGATAAGGTCGCCACCCTTATGAGGTGGGATTATTATAGCTATTTTTAGACAGCTCGGAAAGATACCAGATTCGAAGGATTCATTAATCATCATAAAAATGACATTTGACAGTTTTGACACATTGATGGTTCATGGTATTTATGAATTTACTTTTGAGAACACGGTTATTCTAAAACCAGTGTGGACAGTGGCCTTCTCCTGATAATTTGATGTAAAAGTTAGTATTTATATCTATAATCAATTAGGTGTTTAACTGCAAATCTAACCTCATTTGTTTTGTATTTCTAATTACTCATACTTAATTACTTTCTACATATTTGCATGTTTTTTTATTTTTTTTTGCTTAAAATAGATACAAAATAATAAGAAAAGATTTGAGATTTTATGCAACTTTTAATACAGATACGTCACTGGTACGGTACTGATTTGCTTTACGGTAAACGATTAAAAAAGAAGAAATATAACAGACCAAGACCATCATTAGTTTCGAAAAACGAAGACGAAGAAGAAGAAGAAGAATATAGAATAACGATTTTAAAGTCGGGAAAATACATATACACTAACTTAGAAACAAAGAAAATACTATATACTAACTAAAAAATATTAATAAATCAAAAATAAATGCAAAATCAAAAACCCAAGCTTCAACAAAAATCAAAGAAATGACATTATTGACAGTGACATTTAACAATTTTAACTTTGATGTTGAGTGAATTCGTTGAACTTTCGATTCGGCTTATATCTAACTTCAATTACGCAACCAGTGACGTAATTTCAACAATTGCGCAATATTCAAAAGGCACATTATAAAAATTAACAAATTGCTGGTAAAAATTATGTATGCAACTAAAATTAAAAAAACATATTGTGTTGTTATTTATTCATATAGTACTTGTTATTTATAAGGTTTCAAATAGAATCTGAAAATTAGTTAAACACCCAATTGTAGCGTCAATTACAAGAAACAACCTTCATTAGTTTTTGAGGTTAAGTATATGTATAATGCCGATCAAAATCTTATGTCATTATGTCATCATTCATTTAACTTTTCTACTCCGCGTTTTTTTATACTCTCCTTATTTTTAGCAAAGCAACCAAAATTGCTGATTTATGTTTCGTAATTATTATTTGTAAAAGCGTTTTCTACAGAAATACATTCGCTTTTTTCAACTGTACAGCTTAATTGGACTTATATTCTTCCAATCTTTTTTGTGTTTATTTATTTTAATACCCTTATTCCACAAACAGGCATGTTTGGAAGATTTGTTTTCTTGACATTTATTTAATAGCATCAGCAAGGCATGTTTGATATTTAAATAGCTTTCCATCCAAAGGCGTAGATAGAATATTTTTTCGATTGTTTAACTATGAAAATATACAAAGAACATAATGTTTGTATGTAAACTACTTAGAATGCGTATATACGCAAATATTCCCAGTAAAAGGAGAGGAAATTCATTAATGCAGACAAAAAATAATGCCGGGCGTAGAACTGATCCTTGTGGTACACCGATATGGGTCCTTTAAAATACAGTAGTTGTGGTTGTTGAACGACATTTTGATTATAAGTTGTTGATTAAATTCGCATTTAAATCAAGAGAAAAGACGATCTATATGATTGGATAATTCTTTTTTTCTTGTGTTTGTAATTGTCAGGATAAGGTTTGTATTAAATTAAATGTACAAACCTATCGCAGGAAATTCCTGTAAGTGTAAAAACACTTGCAGCAACAGTGGCGTTCGCTATGAAGTTGCTGACAGTGCAGTACCAGTTTCCAAATGGCCAATTCCTGGAAAAACAAAAAAAAAAGTATTAGCAAATAAATAACTCTATTTAGAGATGCCAGCAGTAAGTTAAACTTTGTCACTATCTTCTACTAGTATTAGTGTACGGTCAGGTATTTATATATATTTATATTACGTGAGGTAGGAAGGTCGACGACCAACACGTAGAGAAATTGTGTTATTAAATATTGTGTATATAAAACGGTCAATGTCAACTTTCCTATACAGATTAATATTCACATTCAGTTAGAGATATAGTTATTCAGAACATTCACATAACCTATAGTATGAGTCTATGATTCATGTTGCTGTAATGTCAATATTAATTAATTATTTACCACCGTTATTAAACGTCCTTATCAAGGACATCACATGGCGATCCTGCCAGTCCTTTAGGACATCACTTAATTCTAATGTAGTCTTCATGGTGGGGAATCATTCAGATTTTTCTTTAAGACTTTACAAGACATACCAAGCAAAGGACATTTTTGTGCTACTCTTGGATTCTTATTTGTAGATTTAATACGTTAGAACAAAATTGTTAAAACTCAGTTAGCTTTTACCACCCATTAGAAATCAAAGAGTACACAATCTAACAAGAGGCGAAAGCTTGATCGGTTCCTTTGATGTTTGATAGACACAATATTGAGAACAAATACGTCACAGCATTGACATTGCGCATACAAATTTGTTATCAAGGAAAACAGCTTTCTTTCGCCTCTTGTTAGATAGTGTACTCTTTGATTTCTAATCTCTGTCATTTCTATGATATTTAGTTATCTGCGAAAACGTCAGAAATATCATTAATTTATTTACTTTAAAATTATTTTGTTACAAGCAAAAGATATCCGAAAAAAAATCATATAAATAAGTAATTTTTATTTTAATAATTATAAAATGGACGAAGAAGAAGGTGGGAAAGTGGAAAATGAAATGGTCGCTGCTGATATTGAAACTTATGTTGATGAATCAGAATCTGTTATGAAAGATTTAGAGATCGAAGACGAGGAACAAACAGGTTTAGGCGAACAGGACGAAGAAGATGTAGAAGGTGAGGAGGATTTTAGGGTTGAAAATGAAGAGAGATCTATTTTCGAAGAAGCAGAGGAAGCCGCCTATTTGCCTGAGTTTGAAGGTAAGACTAAATTTTAAAATTTCTGTCATTTGATAAGGAGCAATGAGCCAGCTCGACACCGGCTGGCGCTACGCTAGCGCCACTCTAGCGGACGAGCGCCACAATAATTGCAGTCAGATTTAAACCGATTGCGCTGTTATTAACTGTGCACAATGTCGGTTATGCTGAGATGTGGGGTCATAAGACAGTTAAAAGTTTAAAAATCTATCATTTAAATAAAATTATATAGTTGAGTGATCCTGTAGAAACATTTACGTCAACGAAGAGAACAACAACGCAGTTGCAGGTGTATCCGAAGGGAATAGAAGTGGTAAATCTATGGCCATCAAACGTAAAGCAAATAGAGGTAGTGAGACCTACGGGTGTAAGGACGTCAGTAATGTTTCTTCTGATCACTTGGTGAAAAATGTTATGCTAAGCGACATATTGTTAGCAGAGGAAAGATGCAGAGTGAGAGAATAATTTTCTACAGGGTTTTTATGATTTAAAGTCAAATTGAAAATTGGCAATATTGCATTATCTTACTGTATAATAATGTTTAGTAATTATAAAGAAATCTTTAAAATAAACAATAACGACACACACTGTATTCCAGTATAGTAAATACCAGGATTTAAATCAATTTATAGGATTTAAAAATCTGGCATATCTGGTTCATGTCAAAAATTCACCCTGTATATAACTTTTTCCACGCGCAATTGACTGAAATTAAATTGAAAATGTTTGCATTAACCTAGTTTTGTCATTTGTTTCAGCGAAAATCATGTGTAATTATTTTAATCGGAATGAAATTAACAACCCCAAGAAATGTTTAATATCTGGTCACCAAGCTTCGCTCTTAATATTCAAATCTACATTTTTAAGTAGCCCAAGGAGTATATAATTTAAGTATATTTATAATATGACAAATTATTAATTAATTCGCGAAAATTACGGAGTGGACTACTGAAAGGGAGATAAATAAAAAGTTGATTTGCGATTGGCTTGAAAGTAGGCGGGAAAATTAAAAAAGCTGTCAGTGTTAATTTTCAATTGGCTGCAGCTGTTGTTGACGTTTATCAACTGCTTGTCACAGAGGTTAGTTAAATGCATTAAAAGTTGCCTAGTTTCTGGGGATTTCACCCTTTTAGAGCAACATCTACTGACGCTTGATCTTCTCGAATAGTCACGGCGGACAGGCCTCGTTTCCGAGACGGGCAACAGCAGCGTATAGGGCACAGGTCCCGTCAACAGAAGATCGCTCAGCTCACTCTATTTATCACTATATATGAAAAACTCTATGTTCAATTGATTTTATTATTTATTAATCTGCATTGAAGGAAAATTATAGGTCTGATATTCATACTTGGGTAAAAATCTCCACAAAAACCTGTGACCAGACTCTCGACGTGTGACAGATATTGATATCATATTTTTTCAAAGTTTTTCAGTTACAAAAATAGTTTATTCGTACATTACATTACAATTTGTTCTTGGAAAATACAAAGTCACAATCAACCTTAAAATGTACTATGAACAGTTGTCACGTTTTGACAGGTGTCACGTTTTGACAGGTGTCACATTTTGACAAGTGTCCATTTTAACAGTGTTACTCAACGTTCCTATAAATATTTACCTAAACCCATGATTTCTGAAATTGAATTGGCAACGTTGTATTTTCAACTTTGAATTTATGAGATGGCTGTCATTTGACAAGCAAATTATTTATGTCCGTCAAATGAACCTTTCCTTTTTTATACTTTTCAGGTTTATTCTGAATTTGTTTGTCTTGGGAGTGAGTATCCCAACATATATTTTTTCATAAAAAAATGTGAAAAATATTTTTCCGCGCAAAAATTTCTATTGCTAAGTATATTGATTTTATCATGTTTTATAGCATCTGTGAAAATTTCATGAAAATCCCAGTCGGCCCCATTTTCTTAACGTTTACCCAGAGATGTGCGTGTCAGTAGTTGTCAAAATTTATGGATAAAAAGCGGCAAATTTAAATTTTAAAACATCTGATCGGCCTAATATAGTTTTTGTCTAGATTTAATCTTGTTTCCATGGTTTTTACTGTAATAAATCTGTTCTTTTGACAGATAAGTCAGACTTTATTTATTCATAGCCGTATCGTATGTATTTTAATTGATTAGGAATTTTGTGTTAATATATATTTCAAAATGGCTTCATTCTAAAAATATTATCAGTCCTCCTAAATCCTTGAAGGCAGAATTATTAGTAATAGCAAGGCAATATAAAAACAAATTCAAAAAAATATATTATAGATGAGATGGCCCGAGAAAAAGGAATTAGAATTCTCAGATTGCCTCCTTACCACGCAGAGTTAAATCCCATTGAACTGATCTGGTCACAATTATTAAAAGGTTATGTTTCTCAAAACAATATAACATTTAAATTTCCTGATGTTTTAAATTTGTTTTTGAAGGCAGTTTTAGATGTAAATAGAGAACATTGGGGAAAATGCATTGATCATGTTAAAAAAGTGGAAAATTGCCATTGGATATTTTTTGATGCGGAATATAGCAAAATATTATTTCGCCCCCCTTTAACCCCCCTCAAATTAACCCTTAAGCAGACGAATTTTTTTTACGTTTATCATTTCCAAACATAAAAACCCTACACAAAAAATTATTTTACGTTTACGCAATTAAATTATCTATCTCGCCTGCACTATTATTCGAAATATTATTTTTAGGAAAAGAAACTGAATTTACGACAAGAGAGTACGAACTAGAAATGGACGGGGAAGGATTCGAAGGAGTTGAGATGGAAGAAGGCGGTGAAGAACACGAGGAGGGAGAAATAATTGCGGAAGTAAAAAAAAAAATTTATACAGAAAAAGAAAAATTGGACTATGTAGAAGCACTTAGGCTTGATACGGGCTCTCAGTCATCGCGTAGAATCAGTGGAGATTTTAAAGTAGCCCTAGATCTTCACAAACCGGTGATAATGGATATAATTTCGGACGAAGAAGAGGAAGAAATCGTGTCAGTTATTGCCGGTGAGTCGATAACGACGTTAGACATTAGTCTGTTTAAAGAACGCTTGATGGCAAAATGCTTAACGCTGACGCGAAAAAAAATTAACGAAGAAGTACGTGGTAGAGTTTTGCAAGCGTCCATAGGACAATATTTAAAGAGAAGACGCATGGGATACTGCCTCAGAGAACCCAGCGGTATATCGGAAAATGCCCTTTATAAATACAGAGGTAAACTAAGCGAATACGAAAAATTTTCGCGAAAAGTAGTAGCTACAACTGAACTTTATAAAACCCAAATAGAAAACTTAATAATCGCCACAGAGAAAAGGGCGCAAACCGTAGAAGACGTGTTAAAAGACTTTCAACTGCAAATCGGTAATACCGGTCGCGGATTAATTTTTTCGAAATCGGGAAAACATCTATCAGACACTCAAATCGACAACACCCTTGCGCGCCAAACGAGAATGGTGATCCTGATGTCGGAATTAAGAAAGAAGTTCATCGAAATTAAAAATTTGGTAGCCGATAAGGAAGACGACATTCGCAGCTTGGAAAATATCGGGGAACATTGTAGTCTTCAATATTACGAAAAACTCAAATCGGAAAATAGACTTCATTCTGATAGGATCGAAGAAAAAGAATCTGAACTGGCTCGGGTGAGAAAATTTTTGCAAGACAACGTACAAATCATAAGTCACATGAGAGAAAAGTTGACGGCTATGGCGCAGGATATATACGACTTGCAACAAGAAAATACCGACTTAACGGATTTTATCGATGTCGTGAGACGTCGTTTGAACAATGTGAAAAGCGAAAGGGATTCCTTACGTACACAAACTGTGACCCTCCAAAACGAATCGGGTCTATTGCTTCAACCGGAGCTTTTACGCGACTTGGAGAAATCGAGGATACAACACAGATTGATCAAGAAAGAACTGAACGATTTAATGACTGACTGTAATATGAAGGTTAGACATCTGCGAAACGCTAGAAAAACTCTAGAAGTGGTTGTTGAGCAATGCGGAAGAAGCGGAAGAAAAAGAAAAGGTACTCCTGCAACATCGAAAAAAAGTATCCGTTTATCCAAAGTAAAAGAGATCGAGCCGGATTTATCAAAATCTTCTATTTTGGTAAAGCCAATGTTGACGATCATGTAAAAGAGACTTTGACCTCATAAAATGGGATATCGCTGAAACTAGGCTCTTAGGTACAGGGTGGCCAAATAAGAATGCGAGGAACTATATAAAATGGTCAAGACAAAATCCTGGAAAATATTTTCAAGTTTCTGAAATGGCCGCTAGGGGGCATAACTGCAATCTTGAATCTAAGAAAGTGATGTTTCTGTGAATTCCGCTATATTAACCTAACAAAAAAATACCTGATCTTCAAAGTCGAGGATAATATGAACCTTTTTTGTTTGACAATTTTTGCTGTATCTCTAAAAATAAAGTGGTGGGGGGTATTCAAAGGTTTCAGTAAAAAACACCTTGTATATTCGAAATGGCTGAGCCGATTTTAACAAACTTGGGCTAGTTGAAAAGGGCTATTCTTGAGCTACAAATTTTATGATATTTGAAGTTTTGTTAGTTTCACATGTCGCCGCTAGAGGGCTTTTTTCGACATTTCGACAGAAATGGTTAATTTTCTCAAAAAAATTAAATGCATTGGTATGATTTTTTTTCAAGAAAAAGCTAAATGATGCCTAAACAAGCTCGCAAAAACCGCATCTCGATATCTTGTTTCTAACCTAAAGGACCCCGCAGTTTTTGATAGGAAAATGTCTTTCGGTGGATTTCTCTCAAACTTCGGAAATTTATTCTTCATCCCATCCCGATCAAAAGTGTTCACGGGCCCAACTCAATCCTATGTACAGATTTCGAGCTAGCGCGACTTTAAAATGATTAGGGGGACCTCGATATATGCGCATTTATCGGCAAGTTAGGCGTTCACCTCTTTACGTTTATGGTTTATATGATGGATATATGTCATACACACCCAGATACACACACGCACACATTTAGCGTCTTTTAGAAGATTTTATTTTGATTTCTAAACTATTTTTTAAGAATTTTTTTTTATTGACATTACATTTTTCAATCACTTTTTTGTTACCATGAATACAGCTAGACTATGTCCGACATGGGCGTTTCATTAACAGGGTTAAACAAAAAAATCATTAAATCTGAACCTTTTATCTTATATGGTCTATTGATAAACCTCTTTGAAATAATCTTGTAGAAGTCCATTTTCATCAAGATGTTCCATGCAGCATCTTGTTCCATTCTGTACATATATATTATTATGAACGAAAACATCAACTCGAGCCTCGGTGGATAGTCTTATCATATCATTCATTGCATTACAAACATGGCAAGAGTGAGAAGAAGTCTGGATGAGAACATTCAGTCTTAAGCTGCTTGGATCATTCTCCATCACAGAGCGTTAGCGTTAGCATTTACACTTCTCAATGAGACGACTCGGGTTCGATTCCCAAGAAAATCAAGTGGTTCATAATATCGGCAACCCACCATGGCTCGGTGAGTACGTATAAACCGTTGGTCATGGCTAGAGTGAGAAGAAGTCTGGGTGAGAACATTCAGTCTTAAGCTGCTTGGATCATTCTCCGTCACAGAGCGTTAGCGTTAGCATTTACACTTCTCAACGAGACGACCCGGGTTCGATTCCCAAGAAAATCAAGTGGTTCATAATATCGGCAACCCACCATGGCTCGGTGAGTACGTATAAACCGTTGGTCATGGCTAGAGTGAGAAGAAGTCTGGGTGAGAACATTCAGTCTTAAGCTGCTTGGATCATTCTCCGTCACAGAGCGTTAGCGTTAGCATATACACTTCTCAACGAGACGACCCGGGTTCGATTCCCAAGAAAATCAAGTGGTTCATAAGATCGGCAACCCACCATGGCTCGGTGAGTACGTATAAACCGTTGGTCATGGCTAGAGTGAGAAGAAGTCTGGGTGAGAACATTCAGTCTTAAGCTGCTTGGATCATTCTCCATCACTATATGTGTAACTTTTTGAAGTTTGAGAGGGGGGCATGACGGGATAATGGGTGTGGGGTATGAAGGGATATAAGGGCACTATAAAAATGAGCTGGAAAATTTAAAAATTGGGGTAACAATGTTTGTGCCGGTGTGGATGATGAAGACGCCGAAGAAAAGCACATTTGTTCGTTATGAAAAAAATTAGCTTTCACAATCATACCCCATGGTACAGGGTAAGATGGTTTTTCACATGTTCCTTTTTAATAAATTCATGTTAGAAAGATCCGTCAACAAGATTATTAGATTGAAGGTGGACCGCGAGTGATAGATGTCTAGATTATAGAACATAGAGTTAAATACATGTTACTTTAATAGGGGCACTATGAAAATGAGCTGAAATAAGCATCGTTGTTATTTCGCTGATGGCAAGATGGTTTTTCGTATGTTCCTTTTTAATCGTTCATTTTAAACAAATATGACGAGTTGATCTTCCAAAGACTACGCCAAATTGTAGTTAGATTAATAACACGTGTGCTATAAATAAATAAGAATAATAAACATAATGTTTTTTAATGAAACCTTTGAATACCCCCCATCACTTTATTTTTAGAGATACAGCCAAAATTGTCAAACAAAAAAGGTTCAGATTATCCTGGACTTTAAAGATCAGGTATTTTTTGTTAGGTTAATATAGCGGAATTCACAGAAACATAGTTTTCCAGATACAGTACCTCACATTCTTATTTGGCCACCCTGTACTTCAAAGTATAACCAAATTTTCAAAGTCATTTTTTGGTACTTAAAATTTAAAAAATTGCTATAAACTTTTTATAGGATGAAAGTACAAGTCTTTCCGAAGAAAATAAGCTCAAGATCGTTATTCTAAGATCACTCCTCGAGCAACAGTAGCCGATTTTCGCAGGCGCCTTTTTTTTTCGAAATATCGAAATATCTCGAAAACTAATAAATATTTAAAAAAATTTGAAATACGTACCTATTCTACAAGACACGAGCTATATTTTTGTAAAGTTTCAAATAAATTTATTTAAATTTGATAAAGTTATAGCAAAAACAAAAAAAATGCGATTTTGGACGTTCTTTTCGATATATCTCCAGAAGTTACATCTCGATTGAGACTTATAAAAAATGAATCCTAAGATATTTTTATTATCTACAACTACTGAACAAAGGAACCTAAAAAATTCTGTCTCAGGCGGGAATCGAACCCCCCGTCTCCAGTATTCCGTACTGCATGAGGCAGACATTTTTCGATT
The DNA here is from genome assembly GCA_949320105.2 of Crepidodera aurea. Lineage (NCBI taxonomy): Eukaryota > Metazoa > Arthropoda > Insecta > Coleoptera > Chrysomelidae > Crepidodera > Crepidodera aurea. The sequence continues at coordinate 17,868,552 of OX439480.2, forward strand.
TCTTTCTTCAGCAGTTTTCACCAGTGGCGGCGATTAGGGGGGCAGTTGCCCCCCCCCCCCCCACTTTTAGAGGAATGTATCGATAAATAAATGTTACGTTTATTCCGTTTTACACATTTCAGAGTAGGAGTTATGTAAAAATTATTTGTACACAGTCTTCGCCCCCCTACTTCTAATGTCCAATCGCCGCCACTGGTTTTCACCCCTGGTGTACACGAATTTATTTCTGTATGCTCTCTTGGGATTTATTTTCATTCTATGAAGATTTTCCGTTAGCTTTTCACTTGTATTATCTACAACTTTCTCATTCACTTTTTTTTTATTGGATTTATACTTTTTTTTTATTCACGAAAAACCGTTTTTGCGAATTTTGCGAATTTTTTTAGACAATGTCGCCAACCAGGATAGAGTTTAATGATTTGACTAAAGAGCCTAGTTTCAGCGATATCAAATTTCATGAGGGCTTTTGATCTAAATGTGGCTCTGGTAATTGGGCTACTACCGAATATTCAAGATAATTTAGTGTTTTGTAGTCCCTATATATTGTTATTTTATAATAAATATACGTATATTTCATATACAGGGTGATTCATGAGGAACTGTACATAATCCTACACCTGAGGGGAATATCAAATGACCATTAAAAAGTGTATGCTTCCATTGTTTGGGGGAGTTGTGAATTTTGAGCGAAATAACCCCGCACAAATCTTATGGGAATTGGCTCTCGGTCAAATTTGCTGAAATTTGGATATGTGGTTCGTTTCGGCATCCTGAGCAAAAATCTCAATTGGCACAATGCTCAATTTTGCGTATTTCGGCTCCTACGGAGCTCCAAAGCTCCACGGGTTTAACGTTATTTACTACTTAAAAAGGTAATCTTTTCAAAAAGTTTAGTATTTGCTGTGTTAAAAAAAGTACCCTCTTGTGTTTTAGAGGTCGCTGCATTCAAATCTAATGACAATATAATAATATTGACAGTTGACAGCTGTCAAACTGACTGTCAAACAGCATGTAACGATCGAAATTGATAAAATTAATATGTAAACATATGTTTTTAAGGTTGCTCAATTCAAATCTGTTGTCAAAAAAACGATATTGATAGTTGACAGCTGTCAAATAACTGTCAAACAACAAGTAATAATCAAAATTGATAAAATCCACATGTAAATATATGTTTTTGAGGTTGCTGAGTTCGAAACTGATGTTAAAAAATCGATATTGACAGTTGACAGCTGTCAAATAACTGTCAAACAGCATGTAACAGTTGATAAAATTAATATGTAAAAATATGTTTTTAAGGTCGCTCAATTCAAATCTGTTGTCAAAAAGACGATATTGACAGTTGACAGCTGTAACAAGTAATAATCAAAATTGATAACATCCACATGTAAATATATGTTTTGGAGGTTGCTGAGTTCAAAACTGATGTTAAAAAATCGATATTGATATTTGACAGCTGTCAAATAACTGTCAAACAGCATGTAACGATCGAAATTGATAAAATTAATATGTAAACATATGTTTTTAAGGTTGCTCAATTCAAATCTGATGCCAAAAAGACGATATTGACAGTTGAGTACTATCGTTAATTAAATATTTGACTGTGCATGATGAAGTGTCAAGATAGAGTAATAATTAGATGGCAGCAAGCATCCTTCAGTTGTTTTTAAAATGTCGTTTTTATACTTTGCATCTATAATATTTTACATTATGATACGCATTTGAGTACTCTAACGCTTCATTAGAGTACGCAACTTTTTGTGTTATACTGTTGGTAATATGAATCAACAAATGATATAAATTGACATTTGTCTTGTCATTTGTATCTAATAACTGTCAAATTTTAAAAATTCTATAACACTGCTACCAACTCATTTTTTTTAAAAAATTAATAAAATGGCAAAATATAAAAAGTATTATGAAATGAAATACGTTGCTTAATGTACTATTTTTTACCTTCAGTTTTGAATTTACCGATCTCATCCATTTTGATTGTAGCTTGCTTTTTGGCAGCTAGTTTTGACAGTTTTTACCAATTTTTTGACATCAGATTGTCTAACGCCGACGGTAGAAATAAATATTTTGGTAATTAGATTAAAAATGATACATACGGAATGTTTATATATTAGTTTTATCAATTTTGATTGGTACATGCTGTTTGACAGTTAGTTTGACAGCTGTCAACTGTCATTATTATTATATTGTCATTAAATTTGAATTAAACAGATTGCACTCTACCATTTTTTTTAAGGTCATTTTTTATTGCACTCCCCGTTTTTTCCTGCACATATGAAAGGACGATTATGCTTTTTACATCGTTGGATTCATCCTCTGCGCGACCCAATATCCTTGATACTCGTTGTATGTTTCCACACACAATTGTCGTGTCATTCTCCAATAAACCGAACAATGTTCCACTTTCTGTTTACTATGTACATACGAGTCTAGAGCGACATATAGTTGTCGTTAATATATCACATTATCGTATCTACCGAATGTAAATGGCTGATTTGCTTTTCAGCCAATAGTTGGATTCGAAAAAATTGGATTATTCCCTCGTAGGAGTCATCTATATGTCGACGGTGTTATCTATGAGACTATACACTGTGAATATCAAATGTACGAACATATACATCCAGGGTTTGGATACATATTCTTATTTTGTTGTCGTCGATATAAAGAAAGTGAGTGCAAACTTGCTTGAAAAAAATACTATAACAACTTTTCTCCAAGACTGTTTTAAAATGAACCTATTTTTTATTAGGTATCTCAAGGATAATATTAGGTTTGTTCCAACATAACACAAAACCAGTTTTCGTACGGTCGGGATTCTGCGCAGACTAGAATCGGTGTCATCAAATCTAGACTGCGCAGAATCCCGACCGTACGAAAACTGGTTTTGTGTTATGTTGGAACAAACCTTATATGTATTATGTAAATATCACTTTAAAATTTGTATCTTTTCCTCCTTTGTGAACGTAAACATTTCAATCGTTATCGGCTTACTACTACTGCGATTGACTTTCAGTAGACTGAGTGACAAGTATCACGTGCCAGTTGGTCGAGGCAGGAAGAGGAACAGTGGTTCAATTGAATAGTTGATATTAATCCAGTAAATGAAGGGCCCCAACCTTAAGATTATTAGTTTCCATTTTCATTTTCTGGGTGAAAGTGGCTTTTGGTACCTCATTAAAGATGAGACGGCCGAGAAAATGGCCTCGAAAGACCAGGAAAATCGGTTTTCCGCGAATATCTCCCAAAATATGGCAGTTAGAGATTTTCGGTTCAGATAATAATTGAAGATCAGTTAATTTTCTACAAAAATGGTCCTTATGATTTTTCTCAAAAATTTGCCCGTTTCCGAGAGACCCCAATAGACGAAGAAACAAGTTCTTTTACATTCCCCAATTTTTGCAACATTGCATCTGTTATCCTTTTCTTAGTGTACTACCAACGCTACCTGCACGTTACACATTTATTCAGTTTTCTCAGTGTAGCTAGAAGAGGCAGAGACGTCAACCGTCATCGAAAATATGACCCCCACTAGATCAAAGATACCGACACAAGCCTTCCCTTCTGTGTAGTTAATTATTCTGGTCCCCGGATTTCAGCTTGTACACTGCGCGTCATATAAAACTGGTACACTTTTTTTTTCCAATGTAAACCTAAAATTAATCAATCAAAATAACCGTCACATTTGTCAAATTTGTCAAAGCGCATATCCACAATGCCAGCCCATTTAAGTAAGTTTGATCAAATCCGAATAATTTCCAAAATAGCTTGGCAGAAGATGAAAATTTAATAGTAATGGAGCTATGACAAGTTATTAATTATTGAATTGAAATTTTTAATTTCTCCATCTCGTTTTATTGCTGTGAAAAATTTAATTTTATCGTTACATCTACTAAAATTTTTGTTGACCTGGCATCACTGCCCTAGAAATTATAACATAAAAACTAGTTTAGTATTGACACATTTTAAAAGATGCATTTACACACCTAGAAAAATACTATTTTCGATTATAAGAGTTGTACCAGTTTTATATGACGCGTAGTGTACAAGGGTCTACCCTGACTGTATTATAAAATAAAAACAAAATGTAATCCACCCGAAGCCTTTTGTCAATTTTTATGCAATGAAAATAAACCATGAACAAACACAGTTTTATCTCAGAGATACAAAGCTCACCGAAATTCCATTTTTAAAAATACACTTTAAGATTGCATTTATTTAATCCTATTTTTGTTTTGGATCTTATCTTTTAGGCGACCGAGATAAAATTGTTTTATCATAAAAGTGAAGCAATGACAAACGTACAAAAGGATTTATAATCGGTTGTTTGAATAGTATATCGCTAAATTGTAGAACAAATAAATATTTATAAAACGTAGATTCGTAATATTAAAATAACCATAGACGTAGACTCTTAAAATTATGTCGTACTTTCAAATATGCACAAAGAACAAGTATAAGTGTATAGAAAAAATAGAAAAATCCATTATGGATTTGAAAAAAATAGAAAAATCCACTATCGATTTGAAAAAAATAGAAAAATAAACTATGAATTGGAAAAAAATAGAAAAATCCACTATGCATTTGGAAAAAATAGAAAAATCCACTATGGATTTGAAAAAAATAGAAAATTCCACTATAAATTTGAAAAAAAGAGAAAAATCCACTATGGATTTGAAAAAAATAGAAAATTCCACTATAAATTTGAAAAAAATAGAAAAATCCACTATGGATTTGAAAAAAAAATAGAAAATCCACTATGGATTTGAGAAAAATAGAAAAATCCACTTTGAAAAAAGTAGAAAAATCCACTATGGATTTGAAAAACAGAAAAATCCACTATGGATTTGAAAAAATAGAAAAATCCACTAAGGATTTGAAAAAAAAAATAGAAAATCCACTATGGATTTGAGAAAAATAGAAAAATCCACTATGGATTTGAAAAAAATAGAAAAATCCACTATGGATTTGAAAAAACAGAAAAATCCACTATGGATTTGAAAAAAATAGAAAAATCCATTATTAGATTTGAAAAAAAAATAGAAAATCCACTATGGATTTGAGAAAAATACAAAAATCCACTATGGATTTGAAAAAAATAGAAAAATCCACTATGGATTTGAAAAAACAGAAAAATCCACTATGGATTTGAAAAAAATAGAAAAATCCACTAAGGATTTGAAAAAAATAGAAAAATACACTATGGATTTGAAAAAAATAGAAAAATCCACTATGGTTTTGAAAAAAATAGAAAAATCCACTATGGATTTGAAAAAAAATAGAAAAATCAACCAATATATTGTACTAGACGTAAAACTTCATAAGAAATCCAAAAACGGCGTTTCCAAGTTCGTACGATTTAGTTATGGACGATTTTGTGAAGACATGTCAAAAAATATCATCGGATTTTAGCAAATTTTGTTTTTAAAAAATTCTACCGCCCAAAATAATGTTTTCTGATTTAACCAACATATTGTACTAGACGTATAATTTCATAAGAAATCAAAAAACGGCATTTCCAAGTTCGTAGGATTTTGTTTAAGGAAGTTATGGACGATTTTGTGAAGACATGTCAAAAAATATCATCGGATTTTAGCAAATTTTGTTTTTAAAAAATTCTACCGCCCAAAATAATGTTTTCTGATTTAACCAATATATTGTACTAGACATATAATTTAATAAAAAATCCAAAAACGGCTTTTCCAAGTTCGTAGAATTTTTTTTAAGGAAGTTATGGACGATTTGTGAAGACATGTCAAAAAATATCATCGGATTTTAGCAAATTTTGTTTTTAAAAAATTCTACCGCCCAAAATAATGTTTTCTGATTTAACCAATATATTGTACTAGACATATAATTTAATAAAAAATCCAAAAACGGCTTTTCCAAGTTCGTAGAATTTTTTTTAAGGAAGTTATGGACGATTTTGTGAAGACATGTCAAAAAATATCATCGGATTTTAGCAAATTTTGTTTTTAAAAAATTCTACCGCCCAAAATAATGTTTTCTGATTTAACCAATATATTGTACTAGACATATAATTTAATAAAAAAATCCAAAAACGGCTTTTCCAAGTTCGTAGAATTTTTTTTAAGGAAGTTATGGACGATTTTGTGAAGACATGTCAAAAAATATCATCGGATTTTAGCAAATTTTGTTTTTAAAAAATTCTACCGCCCAAAATAATGTTTTCTGATTTAACCAATATATTGTACTAGACGTATAAATTCATAAGAAATCCAAAAACGGCATTTCCAAGTTCGTAGGATTTTTTTAAGGAAGTTATGGACGATTTTGTGAAGACATCAAAAAATATCATCGGATTTTAGCAAATTTTGTTTTTAAAAAATTCTACCTCCCAAAATAATGTTTTCTGATTTAACTAATATATTGTACTAGACGTATAATTTCATAAGAAATCCAAAAACGACGTTTCCAAGTTCGTACGATTTTTTTTAAGGAAGTTATGGACGATTTTGTACGTTTACCATTCTCATCGACATACTATCAATAATCCACTGCACGAGCAGAGTGCCAGTAATTGTCTATTCTTACGTGAAGCGCTCCTTCAATTCCAGTAAAAACCCATTACAGGCAGTCAAGGGGAAGCAGGCGAAAATTACTTGGCGAAATGCACGTACATGATGAGGAAAATAGACTTCTCATTCGGACAGAAAGCGGATATAAAACGATAGTCGCATTTATTTTCTATTTTGCAAGAGTCAATAAAAATGAATAAATGAATTTGATGAAGTTGTTTGTTCAAATTTATTTCGAACATTTTCACGACAAAATTAGTTGCATGTCATCAATGACCTCACAGTAATTAAATTGTACTAACACCTACAGAATATTTAAGAATAAAACCAATCATGCGAAATTGATTTTAAATGTCAGAAATGCACATGAATATTTATTAAATCTAATAGTCCATAAAACTATTAAAAAAAATATGAATGAATTACTAAAATGGTTCAAAATATTGGGAAAACATAAACTTTGACCACTTTTTTCAATGTTCTCGACAGGAAAGAATGGCCTTCAAGGCACATGGATCGATACCTATGGGTTTTCCCATTGAAATGAACTTTGAATCATCGAAAAATATCAATTTTTGCCCGATTCTGAAACAACATAGTTGTAGAGCAGCCGCTGAAATGAGGGGACTTTTGGGTCCGGTTATCTCGAAAACTATAGAATTCCCGAAAAAAATGACAGGAACCATTTTTGTAGATAATGATAAGATCTTCATCTTTTATCTAAACAAAAATTGGCTAATTTGCATATTGTGGAAGATATTAGCGGGAAACCATTTTTAGGGGCCATTTTCAGCCCTCTGCCAAGTTTTTAGAGATAATTTTGAGGTTATATTGAAAAATTATGAATACAGAAGTTTTAGATTTTTTAATAATCTACAATTTTTGTATTAAATTTTTTTCGATAGGATGCATATTTCAACCACAAATCGTAAAAAACCAACCCTCAAAGCATCGCCCACCTGCATTTGGAAGCTAAACGCAACTTCTTATTGGATTTCTGCTTACAGAATGTAATTTCAACCTTTCTCTAAAGTAATTGAAGTTAAATGTTCACTTAACGGTTTAATTAAATTTTCAAAACATTTTCCTTCTGGAAGATTGGGCATACACAATTTACGCACCAACTTGTAACTCTTTTTAAATTCAATTATAAAAGTCTTGCTACGAATTATGAAAAATTTAAATTTTTTCATTTTTATCACTTTGTTATTCTGGAAAATACGTTTTTAGTATCAAGTTTTTTTTTCGTCAAAATTCTTACTTACAGAGGCATAACTTTGGACAAGGACTATTATTCGTGAATGATTCCTGATGATGAAATTAAGTGGTATCTTTTATTGACGAAACTTTTTGGCTTCTATTTCAACGGCAGAATTAAAAATAATTTAACATAAAAAGAGCAAACTTAAATTAAATGTTCTATATGGAACGCCGTTTTACTTTTTATTCATAAATGTTTTTGTTTTCCATTTTAAACATAAAACCATTTTATTCAACTCAGTTTTATGTTTATCCATTTATTTCAGGACTATTAAACTGTTTCTTCAAAAAACTTTGACTATTTAAAATGTTTGATGAATAAAATTGCATCTTTATAAAAGTACGTAAGTCGAATATATTTTATAGCTTTTAATTTTTATGATGTAATTAAAATTATCAACAGTCATTTTAACTCATGTAACATTTTAATTCAATCAACAAAAAAATAACAAACATTTTAAATAAGTTCTAAATAATGTTTTAAATGATTTCCTACAATTTTAGTACCTACATTAAAATTATAGGTATTTATTTGTTTGTTGAATTAAAATGTTACATGAATTAAAATGTTTGTTGATAATTTTAATTGGGCGTTGTAGTCAACGGGTGCTACTAGAACTACCAAATGAATTTGGCAACGTAAGGGATAAACTCTGTTTATCGTCAAATGTTTGTGGAAAGTGTCAGGCGTCAGTCAAATTTGTTTTGGTTTTATTTTTATTACGTGTTTTACTACCACTATTTTTTAAGTTTCTCGTATTCTCATATTTTGTGCCGTTCTTTGTCCTATTTACCTCAGAACAAGTACGACATCTACGTAGTGCTACATTTCGTAGTGATCGATGACTCCAGCAACCAACATTACAATCCCGAATAAAAATTATCAACAGTCATTTTAAAACGAGTGTCATTTTTATTCTACAAACATTTTAATTCAAAGGACAAATAAATGAGAATATTTTTAATGTAGATATTAAAATTTTAAACAATCATCTAAATACTTTATTAAAAATGTTTGTTTTTCTTTTGTTGGTTGAATTAAAATGTTATGAAATAAAATGACATCTAAATATTAGATGTAAAAGGTAACTCATGAAAATATTTAGTCAGATTAATTTTAGGAAGTTGCATTTTTATTCAGTAAACAATTTAAACATTCTAAATTATTTCAAGTTATATTTTAAATAGGTCAATAGGATAAATTCTAAAATGTTTAAAAATAGAAATGTAAATAATGTAGTTTTAAAATATTTAGGTACTTTTTGAATTGTTTTCTTTATTTACATTTTAAATAACTAGCAGTTGTATGTAACTAATTTACCTGTTTCTATAATATTTTAAGGTATATTTGGTCCTATCACAATATTTTGGTCCCAATAACTTGCACTTAGCTTATGTCCCAATAGTTATGAACCACCCTGTATGCAGTTCTCGCCCTTTTCTCGATGTTAATCTATTAAAGTTGTTTGTTTTTCTTCTTTGCAACTTCTTTAAATGATCCTTTAAAACAAAAATGTTTATTTGTTAAAAATATCCTCTTTGTCTATGGATTTGCGTTTATATAAATATCCAATTTTCCCGAGGATTTATGTATTGCAACAGCCACATCGCGTTTCAGTGATTGACTGACAATTATCCCTTACGTCAGATTCTTGTACGTAGAAACTCGTACATTTTTCACGAAGCATTATTTTCCCATTAAGGAAATGTGTTCATATCTCATGCAAATGTTGCCAAAATAAGTGGAAATGTATTAAAAACTGGGATTATGGGATTACTAGATTTCGCTGATTTGACAACTTACACTGGCTCAGAGTCACTTAATAACACCATTTCATAAGCCAGGAATTGTTAGCTAAAGTTGGAACAATCATAAAACAAATTGAAGATTTGTACACCGCTCATTAAAAACTAATAAAAAGTTTTCGGATAACTGATATTGTTAAAAGATCCTACAAAGAAAGTATTTCAAAATGGAGAAAGGGAAACGTTTGACTCTGTGGGAAATATTTTACGGAAAACGCGAACTGTGACCTCAAAAATAGGCTGCAGCCAACTTTTCAGCTTCTGACTATTCAATTCATTTCGCGCTTGATGTACAATATACTATTTTTAAATATCCCACTCAAAGGTTATAAAACTTCCCGTTGGCTAGGCCACACGCCACTTTTACGAAAAAAAAAATTGCTTGTTATAATTGAACCAACAGTATTCCAAATGATAATTAGTTTTTAATAATATTAGCAACCTTGTACCTGATATAATAACAGGTATTATTTCCACTATCCTAATAATCAAGAACAAAAAACAAAACGGTTATTAAATCCTAAAATCACAGTGTTGCATATATACATCAATAAAATGCGTTGTAAATATATTATCTAATTTGCAGGTAAAAAAAATACTGTAACTTTAAACACGAAATGTAATGGTATAATAAAACAATATCTGGACCTACAAACTTCGTATAACGATAAGAAACGTTTACATTTTTTATTTGAAAAAAAAAGTCACGATGTTCTTCGCCAAAACGATATTTACCCGAAAATTTATTAAATTTAACAAACCGAGTTTCAATATTAAATTCTAGCATAGACATACGAATATTTAACTCGAAAAAAGATGATTAAAACACATATTTTTAGCACATTTTGACAAGTGCCCATTTTAACATTGTTACTCAACGTTCCATTAAATATTTACCTAAATCCATGATTTCTGAAATTCAATTGGCAACGTTGTATTTTCAACTTCGAATTTATGAGATGGCTGTCATTTGACAAGCAATTTCGAGATCCTCCGGACACACATACATACGTACATACAAACCTTGCTCGTTTAATAGTATTTGATATACAATACAAAAGAAAAATACAGAAATGATAGGTAGGTAGGCCCTCCCCCCTCAGATCTGCCAGTGGTTCGTCAACAATTCTATGAAATAACGATACCGATGATCACTAAAGAAATATTCTGCCCTACTAAGCACAAAGGGGGTATCTGCATTTAGGCTAAAACTGAGAAAATGAGGTTTAAAGTTCTAACTTAATTCTTTTTAGTTTTTTGAAGTTTAAAGATTTTTAAAATATTACTACCATTAATGTAATTTTATTCTGCATATAAATTAATGTATAAAAGCGCATAAATACTTTATTTGTATTTATTTATTGTATAGCAGCAATTACAACCAATAAAATATAAAAAACCAATGATATACTAAGCTATTCGGTCATAATAATATATTGTAATAGTATTGAATATAAAGCCTTCTTTTAAACGTATAACTAATAACTTAGACAGGAAGAAAATATTACTTATATAATAAATATTGTAATCACATAAGAAATTTAGATTAACAGATTTAAAGTATTTACTGGCATTTTAACGTAGAACTGAATAGAAAAATCCATAATAGAATGATCACAGATCCTAGCAGGAGAAAGAAAATCAAAAGATAACCTTAAAATTCAATCTAATAATAATTCAACATAATTAGTCTTTGTTAAACGAAACGATGATAAATTAAATGAAAAAGAGTTTAGTATTTTTAAAATTAAAGAAATATAGTAAAAAAGTACAATAATAATAAAGTTTAATGATATATAGAAAATCAATGATGACGAACAAAAAGTGTATTTGTACAAAGTTAATATAATTCGAAATGATATAAAAAGTATATCAAAAATTTTCTTTTAATCTCTAGAATAAGATGTTATTAGTCAAAATTTGCAATAAAATCAATAATTTTTTTAATTTTGTCAAAATTTAGGTTAAAAAATGTCAAATTTTCATCTAGGAAGCTATGACATTGTACTTTAAAAAACCATTTCGCGTGTCAAAGCGAGGCTTTTTACCAAAATCTTTTGAAGATTTCACGTCGCTCCGTATCACAAAAACAAAAGAAAAACTCAAAGCAACGCGATTTAAAAGAAAAAATTGTTACCTGTCAGAAAAAGTGAGGTTAATGAAAGATAAAAATAATTCAAGAAGAACAACAATCTTAAAAGGTGGCTTTATCCAGAAGTATCCATCCTATCCTGTGTTCCTGTTTGGACATCTCCAGTCCCAGCTGTATTCCTGTATAAAAATATCCAGATCCAACTATATTCGGCTTAAAAATATCCATCCTGTTTCCTGATTTTGGTGTTATATGGAAAAACGATTTTATAGAATCCCATTTATTTTGAACAACTAAAATGAGAACGAAAAGCTTAAATTGAATAAAAGGTACCATTTTAATTACTAAATATCGATATTTAAAAAGTCTAAACTATAAAAGGCCACAATAAAGTTAGATTGAAAACAATCTAAACCTTATAAAAGTTTAATTATGTTAGGTTAAAAAGTAATTCTGTGAATAAGGTAAGAAGTTTAAGAAAATTTCGTATCACACTTGCGAATATTATTTTAATAAAAACTACACTTACCGTATTCCACCAAACAATTGTTAAAGTTTATCGTTAATTTTTTTTTCTTTAATAAATTTTTATAATTTTTCACTGCGTTCGTTGTCATTGACTTTTATAAAAATCTAACCTCTTAGAGAACCCTAGAACCTGAGATTGAAATTGTCTATACTTTCCTACGTAATAAAGACAGATGGCGCCCAATTACAACAACAATATTTATATAACACATTCTGTCTAAATTTACGAACGAAGGTAAATTAAATAAAAAATTAATAATAAATAAAAAGACAAATTAGCATACCATTATAATATATGTAGTCCGGAAAAATTTGTGTGCGCTCGAACTCCAACTGCGATCGGAATTTCCTAACCAAATTTTATATTTAGCATTTTTACAACATGCTAATGAGCTGATTAGTTTTTGGGCAAAATCGGACAACCGGAAGTGGGGGTTTACTCTTGAGCATTTTCAGATTTTCGCAATTATTATCGTTTCTATTAAGTTTATGTAAAAATATTAAGAGAAAAAACTTATTTTAAATTAAATTTACTATAAATTTTGTTTAAAACCTTTTTTCAAATTTTGTATTATAAGCGAGTTAAAAATAAAATATGGATAACATAGTTGCATAATAGCGCAAGCGCAGTAGAAGTGTTTTGTTTCATGGGGACAATTGTACGCTCTTGCCAGGCATGGCCTGCCTTAAATATGCACGAGTAATTGGATTATGAGCCCGTAGGGCCGTTAAAGTATGGTAAAGTCATGTGCATGGTCACATCCGATTTTTTTCATACAGTTTCAAAATTACAGGAAGTAGGGATATAGGCCTGTAAGACGTAATTTCATGTGGTAGATTCCCTGGTTTTGGTATCATGATAACTTTTGATACTTTCCACATCCATGGAAGATATCTCATTCTACATGATGCATTAAATAGGTAAGTAAGTTTTACTATAGCTTTCCCCAGGCGCTTTCTTAGGGTTAATGTTTTCTTTTATTTCTGAAATTGAAAAGTGTGAACATCATTTCACTTGAATTCAAGTAACTTCAACAAATACCTCAAACCGGTGTGTGTAGGATATCAAATAGTAAAAAACTCTTAGCCAGTTCTTTCCGTAAACAAGTAAATTCAAGGGATATGTTTTAAAACTTTAGTTTACAATCATTAGTAAGTAGAGTTGACCAAATACACTTCCTTGAGGTACCCCTGTTTTTAATTTTATGCTTTTACTTTAAAAGTTCGACGTCTTATATACCAGAATGTCACAATATTCCTGTGGCAGGATCCTGAAACTTTAATTTCGAACTGAAATGAACAATTTGTGTGCATGGTAACGTGAAAGTTTTCCCACCTCTTGGCGGACCGTCTGACACCAACTAAACCCCATAATACGTGCAACGCGACATAAGGAAATGGAATGTCTAATGAAGCGAATATTCAGAAAACGAACGACCTCCTCAATCAACCAACAAATGAAGCATTCACTACTGACGTTTATTCTTTAGCTAAAGAATTTAGAAAATCCTCTAACACAATTTAAAATAGACGATGCACTTTTATTTCAAATCAGCTTTATAGCTATATTTAAATGGAATATAAATTGACAGAGATCTAAAAATGTTACTTGTTCGAAATCGAACATTTAATCTACGCCCATGGCAATAAAAGGAAATAAAAATAATATGCAAATAAGATAAAAATAACCAAAAGCACGCATATGTGCCTGCCTGGTAACAAAATCAACAAGCATTCAAAGTTTAGCATAGCAACAAGTCAAAGAAAGCAAAAGAACCCTTATAACACGTGTCGTGAAAACAAGGCCATCGCGCAGGTACGAATTAACGCGTAAACAAGTCACCGACAAACAAGGATATCGGATTACACAGCGGGACCGCTCTTTCAGTGGCACGCGCCTTTTAAATATACCGCGCCCCGTCGACGCGACGAGGGGTCGCCAGGCAGAAGTAAAAAACACACATCTATGGAACCGCGAATCGGCCACAGTGATTGGCCAAAAGATTGGGGGACTTGTCCAACGGCTTGCTTTTCGAATATACCAGAAACATTAAATCAGTAGAACTTCTATCTCCGCGTGAAAAGGTCGTCAACGATGGACCGTTCACGCGTAATAAAATCAGTAGAAACTTTTCACTCCTAGTAAACAGATCTATAAACGTTCACTCGTAATTTAAATCATACAAACTTGCATGGTACCAAAATGCATACTTTTAAGCTGGAACAGACTCATCTATAGGGTGCAGTATAAAAAGTTTGGGTCTTCAAATAATTGATGACAATTGGATCCGCCCAAAACATTACTCATGAATCAAACTGAATATACTGTAAGTTTGAATCAACAAAAAAGGTAACCAGGGAAGGAACAAAAAGGAAGGGAGAGATTAGTTACTGAAAGAGAAGGTTTTTTTTGGAAAATTTGAGAAATATTAAAGAAAGGAAAAAATAAATCCACCAGGAGTTGCAGAAAGTTGTAATTGAGTAATAACTTATGTTAATATTAAGTTATATGGTATGTGGAAGTTTGTAACTACAGAAGAGTTTTGTCAATGTACGAGTTTTGAACGATGACGTTTAATTGAGAAGACTAATTTAATTTTGGAGGAGATGGATTAGAAGGACCTTTACATACATGTCACAGGTATTTGAAACTTGTTGTTTTTACTGTTCAACATTATATTATAGAGAGTGAGTGAGTGTGAATGTTTTTCAAAAAATTATGACATTTCGTTTCAATATATGGTTCTCCGTTTTTGTTGATAAAATTCACCACTTCCAATTACTTGAAAGTAGTATTGATTAGCACTTATGTCTCTGGTTTTCACTAAAAGGGCCCGTTTACCCAACTGCGTCACCGCCTTAAGTGAATAACGCACAATTCGAAAATCCTAAAATAGATAATTAAATTCAATCAATTGGAAATAATCCTGGAAAGAATTTATTCATACGTCGAGTTTCTTTATTAGTTTATCCGGATCAGAATTACAATAAAAAGGAGGACATTTCATTAAATTACAATTATATTTATTGGATCACTCTTTAACGTTCCTGCTGAGGAAGAGAATACGAAACCTTTAAGACACCAAAAATCCAATTTAAAATTAATTAAGTGTAAAATACGAGTGGTTAAAATCGCGGACGCAATTTATTCATTTTTCTTAGGTTGGTATTTCACGGTAATATTCATATTCGTAAGTAATATCATAAGGGCATCTAAAAAACTTAATTATTTATGGTACAATTAAAATATACATTTTTTGGTACGCAGTAGGAGTATTGTTTGAAATCTTTGTTAACTCATTGATAACGTTGGGTGTAGGTAAATCATTAATGTTGTTGATGGGTCCAGCTGTAGAGTGAGAAGCTCGAGGAGTGGCTGCAGGATCTTCTGTTTTCTATTTCTTAGCTGGAGGTTCTGAGGCGTCACTTCTAAAGGTGTTTATAATGTTGGAATAATGCTCATTATCCATTTGCAGATAAGGCTTAATTGAGTTGGCTGAACTGTGGCCAGTAATTTTAATTAATTGTTGTTCACCCAGCCCTCCTTTAGCCAGGTTACTGACTGCTGTCGACCGCATAGAGAGGTTTGTTATTTTTATTTCTTTTGTATTTAATTCAGACGGATTGGACAAAAGGTCTTGGGGACCAGCCATTTACTATCTGCCATTTTTTTCTCCACCCTGGGCCGTTTTATTGAAGAGAGGATTATATTCTACTCTTCCTAAAAAGGAGGATTTTTGAAAATCAGTTATTTAAAAAAATAAATAAAAATAAAATAAAAAGTACGCTATAATTTCTAATTCAACAATTGGTTAGATAATATTTGTATCACCATCTCAAGGATATTAAATATAACACATCATTTTATGTAACCTTGTTCTAACAGACCAGCTGTAAATTAAGTTTGTATGGTTCTCTGACTTAACCTTTATTTGATCATCTTCCTTTTAAAAATTGTTACAACTTTCTAACTGAAAATTGTGGATTACAAAACTTAGTTCGCAGTGCGTCGAAATAAGCCTTAATCTGACCGTGGCCTAGTAACCAGTTATTCAACAAAGTTCGTCGTAATAGTAATAGTTTGAAACTTTCCGGTGATTTATTTATTTAGACAATAGATATAGGCCAAAATTATCATATTTAAGTGACGCGGTTACATCTGGAGTTTACGTTATCAAAAGGGTTAATATAAGTTTAAATTTTCTACTCACGGATTACATGGTTAATTGGAGGGATAAAACAAGATACGTAAGGATTTCCCACCCTCCTCCCAAGGGTTTAGAATGGGGTATGATGGGGCATGATTTAAAACCAGCCTTAAAACCTATATTACATTCAAAATTGTGGCTACTAAACGTCAAGTGTATACTAAAAACCGAATTGCCCATATTTCTTTTACTTTTATGTTTTCTTAATCTCGTCTTAAATTTACGACCCTTCTGACCTATATAAAAATTATCGTTGAAGTTATAGGACAAATTGCTAACCCCACAATTATTTAAGATTTCAATCTGGGTCTTTAAAATGAATAAAAAGATTATTTAAGCTGAAGTAATTGATACATTTAATTTTTGTAAAAGACTATTTCCCTCGTTTTAATTTCCACCAATCACAAATGCGCAATTTTTGTTTAAACAAATTATGGGAAGACGGGGAAACCATATCACATGTGAAAAGTTTTTTTTAACTCCAAATCCTTTCTGGCAAAAAACAAATTCGAAAGGATGGTATAAGAATTCTCCTTTAGATCCACTTAAAGAAACTGTATTTTCCCAAGGACGAAACATATTGAAATTGACACCGAATAAATAAATAAGAAGTACACTGTAACAATGTTTCAAAATAAAAAAAGTATGTATATACACGGAAGCCAAGAATAATATTAACTGAAATAAACTAACGCCACGAATCACCTACCACCTACTATTCACTAAATCAAAAATCAAGTGCGAACACAAGCACAGTGTATCACTGTATGAATATTTTCCTAGCCCTCACTACTGAAGACAATATTTGTCTAACTTCCTACTTCCTACTTTAATTGCAGAACAAAAAGATCCCGCTTTATACAAGTCGCTAATACTGACAAAGCCACTTGTCGGCACATCTACATGCCGCTAATACCGACAAAGCCACTTGTCGGCACATCTACATGCCGCTAATACCGACAAAGCCACTTGTCGGCACATCTACAAGCCGCCAAAGTAACCTGTCTGTACATCTGAGAATTTTTGTTTCTGCAATTGAAAATGTAAAAACTATAACCACACTTCCATTGTCGCCTCTTATGAGTGTAACCTCACACCCCACAGTTTAATTAAATTAAATTAAGACAAAATTTTAATTAGTAATTTAAATCTAATATGCGTTATAGAAATTAAAATGTAAATTCATATTAAACTCATCATTAATAATTATACGCCATTCTCTATAACGATATCCAGCTAAGTTGGTTATTGAATCTTTGCACAGTGGCCCTAATAGCCAAAATATTATTATATTTTTATGTATATGGACAGTGTACGGTGTTTTCGACTTTAAAATGCTCAAAAATGTCCAGATTCATGAGCATTTGTTCTATTGGGCGCTTTCACATTAGGCAGCACGACAACGACACGACAACGGCAACGATGCCGGTGGGGTTGAATTTACATTGAAATAAATGGAGTGCTTTCACATTAGACGACATGCCGTGCTGGTATCGTCCCCGGCAGCCGTCTTCCCACTCGTGTCGTCCCGATTTTTGAAACAAGATGTTTAGTAAAACAATAAATAAATAAAACTGATTAGTTCAATTCAGTGTTTTAACATGGCTTTTAAGTTTGATAGTTACCTTAATTGAACTGCTTGAAAAAAATTGTTGTATTGAAAAATAATATGAAAATAATAATAATAGAACATCAACTAATAGGCCCGCCCCCATTTCCTTAATCTAATTTTGTTTTAGTTTTTTTGCCTTAAGTTCTTTTATGTAGTTGTCTATTCTTGTGTTTTCCTAAATTTTCTTAAAAATATAAATAAATTCGTTCATTTTTAATGTTCTATTTTCTTTTCTTTAAATTTAAAAAGATCAAACTATATTTTTTTTTTTAGAAATGAACTTCTGAGAATTCTAAAAAATCACAATAGCGATGAATCATTAAAGAAATATTATACAGGGCTATGTTTTAGTATTATTCAAAACAGCTTGTTCCTTTTGGAAGACGATTCTCGAAATAGTAATTAAAAATTAAATTTTTGTACAAAAAAATAAGAAATTGGGTAATCGTGGGGGCAAAAAATTGTCTATTTCTGTACTTTGTAAAATCCTTATTAGAGTTTTAAAAAACTATATACATGGTGAAATGTTCTATATGAACAAAACGAACTAATTTTTTAATACCGGACCTGATTTTTTCTAGCCTCGGTTAATTAGATGGTAGTAGTTTTGCCAAAATATGAGACAAACCAAACTAATCGTTCAAAGGTAATGACCAAAAAATATTTCAGTCAAAATTCACAACCCTCATATATTATTAAACAATGGGAGCAGACACTTTTTAATGGTCATTTGATATTCCCCATAGGGGCTTCAATACAGTTCCTCATAACTCACCTAGTATATCAGGAAGAGAGTTCTAAATTTTTAGTGCAGATGTATATACGTATTGATAGATTTCTTGACAACATTTTTCTCTTAATATTTTTTTTTTATTATTTTCATATAATTTTTCAACAGAGGGATTTTTCAAACCAGTTCAATTAAGGTAACAACATCAAACTTAAACGCCATTTTAAAACACATGAAGGAACTGAATTGAACTAATCAGTTTTATTTAGTTATTGTTTTTACTAATTATTTTCAAAAATCGGGACGACACCAGTGGCCAGAATGCTCCTTGCCGGGGTGCCGTCTGCCGGGACGACAGTTTTTATTGGTAGGTACTTAGTAGGTACTTAACAACGTCGTAAAGCAATTTCGGACCAATAAACCTTATAATAGATTCTTAATAACTTTTATTGGGATTTATTCTGCTATTTTGAATTACGTGATAATCGAATATTTAGAAAAATGTTTATATTTAGGTAATACATCTCACCCTCGTTTTAATCATTACCCCCTTCAGTCTGGTTGATTAGTACAGGTAGGCGCAAATCTCATACAGCGAAATCTGATTAGTTTAATTCAGTTCCTTCGTGTTCTAAGATGGCTTTTGAGTTCGATATTGTTACATTAATTGAGCTAGTTGAAAGAAATACATGTATTTGGGATAAAAGTAATGAAAACAATAAAAATAAAATATTAAGAGAAAAGTGTTGGCAAGAAATGCATGAATATTTGATTAATGAATTTGATCAACTGTCAATTGCAGAAAAGAAAAAAAGAGGTTATTATTTGTAATTTGCCCAGTTGCCAGAGCCAAAGGACCTCGGGGTCCTTTAGACCAAAAGTTTAACCAATTACCTGAATCTATAAAAAAATGTACCATTCTTAATAATTTTAAAATGTTACTTAAAGAACATATCAAAAAGTTATAATTTATGTTGTTGTCTAAATTTTAGAATGTTTTTGTTTAAAATTCTTTTTTAATTTTAGTTTGTTTAATGTTAGTTTGTTAAATTTAAATTAATCGACATTCGACTTGTAGTATCATTTTTCTTTATACCATCGTGTAAGCTGCTCAATATATAATCAAATGTATTTTTGGTCATCCGAAAGTAATTAAAAAATTTAATTTCGTTGCTACACAATTTTTCAAATAGAGTATAATAACTACATCAAAACTGCCTAAGTTTTTGCCTTCTACGTCGTCGAATATGTAGTAAATATATTTTATTATAATCCGCCATGCTAGACTACGATCAACAAAGTGAAATAAAAATCATTGTTGGTGTCGTGTCGGATGTCGTGTCGTCAAGTGTGAAAACGCTCATGTCGTGTCGGTGTCGTGTCGCTGTCGTGTCGTCGTCGTGTCGTTGTCGTGTCGCCAAATGTGAAAGCAGCCATTGGCGGTAATCCTTTGCTGTTTTTTCATTCGCATAAAGGATTGAGTTCGACTATACTCACGAATGCGCGAGCGATTAACTCAGTCAAAAGGTATAAATGCGTGTATATGATATTGTACAGATATTTAAAATCATATTGGATTTATGCTGATTTATGAGATTTAAACTGCGAGAATTTAAGCCGAATTTCAAGATAGATTTTTTGATGATTTAAGGATTTATTGAAATGGATTAAATGTGTGATGGTTGCAAAAAGGTCTCAGGTGATTAACTTTTTACTCTTGTTAATTTCTGTTACTACCTATTCTTTTTACTGTTTTAGCTTTCGAAAAATTATGTAAGAGTAGTTATAAAAATATACAGGGTGTTTTTGAAGCTTTTATTTGTTTTTATACATATAATTTTTAAAATACATGTAAAATAATTGTAATCGCTTACTGCCAAATCTACCTTAAACTGACAACAGTGTCAAAATTTTGTTTAGTGCCCTTTAGAATTGGGCTGATTTTGGAGTATATTTTTTAATAAACTATTTTCTCGCTACGTTTCTTCTTCCTTATTTTCGTAGCCGTTGTAGCCAGTGCATAAATAAAGACTAAATTGGCTCTGCATAAAACCGCATAGTGTTTGTAATATCAGAAATAGCTACATTTAATATGCGATATCAGAATCTCGGTGCAGAAATGATATAGGGTTACTACCACCGCTCAAAATACTATAGTGTATTTGAAAATCAAGAGAGAGTAAATTCCCAGAAATGTTTTGCAGTTATCAGTGTTAAAGGCAGTAAACCATAGACGTGCGTTTTCAAAATTAAATTAATATGGAAATAGAAATATTTAATTTGTTTTAGTTATTTATACCTAGATTACCAATTTTAGATAGATAAACATAATTCGTAAGTAGTAATTTAATTTGGGTAAAATGAAGAAAAAGTCAATATTATTTTAGGCATATGTTTATTTACAAAATATGTATATAATATGTACAGATAATTACAATTATTTATAAATTAATATGAGGAGCTAAAAAAACAATTAAGTAGGTATATGAGAAAAAAAAACCAACCGCAAGGATAAAATTTGACGAGCAACATGCAAAAAATACGACAATATTAAATCTTAAAAAATAAAAATCTAAAAATAAAATTAAAGTACATAAATTAATAATTTTAAAGTTATGGTTCCTCGCACTCTGTGTCAGAAGATTCACCATCTGATTCTAGAGAAATTACAATGGGCTCTATAGTAATATCAATTATGTTATCTAGCTCCCACATTTTTTTTTCTATTTCTGTAACGTGTCTAATACATTTTTGCCAATTTTCACTTGTTACTTCAGATATTGCCTTATTGAAGAGATTTTTAACATCTGATAATTTAAAAGTAGTGTTATTTCTGGCAACATAACCTTTAACTTGAGCCCATATTAATTCTATCGGATTCAGCTCACAATGGTAGGGTGGTAAACGAAGGATTTCAATTTCTCGTTTTTTGGCTATCTCCTCAATATTATATTTTTTATAATTTTGCTTATGTTTTTTAGCAATAGTTAACAATTCTGCCCTCAGCATTGTATTGTCAAAGGCTAAATTTTTAGAAGATAACCATTTTGCAATTTCACCCTTTTTCCATTTAGTGGTTGGTAAAGGTTCAAGTAATCTGGAGTGGTAACTTGCATTGTCCATTACAATAACCGATCCTTTTGGTATGAATTGAATCATCTGTTCAAAATATTCCTCAAACACGTCTCCATTCATTTCTTCGTGATAATCAACGGTTTTTTTTGATTCAAATAAGAGTAAACCATTCTCAAAAAAACCGTTTGTACTGCCTATATGACAAATAATTAATCTTTTACCTTTTCCTATAGGTTCCTTAAAACCAGTAGTATATCCTTCTAGAAAAGCTTGATGGGATGATTTTATATTTTTGTCTTTCCAAACTCTTCCTACACAATGTCCTTCATTAACCCATGTTTCATCTAAATAATAAATGTTTTTATTTTGAGCTTTAACTTGTTGTATTCTTCTGAGGTACTGTCTTCTCCAACATACAATTTCTTCAGAATCAATTAGCATTGAGTGTCTGCCCATTTTTTCAAATTTAAAGTTTAACTCATGTAACACTTTCCATAGTTTATCCCGGCTTATTGTGGGTAAATCAACATCATTCGTAATGGCTTGCAAAACTTTATCTAAAGTTGGTATTTGCTTGTTTATAAAAAATGAGTGAACAAGCTTACGAATAGCATTTTTAAAAAACTCGTCCACGTTGACTTTTAATAGTTTTGGTCTACCTGATTTCGGCTTTGGTGAGGTTACTCCACCTGATTTTTCCTCCTTTAGAACTCTATATATTGTAGATTTTCCATATCCCATTGCCTTAGATGTTGTTTTGATGTTTAAAATAGTGGTACACATTCACTACAGCACTCTTTTCATTGAGCGATAAATGGTCTAGTTTTAATTTTTTCACTGGCGTATACTCACAAACTGCTTCCATTTTTAGTCACTACTATTTGTCACGTTTATCGAAAATCAAATAACTGCATTTCTAGAAACTATTTAAGTCAAAATATCTGTCATTATAGTGTATTTGAAAATCAAGAGAGAGTAAATTCCCAGAATAAAAAGTAATTCGGTATGCAAAACTATAGTACAGTACGTGCGGTAAAACTTCAATATTTGTAATGCATTCTAAATTGTTTTTGTTAATTTCAATACAAAATTTATTAAATTTCTTGGACTATCACATTATTTTATGATCTCTCATTGTTACTACAGTAGGCCTAAGAGGATTAACGTGCGTCATAGGCGTAACCAGAATAGAAAGGGATAATTGTTATTTAACGACCTCCGAATGGCAACAGCTTCTAATGACAGATATTTTGACTTAAATAGTTTCTAGAAATGCAGTTATTTGATTTTCGATAAACGTGACAAATAGTAGTGACTAAAAATGGAAGCAGTTTGTGAGTATACGCCAGTGAAAAAATTAAAACTAGACCATTTATCGCTCAATGAAAAGAGTGCTGTAGTGAATTTTACTATTTTAAACATCAAAACAACATCTAAGGCAATGGGATATGGAAAATCTACAATATATAGAGTTCTAAAGGAGGAAAAATCAGGTGGAGTAACCTCACCAAAGCCGAAATCAGGTAGACCAAAACTATTAAAAGTCAACGTGGACGAGTTTTTTAAAAATGCTATTCGTAAGCTTGTTCACTCATTTTTTATAAACAAGCAAATACCAACTTTAGATAAAGTTTTGCAAGCCATTACGAATGATGTTGATTTACCCACAATAAGCCAGGATAAACTATGGAAAGTGTTACATGAGTTAAACTTTAAATTTGAAAAAATGGGCAGACACTCAATGCTAATTGATTCTGAAGAAATTGTATGTTGGAGAAGACAGTACCTCAGAAGAATACAACAAGTTAAAGCTCAAAATAAAAACATTTATTATTTAGATGAAACATGGGTTAATGAAGGACATTGTGTAGGAAGAGTTTGGAAAGACAAAAATATAAAATCATCCCATCAAGCTTTTCTAGAAGGATATACTACTGGTTTTAAGGAACCTATAGGAAAAGGTAAAAGATTAATTATTTGTCATATAGGCAGTACAAACGGTTTTTTTGAGAATGGTTTACTCTTATTTGAATCAAAAAAAACCGTTGATTATCACGAAGAAATGAATGGAGACGTGTTTGAGGAATATTTTGAACAGATGATTCAATTCATACCAAAAGGATCGGTTATTGTAATGGACAATGCAAGTTACCACTCCAGATTACTTGAACCTTTACCAACCACTAAATGGAAAAAGGGTGAAATTGCAAAATGGTTATCTTCTAAAAATTTAGCCTTTGACAATACAATGCTGAGGGCAGAATTGTTAACTATTGCTAAAAAACATAAGCAAAATTATAAAAAATATAATATTGAGGAGATAGCCAAAAAACGAGAAATTGAAATCCTTCGTTTACCACCCTACCATTGTGAGCTGAATCCGATAGAATTAATATGGGCTCAAGTTAAAGGTTATGTTGCCAGAAATAACACTAGTTTTAAATTATCAGATGTTAAAAATCTCTTCAATAAGGCAATATCTGAAGTAACAAGTGAAAATTGGCAAAAATGTATTAGACACGTTACAGAAATAGAAAAAAAAAATGTGGGAGCTAGATAACATAATTGATATTACTATAGAGCCCATTGTAATTTCTCTAGAATCAGATGGTGAATCTTCTGACACAGAGTGCGAGGAACCATAACTTTAAAATTATTAATTTATGTACTTTAATTTTATTTTTAGATTTTTATTTTTTAAGATTTAATATTGTCGTATTTTTTGCATGTTGCTCGTCAAATTTTATCCTTGCGGTTGGTTTTTTTTTCTCATATACCTACTTAATTGTTTTTTTAGCTCCTCATATTAATTTATAAATAATTGTAATTATCTGTACATATTATATACATATTTTGTAAATAAACATATGCCTAAAATAATATTGACTTTTTCTTCATTTTACCCAAATTAAATTACTACTTACGAATTATGTTTATCTATCTAAAATTGGTAATCTAGGTATAAATAACTAAAACAAATTAAATATTTCTATTTCCATATTAATTTAATTTTGAAAACGCACGTCTATGGTTTACTGCCTTTAACACTGATAACTGCAAAACATTTCTGGGAATTTACTCTCTCTTGATTTTCAAATACACTATAGAAGCTGTTGCCATTCGGAGGTCGTTAAATAACAATTATCCCTTTCTATTCTGGTTACGCCTATGACGCACGTTAATCCTCTTAGGCCTACTGTAGTAACAATGAGAGATCATAAAATAATGTGATAGTCCAAGAAATTTAATAAATTTTGTATTGAAATTAACAAAAACAATTTAGAATGCATTACAAATATTGAAGTTTTACCGCACGTACTGTACTATAGTTTTGCATACCGAATTACTTTTTATTCTGGGAATTTACTCTCTCTTGATTTTCAAATACAGTATAGCATGCAGCAAAATATTAACAAAAGACGCGAAAGTTCTGAAAATCAAGCTATTTTCAATAATTGTGTTTTTAACAATTGTACTTTTCCGTTAAATTAAATAAACTAATTTACATCTCATTTTTTAATTTATTGATTTACATATTGATTAAATTAGTAAACTTGACATTTATAATTCGAATTTTGTTGCCATTAGGTAATTCAACTCAATCATAAAAACCCTTAGAAGTGACGCCTCGGAACCTCCAGCTAAAAAATAGAAAACAGAAGATCCTGCAGCCACTCCTCGAGCTTCTCACTCTATAACTGAACCCATCAACAACATTAATGACGTACCTACACCCAACGTTATCAATGAGTAAACAAAGATTTCAAACAATACTCCTACTGTGTACCAAAATTGCAATTTATATTTTAATTGTATCATAAATAATTAAGTTTGTGGTATTTTGTGATTAAAGCGAAATATTTTTGATGGGAAAATATGAGTTATTTTGGGTATAAATATAAATATTTGTTGAGAAAAAATATGCACGAGTAGGACAACGATTTGATTAGATAAATAGTTTAAAAATGAATCAATATATTATGTAGTTAGATATTTATAAAAATATTTATTGATTTATTAATAGGGCATACGAGATATCACTATAACTGGAATGTTATCTAAAGAGGCAAATTAATTGATAAATAATTTACCAACAATAACAGTAACTATAAAATGATGATATATTTATACAGGGTGTTCCAAGTTTCTGTAATAAAAAATGTGAAGTATTAAAAAATAAATTTTAAAATATAAAATTAGTAAGTCTGGTTTTTTTAAATTATAACAAATTTTTTAACTTTATTACAGGAAAATTCTGTTTATTTATTAATTTGTAATTATAGTTTTCAGTCTATAAATTTAGATTTGTGAGAGGAGCGCGGATTTTCATCATCGCAAGATGGTTGCTAGGATTGAAAATACCTTCTATAGTTAATTTGACCACGTCATACATACAGGGTGATAATTAATACGTGTTACAGATTTTAAGGGCATAAAAATAGAGTTGACATATAAAACAAACAATATTGGCCCCAAAATTGACCCTTGTGGAACTCCCTTACGAGTATTTAACAGATTAGAGTCGACTTCTTTAGTTTTGTAGTATATTTTAAAGTTTAGAGATACAGATTGTTGTCGGTGTTTAAGAAAGGTTGAGATCAATTTTAAAGAATTGCCTCTAACTAACATAAGAATCTCAAGTACAGAAAATAACAATTAAATCACAGATTTGTAGCGTATTTAAAATTAATTACTTTGATGTTAGTGTACGCTGCAAATATTTAAAATCCTGGGGGAGTCCATCGTTGTCGATGATGGTGTTGTGTGGTTTTTCTGGGTTTTCCCACAACTGTAAAGCAAATCAAGCATCAGTAAGTCGCCCCAGAGCGCCACGGCAAATAATAATAATAGCCGTCCCTCCCCCGCACAAGCTGCAGAGCTTCTGGGGTTCACTCGTAAGGGAGTGAATTGCAGGGCGTATATTATTATTATTATTATTATTATTATTATTATTATTATTATTATTATTATTATTATTATTATTATTATTATTATTATTATTATTATTATTATTATTATTATTATTATTATTATTATTATCACCACAGGGCACTCGGCTGCTTCAATATTTGATTATAAAATGACATCATGGCTGTTGCTGTTAACTTTTCTGTGCAAAATCATTTTAAAAATGATAAAAGCTCTCGTTGTTCCTATTTTTAAATCTGAAAATTGAAAATTATAGACCAATCTCCAAATTATGTTTAATGTCAAAAAAAAAGAATCACTTATTACCGACTTTCTATATTCAGATGTGAAATCAATGATAAATTTGGAACAGCATGGCTTTATGAAGAGACGTTCCGTCGAATCCAACTTATTTATTTACATAGATTATATATCTGAAACTATGAGCACGGGTTATCAGGTAGACGCCATTTACACCGATTTTAGTAAGGCTTTCGATAAAATCGATCATAGCATCCTATTTAGAAAGCTTTCCGAAGTCGGTATACATGGCAATCTGCTTAAGTGGTTTGGTTCCTACATCAGCAACAGATCCCAATCTATATCCATAGGAAAGTTTCGTTCTCCTATTTCTAGAATAACCTCAGGGATTCCTCAAGGGTCACATCTGGGTCCCCTTCTGTTCAACATATACATTAACGATATCTTCTCTTGTTTCGTTAATACAAAATTCTTGGAGTTTGCTGACGACATGAAATTTTTTCGAAAAATATCTAATTCTTCTCATAAAAGAAGATTTAAATCGTCTGACTCTGTATTACCAGCAAAACCATCTTTATCTGAACACAAAAAAATGTGAATGTATAATATTCTCAAAGAATAAAGACACTATCGAAAACGAATATTTCCTCAATAATGAACTTTTAAGAAAAGTTTCGGTAGTCAAAGATCTTGGTTTTCCATCATCACTCCACCAACGTTTTCGCCGGTCACTGTTAGACCAACATTATGTATCGCGACTACGTTACTGAACGTTGCTTTGGAATACCCCTCGCACAAAAATATGATGCGATTAACTACTTTTGACAATGCCAAAAACTGACAAATTAAACTAATATTTATCAGTTTCTCTTCTAATGGAAATAAAACCACTTACTTTAAAGAAAGAGGGGGAAAAATGACATAACAAAATATATAATAAAAAAGGGCCCCGCAGTTTTTAATAGGAAAATGGCTTTCAGTGGATTTCTCTCAAACAAATTTATTCTTTCTTCCCATCCCGATCAAGTGTTCACGGGCCCAACTCAATCCTATGTATAGATTTCGAGCTAGCGCGAGTTTAAAATGATTAGGGGGAACTCGATATATGCGCATTTATCGGCAAGTTAGGCGTTCACCTCTTTACGTTTATGGTTTATATGATGGATATATGTCATACACACCCAGATACACACACACGCACACATTTAGCGTCTTTTAGAAGATTTTATTTTGATTTCTAAACTATTTTTTTTTATTGACATTACATTTTTCATTTTTCAATCACTTTTTTGTTACCATGAATACAGCTAGACTATGTCCGACATGGGCGTTTCATCAACAGGGTTAAACACAGCCGGACGGACACCTTGAAATAAATACAAAACTAAATGTTCAATGGAGAAATACTCTTTGCAAAAGAACACTTAACAATTATGTCCAGCATAAAATTAACATTGCTAATGAATTTAATAAGAGCTTTAGCAAACCAAATAAAAATCTATTCCTAATTGCACCTATTTTGATTTAAAAAATAGGAAAATCGTTGGAATAGATAACACAAAGTCTGAAATAATTAAATTAAACTGTGATTATATTTTAAAACCATTTACACATACTCTATCTAAATGTATAGAACAATTGTTACTCTATTACATAAAAAGAGAGATGTAACAACATCAGCAATTACCAACACATATGGTTAATCACCCACTTCTCAAAAAAGTTTGAAAAATTAATTAAAAATAGATTAGTTTCATACCTAAACAAATATGAAATACTCTCAAAACAACAGTTTGGTTTTAGATCCACACAAAACGCCGTTAGTGTCCTAACTTCACAAGTACCTAAGTGAATCACTTAATGAAAGCAAGCCCTGTTTGTGTATATTTCTGGATCTTTCAAATGCATTTGACACGGTTAGTCATCATCTTATCCTGCAGAGGGTGCCATGGCTCAGCGTTAGCATATACACTTCTCAACGAGACGACCCGGGTTCGATTCCCAAGAAAATCAAGTGGTTCATAATATCGGCAACCCACCATGGCTCGGTGAGTACGTATAAACCGTTGGTCATGGCTAGAGTGAGAAGAAGTCTGGGTGAGAACATTCAGTCTTAAGCTGCTTGGAGCAATATCTGCGCGTCTATTAATGGCTATTTCTTGCTTGGCAGCATTATGATCGCCGCTCAACCGATAATTGTTTTTATTTTTTTAATCTGGTTTTATTTTTTATTAATTATAATTTTGATAAATAAAATTTTCACACATCAGTATCCTTATAATAAAATGTTAAATTTCGTTACTGAGTGTTCAATTTTTTAAGGGTGTTTCACCTGATAACATCCATAAATGGTTTATTTGCACTGTAGCTCCAACCATTGAAAATAGATATATAATATGTCATATCAGGTGAATGAGAATTAAAAAAGGAAACGAAAAACGGCAAAATATACAGGGTGTCCCATTTAAAAAAACATAAGTTTGCATTATATTTCCTTAGTGAGCTCCCTAAAAAAATAATCTGTGCGCCACTGAACTCTTTAATATTATATCTATCAAAAGTTTTTATAAGGTTTTTTTATATTTTTCTTAATTAAGAAGTTATAGTACCTTGTAGTTTTCGACAGTTTTCAATAATCGCCCTGTATCTTCCAAATGCAGGGAGTTACTAAAGATTTAATTAGGCTATCCTTACTTTAACAAAAAAAGAAGTCATAACATCTTAACTGTTTTTCTTCTATCTCTTCTAGTTTACGAGATACCCTGCAAAATACACCAATTTGGGACACCCTGTACATAGGATTGAGTTGGGCTCGTGAACACTTTTGATCGGGATGGGATGAAGAATAAACTTCCGAAGTTTGAGAGAAATACACCGAAAACTGCGGGGTCCTTTTCACAGACATGAGACCTGCATTTTTTGCCAAATTAGATACGAATTAGTCTACCCTGAAAGTTTCATTGAATTCTGACGAGTGGATTTTAAGATCCTCCTGACACACGTACATACACACAAACATACATTTTTATTGTTAAGCAACATTTAATAATGACTGTTTGTATTTTTATATAAATAAATAATAAATAATTAAATAAAGGCGATCTAGAAATGCATATTCGAATATCTTAGATAATCAACAAGCGACCGTCACAAGCCTGTAATTTTTTAATAATGGCAGCCCTTTACCTGTAAGTAGTTTGGAAGGAAACTTACCATTTTTTATTGCTCTATTGATGGCAGGGTTCTTTTTACCATTATTTTTACAGTTTCCTTAAATGTTTTCGAGCAAGTAAACAAAAAAATGGTGCATGGTGAGACAGCGCTAGACCACAAAAACGTAAACCAAAATTATTATCTCACCAATTCACTGGTTCACTTGGTTCACAAGGTCTTGGTATTACGAAATTGCAATTTTGTTTTGTACTACTGCATCTTACATTCAGTATCTATTAATAAACTTGTCAATATGGTCGAACTGAGTGAGATACAAAAGTTATTAATTGCTAAAATTGCTAAAAAAAATGGTTTCGATAAATACGAATTAATCATTGATACGGGGTCGTTAAAGGGTGACAACTTTTTAGGAATATTAACTACAGTTACCATAAAAAACGCTGACAAACAGCTGGAATTGATATTGAAAGCAGCGCATCAGAATGAGGGCGTCAGAAAAGCTGCACCTCTGCACGAAGCTTACATGAGAGAAATTTATTTGTATAAAAATATTTTCGGTGAGTTTAAAAAGTTCCAGGAAGAGTACAACGTTGCAGATCCTTTTAAGAGTTATCCTAAAATTTACGAAGCATTAACCGACGATGAAAACGAGTGCCTTGTTATGGAAAACTTGAAAACCAATGGGTACCATTTGTGGGATAAAAAAAATCCAATGAATTCAGAACATATTTCGGCAGTATTGAACGAATACGCGAAGTTCCACTCGATCAGTATAGCGATGAAGCATAAGAATCCAGAATTATTTGACAAACTTACGAAAACTATTTCGAAAAGCATATTTCAAAATGGTAATATGGAGTCTAAATTTTTCGATAAGTATGTTACACCGACTATGGATGTCGCGTTCAAAGCTGTGGAAGGTCGAACCGATCTTACGGAATTACTTAAAAAAATTGAATCTAAAATACCGGAATTATTTTTTAAAGAATTCACTGATGCCGAATACAAACAGATTATAATTCATGGCGATTGTTGGTGTAATAATTTTATGTTTAAATATGAAGTAAGTTTTTTTTTAATAGAAAATTTTATCGACTATTTTATAATGGAGTATACAGGGTGTTCCATGACGTTTTTAACAGCCTGTAACTCAGGAACTAGTGAATATTTTTTTTTGAAAATTGGTACATATCAATTGGACCTACAATACTATCATTTGAGGTATATTTCAGATCTGTGACGTCATCTGAGGCGCTGTGACTTAATTAGGGGTAAAAATTAGCTCAAATGAAAGAGATTTTTATCCCAAATTCAACGGTTTACCATAATGTGGGTATTGATGTGCCAAATTGTCAATTTAATTACGCGTTTATCACGTAGTAACATCAAACTAGCCTATTGACACTTTTTAACAAGTATTTACAAACATATGTTATTGTCGAAAATAAACATTAATTTGATAAGTTAGTATAATTCTTTATATTAATGGTACACCGTTGAATTTGGGATAAAAATCTCTTTCATTTGAGCTTATTTTTACCCCCTTGACCAATTTAATTTTGTTCATATTGATGACGTCACAGCGCCTCAGATGACGTCACAGATCTGAAATATACCTCAAATGATAGTATTGTATTTTCGAAAAAAAATATTCACTAGTTCCTGAGCTACAGGCTGTTAAAAACGTCATGGAACACCCTGTATATAATTACACATTAAAATATGTTAATTAACCCCAGATATTTATTTTTTTAATCCGTAATTAATTAATAATTTGTCATGTTATAAATATACTTAAATTATATACTAATTGGGTTGCTTAAAAATGTAGATTTGAATATTAAGAGCGAAGCTCGGTGACCAGATATTAATTAATAAATTCTGGAACTGTTTCTTTCCACTTTTCTACAAAGTTTGTTTATTATTGCACGTTTGTAATGAATAAATGTTTTTTTAATTTCTGTTGACACCTTTAAGTCCCTTAATTTTTTTTCAACATTTTGTAAGACATGAAAAAAACACATTAGTCGTACTTTTGGTGGCCCAAAAGTCCTAGTGAAACCCCGTCAGCCAGTAAAATTGTAATAATATACAGGGTGGCCCACCTATCCTCGCTCGGACCATAGCTGCTAGGCTGATGAAGATCGAGAAAATTTTTTTATTGTATTTTATTGGAGGCTCGATGTGCTACTTCTTAAAATTATTTTCGAGTATACAGGGTGAAACATGAATCCGGGACAAAACATTGGGTCCATTTGAAAAAAAACGAGTTTCAGCAATTTGAAGTTGGCGGAATTTGGTCCTTGTTTCGAAACGCCCTGTACTCTCTGAATGATCCCAAATGATGTGTATCTTTCTGCATATACTTTTGGTACTTGCGTATCCAGTTTTTTCTATCAATTTTTAAAAATAACGTTTTTACGAAGATTTTTCTTCGTTCATGTTTTTTCATAAAATTTTATTAAAATGTAAATAACTTGACAACGTTGCATGTGACCCTCGAAAACGTAAAGTCCACATGACAGATATTCTAAAAACGAAAAAATGTTTGTCCCGGATTCATGTTTCACCCTGTATACTCGAAAATAATTTTAAGATAAATAATAAATAATATAATACAATAAAAAATTTTTCTCGATATTCATCAGCCTAGCAGCTATGGTCCGAGGATAGGTGGGCCACCCTGTATGGTGGCTAGAATTCCATTTCATTTACACCAACATCAAGCGATCTACAAGGATCTGTTTGGGGACCACTTATTTATGAATGACACTATTGAGGGTCTCATGCCATGAAAATTCTGTTATTTTGAACAGTCATGACCTGGTCTATCACCAGTTCTAATATTGTACAACGTTTACCGGACACCCTGTATATATGGTGCCCAAAACCCAAAACGCCCCTGGTGGAGCTGTTGCTTTACGCTCTCTAAAAATTATTAAAAATAAGAAAGCACATTCGAAAACTCTACGTGCGCGCCGAGCCGTTGAATACAAATATTCAGGCGAGGTGTTCGGAAAAACTAAAGTATCTTTGCCTAAAATGTACCCAAAGAAAACTAAAGAAATCATTTTAAAGAGGAGACTCTAAGCTTTCTCAGGAAGCCATTAGTTTTTAATTTTTTTTTGTTTTCTCATAGAAAATTTGACCGCTGATTTTTATAAAACTGAAGATCTCTATTAATAGAGGCATAACAAAGAAAATCCTTGTGCATTTATCATCACTATACTTTTACTTTTGATCTAAATATAATTAAAATTATGAAAGTTATCGCTATTTAATAAAACTTTTAAAATGATCATTATCAGAAATTATTTTTTTTTAATTAAAGTTAAAAATAATTTTCAGGAAGAAAATGATAAAACTAAACCTTCGAGTCTAAAAATAATCGATTGGCAAATATCGCACATCAATTCACCCGGTAACGATTTCTGCTATTTTTTCCTGGCGCACAGTCCAAAAGAAATTTTAAACGACTACAAAAAATATTTGAATTTATATTACGAAACGTTTTCACGACATCTAAGAAACTTTGACTGCGATCCAGACGAGATATTTCCATATTCAAGGTAAGTCCCCTTTGGTGCCCAAAATTTTTATTTATTGTAGCAGGTAGTCCACCCTTTTTGGTCCGCATTTTGGACCCGCTGGTCTTTTCTACCATATTTTAGCACGTTAATGTTTTCTTTTATTATTAGCTCAATTTTATGTTTAAAAAATTGTTTATCTAATCTCTAATAAGCACTTAAAGTTATACTGGGTGGTCTCTAAACCTACAGGGTGGTATTATCGCACTATATTTACAATCAGAGATGGGCTTACTGTTGGGGAACTGTTACACTTTCAATATTTGTTATTTTCAATACTTGTTATATTTTTACATAACTGAGAAGTATGTGGATCCAAATAACAATTTTCATAGTCAAAATGGGTGATTGATGAAGTATTTTTCGGCCATTTTGAATAAGCATTTCTTCTTTTTTACCCCGTTTCTTCTAATTCTGTAAAAATCAAAAGTTGCTGTACCACAACAGGCGGTATATTTAGTTTATTTTTTAGATTTGAAAAGCATATCAACAAATACATGATATTTGGACTGTATATGTGCTTTATCATATTAAAGATAATGCTGTGCGATTCCGAAGAAGCTCCTGATTTTGGCGAAATGAAAGAAGATGGTGATATTCTCAAGTCGTTGAATTTTAAGATGAACAATAATGAAGCTTTTAAGGAAAGATTAATTGATTTAATTGAATTTGTAAACAAGAACGATTTCATTTCAAAATAAAATTTTTGTTTCTCTCAGTCGTACTTGTTTTATTTTAAAAATTTAAGAAAGTTCCATCATTAAATCAATCAGTTTTCTACTCAGTTATTTCTAAGCGTTAAAATGACTTAAAACTTCAGAGTTTCAAGCAAAAAAGAGTTTCAAGCAAAACTTAAATTTTACGGTGTTTCCTTTATTCTGGATAAAAAATGGCGACTAGGTATTGTACTCTGGCGTTGATCGTCAATGTGCCTCTTAGTCGTGCTTGTTTTATTTTAAAATTTTAGAAAGTGCAATCATATGGGAATTAGTTAAAATGACTTAAAACATCATAGTTTCAAGCAAAAAAAGAATTTCAAGCAAAAAAGAGTTTCAAGACAAAAAGTTTCAAACTTAAAGAATTTCAAACTTAAAGAATTTCAAACTTAAAGAATTTCAAACTTAAAAGTGTTTCAAGGGGGGTGGGTGGCTCATCGGTAGATCTATGGACTCATAATCCAAGGGTTGTGAGTTCGAATCCCACGGCAGGAATCATTTTCTGATTTTTAATTAATTAAAAATTTAGAAATTAATTTTCATATACTAGGTGTGATTCCTCACTTGTCCATTCACTGTTGGGTTCTAATTAACAGTACTGTTCCTAAAGTGGCGCTGGGAAACAGTAACAAAGTCTATACAGAACACGAGGCGAAATAACTGTAGTAGTTAACACTGAAGTAAAAAAAAGAGTTTCAAGCAAAATAGAGTTTCAACCAAAAAAAGAGTTTCAAGAAAAAATAGTTTCAAACAGAAAAGTGTTTCAAGCAAAAAAAAGAGTTTCAATCAAAAATAATTTCAAACAAAAAAGAGTTTCAAGCAAAAAACAGTTTTTAGCAAAAAGAGTTGCAAACCAAAGAAGAGTTTCAAGCAAAAAAAGGTTCAAACAAAAAAATAGTTAAAAAAGAGTTTCAATCTAAACAAGTTTCAAGCAAAAAAGTTTCAAACCAAAATAGTTTCAAGCGAAAAAATTCCCTTTGGACTGAATAAAAAAAACCTCTTGCAAACTTTCTTTAACTTCTAAAAGAGTTTCAAACCTAAAGAGTTTCAAGCTTAAGAAGTTTCAAGTTTAAAGAGTTTCAAACAAATAATTGAAAACTCAAAGAATTTCAAATAAATAAGAGTTTCAAGCAAAGATAAGTTTCAAGAAAAAAGATAATTGAAAACTCAATGAATTTCAACACAAATAAGAGTTTCAAGCCAAGAAAAGTTTCAAGCAAAAAAAGAGTTTCAAGCAAAAAAAGAGTTTCAATCAAAAAAGAGTTTCTAGCAAAAAGAGTGGCAAACGAAAAAAGAATTTCAAGCAAAAAATGGTTCAAACAAAAAAATAGTTTCAAACTTAAAGAGTTTCAAAATAGTTAAAACTTATATTTTACGCCGTTACCCTCATGCTGGATAAAAAATGGCGACTAAGTATTGTGCTCTGGTGTTGAACGTCAATGTGTCGACCAATTAGAAGAGAGTTGGGAATAGGGATTCAAGACCTTTGAATTGTATCGATGTTTCGAAGTCAAGCAACTACTCCTCAGGCTACATTTATAATAATATTAGTATGTATGCAAATATAGTTTCAAGCAAAAAAGAGTTTCAGGAAAAAAAGAGTTTCAAACTTAAAGATTTTCAAACTTAAATAGTTTCAAACTTAAAGAATTCCGAACTTAAACAGTTTCAAACTTCAAAAGTTTCATGCAAAAAAGACTGAAGCAAAAAAAGAGTTTCAATCAAAAAAGAATTACAACCAAAAATAGTTTCAAGCAAATAAGAGTTTCAAACTTAAAGAGTTTCAAAATGGCTAAAACTTATATTTTACGGCGTTTCCTTCATGCTGGATAAAAAAGTGTTATGTTGCAGAGTCCCGCGCATCTATAGTCCATTTTTTCAAAAGAAAAACTGTATTATATACTGTTTTATTCCTTCTGATACAGCGCTAGCGAACGCTAGACCATATAAAACGTTATAATCCAAAATGATTATCTCACCAATTCACTGGTACGTCCATGGAAATTCATAATAGATAAAATGATGAATGAGTATGTAATAAGGTTGATGTTATTACTCTACAAGGTCTCGTTTATATGAATTTTTTTACAACTGCATCTCGCATTCAGTATCTATTAGTAATCCTTACAAAATGGTCGAGCTGAGTGAGGTGCAAAAGTTATTAATCGCTAAAATCGCTAAAAAAAATGGTTTTGATAAATACGAATTAATCACTAATACGGGGTCGTTAAAGGGTGACAACTTTTTAGGAATATTAACTACAGTTACCATAAAAAACGCCGATAAAAAGCTGGAATTGATATTAAAAGCCGCGCATCAGAACGAGGGGTTCAGAAAAGCTGCTCCACTGCACGCAGCTTATATGAGAGAAATTTATTTGTATAAAAATATTTTCGGTGAGTTTAAAAAGTTCCAGGAAGAGTACAACGCTGCAGATCCTTTTAAGAGTTATTCTAAAATTTACGAAGCCTTAACCGATGATGGAAACGAGTGCCTTGTTATGGAAAACTTGAAAACCAATGGATACCAATTATGGAATAAAAGAAATCCCATGAATTCAGAACATATTTCGGCAGTATTAAACGAATACGCGAAGTTCCACTCAATCAGTATAGCGATGAAGCATAAAAATCCAGAATTATTCGACAAACTTACAAAAACCATTTCGAAAAATATATTTGAAAGCGATAATATGGAGACTAAATTCGATAAGTATGTTACAGCGACTATGGATGTCGCTTACAAAGCTGTCGAAGGTCGAACCGATCTTACGGAATTATTAAAAAAAATTGAATCTAAAATACCGGATTTATTTTTTAAAGAATTTGCCGATGCCGAATATAAACAAGTCGTAATTCATGGTGATTGTTGGTGTAATAATATTATGTTTAAATATGAAGTAAGTTTTTTTTTAAATAGAAAATTTTATGGATTCTTTTATTATACGGGTTGTTTCATTGCGAAGTGTCCAAAAAATCTATATTTGTTGGGTGTAACTCCCTTCTTAACTGAGATACAGACTGTTTTATTAATTTTGGTCATTTCTTTCTCGACCAGTACCTAATTTATGAAGTCCGCTGTATATTTTTATTAATACTACAGTGAATGAGAAAGAAAAAACAGCAAAGGATACCGCCAATAGAATAAATGCTAATTGATCTGGACATTTTTGAGTACTTTAACGTCGAAAACACCGTACACTATCCATATACATAAAAATAAAATGATATTTTGGCTATTAGGACCACTGTGCAAAAATTCAATAACCAACTTAGCTGGAGATCGTTAGGGGTAATTTGCGTAAAATTTCTATATTGATTAACTTTCTTTAATATGAATTTACATTTTAATTTCTATAAAGCGGCGTTCAGACTTTACAAGTTACTTGAATTCAAGTAACTTGAAAGGAGTAACCTGAATTCAAGTGAACGTTCATACTATTTCAATATTTGATTCAAGTCATTTCAAGTTGACATTTTTATTTAAATGATTCCTGTTTCAAGTTACAAAAATTGCGTCAAATGATGTGTTTCCTGCTGGAATAAAAGTTGTAAATCAGCTAATTGTGGATGGATTCCTAAAAATCAGAGAAAAAATTCTACACTTTATTTTACAAAAAAATACCTAAATACCAAATAGACGCTGACGCTAGTGTGAACCATCCACGGAGGGTTCTAATTGTGAGGTTATTTTGTATAAAAATTTCAACTTGAAATTTTTTCTCTGATTTTTAGTAATCCATCCACAATTAGCTTATTTACAACTTTTATTCCAGCAGGAATTACATCATTCGACGCCATTTTTCTAACTTGAAAAAGGAATCAAGTAAAAATGTCAACTTGAAATGACACTTCTAAACATTTGTAATCAATATAGAAATTTTACGCAAATTACCCCTAACGATCTCTAGTAACTTGGTTATTGAATCTTTGCACAGTGGTCCTAATAGACAAAATATCATTTTATTTTTATGTATATGGACAGTGTACGGTGTTTTCGACATTAAAATACTCAAAAATGTCCAGACCAATCAGTATTTCTTCTATTACCTCCGATTTCGGTGAACCTCCATCGATTTGCATGAGAATTTGGGATTGAGTATATTTTACCCTCACCTTCAAAAGTGACGTATGCTCGACTTGCGCTTTTTGCATTTAAGGGATGAAATCCTCCCCTTTTGTTAAAAATGGTAAAAAATGCAGATTTAAGCATTCTGGCGTAAGTAATCTCGTTTAATTAAATAAAATAAATATTTTTCAATATTTATATGCATGATTTATGATTTGAATTAATTTTTCAACCCTTTTAGCAACCACCCCTTAAATCGAAAATCATGAAAAAATCATTTTTTATATTTCTGAAATATTAACATTATACAAACAGTTTGTTTAATGTTTATGATATAATTTTTGGTTGACTGTGAAATTTCAACCCTTAAAAACCACCCCCTCAAAGCAGAATCATTGAAAAAATTGATTTCAAGAAACTTTAATCATTTGAATAATACATTACTGAATTGAAATCTCATTTACTGAGTATTAAAATCTTTATTTATTTATTGCGAAATTTTCCACCCTTAAAAACTACCCCTTGTCATAAAAATAATCGAAAATTTGTGATGTACAGAATTCCTTTCACTTTTTCTATCTTCAAAATATACATACACAAAAAAAATGTTATTGGTTTTTTTACAAAAACTCCGTTAATTTTTATGATATCAAGGGCTATAACATTGTATTAAATTTAAATCCCTTATTACATGGTTACATGGTTCTCGCAGTAAAATTTAGGCTTTAAACGTTTCTATCTAGGTTATTTTTTATCCTATATAAGGCGGCTTAAGTCATTTTCCACCTGAATTTTTAGTAAATGCCAATTTTTATTTGTGTAAAAGATCACAGTATCGTCCGCTAAGCTAATTATTTTCCCTTCTTGTTGAAGAAAGAAAATATTGTTCAAAATAAACGGTAAAAAGTATTGGGCCCAATACTGTGCCTTGAGGTACGCCACATATAATTGTTTGTTCTGTGCTCGTTTAATTTTATAACCTTGTAATTTTTTGTCGGTTTGTTAAGTAACTCTTAAACAATTTATGAGCTATACCTCTTAATCCAAGATCTTCTAAGGTGTCCTATAGTATGTATATTATGATCGACAGTGTCAAATGTTTTACGAAGATCAATAAAAACTCCCAATGCTGGCATTCCTTTATCTAAAGAGGTGTAAATATTTCTAGTCAATTCCAGTATAGTACTGGTACACTGGTACTTTTTTTGTCTCTAAAGCCGTAATTTAAACTTCTCGAAATAATGACTTAATCTTAATTTAATGACTGTTTAAAAAATTAATGAAATGGGCCTGAAGTTTCCCGGTTCCGTAATATCGCCGCCGTTTTTGTAAATGGGTATAACTACTTTCAAAGGATTTGTTGATTAAATACACGATTGGAAAAATTATTTCAAGCGTTTCAGATTTTAAGTTATCATGTCCTGGGGCTTTTTTATTTTTAGTTGGTGTATATTTTGTACCTCATTAGAGTCCGTGGGTTTTAAAAATAAAGAGTATGGATTTGTTTTCTTTTTTTTTCGGTATAGGCATTATGTTTTTTAATATTTTTTGCTAAATTAGTTAACTTTCCTTCGCTATTTTTCAATTGTGTAATGGTTTTTTTATCAGGAATTTTTAATATTTTTTTTATATATATCAGCACTACAGGCCATTTAGGCCCTTGGCTTCGAGCGGCTCTATTTTTCTATTTTTCTATATTTTTTATTATCTCTTTCCATTCTTTTCTGTTCTCTGTCTTTTGTTTAAATCTTTCTACTCCTACTTTTCTTAAATCTGATGTTACTGCTTCTATCCATTTTCTTTTGGGTCGTTCTTTCTTTTTCTTTCCCCCTCTACTTTCTAATAACTGTTTTGCGATTCTACAAGGGTTCATGCGCACTACATGCCCTAACCAACCTGCTCTATTCTTCCTAATTTTTTGTGTAATTGTTGGTTTATTATAAATATCCCTAATTTCTTTATTTGTTCCTCTCAATATCTTTCGTTCCCAGATTTCCAATTTATTTGTTTCTTGTTGCTTTAATATCCATAACTCAGAGCAGTACATTACTTAACGGACATATTACTGTGTTATAAAGTCGTATCTTCGCTACTAATGAAACATTTTTTGATTTTAGTATCTCCTTCATAGCTCCTGTTGCTTTACATCCCTTTCCTATTCTTTTATCTATTTCTTGTTGTTCATCATTGCAGTTTGTAGATATTCAAATTGATCCACTCGTTGAAAACAGTAACTTTTGTCGTCTACTTTTATTCTTAGATTGCTTGTTTCTTTTGAAATTTCCATTGCCATGTATTTTGTTTTCGACTCATTTATCCTTAATCCGTATTCTTTATTTCGTTATTTCGTTTATAGTTTTACATAAATGTAGGTCTCATGTCTGTGAAAATTCGATCTTCCGAGATATTTATTTTGAAGTTATATTATTTACAAAAAATAAAAATAAACCTTATGCATCTGACACTTTAACATTGAACGAATTGAATTTAACCAATAAATAACAAGGAGGATTATATGTTGGGATTAAACTTTTTTTAATCTCTTGGCTTAAAAGTAACGCTTCAGTACTTACCTAAACTCAAAGATTAAAAAAAAAGTTAGTTCAAGAACTATCTTTAAAAGTCACTGTCTTCACTAAAACTACTGGTATCACTATAATTGTCTTTTCTGAGGTTTATTATTATCGGTTCTATTAAATTATCCATTGATATATCCACGTTCCTAAATGAATTTTCCACATTTTTAACATGACCAATGCATTTTCCCCAATGTTCTCTATTTACATCTGAAACTGCCTTCACAAACAAATTTCGCACATCAGGAAATTTAAATGTTTTGAGAAACATAACCTTAGATTTCAATTTTTTATTTTACAAGAAACTTTAAAGATACATTAAAAAATCTCTATTTTCATAGTACATTTTAAGGTTGATTGTGACTTTGTATTTTCCAAGAACAAATTGTAATGTAATGTACGAATGAACTATTTTTGTAACTGAAAATTTTTGAAAAAATATGATATCAATACCTGCCACACGTCGAGAGTCTGGTCACAGGTTTTTGTGGAGGTTTTTACCCAAGTATGAATATCAGACCTATAATTTTCCTTCACTGCAGATCAATAAATAATAAAATCAATTGAACATAGAGTTTTTCTTATATAGTGATAAATAGAGTGAGCTGAGCGATCTTCTGTTGACGGGACATGTGCCCTACACGCTGCTGTTGTCCGTCCC
This sequence comes from Crepidodera aurea, assembly GCA_949320105.2. NCBI lineage: Eukaryota > Metazoa > Arthropoda > Insecta > Coleoptera > Chrysomelidae > Crepidodera > Crepidodera aurea. The sequence goes on from OX439480.2 coordinate 17,910,365, forward strand.
GGAAACGGGGCCTGTCCGCCGTGACTATTCGCGAAGATCAAGCGTCAGTAGATGTTGCCCTCTAAAAGGGTGAAATCCCCAGAAACTAGGCAACTTTAATGCATTTAACTAACCTCTGTGACAAGCAGTTGATAAACGTCAACAACAGCTGCAGCCAATTGAAAATTAACACTGACAGCTTTTTTAATTTTCCCGCCTACTTTCAAGCCAATCGCCAATCAACTTTTTATTTATCTCCCTTTCAGTAGCTCAAGTAGATGTCGCCCACTCCGTGATTTTGCGAATTAATTAATAATTTGTCATGTTATAAATATACTTAAATTATATACTCATTGGGCTGCTTAAAAATGTAGATTTGAATATTAAGAGCGAAGCTCGCTAACCAGATATTATTAATTTAGTTTTGCTGGTTTTATCGTTTTTTCTAACACTTTTTTATAGTTTAAGTAGGTTTCTTTCAAGTTTAAATTATTGCAGTTTCCATTGATTGTATAATGCATTTTTTCTATTTACTGAATTAATTAGAGATGTCGTTATCTTTCGTTTTCTAATTTTATTTTTTATTTTAATATTTTTTGTCGAAATTTTAATGCAATTTTCTAATACAGTTACGAATTCTTTTGTTTCACTTTCCACATCTCGTCCATTAAAAATATTCCTCCAGTCAATATTCTTGGTTTGTTCTAGCAGAGTCTTTTGATCAATGATTGTATGAAATCTTGGAGAAATATATTTTTCTAAATTTTTATCAGGGATACTCTCACTTATTTTTGTTACTGTCTTCTTCTTCTTCTTCTTGTTTAAATTCTTCATTTCTTCTTATTCTATATGATTTTGTTTATAATAATTTTTAGGCTTCCTTCTAGAATCTTTTTTTTCATAAGTTTTCTGTTTTGTTAATTTTCAGGAAGAAAATGATAAAACTAAACCTTCGAGTCTAAAAATAATTGATTGGCAAATATCGCACGTCAATTCACCCGCTTACGATTTCTGCTATTTTTTCTTAGCACACAGTCCAAAAGAAATTTTAAACGACTACAAAAAATATTTGAATTTATATTACGAAACGTTTTCACGACAACTAAGAGACTTCGACTGCGATCCAGACGAGATATTTCCATATTCCAGGTAAGTGCTGTACTTGCTGTTCACGAAATTGTTTATTTTTAATATCATCCCTGCACTAATCGCTAATAATCACTTAAAGTCCAACTAGGTGGTCTCCAAACGTATAGGGTGGTATTATCATCGCACTTTATTTACAATTAGAGATGGACTTACTGTTGGGGAACTGTTACAGAATTAATAATTATTATTTTTTCTCCTGAATAAAAAGAACTTGTTTAAATTATATACGTTTCGGCTATTTTATACGTCAAAGGTTAAATCTACTTTCATTCTTTGTAAAATGATTTAAATACGTAAAAGGTTGATTAGAACAGTGTTATAGTAAAAATGGCTGACATTACGACGCATTTTACGGCCATTTTGAATAAGCAATTCTTCTTTTTTACCTCGTATTCTTCTTATTTTATAAAAATCAAAAGTTGCTGTACCACAACAGGCGGTATATTTAGTTTATTTTTTAGATTTGAAAAGCATATCAACAAATACATGATATTTGGACTGTATATGTGCTTTATGATATTAAAGATAATGCTGTGCGATTCCGAAGAAGCTCCTGATTTTGGCGAAATGAAAGAAGATGAAGATATTCTCAAATCGATGAATTTTAAGATGAACAATGATGGAGCTTTTAAGGAAAGATTAATTGATTTAATTGAATTTGTAAACAAGAACGATTTCATTTCTAAATAAATTTTTTGTTTTTCTTAGTCGTGTTTGTTTTATTTTAAAATTTAAAAAGTAAAGTAAAGTAAATATTTTTTATTTATCAGATAATATTGCATTTGTAAGCCCGTTGATTGTGTGAATAATTTTATATTTACGATTCCCATGACCTCTGTGTATCAATAGAACAACTACAGCCGACCTTATCAGTAAATTCTGTTCGTTTACTAAGTTATTTTTGTTGAATTTGATTTAACTTCTTTCTGTTTTTCATATCTGAGATAATATTGAATAAAAATGGCTAAAACTTATATTTTACGGCGTTTCCTTGATACTGGATAAAAAATGGCGGCTAGGTATTGTACCCTGGTGTTGGTCGTCAATGTGTCGACCAATTAGAGGAGAGTTGTGGTATAGGGATTCAATCCCTTCGAATTATATCGATGTTTCGAAGTCAAGGCAACTATTCCACTGGCTTCCCCATCTACTTTTATAATAATATTAGTATGTATGCAAAAAAGAGTTTTTAGCAAAAAAGAATGTCAAACTTAAATAATTTCAAACTTAAAGAGTATCAAACTTAAAAAATTTCAAACTTAAAGAATTTCAAACTTAAAGAGTTTCAAACTTAAAGAGTTTCAAACTTAAAGAGTTTCAAACTTAAAGAGATCCAAACTTAAAGAGTTTCAAAATTATACAATTTCAAACAAAAATGAGATTCAAACTAAAAGAGTGTCAAGCAAAAAAAGAGTTTCAAACAAAAAACTGAAAGAGTTTGAAGCAAAAATAAAATCCGTTTAGAAAACATATTTTTTTAACTTCTAAAAGAGTTTCAAACTTAAAGAGTTTCAAACTTAAACAATTTCAAACAAAAGAGTTTGAAACTAAAAGAGTGTCAAGCAAAAAAGAGTTTCAAACAAAAAAGCGCTTCAAACTGAAAGAGTTTAAAGCAAAAATAGTTTCAAGCAAAAAAGAGTTAGAAGCAAAAAAGAGTTTCATGCAAAAAAGAGTTTCAAGCAAAAAAAGTTACAAACAAAAAAAGAGTTTCAAGCAAAAAAGAGTTTTAAGAATAAAGAGTTTCAAACTTAAAGAGTTTCGAACTTAAAGAGTATCAAACTTAAACAATTTCAAACTTAAAGAGTTTCAAAATGGCGTTTCCTTCATGATGGATAAAAAATGGCGGCTAAGTATTGCACTCTGGAATTGATCGTCAATCAGAAGAGAGGGTTTCAAGACCTTCGAATTATATCGACGTTTCGACGTCAAGCTACTCCTCAGGCTACCCCCCTCCTCTTTTATAATAATATTAGTATGTTAGGTTTCGATAACGTTTGATATTATTTTTGGAGACGAAGAATCAAACAATATCACATCTAAATAAACGTATATTTCATTGATTAACAAAATTATTTTCTTTTAAAAATACAAGAATATCTATAATTCTTTTCTTAAAAACATCAAAATTGCTAATTTTAAAATCCATTCCTTCTAATAAATTATTATCGCCTTCCGTCATTTTTTCGAAATCCGGCGCATCTTCAGAATCGGTTAACATTATTTTCAATATTAACAAGCACATATAGAATCCAAAAATCATAAATTTATGGATGTGTTTCTCGAATTTGGAATAAGAGAAGACTTCATCTGGATCGCAGTTAAACTTTCTTAACTGTTTGGAAAACGTATCGTAGTATATCTTCATATAAGTTTTATAATCGTTCAGGATTTCTTTGGAACTATGCGCCAGGAAAAAGTAGCAGAAATCGTATCCGATTGAGCTCAGGAATGTTAATTGCCAGTCGAGTATTTTTAGACTTGATGGTTTAACATTATTGTTATTCTAAAAATAAAACAAACAATTTAATAAATAAATAATTAAAAACGTTTCTTCGTTATCTGCCTAATATAAAAAATAATTGGTACAACCGAATTGGAAGATTTTAAAAGCTCATTTCAAGAGCTTCAAACCTAAAGAGTTTCAAATTTAAAGAGTTTCAAACCTAATATTTTCAAATTTAAAATTTCAAACTCAAAGAGTTTCAAACCTAAATAGTTTCAAACCTAAAGAGTTTCAAATCTAAAGAGTTTCAAATCTAAAGAGTTTAAAATAAAAACATTTGAGCGAATTGGAAGATTTTAAAAATCATTCCTAAAAAAATCCGTTTAGAATGGATCAAAATAAAATCCTCTGGCAAAACTATTTTTTTAAATTCTAAAATAGTTTTAAACTTAAAGAGTTTCAAACTTAAAGAGTTTCAAACTTACGGAGTTTCAAACTTAAAGAGTTTCAAACTTAAAGAGTTTCAAACTTAAAGAGTTTCAAACTTAAAGAGTTTCAAACTTAAAGAATTTCAAACTTAAAAGTTTCATACCTAAAGAGTTTCAAACTTAAAAACTTTCAAAATAAAAAGAGATTTAACCGAATTGGAAAATTCTAAAATCTCATTTCTAAAAAAAAATCCATTCAGACTGGATCAAAATAAAATCCTCTGGCAAACCTATTTTTTAATTTCTAAGAGTTTCAAATCGAAATAGATTCAAACTTAAAAGTTTCAAACCAAGAGAGTTTCAAACTTAAAGAGTAAACAAAAAGAGATGTAACCGAATTGGAAGATTCTAAAAGCTCATTTCTAAAAAAAATCCATTTAGACTGGATCAAAATAAAATCCTGCCTATTTTTTTTAACTTTTAAAAGAGTTTCAAACTTAAAGAGTTTCAAACCTTTAATAAAAACAGATTTAATCGAATTGGAAGATTTTAAAAGCTCCTTTTTAAAAAAAAATATTTTGGACTGGATAAAATAAATCCTCTTGCAAACCTGTTTTTTAACTTCTAAAAGAGTTTCAAACCTAAAGAGTTGCAAACCTAAAAAACTTCAACCTTAAAGAGTTTCAAACCTAAAGAGTTTCAAGCTTAAAGAGTTTCAACTTTAAAAAATTTAAGCTTGAAAAGAGTTTCATACAAATAATTGAAAACTCAATGAATTTCAAACACAAATAGGAGATTCAAACAAAAATAAGTTTCAAGCAAAAAAGAGTTTCAAGCAAAAAAGAGCTTCAAGCAAAAAAGAGTTTCTAGCAAAAAGAGTTGCAAAGAAAAAAGAGTTTCAAGCAAAAAAAAGCTCCAACAAAAAAATAGTTAAGAAAGAGTTTCAAACTAAACAAGTTTCAAGCAAAAAAATAGTTTTAAGCAAAAAAAGTTTCAAACTAAAATAGCTTCAAGCGATAAAATAGTTTTAGACAAAAAAGTTTCAAATTAAAAGATGTACAAGCGAAAAAAGAGTTTCAAGCAAAAAAAGAGTTAGAAACTAAACGAGTTTCAAGCAAAAAAGTTTCAAACTAAACGAATTTCAAGCAAAATAGTTTCAAACTAATTGAGGTTCAAGCAAAAAAATGTTTCAATCAAAGAAAGTTTCAATTAAAAGAGTTTCAAGCAAAAAAGAGTTTCAAACAAAAAAGGGTTGCAAGCGAAAAATAGTTTCTAACTAAAACTAAACGAGTTTCAAGCACAAAAAGCGTTTCAAGCAAAAGTTTCAAACTTAAAGGGTTTCAAGCAAAAAAGACTTTCAAGAGAAAAAGAGTTTCAAACTTAAAGAGTTTCAAAAATATTTAAAATTTACTATTATTATTTAAATTTATCTTAAATCGTATTGGGATTAATATTCAACCAAATTTATAAAATCTTGCAATGTTTGTTTAAACCAAATTCCTGCATTTTTTAAATAATAAAACAATTTGTTCTCGTTTTACTTACATCATATTTAAATAGAAAATTATTACACCAACAATCTCCATGAATCAACACTTGCGTATATTCTGGCGCTCTAAAATCAGTTGCGATAAAATTGGAAACGTCCAATTTAACTTTTTTCAAAAATTCAATAAGTTCGGGCTCATCTTCGACGGCTTTAAAAGCCGTGGAACAAACAGCGTTTATGTAAGTTTCTCGTTTTTCCATACTTTTTACAGGATCTCCTTTTTCTTCCCAAATACTGCCAGAGAAATTTTCGGTGAGCTCTTTGAAAAATTCCGGATTTTTATATTTCAACGCGACAGAGATCGCGTGGAATTTGGCGTATTCTCGAAGCACCGCTGTAATGTGTTCTGAATTCATGGAAACTTTTTTGTTCCACAGTTTATACCCAATCGTTTTTAAGTTTTCCATGATGAAACATTCGCTACCATCCACGGTGGAAGATCCATATACTTTCGCGTAGCTTCTAAAAGAATCTGCTACGTTGTTTTCTTTTTGGAATTTTTGAAATTCTCGCAAAATATTCGTGTAAAAATAAATTTCTCTTAGATATGCTTGACGTAGTGGAGCTGCTTTTCTGAAAGATTCACTCTGGTGTGCAGATTTTAATATCAATTCCAATTTTTTGTCACCATTTTTAACGGTGACTGTATTTATAATTCCCAAAAAATTATCACCTTTTTCCGCGCCTGTGTTTATTATCACTTGGAATTTATTAAATGCATTTTCGTTGGCGATTTTTTCTATTAATTTATTTTGCTCATTGGATAATTGAACTGCCATCTTGAAGTGTTTATTTTTTACTGACCGTGATGAATGTAATCATCAATAACCTTGCCGTTTTTAAACTATCTGCGCGCTCGTTAGATTTTTTCTTGTAACCTTGCCAGCCATTAATTTATTTCCTAACAACGAATACGTTAATTTACTTTAATGAATTTTAATCATGTCAATGCAGAATAGACGTAAAATTTTTAGGACGACATTCGTCGATGTTAGTAACAATTAAATTCTGAAACACCAACAATTTTGCCCAATCTCTACGTGGTAAGTTCAATGTTTAAATGAGGGATTTAGGAACAGGAAAATAAACAATTTTAAATGTAAACAAATTTATTTTTTACCTTGAGGTTTATAATAATAATAATGTCTTGTTAAATAATTCAATTTTAATATACTGGTTGTCCTCCCTTCACAAATACTCATACACACGTATACTAGTTCTCATGATTTCTCCAACGGCGGCTCCAAGGGGGGGCAGTAGGGGAAATTGCTCCCCCTCCCCCAAGGCCGGCAATGAAAGGATATTTCTCATATCTGTGTAAACCAAATTTTAATTTTTTCGAATTTTTTTTGTAGATTCTAGGTCCATTTATATCCTAAAAGCTAACTTTTTCCCTCAAAAATGACCCAAACATTTTTTTTTGGTAATTTTGACATTGCCAATCGTTTCTTATACAAAATTCATTCTGCGTAAACCAAATTTTAATTTTTTTGAATTTTTTTTGTAGATTCTAGATCCATTTATATCCTAAAAAACTCACTTTTTCCCTCAAAAATTGCCCAAACATTTTTTTTCGGTAATTTTGACATTTCCAATCGTTTCTTATACAAAATTCATTCTGCGTAAACCAAATTTTAATTTTTTTGAATTTTTTTTGTAGATTCTAGGTCCATTTATATCCTAAAAACTAACTTTTTCCCTCAAAAATGGCCCAAACATTTTTTTTTGGTAATTTTGACATTGCCAATCGTTTTTTATACAAAATTCATTCTGCGTAAACCAAATTTTAATTTTTTTGATTTTTTTTTTGTAGATTCTAGATCCATTTATATCCTAAAAAACTCACTTTTTCCCTCAAAAATGGCCCAAACATTTTTTTTCGGTAATTTTGACATTTCCAATCGTTTCTTATACAAAATTCGTTCTGCGTAAACCAAATTTTAATTTTTTTGAATTTTTTTTGTAGATTATAGGTCCATTTATATCCTAAAAACTAACTTTTTCCCTCAAAAATGGCCCAAACATTTTTTTTCGGTAATTTTGACATTGCTAATCCTTTCTTATACAAAATTCATTCTGCGTAAACCAAATTTTAATTTTTTTGAATTTTTTTTGTAGATTCTAGATCCATTTATATATTTGTGTTGGACAACGGAGCGGTCAGCTTGGTTTCGCAGCTGACAAAACACTAAATAAAAAATAGTCTCGCCCAGAATTGGTTACGCTTAGGAATGCGGATATGTGACGGAATGTGTGCTTACGTGAGAATATGCGATGCAGGTGTTCCGTCTCAAAATTGACGATTTCGTCTCACTCCTACTCATATTGATTGAAAGATTTCTAACTTTATTTTATTGTCTATATTTGGCAAGCTACTAGTACGCTGTTGCCAATTTGTTTATTAAATATGTAAAGTTTAAAATAACTACAAGGAAAACTTTTAAATGCAACATAGAAACGATATTGACCGGACTATTTCAATTATATCTCATATTTCGAATTAAATAATTGTTTTGGATTGAAATGGATAATTGCCATAAACGTATAACAAGCCATCTGTTAATGGAAAATAAATGTCGAAATAAATAATTAGCTTCCTGTTTGGAAAACTAATTGGGTCAGGAGCACAACTTGTATTTAAATATTTTACAATTTGAAACGTTTACAGGCCATTTAGGCCATACGGAATAGGATTTATTTCTAGCCTCATTTTATCTCTACACAATATTTTCGATCTACTTCCCTCTACTAGTTTGAGAGACAGAGAGAGAGAACGTTTTATTAACTTTATTGGTCACTACTGACTTTTTATAAAACTTTATTATTCTCTCATGTGCTTCACTTGGGCGCTTTATGTGATAGAACTTTATTTTTACCCACAAAGTTTATATTTAAAAAGAGGCTGGTTATTTTTTGATGTCAGCTGTCCTCTGGGGTGAACTATTGATGCGTTATCCTGTATTTACGGTGTTACGTCCTTTTATAGGTTAGAAAACGAGTCCGAATCGCAGAAAAGTCACAATAATTGAAGCAACTAGCTTTCGCGACATTAACCATTTACTGCAACGTTTCGTCAACTCGCTCCACCTCCTATTTTCTGAAATAATTTACGAAACGAATGTATCTTACCTTTGTAACATATAAATGAAGTTAAAGATGCAATTGAATGTGGTTAGAAGTAGATCAGCTATACTCAAGTTAACGAGGAAGTAATTGGTAACTGTTCGCATCCTTCGATGAGCTGAAACAAAGACGAATCGTCAAAGTAATTTTTCCAGATAAATCTAGGTTACGATGAATCGTTTTGTGACTGGAATACGTATGAGTCTGTCGAATATCGATTGGGTTATTGTAAATTATAATTATCGGTGTAGTTAGTTGAGTTATGAATGTATCTATTTATCTAATTAATTAGTTGTCCATGCGCGGTACCCTTCGAGCCGTTTGACGTTTGACACTTGGTAGTACACGACCGTAACGCAATGCCACCTGTCTTCAAACCCTCGTATTACATATTCATACGAGCTGAAACATCCTGTATAGCTTATATAAGTTTATTTCTGGACATGTTGTGTTTGTTTACTGAAATGGAAGAGGGCAATTGAAAAAAATTGATTGTTATTCGTGTAGTAAGGTAGATTCATCTTGAAAACAGAAGCACGTCTACACAATAAACCAAATAAAAAGGAGCGGGATCAAGACAAATGTGAAACTCAAGAATATTAACAGAACATATCTTGAATGTTTCTTAAGCGTAATCCAGACCAAAAATAATTTAGGAGGTATTGAATGAAGCAAGGGGTGCGTTGAAAGTATTTTCAAAGACATAATTATTAAAACTATTAGAAATCAAGAAGGAAGAAACATAAGAAGACTAGAAAGTGGGCATTTTGGAGAGGGGGGTAAGAAACAATGAAAAAAATTACAGAGTGATTCAACTAACTAATACAGCACGGAGTACTTTTCTCGTTTCACAATTGATCATACAGGGTGTGTTCAAAATTTGATGCTGAATCCAAAAATAAAAAGAAAAATGGTACATGTCATTTGAAATAACAAAGTTGATGTCTACTTTTCTCTATATATGGCTGATGGGCCATCTTCGTGACACACCCTGTATATTTAATACATTATAAGATGAAAATTACCTCATGCAACACCCGTTACCTTGGATGCATGAATTTAAATTCAAATATGAAGTGAGTAACCTTAGTCACCCCGGAAATTATATTTTCGTCAAACAGAGATGCATTCAACCGTAATGCATACTTGAATGTTACAGTCACTAGTGTATCCGATATTGAAAATTCCATTTGACATGCTGATATAGATCTGGAGATATTCTCAAATTTCCATGTCGAAATTTTGAAAAAGTTCAGTAAAGTATGAAAGTTTTGTAAAATAAAATAATCATTTGGAATTCCAGTGCGGAATATTTTATTTTTGATGTATCAGAAACTTTTATTGATGTAAAAACTATTAAAAAATGGGAAAAAGACACTCAAAAGGTTTGTAGGTTAAGGGAGAAGGCAAGGGGTTGGTTGTGCATTAAATTTCTCAATTAAACACATCTTAATTGGTTTAGCTACTTTAGTTTACCGTGCAAAACTTGGTAACTAGGTAATGTAAAACATTAAGAATAAATGTAGAATTGATCCTGGATTTATTCTTGTACGATACACAGTTTCTGTTTGTTTGTTATTTGAATAAACTGTTAAAGAAATGTCAACCATTTACTGAATTTTTATCAACTTAGAACCAGCCAAACAAGATTCTCTACAATTCTCTTACGAATTGTTTTGCTTCAGAGAGATACTAAAGTAAAACAAATATACTGTTTATGACAGTTTTATTTTTCTAAGTGACATCAATGATGTTTCTACTTCAGTTAGGATTTCAAGAGCATAAGTTTCTGTTCATGTAATATTGATGTTAAAATGTCATTTTCATTCTTTTCATTCCACTCACTTTATTTATATGTGGTACATACAGGGAGTCGTAAGTAATATCATAAGGGCATCTAATTTTTCCGAAAATAATCGCACCTGCACGAAAGCATTTTGTTAAAAAAATATTACTTTGCATTGTGTTTTTTCGATTTTTTTCGGAACAATTAGATGCCCGAATGGTATTTGACAAGACTATTTCATGCTTACATAGCTTAAAAAATAAACAGGCGGGCTGGAGGTTAAATGTCAGATGGCAGGGAAGCGATCTCGAGCATACAGACTATCCAAAATATCTTGGTGTCACATTAGACCGAACACTAACATACAAACAACACTGTATAAAGACGAGGCAAAAAGTAACAACAAGAAACAATGCCCTTAAAAAACTAGCTTCTAGTAGGTGGGGTGCACGACCTTCAGTTCTTAGAATTACGGCAGAAGCCTTATGCTTCTCCACTGCAGAATACGCCTGCCCTGTATGGAGTAGATCGAGCCACGCTAGACAGATCGACACCGCTGTGAACGAGATATGCCGAATAACAACTTGGTGCATGAAAGCAACACCTTGACCGGCACTCCATAGAGCATCAGGGTTTTCTTGTCCTCAAAAGCGTCGTCAAGCTGCTGAATACACTGAAAAATTTAAGCAGGCATTTGATGAAAGACACTCACATATGTGACACACGGAGTTGCGCCCGTCAAAACCAACAAAATCAAATGGAATCAGACCAGGAAGATGTTTTCTGTGAATACGGGGAAATTCAAGATACGATGCACCTAACAGTCTGCAGTAACTGTCCCAGCACCTGCACCCTCGACGATTTATGGAATGCTGAAGAGATTGCAATTGACGTCGCTCATTACTGTGCGCAAAAACTTAATTATTTATGATACAATTAAAATATAATTTGCAATTTTGGTACACAGTAGGAGTATTGTTTGAAATCTTTGTTAACTCATTGATAACGTTGGGTGTAGGTAAGTCATTAATGTTGTTGATGGGTCCAGCTGTAGAGTGAGAAGCTCGAGGAGTGGCTGCAGGATCTTCTGTTTTCTGTAAAGCTGGAGGTTCTGAGGTGTCACTTCTAAGTGTGTTTATGATGTTGGAATAATGCTCATTATCCATTTGCAGATAAGGCTTAATTGAGTTGGCTGAACTGTAGCCAGTAATTTTAATTAATTGTTGTTAGCCAGGTTACTGACTGTTGTCGATCGCATATAGTGGTTTGTTATTTTTAGTTCTTTTGTATTTAGCGCACCTAAAAGTAAACTTTCGTAGCTTGTAATGTAAATAACTATATATAAGCAGTAGAATGAGTCTGGAAAGGAATTATTAGACAAATAAAGGTCGTTGGGTAAAATTTTTAAAGGCAGGACAATAAAATTTAGAGACAATTTTTTTAATGAGTTATTTAACAGGTAAAAAGAGTCTGATACGCAAATTTGATCTGGGATTACTGGACCATTTCTAGTGGCAGTTAGTCCACCCTTTTTGGTCCGCTTTTTCGATATAAAGTACGATAAAATAAAGCGTTTTTTTAATTAAATAATAATATAGACACGTGTGTATGAATTTGTAGAGAAATAATTATTTCTTGTTAGGAATCTAAATTATGGTAACTAGAATAATTAAAATAAATTCCATGACATTCTACTTCTAAACGAAGGACACTGCAATTGACGTGACAACCTACAATAAGGAATGCGTTCATTTTAAAATTTCATAAATACACTTATTCAGTTTACTGGTTCGAAATAAATAATTCATGATACACCTTTTTCCCTGTTCTGTATATTTTAGAAAGTTAAAAGAAGGGTCCCTATCTAAATTGGCGTTATTTTTAGTTATCGCGTTACAGTTTCAACTCAAGCACTCTAAGGTGATTTATAAAAAAAAAAAGAAGATTCGCGATTTAGGAACATAAAATACTGAGAAGGATGGGGAGGTTAACGAGGAAACCATTTGTCTACCTGATTTTGGCTTAGCGCATAAATTATCGCCACCAAAAACGATATTTATACGCTAAAATACGATCGATTTAGTGTTGAAGGCTTTACTTTAGGTTCTGAAGTCATTTTATCAACAGTGGATATATATAAAAATGTACCGGCAGTTATTAATCTAAACTTATCACGCTGAAGGACATATGACAGTTGACAAATGATAGTTGACAAATGACAGTTGACATGTGACATATGACAGCTGACAAAAGGGGGCGGAATTTTAAATTTTTTTGTAATAAAAATTAAAGAACTAGTTAGGATTTTAGTTTCAACAATTTTTTGCGAAGGCTAATGACATATTACAGTTGACAAATGATAGCTGACAAATGACAGTTGAAATGTGACAGCTGACAAAAGGGGGCGGAATTTTAAATTTTTTTGTAATAAAAATTAAAGAAATATTTAGGATTTTAGGATAAAGGGTTTCAACAATTTTTTGCGTAGGCTGATGACATATTACAGTTGACAAATGATAGCTGATAGTTGACAAATGGTAGCTGATAGTTGACAAATGACAGTTGACATGTGACATATGACAGCTGACAAAAGAGGGCGACATTTTAATTTTTTTTCTAATAAAAATTAAAGAACTATTTAGGATTTTAGGTTAAGGGGTTTCAACAATTTTTTGCGCAGGCTGATGACATATTACAGTTGACAAATGATAGCTGACAGTTGACAAATGACAGTTGACATGTGACATATGACAGCAAATTTTTTTGTAATAAAAATTAAAGAACTATTTAGGATTTTAGGATAAGGGGTTTTAACAATTTTTTGCGTAGGCTGATGACATATTACAGTTGACAAATGATAGCTGACAGTTGACAAATGATAGCTGACAGTTGAAAAATGACAGTTGACATGTAACATATGACAGCTGACAAAAGGGGGCGGAATTTTAATTTTTTTGTAATAAAAATTAAAGAACTATTTAGGATTTTAGTATAAGGGGTTTCAACAATTTTTTGCATTGGCTGGTGACATATTACAGTTGACAAATGATAGCTGACAGTTGACAAATGATATCTGACAGTTGACAAATGATAGCTGATAGTTGACAAATGATAGCTGACAGTTGACACGTGACATATGACAGCTGACAAAAGGGGGCGGAATTTTAAATTTTTTTGTAATAAAAATTAAAGAACTATTTAGGATTTTTAGTATAAGAGATTTCAACCATTTTTGCGTAGGTTGATATCATGACAGTTGACAAATGATAGCTGACAGTTGACATATGACATATGACAATATTAGCCTGGGATTTTAAATATTCTTGTAATAAAAATTAAAGAAAAATCCATTATTTAGGGTTTTAGAATTTGAAGTAATTTTCCAGACCCTTTCATTATTTTTTCGACGTATCCCTCAAAAATCCTCCATTTATTTGATATTTGTGTTTATAGGAAATTCCAAAATCAGATATTCTGTTCAAATATGTCGGGATTTTCAATCAAGCTGGTGTAATAATAAAACAGGTCAAGCTTTTAGGGCGTTTCACAAATTCCGAATATAAGAAGACACATTTTGAGAAACTTAACGTCGTTCGAAATTGAAAGGGTATGAAAAAGGACACGCTCGTCTGTCACATCTGTACGATATTATTTGTAAAATTTCGTTTTTATTGAAAAGTTTTATTAAACGGATATGTCGCTCAATTCAAGTTGATGTTTGACTGGTAAAATTGCTTTTTATACTTGTAGGTACGTTTCATAACGGAAATTTGATCAGGATTTTTATTGAAAATCACAAAACTGTGTCAAAAAAATGTTGGAGAATATATACACAGGGTGTCCCGTTGGTAAACGGAGATATTTTCGTCGATGTTGTCATTTCTGGATTAAATTCTCTTAGCATGTGCTTACAGCAGTTCGACGTAAGTCTGTCATAGGTTGATTACTTGTCGAATGTGAAATTCTGGATTGCTGTTTGCTATGTAATTTTACCTTTTACGAAACCGCTTTCTATTTTCTGAAAAAAATCACAATATTTATATCCAAATGTTACGGCCGTCAGCTGATTCAGATTCATGTCAGTGTCTGGTTGGTTCTTAATCCATATTTTACGTTCTACAAAAAGTTTCCGAGAAATAGATTAGTAAACAATTTGGGACATCCTGTATAATGATGAAGGAAGACACTTATCGATAAAAACTAATTCTAAGAACTTCGTGAAACAAAAGTTTTTACTTACAGCCATTTCGTATGTTAAATTCCCAATTTTTCAATTAAGTTAATCGAGAACGGCTACTTCAACTTTGTGTGAAGTTACAACGTTAATTCTGAAGTAAATGTAGTTGAATTGGGTCCAAGATAAGCGTACAAATGTCCTAGAAGTATAATATATTTAAAACTACATATTCTTGTTTTAGTAGATAACGTGCTTTGTATGAATAAACGATTCTTAATGTTTACCCTTAAGCTCGGAAATTACTTGCTAGTTTTAAAATTAATCATAATAAAAATTAATTACTCTTTCTCTACTTACTTGTACAGCTTGTCTATGTAAGTTGGCGAGATATAGTTTTGCACAACAAAAATACTTCATGATAATTTTTAAGGTTGGTGTAATTGCTTTATGAATTACCTTGTTGCCACTTTTATTTTTTTATAAGCGTGATTAAGTGAGGTTACGAACAAGGCATTATCCTTTTTTTATATACATATACATAGGAACTTCTTTTAAGGAATTCAAGCTAGCTCAAGGTTAGGAATATTACTGGTATACAGTAAGTAGAGTACTGGACCTAGTACACTACCTTGGGGTACTCCTGTATTAATTTCTCTTAGATCAGAATATACATCTTGTTTTATTCTGAAATATCTGTTTGATAAATAGGATTTTAAGAGTTCTGGATTCATGGTAGTAACAAATTTAACTTGTGGTTAAGGCCTTTATGCCAAACTTTATCAAAAGCCTGGGCCACGTCTAGGAAGACAATAATAATAATACCGCGATTCGAGAAAGAATTGACCAAAAATAATAATTAAAGCAAATGATCTATTTTGATAATTTTAAATTAAAACCAATAAA
Organism: Crepidodera aurea; assembly: GCA_949320105.2. NCBI lineage: Eukaryota > Metazoa > Arthropoda > Insecta > Coleoptera > Chrysomelidae > Crepidodera > Crepidodera aurea. The sequence goes on from OX439480.2 coordinate 17,925,902, forward strand.
ATTCTTGCAGATTTTTCTTTTAGAAAAACCGTGTGAAAAATCTCAAATCTCTTAAAAGCTACGAACGACTTCTACAGAATTTTCTTTAATAAAAACCTTGCGAAAAATCGTAAATTTAAAAAACCAATATAAATAATTTTAAAACGGCTTTTAGTTTGCGCTATACCGAAAAGCTTTACAGTTTAGATAAGAGGATTTTATTCTAAAATCAAATTACGCCTAGATATAACTTCTAGCAGGAAATGAGATTTCTTTATGAAACATATTTAGTAGCAAAAATAGATGACGAAAGCAAGTTTCGCAAGTTACACAAACGTAATTATTTCATATTTCATTACGGAAAACGAGTTCTGTGTTGATTCTGCGCTGTGTCAAGAAAGCTACGTTGACACAATGGCTTTGCTTTGTGAATTGTTATGATACGAGAGATTTTAAATACAAACCCTCCATTCATTATTCTAAACATCCGAATGTACGTACTTTCATTAATGAAATGAACTATAAGTAGTCTGCCTGGAAGGGTTTGCCCCCACACAGATGGATAGAGGTTCATTTTAAACAATATCATTCATAATTTGTGTCTTCAGAAGTCAGGCTATTCAGTAGCCTTGTCGTTTCATGTTTCATCGTTACCACGTCATCCCAGAACAAAAAAAAATCACAGGGGGCTAAGTCTGGTGAGTAGGGAAGATTATTTAGCGTGGGGGTCGAATTAGGGGCGAAAAACTCGCGAGAAATCACTGCTGAATGTGCAGGCGCATTGTCATGGTGCAGCAGCCGTCCGTCACCACCTCAAGCTCCATGTTGTTCTTCAGGAAGAATTTCCTGAGCAATAGGCACACTGCTGCTTTCTTTGAAAATTTGATGTTGTCTCGAGGACGTGGTGATTACTGACGCTCCAGTGAATCCCCCGTCAACAGAGCATCCAATGCGCATGGTCAAACTTCAACTCAAAACCATCCTAGTAATCCAGTTCGCGTATGTGTTTGGAATATTACTAAAGTTTCTCTAGCACTTATAAACTATAGTAAAATTTTTAAACGCAACTGGCCTAATTTCCATAAACCAATAAAAATAAACAGTAATCAAAAAACTTACCGATAACGATCCAAATGACTATACAATTTCCGCATGTAGCCGTTGTAATCATAAATAGAAATATACTGCTCCATGCGAATTGTACCAACAACGGCATCGAACTATCATATGCATTAGTATCGGAAGTTGAACTGGGATTTACCGGTATCAGAATCCCGTAATCGATTCCTTCGAATGTTCCGTTCAAGGATTGAAGAGGCTGCAACAAAAAAACTGTATTAAGAGCATACAGGACGCATTCGCCTTCACCAAAAATTTTGATTGCTAATAGTACATGCATGGATACAATATTTCACCAGTAGGTATAAAAATTAATACTTGAGACAGCTACAGAGAAAAAAAGGGTGGATTTATAAGATGTTTTTTGATCAAATATTTTTACCCAAAATTATATATGCCGCTGGAAAAAGCGCAGATCAACGTCAGCCAGTCTATTTAAAACGATTATTTCTAGTTACAGAGTAAATTGGCAACATTGGATTATCGTCATAGAATAAGATCGAGTTTGCTTACATTTCGGCTGTGGACAAGAACACGTAACAGTCTAAGCGCTGTGTTATTGAATTTATATTAGAAGTTTCAATATTGTCAAAGTTATCATAATTTTTTCCATTATTACCAAAATCCTAAATCTATGTAAAAATTATCTTGAAAAATTAGATATTTTGATTCGCTAAAATAATTGTACATCTTACGAACACTAATTTTCGTACCTATTAACACAACAAATCATATTGATAGATAAATATTGACAAAGATACTTTACCACGATTTAAGTTTTAACCATTTCTACGAAAAATTGTTAGAAGCGGCAACTAAGCGCTATCAAACGTTATATCGTTATGAATGAGATCAGGGGATAGAATGTTTCGTCGTAACATAGTGCTGCCATTTTTACCAAATTTGATTGTTTATTATTGTGTGCTTTTTAGGTTATATTATTATAATTTTCTTTTTCACATTGAATTTATTGGTTTAAGTTGATTTATTAGATAAATATGGTTTATTAGTGTTTGAATGCAGCAAAATAGTTTATTTAAATCATTTCATGGGTAAGTTACAGGTACTATTATGAAGAAAGCTCAGAGGCGTAGAATTAGTATTTTATCGACTGTATAAACTCTTTGATAATGCCTAAAGGATTGTTTTAACTTATTGCAACGACTTATAGTTATGTAGGTTTCATATATTTTGTTAAAGATTAAATTACATTCTGTTTTTCTGTCAAACTACCTAAGTATTTAGGTAATATTTTAATCTACTCATCGAGCTCTACAAGATGAAATAAAATGGCATCTTCGACTTAATTAGTATCCAGATAAGGTAATTCGAAGCTTTTCCTCTATTTTGCAATCTATGCAGACATAAAAGGACTATTAAGTAATTTGTTATATTTTTTTAACTATGTTTCACAAGTTTTTTGAATACTTCCTGTATAAACAGGGATCAACCAACAAATATATAATATCGTTTTGCTGCAATTCACAATACATATAGGTACATGATTATTTATCGCATGTAGTGACAATATTTTCATTACTCTGATAGCGTAAAATGCAGATTTACAACTTTTTATAGTACAACATCAACGTTTTATCCACTCGATAAAACCCACACTTCCCTGAATTTAAAATTATTGGCGCTCTTTGTACTCACAGGACTTTTCTGTATACCCATTTTATTATTACAATGACTGACAATTAGCGTGTTTAAAGTAATGAACTTAGACATATTTTAATTAATTCTATATAATATTTGGTTGGACCTATTCAAGAATACCATTCTTGAATTAATGCGGTTACAATTTGATTTAAGAGATTCTTTTTTTCTGTGTGCATACAAGTAATTTAAGGTCATCTAGGAACACTTTGTATATGAAATTGGTTGACAAAATCCTCGAAAAGGAAAATTAAAATGATATCGCGCACATCATGTACATTGTGTATATTTGAAATAGAAAAAAAATGTTAGTTGTTTTTATAAATAAAAATGTTCTACTCACGCGAGCTTTATCAATGTTTTCTAATGTTTTCGTATGCATTATCATTATTCATTTTTGTTTCACTTTACAGCGACCAATTGTTTTGTTTTTGTTTGTAATTTTATTTCGCAAATGTATAATTAATAAGGCAGCTGATTACACATTTATAGTATTGTAACATGCAATTTTATAGAAAAATATGCAAATTAAATTATTAAATACTAGGTAGATATTGAGATGAATTCAGTAAATTATACGATTTTACTTTTTTTTTAAATTTATTTTCCCTTTGTCAACTTTGACATCTTTCAAACATCTCGCCAAACCCCCTTTTCTCTTAAGTCCCCAACACAATTTAAAATAACTAAATTCCTAAATAACAATTGACAACATTTACGTCATTACAATTATCCCCCAAAATTCGTTTAATTTTTCTTATTACAAGAAAAATTCAACGAATTTTACTAATTTAACTACAGACTACAGTTTATTTATAACTAACTTAATTCTTTTTCTTTCATTTTACATCTTTTTCTTTGCTCTTCAATTAGATTTTCTTCTACACCCGAGAACCATAGTTGTGCCTGTCCGCTCAGGATGTTTCTTACTGTTTCTCTCCATTCTTCCTCATTTTCTCTTATCTTGTTTCGCAAGATTCTCCTGTGGTATATTTTCCTAACATCCCCATCAAATTTAAGCATGTTTTCTTGATAGTGGTAGACATTATTTATAATACTTCTTTTACCACTGTATCCTATTCTTTCAATATTACTAATTTCATTTTGTAAAGTTTCTTTTGTTATTTTTAAGTTATTTTCAATTTTTTCCTTTTTATTTTTAATTAAATATCTTAGTTTTTTATTTTCTACTTCTCCTATGCTTCGGTTTTGCGTGACTTCTTCTCTTAGATCTTTTTCCAATAATTGTATTTGCTTACTGTTTTTAATTATTTTCCTTTCTAACTCTTCTTTTCCTATTACGTTTATGCTTCTCTTTTTCAATTCGATTTTTATCTGTCCTTGTTCTTCTTGTATTTTCTTAATATTTTCACTATTCTTTATTTCTTCGGTTTTATGGTTCACCTCTCTACTTATTGCTCTTTTAATTTCAACACTTACATGCTCTAGCTTCTTTTCCACCTTTTCTTGTCCTTTTTTAATATCTTCATGTCCTCTCTTCATTTCCTCTTTCAAATCTTCTTGTTCTCTCTTCATATGCTTCAGAAAGGCTAACATCTGCATCATTGTGTCTTCTTCTTGATCTTTTGTTATTATCTCGTCTATAATTTCTATTTCTTCCTGTGCTTCTATTGGTTTCTCTTCAATGATATTCGTTTCTATTTCTTTGTCTCCTTGTGCTTTCTCTTCTAACCATGTTTTTATGTTTCCACTTCTGAGATTCATTTTAGTTTATTTTAATTGACTCTTTATTTTCGAGCCCCACGTTGGTAAGCCAAATTGAGGTGAATTCAGTAAATTATACGATTTTACTTTTTTTCTTAAAATTTATTTTCCCTTTGTCTACTTTGACATTTTTTCAACATCTCCTATTCCCAACAAAAATAATCAACATCCCATAGCAACCCTGTCAAATTTTAAATACCCCTACACATAATTTTAAAATAACTAAATTCCTAAATAACAATTGACAACATTTACATCATTATAATATATTCTATTATTTGTTTTTTATTATATTATTATAAATATTGGATGTATATTAGTATATTTCTAATATTAAAGCGTTTATCTAAGGAATATCCTGACAGTTACATCAATACATTTTCTTTATCATCCTATTAACCTAACGTTTTTCGAGCTAGCCTGCTTCTTACTGATGAAGCACAATAATGGCGAAACCGGTCTAAGAATGGCAAGCACCTTTAATAACAAAATCGAAGTTTTTGGGTTAAAACCCCGACTTGGTCTGGACTTTCGTAAATCAATACCTGCTGGGGCATATAGCAAAAGGAGTAGTTGTTGAAGTCCAGACGCTGGTGCAGTGTAGGACATTTTTAATGTCCTTGTTCTTGGGAGCTTGTGTGATTTTATTTCACATCCTTTATGAAATCCTATTAAGCTGTTGAAAAGATACTTTTTTATTTTATTTATCTTTTCAGGCTCGTGAAAAAACTTTCAGTACATACAATTTGCGTTGAAATGTCCTCATAAAAATCCACTGCTTGCTCTGCAGATAATATTAATGATTTTTAGACGACACGAGTGATTTACGTGCCTCACGCTGTGGTGAATAATAGCAATCATTATATGCTTCTTGAATAATATACTAAATATAAAAAGTGATTGAATTTCCATGTTACACTTTGCAAATATTACAGGATGGTCTTATAGAATGCATTCTAAAAATAAATTGTTCTTAGTTTACTTTCAAAAAACGCGTAGATTTCATATTCATTGACAAAATTTGTGAATACAGGGTGAAGTTTTTGTTATATCACTTGTACCAAGTTTTTCTGGCAATCTAACTTAAAATTATGTGCAGTTATTCTGTATAATTATAGACTTGAATTTGAAAGACAAAGTATATCTCCTCATTGGGAAAGGGCGAAATATTTTTATTACGGAAATATTGTTGATAAAAAAACATTTAAACTTCGTAAGTTCTTGCTATTTCTGCAAAAATACGTTTCTAAATTGTTTTGTTACTTCAGGAGACTGAATAAAGACAAGCTATTATATATTTTTAGTCGTTTTGATGTAAACGCTTTCGCCAAAAATTAGAATCATATTAAAAATTCAAATTTTGGTGAATGAGTTTTGCGCATCCACCAATAAAGTGATCGTAATTGACTGGGGTTTCCTCACAGCTAGAGAAGCTTCTGGAGATTTTAGCATGAATAAATATTATATAAATTAACTTCGACTATTAAGCCAAAATAAAAAAAAAAGATTGTTAATAAAACGGTGGTAGATTCATCAAAAGATAAATACGATTTCGCTGAAAATTTCATCAACCAAAAAAGAAGCGCCGATCTTTTTGTTTTTTAATTAATTTCCCCAGACGCATTTGACCTAAATGATATATTTAAAATACTTTTCCAAAACGATATTTTCCCTACAGAGAATAAAGTTTTGTACCAATTTTCATTTGGGTCATAAGACAGGAGGAAAGAATCATGTTTTAGCCGTTATTTTATTAAATCCCATCTTCCTTTGTATGAGCTAATGTGAACTTACTATCTGGACGATTTGCATTCGACTTACTAGCTCGGCTGATGAAGCCTGATAGGAGAAACAAAATTTAGACGATTTAAAATTCTAAATAAACTTGGTGTAGTCTTCTAGAGATTAAAAGCTGCTTTTAAGAATAGAGAATTGACAGATTTTTTTTAAAATCAGTTTGACTGATAAATTTATAAAATAATTTGATGGTTATAATTGGTAATTTTTAATTTCAGATAGTGTCCCGTTGGTGTTGAGGTAAATCTACACTCGATTCATCTATCTAATAATTTAAATGGAGTTATTTGAGCACAGTGCCTGTGAAGGAGTGTTTACTGAAGTGTACTAAGTCAATTTTTAGATTTTCGACAGTTATATGAAGATAAACTTGTAAATAAATACAATATTCTTACCTCTCTAACGGAATATTCCGGCATATTTGATCTGAAACAAAAAAAATGTAATTTTAGACTCCCTTTGTTTTATAATAAATTATATATACATTTTTAAAGTTCATATTTCATGGTAAACAAAAACAATTAGTATAACTTTTTATTTTATTTTATAATAAATGTAATGAATCCCGAATCATGGCCATATTACATTTGTTGACAACTTCAAACGTTAAAAAAGTAGACTCACTAAATAATTTAACAAAATATCAGTCAATTTTTTTAGCGCTTATTTGCACGTGACTAAATTCTCGTGAAAATACAACTGGATCGTATTTGTGCGTTAATTACAAATCCTTTTACTAGTATAAAGCGCAAAATAGGCGACACTAATGAATATAACGTGACTATCAAACCTATCGAATGTTCAAAAACAAATCTCATTTGATTTTATTTGTATAACTCATATTGGCTTGTTCGTAGATTCTTTCATTTATTTTGGTACGATAAATTCACTTAAATTTTTTAATTATATGTTGAAAATATTACCCAAAAAGGTGAAAAAATTCTCAACTTACTCTGGACTGGCTAGGAGAGGATGAAGGGAGATAAGGAAAAATTCCTTTCTTAAAACAATGTCTTAAAACAAAAAACTATCACCATCCGAAATTTAAACACTCGTTTTTTAATTTAATTAATTTAAATCTTGTTCCGCTTAATGTACTCTCCGTAGAAGTACGAGGAAAAAGCAACGTTGCCACGTTTTAGAATTTTGCGGGAGGAAAATAGACGTATCTCGAAGAATACGGAACAAAAACTATTCATTTAAAATAAATGAAAATATCTGGCTTGTATTTTAGGGTTCTGGCGGGAAAATCTTTTCTCAAAAAAATAGAAACGGTCTTAGCGAAACGTTCGGCTCTTTAATGAATTATTTTAGGACCGTTTACATTCTTATATCCGGAAGGCAGATAAAATGTCACCTAGCAAGGGATATGAGCAATCTGGTGACTAACAGCCTATTAATTACTTTTGGCGTTAGTATAGAGATGGGAAATATGCCTCTTCTGATAATTTTTAACTGTCAAAGTCACGTCTAGGAATTTTATAACGCTTGTAGACTTGGTAGTGTATACGCTTGTAAAAGCCCTTTCTCCACGACCATTCGATACGGGATCTGACTCCGGACGTGCTTCTACAGTATTTATGTATAAAATGGACTCTATTTCATCTTTCGGAGACCTTTTTGGTCACCCAGCCAACTACTGACTGACTATTCTTTTTGGTCGCAAAGGGTTTCTATGAAAATTTCGCTGACAGTTGCAGAGTTCATGGTTTGAATAAATTGTCTTACATTTATCTCTGTAGTAGCTTCTCAATTAGGCAATCTACAATCGATTTTCGTCTTTCTGCACTGTCAGCCAAGTTTTTCCAAAATTGATATGTTAATTATATATGGGATTTGTGACAATATTCATTTCCTGACTCTGAATCACATCGACTAAGGATTCTTTTTGTCAAACTTGCATTTTTAGATGTCAAAAAAAAACAAATTATTCTTTTACTAAAAATATCACGCATATTCTGGCATGTTTCCTTCCTACATATTTTAATTTTTTTCTAAATAAAAAAACGTTCAAAACAGCATCTGTATCAGACAAAATAATAAAGTTGTCAATTATTTTTAATTCATTGAGAGTTGTATCGAATTTCTAATTTGCCAAATTTAAAAAACGCCGAGCGAAAAAATTGGAAATATACTCCGAAACATCTATCAATCTAATACGCCAGTAGTCTGTCCTGTGTACAGGATGTTTTATAAGTAAAAGACCAAATTTTAAATGTATAAACTATATTTTTTCGGTTAACCCCACGAAAAAACACCTAGCGAGGTCAGATCCGGCTATCTTTCTGGCCAGTTTACCGGACCACCTATACCAATCCAGTCATTACATGGTAATTGAATTGGAACATAAATGCAAACTAGCAGGGGCTAGCGTTGGTAACCCTGTTGACAGCTGTCATCTTTCGCTTGTCATCTGTCAAAAAGTGGATAAAAAATGGCGACCCGACGTTATCTCCGAGCAATGACGCGCGACCATCTTGAAAAAGGGGCGGAGTTTGCCATAAGAGCGGTTAACAAAATTTTCCCACGCATATTCTGTTGTATCCACAAGGCATCTTTCCTTCCTACATATTTTAATTTTTTTCTAAATAACAAAATGTTCAAAGCAGCATCTGTATCAGACAAAATAATAAAGTTGTCAATTATTTTTAATACATTGAGAGCTGTATCGAATTTCTAATTTGCCACGTGTAAATGAAGAAACTGGAAAATGGATTTTTGTGTGGGTGAAAATAAATTTACATTTAAAAAACGCCGAGCGAAAAAATTGGCAATATACCCCGAAACATCTATCAATCTAATACACCAGTACTCTGTCCTGTGTACAGGATGTTTTGTAAGTAAAAGACCAAATTTTAAATGTATTAACTATATTTTTTAGGTAAACCCCACGAAAAGAAACCTAGCGAGGTCAGATCTGGCTATGTTGCTGGCCAGATTACCGTATCACCTATACCAATCTAGTCATTACATGGTAATTGAATTGGAACATAAATGCAAACTAGCAGAGGTTAGCGTTGGTGACCCTGTTGACAGCTGTCAATTGTCACTTGTTATCTGTCAAAAAGTGGATCAAAAATAGCGACCCGACGTTATCTCCGAGCAATGACGCGCGACCATCTTGAAAAAGGGGCGGAGCTTGCCATAAGAGCTGTTACCACAATTTTCCCACGCATATTCTGTTGTATCCACAAGGCATCTTTCCTTCCTACATATTTTAATTTTTTTCTAAATAACAAAATGTTCAAAGCAGCATCTGTATCAGACAAAATAATAAAGTTGTCAATTATTTTTAATTCATTGAGAGTTGTATCGAATTCCTAATTTGCCACGCGTAAATGAAGAAACTGGAAAATGGATTTTTGTGTGGGCGAAAATAAATTTAAATTTAAAAAACGCCGAGTGAAAAAATTGGCAATATACCCTGAAACATCTATCAATCTAATACGCCAGTAGTCTGTCCTGTGTACAGGATGTTTTATAAGTAAAAGACCAAATTTTGAATGTATAAATTATATTTTTTCGGTTAACCCCACGAAAAAAAACATAGCGAGGTCAGATTTGGCTATCTTTCTGGCCAGATTACAGTACCACCTATACCAATCCAGTCATTATATGGTAATTGAATTAGAACATAAATGCCATCTAGCAGGGTTTAGCGTTGGTAACCCTGTTGCCAGCTGTCATCTTTCACTTGTCATCTGTCAAAAAGTGGATAAAAAATGGCGACTCGACTCGAAAAAGGGGCCATAAGAGCTGTCAACAAAATTTTTCCACGCTCAAGCGTCCTAACTTCTGCTCAAACTTCTTTGATATAATTATAGAATTTCCTGTAAGCATATTAAATATTTATTACCCATAAATAATGAATGTTTCATACATTTTGGAAGCTCTAATGAACGAAATTTTGTATTCCGTTTACTAAGAAACTTTTCCGACTCTATACGGTTTAATCAACTGAATATTTCTTATTTCCTTTGCCTCATATTTGCTGTTTGGTTTTTCTTTGATGGAAAATCGTTAGCAGTCACTTTGCCGCGTAAATTAATAACAAAGATTCATATCGGAAAGGAGTTCTGGTTATTTTTTTTTGTGAACTGGAAATATAATGGGAATTCTGACAGGGTTTGTTAATGGAGATTACATATCAAAATATAATAATTGAATTAGTATATTTCTACAACAAGCGAGAAACTTTTGAGGAAGTAAATTTATGCAGGCAATTTGGGCAATTTTTTCATTTGTGAGGTGAAGTTAAGAACTGTCAGTGAAGTTAAGAACTGTCAGTGAAGTTAAGAACTGTCAGTGAAGTTAAGAACTGTCAGTGAAGTTAAGAACTGTCAGTGAAGTTAAGAACTGTCAGTCGCTGTAAGTGAAGTTAAGAACTGTCAGTTGCTGTCAGTGAAGTTAAGAACTGTCAGTGAAGTTAAGAACTGTCAGTGAAGTTAAGAACTGTCAGTCGCTGTAAGTGAAGTTAAGAACTGTCAGTTGCTGTCAGTGAAGTTAAGAACTGTCAGTGAAGTTAAGAACTGTCAGTTGCTGTCAGAGAAATTTGAACATTAAATTATAGTGACGGATATTGCATATCCAATGCAATTATTATTCATATTTGGTTTGTGTTTTGTTTTCTCTAGTAATTTATTTTTATTATGATTAGTTAAATTCGCTTTGTCTATAAAATTTTTGTAATTTTTCTTTGACAATAAAGCATATTCTTTCTCTCTCTCTACAAAAAATACAAAATAAAGAAGCATTTAAACAACTGGCTTCTTATAAAACAAAGCATACAAATTATGTGACTAAAAACTTGTCATTAATACAGAAGCAATCTAAGAATTGTTCGTTATCTTAAAACAATAGTGCAGCATTGTTGCCACTCGGGGTGTTGTGGTTCCGGACCCAACACATAAAGTCAGAGAACATTGGCGTGCACTATATTTATTAAGTTTGATTCGAAACAACAGTTGACTGATGGCAGATGGAATATAATAAACGACAGATGGTAGTTGACATATGACAGTTGATAGATGACAGTTGATGTATAATGCGTGACCTTGATATTGAGAAAAATTGCCAGATTGGACCTTAAATTTGCTTATGGAGATTTACATGTAAAAATGAGCGTTTGGATTGTGGAACTCCTGTAGTGCCTTTACTAATTTACCGACCATCCACATACTGCTAAGAATTTCTCAAGAATTCGGGTATTTAAAATCGGTATGGCCCTGGTCTATTATTTTATTGCTGTACAATTGTTTGTTAGATTTTTTTCAATCTTCAAGTAATAAGTTTACGAAGGCCTAGGAGTCAGAAACAAAATGATTTATCTAAACATCGTTGAACATTTATGGCTTAAAATGTTGTGAAAATAACTATCTCATGAATCGTTCTACACCACAAGAATCTATATTTCCAGTTCTACGACATCGTCGTCTGATTTGGCGATGAAATAAAATAGCAGATTTGATTTACCGTTTGTAATATATTATTTGAAGTGTTTTAAATTCGCGTACCAAAATACAGCGAGGTTAAGTAGGGCTATAAATTCTTATTACATCATGCAGAAAAGTTTTGATATAAAAGAAGCGAAAATTTAAGATTACACGAAGGAATTTAATAAAAAATAATGCGCTTTAGAAAAAGTATATCCATTTTAAATGTATATTCGGCTATTTCACTAATAGAAGGCACAAAAAACCCATAGGTGTTTTTTGGTGTATTTACGAAAAAGTTAATTGAATAATATATACAAACTTTAACAAAGTAATACTGTTCCGAATCAAATTCCGAGACACGTTTTGAAAAATTTATGGTAATAATTACATTTATATAAAGAACATACCTTCCTGAAGACCTTCCATACTAAATACGAACACAATATTCTTACAATAACTTTACACAATTACTTTAAAAGTACAACTGATAAGGTGTCAAAACTACTTACCCTTCTTATAGCTATGTTTAAACAGTTAAATATCGTTAAATGTCCTTAAATATCAATTATTTAATATCATAATTAGAAAGTAACACCCTTTTACTCATTGTTAAGATTGTTTAGAAAAATGTATTAAATAGGTCATTTTTGAATTATTGCTATAGGTCGTCCCACTGTGTGCCGCCGTAACTGAATTGTCCAGGAGTGGTATAGGTGAACAAAGACTTGTGAAAATTACGGGACATAGCAACCCATCGTCATTAAAATCGTACCTTCAGTTAGATGAAGAACATCATAGAGAGAAACAGTTACTACCACCGCTCAAAATACTAGCATGCAGCAAAATATTAACAAAAGCCACGAAAGTTCTGAAAATCAAGCTATTTTTAATAATTGTGTTTTTAACAATTGTACTTTTCCGTTAATTTAAATAAACTAATTTACATCTCATTTTTTAATTTATTGATTTACATATTCATTAAATTGTCTTACCGAATTACACTCTAGCTTTTTTTTGAGTCGAAGTAAAATTGACATTTATAATTCGAATTTTGTTGCCATTAGGTATTCAACTCAAAAAACTGTTTTTTTCGTTAAATTGCCAGGCAACAAAATTCTTATTAGTTTACTTCGACAAAAAAAAAGCTCTCGTGTAATTATAAGTGAAAAAAATTAGATGCACTTATGATATCACTGCCTCTAGTGAAAACAGGAATAAGTTTAGTTATGCCCTTATGTTTTTATTTGTTTTTTAGCACCGGCAGGTCCAACTCTATACCCTAGCAAAAGGGTATAACTCTATCTTACTCCTAAATAGTATTTTCAAAAAGCACTAAGGGCATTACTCGTCGTGCATATCGATCTAAATATTGGTTATCCAGACATGAGTAGGTCCACAAAGGCATAAATCGCGCTACGTCAGATTTTTTAGATACCTTAGAGACAACTATAATTATAAAATTGTTTGATGCTGTTATTAGGGAACAACTGATCTTGTGGAAAGCAATTATTCATTCATAAGGGCATAACTATAATTATAAAGTAGTTACTAGGGAACAACTAATGATGTGGAAAGCAATAATTCGTTCATAAGGGCATATTTCAAAAAAAAAATTATTGAATTGCAGTATTTCAAGATATAAATATTGTGCTAAGAAATAGTAACCCATAACCTTTTTATGACAGCAATTACTTTACCTAATATTGTTATGGCTTAGGAACTGTTTAGACTATTTTATTGTAAGCAGTCTCCTGAAAAGTACCGTTTTCCAGTTATGCCGTTTTTCACTAAAGCCAGTGATATTACTTACGACAATATAGCTCGTTGAAATCTTTAATAAACACGAAATTATGACAATGTAACTTCAACGCCCATTAACGTTTTTTATCACATTTTATTTGACAAGGACAATGATAAAGTTGTATTTACGAATATTCCTCGGCGCAAGTTGATGGTAAAGCTTTATAATATTACCGCAGGGGAAGCTTAAATGTATTTTGAAAACACGGAGCTTTTATCAAGAATATATGAGGCCATTTCGGAGGCGATGGGATGCTAGAAATTTACAGCCTATATCTTTATAATAGAAACCCTAATACATATTATTATATAGTCTTGCCATTGGTCGTTCAATTCAAGTTAGAACTCGTTAATTTCGTCCTCTAATATTTATTATTTAAAGTCTAGTTAGTTTTGGACCAAAAGGATGCAAAAATTCTACATGCTGCGAACTACTTTGATTGTCGCGTCCACAGACGCCATTAATAAAAAAGAAACCGCCTATAACTTGAAAATATATTTGTATCAAATACAGATCCCTAATTTGAGAACAAGCAAATTAGTTCATTAATGTTTTTTTTCTGATGCTCAAGGTTGAATAAGAAAAAACTAGAATTTTCTTTATCCGCGCCTAATTATTTTTTTAACTAGAGCATGGTCATTTCTCTTTAATTTAGTAAATAATACACTTAAGGTTTGATATCCCAAACTGGGCCTAGTTTAATCCAATCGATTACCATGTTTGGGGTTATTTAAAATCAAAAGTTTACTCAAATGAAGTAAACAGTAGAGAGGACCTTCTACGGAGAATTGAGGACATATATAATTTCCATTTGCAATTGCAATTGCAGTCTATGTTATCTGCAAGTCGCTCTAAACCTTTATTGCATGATAGAATCAAACTTGTTCATTAAAAACAATTTTAAATTCCATTTTCGAACATGAAAACAAATAAAAACGCAAGTTAGGTTCTCAGAGCGCGACATCATTTTGTTTTTAATACAACCATACAGAAACAATGGCTGAAACAAAAACGTCAAGTATGTACAAACGTTTTCCGTTCAAATGGAAAACTTTTTTTAATTTTCGAATGTTTTGTTTGCAGATGCAGGTATAGAAACATTAAACAAAAAGAAACAATCAAAAAAATTACTTCTAGTGGGTATATATACGTCACGAAGTGCAGCTGTTACCTTAATTTTATCTTTGTAGCACCAGCGGTTTGGGCTCGGTCAAAAAAATTTCATTAACTTACAAACTTAAAAATCATTTATCTTTATAGTCTGAATAAAAGAGGAGTGTAGTAAAAATGGAGATATAACTTCACATTCCATAATAAAAATAAACCAATAAATAACACAGAGAATTATATGTTGTTAATGGGATTAAACTTTTTTAATCTGGTATTAAAATACTTCAGTACCTAAAATCAAAGATTAAAAAAAAATAAAAAGTTCAAAAACTATCTTTAAAAGTCACTGTCTTCACTATAACTACTGATATCATTATCATTGTCTTTTCTGAGGTTTATTATTATAGGGTCTATTAAGTTTTCCCTTGCTATATCCACTTTCCAAAATAAATTTTCCACTTTTCTCAATTGTTCTCCATTTACATCTGAAACTGCCTTCAAAAACAAATTTCTTACATGAGGTAATTTAAATGTTGCATTGTTTTGAGAAACATAACCTTTTAATTGTGACCAGATAAGTTCAATGGGATTTAACTCTGCATGGCAAGGAGGCAATCTGAGAATTTCAATTTCTTTTTCTCGGGCCACCTCATCTATAATATATTTTTTGAATTTGTTTTTATGTTGCTTTGCTATTACGAGTAATTCTGCCTTCAAGTATTTAGGAGGATTGGTAATATTTTTAGAAAGAAGCCATTTTGAAATATATTTTAATACAACTTTCCGTATCAATTAAAATACATACGTTACAGCTATGAATAAATAAAGTCTGACTTATCTATCATAAGAACAGGTTTATTATAGCAAAAACCATGGAAACATGATTAAATCAAACGAAATCTTTTATTGTGCCGATTAAATGTATTTAAATTTTTATTTTAATAACAAATAAGCATTGAAAGATGAGGTAAAAATGAAAAGAAATTACTGCACTTCTTTCTTCTCTAAACTATAGTTTGGGAAACGATGGAAATTATTTTTAATTTTTACTTTTTTAGAGAATTTCATATTTTTCCCCTTTTAGGAGTTAAATATAAATTTTAACACCCTGTATCTTGGCTAATATCACCCTCTATAATTTAGAGACGTAGCCTCCCTGTTTAAAAAGCATATTTTCGAGTAAAGTAGTTGTGGAAAGTTTGAACGTCAAAAAAAAGTTTAAAAACTTTCTGCATAACCGATAAATTGAAAGGGCCCGAGGATACTTGCCTATAATCCGTTTTTTGGTGTGAAGAAAGGCGAATTTTAGGGAGATCAAACTCCAATCAAAATTTCCATCTTTGACTGAATTCAGAGAGTAAATAATATATGAAATTAAATACAGTAATTTAAAACGTTGCAAAGTATTAAATAAAAAAAAACGAAATTGATGATATAAGCAAGAGAGTTTCATTCATTCATTCATTCATTCATTCCCAAATATGAATTAATTGAGTTCAGGATATTTTTCTTTAAAGTGGGGAAACGAGGAATTTGATTTATTCGAAGACTTAATCAGTTAGGCCTCCCAATAATAAAAATTTCGAACATTTTGCTTACTCACAAATTGAACTTCAGAGCCTGTAAAAAGAGTAAAGAGGTTATGAAGCGCGCGAAATTTTAACGTATAACTGTGATACCGTTATTTTCCGCACATCTCTATTCGCGATTTTACGTGGTTGATGTCCCAGCCAGGGCGATAAAGTGACTTACCAAAACATGATTGAACTGACAGGCCATGTCAGGTTCTGTGACAGGATAACAATCACATGTATGTATTGAACCTGTTCTAATTAAGGCTCTGATGAAGTTTATGCATAAAATTGGCTGAAAAGTAGGATCTTCTTATTGTCCTCATCCAACAACTCCTCTTACCTATTATTAAATTAGTTTTTTTTATGAAATCGGTTATTTATTTTTATAAAACCCTCAATGCTATTCTGTATGCTAGACCAGCCACGTTCTCTCCACGTGCAAGTTTATTTATACTACTTTCATTCAGGAGGGACGGACTATAGATCAGCTAAAAGATGAACTGCGATAAAACTGATAATTTAAAGCACAAATAAAAGTTTTGACAGCATTAATTTACGACATTTATTTTAGAAATCTTTTGTATGAATCATCAATTACATGAGATGTAGATACTTTTTTCATTACCACTACCGTTTCAGGAAGAAAATTCACATTATTCTGTTGGTCCATAAATCCATATATAAATAAAATTGTATTTTTTCACCGAACTTTGAGGCAATAAATCTTTTGTAACGTTATTCACTTGCTTTCGTAATATACGAAATCAAAATTATTATTCAGTTAACAATGTTCAACTTGAAGAAACGTTTTTCTTTTTCAAACAAATAAAATCAAAATACTCTAACTTTGTAATTCCGATGTTAATCAATTATTATTTCCTGAAAGCCACATCCGCTGACCGAAACTAAGTTTGAATTCACCTTATCCCAAATAGGGTTCTGGAAGTTTATCTACTTGGTTAATCCCTTCCATATCAAATAGAATAACGATTATCATGAACAGAATATATAAATTTCACCCGCTGTTAGGCGAAAAGAAAATATCTATAGCTTAAAAACTTTCTGAGGAAAAAAGTGTAATGAATTCCGATTTAATTTATTTTAAATCCACCTAGCCTGATACCAATAACTACCAAGCTGATAATGCTGAGTCTGCGCGTAGCCTTGGAATTGACAATTTTCGCTAATTTTACCCTAATTCGAGCTTTTTTACATGGATTTTTGCAAATGGAATGTTCTCGGTCTAACACAGCACGAATATTATCTATTTGCTCCATCTCCATGACTAAAAAATACAAGAAAATATCCTTTTGCACCCAACGGTATTTCACATTATTCTGCTGGCCCAGTTTTATTTCTTCCCCGAAGTTTAACGCTATAAATCTTCTACAACATTATTCCCAGCATTCCTAATATGCGGTGGAGAGTTTCACCAACTTTTTGGTAAAAAAATAAATTGTGTGACTTTTTTGTTCTTATGTTAATCAAATTACATCATTTCCCATTTAGAACTCCACGCCCATTGACCGAAAACTAATTTTAGGATTCACCTTACTTCGAAAAAGGATTCTGCAAGTTTTGTGGAACGTGACAAAGTTTGCAGACCAGGATAATTCTATATCAAGGGAGTGAATAAAGATTAAGCTGAATAGAGTCTAGAAAACTAACACAACAGAAAGTTTCGTAACAAGTTTTAAGAATAGACGATAAGTAGTCATCGATACGCGGCATTTATTTTCAGTTAAAAAAACAGGTTGGTGTCTGAATTAAATTAAATTTTAAAATATTTTATACCTCGAAATAATTTTAAAATACGGACCTTAAACCCCCACACCATTTTTAATATCTCTTACAACAAGGTACACTCTGTATCTAATAAAAAAAATAAACCGTTGGATGTTAATTTGACTTTATACAGAGTGTCCCGTAGACCTTGTCATGAATGTTCAGAATATCAGAATTTCACCTCAGTAAAAATCTTTTTTGCTGACCCTGTCAAATTGAGAAACATTCAACTTTTGACTTTGACAGCTCACCAATTGAAAATAAATGAATATATTAAAGTCTGTTTTACATGGAAATATTTCTACATCATTTCTTCACATCTTTTCCAAATTTTGCATTTTTTCAAAAAATAGTTTTAAATGGGGATGATATAAAAACGACCCTGTCAAATTTACAAAAATCCAACCCTTGACTTTGACAGCTCACCAGTTGAAAACCAATGAAGATATTAAAGTTTGGTTTGGTTGAAAACATTTCTTCATTATTTCTTCACAACTCTTCCAAATTCTGAATTTTTCCAAAAATTAGTTTTAAATTGGGAGTGATATAAAAATGACACTGTCAAATTTACAATAGTCTAACTTTTGACTTTGACAGCTCAGCAGTTGAAAAATAAATGAAGATATTAAAGTTTGGTTTACATGGAAACATTTCTACATCATTTCTTCACATCTTTTCCAAATTTTGCATTTTCGAAAAAATAGTTTTAAATTGGGGGTGATATAAAAACGACCCTCCCAAATTTACAAAAATCCAACTTTTGACTTTGACAGCTCACCAGTTGAAAACTAATGAAGATATTAAAGTTTGGTTTGCTTGAAAACATTTCTACGTTATTTCTTCACAACTCTTCCAAATTCTGAATTTTTCCAAAAATTAGTTTTAAATTGGGAGTGATATAAAAACGACCCTGTCAAATTTACAAAAATCTAACTTTTGACTTTGACAGCTCACCAGTTGAAAAATAAATGAAGATATTAAAGTTTGGTTTACATAGAAACATTTCTACATTATTACTTCACAACTCTTCCAAATTCTGAATTTTTCCAAAAAATAGTTTTAAATTGGGGGTGATATAAAAACGACCCTCCCAAATTTACAAAAATCCAACTTTTGACTTTGACAGCTCACCAGTTGAAAACCAATGAAGATATTAAAGTTTGATTTGCTTGAAAACATTTCTACATTATTTCTTCACAACTCTTCCAAATTCTGAATTTTTCCAAAAATTAGTTTTAAATTGGAAGTGATATAAAAACGACCCTGTCAAATTTATAAAAATCTAACTTTTGACTTTGACAGCTCACCAGTTGAAAATCAATGAAGATATTAAAGTTTGGTTTGCTTGAAAACATTTCTACATTATTTCTTCACAACTGTTCCAAATTCTGAATTTTTCCAAAAATGAATTTTAAATTGGGAGTGATATAAAAACGACCCTGTCAAATTTATATATTAATCTAACTTTTGACTTTGACAGCTCAGCAGTTGAATATCAATGAAGATATTAAAGTTTGGTTTGCTTGAAAATATTTTTACATCATTTCTTCACATCTCTTCCAAATTTTGCATTTTCCCGAAAAGTAGTTTTAAATGGGGAGTGATATTAAAACGACCCTGTCAAATTTACAAAAATTCAACTTTTGGCTTTGACGGCTCACCAGTTGAAAACCAATGGAGATATTAAAGTTTGGTTTGCTTGAAAACATTTCTACATTATTTCTTCACATCTCTTCCAAATTCTGAATGTTTCCAAAAATTAGTTTTAAATTGGGAGTGATATGAAAACGACCCTGTCAAATTTACAAAAATCTAACTTTTGACTTTGACAGCTCAGCAGTTGAAAAATAAATGAAGATATTAAAGATTGGTTTACATGGAAACATTTTTACATCATTTCTTCACATCTCTTCCAAATTTTGCATTTTTCCAAAAAGTAGTTTTAAATGGGGAGTGATATTAAAACGACCCTGTCAAATTTACAAAAATTCAACTTTTGGCTTTGACGGCTCACCAGTTGAAAACCAATGGAGATATTAAAGTTTGGTTTGCTTGAAAACATTTCTACATTATTTCTTCACATCTCTTCCAAATTCTGAATGTTTCCAAAAATTAGTTTTAAATTGGGAGTGATATGAAAACGACCCTGTCAAATTTACAAAAATCTAACTTTTGACTTTGACAGCTCAGCAGTTGAAAAATAAATGAAGATATTAAAGATTGGTTTACATGGAAACATTTCTACATCATTTCTTCACATCTTTTCCAAATTTTGAATTTTTCCAAAAAATAGTTTTAAACTGGGGGTCATATAAAAACGACCGTCTCAAATTTACAAAAATTCAACTTTTGACTTTGACAGCTCACCAGTTGAAAATCAATGAAGATATTAAAGTTTGGTTTACATGGAAACATTTCTACATCATTTCTTCAAATCTTTTCCAAATTTTGCATTTTTCCAAAAAATAGTTTTAAATTGGGAGTGATATAAAAACGACCCTGTCAAATTTATATAAAAATCTAACTTTTGACTTTGACAGCTCACCAGTTGAATATCAATGAAGATATTAAAGTTTGGTTTGCATGAAAACATTTCTACATTATTTCTTCACATCTCTTCAAATTTAGAATGTTAATAATAATAATTTGTAATATTAAATTAATGGTATTTTGATTTTTTTGAATTTCTGGAAAATCGCTCCCTCACCTTGGATTTTTGAATGCCATGTCTACAAATTAAGACTAATTTAAATATCTTTGCTGCTGAAGATTACTAATGAGTGATGCTTTCAGACGTACAGAACAGTTTTTCAGGAATTGATACAATTTTTCGAGAAATGTGGGTAAAATGCCAGATTTCAATCCCACTAATTTTTATTAACAAAAATTCATAACAAAAGTCATGACCTGGTCTATCACCAGTTTCAATAATGTACAAGGTTTACGGGACACCCTGTATATATATATATATATATATATATATATATATATATATATATATATATATATATATATATATATAATTGTAAACAAAAATATGGTTAACTGGAGTGCTTTGAAAATTGATACATGCTCTCTAAAGAGCTTTGAAACTTTGCTAATTCACGGTTTTCGCCATGTTTATTCTGAACATTTAGTTCTAAACTTCCACTTACTTCTCTCATTGAATATTATTAATTTAATAATAACAAACTTTAAAACATTAAATGACGAATGTGAAAAGCTTCATAAATTAGCGCCTGTGTGTATTTCAGGTTTATTTGTTGGTAAAACGAACAGCTTTTCTATTTGTTTATGAATCATATCTTCTCCTTTTTTAATGACTCTTTATTCTGCAACTGTTGGAGTGGCATCTTAAGAATCGCGAATTCTGATGTCTTGAGCTTAGACACGATACCACGACGTCTTGTGCAATAACCTGCTAATTTTGGGACTAATTGCTCAAATAGCTACAGTTTAATGAATTATTGCTTTGTTAATTTTGTACCTACTTATTTGTGAATTATCTCATCTTTTATTTACGGAAAAAACCATATGCGTTTATCGTACACGACAGGCACTTGGGAAAATAATAAATAATACTGAAAAACGATGTACAAGGTGTAGTCACACTCTTGGGACCTAGCAGCATATATAAATGATTGTAAATGATGAAACATATATATTATATTAAAATGCAGCAATCGCAAAATCTGCTAAAGCGAAAGAATATAAGATAGTAGCCATTTCAAAAACGTCTTCATCAACTACTTCTGCTGCCAAAGCCAAGACACCTACGAATGCCAAAAAATCGATTAAAGGTAGCCCGGCGAAAAAGCCAAAAGCACCAAAGCCAAAAACTACGAAAGGTAACAGTGCTCCAAAAGCTAGAAAGGCCGCTTCTCCTAAAAAAATAGGTAAATTGATATGATCAACTATATAATTTCTGGAATGGTCAGTAGATCTATTACCTTTCTTGCTAGTTACATAAATAACTATAACAATAAAACATGTAATGAGTAAGTGTTTGAAAAAGTTCGGAAAATAATGAAAAGTTGACATACTTGCTACATTCAGGACATTTTAAGCTAGTCCTGGACCAGTGACAGATTTAATCAATAGAATAATCAGCTTAATTGGGTAGAAAATTTGAGCTAACACCTAATGAGTAAATTCCATTTACGTAATGCCCGACGTAGATCGGAAGGCATTTCAATTATAAATGTGGCCTAACTGGGGACTGAAAATTGTAAGTCCTCGGATTTAGTGTCAAATATATTACAATTAGCCAACTAATATTGCGTGAAGGATATTCTGTTATTTCGCTCGTTATAAATGAGGATTAGTAGGTAACACGTTAGTTTGTCGTAATACGAGTGACTCTAGAAAGTTCAATAAAGAAAGCTGATGAAACATCGAGGTAGAAAAACCGATTGGCACGTTAAAAATAAACGTTTTGAGTAATTTTCGCGGGAAAAATTAAGTATTTTGTGAGAAAACTGTCAATAAATGACAATAATAGTTCCTTTAGTATATTTCATAGACAGCTACACTGGTATTAAGTCGATATTCCATAATTTACGAATCGTGGGTATGAAATTAACACTCTCATAGAAGACCGTTAATAGAATCAGTTTTTAAATTATACAGACCACATTATTTTCACAGAGAGTGATTCATCTGTCAACAGGGTTGCCAACCCTCCTATTATCTGTTAACAGGGTTGTCAACATTCCTATAGGTCCCTTCCGAGATATGAATACAGCCTAATTGGGGCTTCGTGGCTTCGTAGAAACCTAACCTAACTTTTCTGGGCTCCGCGCTAGACCTAACTTTCCGAGACACTAACACA
Organism: Crepidodera aurea; assembly: GCA_949320105.2. Classification (NCBI taxonomy): domain Eukaryota; kingdom Metazoa; phylum Arthropoda; class Insecta; order Coleoptera; family Chrysomelidae; genus Crepidodera; species Crepidodera aurea. The sequence goes on from OX439480.2 coordinate 17,948,717, forward strand.
AATCCATTTGATTATGAGGGCATTTTATGATGTAGTATAATTAATAGGTTAATTAAGAAAAATCAAGAGGACTAAGTAAAAGTTCCGGAAGGAGGGTGGGGGTAGCTAAATTGGGGTTGGGTATTAGTTTTTTACGATTTATGGCTGACATATGCAATCTATCGAAAAAAGTTTAAAGTGAAAGTTGTAGATAATTAAAAAACCTAAAAAATTTTATTAATCATTAGAAACAGTTTTTTGGCATTTCAATTTTATGAAACTTGGTGAAAACGTTCTTCTTTGTGTTTTAAATAAGCTGTAATTTTTTCAAAGCAAAATATTTATTTTTCGATTTTATACGAATTTTTTCTTGAAGCTTTGTTGAATTTTTTAACATCTAATCCCAAGGGATATCGCAATTTCATGAAATATAATTTGGCAATCCATCAAAATCATTGTTTGTTTCTTCTCTTGTAAAAAAATAAATTATTGTTACAATTTATTTGAACCGAAAACATTCTTTTATCGGTATACACTTTCGAACGCCTAAATGATAATAAATTTTCGTTTACCGACCAACCTCTCACGATAATGAAACTTGATGTCCCACAATATATTTCGATTTCAAAAAATAATTGCTCTTCCCTGAGATATAGACCGTTTCTCTTCATTAATTTTTTTGTTCTATCGATGTTTTGTGGGAAGCAAAAACGATAAATCTGACGTTAAATCGAACAATAAGAAAATTTTAGCGTTTATCTAAAAAACGAATTAAAATATTGCGTCAATTCGAAGAGAATAATCCAAAACAAGTCGAAAACAAACAAGTTTGTCAGTTGCGATTTTCTAAAACTTAATTACACTTTGTTGATGAGCCTTTGATTAATACCTCAATTAATCAAAGGTAATACCACGAGTCCTCGAAATTTTATCGATTAAAGTTTTGGTTTTCACGAAAACGGCTTTATTTGGAAAAACCACGAAAACAAATTGATTGCGGACTCGTGATTTTATCTTAAATCAGTTTGCTTGAGTGGTTTTGCCTAAAATAAAGGCGTTTGAGTATGAAGATCAAAAATTTAATCTATAAAATTTCAGAGGACGAGTCGTATTTGAAAGGAATATTTTTTTAATCATTTTGTATTAAAAACAGAGAACATAGTCATTTATGCAAAAGACACTTTACGCACAAATATTGAAAATTTTCTTTACCAATTTAAATTGAAACCTGAGCTGTTTTTTGACTGGCTACCCCGCGAAACGGCGCCGTAAATAAAAGCGAAGAAGAAGAATGAAATGAAGTATTTCTTAATTTAATTAATTTTAAGTTTAGTGTTGAAGTGAGGTATGTAAAAATGTTATCTACCTATATTGTATATACAGGGTGTTTCCTAATTGATTATTACCTATACAGTACAGAGTATTTTAAAATCCAAATCTTCCAGCAAATCCACTTGCTTACTTATTACCTCAGGGTTTCTAAATATTCCGATACATTTTCTCATCAAATTTGAACTTCATTATAGATTACGGTAACTATATGACCCGCCCGGTACATATTTAATTTAACGATCAATACAAAAAACTTTAATTATATTACAGTGATATATCCGTCAAAAACATCATTTAAATTCAGTCACCGCTACTGTTGTTAAGACCTTCTTTATGAGCTAAAAGCACATCCGAATAATTGTATTGTTGTTGACAATAGCAAAAGACGTGTTTGTATTTTTTTCCCTTCTTCAAAATAAAGAGGAATATTTGTATGATTCATAGGCCAGTAGATGTAGACATGATTTTTACAAAATTTAACAATAATTACAAAAGTTTTAAAACTTCAGTTGAATGTTTCAAGTTTGCTAGTGCTTTAATGATTGAGAAACATCTAAGGTAACCGAGAAAAACGTTGATAAAATAAAAACATCTGTGTCCAATGAGTAAATAACAAATACCTTAAACATATCGACTCCATTTTTGTCCAATTTATTGTTCTTTGATTATCTTCTGACATTCCTGCCAGTATAATTTCAATTTGATCAGGTATAACATAATTTTCTTTCATTAGTTTTTGTGCTAAATATGCCAAGATGTTCTTTTTATTATTATTTTATGAGTGAAAAAAGACATTATATCTTCGGCCAAAAACATTTTTTCCACTTTTGTGAAAATAAATATATCCCTATAATTTTCAGATGAATGAATTTGAATATAAAATATGAAAGATTACATATTGATCGATACCTACCAAAATCAAAACTTTTTTTTAACCAATTTGACAAACATGTTTGAAAACAAAACAGGCTGAACATAAACATAAACACAGTTGTCTTTGCTTCAGCGAATGCGATATTTACATAGCATTAGGCCTATTTATGGTTTATTTATTGATCTGAGATTTAGTCCAGGGCATTTAGATCAAAATCGACCGAAATAAAGAAATTTTTAGGGACAGCAGATATCGAGATTCCCAAATCAATGAGTAATCTTAAAACTATTTGCAAATAGGCTTGTGTGTATTGAAAATGGCCGCGCCGAGAAAAAAGATTTGGTAAATAAATGATCCGTTTTTCAGAAATGGTTGCAAATCTACCAGTATATGTTACATTTTTTTTCCGTTTACTTACCCAATTTGCATAACTTTTGTAATTTTTTTAAACAAATTACAATAAAAAACTTATACAAATGAGAAAAAAACAAGGTTCCGTAGCTGTTGAAAGGGTCGCAAACTTAATGCATGTTGTAAAACATTATTACTAGCGATATTCCTAGGTTGCAGAACTTTTGCAATTTTCAGTGTAAAAATAAAAAAATAAATGATCCTGTTTTGGGAAGTTCCAAATAATACCAAATTTGGAGTCCCAAACTTATTAGGCCACACCCTGCAGATGGGCCTGTCCCAACTTATTGTAGATTTAAGTTAGCTGAGAAATTGTGTGGACTGTACAGAGGTTGTATCGAAATTATACACTGATTACTTGAATTTTATATATTAACGATAACTTCGTAAAAAACAAAACACTTTTTAACAAACATAGACTATAACAAAATTCAAAACTGTATTTGCAATTGCTCAAGAAATAACTGAATGTGAATACGAGTATGTATGTAATATCATGCAATTTGTATAAGTTAAATTTGCTGAATTTATTACGTATGAACCGTCCAACGGTTACAACCTGTTCATACAGAGATAGAAGTTCTACTGATTTAATTTTGATTTATTTGAGACGCTTGGCGATAGGCGAGATCCTTCGGCGGCCAATCACGGGTATGTATTTTCGACTTTATTGTTGTGCCTTTTTTTTTATCTCTTTGGCAACTTGCAGTCTCGCCAATGTGTCGCGATGTATGTAAAGGCGGTTGCCGACAAGGGCGGCTTTAGCATTGAAGTTTTATCTCGTCGGTGAGTTACTTCCGCGTTGATTATCTGCGCGATGGCCTTGATTCACGACGCGTGTTGTACTGTTGCTATGCTGGGCACTTAGGCGTGCGGTTTGGTTATTTTTATTTCTTTTGTCGCCATGGGCGTAGATAAAAATGTTCGATTTCGAACAGTTCCGTTCATCGCAGACTTCTGCAAAATTTTATAGTTTGTTTTCGTTAATGCACTAATATACCATCGAAGTTTCAAAACTTTTGGAATTAATGTTAATTGATTATCTATATCTACTGGCCTATCAATGGTATATAGAAAAGAGAGTAACCTTTCCAAGGATATGTTCACTTGGAATAAAAAAAAATTACGGCAAACTTCTTTTATCTAAAATATTTAAAAAATATTTTATATCGTCTCGATCAAGCATCGGCTTTATCAACATGACTGGGAAAACTTTATGTCAAACTATTTTTACCTATTTTTTTTACTGTAATTCCTCCAAATATATCCCACAACGAGTTGTTATCAATAAGAAAACCATTTCACATAAACTTAATCCAAAAAATAAAAACTTATTGTCTTCGAATGTGCAACAGTTGTTTGAGTTTCTTTCAAACCGGCATTTCGTCCGCGCGTTTTATTGAACCATAGGACGAAGTAAAGGCAACGACCGAACTCTAAGGATAATATCCACCTACTAAAATCCACGCGAGTTGTCCTCTTCGGTGTTGAGGCGCATGTACATACCGAAATGCACCCAACAAAAGGTTTGTCTGATTTATGTCGAAGTGACATTAACTTTTGTGATGAAAAATCGTAAATCTTTATATCCCAAGTTGGGCAAAGAGACTCAGTTTTGGTGTCTTATACTAAAAAGAAGCGATTTCTTGAGCGTAACAACATCAGCAATTACCAACACATATGGTTAATCACCCACTTCTCAAAAAAGTTTGAAAAATTAATTAAAAATAGATTAGTTTCATACCTAAACAAATATGAAATACTCTCAAAACAACAGTTTGGTTTTAGATCCACACAAAACGCCGTTAGTGTCCTAACTTCACAAGTACCTAAGTGAATCACTTAAAGAAAGCAAGCCCTGTTTGTGTATATTTCTGGATCTTTCAAATGCATTTGACACGGTTAGTCATCATCTTATCCTGCAGAGGGTGCCATGGCTCAGCGTTAACGTATACACTTCTCAACGAGACGACCCGGGTTCGATTCCCAAGAAAATCAAGTGGTTCATAATATCGGCAACCCACCGTGGCTCGGTGAGTACGTATAAACCGTTGGTCATGGCTATGTAACTGTAGTCATTAAGCCTTGCAGAAAGGGGTAGTCGCGGCCTATAAAAATGAGCTTGAACATTTAAAAATGCCAATCCTCATAATCTACACAAAAAACTGCTAAAAAAAAATAAACTTTCAGACAAAACGCAAAAGAACAATGATGAAGACACAATTTTTTTACACATAAATACTTTTCTGAAATCTCTAGAAGGTTGGATAGGTTGCCAGCTTTGTGAACATTGGGGTAACAATGTTTGTGCCGGTATGGATGATGAAGACACATTTGTTCGTTGTGAAAAAAATTAGCTTTCACAATCATACCCCATGGTACGGGGTAAGATGGTTTTTCACATGTTCCTTTTTAATAATTCATGTTAGAAAGATCCGTCAACAAGATTATTAGATTGAAGGTGGACCGCGAGTGATAGATGTCTAGATTATAGAACATAGAGTTAAATACATGTTACTTTAATAGGGGCTCTATGAAAATGAGCTGAAATAAGCATCGTTGTTATTTCGCTGATGGAAAGATGGTTTTTCGTATGTTCCTTTTTAATCTTTCATTTTAAACAAATATGACGAGTTGATCTCCCAAAGACTACGCCAAATTGTAGTTAGATTAATAACACATGTGCTATAAATAAATAAGAATAATAAACATAATGATTATGCTGCATTTTTGCTATATGCGAGTCTTGGAACCCTTGTAGGAGTATAAAAGAGTAGGGGTTAGATGAGATAACGACAAGTGACGCTTGTGCTGGAAATATTTCTCCATTGAACATTTATTTAGTTTTTTAATTTATTTCAAGGTGACTGGCTGTGTTTAACCCTGTTAATGAAACGCCCAGGTCGGACATAGTCATGGTAACAAAAAAGTGATTGAAAAATGAAAAATGTAATGTCAATAAAAAATACATTCTTAAGTAATAGTTTAGAAATCAAAATAAAATCTTCTAAAAGACGCTAAATGTGTGCGTGTGTATGTATCTGAGTGTGTATGACATATATCCATCATATAAACTATAAACGTAAAGAGGTGAACGCCTAACTTGCCGATAAATGCGCATATATCGAGTTCCCCCTAATCATTTTAAACTCGCGCTAGCTCGAAATCTGTACATAGGATTGAGTTGGGCCCGTGAACACTTTTGATCGGGATGAGATGAAGAATAAATTTCCGAAGTTTGAGAGAAATCCACCGAAAGCCATTTTCCTATTAAAAACTGCGGGGTCCTTTATGGAGAATGATAAAACAAATTAATACAAGATATATTCACACTGAAAATATCCTACTTTCGGATGGTACAATTATTAAAATTTAACACTGGAGCCATTAGAAATACTTTCTGTAATATTTTTTAGAACAGAGCCAGATGTACTACTTGTGTGGCAGGAAGAATTGGATGTTTAGCAAATCGCCAAAAAATGCAATTAAAACATTTCCAGAAAATGATTCCGTCTTATTTTCTATTTCTATGACGAAAAATAACAAAACTTGATTAATGATGTATACACTCATACATAATGGGTAAACAAAGAATTTCTAATGGTTGGGGTGTTAGTTATAATACGGAAACCCTCAAACGATCTCATCATAACGCCATTATTTCTCAAAATAAATAATATATTTAACTTGATGGCACTTTAATTTAGTCCAAGGATTAGATCTGGAAATTCATTTAAAGATACGAGGAATTTATTGATTTTTTTTATGTATATTAAATTGAAATCGAAAAAATAAAGTCCTTAGAAGCGTTAAAACAATTCGCAACACGATATGTCATTAATAGCAGCATCACTATAAGTTTCTTTAATCGTACTAGGCGCATCAGCGTCAGTTTTTTTTAATTAAAGGCAAAAAGTAAAACTATTTGGCTAAAACTTCGACATATTCGCCGACTATTTCCATCGTCTTAATTTCCACCAATCACAAACGCGCAATTTTGAATTACAAATAGTTTCTAGATGACTATTTCACTCATCTTCGAATTTTCACAAAATCTGACCAATCACAAACCAAAGACATCTGGTATTATCGCGATAATACCAGCTGTCTTTCAATCCTGATTGGTCTATCAACGTGGTATTTTCACGGCGTAACCATGGATACGAATTGCAAAACAAAATTTGACATTTAGAACAAAATAATTACAGCTGCAGACGTCAAAATGAGACCTTTTACTTTGTATAATTACAGCTACAGACGTTAAAATGAGACCTTTTACTTTGTTTGTGAAATAGTCTAATAAAATTCCACTCGTGATTGAATTCATCTCATAAGTCTGTCTCTTATTTCATAACGAAACTGAGTTGCTTAAAAACACCACGAGTCCGCAGGACGAGTGGTGTTTTCTTCAAGCAACTCAGTTGAGTCGACAGACTTATCGCGAAAATTCAATCACTTGTGGTATTACTATTGACAATTTAATTCATGTATAAAAAATCCCATAAGCCGCGTGATTTTGTCATTATAAACAAATTGTTGATGACGTTATGTCAATTTTTCTCAAACTTGTGTTGTCAGAAAAGTTTTCATTTGTGGAAACGTCGCGATTTGGAGAGTCTTCGAGTGGACAAATTGAAAAAGCCAACAATGATAATGTGCCTCGTAATACTGTGAATTCAACTACATCAATTTGGCGACAATTTGCGATGTTTTGTTTGGAAAAAAATATGAACTCATTGCAGAATCTTCCACTGAAGAGCTTCTGTTTTATGTGACTGGGCATTCAACATGAAGAAGAACAATGGAGAATATTATAGTCAAGACGATTTGGAACACTTCAGCAAAAATGTTACAAGAGAAGTACTTTAAAGATTATAAAAGAATTTTTAATCCGTTCACGGACATACAGTTTAAGAAAGCGAGAAATGCACGCGACACAAAACGCAAAATTTTACAAGCAATCCCAGAAAAAAGGAAGGTGAGTTCTAATGCTCTCACAAAACTAGAAATTTTTGAATTGGCACTGTCCTGGAGTGAAGAAGAACCTGTAGGCCTCCAAAGAAAATTTTATCACATTGCTGCTTATGAATTGGCTTGGAAAGGTGGAGAAGCAGCAAATTGTAAGGTATTCTATTTTAAAATCGAGACAGACAACCGTGGAAGAGAGACCGGAAGAGTTGAATATAACCCAGTATTTTCGAAGACAGTACAAGGGGGAAATCAGAAGTTGGCCGACAGTAAATGGTTTGATTTGAATGATTTGATTAAGACGATGTGCCTGACTGAGGTTTTTAATTGCCTCAATACTGCAGCCTTAAGACTTATTGTATTATGTCAGTTACATCGTTATGTTCAGGTGAAGAGGTTTGTTACCTTTATCAGGCTGAGTAGCCTTTTCACCAGATTTTCTTTTAGAAAATGTGGGTTTACCGGCCCCAGTAGGTTATACCTGCAGTGCGTGAGTGCCTGGCACTCTAGTATGATATGAGAGGCTGTTTCATCCTCCTCATTGCATAGTCTACATATGGGTTCATCTTGAAAGATGCCCATTTTATGTAGGTGTTCCCTAAGGTGACAATGTCCGGTTATTAGTCCCGTGACATGCCTTATTTGATTTCTGCTTAGATTCAGAATATCACCTGTCAGTACTTTTGATGGCGCTTTAACCATTCGTTTACTGTTTTGTTGGCCCGGGACGAGATCCCAGCGTGACCGGTGTTCTTTTAACATCCACCTAGTCAGCGAGAGTCGTACCGAGGATTTAGGAATGCCAAACGCCGGTTCAGGACCAGTAAAGACGGTCGCTGAGGCTTTCCTTGCCAGGGCGTCTGCTTCCTCGTTGCCTTTTATCCCTTTATGCCCTGGGACCCATCTAAGTGTTACCTTATTTTGGTTGGCCAGAACGAGCAGGGTTTGTAGGCAGTTCCAGACCAATTTTGATCTGATTTTGTTACATGATGAGGCCTGTAGGGCAGCTTGACTGTCAGAGTAAATGAGGATTCTTTTCCCTCTATACCCCCTGTCAATATTCTCCCTCAAACAAAGCTCTACAGCATGTACTTCTGCTTGATGCGTAATTCCCCAATGGTGCATTTAGGTTGCATCTGGGTGTTTCACCATATATTCCAGCTCCAGTTCCACTTGCGGTTTTGAAAGTTGTTTGTTTCTTCACCTTCCCAACTCAGCTGAACGCTGAAGGGCTTTGTGAAGTTGTTTTCTGGTGCCATTTCATCACTTCTCATCTCCATCAACGAGTTTGTGATGATTTTTGTGATTCTACTGTCCTTGTTCATGAGGATCCCAGTAGCCATTGCATTCCAATCTGAATGCCCCCATTCTCGCCTCCGCTCTGATATAAATATCAAGTTTCCATTGCTGCTGTTTTTATGGTGTATTTCTCAAATTTAACGAAGACCGTCAAGCCATCCACTCTTTGGTCACAGTATTCAATGTTGCGATCCACACTGGATATCAAAAATGGTGTGGATATTAGTAAATATTCAAAATTACGAGCATTGTTAAAAAGGCAAAGTGATGGATATATACCTAAAAAGTCTAGGGTTTTTACAAAGGAGGAAGTGAATCGGTTCCTGGATATGGCACCTGATAATGTATATTTGATGATAAAGGTTGTTCTAGTATTAGGAATTGGAGGTGCTATGTGTTGTGACGAACTAGTTCATTTAAAAATTGATGACATTGAAGATATGAACTCGGTCCTGGTCGTAAAAATTTTGCAGACAAAAAACAAGAAACCTCGTTTGTTTACCATTATAGGCGATAATTATTTGCGTTTATTTCGAAAATATGTTGCACTACGGCCATCAAATATACAGGAACGTCGTTTATTTTTGAAGTATGTTAATGGGAAGAGTCAAAGAATGGTTGTTGGTATTCACAAAATTAGTGCCGCCATCTATGATTAGAAGAGAGTATTGACAATTATTGAAAGCAAAAAATTCCCGGTATATTGGGGTTGCATACACAATTTGCATTGTGTGTTGCAAAGCTTTTATTTGACTGATTCTAGTCAAAATGTCACTCTCTTCTTTCGTATCCCTTTCAGAGATTAATACAAAGTTAGAAAACGAGTAAGGAATTTAATTTATCAGATTCGACATCCTAAGACCGGTTTCTGCCTTTCGGCTTCGTCAGTTAGGCTTTTCGAATCCAATAAATAAAATTCCAAACTCGTACAAGTCAGTAGCTATATCCGCTATAAGATAAAATTTTTAGATGTGCTGCCATCTATGATTAGAAGAGAGTATTGACAATTATTAAAAGCAAAAAATTCCCGGTGTATTGGGGTTGCATACACAATTTGCATTGTGTGTTGCAAAGCTTTTATTTGACTGATTCTAGTCAAAATGTCACTCTCTTCTTTCGTATCCCTTTCAGAGATTAATACAAAGTTAGAAAACGAGTAAGGAATTTAATTTATCAGATTCGACATCCTAAGACCGGTTTCTGCCTTTCGGCTTCGTCAGTTAGGCTTTTCGTTTTCTAACTTTGTATTAATCTCTGAAAGGGATACGAAAGAAGAGAGTGACATTTTGACTAGAATCAGTCAAATAAAAGCTTTGCAACACACAATGCAAATTGTGTATGCAACCCCAATACACCGGGAATTTTTTGCTTTTAATAATTGTCAATACTCTCTTCTAATCATAGATGGCAGCACATCTAAAAATTTTATCTTATAGCGGATATAGCTACTGACTTGTACGAGTTTGGAATTTTATTTATTGGATTCGAAAAGCCTAACTGACGAAGCCGAAAGGCAGAAACCGGTCTTAGGATGTCGAATCTGATAAATTAAATTCCTTACTCGTTTTCTAAAATTAGTGCCGTGCCGCAAGAAATTGCAAAATTATTGAATTTAGAAAATTGGAAGGAGTATACTGGACATTCGCTAAGAAGAACATCTGCTACACTTCTTATTGATGGTGGCGGTGACCTCACTTGTCTTAAAAGACATGGAGGTTGGAAATCGAGTACGGTAGCAGAAGGATATATTGAAGAATCACGTATCAACAAAGAGAATACTGCCAGAAAAATATTGCAACCTGACAAAGAAGGTACAAGTACCTGTTCAGATATTTCCTCGAATGTTTCATCAACAGTTACGGAGAATATTTTGAGTTGTTCTAACATTAATGAAAATCTTTTGAATTATTCGAAAATTGTTAGTGATAATTTCAGTGGTGCTTTGAATTTTGGCAATAATTGTTCCAATTGTACATTCAATATCACTATAAATAACAAATAAATACATATATATATAGTTGCCCAATTAGTTTGTTTTACTAAGTTTGTAAGAGACAATGTTTATTTCGACAAAAAAAAGCTCTCGTGTGAAAAAAATCGAAAAAACACAATGCAAAGTAATATTTTTTATTTTCTTATTAAAATATTACTTAGGAACGTGTTTTTTCGATTTTTTTTCGAAAAAATTAGATGCCCTCATGGTATTACGATAAAAGATCACAAATCTAATGATAAGTTATTGATCGATTCCTAACCCTACAATCTGACGTTTCTGATCCCCCATTTTTGACAAGCGCTTACTGCATGCGCCATCTATTGGCAAACGGCGATTTTTCATTCGTACTCCTAATAGATGGCCATAAAAGTCGTTGCAGCACGATCTAGAATTGACACTTAAAAGTCCGTCACCTGCAGACTCATAGGGGATCGCCATGAGAAGGAGAACCTTGGTGGGCGGACCTCAAGTGATCCCCATTTCGTGAAATTTTGCAGCGCGTATTTACAAGATTTAAAGTTGGACTATTGCTGGCTTTGTAGGATGAAATATCAATCTATATATAGATTTAAAAAGTGCTTACAACGCTCTTCTGATTGATCAACACATCAACTCCAAGTAAAGATCAAAAGATTAACTAATCAATAAATAATTTTAATAAAAATATTACAAAAACTATTACATTATATACAAATTAAAATATTTTATACAAAAAAATTAAAAAATACAAAACGAATTTATAAAAACAGTCTCTATTCATAACTTTTCACCACTCAAACTCATCATATTGTAGTAAGAATGATCGGGAAATCTCTCCAACTCAATATAATCAGTTTCAGTCATTAGCAATTTTTCTAAAAGCTCCAAAAGCTCCGTAAACGACGGTCTTTCCTTCGGATCCTTGTCCCAACAATAGTACATAATATTATATAATTCTCGTCTACAATGTTCGGGTTTGTCCAAGCGATAACCGTCTCGTACCTGGAAAGAAACAAAAGGAAATTAGAGTTCGTGCAAGGCTTAAAAATATAATCCTTTGAAAAACAGCGACCGTTGTTAGGTTAAATCTGGATTATGACCTACATAAAACTTTCAGTTGAATTAGTGCAGATAATATTTGGATGAATTCGTTTTTTATAAAGTTTTCCTCATTTTAATTTCTAATTTCCCGAGTGCTTGAGTTATTTATAACCTAATGTCAAACCCCTAGAAACACTAGTGCATTTCACAGCACTGAAAGACAGTGAATGGAAAAAAACAGTAAATAAGCCACTAATTGATTAGAAATACTGTTACTTATTTAAATACGACAGCAAAAAATAGTCTGGAAGCAAATAATTTTTAATAATTATTTTAATACTCAAATACCCCGTATCAATAATTTTTTTACTGTTCCAGATAGCCTGAAAGCTGTACCTACTATAAAAAAATGTTGGCGGAAAATATTTCAAAGGCCCTTTAAATTTTTATAACACAATCTTGATCAATAACCTCATTGGGAAGCCTCGTGACGGTTTACTAGGTTAAAGGAATTTTGAATTATAAATTGCGAAAATTTGTTTTTGATTGAACCATGAAAGAAAAAGATTTAACATCGTTCTTTTGTTCGCAGAGCGAATCTATAAAATGTTTTTTTACAATGAATAAAATGTTAATTAAATTTATGTTCGACTTAAAAAGGCTTTACGGTGTCAAAATATACGTTTTTAGATGTGCTACCATCTATGGTAAGAAGAGAGTATTGACATTAAATTTTGACTGAATCTAGTCAAGATGTCACTCTCTTCTTTTTTATCCCTTTCAGAGATTAATACAAAGTGAGTAAACCAGTAAGAATTTTAATTTATTAGATTCGACATCCTAAGACCGGTTTCTGCCTTTCGGCTTCATCAGTTCGGCTTTTCGAATCCAATAAATAAAATTCCAAACTCTTACAAGTCAATAGCTATATCTGCTATAAGATAACATTTTTAGATGTGCTACCATCTATGGTAAGAAGAGAGTATTGACATTAAATTTTGACTGAATCTAGTCAAGATGTCACTCTCTTCTTTTTTATCCCTTTCAGAGATTAATATACGTTTTTCATAATAAAAAAATACATAGACGCTCTATAATTAATCGATTTTTATTTTTTGAAGTTTTTTTATCATTTTCTAAAAAAATCATTATATAGTTCTACAATTTACTATAGCCAACCGTATCGAATGCCTTAGGCAGATCTACAAATATGTTATAGTGGCGAGAGAATTTTTTATTATACCTGGGTAATATACAGGGTGATTCATTAAAACCTAGCACTAACATAATATTTGTTATGCTGTAATTTATTCAAAAATAAATTTCTTGCAATATATGTACGATATTGCCACTGAATGTAAGGATTCAATCTTCAACATAGCGGTGATAGAATAGTATATTAAAGTATAAGTGGATAAATAGGTCTTTGAAATACGCGCGATTTTTCGAGCACGACGGCATTTCGTTGTCAAGGAATTGAGGAAAACAGAAATTAATTTTCAAATGCCAACGCAGTCACCGCAGTGCTTAGAAATGAATTCTAAGGGTAAAAACATAGTGAAGCATCGCATCAAGCATTGCCTCAAGCCGGGCACCAGAGGGCACATAGTGGGGCATCTATAAAAGCATACTGACAAAATACGGCTAGTGGTTACTGTTCACACGACCTTGAGCGCACCAATCATACATCACATTTCGGGTATCAGTCCTGAGAAGAGTCTTGAATATCAAATTGATTTGATTCCTCGGAAACGGCGATACTTTAGTCGATGCTGGATTCTTTACTATTTAAAAGCTATCTAACCGATAGAAAACAAAAAGGTTAAAATTGGCAGCACCACAAGCCGAGAACAAACTATCACATGTGGAGTACCTCAGGGGACAGTGTTGGGCCCTATATTATTTAATATGTATTTAAATAACCTCTTCCTTCTAGATACAAAATGTAATATCATAAGTTTTGCAGATGACACAGTGTTGTTCTCTGAAAGGGATAATTGGTATGACCTAAAATTACAATTTGAAAGAGATCTCAAAAAAATCAAATCATGGTTTGACCATAGGTTGCTTAAAAAACAGTTTATGTACCTTTCAGCTCTTATAGCAACGCTACACTCTCATAGTAGATAATGAAATAAGTATTTTACCTACAAATAAAGTAAAGCATTTGGGTATCATAACCTACGAAGGCATCAACATATAGAGTATTTAATAAAAAAATTACGTAGTATACCATTTAAATTCAAATAAATATGTCATACAATGCAATCCTTAAACTAAAAATAATGATATACCACAGTCTCTTAGATTCGCTTGAGATTGTACAAAACGATTCCTAAGAACAATCCTCCAGAAAGGTTATGACTGTCCAAGTGACACTTTTATGACTGTCCAAGTGACACTCTGTATCATCAGAGTGGCATATTTGATCTGTTTTTCATAGATGTATTTATTTTTGAAGGTGATAGCCATTTGCGTTATCTTTGGCTCTTGTAGAAGATGTAAACTAAGAGATTTGCGTTTACATGATACATGAAGCAGTATTTATCATTGCGCCCCCAAAATGTAAGTACAGACAGAGTTTTCTTACGATATGATGTACCAACCAAGTGGTTGGTATTAACACATTTGGATCATGTCTCTTGCAAATTGCTTGGATGATCCTGAGAAATACACGGGACCGCTACCATTATGGCAAATACTGGCATGCCAATAGATGAAATCCAACGACAAGTAGGATGGAAATCAGCAGCTGTGAAGACTGGTTAGAAGGAAGCATTATCAATAAGAAGAATGTGAAGGCTTTCACGGCCGGTCAAATTAAAATCTAAAGTGTTTTCCGGGCTTTGAAGCCGTGGTCCAATGGAATTTCTTCCTGACGTTTCGTCTACAGCTGCGGTAGACATTATCAAAGGCGATGAGGCAGTGGGCGAAGTGATCTCTCGTGCTTCCCGACGTTGACTGATTCGACAGTGGTTCGCTCGGTCGTATTTATACCCCCGCCGTTGCGCTGCAGTAGGGGGGCTGGGGTGGGGATGGTGGTGGTGGCAACATACATCAAGTACGCCGAAACCTCGCGCCCCAGCCCCCCTACTGCAGCGCAACGGCGGGGGTATAAATACGACCGAGCGAACCACTGTCGAATCAGTCAACGTCGGGAAGCACGGGAGATCACTTCGCCCACTGCCTCATCGCCTTTGATAATGTCTACCGCAGCTGTAGACGAAACGTCAGGAAGAAATTCCATTGGACCACGGCTTCAAAGCCCGAAAAACACTTTAGATTTTAATAAGAAGAATGTTTCAAACATCATTGGGAGTGCCATTAATGGAAGTTCAACCTCATATGAGGAGGATAAGTTTTTTAAATTATTGACAACTATTTTATAGGTAAGAGACAGAGACATTAACCAGCATAATTTAATTATGAATAATGCAGCATCCTCAAATATGATCCTTTGTCGAATACATGATGGTTGCAAAGTTGAGTATTCTGTTAACTTATTTACGCTATTAATTAATTGTTTTAGATCTGATGAAGTACAGACCATGTGTTTCCAAACTTTCAACTTGTTTGCGGTTACCATGTGGGCGAGTGATGCAAAAGGGATCGCTTACTAAATAGTATACACCACAATTCTGTATGTAAATTGAAATTTTACCACAAAATTTAAGTTTTGAGCTAAAGAGAAATTATTTCTCTTGGAAATAATATCAATAATAATTATAGTATTGTTTTAAAAGAATTGCAATTGACTATCAAGGTATAGGCCAATATGAGAATGAAAAAAAGCTATAAAAACAGCAAGGGATGCCGGCAATAGAAGAAAAGCTGACGCATCTGGACAATTTTGAGTACTTTAGTGTGGAAAACACCGTACACTGTCCATATACATAAAAATAAAATAATATTTTGGCTATTAGGACCACTGTGCAGAGATTCAATAACCAACTTAACTGGAAGTCCTAATAGGGGTAAAATTTCTACTATAGAAACAAATGATTTTATTTTATAAGGGACTTGTTTCGAGAATTGTAAGCATAATTAAAAAATGAGGTTAGAAAACTAAAACCACGTCTGATTGACAACGAAAATGCTGACGCGGTATCAAGACCTCGCTTGGAAATTTAATTCCTACAAATCTAGTAATTTCGAACAAGTGAGTAATTCGTGGGAAAAATCAGACATGTAAACAAAATTTTTGGTTTCTCGTTTTAATGATGTACTCGACGAGGCGACTTGAAAATTCAACAGCGATACTCCTAAGAGATTTGTTTCATGAATAATGAACGAGAAAATACGAATGGCATCTTGAAAGACTTTATTTATAATACATTAAGTGTCATTCGGAGAAATATCAAATACATTATTTATATCGAAATTAAATAAAAACGAAATTCTAGGAATCCTATTGACTTAAATTCAGTTGTTTTTATTCTTTGGACTTCGAGTGGCATGAATGGTGGGTGTATTTATTACTGAATTCTCGTAAATACTTGTTGAGATCAATTAATTACTGTTATTTAATCGGTTTCCAGAAACGTTGTGTAAGTATGTTTGTTGCTAAAACGAAAATTAGTTTTTGTTCAAGGTACCCAACACACAATCAAGTGCCGGGAAACTGCTGGCCTTGTGGTGTAAGTGAGGGGAAACTGATTTTTGATACAAAACTGTTGCTGGCCCACAAGTTACAAATTCATGATGGGCCAACATACGCAAATTAACCCACTACGGGCAAAACGGCAGTTGCCCACACTATTTTACAATCCTACGAACAGAGTTGCTGGACTCGTCATATCAAAATACCAATACGAACACCACTAGATGATAATTTTGTTAATATCTTGGCTGACAGATGACAATCACAAAAGTATATGTCTTACGAATTACAGGTTACTCATCATTCTTGTTCTTGACTTACGGAGCCAAAGTCAAATTCCCCGATTTTACCCGCATTTCTTGTAAAAGTCTCGTAATCGGCAACACTGCCTACGAACAAAATCATGAGGAATAATAAGAAGAGAAAGTAAGGTTATGTTACTGAAATTAAATTCGCGATTGTGCATGTAGAAAGTGAATCACTACTAAATAATATATTAAGGCCATTATAAGGACATATCCTTAGGAGATTCTGATATCTGTAAAATACAAAACAAGTAAGTTTAGTTCATGTTTTACTTTTTATATGGAAATGTATACAGTTACCAATATTTAATTGAAAGTTTGGTCATATTTTTCAAGTTATCAAAGATGTCTGTAGATGTAAATACTTGGAACTGTCATTATCCGATTTTCCAGGAATACGGGTTTACATGAATCTCTATGTTTTATAGAGGGTGCGCCAATTATTTCCAGTTGATCTCTAGCACCGAAACTAAAAGAGATATCAACAAGATTTTTTGTAGGGGTAGACAGTGTCACTCGGACTACAATTTTAAAATATTTTGATGTATACAGGGTGGCTAATTTTTGTGGAATGAAAATTAATTTTGTTATTTTAAATTGAACACCCTGTATACGATTATGTCTTCTGATTCTACTTAATATTAGATTTACGGTAGTTTTTTGTATTTGTAAATCCGACGCGGCGTTGACAAGTTATTCCTATTTTAAGCAGATTTAATGAAAAAACAGCACTTCAGAAATATTAGCACAAAAATCACATTTTTTAAAAAATTCCTCAAAAAAGCTACTACGATGTAAATGAAACATGCACCTATCACAATAACCACACAACATCTTCACCTGTTGCACAGGATGTTTGCCGATGGCGTGCCAATAGTCTAGTTTTCAAATGGCAATAACTTAATTTTTTCAAATGGGACACCCTGTATATTTTTCTTCAGTTAGAAGCTCTCCCTAATACACATTAAAAAAATATAGGGTTTTGCACATCTAACTTTACTATTTACTCTAATAATTGACGTTAAGTGACAAACAACATATTTTACACAATTTTTAATAAGTACAAAATTTTACAAAGTTTAATCGTAAGAAAACTACGATAGTGAAAGTTAAAATTTATAGTAGGTGTTCAAAATGTCTTCCATTTTCATTTATACATTTTCTTGCCCTTTTTTTCATTGATTTACGCACATTTCTTAGCATTGCAGGGGTCTTTCTTTCATATTTTCTTTTGTGGTAACCTCTTCTTTGTAAACAATATTTTTAATAAAACCCCACAAGAAAAAATCGCAAGGTGTAAGGCAAGGAGATCTAGTAGGCCAATTTATAGGTCCTCCCCTTCCTATCCAACGATCCAGAAATTCAATATTTAACCAATTGCGAACATCTAATAGGTAATGTGGTGTGGCACCATCTAATTGAAACCACATTCCGTTGCGATAATTTTGAGGGACATTTTGCAATAAGTTGCGAAAATCATGTTCTAAAAAATTTAAAAATATAGCTCCATTTACAGTCCCATCAAAGAAATAGGGACCAATTACATAATCACCTATTATTCCCGCCCACACATTCAAAGACCATCGATACTGTGATGTGGTTCTAAATAAATGTTCATTGTGGTCCGAATAATAATGGAAGTTGTGTCTATTTACAAGTTCTTATGAAACGTGGCTTCGTCGGAGAATAAAACTTTGTTTAAAAAGTTACGCTCTGTATTTATTTTGTTTATTAACCATCTACAGTATTCCACTCTACGCGCGAAATCACGTGGTAACAATTCTTGGTGAAGCTGGATATGATAGGGGTGATATTTATTCTTTTTTTGACATTCACCCAGTATCCATATCATATCAATATTTTCTTGAACACTATAATTCTTATTAAAATCCATTTTTTATACACAATACCGATTAAATATAGTAGACGTGATATAATACAAAATTTTATGTTGACAATTAATGCCCTAACAAAATATACCTACTGTCATTTTCATAGGTAACTTGATTTCTTATTAAAAATTGTGTAAAATATGTGGTTTGTCACTTAACGTCAATTATTAAAGTAAATAGTAAAGGTAGATATGCAAAATCCTATATTTTTTTAATGCGTATTAGGGAGAGCTTCTAACTGAAGAAAAATATACAGGGTGTCCCATTTTAAAAAATTAAGTTATTGCCATTTGAAAACTAGACTATTAGCACGCCATCGGCAAACACCCTGTGCAACAGGTGAAGATGTTGTGTGATTATTCTGATAGGTGCATGTTTCATTTACAACATATTAGCTTTTTTGAGGAATTTTTTAAAAAATGTGGTTTTTGTGCTAATATTTCTGAAGTGCTGTTTTTTCATTAAATCTGCTTAAAATAGGAATAACTTGTCAACGCCGCGTCGGATTTACAAATACAAAAAACTACCGTAAATCTAATATTAAGTAGAATCAGAAGACATAATCGTATACAGGGTGTTCAATTTAAAAAAACCAAATTAATTTTCATTCCACAAAAATTAGCCACCCTGTATATATCAAAATACTTTAAAATTGTAGGCCGAGTGACACTGTCTACCCCTACAAAAAATCTTGTTGATATCTCGTTTAGTTTCGGTGCTAGAGATCGAGTGGAAATAATTGGCGCACCCTGTATTAAAAATCATTCGAATAATTCTTTTCTGAGAAATAAATATTCTTGATATATTGCTTGATATATTGCTAGAAAAACTATATTTCTATGGGGAGATAGGAATTCCTTTGGCACTTATCAAATCATATCTAACCAATCGATATCAGGCAGTTAGTTATAATAATTCTCTCTAGCTTTAAAAAAATTACTCACGGCGTTCCTCAAGGTTCAGTCTTGGGACCTTTATTATTTACAGTTTACGTAAATGACTTATATGTTACCAACTAGTTCTGTATTATTTGCTGACGATACTACTTTTATTTATTCTGAAAAAAAAGACATGAAACTCTACAAACCACAACTGAGAATATAGAAGAACGTGCTAAGACTTGTTTCTTAGCCAGCACGAGTGGGAAATATTGTCGCACGAGGCCTGGGATATGAAACCGTAAAAACTTTATACAAACATCTGTCAAAATGAAGAACATATAACATAAATATCCACTTGAGTATATCCCTAATTCCAAACTGTATACGTACGTTTATACGAGTAAATTACAAATATCCATCTTCATTTATTTGTGCACCTACCGAGTTTCTAATTTATTTAAAGAGCGCGCTTAAAAGGTTCGAAAGAAATGACCAACCTTTTTCATTACTTCAACAGCGGACATTCCAGGATAGGGCGTACTACCGAGCGTTACGATTTCCCAAATAAGCACTCCGAAACTCCAAACGTCTGACTTAACGGTAAAAATGTTATCATAAAGCGATTCCGGAGCCATCCATCTAATCGGTAATCTCCCTTCGCTCTTCCTCTCATAGATGTGATTGGCTATGATATCTCGAGCGAATCCGAAGTCCGCTACTTTGCATATATGATCGTCTGTGATGAGAATATTTCGGGCTGCTAAATCTCTATGGATAATCTGAAACAAATCTAAGCGTTAGTTTTTGGTAATGCATTGGATTTGCATGGGATTATCAATGTCTACGTCAACGGCCAGAATCGGTTTCGATAAAATCTAGAAGGGACGGAATGTGATGTAACCACTGGCGGATCCAGAGACATGTTCTGGGGGGGGGGCATCCTCTAACATGCGCTATTTTTTTTTGTTAACGAGTGGGCGACAAGGCCACAGATCACCTTATCTATACAGAAGCGAAAGTCTGCCTTCCCGCCCAAACTGTTTCTGAGAGCGCTTGCGCGATGCTAAGGGTAAAAACACAGTGAAGCAGAGCAGGTCGCTGGTAGTCTAGATGGTCGCTTAAGCACGGGTCAGACTAGGCTGGTTACCAGCTGCGAATTAAAGAAGCCGCTACTATCAGCTTGGTGTGATTACAGAACCCGTAGCTGACACTTTCAGCCGGCGAATATTTGTCAGCAGCTGGCTAACTTGGACGTGTTCAACTTTTGGTAACAGGTAGCGGGTCACGTGATTCAGCTGATCAGCAGCCTAGTCTGACCCGTGCTTTACTCGCATACTCGCTGGTTACCTGACAGGAAGCTGTAAACACACTCACTGGAGCTTCAGTCAGTCGCTTGTCGGCGCGTTAAAGATGGAGAGTTTATTTTTATTAACAATAAAAACATTTTGTTGCAAAGTAGGTATAAATTCAACATACAAAAGCGTGTCTTGCAGAATTAAATTACACATACAACTTAATTTTCGTAGTATAAATTACGCTACATGCTACATATCGTGTTAATAATAATAAAATTGAATTACCAATCTATTTAGCTTTAAGAATTAATCACCTATTATTAATTAAATTGTGTTTTTATAAAAAGGTATTATTTAATGGCATGGCCCCCGAGGCCCCCCTGGATCCGCCACTGGATGTAACTCAGCCCTAACAAAACGGAGTCTATTTTATGGTAGTACTTATTTACAGGGATCGACCATTATTACAACTAATAACGAGTCGGTCTAATAATACTCTATCGTATTAAACTCTATAAGAATATCAATATCGATCTGAGGAAGGTTGACCTTAACCGGTTGCATATACAAGTAATGTCTAAACAATATAACGAACGTGGTAAGACATCAACCTTCCTATTTACACGTAATATAATTATTTGATTTATTCAATTTTGAGTTTTATTACATAACCTTGATTTTATTAATAGATTAACCAACCTCGAGTTTAGCCCTTTAATTTGGTTTGTTGTTAATTTAATTTATAACAAATTTTAAATTTTACCTATATCTTTTTTTGTTTTTATTGCCTTCTGCCGTAAACTCAGACAGAATGTAATTATTTGTTGTGGATAATTTTGTTGAGCGCCATCTACTACTTTAACTAATTACTTTGATATACCATGATATTGAATTTTGAGGTTATCTTTTTCTCCTGACGATTAATATAATAACATTCTCATTGTTATTATAGTCTCAGACTTATTTGAGACTACATTACTTTGAATTTATAAATTCAGTTCTTTGTTAAATTTTACGTAAATACCTTAAATCTGTTAGTAAAAATCTCTTAAGGGCTTTCAATGTTAAATTTTGATATGTCAAATTTTATAGATTCTTTTATAATTACCATGCTAGAACTAGCTTAAAACATTGTTTTTAAATTACATTCTGTCCTGTGATTACTCAAAATACAATAAGTAATGATTTTATTCATATTAATAAACTTATCTGTTTCTTTTTGATTCTTTTCGAGCTGTTGGAATTAGTTAACCGTTACAATAAATATGTACAATAACATTACAAACTATTACTAACAATTATGTAAGTGATTATACTGGGCGATGTGTCTCTACATACCACACGGAAGTATGAATGTGAGAAATTGAAGCTCAATTTAGTACTTACTAATTTAAACCACTTGCGGTGGTATCAGTAAATATTGTGATTTGAAGTTATCTGTCTAAATACTCGAAAAATTAACGAATCAACAGAGAGGTCACATTTTTTAGAGGTTATATAAAAATACATTTTCTTTTTGTTTTTTTATAAGTATAAAAGTGTTTCTTCCACTATTATACTGTCAAAACATTTCTGGAACAACATTGTGTATACATTTGATAATATTGTGACATTGCGTCAGCCTTTTTTAGAGTATCGTAGTATTATTTTACACTTTTATGAATATTTGGAGCGTTTGGGGATAAAAAAACATGATGTAAACATGTTTTTTTCGCCACGCGTCTAAAAACGTCAGAGTTACAGAATAAGAAGCTCTTAGCAATATTTTCTTATATTAAATATTGTCTAAAAAGCTACTTGCAGTTAAAATTTGACCTATTCTTTATGAAACGGCATGTTTAATTGATAATTTACCCAGTCTTCTAACATTTTAAGAAGTTAATAGGTAAATAAGTATAAAGCTTAATCCATTGACCGACGCGAAATTAATTTTTGTATAACGAAGCAAAATTTGAACTTTCCCTTTTGTAATTTTAATACCAAGTTCAGTCCGGGTGATAATTTACATCCAAGAACGGCAATTATCTTACGGTAAACGAAACCTTATTCGGATTAGAGTAAACTTCCTCAAAGGAAATTCCGATAAATTATATAATTTCACCATTGCGGAAGTTATGGAAATATATAACCAACTTCATGGCAGGAGATTAAGGTTGAAATATTAATATATCAAATTATTTTTTGGAGCTCTTCAAGTGTACAAAGTGGGGGGAAAACATTTTTAGGAAAGAAGGAGGTATAGTGAATCAAAATATTATATTATAATACCGTCTCTTCGGACCCGGCATCCATATTTGCCCTTGACCGCCTTTCTGAAGCTTGTTATTTGTTTCTTCCTTCATCCTACCCAGTTTTGAGATGCTCTTCTGGGATCGCACGTCATTTTCGATGATTGTTATGATATATCGGCTTTTCAAATAGTTCAGCTTACTGAAACATGATTGGCACCGCTTATATCCCTTAACCTTAATGTTCTTTTTCCGCACAGTATTTTCCATGTATTATTTTGCAATCTTAGGGTTTTTTGACACTTCAAAATTAACTATACAACTTTGTATGTGCCTTCTTAGATGATATATACTTTTATTTGCTGTATCTATGACTTACTGAGGTACTCCTTGAGATAAACTTTAAATTACTGAATATTAATAACCTTTTAAAATATTTTTTTAAGCTTCGTGGGTATTACGTAGCCTGACTGACAAATCTATGGCCTTTTATATCGTTAGTTCACCCGCAGATTGTTTAATATTTCTACGAGTTGTCTAGACTATTAACTGAACTGAAAATTAAACGCTCTGTAAACATGAAACCGTTGGAGATACAACGAACGCAACGTTCCAGTCAAACGTACCCATTTGTTTTTATTTAGCTTGATTTAATGATATTATCCTTCTCTAATCAATCACTTTTGTTTACATGCTCCACAAAACAATCTTAAAGAAGTAATAAAGCAGAATTAGGAGTGGGATTTGCAGATTGCGAGCTTTTCAAGTTACTTCGACCCAGATAGACTTCACCCTTTTCATAAACAGATTCAAGTCGTTTTATTTGCGAAAAAAATTTTACTTGACTTCAAAAAATCGAATAGATCTGCTGGGTATAAAGTATAAAAAAATATCTAGATATCTTTGTAAAATAATTATTATTATTATTTTATTCCAAAGATGGATAGACGAAGCATCAGGAACTGTATTACCATTACCTTTACACCTTTATCTATTTCAATAATACCTTTAGGCGGATCAACTATTTTTATAAAAATAAAGTAGGGTAGAGGGGGTTAAATGAAAATTTGGGGTAAAGCAAAATGGCTCTGTGTATAGCCAGTAAAGATTTCCTGAGAATACATAACAAGATCCTGCTCTACAACCAAACCTTTTGATTGTTTGGAATACAGATCTAGAGGTGCATTAAATAGAGCGATAACAGCTCTATTCAGACCTTTCAAACTAAAATGATAAATGATAAATCTGATATCCCTAAGCATCCATAAGGCTTCACCTTTACCTTGGAGGTCATTCAGCTTCACGATAAACAGAAGTCGACTTAAGAGAACCAAGAAATTGTAATTGGCGGAGTACTTGTGATATAAAAGCCTGGAAAGATGTTTGTACGAGAAATAAGCTTGAGGATTATCTGTACGATATAGAAACACATTTTATATGAACTACTAACGATACACTGACCCGCTTTAAGGACCCTGTATATGCATAATATGAGGTCGGTAATATGTCATCTACATGAGTTTGTTTTTTTGATGAAAGCTTTTATTAAAAAAATAAAACCATTATCCAAGCGCGACATTGCGTAGTCCAAATTCTACATTCCAAATTTCATACAGGGTGGATGAGGTAGTCTAAATGTATCATATCACTTACAAACGTGTTAATATGATTATTATGATGGTTGATGATCACCGACGGACTTAATTTTGTTTCCTGATACAAAGCTGCTGATTTCTTTCATTGGTATCGTGTTAAATTACTTTAAAAAGGATTTCGTGCGTTTCGTGATTCATTTAATTAATATAGCATCCCTTTTTGTTAGATAAAATTACCTTAATTAAATGTGGTTTGTTGAACTAATTGTTACAAACATTAAATCGAGACGTTTGACCCTCATGATTAGTGTGAGAATAAAAAGTTTCTGCACGCACCTGTCGCGTACGTTAAATGTTTGATTTTTACTTTGGTTGAGTAAATAGAGAAAGTTTCATTTTATTTAACCTGTGGAGAAAATAAATAAAGCATATGTATGTCATTTCAAAACATGTATCGCCCAAAATCATTTCCGCCCCACATCAGAGATGTCGCAGACAAAATCAGTTGAATACTCAGACACTCTAACATCAAAACCATCTTCACTATCCATCAAAAGATTTCCAACCCTATTAAATTCATCAAAATTTCGAAAGAACACCAAAGTATCTATGCTATATAGGTTAATCTAAGCGAGGCGTCAACATCAGAGCTATTTTTGTTAGGCATTCCGACACCAACTCTAGGATAGGCAACATCATATTCAAACTGGACATTCCATAGCTCTATAGTTGAGCTACTATTAACGGAATAATAGAAACAATGTTTTCTTAGTTTTGCTACTATATCACTTAGTTACCGATGCCGTGGATAGGTTTTTCTATCGTTAATATGCTTTTGATTAATCTTGGATATATATCAGATCAATTTGCTGTTTGGTCAGCTCACTAGCTCAGCTAGTAGACAAAAACTGCGCCGTCTTGGATTGTGAGTGTGTTGGTGAGATCTTGAATCTATGAGGTATGTTTTAGGTCTTTGTGGAAGGTTCTGTTATTGGGAAAACGACTGGAGAAGTTAGGAAAGAATGGTAGAAATAATCAATTTTTCTAAGGTATGCCATGCTCTACAGTTTTAAATCTAGAAAACCAACTAATTATTTTACTTTCTGAAATTACCTCAAAACAAAACAAAATTATATTTTCAAATTCCTCATTATATCCATCCACACCGATAAAATAAAGGTTAATACCGACCAATATTTTTTCAAACCTCTTCATCCAATTACTTAGTACATAGCGAAAGGACAATAAAAGAAAAGTATAAAAGGATCCAATTTTTTGAAAGGTCTAACTGCCTGTCTTTGAAGTCGTGGTGTAACGATGTTTCAGTTATTTTATTGGGTTATTTGCAACGCGAGTGAAAGAATTCTGACGGGACTAGAAAATTTTGTAAAGTAAAACGTACACAATGTACACATAGCGTTTGTAGTTGGTGGTCTTTTTTGGGGTTAAGAAACTAAAAAATGTAGTTCTGGAAGATGAAACAATTAGAGTTTTATTTTCATTAAATTATTGTACACAGGGTGTGTCACTTAGATGTCCCATTAGTCATATATAGAGAAGTATAGATATTTGAAATTTTGAAAAATACGTTAATTTCCCTATCTGGCTTAGTTGTTAAGCTATTAATTTAAAATTTTATACAAAGATTGCGAGAATATCCTTCTAGCATATGGTGAAACGTCGAATGCAATATTTTATACAGGGTGTCTAGAATGGAGCGACCAATATCCATATTTTAAATTCTCAATAAGTCGATAATTTCAAATAAAACATCATATATTCGTCATATATTCACGCCCCACACCTCCCCTGAAGAGAAATCCCACGTCGACAAAACCTACCTTGAAGCCATATTCAGAACCCTCAATAACCCCTGATTTGACGAAAATTTCCGCAACCAGACCGAACACTTTGTCCATCAGGCACTTGCCAATCCAGCCCCCCCCGCCTTGGATGTCTAAAACCCCCTCACAACCCCCTTCAATTTTTTACTTTATTGAAATTTAGATATTCAGTTTATTGTCTATTAATCCATTTTCTAAGGACCTCCATCACTATTCCAGCTTCTTGCTTATTTGTAGCACAAATTACGTCATTCGAAAACATTGTACTCAAACTTTGTACACTATTAATAATCCAGAACAAATGTACAACACCAACAGATTTAAATTGCTTTGTCGATATCTCCCAAATGTGAATGCCTGTATTACAACGATCGTTGATTAACGAAGGGATATCTGGATAGGATAATAACTAACCAGGAAAACGACTGAAAACGAGATAATTAAATACATTTCAATTCTTGGAGTAGTTTTACTGTTTAGACAGTATGTCTGGTTCAAAGGGTAATTCTTAAATATTATTCGCAAACGACAAATTCGTTAGTCGAGTATTTCCTATTAAAATATTTTGATAAAACGCTGGCAATAATTTCGTTGTTATATAAGCAATGAATATTCATATTTTGAGCAAAATTGGCGTTTTGAGTGCCTCTGTTTATGGTTATTATGTAAAACATACTTTGAAATTACACTCTCCCACTTTTGAAAATAATAAAACTAAAAAAAAAAGATGAGTAATGACTTTTAATATTGTTTGTTGCGGCTTAGAATAATAGTGCACGGGATGACTGCGCTAGATGGAAAATATATCTCTTAACAATTTTGGATATCAGTCGATGTTGATTCCCGTAATTTAGCTCGCCTTATTTTGACAGCATTATCGCTTGTTGGAACCAAAGAGTACACCATCTAACAAGAGGTGAAAGAATAGCTACAAGTACATAAACAAGGGCTTTATTGAACGAATAATTTTATGGCCGAGCGAGCTTGCTCCTTAATACATCAGTGTATCTCAAATAGAGTTTGCCATTTTGCTATCCCGCATTGGTCAAAAATTAAAAGAGTTACCGCGACCCAAAGATTAATCAGTGTTTGCATTCCCCCTCTCCCCCAAATTAAACTAGCGACTTGAAATGTGGAAAAAAATCAAGTCTCGAAGTCACTTTCTTCCCTGCGTAAAACACGAACACGGCTCTAGGTGTGTGTGTGAGAGAGAGAATATGCTTTATTGTCATAGAAAAATTACAAAAATTTTATAGACAAAGCGAAACTAAATAATAAAAATAAATTTCTAGACAAAACAAAACGCAAACAAAAGGAAAAGTAGGTCATTAATGCAGTAGTAGGGGTTAGATCTTTAGAAACAGTTTTAATGGCAAAACATGCAGAGGATAATTTTTTGCCAAGGTCTCAATATGAGTGGACCATTTCAGGAATTTGTCTATATAAAGACCTAAAAACTTAATTGAGTTCACCGTTAGAATCGGATTATTGCTTAGAGTTATAGGCTGTACCTCTGTAAGACATTGCTACGGTTTTACTGGTGTTGAAACAAAGCTGATTTCTATTTTCTAAGTATGTTTTAAACCATTGCAAAGGAGAACCCCGTACGCCATAAATTTGTAGTTTCTTAATTAAGATTTCATGATTAACACAATCAAAGGCCTTTGCGAAGTCACAAAATACTGAAGCTGTGAAAAGTTTATCATTAATTGATGTATATATTTCATTAAGAACGGAAAACATTGCGTCACTAGTGCATTTTTTAGGAAGGAAACCATACTGATGAGGTGTTAAGATGTTTTGTTTGGAAAGAAAGGGCAGTAGGCGATTTTTCATTAGCCTTTCTATTATCTTCGATAAGGTAGATAGTAAAGCAATAGGTCTATAGTTGCAGGTTTCCGTTTTGTAGCCACCCTTCTGAAGTGGGATTATTATAGCTGTTTTTAGACAGCTCGGAAAGATACCAGATTCGAAGGATTCATTAATCAGCGAAGAGAAAATTCTACCCAACTTTTTTTGGAGCTGTGCGTGGTATCACAAATTTGACAAAAACTGCTTCATGGTCCGAAAGACCTGAGCTAATTACTTGGTGTTCAACTTCAGCGGATTTAAAATCGGAGACTACGTAATCTATAATTGTAGATGATGTTTTGATGATTCTAGTTGGCGAATCTACGTGCATAGTGAGACTGAATGATCCAAATATATTTGTCAGAGACTTTTGAGTAGCACATACATTAGCAAAGTCAATATTTAAATCGCCGCATAAAATTTTCCTACTTTTTATAGGCAATGCGTCAAATAAATTAAGAAGATTCTCGAGAAAAAGGTGGACATTTGATTTGGGAGTTCTATAAATACAAATAATACACAAATCAATGTTTTTGTTGTACACTATGAAGAGTTCAAAGACATTTTCAGCTTGTAAAAAAAATCGTATTTAGATACAGCAGAGAAGTCATCATTCAAGGCGAAAATCCCTATACTTTCAAATCGCAATATCTCGAGAACCACTAGACCGATTTGGACGGATTGAAATTCAGTTTATGCATTTTTGTGTCTATCCAACGTCAAAGGAACCGATCAAGCTTTCGCCTCTTGAAAACGTGAAATGAATTTGGTCGCGTGTTTTTATTTTTTAATTTATACTCTTTCCGACCTAAAAACTAAGTTCTTTGCGGTCGGATAGACTCTGCGCTATTTCGTTTAGCTGCAATATACACGACAAATTTATAAATGAGTTTTGATTACATGTACATTAACCTAATATTCATTTAAAACTATTTAGCACTCGTATGGTAAACGTATGTTTATTCAAATACCTTTTTACATAGAACAAACTTCTGCCGGGTGTTAGTTTAAATGTTCTGGAATGAGTGAGGTTAAAAAGTTTAAATTCATTTTCAACTTTACCTCTACTTCAAACGCGGCATTTTAATCAGCAAGCGACAAATAAAAAACGAAGGAAATACTATCCTAATTAAAAAAGTTGCAGAACACTGTGAAAAATTGCAGTTAATTTTGGAAGAATAATTGGATCTTTTATAGTGTGGAAATTACTCTATTGCGAGAGTCAACAAAACTTACTCCATATGCCATAGGTCTATTGGTTCACCCTGGTAATATAAAACACCTTGTAGTAATAAAATATATCAACCTTAACGTAAATAACCTTGTATAAAGTATATCTAAAGTATATATTTATCCTACCTAGATATAAGTCGAAAAGCTTCAATGGTCTCTTATTTATCCTATCAACTGCGCCACATTTAATAAAAGATCCAGCGAATATACAGCTTAAGCACCTTATTTTCAAATGTTTCAGCTTGATGGACTCTTTTGTCAAGTGGGAGACGTCATGCGGGAGGATTAAGGGACAGAAAAGCGAATGGTTAAATTGAAATCTTATCCAATATTCGAGGAAGGATACATTACTGGTTTTTTTTTATTGCAGTGCGTCTGATTCAAATAATTTTAATTTTTAAGCTTAACTTATCTCAACCGGAAAAAGTCATAGTAAAAGTAATAAGAGTTTAAATCAACTTACCCCGTTGCCAGAAAGAAACTCCATTCCTTTGGCTACTTGATAAACGAAAGACGTCAAATCCCTAGACGTAAGTGATCGACTCTGGCCGTGCATATTGTTGTAATACCTCTCAGCTCTGGAATTCCTCAAGAAGCTTTGCAACTTTCCTTTAGTAATGTATTCCATAATGAGGAATATCGGTTCTTTATCCGTACAACAACCGAGTAATCTGACAACATTCGGATGAGGCTCGAGGATTTTCATGACTTGCAGCTCGGAGATGAGATCGGACTTTTCTTTTTCGTTAGCGTTCTCTTTCAGCGTTTTTACCGCCACTACAGCCGCCCCGGTCTCTTTACCTGAAAATAATTAACTAAGTAAATGAAATAATAAAAGAGTAGACGAATAAAAATTGTTGTCATATCTTAATTAACCTAAAAAAGTTTGCATGCATTATAAGAGGATTGTTAAACAATTTTTTTTATTTTTTTTAATACCTGGTGGCTCATTTTAACTGCCAATATCTCGGAACTCGGAAACGATGGGGAGGTGCGATTTTCAGTGAACAATTTCTTTTTATACAGGGTGCGCCAATTATTTCCACTCGATCTCTAGCACCGAAACTAAAAGAGATATCAACAAGATTTTTTGTAGGGGTAGACAGTGTCACTCGGACTACAATTTTAAAATATTTTGATGTATACAGGGTGGCTAATTTTTGTGGAATGAAAATTAATTTGGTTTTTTTAAATTGAACACCCCGTATACGATTATGTCTTCTGATTCTACTTAATATTAGATTTACGGTAGTTTTTTGTATTTGTAAATCCGACGCGACGTTGACAAGTTATTCCTATTTTAAGCAGATTTAATGAAAAAACAGCACTTCAGAAATATTAGCACAAAAACCGCATTTTTTAAAAAATTCCTCAAAAAAGCTACTATGATGTAAATGAAACATGCACCTATCACAATAATCACACAACATATTCACCTGTTGCACAGGGTGTTTGCCGATGGCGTGCCAATAGTCTAGTTTTCAAATGGCAATAACTTAATTTTTTCAAATTGGACACCCTGTATATTTTTCTTCAGTTAGAAGCTCTCCCTAATACGCATTAAAAAAATATAGGGTTTTGCACATCTAACTTTACTATTTACTTTAATAATTGACGTTAAGTGACAAACAACATATTTTACACAATTTTTAATAAGTACAACATTTTACAAAGTGTAATCGTAAGAAAACTACAATAGTGAAAGTTAAAATTTATAGTAAGTGTTCAAAATGTCTTCCATTTTCATTTATACATTTTCTTGCCCTTTTTTTCATTGATTTACGCACATCTCTTAGCATTGCAGGGGTCACCTGTCTAAATGCTGCAGTAATTCTTTCTTTCATATTTTCTTTTGTGGTAACCCATCAAAGAAATAGGGACCAATTACATAATCACCTATTATTCCCGCCCACACATTCAAAGACCATCGATACTGTGATGTGGTTCTAAATAAATGTTCATTGTGGTCCGAATAATAATGGAAGTTGTGTCTATTTACACAACCGTTCTTATGAAACGTGGCTTCGTCGGAGAATAAAACTTTGTTTAAAAAGTTACGCTCTGTATTTATCTTGTTTATTAACCATCTACCGTATTCCACTCTACGCGCGAAATCACGTGGTAACAATTCTTGGTGAAGCTGGATATGATAGGGGTGATATTTATTCTTTTTTATTATGCGTCTAATTGTGGTATTGGAAATAACTAACTGATTGCTTAATTGCCTTGTGCTTATATTGGGATCTTCAACTATACTGATCATTACCTTATATTCGTTGTCAATAGTAACATCTGTAGTTTCACGTGAATGTTTTTCATACTTGACGGTTCCTGTTCTATTAAATCTATTCTTTAAATTCTCAAAAGTATCCTTTTGTGGATGACGTCTTTCTGGGTATCTTTGACGATAGACCCTACTAGCAAGAAACGCATTTTTTTGACATTCACCCAGTATCCATATCATATCAATATTTTCTTAAACACTATAATTCTTATTAAAATCCATTTTTTATACACAATACCGATTAAATATAGTAGACGTGATACAATACAAAATTTTATGTTGACAATTAATGCCATAACAAAATATACCTACTGTCATTTTCATAGGTAACTTGATTTCTTATTAAAAATTGTGTAAAATATGTTGTTTGTCACTTAACTTCAATTATTAAAGTAAATAGTAAAGTTAGACATGCAAAACCCTATATTTTTTTAATGCGTATTAGGGAGAGCTTCTAACTGAAGAAAAATATACAGGGTGTCCAATTTGAAAAAATTAAGTTATTGCCATTTGAAAACTAGACTATTGGCACGCCATCGGCAAACACCCTGTGCAACAGGTGAATATGTTGTGTGATTATTGTGATAGGTGCATGTTTCATTTACATTATAGTAGCTTTTTTGAGGAATTTTTTAAAAAATGTGGTTTTTGTGCTAATATTTCTGAAGTGCTGTTTTTTCATTAAATCTGCTTAAAATAGGAATAACTTGTCAACGCCGCGTCGGATTTACAAATACAAAAAACTACCGTAAATCTAATATCAAGTCGAATCAGAAGACATAATCGTATACAGGGTGTTCGATTTAAAAAAACCAAATTAATTTTCATTCCACAAAAATTAGCCACCCTGTATACATCAAAATATTTTAAAATTGTAGTCCGAGTGACACTGTCTACCCCTACAAAAAATCTTGTTGATATCTCTTTTAGTTTCGGTGCTAGAGATCCTGTATAAAGTTTTTTTCAGTATTCAGTATAAGTACAGCCACTGAAGGTTTTCACCTCCGATTTCGTTGAACCTCAATCGATTTTCATGAAAATTGGTGAGTAGTTAAAGGATTCTTTAAGAAACTAAAGTGACATGGTGCCAACTTGCGCTTTTACCCTGGGAGTGGATGCCACCCCTTCTCGGGGGTGGAAATTATGTTATTAAAAATAACCCCAGGAATCGATAGAGGTACCAATTCTAAGCAAAATTTGTTATATAAAGTTATTAAAATAAATCAATACTTTTTGAGTTATTAAAGATCAAAGATTTTGATTTTTTCGTGAAAAAAATGCATGTTTTAAAGCGGTTTTTCATAAATAACTCAAAAACTATAAGTTTTTACAAAAAAGTTGTCATTACCAAAATTGAAGCTAATAAAAAATCGAATAAATTTCTTACTTGAAAAACCTTTTAATATTAATTGAAAGTGAGTTATGGGTAATTGAATGTATATTTTTTTCGGCAAGTACTCAAATCTAAGTATTCAAGCTTAAATAACGGAAAAACGATGCATTTTATAAAATATATATGTGTATGTATATTTTGAAAATATAAAAAGTGAAAGGAATTCTGTACATCACAAATTTTCCATTATTTTTATGACAAGAGGTAGTTTTTAAGGGTGGAAAATTTCGCAATAAATAAATAAAGACTTTAATACTCTTGAAACCAATTTTTTCAATGATTCTGCTTTAAGGGGGTGGTTTTTAAGGGTTGAAATTTCACAGTCAACCAAAAATTATATCATAAACATTAAACAAACGGTTTGTGTAATGTTAATATGCGCTGTCATATTTCAGAAATATAAAAAATTATTTTTTCATTTTTGATTTAAGGGGTGGTTGCTAAAAGGGTTGAAAAATGAATTAAAATTATAAATATCATCTAAATGTTGAAAAATATTTATTTTATTTAATTAAACGAGATTACTTACGCCAGAATGCGTAAATCTAAAGGGGTGGATTTCACATCTAAAATGCAAAAGGCACAAGTCGAGCAAATATCATTTTTGAAGTTGAGGGTAATATAGTTAAGTCGGAGGTAATAGTTGATTTTTACCTCCATTCACTGTAGTAAAATGTTTATTTTGTAAAAACTTATATGGAGATTTTTAAAAAAAAAATGGTCTTTTTCAAATGCAAATATCGTCGAATTTTTTAAAGAAACACCCTATATATTTTTCTTCTATCTGAAAGGTAAACTCGTTCCCTTTCCGAAAATGTATAATTTGTTGACGTTTAGATAAAAAATAAGTATGAAAAAATATTTTTAAGGCAATTGTGGATTTAAAAAATACGCATATCCAATTATATAAGTAGTGGGGTTTTCAAGGATTTGTTTTACCAAATTTCAAGCTAAAAAGGCATAATTTTGGATGATCCTTCCCTGAAAATCGAAAATTAAAGTTTTGCTCTTTTTTTAAATATAATTTTAGTCAAATATATCAACGTAAACC
Organism: Crepidodera aurea; assembly: GCA_949320105.2. Taxonomy (NCBI): domain Eukaryota; kingdom Metazoa; phylum Arthropoda; class Insecta; order Coleoptera; family Chrysomelidae; genus Crepidodera; species Crepidodera aurea. Next base: position 17,983,048 of record OX439480.2, read on the forward strand.
TTTCACTACGCCACTGGAAGATTCACTTTGGTTTGTACCTAGATAAATACGATTTTTCGCAGTTGTACATTTTTTCGTCAAGTTTCCCGGAAAATCCCGCTCATATTAACCCTTTAGCAACTCTCTTATTGGACGAATTTTTTTTACGTTTATTGTAAGCCACATATTAAAAATTCGACGTATATTAAACATACAGAACATTAAAACAATGTAACATACACGAATAATACATTTGCCTATTTGACTTTTATGCTAAAATGTAACCCAAAACCACATTACCACGTATTATAATAAATCTTATAAACTACATTTTCTCTAGTTTGCTGTGACGTTTTTAAAGGACGTGTTCAACGGCGGAACATATTTTATGTGGAAAGTTCTCACTTAACTCTGTGATGTTTAATTTAACTTCAAATAAAACTGTTTAAAAGATAAATTTGTTTATGCAAATTTGTACTACATCTCAGAAATGTCCTATTCATTCTCTAAAAGACTGATAAGTAAAATAATTCAAACGTCTTTGATACGATAGCAAAATAGCGAAATATGATTCAGGGTGTGTTTAACTTTCAATTACAAATTAAACATACAATTCGGCAACTACGCTATCTTATGTCACTGAATGGCAACGCTGTACCGGTAAATCGCAGCACGTATTCTCTACGAAAGGGAGAAAGACTTCGGTCAATCTTGAGACGGAAGATTCGAAACGGATTTCCGTCTCGCGCCATTGTATCATCAAAAATTCTCACGTATACCACATTTCCATGCGTCTGCAAATTAGCCAGATATATTGTAAAATAGCGTTAAAAATATTTCATCCGACATGAGTGCGAGCGGCTCGACATTATCCATGAGTGCTTGATTGGACACGTTACATAAAAACTGTGGGCGTGACTTAACAAGCCCCACGCTAGCGACAACGAGATCAAATTTAGCAGAATTCTATTTAGTTTGTGGTTTTTTAGGGTCAGAATTTAATTGACCTACTCTTTCTACGTTTCAAGTGTAGAATAGGGTGTAAGAATGAGTAACATAGATCGGCAGATCCCTTATACTCATAACCGAGCTTCAGGTGTTCGATATTTAACTAGTTTTTGACTCGCGATATGTTCTGATTTCCATTTCCAAAAGCTCCTGATGTCCTTTCGTTCCTAAATTGTTTCTACGCCCCGTATATTTTATCGCTAACGATTTTTTCACCGCATGTGGGTTTATTATCGGAGTTTTTTTGTATCACTTGGTTTATTAACGCCTCGTTTCATTTCTATAGCACGCGTTTTTTATATTACGAGATATTATTGCTCAATTTTTTATATAAAAATTTGCGTTCATTGCGTATGATTGGAAAACCAATAAAAAATTCAAATTACGCAAAATTCAATTTATTTCAATACATTTGATATTCAAGTTATAAAACCATTTTATCGGAGTTTCATATTCTCCTTTTTATAGACTTTCGTAATGTCCCATATTGTAACTCTGATAGTGAATGGTGCAATTTGATTTTTATTTGTTTTGTGAGGGATATTTGAAAAATTGGAAAACTCGCTATTATGTTACTTGTACAGCGATACCTACGAAGATACTTCAAACTCGCGATATCTTATATATGTACTTCTGAACAAAGGATTTTAACATCGACATTTCGATTTAACTTGGAAAGTTGAAGGATTCCATCCTCCGTGACGTTTTAATGTTTTAATGTCTTCTTTTCGTTCATGTAACGTTTAAGGAGGTTCTATACCCTCCGCCATATTGGAAATGCTAATTGCGGGCTTAATATTCTCTTAACATTCTCAAATGTCAAACTACAGATAAACAAACAAACATTACGCGTTTCGGGAAGTTCAAATTAATACCGCTAGATCGCATAAAGTTGCGTTCATGTCAATAGAAATCTAATTTCCATCCACGGCTGAAAATGCTACGTCTAGATGTCGTCCTTATCCGAGAATTGGTAACTATGCAACCGCAAATACACAGATGTATTTCATGCTGCCTAACAATTTCTTTAGAGGGGGGGTTCAGCGAAGACGTAATGGGCGAGGATTTCGAGGTTATGTATGAAATTGGCAGAGTTGATGGGTATAGAACACGCGAGAAAGTATGTATACTCTAGGTAAGGTTCACCTTGACTCACCCTGTATACTCTACTTGCACAATATCGAAAAAGCGCATCTTCTAAAGCGAGCAACTGTTCGAAAGTTATTTAGTCTGAAAACCTTTTTGGCATAAAATTCGCTATTAGGAAACGTCCCGAGCGTCCACTACAACCTACCGTCGAGATCCACAGCCTCGCATTTCCAAACTTGTCCGAATGCGCCTTCTCCTAAAATATTAAAGAACTTCAGTCGATGTCTTGGAAATTCCCATCGGTCTGCGTTTTTGACGGTAGAAGATATTTGATTTCCCACCTGAAAATAATCAAAGTATGAATTTTTAATAATGTCACTGTAGGAAAATGTGCTTTTAGGAAAATTGGGTACAGATATTAGAGGCACATAATACAGAGTCAATCAATTTCATTGGAAAGATAATCGAAGTTTTTTTGGTATATTTTATTTTACACTATTGTCCACCAATTATTTCTTTATTGGTCGATTCGTTTGAATTTATGGAACTGAAAACAATTTTAAAAGGGACGTTATTCTATGCTTTTAATTTGAGCCGGACCTCTGTAAGGCTTTTTCTTGCCACTAAGAAAAATATTGCCTTACAAGATGACGCTTTAGTACGGAAATTGCTCGAGCGCCAGATTATTTACTCCACAACCCTGAGAAACGGCGTCTTAGGGGCACATGTAGCTTCAGATGGAGATACGGTATCTCCAGGGGTCTTGTTGACTTCAGACTAGTTTTACTTTAACTTATTATAAACTTTTAGTATCCCTGAAAAGACGTAAGGTTGGTGAATATAAACCAGGAAATTAACGTGATATTGTGTTTAGCTGTTGTACAAAAAATAAAATTTGTTATTATTTCAAAGCCCAACTCTTAAAACCCTGAACAAAAAAAATACTAAAATCAACGTTCGATTTAACGCTAGTGACTGACGGCGGTTACTGTCGGAATGACTCAATCAGACTATAATTAAATTTACTCAATTATTAAATTACACGGAAGAATTTAATAAGTTAAATATTTACATTAAAACGGAAGAGTTATTTAATCTTATTAACTTATAAGATGAAACGACGGAGTTTATCAAAAATTAACGGAAGAGTTAGTTAACTTCACTTTCAGAAATCAATCCAACTACAATAAATAAATTAATTCACAATTATTTATGTTCAGAAAATAAATAAATTAATTCGGGAGAGTTATTATATTTAAAATACAGTCTAACGGGTGGCTTTATCCTACTTTTCTACTTTGATTTTAAACGGGGACGCGACCGATTCCTAGACTTTCAGCTTAGCCGACATTGACAGTCAATACGATTGACGCCAAAGCCCAACTAGCGTGAGTAAGGTATTGAAATTGCCTAAGTGGTAATGGGGAGCCTAAATAGAGCTAGATCAATCCCAAAGTCTTAGAATCTGGAGAGGTAGCTTGTTTTAAAATATAAAATAAATAATTGAAAGCAAAAATGTAATTTCAACTTTCAATTAAATAAATCAATTTCAAAACCACTACGATCAAAAACCAAAATAAATCAAATAACTAACGTGAAATTAAAAATGCAGAAATAATTAACATAGTTAACGGAAAAATACTACTATTCGGTAATTATTATCAAAGATTAAAATTATATTTTAAAAGAAAATTCTGTATTTAACGTAAATAACTCTCCAAAAGAAATTAAGATGTTACGGATCACCAATTAAATCAATTATTCCCAAAATTACTAATCAGTAAAACAAACGGACTGAATGCAAATACCGAATCTAAATTACTAAAAAAAAATTACAAGTAAACTACAAAGAAAATGAACGGAAATCAAAAAGATTAAAACTAAAAGAATCTTTTTCGGCTGAAATATTTAACGCGTTTCTAAGCAAAAATAAAACGATTAGATTTAGTCCCAAATTAACACGTTGATAAATTAAATTCAAAACACGGAAAAAAACAATCTTATCAGTTGTATACCTAAGGTTTTTATAACGGCGGCGGATAAATTCGGACTACTGTCATTGGAAAGATACTTGAAGTTTTTTGGTATATTTTATTTTACACTATTGTCCTTTATCACCAATTATTTATTTATTGGTCGATTTGTTTGAATTTATGGAACTGAAAACAATTTTAAAAGGGACGCTGTTAAAGTTATGCTTTTAATTTGAGCCGGACCTCACACAAATCAAGCAGCGTGAACATCATTTTGTTTCCCTGTATTGTGAATTGACTAAATCTAGTTGATGGATAACGCAAATTCCTGAGGGACCATGGACGTATCTAAAGGGAAATTTTTGCAATAATATGGGATAATCCTAGAAGAAAAAATCGCCAAATTCCTGCAAGAACTGGTAATTGTAATAATGTCATTGTAGGAAAATTGGGTACAGATATTAGAGGCACATAATCGAGAGTCAATCAATTTCATTGGAAAGATAATCGAAGTTTTTTGGTATATTTTATTTTACACTATTGTCCTTTATCACCAATTATTTCTTTATTGGTCGATTCGTTTGAATCTATGGAACTGAAAACAATTTTAAAAGGGACGCTATTAAAGTTATGCTTTTAATTTGAGCCGGACCTCACACAAATCAATTTTGTTTCTCTGTATTGTGAATTGACTAAATCTAGTTGATGGATAACGCAAATTCCTGAGGGACCATGGACGTATCTAAAGGGAAATTTTCGCAATAATATGGGATAACCATAGAAGGAAAAATCGCCAAATTCCTGCAAGAACTGGTAATTTTTCTATAATAAATAATTTCTTGATGCATTCATTTTTTTAAAAAAGAAAAATTTGATTTGTGAAATTTAACTGCGCCTTCTGCATCATTAAATACTTTTAGAAAAGTCAAATCTATCTCAACTCATACATCAGTCAAAGATTTGGCTTTCTAAAATAATTTTAAAATTACAAATACACAAGGATGATAGCTGTAGTAATCAATAGCTTTTTTATCGAAATAAACAAATAAAATATTACTTCAGTTGTCAGAGACTGTGACCTCTTACAAAATGTGATATCGTTGAAACTTGGCACTTAAGTGAATGTCCTTCTCTGGCAACTGGGCCATACGAACAATTTACAGAAATGGAAATTAAATTAAAATGCATGATAAAATTTACCTCGTAAAAATGAGGAACTAATATTACACTGCTGCTCCGGGCGTTTTTATAATTTTACTTTAAAAGTGGAAAATAATCTGGACTGCAAATAAATGAATGCATTATATATTTTCCAGTTAGTTTGAAATGAAAATGTTAAATTAGACATTAAAATGTCTAAACATTTAGTCACTTAAATAAAAAGTTAGCAACATATAAATTCTGTATACACTTTACAATTATATGCATGATTATTTTTTTCATCTGTCAAAACAGTCAGATTTTGTGGTTTCAGCCAATAAAACCTCTTTTTATTCGTTTATTTCAAATGGCGTTAACACACATACCTAACTCACTAAACTAAACATCAGTTCTTGAATACCTAAACACTTAACTAAATGAAGAACGACTTTCCATATCAGTCTATAAATCTATATATGGTTAGGTACTATTGTGCTGTGTGTTTATGATGAAGTAATTTTTATATTTATCTATTTTATTGTTTAATTTGTTTAATTTTAAATTTTAATACATAACCTATATCTTTATTATATTGCAAATTTTGTTGTTTTATTGATGGATTAACTAACCACGACTTTAGCTCTTTCCTTTCTTTAATTCAATTTAATTTTGTAATGTGATCTAATTTAATTTATTTCTTAACTAATTTTTAAAAAAATTTTAAATTCACATAATATCTTTTTATTCTTACCTTTCCTCGTAATCTTAGACAGAATGTAAATTATATTGGTGGCAGTTTACATTGGGCGCCATCTACTATAAAGAGTAGAGATTGTGTTTATAGAAATCAATAATAACGACTCATCAAATAGAATTCATAAACAATTATTTATAGCAGGAAATTAAGTAAATATAAACCATTTAATTAAATGTGTAACAAGTGCTTGGTCGAATGGAAGATAGCTGCTTCCCTTTTTAAGATAGGACAAAATGTTTCAAATAAAAGTTGTAGAGAGCAATGAAAGCTATGTTCCAAAAATAAGTACCAACATACAAAGTGTCCCATAAATGTGTGACTTATCAAAGTTATCTTTTTTTTTTTAGTAACATCTATAAGGCAATTCAAACAATTTGCTTTTGACAGTGCGGGGGAGAATTGAAATTTATACAATGAATAAAGTTTCTTATAGGACAATTTGGAGATAAAAACTTAATCCTACAAGAAAATTTGACTCTGCCCTTAATAAATGGTTAAAAAATACATACATTCTTAGTATTTAGTGCCTAAAACATATTATACGACATTAGGGACGATCCAAAGTATCGTGTAAGTTATTAGAAATTATTCTCAACGTTACTTTTAACCTTTATCCTACATCTGTTTCAACACGGAATCATAAAGGTAATAAATTTCTCTTTTATACTGTCACCGTTGTGTAATTGTTTCGCATTCCAACCGAAAGTGTAGAAACATCGAAGATTTGTGCTCACTATTTCCGCCAACCGTATCAACCCGTAGGATTTATAGCTCTGCCACGAAAGGAGTTATATTTTGGAATAAAAATATTTCATGTCTGCAATTCTCACTTCACTTGAACGAAATGCAGAGTTTTTTATTAAATATTAAATGAATGAAAGTGATAGATGGAAACGGTAATGTGGAAAGAGAAGTCAATTTGTCGTCAATTATCTAAAACAATTTGTATTGAGGGTTGCAAAGTTTTTGATCGTTCTCCCGACGTTATTTATCAATATTGCCGATAGACAGTAACACATTTGCGTAGATTATCGTTTGGCAGATCCAAGCGTTGACCTTAGGCAAGTTTGGGATTTGATTTATGGGATTCGAAGGTCCAATCACCGAAAAGACAGTAATCAGAAGTGAACTCTCGGCGTAGGCGGCTTTAGAAAGTTTCAGAGAGTTGCAAGGACGTTGCGTCAATTCCTACCCCAATCATAGAAGACTTATAACACTGACAATTTAATTCATGTATAAAAAATCCCATAAGCCGCGTGATTTTGTCATTACAAGCAATCCCAGAAAAAAGGAAGGTGAGTTCTAATGCTCTCACAAAATGAGAAATTTTTGAAATGGCACTGTCCTGGAGTGAAGAAGAACCTGTAGGCCTCCAAAGAAAATCTACTCAGAAATCATGATATAAATTTAGTAAAAATAATATTCTAGTTACCTGCATTTGATTTCTATCGGTTTGCCAGGACTCATAACGATTATTGAAGGCTCTAGGACCTCTCCATTCTTGCAAGTTCAAACCGGAATCTTCTTGAAGCACAATGCTGTTCCCATTCGGTTCCTTTGCCTACAAAACAAATAATATGTATAAATAAATAATATATCTGTCCTTTTTCTGAACATTGTGAGAGTAAATATGCATCCTCGGTAATTGCATTCGGCAGTTCGCCTCGGCTGCGAACTCTGGGCTTAGCTACAATAAGAGATTTCTCAGCCTGTCAGATAATATACTATTATTTGCTTGGATAGTGAGTCTAGACTGAATTTCAGATAAGTAAAACATACATGTATGATGCAAATTCAAAGCTCTTTTGCTTGCAAACTTCAGAGATATTGCATAATGCATTTCAGCACGATTTGAAAGATAAATATATCAAATTTAACCGCAAGGAATTTAGGAGTATCCGGGGCGAGAATTTCATTATTATTCCCAACAATCAGAAGTGGGAGATTTAATTTCTGACGTACGTAAGTTATTTTTCTATAGTATTCTTATAATTTCAAGATAAAATCAAACAGCGCGCGTGGTTTCAGCTTCTTTCGTTGCCCAGTAAGGGCAAATTGTTTTACCCTATAACTTACCATGTCATCTTTGGATTCCTTCTTCTTTCCACTATAAATTTTCTTCCTAAAAACGAATGCAATGATTCCAACTGTGGCGAAGACACCTACTACAGCAACCACGGGTATTATAGTCCCAGAAAGTTTCTCGGCAGGTCTAACAGGTACATCAGAAGTTAACAAGTCGTTTGTAGACTCAAAATCTTTCTCTACACTTTTTTCAGTTGGTACCTCCGATACTTTTCGGGTTGTGGACCTGATTGTAGTTGTATCTTTGGGCTTTTCGCTGATATCATTATCTACTTCGTCTTTTTCAAATTGTACTGGCTTCAGTACGGTGTTCTTGTTCTTATTTGGAGCGACAGAGGGATAGTAGGGTTGCTTTGGCATAAAAGACGGGTTGTTGATCACAGATGGGTTCGGATAATTGGGTACGGGAGGTGGGGGAGGGGGTCTCGAGATTATAGGTGGATAATTTAAAAATCCGGAATTTTGGGTAAATATGGGAGGTCTGTTGGGTTTGGATGGGTTGAATCTGGCGTTTGCGCCTATGATGTTAACGTTGGCTTCGGTTTTTGAGTTGTATTTTCCATCGCTTACTATGACGTAGAGGTGGAGATTTTGTCCGGCCTGAAAAACATTAAAATGTACTATAACTGAATTTAAAATATTAAATATATCAGTGGTAGATAGTGCAGTAGTTAATGCAACGATACAAGTTGGTGTAATTTCGTTAATTAAAGTTTGTTTGGAAATTCGCAATTCGAAACAAATATGTCTGCAATTTAAAGCAATGATTCTGTAAATGTATTTTACAAAACTTAAATTCAAACTATGTTAATAGCTTTTTGAAAAGTATTCTAGTTGTAAGAGTTATACGTGGCTGTAAGGAGCAGCGTTGTTTTCAACTCACAATCAATTACTTGACAGCATGTAACAGGAGCAATGGGACACGCTGTACGTAGAAATTCACAAGAAATAGCTTGAGAACTAAAATTTCATTGTAAAAACTTTATAATCCTTCGTAGAACTGTAAGTTTGAAAAATAAACCAAGGGATGACACCTCGAAATAGATTGATCGTCCAAGAAGAACTAGGTTAATAAATTGGCGTTGATATAGCTCCTTTTGAAGTCCATACAGGTTTTGGAGGTTTCCTGGATGTCATTTAACAGGCTTCATTAGGATTTTGTAAACCCTCTGGTGTAGCGAACCGAGAAGGTGAAATTAGGTTTATGAAAGTAAATATAATGTGCTATGAAGTCTATTAATGACTAATTGCTGTTAAACATTCAAGATTTGCGATTCGCTTGAGTAAATTGCTCCAAAATTCAGGTGTTCCGCCAATCGTAGACTTCTACACTTTAAACCATTGATTAATAACTATGATAACCCCATAACTTACCCGTCCCATAAGTGATTCGTTCAAATACACCGTCCCAGTTTCATTATCGATTTTGAACGGTAAACTTTTTGGTGAGCTCTTGATACCGTAGAAGGTAATAGGTTCAAGTCCATAGATTAAGGGTTCCCCTTCGGCATCCTCACCGTGAACTTGGGTGACCCTGAAACCGACTGTTTCATTTTCTCGAATATTCCATTCTCTGCTTTCCATCCATACTGACGGCGGAGTGTTGTCCTGGCAATTTCCTGAAAACAAAAAGGAAATTTATGTATATTGGGAAACTAACTGTCTGTTAAATATGCTATAATTACAAAATTATACATTAAATACTCTGATCATTCATATCATCAAATACTATTAAACGAGCAAGGTTTGTATGTGTGTGTGTGTGTGTGTCCAGAGGATCTCGAAATCCACTCGTCAGAATTCAATGAAACTTTCAGGGTAAACTAATTCCTATCTATGTCTGCGAAAATTCGATCTTCCGAGATATTTACAAGAAAAGTTAAGCTTTTAGTTTTATTTCCTAGCAACGGCAGATATAATAACTTGTTTCTATAGTAATATATACTATAAAGGAGAGAGGAGTACAGTAAAAGTGGGGATATAACGTCACAAAATGCATGGTAGAATCAAAAAATTTTGTAGGTCCAGATATTAGTATTGAACGCACCTCCTAAATTAGTTTGCCTAAATTAGTTTACCTTGTATAAATGCCGGCAGGTCAAATTTTATGGGTAAAAAAATGGATTACAAAAAAAACATTTGGGATTGTTTACGAACGTCTCAAATAATGCAAAAATATTGAAACATCTCGTAAACGTGAAAAATGGCAAAATATAAAATAAAGCACTAAAACAAGCTACGGCTTCCAATGCTTCTGGGATAATTCAAATACCTCAAAGTATAAAACGACAATTTTACATTTACGTGAGATAATTCTAGATGGATAAAATATTTATAGAGACATTGATAAGACGTTATATGTCAGAATTTCCAGTTGAGGAAATTGAATTCTTTTGTGTATTTCTACGTCTTTAGATTCTAATTGAGCTTTCTCGTATATACATTTTATGAAAGTTTAAAGATATTGGACAGGTTTCTCAGTTCGTGTTTGACTTAAATATACATTTTTAACACCCTCTGTGAAAAAGGAAATTGAAATAGGCGAGATTGGAGTTTTCACGAATGTAAAAATAGTGTGTCAGGTTGTGTACGTGTTAAATTTACTTTCTTATACAGGATTACATACAACGAAATGTTTGGAGCCTAAATACTATGCAAACATTATTTCTCGTTTGAGGAGGAGTCTAAATTTTGTATGGCGGCGTCTACTTCGACAGTTGGAGTGTAGATTAAGGTTGAAGATGATAGATGAGTGCAATAATTTAATATTCCATGGAAGTAGTGATTCTTCACCCATCCGTCTATCCCTCGTAAACATTTAAGAAAGTGAATGTATGATGAAAAATGTTACCATGCAAGGGTTTCATGGTTCCTAGCTTTTAAGGTTTATTTTTTATTATTAGAGGATGAAAAAATTTGTACTTGTTGGTAAAGATGTAATCTATGTTCCTTTGTTCTCACTTTTTCGAAATTTGCTTTGGTTCTTTTCTAAAAAAATGGGAAAAGTCCTAAAAAAACTGGATTTTTGCGATTTTTTTTTACAAAAAACTAAACTAAGTGAGAACATAGAAACATAGATTAGACCTCTACCAATATGTACTTATTTTTTTCATTCCTTCAAAACGAAAAATGAACCTAAAAAGTTAGAGACTACGAAACACTTGCATAGACTAGAAAACGAGTAAGGAATTTAATTTATCAGATTCGACATCCTAAGACCGGTTTCTGCCTTTCGGCTTCGTCAGTTAGGCTTTTCGAATCCAGTAAATAAAATTCCAAACTCGTACAAGTCAGTAGCTATATCCGCTATAAGATAAAATTTTTATATGTGCTGCCATCTATGATTAGAAGAGAGTATTGACAATTATTAAAAGCAAAAAATTCCCGGTGTATTGGGGTTGCATACACAATTTGCATTGTGTGTTGCAAAGCTTTTATTTGACTGATTTATTTATTGGATTCGAAAAGCCTAACTGACGAAGCCGAAAGGCAGAAACCGGTCTTAGGATGTCGAATCTGATAAATTAAATTCCTTACTCGTTTTCTAACTTGGTATTAATCTCTGAAAGGGATACGAAAGAAGAGAGTGACATTTTGACTAGAATCAGTCAAATAAAAGCTTTGCAACACACAATGCAAATTGTGTATGCAACCCCAATACACCGGGAATTTTTTGCTTTTAATAATTGTCAATACTCTCTTCTAATCATAGATGGCAGCACATCTAAAAACTTGCATAGACTGTTTTATAGTATAGTACAACTTCCTCTTCAAGTAAATTCGCATCTTTTAAAGCTGTCTCTTTAATAAAATTCAGGAATAAGTAAAAAATTCAAATTAATAGAAACGAAAAATAAGAGCGGACCCAAAACGGAACCTTGGAGAACACCAGATGATACAAATGCAAAATTAGAAGCCTTTTTTTGACCAAATAATTGTTAGGGTGAAAATCAATTCCTTTGCAATATTCAATGACTGTATCTCTTAGTATATGTCATTTTTATCATTCCAAGAATCGTATGTGCTAATCAAAGAGTGAAACAAGTATTCAAAAATCGTAAGATAAAATACATTAAACACGATGTTTTACCCCGACATATCCTGAAAGAGGATTTCGTTTTATTAGTGACATAATAAACCTTTTTATTTTATTTTTTTTTCGCAAATAAAACAAATACTAAAAAGAGAATTGGGTAAATTTGTCCCAGAGATATCGGAACATGGCTTGAAAAATCGATGAAATAAAACAAAAATATTGCGAATTCGACAAAAATATTTCGAATGACTTGCAGATTTGGAATTTCTGGGGGTGTTAATTAATATTGACGAAAGAAAGTTATCCCTTAGAGACTGCGAAACAGAAAATTATAGGATCCTTCAGAAGAAAATTGGATAAATCAATTCAAGTAAAATTGGTTGAACAAAGCTTAGGTAAATTTGGAATTAAACCTTAAAACCACCAGTATATAAAGTACGCACATTTGCTGGATTTGGAAGAAGATCAGAAACGATCGAATTAATTTCTGGAAAATTCCACCCCCCAAAATAGAAAACAGAGAGAGACGGGAAACGTGTCCTTTTTTTATTCATTTCTACGTAAAAGGGAAGATAGCTTTCAAGATAGCTTTGAAACTACTCAAGGCTAGGTTACGATTTTTGTTAGGCAAGCACTCAAAGGCCTATTGAAATTCTCCAATTTTGTTTTCGCTGTCGGAATTCAGTTATTTTAATGCATTATACACTTCATTTGACTTATTTACAAGTACGTATTGTGTAACAATAAAAAGAATTCGCGCTTAATTCGTTCTTTTGATTCGCGCATTGTTCATTTAGAAATCTCCAGTACACGAAACTTTTGTCTGGCTCCGTACAGAAACGAATTGATAATTTAGAAAACAGCTTGCTTGTGTACTAATTTGCCCAAGTGATTCTACTAGCGATAGAATTGCAAATTCAATTACCCGCCCTACGTTCCACTATAGCAGAAAACTTCAAGATCGGTGCCAGTGAAGTACCTAGAAAGGCGTTGGCAAAAATATGAAATACATAGTAAAAATAATTCATAATTCTACTGCAGGTACTGGATACTGGACACTCATTTATTCATTGAGTTAGTGGCAATTTGGTGGGCAGTTAGGAGGGCCTCAAACTGCGGCCTGGTAATCGGTAGAGAAGCGTTTATTGTCTGGTGAAGATGTAAGGCACCTTTTGCACTTATAATTACCGGTATATGGTCTAATTGGATAAATTTTGTACTGCAATTGAAAGTAGTTAACCACTTATTTGCTAGATCAAACATTCTCGGCTATGCCACTGATTCGAACCCACTTTATTTAAGGAAAGACAATGCGGAATTAATTGTACTATTCGATTAATAAAAGGAATGCATTAATTGTTTGTCCAAGAGACGACGTAATGAGAAAATGAACTATTTCATTGCCGAACTCGAGGGTAAATGACTGTTGAAGCGTGAAATTGTGTTATTTTTTGTTAATTATCACTATCAGCGGGACGCCGTCGACTTCAGCGAAGCGTGAAATTTATTTTTAAAAATTCTAGTTCGTCACGAAATAGGGGTAGTACGTATAGAAAATAAAACTGTCAGAATCAGTCGAATTTTAAACGAGCTAGTTTATTATTTTTTAGACAGATTAATTGCTTTAATTATCGATGTACAGGGTGGCTAACTAAGAATCTAAAAAAGTGATGTTTCTGTGAATTCCGCTATGTTAACCTAACAAAAAAATACCTGATCTTTAAAGTCGAGGAAAATTTGAACCTTTTTTGTTTAACAATTTTTTCTGTATCTCTAAAAATAAAGTGGTGGGGGGTATTCAAAGATTTCAGTAAAAAACACTCTGTATATTCTAAACGGCTGAGCCGATTCTAACAAACTTGGACTGGGCTGTTCTTGGGCTACAAATGTTATGAATTTGAAATTTTGTTAGTTTCACATGTCGCCGCTAGAGGGATTTTTTCGACGTTCTGAAAGAAATGGTTCATTTTCTCAAAAAAATTAAATGCATTGGTATGATTTTTTTTTCATAAAATAGTAGCTAAATGATGCCTAAACAAACTCGCGAAAACCGCATCTCGATATCTTGTTCCTAACCTAAAACTTAGGCCAAAGAAAGTAGGAGTAAAATCTATTTGGAATGCATAAATTCATCAAATCCTACGACTGCGCCAATTTATATCAGTTTACCGCATTAATTCGGGTATCAGGTTTTTTATTCCTATCGACTTTTTTACTATACAAATTAGACATTTGTGTTCATTAAAACGCCATTTCCAATCTATTTATACGACAAAAGCTATTCAGTTTCAAATTAAGTTGTTTTACTTTTACTTTTTACTGCTTGGGTTTTAATGTTTGTACTTCATTAGGGTTCTAAAATGAATGTATGCCCATTTGGGCGATAAACAGTATACTTAAAGGACGTTTTACGGTTCTAGGACGCAAAATAATTGTTTTATACAGGACGCCGGTTTGGAAATATTCCAAAACTTTTCTTACATAAGAAGAAGACAAGTTCAATTAAATTCTTCAACTTTGCGGACCACCAAACTGGACATCCTTTATAAATCACTAAATTTGGTGGCATCCCACGGAATAATACGTTTATGGAATGTCCACTATAATTTTATTTAATATTAACGAAATAGCTACATCCGCAACAGATGGCCTGAATAATCCGCTAGCTTGAAATGCCCACAAAAATTTCTCTTTTGTGTGCATTAGTCAGAAACTAATTTCACTGGTCGAATGAATGTCTCTTATACATATTAATGCAATTATACAAAATAAACAATATTTTGCGAGATTATTAAATCGTTTGTAACTTTAAAAACTTTGATTTTGACATTTAAATATAATTATATAAATATAAAACACCGCGAAAATTCATTATTCTTACACAGAGACGTTTTAAAAAATACTAGGAGGGAAAGATGTCAATTTCAAGCTCTGTTGACGGATGACAGATGTCAATAATCATATGCATTGTTGACAGGTGTCTAATAGGTTAGGTACACTTGTGGACACCTCCATCTTGGATATGTGGATTAGAAACAGGGCCCTTATGTTAGTTACCTCACCTGAGGCCTTCTAAAATCTCTAAATATGATTTTTCGTATTATTGGACTATAAATTCGCTTCATTTAGAGCATTTTGTATAAAACTTTTACCATTATCCTAAATCACAACTCTTCTAATTAATATTAATAAACAATTAGCAATTAATAATAACTTCCCTTCATATTATAGTATATTCTCTAACAGGCTGAGAAATCCCTTATTACAGCTGAGCCCAAAGTTTGCAGCCGAGGCGAATTGCCGAAGGAGTAAGTCAATGTGTTTACACTGGAATGCGATAGATGGAGGCACCTTGACAATGTCAATTAAATAGACTTTTGTTCTTGGAATGAAGTATAAAATTCAGAAATTTTTACGCGTGATATTATAGGTTCCTTCTCAATAAATGTATATGATATATAATATTCACATTTTGATACGCTTGAAAAAATTATTTACCATAATATAATTTATTTCAAATACTGTAAATAAATCTAAACCTAATTTTACTTTATAATACAGAAAGTTAATATTATTTAAAACGATATTATATACCAACGCACGCACATTTATGAATAGATTATTTTAAAGCCAACAAAAATTGTTTTTCCTATTGATAAAAAAATATTGTTTGTGAAAATATAAATGTAAAAAAAGTAAATTTAAATCGCATATATACCACATAAAATATTTATCCTGAATTTCCATTTAAAACAACAAAAAATTATTGAAAAAAACGTTTTTTTTTATTTTATTACACAATCATTTTAAATGATATAAATGATCTATTCAAGGTGATGCTTGGATCACTAATTAACACTGCTGGAAAAACACGCATATGGCTAATTATATTAACAGTAGATGGAGCTGATACAGAATTTAAAATATCCAAATATAATTATGAAAGATATTTTTATAAATTAGAATGCAGACTAATCCTAGAAATATTTTATGATTTATTAATAAAAAAAACTGTGCGTTTTGGTAATTAAAATATAACCGGGAATGTTATTAAAACTTTCAATGAATTTTTATTGAGCACTTGGTCGGATTGAAACTACTTTTTAATTTTCAGGGAATTTTTATGGAGTATTAATTAAATTTTTTTATATAAAGCAAGAGATGAAAGAGCGAATTTTATTTAATGATTGAAAAATTTTAACGTTTTCTTTCTAATCGTGATTTATTACCGAAGTGGTTTGATAAAAACTGGGAAATTTGCTTACTAGATGAAAATACTGGAAGCAGATTTTTTTTTAAATTTAAATTACAATTTGAGAAAATAAAATTTCAAATCAACGCTTTCGTCAAGAATATCCCAATTATAATCTATATTTCTGTCTTTGTTCGTTTCACTGATAAGTACATTTTAACGAGCGAGTAAGTAGTAATCCGTTTCCTACCTGCTTCTACCAGGAACGTAACATCATTGGGTTGATTTAGAATAACGATTATTTAATCGCTAATAAATGCATTCAGGAAATTTGCTTAGACAGATAATAAATGACAAATACAAAGTGTCTCGCCAAGAAGCAGTCTTGATTGTGTACTGATACAATAGAGTCGCTTTTAAAGATTATTATTTATTGTGTGCTTCAATATGCCAAGGGCCAATAAAACTCTCAATCATTTTTGGTTCTAGAAAATTATAACCGATTTGAAGAGCCGTTTTTATCGGTGAGTTTGCTTTGACCAGCATTTACAATCACCCTGTAGGCTTTAAAACAATTTTAAATGATTATTCCCATCATATTAGTCCTAAATGTTGTATATTTACTATTTATTTAATAGCGGAAGAACCACATTGCTTACCTGACACGTAAATGCTGCGACGTCATATGACGTCAGAAATTTAATTAATATACTAACATTGATAAAGAGTTCTCAATGGCCAAACCTGTCCAGTGAAAGTAACCAAATATAGATGCCGAGACTTTAATAACATTCTTTCAAGGTCCCAAGAGGTCCGGAATGAATATACATATTTGTTCAATTATTACTCAATAGATTGTATAAAAGTTTTACTTGAAAATTATAGATGATAATAACTATATTGTCCATATGATCAGTTACACATGAAATGGGACAAGTCAAAAGACAGTTTATAAGATGTGGAACATAAAACATAAATATACAAAAAAATAGGAAGGATAAAAAAGAAACGTATATAGCTAAAATTTAACAGTTAAAATGTATACGCCAAATATTCTTCAACAGAATAAAAAACGCTTTTTTTTGAAGTTTAAAAACCCTCAATACATGAACTGATGAGCCCCAAAAAATTAAACCATATCTATGGTCTATTTTTATGAATGAGAGAGTAATAAAACAGCATTTCTAATGCAAAACTTAGTACGATCATTTTAAATATTTTTACGGAATAATCTAAATATTTCCTAAAATTGTCATAAATGTACCTGAGCTAATACAAGTTTTGGATTTTTTATTGGTCTTTTATAACCATAAGCTGTACAGAACAATAGAAAAAGGTTTGGACAGGCCAAAAGCCCTGTGTATTAAAGATAACATAGCCGTATCTTAAGATTATTTTCAATAAGTACCTATTTGCCAATTTTGTTTTATTTTAATTCCAAGAATTTCTTACAGTAATCGAATTATAAGTAGATAAATCCCTTATCAACAAATTTCACCGAAAATGCGATTGTAGGTTTTCCATTTAGTAAGGAGGTCCAGTTGTGTATTCTTGACAGCTTACTAAATATCGTTTAGTTGCAACATGCAAGGTGCAGTGTGCAGTCTATTGTGAATTCTAGTGTGATCATGGAAAATTTGGAAGTACCGCGTAAACGACAAAAAATCGGTCCTTTAACAGTTAATGAAAAAACATTAATATTTAATTGTTTTAAATCATTTACAGACAAACATTTATGTAAAAGTGTTGATGACACAGTGGAATTAGTTAGTAGTACGCTTGGTGTTGGGAAATCTACGATTTACAGAGTTGTTAAAGAAGAGAAATGTGGCGAGTTTCAAACAGCACGTAAAGCTCCAGGAAAACCAAAATTTCAAATAGAAAATCATTTGAAAGAAAGACTTCGAAGGAAAGTGCATGCGTTCTTCTTTAGAAAAGAATTTCCGACAGTAGACAAAGTTCTTGCCACGGTTCGAGATGATAAGGATTACCCTGAAATGAGTGGAAGCACACTATGGAAACTTTTAAAAGAAATAGGTTTTCTATGTAAAAAGCATTCCAGAAAGTCTATTTTAATAGAAAGAAGCGATATTGTAGTATGGAGAAGAAATTACCTAAGGACTATAAAAGAAATGAGAAACCAAAGAAGAAATATATTTTATTTAGATGAAACATGGATCAACGAGGGACATACACCAAATAAATTTTGGCAAGATGAAACTGTTACAAGTCGAAGACAGGCTTTTTTAAATAATTTATCTACTGGTTTAAATCCACCATCAGGAAAGGGGCGCAGACTGATAATAGTACATATCGGTAGTTCAAACGGTTTTGTTAAAGGTGGTTTATTGACTTTTGAATCTACTCGTACCGGTGACTACCACGAGGACATGAATGCTGATGTCTTTAAAGAGTGGTTCGAACAAATGATAGATCTTCTTCCTCAGAACTGTATAATAGTAATGGATAATGCAAGTTATCACTCGAGACTTACAGAAAAAATGCCCACAACCAAGTGGATAAAAAAAGATTTACAGAATAGGCTAAATTCAAAGAATATTAAGTTCCATCCCGGTTCCCTTCATAAAGAGAAATTAAAAAAATATGAAATTGATGAAATTGCAAAAAATCGTGGGATGACGGTGGTTAGATCACCACCATATCATTGCGAAGTAAACCCGATTGAACTGATATGGGCACAGATAAAGGGAGAAGTTTCAATTCTTTTAAAATGAGTGATGTTAAACAGTTGTTTTTGGAGGCTGTAAATAATGTGAAGCCTGAAAACTGGGAAAAGGCAGTAAATCATATGATTAAAGAAGAAGAGAAAATGTGGAAGTTGGACAATATTACTGATCAAATGATCGAGACACTCATTGTAAATATTGGTTGCGACAGTTCATCTTCTGATTTTGATTCTGATTTGGATTTGTAGGTAAGAAGTAGTTTTTATATTAAAATTATTATTTATGAACGTAACGTTGTTTAAAAGTCAAAGTTTAAACCCTTATACCTACATAACCCGTTTGACACAATGTTCTTAACATACCTTGTGGAAAAATAAAATATTTTAGAAAAAATTGCACTTTTTTACCTTCAGCTGCTCAGAAGTTATAAGCAGGTTAATTAGGTGAAAATATAAGTGTACACCCGATATATTTATTATATTTATACAAAGGTTATTTCATACGAAAATACTCGAGGTATAACTTCACAAAATATTTTAACTGTCTACTAAAAGAAGTGGTACGCCTATGGATTACGAACGCTTTATTATTTTAATACTCTCTCATACATAAAAATAGACTATAATAAGAAAAGAGTAATGTGCGTAATAATATACCAACAGAACAGATTTATTAGTTATATTTCTAAGCCTAAAAAGTGCAAAACATGCAGATGAAAGTTTTTTACACAGTATATCAATATGAAATTCCCAGCTCAAAGAGTTATTTATGTATTTAAGCATATTGGAACTAATTTGATCAATTCCGCATG
Source organism: Crepidodera aurea (assembly GCA_949320105.2). Lineage (NCBI taxonomy): Eukaryota > Metazoa > Arthropoda > Insecta > Coleoptera > Chrysomelidae > Crepidodera > Crepidodera aurea. Next base: position 18,002,805 of record OX439480.2, read on the forward strand.
AATTAGATTTCTTCAATTCAAATATAGTATTTAAGACTTCTGTTTCTGTGATCGAGCCAATGAAAATGGTTGGTAAGACATTTCTGATTTTATCTAAAGCAGAAGGAGAGAACATCCCGTAACAATCTGGTAGATGTATTTATAAAGTATTCATTAAATGAATAGAAATGTCTACGAGAGACAGAAGTTTATATTGTTTTTTCATGTAGCGAATGATGATAGAAAATAATAAATTTTATCGTAAAAAAACTTGAGTTTTTTCTATTGTTGGATTTTCTAACTCTGAAACCAATTTTATGGCACTAATTGTATACTGATCTGGCACTTACGATTTTCTGTGCACTCCAATTTGGCTTATACATGACACTTGAGACTTGAATATAAATCAAGGTTAATACATACATTGTCGTACTTGAAGTTTTTTCCCACACTGTATTATTTTTATTTTATAATTTATGTAAATATTCATGAATACGCATAAAAAAATGTTTGTTTGCCTCTAATAATTTAAAAAAAAACGTGTCCCTACAATAATTAATTATTCATTATTGTTGCTTCATTTGTATATTTATTATTAAACGAGTTATTAAAGAAGAAAAGTATACAAAAAAACAATTAGATTTCAGATTTTTTCATTATCAAATATTAATTAATTAATAAAAAACTAAAATCCAACAATACAATATCTGGACAAATAAGAAATGATAAGGATGTTCCACAAGGAAGTGTTCTGGGTCCCTTACTATTCCTAGTATATATCAATGATGCTCTTATTTATTTTGACAGCTTGGATGCTGATGACTGTTTTGTAACCTTTTAAATAAATATACAGAAAACTAAATGGATGATAATTGGGACAGGTCAAAGTAAAAATAAGGTTTACATTGGTAAAGAAGTAGTAAAAGAGGTTACTAAATATAAATATTTGGGGGTTATTATAGATAATCATTTAAAATTGAAAGCGGATGAAAAAGTGAACAATTTGAGCCCTGGCTGGTTGCGCTAGCTCAATTAGTATAGAAGCTACAAGCGTTTCAATAATATTTGTTTTCCCCCGTATCTCCCCCCCACTACTTATCCCACCTCCCCCACCCTCCGACACTTTAAAGTACTCGTTATTGCCCCTTTATTCATAAAAAATTAAGGCCCCGTCTCCACTGCCTCTCGAGATATAATTAATTAATTTTTTTCATTTTTGCAACTTCAAATCGCGATAACTCGCGAACTATATGAGTTATCGGGTTCAAGTTAGAACGAGAATACGTGTTTCGTCAAGCTCTTCAATTTTGGTTAGAATATTTTTTTTGTGGGATCAAACCCAGCTGAGATTTGTCGCAAAAACCGTTTTTAAGGTCTTTAGATAGAGGATTTCGTGGGTCGGACATTTCATGCAGGAATGATGGGGGGAACTGACTTCAATTGGGAAAAAAAATTACTCGATTTCATCAGTCTCTCATGTCGACTCCACTATATTTATTTCTTCTATTACGTTTTTCAACCAATTTTCTTTTGTGAATTAAAATGATATCGGATCTAAAATGAATATTCGATTAATTTGCTAATATGAATAACAATTTCGTCGTGAAAGAAGTGGTTTTTAATAAGATTTATGCAATAATTCTTACGATAATTAGTCACTTGGAAATTCCTCACCATCTACGACATTGGAATCCACATTTTATTTTATTTTTACATTACAAATATAGAAGAAGAGATTACAAACGTGGAAAAGTCGGGAAATTTATGAAAACGTATGGAAAATTGCGTGAATTCCCCAAATTGATGACCTAATCATTTTTATAACCAAAATATATGATCATATAGAGTTTCAAGGACCTCAATAATTTTAGCAACTAATGGAAGGGGTTTTACAAGAAATATTTATGTTTAAAAATAAAATATTTGTTCCAGAATAATTTTATATACCCAATTACACGAATCGCCCATCAGTTCATTGAACTCTATCCAACTTTCCCCACTTTAACTATTGGTTAATCTAAAAAAAACATTTTTAATACTCTTTTAATTATTAGTTTTATAAAGAACGCAATCGGATATGCTTTCTCGACTCACCTCCCATTAGTAGAGAAGCAAAAGAAAGTAGCACAATACAGCTATTCCAACACATTTCGAATACTAATTTAACTTAACACTTTTTAACTCAACACTAACAATTAACTCGCGATATTAATTTCGAATAGTCCTTAAGGGTTTCGTGTCTAACGCAGCATCGGTATCTCCGAGTATTTTCGATGTTTCCTCATTTTCGTTCAAAGTTTTTAAACAAACTAATAACTAAAAAATTAATTTAGTTGACATTTTCGACAAACTTTTCACGGAAAACGCGTCTTGGATTAACCGTTACCTCGATTTTTCGACGAAAACTTTAGTCGCCATACTCGCGATAATGCGCTATGGCAAGAACACGGTGTAGACTAAAAATCTAGTGGTTTAGGTGAGGCTGTCAGTGCTAACTTGATGGGTACTGCTTTTTAGAAAGTACCGCCGAGCGCTGTAACGGGATTAGAACGCGGTAATTTTAAATGTAAACAATCTTTGTTTGAATGACAATACCACATTCGCGAGAGCTAATCAAATAAGGAAGAATGAAGAAAGATGCGATAAAAACTCGTAAAATAAGGAAGTAAAGATTACTCAAGGACCAGGATTACTCTAGAGTATCCCATTCTACCAAAAATGGTTTCCAAAAAATAAAAAAAGAAATTATGTCTTGTAATATTCAAATTTTCTTTAACAGTAAGTGGTTTTAGAATTTTCACACAATTCCCCTGACCAATTTTAACCTCTGGCTAGAAAAATCGTCCACAAACATCTTATACTGACTTTAAATACGTCCAGAAAAAAAATTGGATCGGAATTTTGGCTCACGAACATTTTTTACGAACTCCTCTTAAAGTACAAATATTTTTTGAAACTTGTCCAATCAAATTACAACAGAAAATGTACTTTTACAAAATCCGCGAGTTAAAAATCACAAAAATCTCAATTGTAGCTTAACTTACAGTTATGCAACCCACATTACGCCTTTCTGTATTACTGGTAATGGTAGTAGTGGCGTGTATTAGTCCGCCGAACACATAATTGATTTTTCCAGGCAGAAAAGTACCTCCCCGCGTTTCCGAGGATGCTGAACACGATGTCGGGTGTTAGAATTTCTCTTTGGGGTTGCGCAACCTCCCGAACGGTCAAAAACCACCACCTGAAGGGGGTAAAAGTGGCACAAACCTTTCAGGGGTGAGTTTTGACCGATGGTGGGGTTAGTTGGTGCTCAGCCTCCTCGAAGTGTGGGGGAAAGTATTTAGGAAATGTTGTAAAAATGTAATTCATAAATAGTCCAGTAAATGAAGGACTGAAAAGATCGAAAGCTGGGAATAAGTCGGGCATGAGTTCCCACATAGCGCAATTTGTAGGTCATCGCAGGTGTTTTAACATGAGAAAATCCTTAACGCGTTGTGGTCAAGGGGTGGGGCTGAAAATGGGCCCCAAAACCTGGAAAATGGGTTTCCCGCTAATATCTGGCTAAATATGCCAATTAGAGAATTTTTGTTCAGACAAAAAATGGAGATCAGCTCATTCTCTACAAAAATGGCCCTTATCATTTTCTTCGAAAATTCAATAGTTTTCGAGATAATGGCACTCAAAAGTCCCCTCATTTCAGCTGCTGCTCTACCTTCAGGAATTCCGCTTTCTATGAATTAACGCGTAACCGGGCGGACGAATTGTTCAATATCTTGGGAAAAAATTAATATTTTTCGATGATTCAAAGTTCATCGGAATGGGAAAACCCGTAGCTACAATTCCATGTGACTTGAAGTCAGTTCGTATTTACCAAAAATATTTAAAAAAGCGGTCAAAGTTTTTTTCAACAATATTTAGAGGCAGCTTCATTAATTTATTCATATTTTCTTTAAAAATAGTCATTTATTCTAATTTTGCCTTGATAATGGAACCTTAAGGGGTCTTGAATGACCTCAGAAATTTACTTTCATCTAATTATTAATCCTCAAGAAATAAAGAGCGGGGAACAAGAAATGGATAAACAAAAAAAGGCCGGTTTTGACTCGTGTGACCAATTTTCCTCATTTCTCGAAAATTATTAGACTCTATTAAAAATAAAAAAATATATTCGAAAAGTAGACCATCTAAGCTTTGAAATGATGTGCATTGGAAATCAATATAACGGATCATAAGATTATAATTCGCGCTTGTTCCGAAGATTCTCTGGAACTCCGAAATCGGCTAAAATATGCAAATAAACAAATCAATTGTATATTAGAACGCCAGAAAAGTATTGCAAAAAAATTTCTGAGGTCATTCAAGACCCCCTAAGGTCCCATTATCAAGGCAAAATTAGAATAAATGACTATTTTTAAAGAAAATATGAATAAATTAATGAAGCTGCCTCTAAATATTGTTGAAAAAAACTTTGACCGCTTTTTTAAATATTTTTGGTAAATACGAACTGACTTCAAGTCACATGGAATTGTAGCTACGGGTTTTCCCATTCCGATGAACTTTGAATCATCGAAAAATATTATTTTTTTCCCGAGATATTGAACAATTCATCCGCAGCAGCAGCAGCTGAAATGAGGGGACTATTGAGTGCCATTATCTCCAAAACTATTGAATTTTCGAAGAAAATGATAAGGGCCATTTTTCTAGAGAATGAGCTGATCTCCATTTTTTGTCTGAACAAAAATTCTCTAATTGGCATATTTAGCCAGATATTAGCGGGAAATCCATTTTCCAGGTTTTGGGGCCCATTTTCAGCCCCTCCCCTTGACCACAACGCGTTAAGGATTTTCTCATGTTAAAACACCTGCGGTGACCTACAAAATGCGCTATGTGGGAACTCATGCCAGACTTATTCCCAGGTTTGACCCTTCAGTTACTGGACTAAAATAAATACATACTACGACAATCAATCACAATCAAGGACTAGTTATTCTTGTTGTTACTTATCAGCGTTTATTCTAATGTGCCTGATAAAATTATATCTATTTTATATATTCGAGTTTCTTAAGTAAACAATTTGTCGTAAAAAGGATTATAGCACCGAAAATAACACAATGACATATTATAAGAGCAGACTTTCTTAAACGCTTCACGATAAGATGTTTATATCAGATGAAATTGTTGGATTCAATTGAACGCAAATGTTTTGTTGAATCAATTTTTGCTTGTTGATCTATTTAGAGAAAGTTATAGCAACTAAAGACTGATTTGGATATATTTTTGAATTTGAAATATGCAATGAACATACGCGCTAAGTTTTTATCTAAATTTCAAGGTTAGAAAACATTTTTTCGTATCATTTTTTGTACAAAAACAAATTGGTGTTCCATATTCGAGATCCTTGCCCTTAACGGACTTCTAGAATATCTAAATAAAGTTTACCAGTCCCTCATCGTTCGAGAAAATGAAAATCACCACCCCAAACATTCAAAGACCACCTATAAGTTGCTATGAAGCAGGGATTAGTTGTAGAATAAAGATGAAATGATTAATGATTAATTAATTCAAAATGAAATGTTCTGGAATCGATAAGAATTGGTTAACGTAGGAATTTTTATATTAGTATTTTTTTTACTTCAAGTACCCACTTGAAATTTGTTTTTCGACCAATATATAACAGAAATGTGAACTCTGAAGTAGGTAGTTGATAAAAAAAAATGAAAAGTTTTATATTTTTTATAATTACAGCAGTGGTTGCTGCTACACCGGATGTTGCAAAATGGGAAGAATTTAAGGTACTTACTAGCCAAATTAGAGTGAAAGAAAATTCTCAAATTTTATTTTTATGTTCGTACAATGTTTAATGTTGGTATAATTGACAACGATATCAAGATTTACCGTAATTTGTAGGAGTGTGATTTGTTTTTTCGCAATTCCTCCCTTTTAACACATTTTTTTGTAAGTAATACCATCTAATTTTTCCGAAAAAAATCGAAAAAAACACGTTGCTAAGTAATATTACTTTGCATTATGTTTTTTAGATTTTTTTCACTTATAATTACACGAGAGCTTTTTTTTTTGGCGAAGTAAACTTGACATGTATCAATAAGCATTTTGTTGCCTGGCAATTTAACGAAAAAAACTGCCTCTGAAAAAATTACGAGTCCTACGGACTCGTAATTTTTTCTGGCAGTTTTTTGAGTACCATTTGTAATTCAAAATTGCGCGTTTGTGATCGGTGGAAATTGAGATGAGAGAAATAGTCTTTTAAAAACCTTTAAAAAATCCTTGGAAAATTTTGTTTCTCCTTCGACAGTCCATCGTCACTTTTACCGATCCGTTTTTTTATTGATTCTTTTAGATCATATTTTGGGGTGGATCATTTTTTGGGGGTTGTAGCTTCTTCTTGGTGGTCCTTAGGCCTAAGGGAAAGGTTAGGAGTCAAAATTCTCTGGTTAGAGGCTTCTTCCGGATCTTTTTTAGATTTTGGGGTATCAGGTTAGATGTTCTGGAGTGAAGAAAAGCAGTTTAGGTTCAGATTTATGTTTAGGTTACTACTATCGTTCCAATATTAAATATATTTTTCAGATAACATTCGATCGTACTTATACGTCAGCTGAAGAAGAAGCAAACAGATTCGCTATATTTCAAAACAATCTACGAACTATCGAAGAACACAATCGAAACTTTCTAAATGGAAAAACTAAACACGAAATGGGTGTTACCAGATATGCTGACCAAACTGAAGAAGAATTTTTCGATAAAAAAAACGCGAAACTTCTTCAAATTAACAAACAAGATTTGGAAATTAATGATCCCAACCACTTGAGAGGAATTTGTTGGACACAGTCTTCTGTAAGTTGATCTGAAAGTTTTTTTTATCGCATAACTAGCAAGAAAATGATATCAAATCTTCCCTTTATCCTTTACGAGCATTTATTGAAATAAATGACACACTTCCAATGACTGACCTTGTGATTATTCGTGTACTGTTTGCCTCCAAACGCTGCCTACTATTTATATATTTTATTATTACAGTATACAGCAAACTTAATAACCACCCCACCTTTTACTGATGATGATAATCCCGCATCTATGGATTACAGAACAAGAAAATTGGTTATGCCTCCCAGAGATATGGGTAGCAATTCTGTAGATTTTGCATACGCCATTGTAAGTATTTCTTCCTTTACTAATGACGCATTCTAAAATAGAAGGTATATTTTATATGTAGTTTCCAATAAACTTGTATTTTTAAATGTTAATAAACGTATAACGAAATATTAGATAATAAAAATGATGCAAAACAATCTCAATCATCAAAAGGAAAATTTTGGAATTAGAGGAGTGGAATTTCAACTTTAACTCTTCAAAGTTTATTACCTACTAATTTTCTTGGAAACCCATTTTAAAATTAAAATCTCTTTGCATGGTTAATGCAGATTTTTGGTGTCTTTAACAGTTATATGGTGCAGTATTCTTCTTTGGAAGTTAAATAAGTACTTATAGCCTTTTATTGAAACACAGCTCATACTTTTTGACTTCAAAAAACTTTTTGGTGTGAGAAAACTTTTAATCACAAATTATACTTGTTCTATGTGTGCCTAACTTCCTCTAAACGCTTTGAGTCAATCGCACTTTCAGGCTGCCAATCTGGAAGTCGCTCTAGCAGTACACAATGGTACCGTGGAATACTTGAGCCCTCAATATATCCTAGATTGCTCAGATTCTTTATCTACGGGATACGAAAAAGCTTTTTTCAACGGTTTGCCAAGAGATGTCGATTATCCTCTACAAAATGGTAAAGGAAACTGTAGAGAGCTGTGTACTGGGGTTTGTTTTGGATACAGTATATTAGCCGATGAGTCTATAATAGAGAATGTGGTCGCATGTAAGTATTGGGAAGTCCGAAATACGTGAAACAATTTCTAAATCTAAATCCTTAAATAACAAAATTTTAACATATTCTAGCCCGTCTTAAAGGCGGCCGCAAGGGCAATCCAGGGAGCAATTGAACGGCAGAGGTACTTGAGTAGAGGTGCCTCCTAGATTGGCCCTACCGGCTTGCTCCCTAGACTGCCCCTGCGGCAGATGTGTGAGTAGCCGCCTTAAGTCTTAATGATGTACAAAATAATATGAGGTTAGGTAAGAGGTAAGGTCATCAGGTGTGCTCAGATTAATGATGTACATGGATGGATGAAACGTCCTAGACCGTTGGCAAGTCGGTGATATATAAGGAGAAATTTTTTTTGTTATATTTTAGGGGTGGCTCCGGTGACAATCTACTTCGACGGAGGCGATCTGGCTTTATACAAATCCGGTATAATCGATGGTTCTAATTGCAATAAAGACGATTCACCGTGGTTTCCAGAACCTAGTAACTGGAGGAAGCCTTATTCCGCCGTGGTAATAGGCTACGGTAGTGAAAATGGTGTCGATTACTGGATCGTTAAAAATTCAATGGGAACTTCTTGGGGCGAGAATGGTTACTTCAGACTCATTAAAAACAAGGCAGTTTGTGGAATTAACGCATATATGGTTGCTCCAAGTTATGAAGATGCCGAAGGAGAATGCGGTGTTTAAAATTTATTTATTTCTCTCTTTTATATAAAATATAATAAAAATAAATGAATGTACATATAAAAAATTACATTTTTTTCATCACCTACCAGATTTTATTAAACATAATTTGGTTAATTTACTACAATTGACCCTGAACTCCCTCTTCTTCTTTTAGAAAAATCTTGTAAGGCTTTTTCTTGCCACAAATAATTTTATGCCTTACGAGTGACGCCTTAATACGGAGATTGCTCGGGCGCCAGTTTATTAATGTGGTATGCTCCACAACCCTTAGAAACGGCGTCTTAGGCGCACAGGTAGCTTCAGCTGGAGATACGGTATTCTCCAAGGTTCTTGTTGATTTCAGACTCAATACTTTTCATATATATTATTTTTTTAACGCTCTGAAAAGAGGTGAGGTCTGTGATTATAAACCAGAAAATAACGTTGACACGTCTATTGCTTAATAATATTTACAATTCAAAAAGAAATAATTCAAAGCCCAACCCTCAAAACCCTGAACAAAAAAAATATACTTAAAAGAAATGATCGATTCGGACTTTATCAACGGATTTCATAAAAAAATCTTCGACAGTCCAGTTGTCGCCTTTTTGAAAGCATAGTGGGTTGAAATTCCTCATCAAACGTTAGTTCTCCTTTAGCTTTTCCTCTGCTAAACGGGAAAACTTCGAATATGCGTATTTAAAGTAATCATCAGCCAGGAGTAGAGCTTTGACAAACGCTTAAGAGACTTAAGCTTCGTGGAAGATGTTTTTTATCCTAGCTTCAATAATTCTCGGGTACCAATACACTAATGTTAATACATGATTCACATAGCCACTAACTTCTTAATGAAATTGAAAACCTTCTTTTCTGTATGAATTCCATAGGTGGGGGTGGATACAACATTTGTTGTGGACACTAGAAGAACTACAATTTCATACAATTGGATACTCACCTACTTCAATAATTGTTGGAATAAGAGGTAATTCTCCCTTTCTATGGCAACTATATCCTGGAAGAAAAAATAAACTACTAATATTAAAAGAGTAGGTACTTAACTTCGATTTCTGATCGAGTCACACCACAAAACTGCTTGGAATACAAATAAATATGACTTAGGTTAGGTTAGAAAAACAATATTACTGCGTTCCAATCTCGCGTAACCCTCAACCTTTCCTCTGAGCCTTTCCTCTGAGACACCGAGTTCTAAAAATAGAAATCCGATAGCGCGCAGTTCAGGTGGCCGGGTATTCACATAACTAAACCTGTACAATTTCATTCACATAATGAATTCTGTAAATCAGTAATTTTCGCAATGTATTTTCACGTTGGCGATATTTTTCTCATTCATTATTCTGTGAATAATTTTACAATGTACTTTTGAGGCATATATAATGAAAAGTGTAGGTCACATAGTATTTTTTAGAGTGTTGGCCATACTTTTATGATCCAGTGTTCTCGCCTCTGCTGTCTCATTCAGAAATAAAACAGAGATACATTTGTATTTTCTCTCTGCAAACCAAGCAGCCCATAACTTCCAGATCACCACAAACCTTCTTTCAAATTCTCGTAATTTTCTTTGAGGTGTATAGAATCTTCTAGGATCAATAAAAAGCAATTGCCTACTTCTTTAAAATAGTAGTTCCTCGATCTCTAAATCTGTACCGATGAAAAGATCCCAAGAGTTCAGCATACTGCTTGACAAGTCCAGAGTCTGTCACTAAATCATCAGGTTCAGATTGATTTAAAATTTGAGCGGTGGCACTATCTGTTGGATCTGGAAATTCGTAAACTTTCATATTAAATTCAAAGACCACCTAGGATGACTATAAGTTGGTATGAAACAGGGATTAGTTGTAGAATAATGATAAAATTCCATTATGTTGACTAAACAAATAATAATTTACATCAGACTGTTTTCCCCTTCGTACTGGGACACCCTGTATATTTGGAATTATAATTAAAAATATCCCCATTAGATATCACCAAAAATTTTAATTAATTCAAAATGAAATGATCTCGAATTGATAAGAATCAATTAACGTAGGTATGAATTTTATAAAAAATTTTAAATCAAGTACCCTCTTGAAATTTGTTTTTCGACCAATATATAACGAAAATCTGAACTCTCAAGCAGACAGTTGATAAAAAAAAAGATGAAAAGTTTTATATTTTTAATAATTACAGCGGTGGTTGCTGCCACGCCTGATGTTGAAAAATGGGAAGAATTTAAGGTAAATATTAGTCAGATTAAAGTAAATTTTTATTCTAATATGCCTCTTTGTATGAATTTTTATGTTCATACAATTTCCCATAGTAAGAGTTAGATATCGATTAGGTCAAAGTCTAAACCACTACTAAATTTTCTACCCCGCCCTCTCATAAGCTTTGGATGATACAGACCTGAGCCTTAAAGGCTACATTGCCCCTGCCTATTTTACTGATCTATTTTTTTTTTAATTTGTACTAAACATTTTCTAGGTGGAATTTCATAAAACCTACACGTCCGCTGAAGAAGAGGCCAACAGATTCGCTATATTTCAAAACAATCTGCGAACTATCGAAGAACATAATCAAAACTTTCTAAATGGAAAAACTAAACACGAAATGGGAGTCACCAGATACGCTGACCAAACTCAAGAAGAATTTTTCGATAAGAAAAACACGAAACTTTTTCCCATTAACAAGCGCAATTTAAAGGTCGCAGATCCTAACCACTTGAAAGCTTTTTGTTGGGAGGATTACGTAAGTTTGAATTTAAAATATTTGTAAAGATGTCAGAACTCACTCACAGAAAATGCCGTCAGAAATCATCAGAAAACACCAATAAAAACCATGTGCTACTGTCGTTGCCGGCTGCCGGCATGCCGAGCGAGGAGCATTCTTGCCACCGAAATAATTAGTAAAAACAATAACTAAATAAAACTGATTAGTTCAATTCAGTTCCTTCGTGTGCTTTAAAATGGCTTTTAAGTTAATATGAAAATAATAAAAGAGAGAAGAAATTTTGTAATTATTTTTTAGTTTTTGGCATAAATCTCGGTAAGTATGCATTTTTTCAAAAATAATATTCTATATAAAATTGAAGGTGACAAAATTTCCCAAAAGTTTCATAAATAACAATTTTTTCTACGACCAATAGTTACGCCGCTAGAGTGCGTTGAAAAATGTGCAGATTTTCCAAGGGCAATTTGCCCTTCTATTTTCTTGTATGACTAGCCTATGTTAAAACACTTTAAGGAACTGAAATCGGGACGACACGAGTGGGAAGACGGCAGCCGGAGACGACACCAGCACGGCATGTCGTCTAATGTGAAAGCACTCCATTTATTTCAATGTAAATTCAACCCCACCGGCAGATTCAGATCTGGAACATTCTTCATCAATTTCTACACGATGAAAATATCACACCGCATCATATGCCCAGTTAACAACGGTGTAGCTTCCTTGACAACCGCCCGTTTTTCGACATGCATAGGCGGGCGCGTTACATTTTTCTGTTATTCTAAATATATATGTTATTTATTAATGTTAATATTATATATTTTATTATTTCAGTATAACCCAAGGCTACTAAACACCTCGTTTGTTAAAGATGACAATCCAACATCTTTCGATTACAGAGACCAAAATTTAGTTATGGAACCCAGGGATATGGGTAGCAAATCTGTAGATTTTGCATATTCCATAGTAAGTACGAATGACGTATTTTAAAACAGATATTTTCAATATACTCTATTACAAACGAGTTGGCTTTGCGGCTTGGGCAAAGGCCACAGTTTGGTGATATATATTCTTAAAATGTCTTAAAGAAATCTATCTATATACACTTTTAGGCTGCCAATCTGGAAGTAGCTTTAGCCATACATAACGGTACCCTAGAATACTTGAGCCCCCAATATATCCTCGATTGCTCAGATTCATTATCTGGTGGGTACTACAGAGCTTTTTACAATGGATTGCCAAGAGATGTCGATTATCCTCTAAGAAGCGATACAGGAACCTGTACAGAACTTTGTAATGGTATTTGTTTTGCGTTCAGCGTTTTAACACACGAATCTATAATAGAGAATATGGTTGCATGTAAGTATTACGAGAACAACCTCCTGTGACTTATGTGAATTATGATTACTGACAATTTCATTTTAGGGGTTGGTCCAGTGACAGTTTACTTCGATGGTGGAGACCTGGCTTTATACAAATCCGGAATAATCGACGGTACCAACTGCCCTTCAGACCCTTCCCAATGGGAACCCCAACCAAGTACATGGAGAAAGCCTTATACCGCAGTCATAGTAGGCTACGGTACTGAAGACGGAACTGATTACTGGATCCTTAAGAATTCGCTTGGACCTTCTTGGGGAGAGAAAGGTTATTTCAGGCTTATAAAAGGCCAATTGGCTTGTGGAATTGAAGCTTATCCTGTTGCCCCACATTACGGAGAGCCTATTGGAACCTGCATGGTCTAATAATTGGTGTTTTATTTTGGTTTTTTGTATTAAATATATATGTTTAAACGCCATTTGTTGCTTTCTTTTTTACTTAATTGTGTGATGAATCTTTTGAGACGTAAGGCAACTCGATGTCTGACAAGGTAATCCCACAATTGTTTCTCAGTTATTGTAAAGGTCACTACAGTTTACTTTTCGGTAAAGAACTTCTAAAATACATGTGTAAGATTTATGAAAACTTCATTTTGACTTCCAGATAGCTTATCAAGCAGAACGTCAGGCTTTTTATGGATGATGAGGTCTAGGTTAACATTTTAGAAGACCTTAAGATACAGGAATTTCACTAAATATAGCCATATCCAATTTAGAGGCAATTAAAGAGACCTAATAACTTCTATAAGACGCGGCAACTCAAGTAATTTTCGTATGACAGCGCGGGGTTCGAAATTAAATAAATGCAATGAATAGAAACGTTTTAGGGTTACTTATACGTTAATTTAACTTTCGAAAAATGTTGGCTGAGATCCAATTTTCCAATCCAATCTTCATGAGGTTGAAAGATTTTTTCTAGATGATTTGCAAATCTTGTTGCTTTTTGCTCATTATTTCTAGCCCACTTACCATCTTCCAATCTGACAGGTGGTATTCGCATTATGGGTCTTTTCAATCTCTTAATAGCTTTTCAGAGTGAATAATTAGTACTGCTGTCATCTGTCAATTCTCTTAGGTAAATACTAATCGATTTGTTGTATTTTTCTTTTGATTCTTTGGGTAGCATTGTTGGGTATAGTTTTATCTTGTGGGGCTCTAGTTTCTAGCTTTAGTTCCCTTATTTCTCTAGATCCAAATGAATTTATAACTTGACGTTTATTAAAAATAAAGTAAATAATTCTAAATTTAAATTTAAAACAATAAAATTCCGACTTTACATATTGTTTATTTCCACCAAGGTAAGATAATAAACCTGAAGGCTGATTGTTGCATCTCGTCTTTCAGGATATAAAATGTAGGAAATATTCTAAAAATAAAAATAATTTCCGGTCTCTGAAATATGGCACTCGAAGACTCCGACAACGTGGTAAATCCCCTTATTTTAATTTCTAGCGCCCGTGGCAATACAACTGGTATGAGACTGAAACTAAATAATATATTACTTCAATGATATCCAGCTTTAACCTTCTTTTACCGGACATTTTAAATTATTGTAAAATGTTTACAACATTATTATATCTGACCGTTTGATAGTAGAAAATTTACGTGACATTGACTCCAAAATTTATAATTAATATTTCTTTGTAAAATAAATTATAGGGTATCGATTTGTTGGGTAAATATGAATAATATCTTAAAATGTATATAAACAATAAAGAAAACAAGTATTTAAATAATAATTATAAACGAAGTAGCCCCAATTTTTATTGAATGTTGTTGATAAAAGACTCTTTTTCAATCTTCAACTATGAAGGGTGATTTTGAATCTACTCGTCGAGCTCTACAAGATGGTGTATAATAAAATGGATACAATTATTCGTGGTGTTAATGAATATCTTTTACAAATTTTTAGGGCATGTAGAACATGATTCTCCCCGTTTGGGGGAGGGGCAACGGATATTTTTTTCAGTCATTTTTTTTTAAGTTACTTTTTTACATTTACAAGCATCGAAATTAGTTCGCACGCCAGTTGATAACCCTGTATAAAAATAAATGAGTTCACTATAACTAGCATCAATTCTTAAGCATTTAATTATTGATTAATTGACTGGGGAATCATCAATTAATTTTACTGTTCTAGAAGGAAGTGGAATTTTATAAATAGCTAGTTTATTTTCGATATAAAAAAAGGTAAATTACCGTCCTTATGAATAATTATGTAATATTAACGGTTATAAATATTTACCAAGATGTTTACTAAGTAAAAGTTTTAATAATTTTGTTGTGTGAATAAGAGAAAAAATTAAATAAAATTTTTTTTAAATAATTTTTTTCGGGTATGTCTATGCTATCCAAAAAATTATTCCATCCTGAGGAACTTGAGGAAACAATACCTGTTAATTCATTTCTGTAGCTTTTTTAAAGTAAAAATAATAATTTACTATAGAAAAAGAAATAGATTTTGAAATTTAAGATGTTAAAATCAACCGCGGCCCCTAGGGGGAGGGGGGGCAGTAAGGGTAATGAGAGGATATTTCTCATATCTGTGTAAACCAAATTTTAATTTTTTTGAATTTTTTTTGTAGATTCTAGGTCCATTTATATCCTAAAAAACTCACTTTTTCCCCCAAAAATGGCCCAAACATTTTTTTTCGGTAGTTTTGACATTGTCAATCGTTTCTTATACAAAATTTATTCTGCATAAACCAAATTTTAATTTTTTTGAATTTTTTTGTAGATTCTAGGTCCATTTACATCCTAAAAAAATCACTTTTTCCCCCAAAAATGGCCCAAACATTTTTTTTCGGTAATTTTGACATTGCCAATCGTTTTTTATTCAAAATTATTTCTGCGTAAACCAAATTTTAATTTTTTTGAATTTTTTTGTAGATTCTAGGTCCATTTATATCCTAAAAACTCACTTTTTCCCCCAAAATTGGCCCAAACATTTTTTTTCGGTAGTTTTGACATTGTCAATCGTTTCTTATACAAAATTTATTCTGCATAAACCAAATTTTAATTTTTTTGAATTTTTTTTGTAGATTCTAGGTCCATTTATATCCTAAAAAAGTCATTTTCCCCCCAAAAATGGCCCAAACATTTTTTTTTTCCGTAATTTTGACATTGCCATTCGTTTTTAATACAAAATTCATTCTGCGTAAACTAAATTTTAATATTTTTGAATTTTTTTTCTAGATTCTAGGTCCATTTATATACTAAAAAACTCACTCCCCCCCCTCAAAATGGCCCAAACATTTTTTTCGGTAATTTTGACATTGCCAATCGTTTCTTAGAGAAAATTCATTCTGCCTAAACCAAATTTTAATTTTTTTGAATTTTTTTTGGAGATTCTAGGACCATTTATATCCTAAAAACTCACTTTTTCCCCCAAAAATCCCCCAAACAGTAATCTACTTGAAGAATTTCATTGTATTTGATGGCCAAAATCCTAAGCATGTTCACATATTTATGATTTTTCGAAATGTTTATTTTTAATTTATGATTGATGTTCATTAAATCTTTTATGAAAATGTCTAGATGTTTCTCCTATATAAAATTTATTACTTTTGCATGGAATTTTGTAAACACAACTTTTTGTATTTTGAATTTCATTATCACCATGTATTATTTGAAGAACTGTTCTTAAATTGAATATTAAATATTAAAAATAAAGAAGAAGAAAAAATTTTTTTAATATACAAAAAGAATAACAGTTAAAATACCTGTTAATAATTTGACAATCTCCTCGAAATAAATATGTATCATAAACGATGTGCTAATAAAAATTTTTATTGACTACTTTTGAAAAAATTCCGGTAATCCTAAAAATATATTAGTTTGACATTGAAAATGGGAATTTTTATCCTTTCAAGCTTCATTCTAAATATCCTACAATGCAAAAGATAAATATTTGATGTATACTTAAAAAATTAGAAGATCACTTAAAAGTTTTAGTTTTGTGGGGAATTCCAATATGACTGACTCAATATTTTTGAATTCGTGAAAAATGTATTTTAGACTATTTTAGTTTCATCCGAAAAAAAAATCAATTATTATTTACTATTAAATAAATTCATAAAGCTGATTTTCCAATTCTCTTTAGCTTTTTACAATTGTTTTGCTTGCTGATATTTTCGAGCACTCATTGGATCTTTAAAAAAACAATTGATTTATCAAATTCCAATAAATAAAATAATGTTTAATCGTTCAATATACATTTACAACAGCCTGAAATTCGAACAAATATGTCCTGTACCCGAAAGCAGAATTCTACATCCAACAAAATGTCCTCGGAGGGCTGCTACAAAATGCGGACCAAAAATGGTGGACTATCTGCCACTAGAAATGGTCCTGTGATCCTAGAAGAAATTTGTTTTGCTGATAGTATATTAAAGACTTGTAGATTACACTCTCCCTTTGCTGTAGGTTGTTATGTACTTATTTTTTTTAACAATTGAAAACATTCTATATACTGGGTGTCCCGTTGGTAAACGGAGATATATCTAATGGGTCTCTTGGCGTCCGTAACGGAGTTACAGGGTGTTTTATCAATTATGCATAATCATTCATTTGAATCACTTAGTATATCTATACCTCATAGCATCGTTAGAGAAACTGGTATAATTTTTGTATGATTGTCGCGTGTTGTACAATTATTTTTAATGGTTAATTTAAAAGAAAAACAAGAAAATTATCATAATATTATCAGGAATTATTTTTTAAAAATTAAAAATTGGTTTTAGACTACAAATTAACGATGGTTCAGTTTTTTATCATTCAAATATGTTGATTAAGATATGAATGTCTGGAAAATAATATAATGATCGATGTATAATGACATAATGTTTTAAATATCAGTTTCAAAGCACAAAAACTCTTTGTACCCACAAAAAATTCAATCAAGCTTCGAATAACTCGTAAAATTACCTAGTCGACTAATTTATTATTAAGTATTCATTTTTTTGTGTTAATTACTTCCGTTAAATATTCAAAACAAATTTAAATTGTTAATAAATACGATAATGCAAAATCTGAAAGACATGTAAATCACCTATAAATAATAGGTTGGTGTAGATAAGAATCCAAATTCTTTGAACTCGTATATCGTCATTGACCGCTAACTTTCTTATCTGACCTGATCAATTGTCTGCTTTCTTGTATTCTATTTTATACTTTTTTTTTTCAAAGCAAAATATTTATTTTTCGAATCACAAACGCGCAATTTTGAAGTACAAATGGTTTCTAGATGAACAACTGTATGACAGCTCCTGTCAGCAGTTTTTTTGTGTTTACCCGCGTCAAAACTTGACAGCTGTTGTCACCAAAAATTACAATACCTTTGATAGCAAGTAATTATGGTCTCCTAGGACACCAGAAAACGACGCTAAACAATTTTTTTAAAATAACTGATTTTCAGAAATCCTACTTTTTAGTGGACTAAAGTGGACTAAAATGGACTGAAGAAGCAGCAGAGAAGGCAGGATTAAATACAAAAGAAATAAAAATAACAATCCACTCTATGCGGTCGACAGCAGTCAGTAACCTGGCTAAAGGAGGGGTGGGTGAACAATTAATTAAAATTACTGGCCACAGTTCAGCCAACTCAATTAAGCCTTATCTGCAAATGGATAATGAGCATTATTCCAACATCATAAACACCCTTAGAAGTGACGCCTCAGAACCTCCAGCTAAAAAACAGAAAACAGAAGATCCTGAAGCCACTCCTCGAGCTTCTCACTCTACATCTGGACCCATCAACAACATTAATGATTTACCTACACTCAACGTTATCAATGAGTTAACAAAGATTTCTAACAATACTCCCACTGTGTACTAAAATTGCAATTTATATTTTAATTGTACCATAAATAATTACGTTTGTAGTATTTTGTGATTAAATAAATTGCCTGTTTTTCAGTTTTCAAATTAATACCTACATATATAATAGGTAGTATGTTTTGTAAGCTATGTGTATGCAGAATAATCTGTTACTCATGAAATAGTCTTGTCAAATACCATTCGGACATTTAATTTTTACTTACGAACATACGAACAATATACATATTTTTACCATACCATTTTAACGTGAAGGTTTCATCAAAGAAAATGAGCAATGAAAAAGTAAAAAAATTGAAAATTTGTAAACCAACTTTTTCGATTGAACATTAGGTTTTTTTTTGTTTGGAAACAGCACCAACTGTATTTTTTAAATATCCAATTGGCAGACGTGGGAAATTTTCCAGTTGATCATCGACAAGACCTTTCAAATCATCTGGTTTTCAACGACGAAAGTTTTTGGCTTCGCTACGATGACTTTCCCGTCAAATAGGAACCAAGAAAAATTAAGAATGAACGGTCAATAAAATTTTATTTCAGAATTGATTAAAAAAGTTTCCAAGATCGATTATTTCCTTGTGATAAAAGAAACTAAAAATAGAGACTTCCTAGCGATTTTCATGATACGAGAAAATGTAACCTTGAACGTTTGAAAATGTACGAAATATTTGAGCGGTATCTCAAACATAAATATACATTCAGTGATGGTAACAAAATTAGTTAATGTTAAACTATTCTTAGAATTATAATCAGGACAAATATTAAATACTGTTTTCCATATTTGCTTTGAAATTACCTTACAAAACATGGGAAAAATAACCAAATGAATGTTTATTTATTTCATAGCATCTCTCGCACGCTCGCTCGGCCATAAAACGACCAAAACTTAAAATATTATTATCCCATAGGGCTAAAAATTACTGGGCAATTGTAGAAACATATGTTACGACTTTCTGCAAAAGGATTTTTTTTTCAAATACAACAGTGTAGATGGCGCTAAAAAAATGGCGTAGAAAAAAATTATTTTGTCCATAACTTTTTTTCTGCTTAAGTTAAACGGTTCTGGATAGTCTTAAATTGTCCCAATGTTGTTCTCTCATTAGGATGTTATATACATTTTTTTATGGAAGTCATATTTTTCCAGATATTTACGCTAGAACGATCCAGTATCTTTAAACACCCATTTTTGAATGGCCATTTCGTATTAATCGTAGAAAAATAAAAAAAAATCGTTTTAATTGTTAGCTCACGGCCATAAAATTAGTTCATATCAATTTTTACCTAATACCAACAGATTTTAGGTTATATTGGTAATGGTAATTTTCTACGCCCTATAACTCGAGAGGGGTTAATTTTCATGAAAATTGTATTTAACATTAATTCATTAAAAAAGAATAATTTATCGATTGCTCAAGTTTTTTTCTTTTTTCCCCCCTCACATTCGTAGAATCATCCTCAAAAGCTTGACAGCTTGAGTAAGCTTGGCTTGAAAATTCAACTTTTTTTCCTTTACATCTTCCAAGATATCATTTCTAAATCCCCTGTATATCGTCGTTCAGAATAAAACAAGCATAAAGTATTTAAAAGTATATTTTACAAATAGTAATAAATAAACTAATAATATATTAAAATTAACAGACTAGATATTCAGTACAAGAAAATTATTATAATTTCCCAATTTTAACTACCACAGAATATAGATGGATGTATTTAGAAAACGTGAAAATTTCCCACGTGAATTGTGTCTTCATCTAACTACACCATGGCACCAATTTCATTGAAATTACAGGCATACATACGGGATGTAGGAATCATTCTGTAACAATAAAAAAAATGGTCAAAAAAGCCACAAAAAAGTACCAAAAAAATTGTTAAAAAAATGGTTAAAAAAATTTGGTCTAAAAAAAATATAAACAAAAAATTTTATAGCAAATTTTCCAAGTCAATTAAAAAAAATATTTTTTAAAAGAGTAAAAAAAAATTATCGAAATAAAGTCAAAAAATTTGGTTCAAAAAAAACCACAAAAGAAACAAATTGTTAAAAAAAAATGGTAAAAAAAATTTAAGAAAAAAATTTTTTATAGCAAATTTTCCAAGTCACTTAAAGAAAATATTTTTTAAGAGTCAAAAAAAAATTTCAAAATAAAGTCAAAAATTTTGGTTGAAAAAAAGCCACAACAAAGTAAAAAAATCTGTCACAAGACTTTCCCGGCAATTATGAAATAAAAATTAAAAAAATTAATTTGGTGTTAAAATTTTTTAAAGTCTAAATTTAGTGTTATTTGGTATCCCAAAAAAAAATTCATTTCGAATTTTTTTAAAGTAAAAATGACATTTGATATATTATAAAAGGAAAAACATTTCACATGTCAAAAAAAAGTAAAACAATTTTTTAGGGTCGGAATTTTGTTTACTTTTTTTTTGACATGTCAAATGTCAATTGGATTTTAAATTTATAATTTTTTTTTCCATTGCTTAGTTTTAAAAGTAAGGAATGAAAATTTCAGGATGTATTTACAAGCCAATAAGGCACCAAATACCAAATAAAGACTTTAGGTCTTTTATTTTTTTTGTAATGTACATAGGGCTACTGCGCCCCCTGGTGGAGCGATTTCAACCAAAAACAAACGGATTCATTCCGCGATGATCCTATACCCACATACCAAATTTCAGCTCAATCGGATCAGGCGTTGCGATTTTTTAGTTAAAAAAAAATTTTTTTTAGGTTATATTCAAAATTAAGGAATGAAAATTTCAGGATGTATTTACAAGCCAGTGAGGCACCTAAATATCAACTAAAAACTTTAAGTCTTATATTTTTTCACGATGTACATAGGGCTCCTGCGCCCCTGGCCCCCATATACCAAATTTCAGCTCAATCGGATTAAGCGTGCGGATGCTATCGTGGAAGAATACAGACATACTTCCATCTAGAAATCGCTTTAATCGTCTCAGGGGAACTCAAAATGGATATATCCGTCGTTATCTCAATTTTTTTTAGCGCGTTCACAATACTGTCCCTTGGTGAGGGTACCGGAAAGGTAAAACAAATTGTTAAAAAAAAATTGGTTCAAAAAATTCGGTCTAAAAAAATATAAAAAAATGTATACTAAATTTTCCAAGTCACGTAAAAAAATATTTTTTAAAAGAGTAAAAAAAAAATCAAAATAAATTTTGGTTGAAAAAAATTTTGTCCAAACAAAAATTTGTTAAGTATGGGTCAAAATAAGATCAGAAGTTCATTTGTTCATAAACTATTTTTATCATTATCAGAACTAACATAGAGTGCAATGACATCCATACATCCTGATAACAACAAATGCAGGAGGGCAAGATTGTTGATAAACGTCAAAACTTTGTTACCATGGTAACAGTTATAAAAAATCATATTATTAGAACTGAATTGTATAGCATTACATCACCCAAAATATTTAAGTGATATTTAACAAAAAAACAGCCATTAACAGAGCATGAAGTAATTTTATTTATAGTCAAAAGTTAACAACGACCGTTTGAAGGAAGATAATTTATTATCGGTTGCTTTTGGGTCATTTCTGTGTTTACTGATAACCCAATTCAATTTCGTAATCACAAATAAGGCAATTCGACAGTAAAATTTCATTTGAAACAGCATACAAAGTAACAAATAAAAAATAAGTTTTATGGAATACTAAAATAAGAAAATATAGGACCATTTTAAAGTCGGTGGCTTTTGAAACATGGGTATTAACGCAATCAGATACTTGCAGTTGTGGAAAAAGAAGAATACAAGGTTGGAAGATGAAAACAAACGTGTGCGGGTCTCGATATACTGCGACCTATAATATAACCATTTATTCATTTTATTATTTTGCTATGTCAGTATCTTGCCTGCTCTTGCGAGTTACAAACAGATAAGTGGGACAAGATGATACTGGCAATGGTGGAAAAAGAAGAATACAAGGTTTGAAGAATAGTCACAGAGATGTAGATGGATGAAGCAAATCGAAGATTAGAAAGTTCTAGAATTGAAAATTAGAGGCAAAAGCAGCAAAATGAAGAATAGAGAGATATGGATAATCAAAGTTTAAATTACAAATTAATATTAAAATGCCATAAACCTTCGTGGCCTACAGAGCATGTAAAATAATAAACAATTTATGTATTTGTTTATTTTATCACTCATTTTCGGTTGCTATGGTTACGAAAAAGCCCTAAACTATCAATATCTTTCATAGTCAATAATAAATGTTTCTAGTGCCGCTAATTTCTTAAAAAATTGATAGAATTTACAATAAATTTATATAATATTTTATTAAAAATGATTCAAACCATCCTATGACGAAAATTTCAAAATAATTATACAAGGTGTTTCATAGTTAAACTGATATACGTTAAATGTAAATAGAGGGAACTTAGGTGATTCCAAATAACCTTGGTTAATGGGTCTAACGCCTTTAATAACCGAGATACGGGGTGTTTCATCCATTTCGGCCAATAAGCCGTAACTTTAAAACCACCCTATAGATTTCTCTCATACTTGGTACAGGTATAGTGTGTTAATAGCCCAATCCTATAGTGTAAGAATTACAATTAAAATCCAGATCCGGATTAGGAAGAGTTTGTTAAATTTAAAAATATCCAAAACAACACCCTGTATGTCAGATTTTTGGGATGGATTTTCAAAATATACAAATTTTCTAGTCCTTACATTATACGATTGGGCTACTAAAAAATGATAACTGTACCAAATATGAAAGAAATCTACCAGGTATTTCGAAAGTTACTGCTTGTGAAAATGAAAATAATGCATTTGATGTAATTTGACGTTAAAACTCCAGTAACAGAATGGAATGTGCACTTAAAAAAAATTTTCACTTTAACTCATTTTTTTCTGTTCTTTTCAAATATCCATTCCAATTTTAAAAAATCTGATATACAGGGTGTTGTTTTGGGGATTTTCAAATTTTAAAAATTCTTCTTAATCCGGATCTGGATTTTAATTGTAATTCTCACACTATAGGATTGGGCTATTAACACACCATACCTGTACCAAATATGAGAGAAATCTACAGGGTGGTTCTAAAGTTACGGCTTATCAAAATATTGGCCGACATGGATGAAACACCCCGTATCTCGGTTATTAAAAGCGTTAGACCCAGTAACCAAGGTTATTTGGAATCACCTAAGTACCCTCTATTTACAGTTAACGTTTGTCGGTTTAACTATGAAACACCCTGTATAATATTTATTAAAAATGATTCAAACCATCCTATGACCAAAATTTGAAAATTTGCAGTTTTTATGGAGTTTTTAAGTCACTGCACTTTTTGCAAATTTTTTTCAACAAAATTTTGACCTATAAATGTCAAAATAACATTTATAGAGTAAAATATGTTTTAAAAAATGATATTTAATGTAATGATATTAATTTCTTCAGCTTAAAGTTAAAAAATATTTACCAAAAACGAAGTTATCCATAAAAAAAAATGTTAAACATCCATCACTTTCTCCTGAAGAGTTTGGATCTCCCGCTCCAAGTCGAACTTCTCGAAGAGCTCGATGAAGAGGAAGTAAAAGAACTCGAAGATCCGCTTCTTTTCACATCACTTGAATTTTTGTTGTTAACATGTAAAAACTTATCGATAATCTGCCTAACGTGGCTGTGCGTACGACTAAACGGGTTTGTATACATTTTTAATTTTTTATGTTGTTGCTCGAACGAAAGCGTTTGTGATATTGATTGTTAATGTCGCGGTACCGCGACAATATATAGATTTCCCGGGATTGATACGTCACGGTTACAGTTCTATGCATGCAAGGCCAATGTCAGTGGATTTATTTGAAGAAACTTTATACCCCGTGTGCGGGACGAAGTTCGTGACATAAGTAATTGTCGAAGAGAATGATAAGAAGTGAATGCTACATTGTTTCAAATGGTGGCCATATTGGAATAATCGGATATTGATTTGAATCGGGAGTTTTGATAACCAAAACGTTTGTAGACGATGAATATGTTTTAGGATTTAGGATTAAATACTGAAATTTAAAGAGCCTGATAAAGGGCAGGAATAACATAAGTTTGATCTCCTTAAAATGTCAAATAATCTCATTTTTACAGCAAAACTGGATAATCCACACTCCGAAAGCCTTGCCAGAC
Organism: Crepidodera aurea; assembly: GCA_949320105.2. Classification (NCBI taxonomy): domain Eukaryota; kingdom Metazoa; phylum Arthropoda; class Insecta; order Coleoptera; family Chrysomelidae; genus Crepidodera; species Crepidodera aurea. The sequence continues at coordinate 18,027,420 of OX439480.2, forward strand.
TCTAGTCCAGTAAATTAACGCCAGAAAAAACCCAAACTTGGGCATCAAGTCTGTCCGTCAAATTTATTTTACCTCCGAAAATCTCAGCTACGTGGAATTTGTGGAAGGGTGGGAAAATATCTATCGAAATATGACCTTTAGAGCATTTTTGTTTAGACAAAAAATGAAGAGCAGTTTATTACCTACAAAAGTTGTCTCTATGATTTTTTTCGCTACACTAATGTTTTTTGCAAAAACGGCGTATCAACAATTCGCAGTTTTGAGAATCAGAAAATTCGCAAAATTATTGTGGTGAAAACGGACAATTTGAAAATCCTCCCAAAACTTGAATATCCTCCCGTTTTTGTCTGAAGACAAAAGATAAGGCAATAATAACCAACTTTTTTTCACTTTTTGCACTTGATTAATAAAGAACCCCGCACAAATTTTATGGCAATTGGCTCTTGGTCAAATTGGCTGAAATTTGGATATGTTGTTCGTTTCGGCATCCTGAGCAAAAGTCGCAATGGGCATAAAGCTCAATTTTGCTCCAAAACTCCACAGATTTAACATTATTTACTACTTAAAAAGGTAATCTTTTCAATAGTTTAGTATTTGCTGCATTAAAAAAAGTACCCTCTTATGTTTTCGAGGTCGCTGCATTCAAATCAAATATTGACAGTTGACAGCTGTCAAACTAACTGTCAAACAGCATGTAACAATCTAAATTGATAAAATTAATATGTAAACATATGTTTTTAAGGTTGCTCAATTCAAATCTGTTGTCAAAAAGATGATATTAACAGTTGACAGCTGTCATATAGCTGTCAAACAACAAGCAATAATCAAAGTTGATAAAATCTACATGTAAATATATGTTTTTCAGGTTGCTGAGTTCGAAACTGATGTTAAAAAATCGATATTGACAGTTGACAGCTGTCAAATAACTGTCAAACAGCATGTAACAATCGACATTGATAAAATTGACATATAAGCATATGTCTTTAAGGTTACTTAACTCAAATCTGATGCCAAAAAGACGATATTGACAGTTGAGTACTATCGTTAATTAAACATTTGACTGTGCATGATAATGTGTCAAAAAAGAATAATAATTAGCACGCTTCAGTTGTTTTTAAAATATCGTTTTTTTGGCTTCAGTTTTGAATTTAGCGATCTCAAACATATGTTTGTATGCGGATTTCATCCATTTTGGTTGTAGCTTGCTTATTGGCAGCTAGTTTTGACAGCTTTGAACAATTTTTTGACCTCCACGTAGTGTACATCGGATAACGCTAACGCCGCCTGTAAAAATAAATATTTTGGTAATTAGATCAAAAATGATAGATACGGAATGTTTATATATTAATTTTATTAATTTTGATGGTTACATGCTGTGTGACAGTTAGTTTGACAGCTGTCAACTGTCAATATCGTCTTTTTGACAACAGATTTGAATTGAGCAACCTTAAAAAAAGAAAAATGCCATCGACAAGGGGACAAGGTAAGCTGGTAAGATTTCTAATGATGTGCGTTGAAAACCGATATGGTCCTTGATTTATTAATTCCCGATAGACCCGAGCATTTTCGAAAACTCCAGAAATACAAAAAAAAGCATAAAAATAATTTATTGAATCTTTCTGAATATATAACACCTTGGTGAAATTAGTCTTGATAAAAAAAATATGAATAAATTTATAGGAGGGTCAAAATATCGAGCAAAACAATAATTTAGAGAAATAGATAAAAGGAAAAAGTAACATGATATTATAGCTACAGGTTCCTTCTTTCATCTGAACTTTGAATCATGAAAAAATATTAATTTTTACGTGATTTACTGAAAAATGTGTAATCCGCTTGGGAGTGTCATTCATTTAGAGCGTGCTCTCTAAATGCAGGGCAGGAGCTAAAAATGGGGGTGCGTTTTGGAGCCGGTTATGTCGAAAAGAATCATATTTTTGGCAAAAAAGATGAGGATCATTTTTGTAGGTAATGAACTGATCTTCAATTTGGTCCAAACAATAATTCTCTAAGTGTCATATTTTCGGAAATATCGGAAAAAATAGGCGAAAAAAAAACACATTTTTGAAACCAATGGGCCATTTTCCCATTGATTTCAGACAGCTGAGATTTTCGGGGGTGAATGTACCCAGAAATACCTGCAAATTAAAAAAAATGGTGCCGGATAGACCTGATGCCCGGTTTTTCTCGTTAATTTTGAGGTTATGGTAAAAAATGATTAATACAAAAGTTATAGACTATTTAATTATCTACAAATTTTATATTAAACTTTTTTTGATAGAATGCATATTTCAGCCACAAATCGTAAAAACCAATATACAAACCTCGAAAAGTACACATATTTACCTACCCCCACCCCCCTTCCGGAACTATTACTCAGCCGTCTTGATTTTTCTTAATGTACTTATAATTTTCCCTAAATTTTCCGACCACCCACATTCTGTTAAATTTTTTTTTGTTTCAAAAACGATTGGCCCTTAAAGAAATCATTTGGTTATATCGAAATAATTTATTACAATATTCTGTCTTAATATAATCAATAATTTTTGGTTATTCACGTATGTTCAGTTCCAGACCAATAGGAACCACCCGATGCGATCGTTACATAATTTTCTAATACCATTTCAAGGTTTCAAATATTTAATAGCATTTTTAAATGTGAGATTTTTACGAATGCAAATTAATCGTTGTAATTTTATGAAACAAAAAATTTGATAAATTCTTTAAATCTTTAATAAATTAGCCGATCCTACGTCGGTACGTTTTTTTAAAGACAAGTTTTTTTGATGAGACGTATAATCCTGTTTTTGACCCCAGAACATTGTCAGACGATCTGCGCTACTGTAATAATTTGTAGCTAAATCTGTTAATGTCGATTCAAACGCCAAAACTTGACGAACAGGTACAGATATTCATTTGACTTGGTGAATCCCCCTACACAGTTAACTCGCCTGTATATGTGAGTCTGTGAATACATTAAAACCTCAGCAAGAGAATCTCAATTGCCAGAGCAAGCAAAAGTGCATAATAAAAGCCAGTTGGCATAAAAAATAGTTCAAATACAAAGAAGGACCATAGCTAGATCAGCCAAAAGATAAACATTGGCTATTTGATTTGTTAAAATGCATCTATATTACCAAGCAGCCATTAATACTTTGAATAATATGCAATTCCTTTTGAAATATCCTTATTTGTAGTAGCTAAAAAATAAATAAAACTAACTTGTCCAATTTAAAGATTTATAACATTATTATTTATTATTAAAATCGATTATGGTACGACGCATGGATAATTTGTTACAATATATGCATTTTATTACAAATTACCACGAGCTAAATGGAAATGTTGTGCTTATAATTATTTTAATTAGTATTGATGCGCGGTTTTTTTATCAAAAAAAAATAAATCTATTAATTTATCGACTGTTTTCATTATATTTATAGACACAGAAGGTTAAAAGTAAGTCAGGGAAAAAATGACGTTAGAATTGTTTCGTCAATGCAATTTCTTGTTACAACTATGACGCCTTTCTACTAATACAGCGTGAATTTACTACAAGCTTTCTTTCTCAAAGTATATCCCATTTTATATCACTAAATTTTAGTATCATAACCTCCTTCGAAGATTAGACGGGAATTGTGCTGTTCCAGCTCTAATCACCTTAACAATGACTAGCAGCGACAATAGTGGACTGTATCATTAAGTTACCTGCAATTGCTAGCTCTCATAGATTTTGAAGTTGAAATAAAATGAGGCACTTAACAAAACTATATCTTAGCCTGACGATGCCCAGAAAAGGGCGAAACCAGTAGCATTTTTATTCCCAATAAATGTTTATTCTTTTATAATTAGTATGCTTAAATTAGCATCAAAATCATGCTTGTAAAAAAAGTTCTAAAATAAATAAAATGGCCCCCCAACAATCTTAATTTCTGTCACACTCATAAAATATTTCAACTTCTTACTTTTTTTTTAATTTAAAATTTATGAAAATTTATAGATAGTAAGTATCTTATAAAACGGTTTTTTTATTTGATTATTTATTTATTGGTGATAGTGTGAAGGTATATATAAATATTTATAAGGAAAGGAATCACAACGATATTAAAACAATACATATGTATCAGTGAATTCATGATAATTTGATTTAACAAAAATGTATAGGTCAATATAGTTTTGTGGAACAATGCTTCTCAGATAAAATTGATAAGTACTTGGTTATATCAAGCTAAATATCTGGTCAAATCTACATTTTTAAGCAGCCCAATGAGTATATAATTTAAGTATATTTATAACATGACAAATTATTAATTAATTCGCGAAAATCACGGAGTGGGCGACATCTACTTGAACTACTGAAAGGGAGATAAATAAAAAGTTGATTGGCTTGAAAGTAGGCGGGAAAATTAAAAAAGCTGTCAGTGTTAATTTTCAATTGGCTGCAGCTGTTGTTGACGTTTATCAACTGCTTGTCACAGAGGTTAGTTAAAGGCATTAAAAGTTGCCTAGTTTCTGGGGATTTCACCCTTTTAGGGCAACATCTACTGACGCTTGATCTTCGCGAATAGTCACGGCGGACAGGCCCCGTTTCCGGGACGGACAACAGCAGCGTTTAGGGCACAGGTCCCGTCAACAGAAGATCGCTCAGCTCACTCTATTTATCACTAAATAAGAAAAACTCTATGTTCAATTGATTTTATTATTTATTGATCTGAAGTGAAGGAAAACTATAGGTCTGATATTCATACTTGGGTAAAAACCTCCACAAAAACCTGTGACCAGACTCTCGACGTGTGGCATATTTTTTCAAAGTTTTTCAGTTACAAAAATAGTTCATTCGTACATTACATTACAATTTGTTCTTGGAAAATACAAAGTCACAATCAACCTTAAAATGTACTATGAAAATAGAGAATTTTAAATGTCTCTTTAAAGTTTCTTGTAAAATAAAAAATTGAAATCTATGTTAATAGTACACGTGTACAAGCATTCATTCTTTTTCTCTCTCTCTCTCTCTCTATGATAATGAAAACTTAAATATTAAAACTGTCCGCATAATAAAATAGTAGCCGTAAGGGGTAGTCTCACACTATCGGGGAAGGGAAGAACCTTTACCCGATGTGCATAAAGCATTTCCACCCGCCAAAAAAAAAAAGATTAGCTTTAGGTTAGGTTAGATCTTTGTAATAAATAAAGAAAAGTACGATACGTGTGACATTTTGACATTTGTTACATTCTGACAGGTGTCATATTTTGACATTTGTTCATTTTGAGATTTGTTCATTTTGACAGTTGTTACATTCTGACACGTATCACATTTTAACAGTTGTCACGTTTTTACAGGTGTCACATTTTGACAAGTGTCTATTTTAACAGTATTACTCAACGTCCCTATAAATATTTACCTAAACCCATGATTTCTGAAATTGAATTGGCATTGGTATTGGTATTTTCAACTTTGAATTTATGAGATGGCTGTCATTTGACAAGCAAATTATTTATGTCCGTCAAATGAACCTTTCCTTTTTTATATAAAGCGGCAAATTTAAAATTGAATTCGCCAGAAATTAAATAAAGTCAAACCTTTTTACTACTATACTATACAGAAGAAAGGAGTGCAGTATTTAATTTGCAGAACGTAGTACAGGTTCAAGAGGTAGAAATTTTATTTTTACCTCATCCTCCAATGCTTATTTGTAGTTAAAATTTAAATTTTAATACATCTGATCGGCCTAATATAGCTTTTGTCTAGATTTAATCTTGTTTCCATGGTTTTTACTGTAATAAACCTGTTCTTTTGACAGATAAGTCAGACTTTATTTATTCATAGCCGTATCGTATGTATTTTAATTGATTCAGAATTTTGTATTAATATATATTTCAAAATGGCTTCATTCTAAAAATATTATCAGTCCTCCTAAAACCTTGAAGGCAGAATTATTAGTAATAGCAAGGCAACATAAAAACAAATTCAAAAAATATATTATAGTTGAGATGGCCAGAGAAAAAGGTATTAAAATTCTCAGATTGCCTCCGTACCACGCAGAGTTAAATCCCATTGAACTGATCTGGTCACAATTATTAAAAGGTTATGTTTCTCAAAACAATAAAACATTTAAATTTCCTGATGTGCGAAATTTGTTTTTGAAGGCAGTTTCAGATGTAAATAGAGAACATTGGGGAAAATGCATTGATCATGTTAAAAATGTGGAAAATTCATTTAGGAAAGTGGATATATCAATGGATAATTTAATAGAACCTATAATAATAAACCTCAGAAAAGACAATCATAGTGATACCAGTAGTTTTAGTGAAGACAGTTACTTTTAAAGATAGTTCTTGAACTAACTTTTTTTTTAATCTTTGAGTTTAGGTAAGTACTTTTAATGCCAAGAGATTAAAAGTTTAATCCCAACATATTATCCTCCTTGTTATTTATTGGTTAAATTTAATTCGTTCAATGTTAAAGTGTCAGATGCATAAGGTTTATTTTTATTTTTTGTAAATAATATAACTTAATCTACGAAGTGCGTATATATATTTTATATGCTGAGACCTTATTTATATTATAGAAACTTATTTCGCAAAGTACGCCTATGGAATGTGACGTTATATCTCCACTTTTACTGTACTCCTCTCTCCTTTATAGTATATATTACTATAGAAACAAGTTATTATATCTGCCGTTGCTAGGAAATAAAACAAAAAGCTTAACTTTTCTTATAAATATCTCGGAAGATCGAATTTTTACAGACATGAGACCTGCAATTTTTGCCGATTTAGATAGGAAGTAGTCTACCCTGAAAGTTTCATTGAATTCTGACGAGTGGATTTCGAGATCCTCTGGACACACACACACACACACACACATACAAACCTTGCTCGTTTAATAGTATTTGATATCAAAGGGAAAAATAACATTTTTTGTGTAAGTCTCTTGGGATCTGACATGGAGGCGTGACCTATCCAAGATGGCGCAATTAGAGTGAAGATTTGAATGTGCTATTAAATCAAACAGTTACTGAAACGCTGCATCATTACTTTCATACGCTTCCATCTATATTAGAATGCCTGAATTACAAAATAACGTCTATGAGGCAATATCTCAAGAAAGTAAGGCAAAGATGGAAGAAATTAGTGCACAGCGATGGACAATACTTTGAATCATCAATGTATATCCACGGGAAGGATGACCCAATCCCAAATAGCAAATAGGTCGACGAATATCCTAGACGGTTGTGTTTATATGAAGATAAGAATTATTTTAATATTAACTTAATAAAAACATCGATAAACTTCAAACTCTGTAGCCAGTTTTTTTAATCTAAGAATAAACTATCAATGATATTTTTAGCTGCTAATCAGCAAATTAATGTTTTAATTGGCATTAGAATGTCGTTAATAAAATAGATAGGAGTTATCAGAAACCATTACTGTCCTATATATTTTCTAAAAAAAAAATAATACAAGCTTTAAATGCAGGTAAAATTTGTTTATAGTCGAAAGTACAAGGCGAAATAGATCTCGCAAAACAATTACAATAAAAAATTTATAACTATTTCTGATAATGTTTACTAGGCGTAATATTAGTGGTAACCTTCGTTTAAATATATTAATAATTTAATTGATAAATAAATAGTTCAGAAGTTAACCAAACAAATTACTTATAGTGTAATTTATCTCGATATAAGAATGTCTACATCATTTCCTGATATACATACATCACATACAGAGTCATTTAAGCAACATAAATATGGAGGGTCAAGGGGAAAGTCAATTTTTTATAAATGTCAAATATAATCCTTCTAAAAAACATTTATTACTATAAAAAAACCGTTGCGCGATTATAATTATGCTTGTTTTAATATTTGTTATATCCTTTCTTTAACCTGCATCCTTCTTCGCATTTTTTATCATCTTCATGCTTCCTTTTTCCTTCCCACCTTCCCTTAAGAGTGTTCTATACCCATCAACTCTGTCAATTCCTCTAAAGTAATTGTTAGGCAGCATGAAATACATCTGTGTATTTGCGGTTGCATAGTTACCAATTCTCGGATAAGGACGACATCTAGACGTAGCATTTTGAGTCGTGGATGTAAATTAGATTTCTATTGACATGAACACAACTTTATGCGATCTAGCGGTATTAATTTGAACTGCCCGAAACGCGTAATGTTTGTTTGTTTATCTGCAGTTTGACTTTAAAAAAAATCTCTCTGATGTTTACATATGAAACTAACGTTGTGTCATAAAGTTGTGTGCCTCCCAGCAAATATGGCCGACCTGTCACCTACGTCATCCTGGAATGGTCTATGGTCTATATTCAAGTCAACACAACAATCCAATGTAAATAATTACAATGATAACTGTTGTCTTCAATTAACTTTTGCCTTAACGAAACTCGAATTCGGGTTTCTCCGTACAATGACCTTCTCTGAGTTTTTAAAATTGTGAAATTTTTCGATATTTGCCTACAACCCGACAGCCAGCAGGTCATTTGTTTGCTCCTCTAGAACGTGTTTTGAAATTTTTCGAAATTTTGAATTTTTTTTGAAAACTAATTATACAGGGGGAAAGCCAGAAGGGCATTTTGCGCTATCTCTTGCCGTTTCCGAGATATTTGCGTTTAAAGGTTTTGAAAGGGATTTTTTCACATTTTGGATCTAATTTCCTGTTTTCCGAACATCGTAGACGATAATTGTGTGGTTTTTCTGGGTTTTCCCACAACTGTAAAGCAAATGCGCCATCAAGTATCAGTAAGTCGCCCCAGTGCGCCACGGCAAATAATAATAATAGCCGTCCCTCCCCCGCACAAGCTGCAGAGCTTCTGGGGTTCACTCGTAAGGGAGTGAATTGCAGGGCGTATATTATTATTATTATTATTCCGCTTCTTTTGGTAGAATGTCATTTTCCTCTATCTCTTACCGTTTCCGAGATATTTGCGTTTAAAGTTTTTGAAATTGTAAAAGAACCCTGTAAGTTTGTATGTAATTGCGTTCATCATTATTGCAGCTTAAATTAACCGGATATCGATCAAACTATTATGGCGCCGAAGTGTTTCGATATCTTAAAACATAAACGATTATTGCGTCGAGGATTATTTTAAATTTATTAGTGGCAATGTAGCAACCTCGTAAACACAAATTAATCGTTTTTTGTTTGTAAACATCAACTTTATCGAAACATATTTCGTGGTGAATTTTCTTGAAAAAAAAAATTCTTAAATTGTTGTTCTATAATCTCTAGGTTATTGCTTTAAATTATTTTATCGTAAATTATATACAGGGTGCGGCGTTAGTGCGAAGAATTCTACGTTTGAAGTATGAGAGGAAAAAATGTTGAAGCAAATACAAGATGTTTCAAAAAACGTGACAATCTTACTCGGGGTGGTAGAACGTTAAAAAATAAGTTTAGTTTGCTTAATAAGCAGAAGCTCTAAGAGGCTTTTTTTAGATACAGGGTGTTAAAATAATAATTTTACAAATATTAATCAAATCAATGTTTTGCGATTATAAACCTATGTACTTTACCATTAAATCCATAAAAACTTTTTATAAATCCAAGAACTACAAACTTTGAAAATTAATTAACGGTTTTCATTGTTTTTGATGAACACTAAACGTTAAATCTATGAATGCCACCCACCACTGACTGCTTAAAAACGCGTCAAAATAGTGCTACCTAATAGTAAATCAATCTCTACGAACATTAATATTACGAACAGCTAGCGTAGATGTTTAACTCTTCGCGCCGCGCCTTTAGCCCATATAAGTGCAACCAATTATTGTGCCAAATTAGTTAATTCTGGACTGGAGATCGACAAAGAAAGGAAGGTACATTCTTATAGTTACAAAAAACACTGGGGATACCGCTGATTATAGCTGTCATCAGCTGAAAATTAATGTTGACGTCCATTGATTTGATGTACTTTTTTATTAATTACACGTACTTTTTTCGTTCAGTGTATAGTTTGATTTGTTACATCCCGAATACCTAAAACACGATATAAATTTTGGTGTTTTAGTGTTTGTTTTATTATCGAAATTGTTTAAATCATTAAATATTTGCTTGATTAAAGGTTAGGTCAAATTGTGTGAGCATTTACATTGTAATTTATAATTTGGGCTAATTACGTTTTGACGCAAATACTAGCAAGTGAAACCTGTTGTGTATAAAATGATATACGTGTGAAAAACGTTACAATTATACAGGATGATCAACTTATGCGGAAAACACCGATAAAAATAAGTTTATTTAAAAAAAAAACTTACGTTGATGTGGCATTGTGTTATAGAACACGCTGTGTACAGCTAATTAATTTTAGAATGTAAAGCTTGAGGTTCTTACAATTTTGTTATAACCTTTTTTATAATAACGGATAGTTGATCACCCTGTATAGTAATTTCATGAAAATAAATAAAAAGATAATAACATCATATTATTTAATGTACGTATATATTTTTTAATGACATAATTTGTGTTTTGAATTGGGTACTTTTTAAAATTTTTATGTTTGGTCTTTTTCAAAATATATAATTAAAGTATTTTGTATATAGTATTAGAAATAGATTGACGTAGTTTTTGTAGAAAATAAAAGCGCAGTTACAAAACAAATTATCGGGTTAATCAATTCTGCGTATAGAAACTTAGTAAATAACATTTTTTCTTTAAATTCCAGTTCATTTAAAATTTAAAAATGTAAAACACCTCGTTATTCCATTATTTATTATTTAATAGTTTTTTTTAAACATACTTATCTAATACTTTGCAATTTGTACATCCATAATTTGGCTACAGGCTCATTGGCCATATATGAACTATAGATATTTTAAAACAATTCATATGCTCCTCATTGCTGTAACCCAGACGAGCCATTTTCACTTACAAATTGAACAAAGTTAGAAAATAAAATAATTTATGGCATGCTAGATTCTATTACCCACCAATTTATATAAAATATCTCCAAATTATAATACATCTAGCAATAACTCAGAAATACGTAACTTTAGGTATTGGGAATGCTAATACAGATCGAAAGATAATAAAAAACTGATTCAGACGTGATAATAAAATACAGGGTGTTTCATTTGAAATTATCGACTTGAGAATTGAAAATATGAACATTGGACGCTCCATTCTAGACACCCTGTATAAAATATCGCATTTAATGTTTCACCGTATGCTAGAAGGATATTCTCATAATCTCTATATAAAATTTGAAGTTAATAGCTTAACAACTAAGCCAGATACGGAAATTAAAGTAAATGCGCGTTTTTCAAAAATAAAAAGAAAAATTTTCAAATTTCAACTGTCTATAGTACTATATGTATGGCCCATGGGCCATCTTCGTGACACGCCCTGTATAACATATAAGGAGAATATAAAAATATAAGTAAGTATTTATTTAAATAGGAATCCTAATTTTACAATATAAAGGCCTTTGCGAATAAAAGGATATTAACAAAAGCGTACTTTCATCCATTTGTATCGGTGAGAATGTTTTTAAGTTTTTAAATTCACAGATTTCGCCAATTAGTTCCTGTATTTATCAACAAGGAAGTATTTTGAAGAGAACAACAGATGGCGCCTCTCATTGAATCTCCGTTACCAACATTGCCATTTATAACGTCAAACTTACATTGACAGTTGATTGTAGGATTGCCACAAGTATGCCAAAAAATTTGTAATGACATTAATTTTCGATTATGTTTCGTACCATAATTTTTCTAGTATTTCTCACACTAATTTTAGCCCATGATGTACAAAAACATAAAACATCTCCCCAAAGAGAATCAAAATCCCAAAAACATAAGGCAGAGGTTACGACTAAGTCTCTACATGGAAATATAAAAAAAGAAAAAAATCTATGGGACATCTGGGGTCCATGGACGCCGTGCTCCGCTAGCTGTGGTCTGGGCGTGACATCCAGAACAAGATATTGCCTTTCCAAACCTTGTGTGCCGGATGATAAAGAAGTTCAAATAAAGACATGTATAAAAAAACTATGTGCAGGTTAAATCAGAAACGAATTAAAGATTATTGGTCATTATAAAACTTGTGTTTAATCTCAATCACTTTTGCAGCCGTTTACGAGGTCGGCCAATGCAGGTTTTGCGTTCAAATACCGCCTTTTTAAACACTGTTTAAAATGATGAGTGCTGCATTGTATTTTTTCGATTTTTTTTTACAGGAAAAATTAGATGCCCGAATGGTATTTGACACGACTATTTCATGAATAACAGATTATTCTACATGCACATAGCTTACAAAACATAAATATGTAGGTATTAATTTGAAAACTGAAAAACAGGTAATTTATTTAATCACAAAATACTACAAAACAAAAAAATAAATACGCCATTTTTGTTGTTTATTTGAGTACTTTGTAAAATCATTATTAGAGTTTTCAAAAACCATATACAGAGTGAAATTTTTTATATAAACTCAACGAACTAATTTTTTTAAGCCTGGACCTGATTTTTTGGGGGTTGAATTTACCATCTGCATCAAGAAAGTATTTTTCTATGTTCAGTTATACCCATACGCCCCCCCCCCCCATTCCACCATAAACCCCCAACGGATGTCAGGATCCGATAAACATTGTAAGATAAACAAATACATAAGCATTAGGTGGATCTCCTTCTAAAAAATTATGGTTGTAGAAGCTTGAAAATTCAAGCCTTTTGTAGGAAAAGTTTGGGTTGACTACTATGAAACTTTTAAAAACCAAGTCAAGCCTGTGAATCTCTGAAGTAGAAGTTTTTATTTAAATAAATAAATAAATTCAATACAACATTATATTGTTTCGCTGATAAGAAATTCCTCTAATCATCACTGCAAAACAAGAAGTTTGCTTGTGTTGATGAATGATGTTTACGTTAATTTTATTGTAATTACTTTTTGTATTTACCCATAATACAGTTACAAGAAACTTTGTCCCCAAACGATAATTTTGTCAAATCATGTTTATCTTCAGCATTTAGTCTTAAATTCTTATAAAATCGAAACATAAATATTTTGCTTTGAAAAAATTACAGCTTGTTTAAAATACCAATAAATAAGTTTCATAAAAAAAAATATTTTTGCGGGAGATAAAAATTAAAAACGAAAAAAACCGTTTTTAGCGATTCTCTCGACAATTTTGAGGTTATATTGAAAAATGACTAATATAAAAGTTTTAGACTTTTTTAATTATCTACAACTTTTATGTTAAACTTTTTTCGATAGGATGCATGTTTCAGCCACAAATCGTAAAAAACCCCCACCCCACTTCCCGAACTTTTACTTGTTTTTTCTTCTTCTTTTTTTGTTAATTCCTGTTGTAATATTTTTCTGTTTGCAATCAAATTCATGACGTCGTCAATTTTAATTCAGTTATGAATTTCTCAGGAAATTCATACCAAAATTGGGTTCAATTAAAACAATTGATCAGTTGACCTATTCTTAAATAAATCGACCCTTTTTCGTACTCGAATAAAATCTACATAGTTGTAAGAATATTTATAAAATCAGCGTGTTCCTTTAAAAGTTTCCGGAAGATGCGTCTGATTCAAATACATGCTTAGAATTTTTGCAAAACCAAATAATGCAACAGTTGCTTCAGAATATAAGAGACAGAATTAAATGACGGCGCTTTTAATACGTCATATCATAAATAACGAATAGATGCACTATACGAGATTGTACGAGATGGACTGGACGAGATGGATTTTACGAGATGGATTTTAGATGGATTTTACGAGATGGACATTACGAGATGGATTTTACGAGATGGACTGCTCGAAATGGATTGGACGAAATGTTCTGTTAAGATGGACTGAGGAAGATCGACTTTACCAAATGAACTGGACGAGATGGAATGGGCGAGATGGACTTTCCGAGATGAACTGGACTAAAGTGGATTTCTTCTTCTGGTAAGGAGGTAAATAGTAAACCTGTTGATGTATGTAGTCTCCGAAATATTCTTTTGAGGAACAGTTATTTTAAATATTCAATTTTGTTAGTTGTTATAATGTTTTTTAATAGTAATCGGGCTTCTTTATCACTATAGCGGCATCCTGTATGTATATTAGTTGTTTTTGTCGATAAAATTTGCAGAGATAAACTCGATGAATTAAACTAGACGAGATGGATTGTACGAGATGGACTTTACGAGATGGATTTTACGAGATGGATTTTACGAGACGGATTTTACGAGATGGAATTTACGAGATGGATTTTACGAGATGGACATTACGAGATGGATTCTACGAGATGGACTGAGGAAGATCGACTTTACCAAATGAACTGGATGAGATGGAATGAACGAGATGGGCTTTCCGAGATGAACTGGCCGAGATGGAGCTTCTAGATTCCCAGAACTTATAAAAAGTGGATTTCTTATTCTGGTAAGGAGGTAATAGTAAACCTGTTGATGAGTCTAGTATCCGGAATATTCTTTTGATGAACAATTATTATTTTTTATTAGTTGTTATAATGTTTTTTAATAGTAATCGGGCTTCTTTATCACTATAGCGGCATCCTGTATGTATATTAGTTGTTTTTGTCGATACTTTTTGCAAAAACCATTTACCTTAAATAATACAACGTTCCTCAGAATATAAGAGGCAGAATTAAATGATGGCGCTTTTAGTACGCCATATCGTCTTTTATAACCATCTTAATCATCAATACCGAATAGATGGAATATACGAGATAAACCGGATGAGATGGATTCTACGAAATGGACTTTGCGAGATGGATTTTACGAGACGCATTTTACGAGATGGAATTTACGAGATGGATTTTACGAGATGGATTTTACGAGATGGAATTTACGAGACGGATTTTACGAGATGGAATTTACGAGATGGATTTTACGAGATGAACATTACGAGATGGATTTTACGAGATGGACTGAGGAAGATCGACTTTACCAAATGAACTGGATGAGATGGAATGAACGAGATGGGCTTTCCGAGATGAACTGGCCGAGATCCAGCTTCTAAATTCCCAGAACTTATTAAAGTGGATTTCTTATTCTGGTAAGGAGGTAATAGTAAAACTGTTGAGAAACCCTTGATGAATGTAGTCTCCGAAATATTTTTTTGAGGAACAATTATTGTAAATATTCAATTTTGTTAGTTGTTATAATGTTTTTTAATAGTAATTGGGTTTCTGTATCACTATAGCGGTATCAGTTGCTTTTTCACAGATACTAGTAAATAATCGTAAAAATTACCATAAATCAGAAAATGTCTCGTAATACAAGAACAACCTGTATGCTGTTACTTTTAATCTTGGACATTCGCAACTTGAACTTGACTTTGACGTTGAATGTTTTTGTTACGTCTTTCAATTAATATTGCAACACCATAAATTATTCGAGTAGTATTTGAATATATTATAATAATAATACTGTTTGGCAAATTAGACTTTATTTAAATTTTAACACTTAAATCATTAAGTGTAAATAATTATTACGTACTAAAAATAAAAAAAATACTATTTGGAATTGTTTTTTATTTTTGAATTTTTCCATAAACGGTTGGAAAACAAATAGAAGAAAAAAAAATAGGAAAAATCAAACTCCAATGTCTCAATTACGGTTACAAGTATCAGATCACAGAGGGAGTTATAGCACTCACGATATTTGCAATTTTAATGAGTATAATTTTGTCTGACACCGTCCTTAAGGTCACAGTGATTGTCTACGTATTGCTTAAGGATTTGCATTTCAAAATAGATCATACGATTTTGACGTAGATTTGTTAAATCGATATTCAATAAAAAAATTTAAAAAATCTACTTGCAAGATTTTGAAATTAATTCTATTTGACCCATTTGACCCAAATGAGGTAAAATAATGTAATAGTTTATTGCAAACTGAAATGGGGTATAAAATTGTGAAAAAAAATAGGGAAAACGTGTGAAAACTGTGTCCTCTATTGACCAGTATAACAATAAAACATAATCTGCTTCATTAAAGCTCTTAATCATTTCCAATATCTTTATTTGACTTGGGTCTGGCTGATGAAAGTATAACAATTATATAATCAAATTTTTTGGCTAACAGATAAAGTCTAGACCGTTTACCTAAATCGTTTACTTTAAAAATAAACTCAATTTCAATAGAACGCAGACTTTATTATCGATAAAAAATTCAAAATAAATAATTAAATTGGAAGTAGACGACTGACGCAATATTACCGAAATTAAAATTATTCCAAATCTCCTGTTACTTGTATCAATGTTGGTTTAAAAACGGCGCGTGTGGAAGCGGGATATCCACATTTAAATATTTTACAAACAAAGATATCGATAATTATCTGTAAATTTTAAATAGTTATTGAAATTCCCGATAGCATTGCATAGTGTGTGAAAAGCTTCAGGAGGCAATCAGAAGATTAAAAAGACGTAAATCCAAGTTAATCTAATAAACAAAGTCACGTTAGGTATTTCCAAATATTTTTCGACTTTCCATCAAATAAAAAAACACAACCATAAATTTATTATCGTCATCAATATCTGCATCATGTCCAATAATATCGGTAAAGTTACATCGCATAATTAATTCTCGGATAGAGCATCAGGTATATAACTTATTGACATTAAATTTCATTGACGCAAATTTTTGATTTCTAGTATTTTACCTCTTATAGTCCAGTCAATTCGTTATCAAATTTGATGAGGAGATTTAGGAAATTGTTAATTTGAAAAACACAGATGTACAATAATCCAAATGTCGAAAAACCCTCAAAAATCGTCAGAAAAGATCTGGAAATAGAATTCCCTGACATCATTCCACACATCCATTCTCCAATCATGGAGAAACTTAAAGAATTTCAAATAGATACATACGTGAAAATCAATAGCGTTCAAATCGGAGAAAAAATTAAGGATATGAAGAAAACTCCAAACAGCTAAACTCTGGTAAAATCACATGACAATAACACTAAACTTACTCAAAGGGCTTGATCCTCTTAAGTCTTCTTTCTAACCCAGTACTGTCAAGGAGCTGGATAGCTTCGACATTGGCACGATGAAGGAGACTCTTGGCTAATTTCTTGATGGTCTGGTCAACAGTGTTCATTTCCAGATCCCTATGGAGGTCACTATTGCGAATGTACCAAGAGGCATCTACTATGTTCCTCAGAGCTTTGTTTTGAAATCTTTGGATGATTGCTAAGTTGCTTACTTTGGTGCATCCCCATAGTTGGATACCATAGGTCCATACAGGCTTAAGTATCTACTTATAAAGCATAAGCTTATTATGTAGAGCTTCTTCAAAATTCTATATTTCAGTCCAAGTTCTTCTATTTTCTTTTTAACATGCACTTTCATGGAATCGGGTTATTGTTTAATCTGACTGGAATATGATCTATCCTTTTGTTTGTAAAATTAATGTGGAGTGATTTAGAGTAACTAAATCACTCCATCTCTTCGTCCAGTCATAGATAAGGTGGACAGCTGTTTGCAGCTTGTGGATTGCTTCTTCATTGCTCTTTCCTACTGCTAGAATGGCAGTGTCGTCGGTGAAGGTGGCTATGGTATTGTTTTCTAACTCTGGAATATCACAGGTGTACAGTAATTATAGGACAGGTCCTAGGACACTTCCTTGTGGTACTCCAGCCTTTATTTCTTTAAGATCGGAGTAGACTTCTTCTTGCCTAATTCTAAAGTATCTTTCCGATATATATGAATGGAGGATATCTGTATATTGTTTTGGAAGGAGAAGCTTGAGCCTTATGTACTAAGCCTTCATGCCAAACCTTATCAAACGCTTGTGCTACATCACATAGCACAAATGTTTTTCTCTTCTAATGATTTCTCTACTTGGTTGATCGTCGATTGCTTATTTCTAAATCCAAATTGGTGATCAGGGATAATTTCTCTTTCTTCGATAAGTGGTTGTAGTCTTTTGAGTAGGAGTTTCTCAAATAGTTTTGACATAACAGGCAGTAATGCAGTGCCGGTCCTAGACATTTTTCTAGTGGATGCGAACAATGAAGAATATCACCAACTTTTGATTTTTATCCTACAATAAACTCTATTAAAAATACAAAAATACTGTAAAAATTTTTTTTTTGATACGTCTGATAGTTTCCGAGATATTTAATATTTTAGCTAGGCGTGCGACGACGCGGAGTCATCGGCTGCTGTGACGTCACTTTACAACGCTCGGCCAATGCGTGCTCTGTTCCAGACCTGTGTGTTTGAAGTTAGCGTCGAATATTGATAAAAACGTCGAATTCAGACACTAGAAAATCGTATAGTGTGCCAAAGTGTTTAAATTTAACTACTAATACACCAGAAAAGTTGTTTTTATTGTTCCTTTCGAACCTAAAACTGAGAAATGAATTAGTAGCGTGAGTGAGTCTGAAAAAACCATGAAAAATAGACCAAAATGGAGGATACTGAACACGATGGCGGTATCAGAATTTCTCTTTTCGTCAGCCGAACCCCTAAAACGGCCAAAAACTACCCTCTAATGAGGTTAAACGGGCAGCACATCATTTTACTGAAAAAAAAAACGTCTTTCCCCCCGTTTTCGAGGATGCTGAGCACGGTGGTGGTGTTGAAGATTATTTCCGACCCTCACCAACCTCTCCACCGGCCAAAACTCACCCCCGTCAGGAATGTTTTCTTTCTTTAACAGCTGCAAAACGCCTGTCAATTCTCTTAGGTAAATACTAATTGATTCTTCTTTAATTGGTTGTATTTCTCTTTTGAGTCTTTGGGTAGCATTGTTGAGTATAGTTTTATCTTGTGGGGCTCTAGTTTGCTGCCATTTTCTTCCAAGCTTTCTTTTTTCTAGGATAGTTGTTTCATACCGTCCTTCTATTAATATATGGTGTAGTTTCCCAAGCTGCTTGTTGGATATTATCATTTTATTCCTCAATGTAATGTTATCTACTTTGTATATATTTTTTAATAAATCAGTATAAACTTTTTCACTGTAAAATTAAATGGGCTAATATTTTTGATGCTTAAATTACGTATTGGACCAGTTCTAGTGTCATTTTCTTGTCTTTTTTGTCCATTCGTACTGATTTTTCTAAGTGTAATGGAGCGTACTTTGAAGGCAGTAACATTGTCTCGTAAAAAATTTAAATAAACAGTTTTTAAACAATATTTCCGGTTTGCAAAGTACCCAATCGACTGTACTATACCGGTGACGTCCCAAACTCATCGCCATTCGCATATATATAAACCCAACCGAAACAATTCAAGTCATAACAAAAACGGTTTAAATCGAGTAAAGTTCAAAAAGTGTTCTCGAGTGATTTTCACACAACAAATTCAAGATGTATACAAATCCATTCAGTCGTACCCACTGTCAAGTTCGACAGGTTATCGACCGATTTCTCGACATAACTTTGAAAAGAAATTCCAAAAACGGTTTCGACAGAGACAGTTCGAGTTCGCAATGTTCTTTGAGCTCTTCGGCATCGGGCAAAAGCAGCACCTGGAGCTTGAAGATGAAGAACAACCTCTCCAGAAAAATTGTTAGAAAGTGAAGTTGATTGTTTGAAGTTCCGTTTGGTTTTTCGATAAGAATGGTGAGTTTCTAATCGTTTAAAATGTTTCTAGAAAATATTTTATATGTTTATTTATTTTTCAATGCAAAATTGATTATTTTAAAGGCAGTAGTCAATATTTTTAATAAGCTTTTTGTCAATTAATATATTTATCAAAGATTGCTCTGAATCATTATCGGTTTTATTGATAGATGCAACAATATTTTAAAAACGTCAAATATATACAGGGTCCTGCAACAGGGGCGCGGTGGTCCATATCTCTGTTTAGGAAAGAGATAGGACCCTGTATATATGAGCTTTGGGCCATTTTCAATCTAAAGTTAATGTTGATTCATTTTTTGTTAATTCAGATTTTTGGACCAGTTTCAATCTAAAGTTAATGTTGATTAACTTATATTTATATTAATACTATAAAATAGAAAGCAAAAAAGTGTACAGGATTAAAGGAAGTACCAAATAATGTTATTAATAAATGTTTTTTCTTGTTTCAGATTGTTCTATGAGATTTGGAACGCTGGCATTTTCTACATTTCTTTGATGGAGACAAAATTTTGGAAGCAGCCAAGATTATTTCGTGCATATTCATCGTAGATTAACTAGTACATCTTACGAAGATTATGACTTGCTAAAATGACATCACTATTATTGATATTTAATATATTTTAATAATAAATGATAATTAGAGAACCGGACTTTTATTATTTACTCGTTAAGGACTGGTTTTTTGTGTTTAATTGGAATCTCCAAATTGTGATTATGTAAAATAGAAAAAAAATGTAATGTAATCTTAATAAGGCTTCATCCGGCGCAATTAAACAAACAACAATTCGATTATAGACGCAGAAGATTCAGAAAATAAAATAAATCTACCGAGCACCCGGTGTATAAGTTTTGTTTATTTTTGGTGTCTGCTGTTATAGCTTTTCCAAGCTGTATAGTCCAGTAAATGAAGGGGCCAACCTTAAGATTATTAGTTTCCATTTTCATTTTCTGGTTGAAAGTGGCTTTTGGTATCTCATTAAAGATGAGACACATGAGCGGGCGGACAAATTATCCAATAACTTTGTTAAAAATGCATATTTTCTCATGATTCAAAGTTCATGTGAAAGAGGAAATCTGCCGCTATCATACCCTGTAAATTGTGATTAAATCTTTGTTTGTTGAATCACAATTTTTTGCTGTTTTTGGAGCGCGGGTAAATTTTGTAAACAACCACCAATTAAAAATTCATAAATGATCGGATTGGTCTCTATGATACATCATTTGAAAGCTAAGAATGTCTACTTTTCGGCTGTGCAATTAATTTTTTTCACGAAGATGTCAATTTTTCAAGAAAATTGGAAAACGCGTGCTTAAGGAAAAAACGCACTTTTTTGGGTGGCTTTTTTCTCCCTACTCTTTATTTCTAACATTTTAACACCTTCACTAGTGTGAAGGGGGAATTCTCACCTTTCCATCAATTTATATAAAGTCACATCATTTGATCCGTGGGAAAAAAACCCGAGTATTAATGTGTTCGTCGCGTGTGCGCTCTATGCGGCGCTCGTGTCGTCCGCTACAGTCAATGCGGCCACGCTTGGAGATCAAACAATTTATTTCTTGAAGTCTGGAAAGGGAAAAAAACCCCCAGCAAATTCCTCCAAGAGCTTAGATACACGGCCCTTCGTTAGAGACAATATTTTATTTCTCCATGCGCTTTCGGGAAGCGATACAACTTCCGCTTTTTTCGGGAAAGGAAAAACGTCAATAGTCGACAAATTAGAGGAAAAAGTAAAGAAGAACAAGGAACTGGAAGCGGTCATGGAAAGTTTTAAAAACCATAATCTTCCTCACGAGACCGAATTTCAGGACGGGCAAACTGTCATTGCGTACAGTGATGATAATACACAAACCCTGACAAAAATTAGATACGAGACCTTCAAGCGATTGACCAGAGACAGAAACAGAAACCCAACTGCGCTCAACCTAGCAACCTTGCCCCCCACATCTGAAGCTGCAAGGCAACGCCTTTATCGGGTATATCTGCAAGTCCAGCAGTGGCTCGGAAACGAACTGTTACCAGAAAAATGGGGGTGGAAACGTGTAGGGGATATACTCATGCCGATGCCGATAAAGACCCAGCGTTTCCGGAACTCGTAAAGATGATATTTTGTCAATGTAAGAAAGAACGTAAGGGAACATGTTCATGCAAGAAAG
Organism: Crepidodera aurea; assembly: GCA_949320105.2. Lineage (NCBI taxonomy): Eukaryota > Metazoa > Arthropoda > Insecta > Coleoptera > Chrysomelidae > Crepidodera > Crepidodera aurea. The sequence continues at coordinate 18,049,136 of OX439480.2, forward strand.
CAGGGCTACCTTGCTCATCTATTTGTGGTTCATGTGAGTCACACCAGTATTCGAATTATAAAGACAAAAGAAGTTTTTGGTGAGGGTGACGTTGATGACCAAGAATTAGATGGGGACTGGAGACGAACAGATTTATGTCATAATTGCAATGTATTTTGAGTTTTCCTTACCAAAAACCTAATGAGCTTCAATATTTTGCCACCTGACCTGATTGTCGCTAGTTTCAGGCCAATTGGTGGGGTCCATCCTGCTGTAATTAATCTTATAGCCTGTTTTCCTAATAAGTATAGATTGAGGCCTCATCTGCGATGAAAACATAAATATCCTTCAACGGCGGGGTTTCTCATTTATGGCATCGAGGATTTTGGCAATGGATAGAATGTGGTGGCGCCATCTACAATTGGTTTCCACAGTCCAAAACATTGAAAATAATGGATCTCAAACACCCCAAAAACTTGCATATTTCATGAGTCTCAAAATTTCCGATTTTTCAACCCGATTTTTTTGAAGAAACTATAGATGTTGCGAAAAAAATCATAAAGACCATTTTTGTAGAAAATCTTTAATTTTTATCTGAACTGAAAATCTCTAACTGCCATATTTTGGGAGATATTCGCGGAAAACCGATTTTCCTGGTCTTTTGGGGCCATTTTCTCGCACGAGCTTTTCACGCAAACTTTGTCTCATCTTTAATGAGGTAATAAAAATGGAAACTAATAATCTTAAGGTTGGCCTTTTTTTCCTCCTTCATTTACTGGATTATTTACCAAGCTTTCAGCAAAAAAGGAAGAGTCTAATTAATGCTAGTCAGCAAATACATATTGAAGGGGCAATTTGCGGACCCTGATTCGGGATCCGCACCTGTGGTTAGCTGGCGGCGGGAGGTGACCGATACATAACCTATGAATATATGTTATGTATACCATCCTTTTCTACTTCAGTAAATGCAACATTTTCTGATGACTGTAGGGAAAACGGAAATATAGTTTTTAATAAACAAAATGCTCACTCTCAAGTGATAGAAGATGTTCTATCTTCTATCAAAAAATGAAGATTTATTAATTATTAAGTTACCATTGAAATTTAAAATAAGGGGCAGGCCTAAAGGCATACAAAAACCAGCTGTTGGTTTGAAGAAGAGAAAAAATAAAACTGGATTTTTAACCAGACAATTTAAAAACTTTAAGAGTTACTGTTGATGAATGGTTTCTCATTCGGAGCGTTTGCAATTATTTAACAGGTTTCAGTAAGCTCTCAACAACTGTAGCAGAAAAATAATGTACTTTACCAATGGTGTTCACATCCTCAAAAGCTTGAAAACTTGAAAATTCAAGCTTTCTGTAAGAAAAGCTTGGCGTGTTTTATCAAAGGCTTGACTTGTCTTGAATTTAATAAATTGATTCTTGATCTGGACTTATAAGAACATTAATTTGAGTGTTAAATTCGCAGTAACTGGTATGAATTATTTGGTTGCATATATATATTTTTATTTATATAAAAGAGTGTTTTTGTAAACAATTTTGCAACCTTGGTAAAAACGTTGAACTGACGCCACTGCCGTCGAATTTACAAGATATACGTAAATAAGTAATTGACCACACACGTTCGTCGTCTTTAGTTTGAATTTTGAACCTTCTCACAGTACGATCAATTTATTTTAGTAATGAAATTATTGCTTCTCAGGAAATTAAAGTGACGTCAAATGAAAGTAATAAATAGAACATTAGAGATATCGCTAATGTGCAACATTAAAAGTCATAGTAATATTAAATAATTGGTTAATTGTTTAAGGTAAGTCATTAGTAAATATAAACAAAATTCAAATTTTGCAAAAAAAACCGGTATAAAAAATTAAGATCCAAAAAAACTGGAGGCTAATGTAATATTCTGGCTAGGAGAGGATGAAGGGGAATAAGGAAAAATGCCTTTCTTAAAACAATGTCTTAAAACAAAAAACTATCACGATCAGAAATTTAAACACTCGTTTTTTAATTTCATTGAATTAAATTTTAATCCGTTCAATGTAATCTCCGTACAAGCACTAACGTCTTACTCTACGAAAAAGCAACGTTGCTACGTTTTAGAATTTTGCGGGAGAAGAAAAAAATTTAAAGAGACAAAACTTTGAGCAAATGGTCTTCCAAATAATTTCCATTTTTTTGTATCTTTTGTTTATAACGAGATAAGGCCGATTAAAATTGCATACAATTGCATTTATAACCATTTATTTATTTATATGACTTGCGCCTTTCTGATATACCTCATGTTTCTCGATAAATTTAAGGTTATGTTGAAAAATATTCAATACAAAAGTTATAGATTTTTTAATTATCTACAACTTTTATATTAAACTTTTTTCAATAGGATGCATATTTCAGCCACAAATCGTGTTCCAAAAATGATTGGACCTGGTCTGGTAAGACTATAACCTGTTCTGGACTCACGTGTACCGATTGAAAATTTCAATAAGTAAATCTAGTCGTGATTCGAGATTCACGTGCCTTCATCTATTAAAGTAGGATTTGAAATAGATAATTATGGAAATTAAATATTAACATGACATCAAATATGCATTTGTGTTCACGGTTTAATGATTTAATCAGTTTCATTAACATTAAAACCTTAAGACTGTTTTAATATTAAAAAAAACCTTGTTACACAGTAAATAATAATTATACTTAAAAAAGTTATCAGCGTTATTGTGAATTGATAAATATGTCACGTTGTCGAATTTAAAATTACAACTTTTAATAATTAAGAAACGAAACTGTTGATTTATGGTTCCTAATTTAAAAAATTGGGTTTTACCCAGTTTCTTAGATATGTGTTTAGATTTAAAGGTCCCAAGGTCAAATAAACAAGGCCCAAGGACGATCTCTCCTACCGTTTCCGAGATATTTGCTTTTTATAGGTTTTTGGCACAAATCTCGCGCTTTCCGAACGTTCTAGAGTAATTCTCATTAATATCCTGTCGATTTTTTATACAAGTTTTTAGAAAACCAAAAAACTATTTGAATAACCCTCGTATATGACCACTTCTATTGCTAATAACTTTTGAACGAACGGAGTTAGAGAGAAACAGAAAAATCTAAGAAAATTTATCTCTATCCATGTGCCAATTTCCATCGAAAATCCGTTTTATTTTAACTCAGGTTAATAAATACAATTTTGTATTCTAAAAAAATTTATATTGAACAACCCCCGTACAATTCATAGCCGACCAACAGCAGAGTATATGTAGTCGCCATTTTTTATCCAGCTTAAAGAAAACGCAGAAAAATATAAGTTTCAGCCACTTTTATTAAATTTTAATGGCAGATATGAAAAACAGTAATTTTTTTAAACCAAACTCAACAATATTAACTTAGTAAATGAACTTAATTTACTAATAAGGTCACATATAATTGGTCTACTGAAACACAAAGGGGGAATTATCGATATTTCTGCCAGAAAATTGCTTTTATATACTAATAGCGACTTCAAAAATTTAATTAATAAAAGTCCAGACCATGAACAATCGTTTTTTTAATTTTCCTACGTTATAAAATCATAAAATTAATCAATTTTAATACATAATAGATAACTGCAATTTGTTGTGACGAGCTTAAAGCGATTTTGAGAAGATGGCGCTCGTGTATATTAACCAAGGTGGACTAAGTGACAGGGTTACTTATGGAATCCACACATAAATCTTGATTTATTCATCTCTTCATGAGCAACCCTCAGTATTTAGTATATGAGAGCGCCATCTTTTGATAAACCTTTTAAGTTCATAACAAAACTGCAGAGTTCTATTATGCGAAATTACTTCTCGCTTCTTTTAACATTTAAATTGCTTTCAGGGGGCGATAAAATTAGGAAACAAATAATACGATATAAATATTAAAGTGTATATTCTAGTAAATTTACAGATAAAATTATTCTATGACATCCTTCTTGAACCTTCTGTTGGATCCTAAAAAGATTGTACTTATTCATTGATTGAAATAAATTTAAGGATTAGTGTTAATACTTTTACTAAATTCGGATTAAAAAATAAAAATAGAACACCTACTATACATTTTATTCATCGGGGATGGCATCTAGTCCGTGTAATACGTAGGGATTACCAGTCAACCTCGTATCTCTTAAATATTGGTATCTCTCCTCAGTTTCGATCAGCTTTCTTCTATACATATTTCCAACTAATAATTTGTTAATAACATAGGCTGAAGCGTGAGGAAGGGACATAAATGCAACAATAATACCAAAACTGGGTAAAATTTCGAACCACATCTTGAAAAATAAATCAAGCACTCTGAGACCCCAATTTGTTTTTCAAGACGACATTTGACAATTACATAACCCCTTCTTCTTTTACGTTGGTTAGTAGACTTGTACTTATAATGGATTTAGTATATAATATATTACAACATGTAATTTTAGTAAGTGATCTAAGTTACAAAAAATATTTTAGAATTATTATTCTTATTAGTATTAAAGGAAACAATTCGTATTTACAATCAATTGTAAAAAATGAAAATACTGTTTGTTGATCCATAATAGTTGGAGGCCAAAATTTTGAGAGAAGTGAGTTTGACATTTCAAAAATTAACCTCAAAAGAAAAAATAGATTTTGAATTGAATTGAAGAGAAAATGCGATTATTTTATGCATTATTTCGACGAAGAAACATGCCAAATGGAAACATCCACACAGGAAAACACCGTTTATACAAAGAACCAACCATAGAAGATGTGCTAAAGTTAAAGAACCAATTTGCAATCGAGGAACAGAACATGTTTTTATTGAGGCATTCCTACTTAACTCCTGTAATTAAATCAAATTATTTTCAGATCTCAACGGTATATGAATATTTTTTTTAACTTTCAGGAACAATCTCAAGGTCATGCAAGAGCTTTAGGTAAAAATGAAATTAACTTCATAAAAACGAAAACCAAACAGAAGCCCTATTACGATAAGGTAACTATTGAATCCCGATTAGCACATTTGAGAGTTACAGAAGGCTGGGATTAAGCATTATAGATATTTTAAGTTAATTTGAGTTGGTAGTGTATTTATAATTAAACATTTTTAAAACAAGTTTTTAATTTACTGTTACCTGCATCTAATTACTGATTGTCCCATCATTTCCTATCAACAGCAGTGCCGGCCACGCCCCCTTTTAAAGATGGCCCTTCCACATTTAAGCCACGCCTCTTCTGTCAACTGTCATGTTTCAGGCATAAAAAGTGCCCTTCAAATGTCTGATGTTTAGAGACGAATACTTACAAAAGTAGGCTATTTAGGAAAATTATTAAATGAAATTTTGACTCCTAATAGGGAACAGAAAATAAGAACATCAATAAATAGAGCACAAAGTTTTTTATTAATTAATATACAATTCCCTTAATATAAAAATATCAGGGGTTGGGTCACTTGTGCAATGGAAAATTTCGTCTCTCAACATCAGTGCCGGCCACACCACTTTTAAAGATGGACGCCTCCCCTTCCACTTTTAAGCCACGCTCCCCTGTCAATTGTCATCTTTCACATGTCATGTTTCAGACGTCTTTGGTCCTTAATTTGTTTTATTTCATTTTTAAAACAAATAAAAAGTGCCCTTCTATGGTCTGATGTTTAGAGACGAATACTTACAAAAGTGGGCTATTTAGGAATAATATTAAATGAAATTTTGACTCATAACAGGGAACAGAAAATAAGAACATCAATAAATAGAGCACAAAGTTTTTTATTAATTAATATTACAATACTGTTAATATAAAAATACTGATTTATTAAAGAAAATACAAAACAAATCGTAATTGTAAAATCTACCAAACATATTTTTGTTTTAAAAACAAAATTAAGCAGATTCTTAGTCCTCTAAGACTGGAACATTAAAAGTGTGAAGTTCAAATTAAAATGTCGCTACAAAAATAAAAACTTTTAATCTTAATTAGTGATTTTAAATAAAGTGTTCTTAACACAAAAAGTTTCCGGAAATTTGAACAGACCGCGAAGCCTGAACCAATAAAAACCGATAATTTGAATAGAGCGCGAAATCCGAACCAATAAAAACCGATGATTTGAAGAGAGCGCCAAGTCCGAACTAATAAAAACCTATAATTTGAATATAGCGCGAAGTCCGAACTAATAAAAACCAATGTTTTGAAAAGATCGTGAAGCCTCAACCAATAAAAATCGATAATTTAAATAGAGCGCGAAGTCTGAACCAATAAAAATCGACAATTTAAATAAAGGGCGAAGTCTGAACTAATAAAAACCGATAATTTGAATAGAGTCCGAACCAATAAAAACCCATGATTTTAAGTGAGAGCGAAGTCTAATCCAATAAAAACCGATAATTTGAATAGAACGCGAAGTCAGAACCAATAAAAACCGATGATTTTAAGAGAGCGCGAAGTCTAAACCAATCAAAATCGATAATTTAAATAGAGCGCGAAGTCTGAACCAATAAAAACCGATAATTTAAATAGAGCGAGAAGTCTGAAACAATAAAAATCGATAATTTAAAGAGCGCGAAGTCCGAACCAATAAAAATCGATAATTTTGATAGAGCGCGAAGTCGAAACAAGTAAAAATTTAATTGCTGTACTTGGAAGCTTAAGTAACACTTCAGCGACATTTACTATTAGTTCTATTATATATATATATATATATATATATATATATATATATATATATATGGAGTTTTTTTGTATTCATTTGATTATTTAGGAACGATATCCTTGGCCCACGCGAATCGATCTTCATTTTTGAGATCGTCCTCTGTCAATTTTTTTCCTTGGGCCAAAAGTTCCGCGAATTGAGAAACGTGTGGATCTCTGTTGCAACTGGAGGCGGCTACTACAACGCCGTCTTTTAAATAAAACGCTACGAATTTAAGTTCCGAAACGTCGCCATCGTACACGATGGTATCGTAGCTGCCATGACCGGCGTATCTGAAAATGGAATAACACTTGCAGAAACGAAGGATCCGAGTATAGTCGACACGGACTTTGGTTAGAACGCGCAAAAGAGCAAAAGAATAAATGTTGCTAACCGAAGTCAGTGCCGACTATACAAAAAGATTTGGTGAAGCAAAATAAACTTCAACTTTACCGCCTTCTCCTGTCAAAACCAATAAAGATATTGAAATGCGGTCTTCAACCAAACATTTCTACATCCTTTCTTAACATTTCTTCCAAAAAAGAAAGACCTACAACCATTTGTTTAAGAGTAATGAAGTATCAAAGACGGAAGGAAGTGATAGAAACACGAAAACCTAAACTTCAACTTTGTCGCCTTCTCCTATCAAAACCAATAAAGATATTGAAAAGCGGTCTTCAACCAAACATTTCTACATCCTTTCTTCACATTTCTTCCAAAAAAGAAAGACCTACAACTATTAGTTTAAAAGTAATGACGTATCAAAGACCGGAGTGTCAGAAATACGAATATCTAAACTTCAACTTTGTCGCCTCCTCCCATCAAAACCAATAAAGATATTGAAAAGCGGCCTTCATCCAAACATTTCTACATCCTTTCTTAACATTCCTTCCAAAAAAGAAAGACCTACAGCTATTTGTTTAAGAGTAATGAAGTATCAAAGACAGGAGGAAGTGTCAGAAACACCAAAAACCTAAACTTCAACTTTGTCGCCTTCTCCTATCAAAACCAATAAAGATATTGAAAATCGGTCTTTAACAAAACATTTCTACATCCTTTCTTAACATTTCTTCCAAAAAAGAAAGACCTACAGCTATTTGTTTAAGAGTAATGAAGTATCAAAGACAGAAGGAAATGTCAGAAACACGAAAACCCAAACTTCAACTTTATCGCCTTCTCCTAGCAAAATCAATATAGATATTGAAAATCGGTTTGCAACAAAACATTTTTACATCCTTTCTTAACATCTCTTCCGAAAACTGAAGATCTACAGCTGCTAATTTTAGAGGAATGATCAAACAAAGATTAGAAGGTATCAACAGCAAAAACCTAAACATTTGCTTCATTTTTTGCTATCAAAGTATACTTTTTGAGAATTTGTATCTTACCTGACGCTTTTTCCAAAAAGCATAGTCCAAAAATAAGGCACAGCTTTCAAAGCACTTCTCTTTCCCAAAATATTTAACGCTGCCATTCTTCCATGATAATGCGCCAAAGGAAAATGTCCGATAGCAGATTTTTTATTATCATTAGACCACACAGGAGCGTAAGCAATATCACCACCGACGAAAACTTCCGGGACATTAGTCTGGAGGTATTCGTTCGTCTCTATCGTTCCATCGGCACGCATTTCGACTCCAGAATTTTTTATAAAATCTGTCGCGTACTCACTGCCGACTCCCATAATCACCAAATCGGCACGTAACTGAGAACCTACAAAATTAAAACGCCTTTGTCACAGTTGTCCCGTCACCTGATCCAATCAAAAATAACTTACCATCCGCCAAAACTACCTCTGTCGCGTTTCCCTCGTTGTCTGCTTTAATTTCAGTTATTCCGCTTCTTTGTACGAAATTAATTCCCTTCGATTCGAATAACTTTAATAGCGCATCTCCTATTTCGGGACCCAAAAACGGTTGGAAAGGCAATTCGCCTCTTAAAATCACACTGACTTTCTTAACCTTATTGTGACAGAAATGAGCCGCCTCCATTGCTATGAAACTGCTTCCTAGTACCACGACTTCTTTGTCATCACTTAACAACGAATTTGTATATCTAAAAACGTACCGGAGATGCAGTTACGGTTTAATAAAATTTATACATTTCTCGCCCCACGTTGGGCGCCAATAATGACATGTTACGAGTTGGCAACCCGTTTGGGATGCTATTTTTCACTCATAACTCAATTTATAAATTCCTCGCCCCACGTTGGGCGCCAATTATGTCATGGTACGAGTTGACAACCCGTTTATGGTGCTATTTTCCACAAACAACTCAATTTATACATCCTCGCTCCACGTTGGGCGCCAATTATGTGATAGTACGAGTTGGAAACCCGTTTGGGGTGCTATTTTTTACTCACAACTCAATTTATAAACTCCTCGCCCCACGTTGGGCGCCAATAATGTGTTGGTACGAGTTGGCAACCCGTTTGGGGTGCTATTTTTCACTCACAACTCAATTTATACATCCTCGCCCCATGTTGGGCGCCAATTATGTGATGGTACGAGTTGGCAACCCGTTTGAGATGCTATTTTTCACTCACAACTCAATTTATAAATTTCTCGCCCCACGTTGGGCGCCAATTATGTGATGGTACGAGTTGGCAACCCGTTTGGGATGCCATTTTTCACTCACAACTCAATTTATAAATTCCTCGCCCCACGTTGGGCGCCAATTCACCTGATCCAATCAAAAACGTTCCCGCCAAAATTGTTTACCTAAAATGCCGAATCGAGCTGGCGTATTTAGGAATCAATTTTAGGTTAAATAAAAGGCGTAATAATACTCACTTTGCGTCATCGTATCCTCTCAAAACTACCACGTTTTTTAAGTCGCATCCTGGTATATTTAATTTTCTAGGTTTACATCCCGTAGCTATAAACAATTTATCGTATTCCAATTTTTCTCCCGTACTCAAAGTAACGTTTCTAGTATCGGTTTGAATGGAAGTGGCTTCGATTCCTTTGAGTATGTCTATGCTGTGTTCTTTGTAAAAAGATTCTTCCCTAAACAGCGATTTATCGATTTCAAAGTTCATAACTTTACTTACTTTGACCTACAAAAAAAAAATTATATATACTTAAGTTACTAAACTTTTTTTTATTATTGTTGGGTCTGCTTTTTTTCACATAAAAGGAATTTAAAGAAGTAAAAATCAAATAATTTCAATATCTTTACAATTGGCGCCCAACGTGGGGCTCGAAATTGAGTGAACCCAAAAGATGAAGGAAGATAATTATGGAAAGAGGATAGGATTAGAAAGACAGCAAAGGGAAATGCAAGAAATGATCATGAAAGAAAAAGATGAAGCCACAGTTAGTGCAGAAGAATTAATAAAGGAGACCCTGGGAGACCTAATTAATAAAGGAAACCAAAAGAGACCTGAGCGGCCTAATTAATAAAGGAGACCAGGAGATCTATTATCTATAATAAAGGAGACTGGGATGCCTAATTAATAAAGGAGTCCCTGGGAGACCTAATTAATAAAGGAAACCAAAGGAGACCTGAGCGGCCTAATTAATAAAGGAGACTGGGAGGCCTAATTAATAAAGGAGACCCTGGGAGACCTAATTAATAAAGGAAACCAAAGGAGACCTGAGCGGCCTAATTAATAAAGGAGACCAGGAGATCTATTATCTACAATAAAGGAGACTGGGAGGCCTAATTAATAAAGGAGACCCTGGGAAACCTAATAAATAAAGGAGACCTGAGCGGCCTAATTAATAAAGAAGACCAGGAGATCTATTATCTATAATAAAGGAGACTGGGAGGCCTAATTAATAAAGGAGACCATGGGAGAACTAATTAATAAAGGAAACCAAAGGAGACCTGAGCGGCCTAATTAATAAAGGAGACCAGGAGATCTATTATCTGTAATAAAGGAGACTGGGAGGCCTAATTAATAAAGGAGACCCTGGGAGACCTAATTAATAAAGGAAACCAAAGGAGACCTGAGGGGCCTAATTAATAAAGGAGACCAGGAGATATATTATCTATAATAAAGGAGACTGGGAGGCGTATTTAATAAAGGAGACCTGGGAGGCATAATTAATAAAGAAGGCTAAATGAGACCTGGGAAGTATTTTAAAGGAGACCTTAGATATTAAAGAAGACTCTAGAAGACCTAGGAGATATTAAGTCTTCTCTTCATCCCAGGTGAACAATGGTCTCGACCGTCTACAATGAAAAAAGCTAAGTGTCTCCGACACTCACACTTTTGCCATACTTGTGCAAAAATTATAGTTATCAGTTACTAATCTTAATCCTTTTTATTATTCTAGTTCTTAAAAACTCCTATCTATATAATCAAATTAATAAACAATTAAATATGACAAATAAAACTTGTTTTTATCAGATTGAACAAAAAAAGAATAAAAATAAAGTTATGGATAGGGTTAGTTGAAAATATTTCATTTGAGGGTGCAGGCTACCCCCACGTAAAGTTTGAGCTCAATTTTTCCTATCTGGCCCTTTGAAAATGGAGCTCATATTTTTATTTTATAATTTAAAGATTGTGGGATGGTTATAGGCTAGTCAAATAAGAAAATAGAAGGACAGACAAAATTGCCCACAAGTTTCATAAACAACAATTTTTTCTATGACCAATAGTTACGCCGCTAGCCCCAAAGCATAGCAGCAGCTGGAGAAGATTTTTGGTTCGAAGTGTATGGCTACAATGGAAGGTCTGCACCCTCTTTGAACCACCTGCGCTTTCTAAACTACAAGAAGGCAGCATTCAAGGCATCATCAAAAATAGCTGCACTTCCATCCTCAGCAGCTGCAAAATTTCGCTGATGTGCAGAAACCCGAAAATCGATGTTAGATTGCCTAATTGAGATACTATAGTAGAAGTAAATGTAGGGCAATCTATCGAAATTACGAACTCTGCGCTGTCAGCAATTTTTTCCTAAAAACTAACCGGGACGGAAAAAATTAGGGAGTCAGTAGTCATCGGCTGCAGAGTTGATTGTCGGCTGAAGAGTCAAAGCTTGGTTAAAATTTAAGTTCCTCGAAAATTTTCCTACCTGGCTACTTGAAAATGGAACTTATATCGATATAACAGCAATTTAAGATTAAGGGATGGTTATTTATTGGTTAAAACGTATATGACTTACCCGATCGTAGGGCAGGTAGTTTTCCTTACACACCAACGTAATTTTCCCGGAAAACCCTTCTTGTCTTAACGTTTCAACGCATACAGCTCCCGATGGTCCTCCACCTACGACCACAATATGCTGATCCTCCTTCAAATCTCTTCGGGTCATCTTCTTGGTTCGTTTATTTGATATAATTTCAGATTTTTTAGCCCTCACTTTGACCTTATCGTTTTCTATGGTTACCTTGTAGCAGGGCAATGAATCGAATCCGGGGAAATCTTCTATATCACCCGTGAGGATATTGAAACAAGCTCCGTGCCATTGACATCGCACCCTTCCGTCTCCCAAAGCGCTGGATACCAGCGGGGCTCCATAATGGGTACATTTCGTTCCGATAGCACTAATTACACCCTTTTGTTTGACTAAAAGTACTTTTCCTTCATCTAAATCTACAGTTTTTAATTCATTTTCGTTTATATCGTTTACGCTGCAAACTACGTCTTCAACATATTCTTCGTCTGGTTTAGTTTCTTGAGGAGGATCTGCGAAGTAATGACTTACTGTTACTTGTAGCCCTTTTATAAAACATTGTGCTAAATTTAACATGTTTGTTTGATGTTTTTAAATCGACTATTAGTTTTTGGCCTTGTGCCATTCCTTTTTCGAGGAAATTACATCACTGGTTCGTAAAAATCGATACGAAACAGTGTCGTATTCGCCCTGCAAACATCTTACAAACTCTGATTTGTGTACAGGTGTTTTCATGTAATTTGTTGACGATTAACCTTTATTATTTAATTTAAGGCAAAAAAAATGTGCTTACCTCTATTTTTTTATAAAATGTGTGCACTAATAATTAAAATAAGCTGTGCTGTAAGAACTTGCGCAAATAAAAAATCAAATTTATATTTAAACGTCACTAAATACTTATGCAAAGTCAGACTAACTAAAATCCTACCGGGCATTTTTAATTTACGTAGTTTTTTGTTGTATATTCAATTTCTTAAATCACAAATTCAACTATTAATCTGTACTAAAAACACTTTTAACTTCTAATGCTCCGTTTGACAATTAGAAGTAAATAAAGGTTATGTTTATGAGTCATTTGACCTACTTGTTGGATTCGCTTAGTAAATAATGCAAAACGGCCTACTTACTTTTAGTTTCTCGTTTCGCATCACTTATTCGAAACGTTTTCGATGTGGAACAACCCATTTGTAAAATAGAATTAAAATTTAATCTCCGATGTACGAACGGTCCGTCTTGTAAGACAGATTTGGTACTTTCTATCGAGGAAAAACCTTGCCACAGGAATTTCCTAATTCGAATCATTTTTAGTGTTTTATCAGTTTACGTGTCCATTAATTCAAGGTTACGTCTCATTCTATGTTATTAGCGAAATCTTAATAATTATCGTTTATTGTGATTATCTCAGTATGTAAAACTTCTCTCTATATAAAAGACGCTTTGTTTATCGTAATTAATACTTTACTTAGATTTGAGATTTTCTATTTCTATTATTATTATTATTATTAAAATGAGGACACGGGCACGTATTCCACCTAAAAGCAATTCAGAGGCGAACTAGCCCGATTTTTAAAATAATTGTTTTTGCTAGCCGCGTAATGTGATCTAAAAAGTAAATAAACTTTAAAGTGCTAGTTGATTTTAGTTCAAATAAACAAAATTAAATTACATGTCATTAAGTGAGCTGAATAACAACGTTGTAAACACGTTCCTCCAATAACAACTCAAATTAATATAATTAAAAACATTATTGCTCGAAAACTATAAAAACTTAATGCAAAATAAACTTCGGATTTTATTTTTCTAGCTGTCATTTTGTTTTTGTATGAATACGTACGAATTAATAATTATAATTGCCATTTTGTGGTAGAAATTACAAATCGCATTTATGTAAGAAAACTTTTTTCTTATATGAATATGTAGATTTACCTTACAAGGTAATATTCTAATTTTGGTAGTTAATACAAATCGTATTTATATGTAAGAAACATTTTGTAAGAGTGTAATATTGTTACAAATCCAATTTATGTAAGAAAACTTTTTTCTTATGTGAATCTGTAGACTTACCTTACAAGATAATGATTCTAGTTATTACAAATCGTATTTATGTAAGAAACATTTTGTAACGAGTGTTACATATAAATCGTTTTTCTTACAAAAGTCTGTAGACTTACCATACAAGAGATGACTCTAATTTTGGTAATTATTACAAATCGTATTTATGTAAGAGTGTAATAATATATAATTAGTTACAAATCCCATTTAAGTAAGAACGATTTTATAAGAGTGTAACATATAAAACGTTTTTCTTAAATGAACCTGTCGACCTACCTTACAAGATAAAGACTAATTTTGGTAGTTATTACAAATCGTATTTATGTAAGAAACATTTTGTAAGATTTGTTATTATTACAAATCCCATTTATGATAGAAAGATTTTGTAAGTGTATAACATATAAAACGTTTTTCTTAAATGAACCTGTAGACTTACCTTACAAGATAAAGACTAATTTTGGTAGTTATTACAAATCGCATTTATGTAAGAAACCTTTTGTAAGAGTGTAATATATAACTAGTTACAAATCCCATTTAAGTAAGAACGATTTTGTAAGAGTGTAACATATAAAACGTTTTTCTTACCTTACAAGATAAATACTCTAATTTTGGTAGTTATTACAAATCGTATTTAAGTAAGAAACATTTTGTAAGAGTTGTTATTGTTACAAATGCCATTTATGTAAGAGAGATTTTGTAAGATTGTAATATATAAAACGTTTTTCTTACCTTACAAGATAATGATTGTAATTTTGGTAGTTATTACAAATCGTATTTATGTAAGATACGTTTTGTAAGTGTAATATATAATTAGTAACAAATTTTATTTACTTTATTTCATTTTTCTACTAAATATTGTAATATAAAAATATACTTAACAGAATTAAACGAAGATATATCACAATAATAAGAAACAAATTGTGTTAAAATAGATTCAATCGGAATAATCGGAATCTTTGTCATTAAAATCTGGATCTTCCTTTTCACAAAAATCCGGATCATCATTTTCATCAATAATTTTCAGAGCTTTAACTTCTTGCTTGGCTGATCTTTGATGAAACACAAACGATATGTATTTAGACATATCCCAAATTTGTTTCAATACCTAAAATCCACAACAGCGCATATTATCGATAATATTGATAAAAATGACGCATTTCTTACCATATCCGCTAAACCTTTTTTATCCCAACAATGATACCAGTGCGATAAATCATCAGTACAATCCGATTCTTCGGGAGGATTTTTTATTTGGATTTTATTGAGACATCTTTTGCATTTCAACCTTTGATGTGTATCAGATTCCGTATTTTCCAATCTAAAAAGATCTCTCAATTCTGCGACACTAAAGTGTCTAGCGGTTTCTTCATTCATATCCACCACAGTTGAACTGAGAGCCTTTTTGTGAGCCTGCCTTTGAAAGATTTTTTCTTCTATTGACCCGGCCTGTAAAATTTACGTTTAAAATTTTTTCTGTACCAAATTTTTGTTTAACAAAATTTTTTTTAAACCAAAATTTTTTTGTGACCATTTTTTTTCAAAACTTCTACCAAGATTTTTTGATCAATTTTTTTTACCAAAATTTTTGACCAATTTTTTGTTAAAAATTTTTTTTTACCATTGTTTTTTCAAAAATTTTTATGACCAATTTTTTTTCAAAATTTTTGTTTGACCAATTTATTTTTCAAAAATTTTTATGACCAATTTTTTTCAAAATTTTTTTTGACAAATATTTTCCAAAATTTTTAGAATTAAATTATAAATAAATAAATCTTATAGCAAAATGTTTGACCAATTCTTTTACCAATTTTTTTTTCTTTTTCTTTACCAATTGTTTTTTCAAATTTTTTTTTACCAATTTTTTTTCAAATTTTTTTTTTCCAATTTTTTTACCAATTTTTATTCTCAAAAAATTTTTTTTGACCAATATTACAAAATTTTTAGAATTAAATTTTTTCAAAATTTTTTTACAAAAATTTTTATGACCCAATTTTTTTTTCAAAATTTTTAGAATTAAATTATAAATAAATAAATCTTACAGCAAAATTTTTTTGAGACCAATTTTTTTTACCAAAATTTTTTTTTGACCAATTTTTTTTCAAAATTTTTAGAATTAAATTATAAATAAATAAATCTTACAGCAAAATTTTTTTCAAAATTTTTTACCAATGTTTTTTCAAATTTTTTTTTACCATTTTTTTTTTCAAATTTTTTTTTTACCATTTTTTTGCCAATTTTTATTCTCAAAAAATTTTTTTTGACCAATATTTTCCAAAAGTTTTAGAATTAAATTTTTTCAAAATTTTTTTGACCAATTTTTTTTTACCAATTGTTTTTTCAAAAATTTTTGACCAATTTTTTTTTCAAAATTTTTAGAATTAAATTATAAATAAATAAATCTTATAGCAAAATTTTTTTGAGATCAATTTTTTTTACCAAAATTTTTTTTGACCAATTTTTTTTTTCAAAAATTTTTATGACCAATTTTTTTTCCCCTTTAAAAATAATTTTTTTAAAACCAAAATTTTTAGAATTAAATAATAAATAAATAAATCTTACAGCTAAAAATCTGTAAATATAACATGGTTTCTGTTGACCATCCCTCCACACTCTGGCCATCGCTTGGTCATCATTCGCGGGATTCCAATCGGGATCAAACATGATCAACCGATTAGCGCCGATCAAATTAAGACCACAACCTCCAGCTTTAGAACTGAGCATAAAAATAAATTCTTTCGATTCTGGATTATTAAAACTTTCTACGACTTTTGCTCTCTTTTTTATAGACATCGTACCATCCAAACGAACATAAAGATATCCACTAAAATAAATAATAAATTGTGCCAACAAAAAAGTCAAAATTTGCTCATAAAACTTACCGTCTTCTACATAAAGTTTCGAATAAATCCAAAGTTTGAGTGTAATTGGAGACCAAAACGATTTTATCGCTATAATTGGCTTTGAGGTTAGCCAAGAAACAATCCAGAAGCATTAATTTCCCAGACAGTTCAGGTCTAACATCGTTAGATCCGTTTTTGGGCGGTAAAACGTTTCGGCTTTTCTCAAACCCTTCAGTTCCTTCTTGAATTTTATCCAAAATGAGATCTGGGTGGTTACACAACTTCTTCAAAGTCGTAATGCTGGCTAAGCTACTCAGAGTGTTTCCTGATTTTTCCTCTCCGTTCACCGATTTCTTTATAAATTCAGAATTGATGTAGTTCAAATATAATTGTTTTTGAATCGGTGTTAATTGACAAATTATAATCATCTCGAACTTTACTGGTAAATATTTCGTTAGCAGTGATGAAGTACGACGAATTAAGCATTTATTTACTATATTCGTGAGTTCTTGTAGCCTTTCGGAAGCATGCTGACGCTCTAAGTCTGTAGCGGTTGAATCTTGTCCTAGAAAAAAACTTGTAGCAAGATAAATCAAAGTGTATTTCCATTTTTCTTACCTCTTAGAATATAATTCTCGAATTTCTTTTTGAATTCGGAGGCATTGCCCAGCAAACCTTCGTTGACAAAATGTATTAGACTGAAATATTCTAACAAGTCATTCTGGATGGGAGTACCGCTTAGTAGAACTCTTCTTTTGGCTTTGAGCCCCATAAGCGCTCTGTATGTTTGGTTTTCACAATTTTTTAACCTATGACCTTCATCGCAAAGGACCAATCCTATTTCACTGCTATGCAAAATTTCGGCATGCATCCGAAACGTTTCGTATGAAATTATAAGAACGGGTATCGCGGTTCTACCCTGCCCCTGCATGAATTGTTGTAATTTCTTCTTAGCATCTGTCCCACCGTCCATAATGATGGATTGCAAACGGCCTTTGAGCCACTAAATGTATATACAAAATAAGTTTTTTTTAAACAAAATTATTATTATTCAAGGGGGCGGCTCCAGCCCAGAGATTGGGGGGGGGGCAACGTTAAAATTAGCGAAAAAAATGTTTGGGCCATTTTTCAGGGAAAAAGTGAGTTTTTTAGGATATAAATGGACCTAGAATTTACAAAAAAAATGAAAATTTGGTTTAAGCAGAACGAATTTTGTCTAAGAAACGATTGGCATTGTCAAAATTACCGAAAAAAAATGTTTGGGCCATTTTTGAGGGAAAAAGTGAGTTTTTTAGGATACAAATGGACCTAGAATCTACAAAAAAAATCAAAAAAACTAAAATTTGTTTTACGCAGAATGAATTTTGTATAAGAAACGATTGGCAATATCAAAATTACCGGAAAAAAATGTTTGGGCCATTTTTGAGGGAAGAAATCAGTTTTTTGGGATATAAATGGACCTAGAATCTACAAAAAAAATCAAAAAAATTAAAATTTGATTTACGCAGATATTAGAAATATCCTCTCATTGCCGGACTTTTTTTGGGGGGGCAATTGCCCCTACAGCCCCCCCTCCCCTGGAGCCGCGATTGTTATTATTACAGTTATGGTAAGATAAAAGCCCTTTAAGTACTGCCAATTTTGGGAAATTTATTGCATTAATGTATGTAAATTGCATATCCAACTTCTTACCTTATTAATTTCATTGCTCCAATTTTTTACTAGCGAACTAGGACATACTATGATACCTTTATCGATAGTGGGCCTAGCCTCGGGCCCTTGCCTTACCAAAGTCCACAAAAGCGTAATACACTGTAAAGTTTTACCCAAACCCATTTCATCGGCCATAATACAGCCATAAGAATCATCAATTTGAACACCAGTGACACAATCATACATAAATTTAACTCCCTACAATATTAATACATGAAAAATTTATTTCAAGTGGATAATAAGTAA
Organism: Crepidodera aurea; assembly: GCA_949320105.2. Lineage (NCBI taxonomy): Eukaryota > Metazoa > Arthropoda > Insecta > Coleoptera > Chrysomelidae > Crepidodera > Crepidodera aurea. The sequence continues at coordinate 18,067,766 of OX439480.2, forward strand.
ACAATACCTCTCTCTGATGGGGTCTTAGAATATTTCCCAACAGTGGATCGACAACAACGTGAACTAACTCAGGTCTAAAATTGATTTTTAAAAATATTTGTATCTAAATCTTACAAAAACTAATTTACCCGTCCTGTTTTAATTTATCATGCTGAGATACTTCGGGTGGGGCGTAAAGCACCAAAGCATTTGGCATATTAGGATCATAAAGAGCTCTTTTAACCTGTGGTCTCCTAATTCCTAAATTTCTGGAAGAATTAGATCCTTCATAGTTAGGAATTGGGCACTTGAAAGGTCTAGATAATTTCTTAATAAGTTCTTCCTAATAAATAAAAGTTTACAGTAGAAAATGATACTGTGAATGAGATAACTGAGATACGAAGATCCCGACATTTGTTTACCCTTTAAAAATGTTAAAAAAACTTACATGATCTGATACAAAAATGATGTCTGTGCTAATCTGTGTAAGAGGCGGACGTTTACAATTTTTATTGTCTTTAGACTGACCTCTTGTTCTTTTTGTAGGCAGAGGTGAAACAAAACCATTTGTTGGCTGCGAAAGAGCACTTGGAGTTTTGAACTTTTGACTTGGCGCAGAGCTCCGTCTCTACAAAATTATAGAGATATTTAAATAGGCACAAATTATGAGGATATTTTTTTAAATATTACCATTCTGAAATCAATTTTCAACTGTATAAAATGTTGGGTTAGAATTTTGAAATTTATACCAAACAAACAAATTGGCGGTAACTCTTTTTTTATGGCCTCTTCCACTGTAAGTAACTAAGTCATTGAACACTTTACTCCTAGGGGTGGGTGGAACAGCGGTAATTTAATAACAGGTACAATCTGTTCCAGTTCTAAAATATATCTGTTCCATGACACCAGGTCCAGTTCCAACAAACAACTGGTCTCGTGGTGAATAGTCAAAATGGAGCGCGTATTTCATGTTGCATACTCTTAACTCCTGCTACGTATTTAGTCAACGATTATAAATTACTAAAGAACAGCGCGGTCACCTTTCAGCCAGCAACATAAAAATTCTGTACCGATTCTCGGTGACTGTTCCAACGTACCTGTTCCTTGTTTCTGTTCTGTTCCAAAAGTAACAGGTACTGTTCTAGTGTCACATCTCTAACTCCTTCCAGTAGATCATTTGGCTGTAATGGTCTCGTTTGCGCTAGAATTCAGCTAGTGATGTCAAAAATAATTTTTTGAATGGTCCTTTAATTCAATATTTATATATTGATCAAATTAAATGGCATTTTTGAAACCAGGTATTACTAAAACGAAGTCCAAATCACTTTTAAGCAGTTTGAAACACTCATCGTAATTAAAGTATTGAAATATCACCTCATATTTAAGGTTATAGGCGATAGAAAATTTTACAAGAAGTTCTTCCAACAAAACTAAAGTGGTTGCAGTCGTGAGAATGTAATTTTACAGAAATTACATTAAATATCGTTTATTTGAATTGGTAAAAAGTGTTACAAACTCAAACTTTAAGAAAAACAAACTACCGAAACTAATTTCCGTGATATATTTTCGCTAAACGTTCGAGGATTATTTAAAATGAATTGGGGCCACCCTAACGCTGCTGTTACAAATTAATACTAATTCTGTAAGCAGTAAATCACAGATAAAAGACTGTTCTCACTTTTATAGGAAGGTTAGTAGAACGATTTCTGATATGTGAAAATTTTTGGATGATTGTGGCCATTTTAAGGGTAGCAGAAAATTTCTCCCCGAATTCTAAGTGGACAGTCTTGTAGGGTTTTCCAAGACGAACATTTTCCCATAAAAAAGTCCGGCAAAATCTCAATCTCGTGTTCCGTAGGGTCATTTTTGTGCGAAAAATCTAGTTTTTTCCATGCAAACCCATTTTTGGAGTAAAGTTCCGCAAAAATAAAGACCCGAAGCAAAAATCGAGAAAGAGGGATCGATAGGGAATTTTATGACGAACATTTTAAAAAAAAATCACCTTAAACGGCCCAACCCTAAGGGGCGTACATCAATTTAGGTGGGACATATGACCTAAAATGCAATAAAACTTTCACAGCAAAACGGTTCTTTGGAATTTTTTCCAAAAAGTCGCGACTATACAACCCCCTCTCAACCCATCACTAATTCTGTAATTAAAACCCTTAATACGACCCTGTGTACTAGAACATTCACGTTTTCCGCATGTGCAGTCTGTTTACATTACTTTTGTTTAAGTTGGACAGACTATAGACGAGAAGTTGGAATATTTCAGGAATTTGAGGATATCGACAGGAAAGCAATTCAAAGACGAAAAATTGTTCTTGCTCATTTAATTATTTTTCAAACAAAATTTATGTCAATTTTAACATGACATCTTTGTATTTACAAAATAATCACATCTTACAGTTTTTTTTTACAGAAAGAAATACCTAGATTTAACAATGAATGTTTATTTGGCATTTGATATTCGAAACTTTTGTCTAAATAAAGTTTTTTAGTCAGAAAATCAACAACTTTACAAACTTTGCAAAAAATTTCAAGCAAAAAAATATAATTAAGTACATAGTTAACTGTTACAATTGCGTTTTTGAAGTCAATATAAAAAAATTTTTGGGATATTTTAACATAAAATTGTCATATAACCGCAAAGGTTTCCTCTCGATGAAAATTTTTTATAACGTTTTTTCTAATTATCTCAAAAACGCGTTCAAATATTTGACCGAATTTTGCTGAACGTTGGAATGGTATAACAGCGCATCTTTTTGGCTAAGCCAAATTTTTCTACTTCCACCAGTGGCGTTCATGTAACCGAGTGATGACAAATTTCGAAAAGAAAACGTGGTACGCCACTGGTTTTTTTTCAAATTAAAATTTTTTTCTTTATAAGTAGTCATTTCTAAGTAAAAAAGGACTCATGTTTTTTTTTCGTCTGACAAGAGTCCTTTTTTACTTAGAAATAACTACTTATAAAGAAAAAAAATTCTAATTTGAAAAAAACTAGTAGCGTACCACGTTTTCTTTTCAAAATTGTCATCACATAGTTACACGAACGCCACTGGTGTAAGTGGAAAAATTTTTCTTAACCAAAAAGATGCACAGTTATGCCATTTCAACGTTCACCAAAATTCGGCCAAATATTTGAACGCGTTTTGGAGATAATTAAAAAAAACGTTATCAAAATTTGCTTTTCAACATCCTGTATCTTCAAGAGGAAACCTTTGCGGACCTATATGACAAATTTATCTTAAAAATGTCCCAAGAATCTTCTCCTAAATTATAAATTAGGAAACACCCTGTATACTTCTTGTGACCTGCCAAGTTTAGGTTTTTAAATATTAATAATATGCATATTTTTCTAAAGGTTATATAACCTAGTCCTAAATTCGTTTAAATTTCCTAACCAATTTTTATAAACGCTCAAATAAACAACGCCCCATGTTGGGCGCCAAAAATAATGCCCCAGGTTGGGCGCAAAAAATAATGCCCCACGTTGGGCGCCAAAAATAATGCCACGAATTATTCTTACTTAAAGACGATTTTTCGTGGGATTATATAATCCTGCCAAGTATAGGTTTTTAAATATTACTAATGTGCGTATTTTTCTAAAGGTTATATAACCTAGTCCTAAATTAACCAATTTTTATAAACGCTCAAATAACTTCATCAAAATTTTGGGCAAAAAGAATTTTAATGCTTAAATATTTAGATTTTCAAAAACTCCGATTAATTTTGAATAACTCGCACCATGAAAAACATTTTAGCCATCGAAAGTGTCATAATACTGTGTAAAGTTAAACTCTCCAGGTAAATATTTCGTTTATTAGCGTTTTAGAGCCCCTAAATACTAAATACATACTTAAAATTAAACTCACTTTTCACTGGCCCTTGTGTACTGGATTTTTCAATGTTTCGGCTTTTTTAAATTTTGCATTTTCCATAATTAAAGTTATTCAATTCGTAGTGCACAAATAACACTTTCTAGGTATAGTAACCAGAAATATAATAAGTTCATAAATCAATATTAATCATTGTTCGAGATGTAGTAAAGCAATAAAATAGTTTTATTTATTATTACACCTATAGAACAGAACTTAATGGCTAGAGTAGGTACGTATCTGCTGGTAAAGTCAAGTGGTGGGTGATTTATGATTTTACGATATTTCTAGTCAGACCATAGTCAAAATTATTGATAACGCTTCCGAGAAATTAGAAAATAATACTATGCGAACAAAAAAAAATGTTTAATAAGGTAGACCTGGGAAACTGGACAAAAATAAACAAATATATAAGGGATGCGAGGAAGAAAGTGACGTCTTCATCAGAATCGTTCAAAATACTTGTAATTCCCAATGCAAGTTGGGAATTTGTTGTCTGAGAAAAAAGATTTAGTTTCCCAAATCTACCTTTATGTCTATAGCGGCTATTTGTTGAAAAACGATAATTTTTTGAAATTTTTGAAAGTTGTTTCAAACCTGACCTTCAATTTCGAGTAAAGAATATCCTTATTTCTTCTTTTTTAATTCGTTACGTAAGATTATTAGGAATGTTTTCGATTCTTCGCGAAAAAAGAAGCCCTTGACATTTGACCACTGACAAGTGACATTTGGTCACTGACAATTGACATTTGACCTCTGACAATTGACACATTTCGTTTTACAAAGAGCTTTTTTAGTCGCGAAGAAATACTTTTTAAATAAGAACACAAAAATATCAGTTTCTCGAATGTTAAGAAGATAAGAAAACTCTAGGATGCTGTAATACGGTATATTCATAAATGTTTTGAGGTTGTTTATTTGATTAAATCGGGTTGCCATTACTCTAGTAAAACACCAAAACGAAACAAAAACTTTTCTATCACACCAAAACAAAAAAATAAAAATTCACATTCTAAAAAATTAAAACTCAATTTTCTCTGTTTTTTTTTTACCCAATAACCCTATTTTTTCAGTCAGACAGATTTAACTGATCATACGGACTATTTAGTAATGTAACAACAACCTTTACAAAGACTTTGGGGGATATACATGGATGTTATATGTCAGATTCTGATTAAAAAATGAACAAATCAAAGAATTTTTTTTTAAATAAATTCATTAACTTCATAACTCTATCACAATGTATAATGTAACTCTTTTTGCTTATTTACAAAATGTTACAATATTTTTTTTTATAATATTTGGGTGAGGATTTTCGAACGATTCCCTTAAGTTTTTTTTTTATTTAGGACAAATTGACAAACGAGCTCCTAATGTGATTAAATATTTTTCAGACATTCAATTTTTTTTTTACTAAAATTAACGATAAAGTCGTTGGCTCAGATTTAACCTGAAATAAAACAAAAGTACGATAAGAAAACGCAACCAAATGTTGAAATATACAAGTCATAACGAATTCCAATTAAAAACTCAGTGTTACGTTAAAATCTAATTACGCACGCCAAAAAAATTAACAATGCCCCACGTTGGGCGCAAAAAATAATGCTCCACGTTGGGCGCAAAAAATAATGCCCCACGTTGGGCGCTAAAAATAATGCCACGAATTATTCTTACTTAAAGATGACTTTTCGTGGGATTATATAATCCGTTTAAACGTCGAAAACTCGAACATTAAAACGTCGAAAAACAGAGCTTTAAAACGTCAAAAAATTTACGTTTAAACATCCAAAAAAAAATGGAGCATAAAAACATACGTTTAAACGTCGAAAAATCGAACATTAAAACGTCGAAAAAACGAGCTTTAAAACGTCAAAAAATATACGTTTAAACATCCAAAAATTGAGCATAAAAACATACGTTTAAACGTCGAAAAATGGAGCATTAAAAGGTCGAAAAATCGAGCATTAAAACGTCTAAAAACACGTTAAAACTTTGAAAAACGGAGCTTTAAAACGTCAAAAAATATACGTTTAACATCCAAAAATGGAGTATAAAAACATACGTTTAAACGTCGAAAAATGGAGCATTAAAACGTCGAAAAATCGAACATTAAAACGTCAAAAAACATACGTTTAAACGTCGAAAGAGCATTAAAATGTAAAAAAACAAACGTTTAAAGGTCGAAAAATCGAACATTAAAATATAAAAATCGAGCATTAAAACGTCAAAAATGTACGTTTAAACGTCGAAAAATCGAGCATTAAAACGTCAAAAATTAAATGTACAAATAAATTGAAATAAAATCACAAGCTCTCAAAAAATACAACATTAGAAAATGTCACACACCGCTCCACGTCTGGACATCAACAACTACTCCTTGGACTACGAGCCTCGACGGGCATTGAATTACATAAGTCCAGGCGCGAATACGAAAAAATTAAGTTTTCAAAATTTATTATAACATAAAACTGAGTTTTAATTGGAATTCTCTTTATATAAGACCTTTGTTGAAGAAGGTAAATCTCGTGTCTGCAGTTTTTGCTGAATTTTTTGTAAGAACAGTTACGAGATTTTACTTCTTCAATGATATAGAGAAAAAAAATTTAATCAGGAACAAATCACCCCCCTCCTAAACTAAATTTACAAAATAAAATCACGGCAAATTCATAAACTAACTTTATTTTTGTTTTTTTTAATATTTTTTGCTCTTAAAACTACATCACATGTATAGAAAAAAAAAAAACTTCACGCCCCCAAAAACTTACCGTTCTGTTCTCCTCCCGGCGCCCCACTGAAACGTCTTTCAAATACGAGCGAAAGAATTTTAGCGAAAAAAAGGACTTAATTGTGGACGGGGGGCGCCGTTTGTCGTTCGATCTCTTCGAGGCTGAGAACGTGTTGCGAGAGACCGGCGGTGCTCGGCAATTCGCCCCCTCTGGCGCGTTCTAGTAAATCGGGGGAGAACCAGCGGGCCAATTGATTGACCGTAGCGGTGGTGGAAGTGGTCGCGTTCGATGTTAGACGACCCCCGTCGACGTCTAGGCCTGTCTTGGAGTTTCTGGTGCCTGCTAAAGAGATACAATAAATAACTTACTGTACAAATACATTTTTATAAAAAAAAGCGACACCTCCTCACATGACTACGACCCTATTGCTGCCCCCTAGGCTATGAAAAAGTCAGGGACATAACGAATATGCATTAGACGGCAAAAACCTGCATTCCTGCTGGAGAAATCGCTCGGGTTCAATCTGGCATTACTATTTCAAGGTCACGCGTCAATTTCCAAGGTTATTGGTTGCATTGATATACAAAATGAGTCAAAAATGTACGTCAAAAGAAAAATCAGCTTTAGAACGTCAAACATACCTTTAAACGTCGAAAAATCGAGCATTGAAAGGTCAAAAAACATACGTTTAAATGTCGAAAAATCGAGCGTTAAAACGTCAAAAAGATACGTTTAAACGTCCAAAACTGGAGCATTAAAACGTCAAAAAACATACGTTTAAATGTCGAAAAATCGAGAATTAAAACGTCAAAAAACGTCCAAAGATGGAACATTAAAATGGTCAAAAACCCTACTTTTAAACGTCGAAAAATCGAGCATTAAAACGTCAAAAAACATACGTTTAAATGTCGAAAAACAGCGTTAAAACGTCAAAAAATTGAGCATTAAAACATACGTTTAAATATCCAAAAATCGAGTATTAAAACTTAAAAAACATACGTTTTAACGTCGAAAAATCGAGCATTGAAAGGTCAAAAAACATACGTTTAAATGTCGAAAAATCGAGCGTTAAAACGTCAAAAAGATACGTTTAAACGTCCAAAACTGGAGCATTAAAACGTCAAAAAACATACGTTTAAATGTCGAAAAATCGAGAATTAAAACGTCAAAAAACGTCCAAAGATGGAACATTAAAATGGCCAAAAACCCTACTTTTACGTCGAAAAATTGAGCATTAAAACGTCAAAAAACATACGTTTAAATGTCGAAAAACAGCGTTAAAACGTCAAAAAATTGAGCATTAAAACATACGTTTAAATATCCAAAAATCGAGTATTAAAACTTAAAAAACATACGTTTTAACGTCGAAAAATCGAGCAGTAAAACGTCAAAAAACATACGTTTAAACATTCAAAAAATGGAGCATTAAAACGTCAAAAAACATACGTTTAGAAGTCAAAAAACATACGTTTAAATATCGAAAACTTGGGCATTAAAACGTCAAAAAATGGAGCATAAACACATACGATTAAACGTCGAAAAATCGAACATTAAAAGGTGAAAAAAATCAGGCATTAAAACGTCAAAGAACATACGTTTAAATATCCAAAAATCGAGTATTAAAACGTCAAAAAACATACGTTTAAACATACAAAAAAATAGAGTATTAAAAGGTCAAAAAACACACGTTTAAACGTCGAAAAATCAAACATTAAAAAGTCAAAAAATCGATCATTAAAACGTCGAAAAATCAAACATTAAAAAGTCAAAAAATCGATCATTAAAACGTCGAAAAACCGAGCATTAAAACGTCAAAAAATATACGTTTAAACATCCAAAATGGAACATAAAAACATACGTGTAAACGTCGAAAAATAGATCATTAAAACGTCGAAACATCGAACATTAAAACGTCTAAAAACATACTTGAACAAGTCGAAAAACCGAGCATTAAAACGTGCAAAAATATACGTTTAAACATCCAAAAATGGAGCATAAAAGCATACGTTTAAACGTCGAAATATCGAGCATTAAACGTCAAAAAACATACGTTTAAATATCCAAAAATCCAATATTAAAACTTAAAAAACATACGTTTAAACGTCGAAAAATCGAGCAGTAAAACGTAAAAAGCCATACGTTAAAACATAAAAAAATGGAGCATTAAAACGTCAAAAAACAAACGTTTGAACGTCGAAAAATCGAACATTAAAAAGTCAAAAAATCGATCATTAAAACGTCGAAAAACCGAGTATTAAAACGTCAAAAAATATATGTTTAAACATCCAAAAATGGAGCATTTAAACGTCAAAAAATCGAGCATTTAAACGTCGAAAAATCGAGCGTTAAAACGTCAAAAAACAAACGTTTAAACGTCGAAAAATCGAGCATTAAAACGTCAAAAAATCGAGCATTTATACATCAAAAAATCGAGCATTTAAACGTCGAAAAATCGAGCATTAAAACGTCAAAAAACAAACGTTTAAACGTCGAAAAATCGAGCATTAGAACGCCAAAAAACAAACGTTTAAATCTAATCTGTTTTTATTACCTTGATGTGCGTTACTGAAGAACTGTTGCCAGCTTCCTCCTCCCATGTGCTGCTGACTGTTCTGCTGTTGCGGGAAATTCATTTGCTGCTGCTGCTGTTGTTGTTGCTGCTGTACGCTCGACTGCTGATTGGCCGGCCGGTGCTGATGTTGCGCTCTTAATTGCTGTTGAGTAAACTGTTGATTAGTGGAGTATTGTTGAGGATTGTACTGAGATTGAGGAACACCTTGACCGCCGGAAGCGAATTGCGATCCAATCACTTGTTGGCCGATAGTCTTACGCTGCTGCTGCTGTTGTTGGAACGCCATCTGTTGTTGTTGCGCTCTTTGTTGCTGCTGGGAGGCGTGTTGTTGCTGTTGCTGAGGCTGTTGGCCAAAGAACTGCTCTTGAGCTTGGAAGTTGTTTGCCTTGACGATCGGGCGACCTAAAATTATGGTAATGTCATTTTCTAGCACAGCAAAGAACGATAATTTTATTAAATATAAGCTAGGCGGTATGTAAATACTATATTTTGTCGGGATTTTGGCTCGAAGGACCATGATTGTAGAGGTATAGTCGACACGGACGTCGCTCAGACTGCGTAAACTGAGTGAGTCATGAATTTCCAGGTAGTCCGATGTCCGAGTCGACCATAGATGAATATTGAGATGAAAAATGAGTGATGCAAAGCCAACTTACTCATACCTGGATGCTTGGTGGACATATACTGTCCGTTAGGGTTCCATTGTGGAACTTGAGGTTGGGTATGTTGCGACCTCATTCCAGTCAGAGGTCGGCCGGGTGGTACGTCAATCGCCTTATTCTCTTTACCTAAATAAAAAAGTAGGATAAAAATTAAAAATCCCTTTTATTTAATTGTTACCTTCTTCTTTATCCGCAGTCATTTTTCGCAATACTGAAGTCGGCGTAAAGGCCAAGGGAGTGGGAGAAGTTACGTTTTTAGGCGCGACCGGGTTTCCCCCGGTATTCGGGCTTTGTCCTCTTTGCATCTCCTGTTTTTTACGGTAATTCTCCTGCTGTTCCTCGAGCTTCTTCTTAATCAAAGCTCTCTGCAAAATACCCTGAGTGTGAACCTGGAGTTCCCTAGGCGACGGGATCCTTTGGTGCATAGCTAAATGAAGGATAAATATTTTAAAATCGTCGTAAAATATGTTAGAACAGTGAAGTGGAAACATTAAAAAATGGCCACTCACCAGGTACTGTCAGTGTGTTTGGACTTGTTGCCAAAATGGGAGAGACACAATACGCTGCATGAAACAATATATATTTTTATATCGGACATGCATGATACAGACAAAAATGCGTGTGGAAGCGGGTAAACAAACCTAAAGAAAAAGCCAAACGGGGGACATAAAAAGCTCGCTATTAAGGAAATTGCTTTGGTAACAAATTTGCAACACTCTAGGAAAATACTGCTAGTGAAAAATAAGTTATTTTTAATCTGTAGTTTCCAAGATATTTCATTTTAATACTGTTCAAAATGCAGGATGACAAAGTTCCGTATCTTCATTGTAAGAGATATTAAAATGGTTAAAAAAAAAATTGTAGGCCTCATTTCATTAACGCCGAAGTAAGTCACCGACTAACAAGGATATCATATTTCACTGTGAAGACCGCTTCTTTGGGTCGCCAGGCAGAGATAAAAAACACACATCTATGAAACCGCGAACGAGCTGCGGCGAAATTAGGTCGTTACCGAGGGACCGTCCACGCGTAATAAAAATTAGTAGAACTTCTAACTCCGCGTGAAACAGGTCGTTAAACTATGGACCGTTCACGCGCAATAAAATCAGTAATTTAAATCATGATACCAGAATGCATACTTTTATTCAACCTACACATTTCTTGAACAATTGCACCACAGTTTTTAAATCGTTGTTAAACATCTACATTTGTTAAAAGTGTTTTTACAAAAGTTATTGTTAATACAAAAATATCAAGTAACCAGTGTATACTTTCATTACAAATCGTAATACAGTATACAACTACCTAACAACCCTCAAAATAGTCCACTTCTTAACAGCCAGCTTAAACTACAATAAGTTGAGACAGACTCATCTACAGGGTGCAGTCTAAAAAGTTTGGGTCTCCAAATAATTGGTAACAATTGGAATCGCCCAAAACAACTAACCAATTTTGAGTTAGTAATCTTGTGGACTGGTTTTTTGTTTATTTATTTGGTTTGCACGTTAGAAGTGGGCGGCGTTTATGTTGAATTTTCAACATATTATAAGAGAACAAGTTCTGAACGCGATTGTGAACCACCGTTTATCGTATTTTGTCACTGAAACTGAATCAGCCGTTTGCAAGGACAGCCGATTTCGGTTTGATCACTATGCTGCCTCTTTAAGCGATGAACAGGTCTAACAATAACAGTGGGTTTACATTACTGATCAACCACTCAGAAAGGATGATTAGGTCACTTAAATTCTGACCTTAAGTTATAAAAACGAGACAAAATTTACAACATTGACGAACAAAGGAGTTGTGCTCTGATTGAGAGTTTATAACCCACTAAAAGGTTCTTGCTAGATTTGCTTGTAACGCGCTTGGGCTTGTTAAGTCACGTCCACAGTTTTTATCTACTGGAATGCGGAAGTGTTTAAGTATCTCACTCATGAATAATGTTGTCCCCTTCCCACTTAAGTCGAATGAAATATTCTACCGTTATTTTACAATATATTTGGCTAATTTGCAGACTGTGGTTTACGTGAGGATTTTTGATGATATAATGGCGTGAGCCGGAAGTCGTTTTGTTTCTTAGTTTCGACTAGGCCGGCTGAAAAGCGGATGGTAAGGGCGCGGGAACGAAGAGGTCATATTAACTACTATATTTATTAAACTAGTTATAAAAAATATTACCACTAGTGGTTGTATGAATATAATTCTTAAATTAACCAATTTTGAGTTAGTAATCTTGTGGACTGTATGTATTGCACTGGTTTTTTTATTTTGGTCTACGTAGCGACATGTATGTAACCCGGAAATGGGCGGATTCTCAAAGACTTTTTTGCTATGTTCTTAGTAGTTACAGTTGTTTTGGAAGAGGCTGACGCTTGCACTTTACCAGTGGCGGCGTTTATGTTGAATTTTCAACATATTTTAATATCTCTTACAACGCCGCATTAAAAAATGACAATAATTATCGATTTTTCACTAACAATTTATATAAAAAAAAAGGTCTGCGGTGTGGAGCTATGTACAACGCTGGCACAGCCTTGCACTCACCGTTCGGCGGTAGAGGAGATACTCTTAATTGCTGTTGTTGTTGTTGTTGCTGAAACATGTGGTGCGGCGGCACTGGACTAAGCACTCTCGGACTCGGACCGAAACTACCGCCCCCATTTACTTTCAAGATGGTCATCAACATTTCCCGGTGACGGGGTTGTAAGGCCGGATTGGCCAATTGCTGATATAGATGTTGGGTCGTGATTTCCCCACGTTTCAGACCTTCGTACGTATCAATAAATATTAATTTTTACCTTTATACCGGATGTTGCGTTAAATATAAGTCGATGAAGAATTTTTACACAAGGAGTTATAATAATCTCTGGGATTTAATCTTCGGCAGATGGAAGCATTTCTGCTGTATTTGGAGGCGTTAAAATTGTAGCTAAATACCAAAAAACTATTTCACATTTTTTCTCAGTTGTATATGAAATGATTAGCGGAGAATTGCTCGTCCACATTTGCTCACCAACAATTGCTCGCCAAGAAATTCATAAGTCAAAATATTTTGCGTTGTTTAATTATCCTGTTGCGCAATTGGCGAGCAATTGTGTGGTAAGCAACTTTCCTGGTGAGCAATTGTTGGCGAGCAATTGTTGACGAGCAATTTTCCATACATATGAAATAAATGAGATTTTAGCAAATTTTGTGTTTGAAATTTTCTAAGGTTCACGATAAAAAAATTCGTCAGGCGTATATGAAATTGCTCGTCCACAGTTGCTCGCCAACAATTGCTCACCAGGAAAGTCACAAGTCAAAATATTTTGCATTTTATATTCATTTTGAATTTAGTCTGTTATTATTCAATAATTCAATTGGCGAACAACTCTCCTGGTGAGCAATTGTGGACGAGCAATTGTTGCCGAGCAATTTTTCGCACACGATATGAAATATATGAGATTTTAGCAAATTTTGGGTTTTAAATTTTTTAAGGTTCCCGATAATTTTTTTTGGTCAATACAATTATTTTACTAGATGTAAAATTTTATTAAAAAACGAATAAAAATAGTCTCATAGTTGTAAGATTTTTTTCAAAAAAGTGATGATTTTCTGAAGTCCTGTCATAATTTCTTCATAAAAAATCAGTTTTTAATATTTACGATAAAAAAAATTCATCAGGCGTATATGAAATTGCTCATCCACAATTGCTCGCCCATAATTGCTCACCAGGAAAGTCATAAGTCAAAATATTTTGCATTTTATATTCATTTCAAATTTAGTCTGTTATTATTCAGTTCGCAATTGGCGAGCAACTTTCCTGGTGAGCAAATGTGGGCGAGCAATTGTTGCCGAGCAAATTTTGGGTTTGAAATTTTCTAAGGTTCACGATAATTTTTTTTTGTTAACACATTTATTTTTTTTGTTTAAATTTCATTAGAAATCGAATAAAAATAGTCTGCAAGATGTAAGATTTTGTTCAAGAAAGTTATGGATGATTTTCTGAAGTCATGTCATAATTTCTTCATGGAAAATGAGTTTTCCTCGATTTTCTAGAACTTTTGTCACACGATTATAGTTTTAGGATCAAATCTGTCAATTTTATATCGAAATACGTCGACATAAGTGAAACTAGAGGTAAAATATTTAAGATAAATTAGTCAGGCGTATATGAATTTGCTCATCCACAATTGCTCGCCCATAATTGCTCACAAGGAAAGTCATATGTTAAAATATTTTGCATTTTAAATTCATTTCAAATTTCCTAGTGAGCAAATGTTGGTGAGCAATTGTGGGCGAGCAAATGTTGTCGAGCAATTTTCCGCACATGATTTGAAATATGAAATTTTAGCAAATTTTGGGTTTTTTACAAGTTTTTTAAAGGTTTTTCCCACAAAAAAAATATTTTTTTTCACGAATTTCATGTTAAAAGCTGAAAAAATAAACAAATCCTTAAATGTTAGTATATTTTGTTAAAGGAAATAATAAAAAAAAGCCAAAAAACTCACCTTGCAGAATGGCCTGAGCCTCGGGCCTGTTCAGCAAGTCCCTGCTTTGCTGCATAACGATATCGTGCAGAGGAGAGGCCCTGAGTTGTTGCGGGTGAACCGAAGTCGTAGCGTTTATCAACTTATTAAGCATATCCATTTGTTGTTTCTGTTGTTGCTGCAATTGCGCTTGTTGTAATTTCATGGTGAGATCATTCGTTGCGTGTTGATGGTGGCCGCCGCCGCCGCCGCCGGCGACATTCGAGTTACCGGAACCGATTACGTGAGTATTCGATCCCGACATTCTGGCGGCTTCGTCTTGTTGTTGGGAATGATTTAGCATCTACAGGAAAGACAATAATAATACAAGTTCCGCTAAAAACCACTAGCAGGGATGGGGTCGGTTGGGCGTGGAAAAATTTCTGACAGATGACAAGTGACAGATGAAAACCGACAAATGACAAGTCACAAATTGCAGCGCCACCTGTCGATGAGTGTAGAAACCCGATGAGTGTCGGTCTTACGTACATTACAGATTCTTACGTACATGCTAGTTACCGACACTCATTGACAGGTGGCGCTGCAATTTGTCACTTGTTATCTGTCACTTGCCATGTCAAGTGCCAACTGTCAAACATGTGAAAAAAATTCCTACAGATGACAAGTGACAGATGAAAAATGACAAATTACAGCGCCACCTGTCAATGAGTGTCGGTCCTACGTATATTACAAATTCTTGCGTACCTGCTAGTTACCGACACTCATTGACAGGTGGCGCTGCAATTTGTCACTTGTCACCTGTCACTTGTTATGTAAAGTGTCAACTGTCAAAATTTTCCAACGCCCAGGACTCCTGCTGACACTTGACTGTTAAAAAATATTGTCAAACACGTGGAAATTTTTTTGACAGATGAAAAATGACAGCTGACACTCATTGACAGATGGCGCTGCAGTTTGTCACTTGTCATGTCAAATGTCAACTGTCAAAGACGTGGAAAAAATTATGACAGATGACAACGACAAATGCAGCGCCACCTGTCAATGACATATTCCCTACGTATATTGTAGGTTCCTACGCAGATTACAGATTCTTATTGACAGGTGGAGCTGCAATTTGTCACTTGTCGGTTGTCATCTGTCACTTGTCATGTAAAGTGTCAACTGTCAAACGTTTTCCCACGCCCAGGACTCCCGCTAACACTTAAAATGTTTAAAAATACGGATTTTTTATTTTCGAGAATCGTCATGCAACAAATAATCACATTAACTTTAAAGGAAAATTCAACATTTAACGAAAAGCGTACGATAGTAATAATATACTTACTTCTAGTAAACTCATGGGTTGATTTTTATTTAAAGAAGCATTAATTGATGCAGGATGACCTCCGGTTTGGGCTTGTTCCAGCTAAAAAACACCCCATTACGTTTATTTTAATCTCAAAATTCTTTTTAAAATTTATTTTTTTATTAATAACTACAATGTAGTAGGGATTTTAATTTTTCGTACGGAAAACACGACCGTGAGTATAATTATCGGTGCCAAAACACCTCCTGCAGCTGCCCATTTATCAAAAAAAAATTTAAATCGAGTCTGTATCTCTCTTTCCTCTACTTTGATGTTCGGATTCGGCGTTAAATTGTAGTCGGCGAAATAGTTGTTAAAAATTCAACATAAACGCCGCCAGTGGTAAAGTGAAAACCAAATAAATAAATAAAATATATACACACCCTGATGAATTAATTATGAAAGAGAGATTTAAAATTTTAACTATTTTTTTTATTATATCAATTATCAAAATTATTATCGCGACAGCCCAATATAGATATTTAGATTGAGCTATTAAACCTGCAAATCAAAGATTTCTCCGTGCTAAAAGAGCCTCCCTGTCGCCGCTCGATAGGGAGGGGCCAATTCAATTTTATAAAAAAAAAACTATAAAGATCGAGTTTTAGGCCAAGAACAAACCGATTTTAGAGACCCGAATTCATAAAAAATTCTTAACAGTGTGTATGTATTTTTTATTTAATTGTTTTATTGAATTTTATTTATTTATTTGGTTTGCGCTTTACCAGTGGCGGCGTTTATGTTGAATTTTCAACAAGTTCACATTAAATATACAATTTGAGGGTTGGATATTGGTTTTTTACGATTTGTGGCTGAAATATGTATCCTATCGAAAAAAGTTTAATATAAAAGTTGTAGATAATTAAAAAATGTAAAACTTTTGTATTAATCATTTTTCAACATAACCTAAAAATTATTGAGAGAATCGTTAAAATAGTATTTTTTGTTTTTAATTTTTATCTCCCGCAAAAATTATTTTTTTTTTTAATGAAACTTGGTGAAAACGTTCTTCTTTGTGTTTTAAATAAGCTGTAATTTTTTCAAAGCAAAATATTTATTTTTCGATTTTATACGAATTTAAATTAAAAAAAAATCCTAATTTTCAATCGAAAAAGTTTCCATACAATATTTCAATTTTTTAACTTTATCAGTGCTCATTTTCTTCGTTGAAACCTCTACTAAAAAAATATTGTTCATATTGAAAAATATCGTTAAAAATGCAGAAAATTGTCTAGATTAACAGAAAAATCGATTATGAAAAAGCCTTTTTTTGGTTTTCTGCATTTGTAACGATATTTTTCAATACGAACAATATATTTTTTTCATACCATCATAAAGTCGAGGTTTCAACGAAGAAAATCAGCACTGATAAAGTTAAAACATTAAAAAATTTTATGGGAACTTTTTCGATTGAAAATTAGGCTATGTTTTTTTTAATTTAAATTCGTATAAAATCGAAAAATAAATATTTTGCTTTGAAAAAATTACAGCTTATTTAAAACACAAAGAAGAACGTTTTCACCAAATTTCATAAAGAAAAAATTATTTTTGCGGGAGATAAAAATTAAAAACGAAAAATACGGTTTTAACGATTTTCTCAATAATTTTGAGGTTATGTCAAAAAATAACCAATACAAAAATTTTAGATTTTTTAATTATCTACAACTTTTACATTAAACTTTTTTCGATAAGATGCATATTTCAGCCACAAAGCGTAAAAAATCCTTAAAACGTATATTTTCCTACCCCCACCCCCCTTCCGGATATTTTAATTTACCGTAAATTTTTCGACCATCCACATACCGCTAAGAATTTTGTTTGTTTGAAAAATAATTGCCGCTGGTCTAAAAGGCAAGTGAACTTGTTGAAAATTCAACATAAACGCCGCCACCGGTAAAGCGCAAATAAATAAAAAAATGCATACACGTCCTGACGAATTAATTACGAAAGAGAGATTTAAAAATGTAACAATTTTTTTAATTACATCAATTATAAAAATTATATCATCTCTTAAAACTTCAAATAAACGATTCGAAAACTGTATATATTGTTATGGCATTAAAATTTTGAAATGTTGGGGGGAATTATGTAAAAGCGACTTTAAAATTGAAAGATGGTTGTTATGTGCTGATGATTATTAGAATGTGAAGTTTGTAAAAATGTCATTTCAATTGGCGCCCAACGTGGAGCTCGAAATTGAGTGAACCCAAAAGATGAAGGAAGATAATTGTGGAATAATGAGGGTCTTAATGGAACTAAGAAGGCTAGGGGAAGGAAGACAACGAGATAAAGAAGATTTGGGAAAAATGATGAAAAGTGTGGAAGAAATTCAAGAAAATATGGCTAAGAAATAAATAGAAAACAAGGGATAATAGAACAGAAGATAAATAGTACAAGAAACAAAGTCAGAATACACAGAAAAGGAAATTAAAAGAATAGAAAGAAATAATGATAATATAATAATATTGGAGAAAAACATGGAAGACAAACTAAAAGAAAATATGGAAATAGCCCAAGAAGAAAACTTGAGGACAAGAAGAGAGAATTAAATAGAAATATCATCAATCAATTTTAAAATATCTAATCAAGAAGATAGGAGCAAAGAAGAAGAAGAAGTAAATGATGATATACAGAACATTAAAAGTCAAATAGAACAAGGAAGAAAAGAAATAACTAATGGATATTAAAAGATTACAACCAAAAATATTTCAATTTGCGCCCAACATGGGGCTCGAAATTGAGTGAACCCAAAATGATGAATAAAATAAAGAAGATTTGGGAAAAATGATGAAAAGTGTGGAAGTAAAAATTACAATATCATTTCAATATATAAAAAGTAACAAATCTACTAACCAATTTCTTGAAAGCCGCAGCCATGTCCTCGTCGGGCTTTTGTTGATGTTTCTGATTGATCCCTGTCGACGTTTCGACGTTCTGCCTTATCTTAGCCTCCAATTCGTCCAAGCTGAGTATCTTCCCTGGAAGGGATTGTTTCATGGATTCCCCGCCGCCTTGTTGTTTGCCTCTTTGCAACATTTCGATGATGTTGATCGATTGCGAAGACGATTGTTGGAATTCTCGTTTAGCTCCGATAACGCCGCCGCCGCCCGTGTTAGCGGCGGGCGAGATCGGCGCGAAATACGCCTCCGAATCGCCCGGTATTTGGACTTCCCCGATTTCTTTCAAAAGATTTTTTATGATGTGATGATCGTCGTGTATGGACGAACGACGACTTTCTTGCTTTTCGGGACTGTCTTGCTTGAACCAACGGCTGAAGCGGGATTTCGCGTTGTCTCCTTCGCCTCCGACTCCGTTTTGCTGTAAATAGGCCAATCAATTAGTATTCTCAATTGTCAATTGTCAAAAGAAAAAAAAATTATTTAAAAAAAATTTGTTTCCCGATTTTCATAGTTGTATAAATAAATCAGAATTGCGCCCAACCTGGGGCCAGGTTTAAACAATTATCACTAAGACAAACTGATTAAGGAAAATATTGAACTGACCGTTCCAGATATATCGAAGAAACCGTTAAAAATCGTCATTTTTTGATTTTGCTATAGCTTCGAAAAAAAGAGGCATTATCCAACTAAATTATGAACCGTCTTTATTAATTTAGAGACCAGTGTTCGTGCTGTTGGAAAAAAAAAGATCCCTTGATTGACCTCTTTGTGCTTGTAGGCCTATCGGGATGTATTTGGAACGTTAAATATTAAATATAACGCGCCATGAGCTCTACCTCTTGGGTGGTGTGGAAAACGGAACTCTTAAAATTAACCTATTTTTATTTACGTAAGATATTTCAACCTCATTATCAGTCAAAATTGAACGCACAAACGAACGTACGCACAAATGAACGTACATACAAACGAACGTAGGCAGTGTTTTCCACATTATTACAGATTCCGACACTCAGGTGGCGCTGATTCCCCCATCCTCCTTGTTGGGTTGGCAATTACAGACACTCATTGACAGGTGGCGCTACGCGAATTACAGATTTCTACGTAGGTTACGGGTTCCGACACTGAGATGGCGCTGCAATTTGGGTAAAAAATGGCGGCCAGCATGACGCGCGGCCATCTTGAAAAAAAGGCGTGGCCATTTTGAAAAAGGGGCGTGGCCTACAATGCTATTGAGATAGGAAATTTTCCCAGGCCCTAGTAAGGCAATTCCTACTAACGTTCGGGGGCGCATTTTGTTCGTAAAGAACTGTACTTTCATGCTATAAAAAATTCGTAACTATTGTTTATATTTTTAAGTACCTAAAAATGGCTTTAAAATTTTTTTTTAGGCTATGTTTTTCTCAAATATCTTTTTCACCATTTTTAGGTACTTAAAATATAAAAAATCGGTACGAATTTTTTATAGCATGAAAGTACAGTTCTTTAAGAACAAAATATGCCCCCAAACGTTTTTCTATCTCCACTCCTCGAGCAATAGTGAACGATTTTCGAAAACATCTTTTTTTCGAAAAATCGATATAACTCAAAAACCAAAAAATATTTTGCAATTTTTCAAAAATGTATGTTTTTGGGTTGCCAAGAGCTATATTTACTGTAAATATCAAGTCATTATATGAAAAATTGAAAAAGTAATAGCAAAATCAAAAAATGACGAATTTGGATTTTCGAAAAATCGATATAACTCAAAAAACAAAAAATATTTTCCCATTTTTCAAAAGTATGTTTTTGGGATGCCAAGAGCTATATTTACTGTAAATATCAAGTCATTATATGAAAAATTGAAAAAGTTATAGCAAAATCAAAAAATGACGAATTTGGATTTTCGAAAAATCGATATAACTCAAAAAACAAAAAATATTTTGCCATTTTTCAAAAGTATGTTTTTGGGTTGCCAAGAGCTATATTTACTGTAAATATCAAGTCATTATATGAAAAATTGAAAAAGTTATAGCAAAATCAAAAAATGACGAATTTGGATTTTCGAAAAATCGATATAACTCAAAAAACAAAAAATATTTTGCAATTTTTCAAAAATGTATGTTTTTGGGTTGCCAAGAGCCATATTTACTGTAAATATCAAGTCATAGCAAAATAAAAAAAATACGATTTTGGACGGTTTTTTTCGATATATCTCGAAAAGTAATTCGACAATCGATACTTTCAAAACGGTCAATCGAAAGATCTTTTTATTATCTACAACTTCCTCATTTACCATTTTCCGATTCAACGAGAACTTTCTTTTTTACTTACAAAAAACAGTTTTTTTCAACTTTACGAATTTTTTAGGTTAAGTTCTCCACCGAAATCCGCGACTATTTTGACGCCATCTTTCTTAGAATTTTTTTTCCTACATCAGTGTATTTTTTGTTTTCGGCTAGCAATTTATGTAAAATTAAAATTAATGCGATTAGGGTTGGAACAGCATAATTCCCCTCTAATCACCGACAATATTTTTATATATAGAAAAATCTTACCGTCAACAATCCAGGAATGGTATCGCACTTTAGGATGTCGTCAAAATTAAATGAATGTTCATTTACTAATGCATTGAGTTTACTTTCTTCTTCAGTCTTTTCATTTTTAACTTTATTGTCCTTCGGTGCTTCATCATTTTTTTTATCGTGTTCCTTTTTGTCCCCGGCCTGCGGGGCCGATGCGGTCCCTTCGTTTTGCGCTGGTTCTTCTTTTTCCTCGCTTTTATTATGTTTCTGTTCGGTTTTTTTCTTTACATCCTTCGTAGGCTTCCCATTGATTGGACTTAGTTTCTTTCTAATGGGTTTGTCGTCGTCAAAACCTCGCAGTTCTATGGTGTCGTTTTGCGACATCGGACCGCCAGAAAACCTGTAAAAATTACACAAAAAATTAAAATATTCACTAAGATCTAAAATTTATTTTTTTTTACCATTCAGGTTCCTCGATTTCCCGATTATCAGAGATTCTTCTTCTATCGTAGGTCTTGCCGGACCTCCTAGATTCTTTATTGTTATTCTCTCTGTCTCTCGTCATTTCGAAGTCTCTTCCGAAACTTCTTCTCTCGTATTTTTCACTGAATTTATCCTCGCGATCGTTGTTGTTGTTGCGTTGTTGACCTCTGTAGCTGTACTCGTTGTCGCCTGAATCGAGTTTATCGCTGAAGTCCCAGGAATCACCGCGAAGGATCCTACCGCTTCCGATACGTCGAGTGTTCGGTTGAATCTCTCGTATACCTGAAAAATAAATTTTATGATACTGTAACAAGATGATACGATATTCTGACAGAGCTGGCAACGTCGCAACTCCCATTTATATTATTATTAAGCTATCTCGCTCTGATTGTTTTCTTGACAGACCAGGGCCAACCATTTTTTAAACAAAAAAAATTGCACTTTACCAGTGGCGGCGTTTATGTTGAATTTTCAACAAGCTCACTTGCCTTTTAGACCGTTTTTAAAACAAAAAAATTCTTAGCAGTATGTGGATGGTCGGAAAATTTAGGTAGAATTATAAGTAAATAAAAAAAAATCAATTGGACAAATTAAAAGTTTCGGGGGGTGGGGGTAGCCAAATATATAATTTGAGGGTGGGATATTGATTTTTACGATTTGTGGCTGAAATATGCATCCTATCGAAAAAAGATTAATGTAAAAGTTGTAGATAATTAAAAAATGTAAAACTTTTGAATTCATCATTTTTCAACATAACCTCAAAATTATTGAGAAAATCGTTAAAAATAGTATTTTTTGTTTTTAATTTTTATCTCCCGCAAAAATAATTTTTTTCTTGTGAATCTTGGTGAAACGTTCTTCTTTGTGTTTTAAATAAGCTGTAATTTTTTCAAAGCAAAATATGTATTTTTCGATTTTATATGAATTTAAATTTAAAAAAAAGCCTAATTTTCAATCGAAAAAGTTCCCATACAACTTTTCAATTTTCTAACTTTATCAGTGCTCGTTTTCTTCGTTCTTTAAGATAAAAAATGAAAAAAATATGTAAATTTTCCGACCATTTATGAATTCGTATATTTAAAATTGGTTTGGCCCTGGTCTAAGTACTCAGTTTTGTTTTTATAATTCAATATTTTCCTTAATTAGTTTGTTATTAATCATTCCAGTTTTCTCAAATTGTGAATTAAATTTCTTAGTACTAATTGTTTAAACCTCGCCCCAGGTTGGGCGCAATTCTGATTTATTTATAAAACTATGGAAGTCGGGAAACAAATTTTTTTTGGGTAATTTTTTGTCTTATTTTTTTTTCTTTTGACAATTTTTTTAAACAATTTATTTTTTTAACAAAATTATTTTCTCTGAAAAAAAAAACTAAATAATAATGATATCACAACCATTTTGTTTGCGTTTCTAGATTAGAAAATGCATTGTTGTTTTTAATAATTCCAGTTTTACTCAAATTATGAATTAAATTTCTTAGTGCTAAATGTTTAAACCTCGCCCCAGGTTGGGCGCAATTCTGATTTATTTATACAACTATGAAAGTCGGGAAACAAATTTTTTTTGAGTAATTTTTTCTCATTTTCTCAACAAAATTATTTTCTCTAAAAAAACTAAATAATAATATCACAACCATTTTATTTGCGTTTCTAGATTAGAAAATACATTGTTGTTGTTAATCATTCCAGGTTTCCTCAAATTTTGAATTAAATTTCTTAGTGCTAATTGTGTAAACCTAGCCCCAGGTTGGGCGCAATACTGATTGATTTATACAACTATGAAAGTCGGGAAACAATTTTTTGGAGTAATTTTTTGTCTCATTTTTTCTCTTTTGACAATTTTTTTAAACAATTTATTTTTTTTAACAAAATTATTTTCTCTAAAAAAAAACTAAATAATAATGATACCACAACCATTTTGTTTGCGTTTCTAGATTAGAAAATGCATTGTTGTTCCAGTTTTACTCAAATTGTGAATTAAATTTCTCAGTGCTAATTGTGTAAACCTAGCCCCAGGTTGGGCGCAATACTGATTGATTTATACAACTATGAAAGTCGGGAAACAATTTTTTGGAGTAATTTTTTGTCTCATTTTTTCTCTTTTGACAATTTTTTTAAACAATTTATTTTTTTTAACAAAATTATTTTCTCTAAAAAAAAACTAAATAATAATGATACCACAACCATTTTGTTTGCGTTTCTAGATTAGAAAATGCATTGTTGTTCCAGTTTTACTCAAATTGTGAATTAAATTTCTCAGTGCTAATTGTTTAAACCTAGCCCCAGGTTGGGCGCAAAACTGATTTATTTATACAACTATGAAAGTCTGGAAACAAATGTTATTCGAGTAATTTTTTTCTCATTTTTTTTTATTTTGACAATTTTTAAATTATTTTTTCTAAAAAAAAAAAAAAAAAAAAACTATAAATAATAATGATATCACAACCATTTTGTTTGCGTTTCTAGATAAGAAAATGCATTGTTTAATTTATCAGCAGCAGATAAAATAATTTTCTTATTTTCTTATCGTACATGTGATTCCCCCAACTTCAAACATTTTTTTCGTACTTACCCATATGAGAATTCTCGTTTTTGACGCCGAGTGGGCTATGCGATCGGTTCGTTCGCGGCGCATCTCCTCTGACCAATACGAAGCAGCCGGATTTGAAACTGCGTCGCTGCGGCGATAATACAATGCCGTCGTTTTCTTTGCGTAATCGCACCCTCGGATCACCAGGTCGTCGCCGTTGGTCTGACGGACCATCGCTGCCGGCTCGTGGTCCGTTTTCGACCGGAGGTTCGGATACTTTTCGCTCGAATCCCCATTTTTCTGGATCCCAAATCGATGAAGAACTGCAACAATTAAAAACGTTAACTATGGGGTGCTAAATGAAAAATAAATGCGAACGATATGCCTGAAGATGGGTTTTTAAACCGAAACTAATCGTTAGCATATATTTTCTAGTTTTTATATATATATATATATATATATATATATATATATATATATATATATAATAAATGTATAATAAAGGCGTTTGAGTATGGAAACCTAAAATTTAATCTATATATTGAGACTTGGGAATAATTTAAACCATCACAAATGGCGCCCAACGTGGGGCTTCAATAGTTGAAACCACACAAATTACATTGTTTAAAGTGAAAAGTAACAGTAAGAAAAATATAAATAAAAATGGAAGAAGAAACAGGAGAGAGATTATATGATTTGAAGGTTGTAGAATTGAAAGAAGAAGAGGACAAGATGTAGAGGGACTAAAAAAGATCTAATAGAAAGATTATGTGCAAGTTGAATATTGGAAAAAGAAGATTCAGAAACTTTTATTATAAAAGAATAAGAGGAAAATCTGAGACAGGAAATTTGATAGTGGTTGATTTTGATTTGATAGATGTTAATTTTGAAAATAAAAATTCAAAACTTGAGTATAATTTAAACCATCACAATATATTTGCATCGGGTGTAAATGAGTGAAACTTAAATAAAACACGTAATTCCGGATACAAAGGCTGCAAATGATCCGAATGACGTTAACACCTGTCAACTCCAATACGAATTTCGTAAATTGATTGCCTTTCGTAGACACTATTTCCAAGCTTTAATTTTTCTATTACAAAACCGATATTGTGGTTCACCACGTGATATTTTCTCGGAAGACGTTAATCAACTTTGTGCCTGATATGATTACAGTGTCCATTGAATTCTTTTACGTCATATAAGATGAAAATTTTTTTAAACTTTTCAAGGAGAACGAAAAAAGTTGTGCTCGATTTTATTATATTTAAAAAAGGGAGAACCAATATTTTTTTACATTCCGGAAGGCCTGATAGACCAGGGCCAATCATTTTTTTAAATATTTATTTTTCGATATACGAATTTAAATTTAAGAAAAAGGATAATTTTTCCATATTTTTCTATACGACCAATATATTTTTTTCATACCGTCTTAAAATCGAGGTTCAAAGAAGAAAATGAGCCCTGATAAAGTTATAAAATTGAAAATTTGTAAACCAATTTTTTCAAGTGAAAATTAGGCTTTTTTCTTTTTTTAATTTAAATTCGTATAAAATCGAAAAATAAATATTTTTCTTTGAAAAAATTACAGCTTATTTTCACCAAGTTTCATTGAAAAAAAATTATTTTTGCGGGTGATAAAAATTAAAAACGAAAAAAACTGTTTTTAGCGATTTTCTAGATAATTTTGAGGTTATGTTGAAAAATTACGCGATGATATAATTTTTATAATTGGTGTAATAAAAAAAATTGTTACTTTTAAATCTCTCTTTCGTAATTAATTCGTCAGAACGTGTATGCATTTTTTTTATTTAATTATTTGCGCTTTACCAGTGGCGGCGTTTATGTTGAATTTTCAACAAGTTCACTTGCCTTTTAGACCAGCGGCAATTATTTTTCAAACAAACAAAATTCTTAGCGGTATGTGGATGGTCGGAAAATTTAGGGTAAATTAAAAAAAATCAATTGGACAAATTAAAAGATCCGGAAGGGGGGTGGGGGTAGGAAAATATACGTTTTAAGGGTTGGATATTGGTTTTTTACGCTTTGTGGCTGAAATATGCATAGAAAAAAGTTTAATGTAAAAGTTGTAGATAATTAAAAAGTCTAAAACTTTTGTATTGGTTATTTTTTAACATAACCTCAAAATTATTGAGAAAATCGTTAAAACCGAATTTTTTTGTTTAAAAAACGATTGGCCCTTGGACTATTAGTAATCAGTACCTATAACGTTGCATTTTTTATTTAAAAAATAATCAAACATAAATGCTGACTAATACAAAACTTACTCATTTTTAATCAGTTTAAATTCTATAAATAATATTTCGTTTTTGTTGCAATATTATCAAATGATATAAATATAAACAACAATACTTTTCGAATAAAGAAAAATGTCAATATTTCGAAAATAAAAATAACCTTCGAGATAGGATCAAAAATACAGGATGGTTGATTAGTGTACAGTCCTGTATCTTGTATATTTTTAAATTTGAATTCATCTTTCTGTCTTTATAATTTTGAAATACGAAAAAAAAGTTATTAAAAAAACTTGTTTCTAATGACGTTTTACGTCAGCATACCGATTTTGAAGAAGATATTCCAACTTTAAGAAAATTTTAATTTTTTACATTTTTTGATACACCCCCGTAACTCACTGAGCAGGAATTAAATTTGCAAAATATTTAGTAGGATACAAAGAACATCAAAAAATTTTAATCACGGTTAACTTCTCGATGAATTCAAAATTGTCAGTTAAGGGGGTGCATCAAAAAATATTAAAAATGAAAATTTTGTTAAAATCAGAATATCTTGTTAAAAATCGGTATGTTGACGTAAAATAACTTTTTTTCATATTTCAAAAATAAAGGTACTTTACTCTTGAGCAAAATTCCTATTTTTTGACAAACCTCGTATACCACTAAAAAAATTTGACATCTGATGGTTGCATTTTAGGTTTTAGACCGACCATGCGCGACTTTTTATCAAGAATAACTTTTTTCCTAAAACGAATAATAAAAAAGTTTTCCATATGGTGCCGACTTTTAATTGGACACACTGTATATTCGAAGGATTACGAGTAAATGAATAAATTGTAGACTTACGCTTCAGAAGTGTCGATAAATTCCGGTTTTTTCTTAGAGAGCGGAGCCTCACGCAACTTCAAAAGTTCCTCCTTGGAATAGGAAATTTTGACGTTCTCTCGTATAACCAATATGGCAGGGTCGGTAAATTCTTCAGTCGGTGCATCAGATAGACTCATTCCTTCCACTTGTTCATCTCCTGAAATAAAAAAGTTTAAAATTCGACACACTAACATAACCTCAAAATAAGTTGTTCTGGAGTTATCAGGAACATGTCAAAAGACAGCCGTTGGTTGTAAAAAGCCATACATTGACCTTTAGTTCGATTTTTATTTCGCATAAAAGCTATAATAACATAATAAACCCGTTTTTTATTACTTACTCCATGATACCTTCTTTACTCTCTGCTTTTGCTGTCTCTTTCTCGCCCTTAAAGCAAACCCGCCGGTCATGGATGCTTGTGTAGGACTATTACGTTCCTTTTGTAGTTTCTTAGCTTTGGCCATGTCGACAAATTAACACAATTCGATAACAATTTTATAAAACACGTGGCAATTTTTTTTTATAAAAAAATATACGTTAAAATATGTAGCAGATACGTCAAACAAATTTACAAATATATAAAAAAGCACGACACAATTAAAATGATTATTTAACAATAATAAATTTGGGGTTGGAGAAAATTTTACGCGAAAATTCTAAAATATCTGTAGAACAGTAGAACTGACACACTAAAATGATTTGTTGCGAATCAAATTGTACAGAAATTCGAATAAATGGTGGAGAAAAAAATGTATGGTAAAAACTGGTCGGCAAAATAGCGAAATTTCAAATCTAGTAGGATCTGATGGAGAGAAGCAGTGACTATTTTAAAGAATTTATACGAGGTGCAAATGATATATAGTTTAAATATTTTATACGAATTTAAATTAAAAAAAAGTCTAATTTTCAATCCAAAAAGTTGGTTTACAAATTTTCAATTTTTTACTTTATCAGTGCTCATTTTCTTCGTTGAAACCTCGACTTTAAGAGGGGCGTCGCGACAGGTATGCCAAACTACAAACACCAAAAATCCCCATTTTTATCTTTATCTTTTATCACTGTCTTTCTGCAATAATGAAGAGAGATAGATATCTTAAGACTTCAGTGAATCTCCTGTATCCTAGGTGGCGCTGCTAGTATTAAAATATAATATATTATTTGGGATATCTAAGGAATCTGAGAGAATAAATTTTCTTTATTTTCACGATTGGTCTTACCGCAGAGAGCGCTAATAATCCATTTGTCATGAGTTCGATACCGGCTTCAGCCACGACAGAAATATTATTTTTTATTTTTAGGAAATGTCATTTTTTTTGTTTACTATTTTTTTTCTAGCATCAAAATAGAGTTTATATTTTATAATTTAATTAATTTTCAATTATTTTCGAATAAATCCGTTTATTTTAATATGAATAGCGCTGCCACGCGACTAATCTCTCTAAATACATCAGATAGGAATGGAGCTCGGAAAATAATATTTCTAACATAAAAAAAATATTTAAACATCAATGGATTCATACGAAAATTGAGAATTATATAAATGTATAATCTTTAAGGTGAAGCAAGAATTTTTTTAAAAAATGAATTAATAAATAATTGGCGGCCCCAAACGCAAAATGTTTTTATCAATATCTATTTATTTAAACAATTGCAGAATACATGAGTTATCGACACAAAAAACTGCGTTCTATGAACAAAATGCAACATTGTAACCACAATAAATTATCTGCAAGTCCTTTTATAAAAAAAAATTGTTAATGTTGGAGCATTAATTTGTATATAACAATTGAACGGTTACAGATAAAAAATCGCTGCAAGTCTTAAACCATGGGTTATGATAAATTGTTCATGTTTCATCCCTTGAAATTTTTTTTGTCCGTGTCACCATTTTCGTTAAAAAGTCCAAAAAATAGGGTTGAAAAATTAAAATGCTCACAAACGATCGCTTTTAACAATGAAGACGGCTATTTATAAATTTTTTAATGTCACCATTGTATTCAGTGTGATTTTTCATATAAGAATAATATACAACAATAAACCTACTTTAAAATTTTACCCAAAAAACCAGTGACACGTATTTAGTATCCATTCTAAACTTTATACTTTATTTATTTACCGCAGCATCAGAACAGTGTCGAAAATACCTACCTAGATATTTCTTTATTATCAATATACGATATGAATTTATATGAAAAGCGTTTTTATATTACATTCCAAAATATTTTAAATGGAAAATATAATATGTACATTTATTTTAAAAAAGCTTTTTAGTCATTGATAATTTAGAGGTGCGGGCATTACGGCAACATTGGTGTGTTTTTTCATTACAGTTGTTAGTTTTTTGCCTGTTTGTCTTTGTTTTCGCTCTATTCGCTCTCTAATTCTGAAATAAAATAAGATAACACTACTAATTTTAATGATTAGACAAAGAGCGGCAGCAGTTCTTATTGTGTCTTCGAGCGGGGATTCTTTGAAAATGTTTGCAACTAATGTTTTGTGATTTTGGCGGTTTTTCCATCCGTTTTGTGACGTGATTTTACAATTTAGTTATTAGTCGTGATTTGGTTGGTCTCTGATTGAGTAGGTCACGCTAACGCATATTGCATTTTTGCTTTTATCTCCATTAGAGCTATATTATTACGGTACAAAAGTGGTGTGAAACGGACACAACAGTATTTTTAGGTTTTAGGTTTTAGATTCTGATTGTTTACCCTCCTCGGTGAAAAAGGACACCATTTTCATTTTTGTGAAAAAAGACACAATTTTTTTTTTATTATTTTTTATATAGGGTAGGTTATTATCCAAAGATGCCTCGAAGTTCGCGTAAAACTAGAAAGAAGAACAAACGCACTGCAGCTTCGCGATTGAATTGGGGAAATAGAGAAAACAGGGACATTTCCACAGAAATATTAGAAGAATCGTAAGTTTTCTAAAGTTATATTTTAGCCATATTTTTTATAAGTTATTAAGCTTTTTATTTCAATTTTTTGATTATGTACATTTTCTTAGGTTTAATGAAGAAAGTGTCCCAGAAAATAGAATAGAGAATAGAATATATATTACATGATTTACAAAAATACATTTGTTTTCACAAGTCAAAATTGATTTATATTGTAGGCATGTATTTAAAAAAAAATAATTTTAAAAACATTTACACAAAACGCACTAAAATAGACAATTTATTAAAATATGTACTTACATATAAGTACCGTGGTCTAATTTTTTAAACATCACACAAATTTTTATAAAATTTCTGTCTCACTCATATGAAATGTAGTATTTAAATATTCATTAGTATTATAGAATGCATATCTGAGTAGGTGATTTTTAATAGTTATAAAGAAGTTTTTGTTGTCTAAAATTTGCACATTTCTAGGCAATACATTATAAAATAAAGGTCCATAATAGTTCACTCCAAATCGACTGTGGCTCAGCCGAAACTTTTGTATATGTATGTGTAAGTTTTGCCTGGTGTTGTGATTATGGATGCCATTATTTCTTGTATATGAGCCGAGGTTTTCTCTGACATGCTTTAGGCATGTATATATATACAAAGAAGGAAAAGTAAAAAGCTTGTTTTCGGAAAACACCCCTGCAACGTCTTCCCTATAGCCCATCCTAAACATAACACGGAGTACCCTTCGTTGCAATTTAAAAATCCTGTCAGCATGAGGAGAGTGACCCCATGCTAGAATTCCATACTTACAGTGGGAAAGAAATATAGAGTGGTAAGCTGTCAAGATTGATTTTCTTGGCAGCTCATCCCTCAGTGATCGTATGACAAATATATTTCTTGCAAGTTTTGTTGCCAGAAAATCTACGTGGTGATGCCATGATAGTATGGGATCAACATAAAAACCCAAGAACTTTGGACACTCTTGCTGGTTGCAGGCCTTTTTATGACTAAAGCATATTGTTTTGGTTTTATTTTCATTGAGACTTAGACCATTTTTACCGAACCACGTTGATGCTGACACCGTAGCAGTATTTATTTTATCGTTTACACTTTTTATATCAGTGTCATTAACAAGAATTGTGGTGTCATCTGCGAAGAGTATCATGTCAGAACTGGGGGCCACATTGAGGTTGTTTATGTAAATCAAAAACAATATGGGGCCCAGCACCGACCCCTGAGGCACTCCGCAGGTAATTTTTTTCACATTTGAATTTTTATTATTTATCGATACAAACTGTTTTCTGTCAGTTAAGTAAGAGTTTATAAGTTTAACACTGGTTTCGTCAAAATTGCTATGTTTTAATTTGGAGATAAGGAGACTGTGGGACATACAGTCAAATGCTTTAGTAAGGTCACAAAAAACAGCACCCACAATCTCCTTATTTTCAGTACCCTCTATAATCTTATTTATTAAGTAGATAAGAGCGTCTGTGGTAGATCTTTTTGCTCTGAAACCAAATTGTCCAAAATGAAATAGGTTATTGGATTCATAAAATTTAACAATCTGATTTTTTAAAACTGTTTCAAATATTTTTGAAACGACTGGTAATATTGAGATAGGTCTAAAATTGCTTAAGTCAGTTTTGTTTTTTGTTTTCGGAATGGGCAAAACTTTGGCCATTTTTAAACCGTCAGGGAAACTACCGTCTAATATGCAATTATTTATAAGATTTGTTAGTGGATACAAGATTTCTTCTCTTACAGATTTAAGTAATTTAGCGTTTATGTTGCAATAATCAAGGCCTGGCTTATTTTTAAGATTTTTTATTATGTCACGTATCTCAATATAACTGGCAGGTACAAAGCCAAATGGAGGCGAAGGAAACAATATCTTTTTATTTTGAAAACTCAATTTTCTATCAAAGAGGTTCTTGTCCTCTAGTTCTTTTTTTATTTTGTTACCCACACCAACAAAAAAGCTATTCACCTCGTTTAAGTTTAAATTGCATGGTAACTCATCCTTTTTCGGAGGTCGTTTGGTGTTAATTAAGTCCCAACATGTTTTATTTGGGTTTGAACTACTTTCAATAGCTTTCTTGTTGTGAACATCCAAAAAGAGGGATTCCCACAAGAAAGAATTACAGAAAGAAAGAAAGAAGCCGACAATCAAGAGGAGAGTTTTCTGCAAGAGGATATTTTAGAAGAGGTCATCCAACTCAATGACTTTCCACGAGAAGGAAATACAGAAGATATTGAAGAGGATTTCACACAAGAAAATTTAGAAGAGGATTTCCTGAGCCAAGAAGAAATAAATTTAAAATCATATAATAATTCAGAACCTGGAATAATTTCTTCAGATGAATATGACAGGTAAGAAATATTAGAATATTTGCATAAATAGAGTTTTTACATACCAAGAATTTAACTAGATAACAACAAGGAAATTCTTGTGTCCGTTTTGTTGACAGTATTGACCAAGGCATTCTAATTAGGTGAATTAATATTTTTAATGCATGGGTACATTATATCTATCTTTAGACTTATAAACCATAATGAAAATTCTTGGCCAGCTAGCTATCTACATGGTGTATCATAAGGAATGGTCAATATTTTAATAATTGGTTCAGGACCTCGAAATATTAATATTTTACTAAATAACTCAAATGTTATCTACTACTAAGATACAGGCAGGCCCGGATACAAGGGGGGCGATGGGGGCGACCGCCCCGTCAAACGCAAAAAATCACATATACAAATAAATAACTAAAAGGTAATAAATACATTATTTCAAAAATTTTCTGGACCCCCCGGAAGGTCCCCCCCCCCCAAATCACGGCTCTGAATCCTGGCCTGGATACAGGGTGTTGAAGATAAAATGTATTTTTCGTTTTTTGCAATAATTTCTTAAAAATATAACCACCAAATTTCAAGTCAATATATTAAATAATAAAGAAATTATTGCAAAAAAACGAAAAATACATTTTATCTTCAACACCCTGTATCTTAGTAGTAGATAACATTTGACCCAGAGTTATTTAGTAAAATATTAATATTTCGAGGTCCTGAACCTATGATTAGAATATTGACCATTCCTTATGATACACCCTGTATAATTTAATATTTCATTAATTTTCTAGCATAAACAAACATGAGCTAGAATATGAGAGAGTACCGAAACCTGAGAACCCGATAACAGGTATGAGAATTGTAGAACTTGGGTATGTACTGGATTGGGCTACTAATCTACAATACGATCATTCCAAAATATGTACTCTCGGAAAACTAAGTGTTAAAGAAGAACGCCGAAAGGGCAAGGGGTTGACTAGTACAATAGTATACAAATGTTCTGTCTGTGAAAGAGAATATCAATATGAAACTGAAAATCCAAATAAAATAAAATCCGTTGCTAATATTGGTGCAGTGTGGGGAACTATTGCATCTGGAAGCACATATTCACATACTAGTGAATTGCTTTCATCCATGGATATACCCACCATGAGTTCGAACATGTTCTATAAGATTGAAAATGAATTAGGACAGTTAAAGTTGAAGCCCATTAAATATTAATAGTAATTGTGACCCTTACATACCTAAGTAAGTACATTCAAATAGAAATTAGTTTTTTTTTTATTCTTTTATTTTAGAATGCAGTCTATAAAATTGGAAGTTGAAGCCCATTAAATATTAATAGTAATTGTGACCCTTAGTAAGTACATTCAAATAGAATACTTGCATTTATTAATCATAAATTTATTTCAGATTCTTAGTTCTAGTACTTGCATTTATTAATCATAAATTTATTTCAGATTTTCAGTTCGACTACTTGCATTTATTAATCATAAATTTATTTCAGATTCTTAGTTCTAGTACTTGCATTTATTAATCATAAATTTATTTCAGATTTTCAGTTCGAGTACTTGCATTTATTAATCATAAATTTATTTCAGATTTTCAGTTCGAGTACTTGCATTTATTAATCATAAATTTATTTCAGATTTTCAGTTCGACTACTTGCATTTATTAATCATAAATTTATTTCAGATTCTTAGTTCTAGTACTTGCATTTATTAATCATAAATTTATTTCAGATTTTCAGTTCGAGTACTTGCATTTATTAATCATAAATTTATTTCAGATTTTCAGTTCGACTACTTGCATTTATTAATCATAAATTTATTTCAGATTTTCAGTTCGAGTACTTGCATTTATTAATCATAAATTTATTTCAGATTTTCAGTTCGACTACTTGCATTTATTAATCATAAATTTATTTCAGATTCTTAGTTCTAGTACTTGCATTTATTAATCATAAATTTATTTCAGATTTTCAGTTCGAGTACTTGCATTTATTAATCATAAATTTATTTCAGATTTTCAGTTCGACTACTTGCATTTATTAATCATAAATTTATTTCAGATTCTTAGTTCTAGTACTTGCATTTATTAATCATAAATTTATTTCAGATTTTCAGTTCGAGTACTTGCATTTATTAATCATAAATTTATTTCAGATTTTCAGTTCGAGTACTTGCATTTATTAATCAGAAATTTATTTCAGATTCTTATTTCTAGTACTTGCATTTATTAATCATAAATTTATTTCAGATTCAGGGGTGTGTAAAGTTAGCTCGCCTCCACGTGGTGCACCCTGGGTAACGCTAAAGAGCTAACAAACTTGGCAGCCGGACAATCTTTTGATCTCCCGGCTAAAGCACATGATGCCTGACGCGACATTTAATCCAACCATCCAACCATATGCAGTGATACGATAAATAAATAAATAAGTGCTAGTACTTGCATTTATTAATCATAAATTTATTTCAGATTTTTAGTTCTAATATACTTGCATGTATTAATCGTAAACTCATTTCTTTAATGTTAACTTTATTGTAAATCATTAAATATTATAAAATCATTTTTGTAAGAAAATAAATTGAATAATTAATAATTATTTCTTTATTTAAAAGTACCTAATTACAGTTATTCACTAAAACAAAAACAAAACAATACACTATGAAAAAACTGCATTGCTTTTTAGCAATGGACAAAAGACATAATAGCAAATAAAATGTGTAACAAACCTATATCAAGAGTCCCATGGATGGGTTAATATGTGAGACATACTGTAAATATTAATTTCTGCAAATGTCTGTGATTCCCAACTATGCAGACACTATTTTGAATGCACGAATAAAAATCACAAAAAACTGTTGAATTGCACATTCTCCATATTACTAATCACTAATTTTTCACATTGAATATGCATAAAAATTGAAGATTTTTTGAACAGCCTCTCGAGAATGGAATTTTTGTTCGTGGAAATATTTTTACTCGTTATAGCTTACACCTTGGAATAGGACATCTCCATTAATTGAAATACTTTAAACTGAAGAACTGGTTTTAGTTAATACTAATTTACTCATTAAAAAAAATTGCAAAACACGAATAAATTAGCCAACATAACCTAAAATGTCAGTTCTAAACATCTAAACTTTCTTCGTATTCGTAAAACTGGTTGCATACATCGTTCAAAATAAAACCAAAAAGCGCCACCGTCTCAAAGTGTCAGGCGGAAAACGCCTGAACTATGGAAAGAGAAAATCTTACTGGGATATAGGCAACTTACATAATTTTTTTTTTTCTGGAGAGTTAATCTCAAAAATTATAAAGTTTTGCGAATTGGTATTCTCGGAAATTAATTCTGTATCCTTCATTTAGGACATCTCCTTTTCACGTTAAAATTGGTGATCACAAATTGTCAAAACTGTCAAAAACACACCTCCACTAAATGGCTGATATCTTTTTTATTAATCCTTAAAATTGACTCAAAAAAGGAGATGTCCTATTCCAAGGTATAAGCTATAACGGGTATAAATATTTCCACAAACAAAAATTCCGTTCTCGAGATTAACTCTCCAAAAAATCGTCAAATTTTTATGCATATTCAGTATTGAACTGAAAACGAGGTCGGCAGTGGCAATGCCCCTCTTAAGATGATATGAAAAAAAGAGGTAGTTTTTATGGAAAAATATGAAAAAAAGAGGTAGTTTTTATGGAAAAATATGAAAAAATTAGGCTTTTTTTTAAGAGCATTCACTACCTTGGTGAAACTGGCTGTGGTTTCTCATGTCCCAGAAATTTTTTCAGTGAAAACCGTTTATCACAAAAAAAAGTCTCATTTTTTGTAATTCCGGAAAATCAATGATTTCCTTCTACGTTAAAAAAATGGAATGAACTTACACAATCGTAAAAATAATGACTTTCCGGTATTCTTATACAGGGTGTTTCATAGTTAAACCGACATACGTTAACTGTAAATAGAGGGAACTTCCAAATAACCTTGGTTAATGGGTCTAACATTTTTATTAACCGAGATACGGGGTGTTTTCATAAGCCATAACTTTGGAAACACCCTGTAGATTTCTTTCATAATTGGTACAGGTAGATTGTTTAAATAGCCCAATCGCACAATACAAGAACTAAAGTTAAAATCCAGATCCGGTAAATTTGGGGAAAATATCCTATGAAGTTATGACGCGTTAATGAAACCCCTTAATTTAAATTAGTATAAAATTGAAAAATAAATATTTTGCTTTGAAAAAATTACAGCTTATTTAAAACACAAAAAAGAACGTTTTCACCAAATTTCATAGAAAAAAAATTGTTTTTTAGGGGGATAAAAATTAAAAACAAAAAAAAACGATTTTAGAGATTTTCTCTATAATTTTGAGGTTATGTTGAAAAATGATCAATACAAAAGTTTTAGATTTTTTAATTATCTACAACTTTTACATTAAACTTGTTTTGATAGGATGCATATTTCAGCCATAAATCGTAAAAAATACTGCTAAGAATTTTTTTGTTTCTCATTTTCCCAATTTTATAATTATTGTACTGTTAAAATCTTTTTTTTTTACTTCTAAATAAATTTATAATCCTCGGCTGTAACAATGTATCCCAACTGCACTAATATTCCCTTCTTTATCGCAACTATTTAATCTAAGTTATTTTGATAACCAAATGACTACCAGAATAACTTTTGGCTATCTCATGAGGAATGACAGAATTTTTTTGACAATGTAGAATGTACATGTTATTTTTTAATTGTCTATGAAATTGTATATTTCAATGTGTTAATTTGACAAAAAAACTATATAAAATGTTATTAAAATTATTATTTTTTGTAATTAGAAAATGTTCTACAGTTTCAGATAAAATTGCCACAAAAAAAACCATTCATAAATTCGTTTCTCAAATATTATACAAACTATATCTCTAAATTTAGTTCTATGATGTTTAAAACATTTTATTCAGACTCCTGTGTACTTTTGACGAGTATATATATAAAATAGGTATACTAACACAAAAGCACAAAAAACTTGGAATATTTCTATAGATACACATGGTAGGTAAAGTGTTAAATGAACTTTAGCCTTCAAGATCTTGTAAGAGTAAGGTATTTAATCAAATTTTAAAAACATATACTTTAAGATGACTTCAATTATATAAAACACTTCAATTAACCTCAGATATATAATTACATATTAATTTTTATATTTGATAAATATACCACAATATACTATTCTGTAAACAACTAGTAGAACTGTTTTAAATAAAGAAGTATTTAATAATTTCTTAGTATTTGGTGTCAACAAAATACATTTTTAAATTTGTTTAAAAATAGCAACACACTACCTGAGGTTACCTTTAACTGTCATAATTAAGTAAAAATTCTGATCCTATTGAAAAAGTAGGACAATTTACGTTTGCATTTTTCTATAGACATTTTGTGCTAAACAAATAAGTAGTAGTATTTTGACAGAAAAGCTGCGATCGAATGGAAAATTTGTAATAAGGACAACTAAAATAAGCATACATCTCAAAAGATAGTGAAAATATTAATTTACTTTTGAAGTTCATTGAACCAAATACATACAATAGGAATAATATGCAAGTTAGGCAAGAAATAAATAATGAAAAATTTACCATTTTTAGACTGCTTGTCACTCGAAATCTTCATCTGCATTTTCTCTGTTTCTGACGCCTGTGACACAGACATAGCACAATTCTTTGGTTACACTTTTCAATGTTTAAAGTCAGCTGTACACACCTAATCTAAGTTGTACAATAAATAATCGAAACTCGAAATTGTATAAAGGAAAACCTATATAATATACAACTAATCTTAATATCACAGTTCGTTATTTCGTCAACAAAAACTTAACATACGGACACAAACACTTAAATTTTGTGTTAATAATTTCAATGAAAAATGCTTGTATATGCGCTTAATTGTAAAATATATTCGCTTTCAAACTTTAATTATCCACAACGCACGTAAACCTCTTAAAATTAGCAAAAATAGAAACGAACGCCATATGCCTTTCTTTCACTTTTCAAACCATGCGCCATCTAACTTAAATATATCTAACTAAACGTCCATCTAATACGCATGCGAAATGCCGAAGAGGATTGACTAAATATTAAAGGTGGGAACTAACGAAACGCACAACTGTTATTAATGATGTTTCAAGTAACTGGAACACCAACTCTGACGAAAAATAAAGAAATACCTGCTCTTTTATTATTTGGAAACACAAGTATGATGTCATGTCCCAATATTTGGTAAAGAAATATCAAAGAAACCTATGTAGATGAATAAACTTTTCGCTCGTCAGTCTGTAAAATAGAGGTGGCGGCGTCAGTCGCATGGGGTCTTTCAAAACCCGGCCACAGATGACTTAATCTGTGACCCGGCTGAGATATATACGTCCGTCGCGAATAAAGGCAACGCTTAACACGTCCGCTGCCACTGCAAATAGTTGTATCAGAATTTTTTAGGAAAGCATTTACATTTTCTTAAAGGATAATTATAATGGAAGAATTAAAATAGATATAAAAATATGAGATTTTATTTAAACAATATAAAATAGTACAAACATTATTTTAACTTAACATATTTTTTTTCTTATTCTTCTTTTCCTTCCCAGTTAAAAGACCTCTCACATTAAGAGTATTAAAACGGTAAAAACAACACTCTAATGGAACAATTTTTTCTTAACTCTTCTTTTTAGTTAAATTGATTATTATTCTCTCTTCTCTCAACCTAAATATATATTAAAAGTTAAATTTATAAATAAGCAAAGCTCGTTAAATAATTTATAGCTTTAACACGTTGACTTTTTAGACCAGAAAATTATCGTGGCAGCCAACGTGTTAAAATATTTTTAAAACGACGTTGAAGCAAAAATTTTCGCATACGTGGGAAAAACGAGGTATATGAACTCGTTTTTTCACAGAGTCTGAGAAAATTTCGTTGCTTGTTTGCTTTAAATTATCTTTTGATAATTATCAACTTACATATCTGTCGATATAATGGACAGTTTCAAAAAAGACTTCAACCATAATAAGGATTATTATTGTCCATTCTAATCTAGTGCTGTGTTTGGTGCTTAAATGAGATGATAAAAGTTCTATTAAAGCCACGCAATGATTTATTTTCTCGTTCATTACCTAAAACGGAAACTGTTTTTAGCGATTTTCTCTATCATTTTGAGTTTACGTTGAAAAATGGTCAATACAAAAGTTATAGATTTTTTATTAATCTACAACTTTTATATTACACTTTTTTCAATAGGATGCATATTTCAGCCTCAAATCGTAAAAAATAAAAAACTAATTAGGCCAGGGAATTTACTGGCGATCTGAGGTCGGGAAGTGGAAGGGGACGAGTTTTTAAAAGTAAAAAAGTGTTTATCTCGATTTCCGGCAAAACTACAAGACCTATGGAAAAAAGTTGAATAGCAAAGTTGTAGGTAATAAAAAGATCTACAACTTTTGTATTTACACTTTTTTCACATAACCTCAAAATTTATGTGAAAAATTCAAATAAGCAAGTTTTTGGTTTTTTATTTTTATCTTTTACAAAACAAAAATTTCTCTCACGAAATTTGGTGAAAACTTACCTTTTTATGACCCAAACACACTGTAATTTTTTTGATTTAAAATATTTATTTTTTCACCTTATTTTGACTTAATATCGAAAAAGCACCCTAATTTTTTGCATTTTTTGAGAACATTTACCGCAGTAATGTATATTTTTTTTACACCATCAAAAAGTAGAGATTTCAACGAAGAAAAAGCCCACCGAGTTTTTTAAAAAAGCAGATATTTTGACGTGAGAATTTTCGATTGAAAATTAGGGTGCTTTTTCGATATTAAGTCAAAATAGAGTGAAAAAATAAATATTTTAAATCAAAAAAATTACAGTGTGTTTAGGACATAAAAAGGTAAGTTTTCACCAAATTTCGTGAAAAAAAAATTTGTAGAAGATAAAAATAAAAAACCAAAAACTTTGTTGTTTGAATTTTTCACATAAATTTTGAGGTTATGTGAAAAAAGTGTAAATACAAAAGTTGTAGATCTTTTTATTACCTACAACTTTGCCATTTAACTTTTTTCCATATGACTTGTAGTTTTGCCGGAAATCGAGATAAACCCTAAATTTTCCGACCATCCACATATTGCTAGATTTAAAATTAATTAGATGACAACAGAATACAATATTACAGATATTTTATACTATTAAACCGTAATTGTTACTACAATTCCACATTTCTGCGTTTTTCTTCAACTATAAAGATCACAAACTTACTTTCGTTCTTTTATTTATGTTGAAATACGAACACACTTGGCTGTATACGTTTTCCAAATGTTCATGGTCCCAATAAAAATCAGGAACATCCAAAACATCGGAACTTAGATTTAAGTAATGTCTAAGAGCAAATAGCTCACCTTGTTTCTTTAGTACTTCTTCCCTAGTCATTTTAATGGTACCTCTAAAAAGTATGATTATACATAATTAGTACGTCAAAATCATTGTCGTGGTTGTCCTCAACCTTATTTTGTCAGATATGATTTACTGTAAGGCATAATACATTAAAGTATGAACTACAATACGTAACAAACATAAATACAAGTCTTAAAGGAACAATTTATAAGATCTAAAAGTTTTGTCCACGAGGTGTTAAATCATTGTCGTGGTCGAGTAGAAAATAGTGAAAAACTCGTCGTCGATAACATGTAAGAAACCGCGAATTCTATCATGCATTGACAAAAGACCACTAGTTCCTGAGCGGGAACTGGCGATCGCCCATTCCACTTAGTTATTGATAAAATTAGATGAAACGTTGACGTGGCAGCAACATTAGACAACAGTAAGTATTGAAAAATAAGTAAATATTGGAGTGTAGACGTGTTATGTGCCTACTTATTGTATATGTAATTAGAATGTTCTTATGTTATGTGTTTAGAATGTTTTAACCTCAAAATAACATTGTCGTGGATGTTTTTGAATGTCATTGTCGTGGACGTTCTCATCCTCGGCAATGACAAATTGTCCACGACAATGACCACATTTGTTTCTGTTTAATTAGGGAGTGCGAACAGAGGAGAAGAGACAACATTAAGAAAAACCCGATAATATAAGAGATATATGGCAGTAAAATCGAGTCAATTTCGCCATTGTCGTGGATAGATTTTTGAAAAATCCACAATATGCGAATTTAAGCATGTAATCTTACGTCATTCAAGCTCATATAAATATTTTTTTCAGATCTAAACAAGTCTTTTTAATTTTTGAAATTTTGCAATCATAAATCTGCTTCTTTTGAGATAATCGCCCATATAGTGTACAAAAAAACAAACTTTTATTGGATCAATGTACTACAAACAACAAAAAAAATGTACTACAAAAAAAATCATGTTTTACCTTTTTAGATCTTCTGTAACAGATTCGGTATTATCGATATATCGTTCCAACGAAGCTTCCCATATGCCAAGTTTTACACTTAACATCATTCCATTTGAAAATGCATATTTTTGTAGGATAAGATCATTTTTT
This sequence comes from Crepidodera aurea, assembly GCA_949320105.2. Lineage (NCBI taxonomy): Eukaryota > Metazoa > Arthropoda > Insecta > Coleoptera > Chrysomelidae > Crepidodera > Crepidodera aurea. Next base: position 18,109,730 of record OX439480.2, read on the forward strand.
GGGGACAAAGCAATATCCCCTTCTTTGTCTATACAACTCTGTGTTCTAAGAAAAAAATCATTTAAAACAGAATGAAATATTAAACTATTTAAATAATTATTTACTTTTCAATAGGATTGTATTTGTAATTCATGATTTCACATTCACTCTGTATCAACCTTTCTGAGTAACTATCCTCTTCAAAATTTCTTAAAAATTTCAAAATATTGCTACTTTCAAGATCGGTAATATTCCACATCACGACACTACCTACAAATAAAATTCTTGTGTTAAAATTAAAATTTGAAACAAAAAAAATAATAGCAGGCTGACACCCATTGGAAAAGGAAGAGAATATAACAAAAATGAAAGGAAAAATAATTTATGGGCGATCTGAGGTCGGGAACTAATAAAAAACTATTTATCTCGATTTCCGGCAAAACTGAAAGTCCTATGGAAAAAAGTTAAATAGCAAATTTATAGGTAATAAAAAGATCTACAACTTTTGTATTTACACTTTTTTCACATAACCTCAAAATTTATGTGAAAAATTGAAATAACTAAGTTTTTGGTTTTTTATTTTTATCTTTTACAAAAAAAATATTTTTTGATAATTTGACAAAAGTTGTAGATCTTTTTATTACCTACAACTTTGCCATTTAACTTTTTTCCATAGGACTTGTAGTTTTGCCGGAAATCGAGATAAACAGTTTTTTACCCTTAAAAACTCACCCCCTTCCACTTCTTCTTTTTCCAATGGGTTTCATCCTACTATTATTTTTTATCACTTTTTACCATTTCCAAAGGCTTGAACCCTGGTCCATATATATTATGCAATGTTAGAAAATAATGGTAACAAATTGCATCACTTACCATCTCGAAAGAAAAATATTTCCCTGGGTTCCTGATCAACCTTATATTTCGGGACTGCATGGACTACGTCTAAATTGTTTTCTATCATACTCGCATCGTATAAATTTTGTTGTTTTAAACCTTCAAATAATTTTTCCAAATCGTAATCTTCAGCTGTCGCAAAAGCAATTACATTGTACATTCCCGGTTTCTTCTCCTCCTCTTCCAAAGGTTTTTTCTTTCGGTTCACTCTCTTTTTAAGTTGAATTGATGAAATAGTATCATGAATATTAGATAGTTTAGGTACATTTTGTGAAAAAGAACTAATAACACTAAAATTTAATTTTTGTTGATAACTAGGTTCGAGAAATTTAACTTTGTTCGGTGGTGATTTATTTGAAAAACTGCGAGTAATTTGAATAAATTTACATTGTTTGTTATGCCGTGAAACACCAAATAAACAATAATTTAAACTCTTAAAAATACTCATTGTGAACTCACAAACGAATGTGAGGTTATGTTACTTTACTGTCAGATTATCAGGTTCTGCAAGTTGATAAATCGAAGAATCACTAAGAATCGAAACTAAATATTCAAAGAAGTAAAGGGCAATGAATATTAACGATAAAAAAGAAGAATCGATTGTTATTTATCACAGATAAACTGAGATGACGCTACTGGTTAAAGGTTATTTTAATTAGAGAGCGGTGTTTTAATTATGTAACGGTAATTAGATTTTTTTAATCAAAATTTATTACGAGATAGTAAAAGTCGAATTTGCTTTTTCCCATTCAGATTTGGTATCGACAAAATGATTTTGATGGGTCATCTAACCTCAAATATTTTTACGAAACTGAGTAGGTAGGTACATTTTGTTGAATTCAATTAATTTATTTAAGCAATCCACGAATTTTTAACTTAAAAGACTTCTTTATTATAAGTAGCTTTTTGTGTGTCCAGTGCTGTTTTGTTGACTAGGCCAGCTCGTAGTCGATTGTTTTGGAAGATTTTTATATAAAATTATCAAATATTAAATAAATGTAAAACTGTATTGACTCATGGAAAATACTTGCAAAACAATAGCATTTTATTTCGATAAATTTTGATAAGAATCTAAATTTAGCTGCAAAACAAAGGAAAAATATTCGGTCGATGAGTGATTCTAGTTTCTCAACTTTTCAAAATATTGCGCAAGATTCAAGATATTGCAACGCATTAACTGGACTCAAGCGCCGGGGTATATAAGCTACATCGATAAACCACGTCATTCAGTCGAGGTCGAGCATTCTGTTTATTTCGTCGTCCTTTCATGGTGTATTTTCGGTCTCGGTAAAATCGCGTATTTTCTGATCAAAATGGATGCAAACAATCAAGCAGCCGTCCCCCAAGCTATCCAAGATGTAATTCAAGTGACCGTTGACAGAGCCATAGCTACGTTACTAGAAAGCGGGCTGTTGAATAGCAAATTGAAAAACAAAAAACGCGAATGTAAAAAAAGACGTTCAAGATCGCGCTCTAGATCTCACAGTAAAGGAAAAAAGAGTAAAAGCAGAAAACGCAGCTCCAGCTCCAGTTCAAGCTCAAGTTCCTCAGACAGTGATGACGATGACGAACGCAAATGTAAAGGTAAAAAGGGAAAAGGAAGAAAACACAGCCATTCTAGATCTCATTCGCGTGGACCGAAACATAAGGGTAAAGGAAGGCGATCTAGATCCAGATCCCATTCCAGAGGTAGGCGTTCTAGATCTAAATCTCATCCGAGGCACGGTAAGAAAGCCTGGCGTCATCCCCATCACGATTCTGCTCCACTACTACCCTTTTATCAACATTACTTCAACTGCCCCTACGTCTGGACCGAAGGCGATGAATCGGGAGACCCCAAAATGTTTGGACGTAAGGGAAAGAGACATTTTCACAAAAAATACTTGAAGAAATTTTATTGTCCAGTTGCTGGGCAGCAAATGACCGACGAGGAAAAAAAGAACAACGGTGATTCAGACAAAGAAACTGATTTGAGTAAAGAATTCGAAAGTTTAGATGTTCTGGACAAAGAAAAATCGCAGTAAGATGGCGGATAAGGCAATTTTGATTATGCAGGTAATATAATATTTGTGCTAAAAATTTTCTAGCCCTTAGTTTTAATTTTTTTACGGTTTAATTATCATTACTAATAATAATCTACTTAGTATGGGGAATTTACGGGGTTGTTAAGGTATTTTAGTTGAAACGTTTATTTTTAAATAAATTGAAAGATCGATGATGATTTCTCATATGGAGCAAACATTTCTGTTTAAGTTTAGGGTAATTTACTTTGGTTTAAGGTATAGGTTTAATTTTTATACGTTATTTAGGTTCCAAATATTTGTATGTTTAGATTAGAAACTTTTTAGCATAAATATTATACCAGATTTGAGTATTTTTGGTTAATAAAAATAATATGAATTTATTGGAAAAATAAAGTGCCTATAATAAATTTATTTTTTCGTTTTAATTTATCGAATTTACCTCGTTCCTGATTACCATATATTTTGAAATAAATATAAACGATTTTTATATATTTACTAATGTGTATGCAAAAAAGTATTGCTGTGCTCTGAAGATGGATTTAAGAAACATAAGGTAAGTGCAAGTTGTTTATTTTTTACTCGTCTGAAAAGTGGTGAAAATTAGGAATATAGTTAAAAATAAAATTAGTGGGAAGCAGTCAATAGTAAATAAAGTAGTAGGAGCTTTCGAAAATGTTTATTTTCTTTAACTGGGTTATACGTAAATTACTATTGAAGGGTCACGAAAATATCCACTTACTGTTAAAAATAAAAGTTTTTACAATTTTATTTACACTTATTTTTCGTATCAGCATAATTAACGTTTTTCTATTGTATATCTTGTTTATTTCAAACCGGATTTTCTGGCCAATTTACCAAAAGTGGATATGATGAAACTTTGTTTGTCCATCAGAGAACATTTAATTTGTTTTTAATTTAAATAGCCCACGAAGCAGCGCTTATTTTTCCAGTTAGCAAACATGAATTGCAGGGTTAGTAATTCTAAGCAAAATTTATATATATTTTTAGGGGGCTGGGGGTTCCCATGGGTCGAGGCGGAAAATGCGTAAGAACATTCCAAAACACGGCTCTTTTTTTCCAGCGATAAAAATAGTTCCAGTAGTAAGAGGTATTATTGAAGTTAATTAAAAAAATTAATATGTGGAACACCCCGAAAGCCTTGCCAGACTCGTCTAATGATCGTCAAGCGCGCTAAATTCGGCACGTTCGATTATACAGGTGATTAGTCATACGTTCACGTGTTCTTTATTATGAGAGCATTAAACAATTAAATACAAAAAAGCAAATACGCTGTAACGAGTACAGAATTATGATGAGGCAGGTTGAATACTATTTATTGATGAAATAACCTTTAATGAAAGCCACAAAACAGTTTTTATTTTACATAATTATATCGAAAAATAAGAGCAAAACAATTTTCTATTTTTCCGATCTTGAAGATGTCACTAGACTCAATCAGGCCCGTAGAGAGGGTAAAAATTACGGTCCCCTATAGAATTTATAAAATTAGTATCCCATCAGATTACTTCTGTATTTCATAAAAAAAATTTTGATGTTATTAACAACTTCTCATTTTGTATAAACTGTTTATTGACACAAAGTACGACGTACATATAAAATTTTCGTACGGGTTCGGGCCCCATCGAGCCCGGGGGAATCCCCCCGTTACCCCCACCCTCGTCAGGCCTGGACTCAATTACCAATTTCGTAAGTCAGCCAGACTTATTTTTAATTGCAGTTTATGATTGTATCATGCTAAATTTCAAGCCTTGAAAAATAAGGGTTTCGATAATTTTCACATTCCGCTATCTGAGATAAGCCAGACTGATATTTTTATACGCTTGATAGCGGCTAAAACCGTTTAAAAACGAAAGATTAGATGACTCTAGAGCCGACTGGTGAGTAGTAACTTCCAGAAGTGTAGCAGTCCGTCTTATATTGAAAATGTACATAGATATTGTCATTTCATCACTAAAATTTGCGTTTTCAGAAATTTTGCGCTTGACCTCAGTGTACTTTAAAAAATGTCAAAAAATCTGAACTAAGTGACTCATAGCAGCTCGGTTCATTTTTGTTGGGTCGGAAATTAATGAAATATTAGGATGTTGTTCAGGGATGGTTAATGAACATTTTCTCAAGTTTTTGACATCGAGGACCCTGTGCGAAAAGAGGAGGGGGGAGAAAACTGCAAAATTTTCGACCTTCCTCCAGTTTTTCCTCAATTGTTTTTTTCCCTTACGTCCTACGGCAAAGGCATCTTTATACTTTGTTGTAAAGCGTTAAATTTCCTACAATTTTGACTATTTAAACAGGTTTGTATGTCAATTATTTACAGAGATATGGCGCTTCGAAGAAAATGTCATTTTTCAAATTTCGCTAAAAAATACAGAATTCCGCCTTACAATACATTAAAAGTCACTTTAATGCCGTTCTTAGGCAATTTGTTTTTAGTTTGTTTGGGGATTTACTAGTCTTATAATGTGCAAATAACGAAATTCCTTAATATACAGGATATTTCATTTAAAAAAATATTATTTTTTGTTGTATCCCGTGAAATCTGCACGCCACTGTGTTTTTGATAGCATTTTAACAAAATTCAATCATAACCACACAACTGTTATTTAAAGTATTTTTTCGTATACAGGGTGACCCACGATTAATTTAAAATATAGCAGATACATCATACGATTACTAAATGAAAAAATCATAATTTTTCTCTATATCAAACATAATCCACAAAAAAAACTCGTTTCTTTATTATTTTTTTCAATTTATTAGACTTGTGCTGAAATTTTTTAAATCCCATTAATTTTTTATCAAAATTAAAATTTATTTTTGTATTTCATTGCTCATATTGTGCATGGCTATAAAATTTTTATTTTATAGTTAAATAAAATCAAAAATTTAATTAAAAAAATGATTAAGCATATAAACTTTTGTTCCAAAAGCGGAATGCATTTTATAGCTTGCTGGTGAATCGTATGTAAGGCTTAAAGAAACTTCACATTATATTTGCCTCTAAGGTACAGATCTAGTGTTTCAGGTCATTTTTTTTTCATTTTTTGAATGTTTATAATTGGGAAAATAAATTATTATTATTTGGTTATTTTAAAATTAGTTGGACACAAAAAACGAGAATATTAATATTGCCAGTAGTTAGAAAATTATTTTTCAGTTTTTAGGTTATGTATTTTCATACCTTTCGAATTCAATCACTTGTACAAACTTTGGGGGAAGTACTCAATTTAAAATAGACTAAATTAAACTTCTAGAAACCCAAAATTTCTAATTTTTAGTTGCCTATCTGAAAAACTATTTATTTGTCAATGTCAATCTTTCTCGCAACAAAACGTAGTACCCTTTTTGTTGATACTTTATTTTGATTTATTTCATTTATTAAATCAAATAAAAATCTACGACCACAGACACTAGCAACTTTATGTACAAGGTCAAAATAATAAGCCACTTTATAAACTGACGGCATTTTGAGTTCCAGGGAAAGGCTGATTCCCTATAATTAGAGGACAATTACAAAAGATTAAGTAATCAATAAATAACACAAATCGACCGTTAAACATGACCAAAAACCTTTAAAAAAACTGTAATGACAGCAAATTGTCGTAAGTCCAATATGAATAATTTTACAATCTATTGCAAACTTTCACGAAAATATAGAGAATGCGGAAAAAGAACAGGATACATAATTATATAACCTTGCCTCTCAGAACAATACTGTAGATACGCCACTGATGGAAGACGTTTAATTGCTAGGCCTCCAAAGAAAACCAAAATAAGTCGATTGAATAGAAATAAGTTATCATCGAACAAAAGATTGAAGTTTTATTATGTAAATCCTCTAAATAAAATGAGTTACGCAAATTCTCAATATTAAATATCTATTACAACAAAATTAGTATAGTAAATTGTTTCCTAACCTCACTAAATATTGGAGAAGGGTAATAAAAACCACCTAATATATTTTATTTGATAAGCACTTGTAACGTTCCACATTCACTGTACCCACTTTAAACTTCTGAAATAATTTCACAGCATTTTTACTACTGTTTAAAACACTAAACATTACATGAATGTAAAATACTGTCTGACAATTAAAAATATGACAGACATTTCAAGTTCTTCAATTACCATCTCAGTAACCCGTCCTATTTAGTTTCCATAGAAATAAAACAAAATAACTTACAGCGGAGGAAACACATTTTTACGAAAGTAGATTATTATTCGGTTTTATCATTTTGAAAATAATTTAGGACTGGAAATTTGGAAAAACGTTCTTCGCAATCATCTCCTAACACTGACAGGATGAAATTATTGAAAATAGTAAGTAGTAGTCAGACAATTATAAATATAAGTGGGTGCGTTGGACTTTTGCACAAGACTGTACTGTTTTATTGATTGTGAACTGCTCGTTACATAAAGTATGACTGTGGAAATGTCCCTGAAAATTCTTTAATCTGTTCTTAATAATGTCGATGACCTGACATGTAAGGATACGTCACAGAAAAGAACGTTTGTTAGTACGGTGATTTTTTGCATCTTTTACACTTTTTTCGAAACTAATCTTGTGGTACAATACACAAAACACTATTTATATATGTAAATCCATATAAATTATATTACTGTGACGTCAACCCAGACTATTTTATTATTCCCAATTCCAATTCTACTAACCCAACCGAGCACAAAACATTCAACTGAACTTGTCAGTCTCGTCACTGTGAGTACGAAATGCCAGCGAATGAGCGAAATCGAAATATACAAGCTTGCTGGATATTGTTAGTGGAGGAAACACGGTGTATCCTTCGGGTTAGCCCGGCACATCTCGGTATGTGACTCTTTCAATGCGCACACGGTCATTTTTCTGTGCCCGTTTGTCGAGTTACAGATCTCCAGTTTAGTGCAAATGTAAAGTGTTATTTTATTGAAAAAAGTGAGCAGCACAAAAAGATGAAACTTATTAAATTATAAAATAGTAATTTTGTAAACTTGTGGTTGCTTAAATTATATAGTGTAAACGTTAAGGATAAGGATAAGGTAAGAGACTACACTTAGAATCTCTGTTAACTAGGCGCGTTGGGTACGTCGGTCGCAGCGTAGCTTCTATCGGTGTTCGAGAGTGGTTGAATGGCATATAACATGGCTCCGGCCGAGGTTACTGATTAGTCGATTAGTTTTAACAAAATTCTAAATATGCACAATTCTACTAAAATAATTTAAATATTTGAAAAAGAACATTTAGGAATTAAGGTTTTTATAGTCTCTCTCATTAAGGGTACTGATTTTAAATGTTAGTAGCACTATAGGGAGTGTAGTTTTTCTAACATTACGTAATCCGAAATGCTTACAATTACTGACCGTTTAATTTTATCTGTAAGTTATTATAAACGTCATAATCCTCTTCTACAAATAGTCAGTATCTTCGAAGATTTACTGCCATCTAGTGTAAATTAAAGGAAAAGCTTGAACTAAAACAATTCGATTACATATTACATGTATTTATTGTTATATTTTAAGTATATAAACTTAGACGTAAGAGAGTGGTACTTCAAGAAAGTCAGTGCATTACTTTTTTAGATATATCGCATACAATATGGCGGACGACGAATATACTAGGAAAATCGAAAGCCTCCAACAATACATTCCGTTTTTAGATAATATGATTGCTCAGCTTAAGGACCCTAGTAAAAAAAATAGGGAACAGCAACTCAGTAAAATGGAATCTCTTCACGCCATGATCACAGATAGGAAGAAAAAGTAAGTTAGGATAGAATTTGTTAAAGAGCTATATTCTTGTAATATTTTAAGAGTGTATTTTATTACATAACAAGGATATATCTTTTGTAAACAATTAGCATCTTGTTTGATAATCGCTACGTGATATATAATTTTTTATTTTCGATCGTATTTAGGTAAATTTCTTACAAAATAGTTACCCCAAGATTTCCTTATGTATACCCATTTTTTTGGTATGTTTTTCGAAAAAAAATCTTTTGCGTAGGTTGCTTTGATCGTTTTCCATGTTCTTGGTCTTAGGATATTTCGTTGATTCTCTGGAAACCAATATGGCCCGTGAATTAATAATTAGTACCTCGAAATATACATAAAAATTGACCTTTAGAAGATTGATGGGTGGTGCCGTGGTTTATAGAATTGTTATTCAGAAGGATACTTATGCTTTACGTTAAGGAACTGTATGTTTATAATATATGAGATATATACAATTATTCCCTTGTTCTATTTTGGCACTTCTACAGTAGAAAGCAAAGTTGGGTGGTGTAGAAATGTTCAGATCACGACTACCGCTTTCTGCATGGCTTAATGTCTACAGTTGTATAGCCAGGACCGACGGTTTTACATGCTCTCTGAGGCATAGTGGGTTGCCGATGTTATGAACCATAATATGACACACGCAAGTCTATACGAAGTCAGTGTGAACAACAAGGAATACGTGATACATGCCCGTCACCAAATGTTACCGCCCACGATGAATCAGACGCATTTTAATTGGTCACTTCCGAATTATTATTGGTCAGATTCTCGTATAATATGTTCCCTTTGACTAAGCCGCCTAAAGACCAAGTGAGACAGTGTAGTAGCATCGAGAGTTGATATACGTTGATATTACATTCCTTTCTTGTTATTTCTGAAATATTAAGCTAATTAAAATGGTATTCTGGAGACCTTTTGATATTTCTAATGGTGAAACGGAAACTAATAATCTCGAAACCTCGAAACCAATGCAGTTACAGAGCCTTTGGAATTTCGTAATAAAGACTTACATATCCAAACACAAAGAATTACAAAATGGAATAGTAAAAAGAATTTATGAATTTCTGAATTTGTGTTTTCCATTTCTACTGTCTATTGCACGCCTATGCTTCATAGAGGAGATACCCCCTATGAGTCGAGATTTATTTTTCTTGCTGTTTACACTGAAGTCGTATAGACTATAAAGACACGCGTTAATACAACCTGCATTGATGAAAAGTTCCAAACTAATGAAATTTAGAAGGAGAGGAGAATCTCTATATAGTGTCCTTGGAAAATGAGATATCTTGGCTGTTTGGAGAAATAAATAGCGGCCAACTCACCAACTTAGGCCTACTCAAATTGGAAATGGAAATCCAGGTCCTGGCTTACTCTATCCCATTAGGATATTCCAAATTTCCATTGAATTGGAAGACAAAGGGAAACTAAAAAAGCCAGTGGGAACATCTCGCCCAATTAGGCCTACTCAAATTGGAAATGGAAATCCAGGTCCTGGCTTACTCTATCCCATTAGGATTATATTCCAAATTTCCATTGAATTGGAAGACAAAGGAAAACTAAAAAAGCAAGCGGGAATATCTCGCCCAATTAGGCCTACTCAAATTGGAAATAGAAATCCAGGTCTTGGCTTATTCTATCCCATTTATATTCCAAATTTCCATTGAATTGGAAGATAAAGGGAAACTAAAAAAGCAAGCGGGAACATCTCGCCCAATTCAATGGTTCCAAATCTTATATCGGCCTAACAAAATTCTGCTTATGCTTTATGAAGCAAGATAGAAGTTTGTTTATCCCTTTCCTATACACTCAGTTTTAAAAAGAGCAAGCTGGATTAATTGCCCTGAAGATTGCCTATTCCCATCCTTTCCTCATTCTTGAATAGTTTCCGTATTTTTTTTAACAAGTTCCAATGGTTTGTACCGTCTCCGTCGGACTGGACAAAGGAACTACGAGTCCTCGGATTATCAGGTTCAGTTTCTTTTAAATGTCAGACTATTTTTTGTCTCAGAAAAAATAATTTGATATATTATGGATCCCTAAATAATCACGGGACTTCGCGGCAAAATCGCTCAGTCTGACGCTGTATTATTGATAATGTATTGTTAGCAGTACGCTTGTATAGGATATCTCTGATCTTATAGTTTGTTGCACCAGTCGTCATGGGGATCTAGCATGGATTTACTGAGCCAGTGTGGTTGTTTTGGCTCCTCCCCATATCTCAAGCTTGTGTTGTACAGGTCTGTTAATATGGAAAAAATACGACATAGAATTACATGGACGGTATAAAGCTATAAAGGATTCCACCCCTCTATCGATCTCTCAGCTTTTAATATACCGCTTTTGATGTTTTCAAAGATCTAAAAAGAAATTCTTGTATGCTAGTTTTTTTTGTTAAAATAGATATTTCTTTTGAAGCCTCTATTTTAATGACACGTACACGCATTCTCGCAATCTACACACTAAACGTTAGTTTCTTCAAGGTAAAATACGACTTAAATAATCCAACCCTGCCATTACCCCGTATTTCTATTGTTACGTGTAATCTATAGATAAACTATAATGAATCTATAACCAAACCATATTTAGATTCGATTGAGTTTTTTGCAAGACCAATCATAAATCCTGTTGCAATTACTCTCAGCTGATTTCTACTCTACTATATTTTCTTCTGACGCATTTCCCGTACTAGACAACATTGTTCGCGTTACAAAACTTTTGCTAAAGTTTTCCCAGCTGCATAGAGTGGATCGATGAACTTTATAGGAGGTCGGGAATTGGTAAATATTACCGATGATGTGAAATTTTTAGAATGTCTGTAATTCCAGTTAATTTTTCGATAAACAACTTCATAAAATTTGAAAATCATTTATTTTCTTTTAGAATATTATAATATTGAACTAGGCACAGGATAATAACCTTAACAGTGTATTTAAAAGTATATTAAAAAATATTTTAAAGTTGATCATCGGTCACTACTCGTAGTTATAATCTAAACAATATATTTGTTGGATTGGTTAATTAGAAATTAAATGTTACACGATATTATTATTGTTTAATCGCCAGACTGATTAAATGAGCAGTCATAAAATCCATGGGTGGACATTTCTAGACGATGAAAATCTTGAATATCATTCATCACTTTATTGGATTCCAAAGCCTATGATAACAATTAAATATTTTGGATACCAAAATATATATTTTTTTACTGGGAGTAATCAAACTGCACAAATGATGTGAAATAAGTTAAAGCCTAACTGATAAAGCTGTAAATAATGGTGATTGCAAATCTTATTACAGTTTATAAACAATGTCTTTAAAGAAATTATTGCGTTTGAAAAACTGGAATAAGGATATTTTCCACATTATTGCGCAGTGTAAAATGGCGGCAAGGAGTATACAATGGAGCATCGGCGCAGGACTGGGCCCATGACGTAATAATAATGGGTTCGAATTCCACCGACGCAAAAATCATGGTCTGATTTACACTGTTAATTAATTGTTATCAGAGCGGAGATTTTAATAAATATGGAAAAACTTTTAACGTCTTAGCTTTATAAAATACTTTATTTTAATAAATATTTGTTTTTTGTATGTATGTATTGAACTTCACTTGAATATTTTACCATAACATTACGTTGGTGAAGTGAGTCCAAGGGTTCCAGGTTCTTTTTAAAATTGAAATATAATTTGATTTCACCGATTTTTCCCTTCAATGTCACCAAAATTGACCATTGATGTTCTTCATAATGGTGCAATCTGGTTCGATCCCGAGATAAATCAAATGGTTTGTAATATCTGCAACCCACCGTGTCTCGGAGAGACGAAAAACCGTCGGTCCTGGCTATATAACTTCAAAGTTTGGATTTCTGGGATTTTTGAAGAGGTATACAAAAAACACATCTTGAACACAGCCGCGTTAATTGTTTATTTTTATGCTATTTTAAATCACTGGAGTACAGGTAAAGTTAAGTAAAGTTCGGTGTGACGGGTGGTTCAGTCTGATTGGTGTAGAAATTTTTACGCAGCTTAATGACTACAATTATATAGCCAGGACCGACGGTTTTACATGCTCTCCGAGGCATGTACCGGTAGAGGGAAGCCATGGTCATTTTAATTTGAAACTATTTAACAAGGCAGATGAGATTATTGTCAACATGCGACCTACTGATCGGTTGACCAGATATTATAACACAATATTCTATTTAGAAGTTAGAAGATAAATAACTATCTCCCTCTTATGATTTTATGTCGAATACTAGCAAGTGATTTTCGAAAGTTATGGGGGGTCATTTGCACTGTGGCAATGGCAGTGTTACCAAAAGCTTCTGAAGTTCCATATTTTTTTTTTCAAGCAAATCACTCTCATGAAGATCATTAAGCAATTTTGTTCTAAACTAACTTAACTAGAATTCTTAAATACTAATGTCCTACTCACTAGTGTACCTTAGGGTTTGATAATTTTAGTAACACTACCTGTAACGTGTAACACAAAATCCGCACAATACTCTGTTGTAACTATCACTGTCACTGAACTAGCTCAAAAGGTTTCGCCCTCTTGAGTCTTCTTACTAAATTGGCATTATCGAGGAGCTGGATGACCTCAACGTTCCCATGTTGGAGCAGCCGTTATTCATGGCTGCTGGCAGATTTAGATATAGTCTTGTCAACAGTTTCTACATCCAGGTCCCTATGAATATCACTGTTGCGATAGTACCAGGGTACATCGACGATGTTCCTTAATACTTTATTTTGAAAACGTTGGATAACTTGAATGTTACTTTTACTGGCGCCGCCCCAAAGCTGGCTACCATACGTCCAAACGGGTTTCAATATCTGCTTGTAGAGGAGCAGTTTGTTATGTGTGGACGACTTGGAGTTTCTTCCTAATAACCAATACATCTTTTTATATTTTATACCAAGCACTTCACGTTTCTTTTTAATGCGGACTTTCCAGCGAAGTCTAGCGTCGAGTGTCATTCCAAGATATTTTGCTGTATTAGCATAGGGAATCTGACCGTTATTTATTCTTATGGGAATGTGTTGGTTTCGTTTATTAGTAAAGTTAACATGGACAGATTTATTCTCATTTAACTTAATACGCCATTTTTTAGTCCAGGTGTTAATCTGGTCTACAGATGTTTGTAATTTTCGATTAGCTTCTTCATGGTCTTTTCCAACAGCCAGAATGGCAGTATCATCAGCAAATGTTGCAATAGTATCGTGCTCAAGGTTAGGAATATCACTGGTATACAGTAAGTAGAGTACTGGACCTAGTACAGTACCTTGGGGTACTCCTGCCTTAATTTCTCTTAGATCAGAATATACATCTTCCTGTTTTATTCTGAAATATCTGTTTGATAAATAGGATTTTAAGAGTGGTGGTAGTAACAAATTTAACATGTGGTTAAGGCCCTCATGCCAAACTTTATCAAAAGTCTGGGCCACGTCTAGGAAGACGGTGGAACAGACTTTCTTTTCCTCTAAAGACTTTTCAATTATGTCTGTGATTCTATGCACCTGGTCGATCGTTGAGTGTTTTTCTCTAAAACCAAATTGATGAGAGGGAATCAGGTCCTTTTCTTCTATTGTTTTGACAACGCCCACCGAGTTCCTGTATATAGCCCGCGTGTGTAGTGCTAGCAACTTTTGGGTCGCTCTTGACTACACCAAATCCAATTTATGCATTTTTCTTTTCAGGCTAAAAATAGAAACGCTCAATAAATGCGAAGATGTTATCACTAAATTATATCAAAAAGTAGTAAGTACCAGGTTTACTACTTAAAGGCAAGCAATGTAAACACAGCGCAAACATCTGCACAGCACGTGATTACGGTCAAAAGCTGACTTTGCAACATATCTTTAGTGCGACCCTGTGTACTAGAACACTCACGTTCTCATCACGTGCACGTATGTTTACATCGCTTGTCTTTAAGTTGATTGTAGTATAAACGGTTAATCGTTTATTGATAATTTACTATTTTCGTAGAACCATAAGCCGTTTGCTTTAAAAAAAGAGGAAATTTGTAGTCCCCGATCGACGCCGGCCAGTCCCAGTCCTTCGCCGGAACCACAGGATTTCCATAAGCCTTTAACAATACCAACGGAAAGGTATAGATTGAAGTTTGCAAGACAGACGATATTTTAAACCTCATCGAAATTTATTTTTAGGTTAGAACCGGAATCGCACATTCCGAAGATTGATATTTATAGCAGCGCCGCGGAGAGTTTGAGGAGGAAGAATAAACAAGAAAATACTCATTATCCAGCAAAACTACCGGATCTTTCTAAACCTCCTATCAGCCTTGACGATTTGAAATGCCTCGAGAGCGATGTCCATGATAAAATTAACGAAAACGCTTCACTGAAAGAGCTGAATGAAATCCGGAATAAAATCGCTACCGAACTTATATTCGAAAATATGAAATCTATCATCAAATCGCCAAAAATACCTGAAAACGTCGTGGATATACCAAACAGAGACGCAACGAAAAAAATTGACAATTTTTTCGAGTCATCTCTCGCAAACAGTGACACCAAAATAACCGATGATAGAAACAGTCCGAAAAAACCCTTGAGCCTCACCGTCAAAGCAAAGCCGAGCCCGAAAATTTTGAAAGAACCCGCTAGCATATTCGGCAGCGTCCTTTTCAATATCGATGAACGTATTATCGAAGATACCAAGAAAAAAATGGAAAGACGGAATTCCACTACCACCAAAGACGAAAAGATCAATAAAAATGATAACCAGAAAGAACAAAATGATGATGATAAGAAAACTAAAAACTATGATTTATCTGGAACGAAAAGTTTCAAAGATAAAGGAAAGACATTAATAAAAAATATTGAAGTTAAAGAGAAGGAAAAAAGCGATAATGTTCCTATCGCTGAAAAATTTCAAGCACCCCAGTATCGACGATTAGCCGATAAATACAATCCAAAACCGCGGAAACAGACGGTGGATGCTGACGTAGATAAAGTTGTAACTGATATTATAGAAGCGAATATGAAATTTTCTCCACCGAAACTCCCCATTATGAGCAAACCCGAACCACCGCCGCCTCCACCTGCTAGTCTAGTGAAATGTGCGCATCAGATGGATTTCGATATTTTGATCGTAAATCAACCGCAACCTTTGATGAATAGTATCATTCAAAGACCTCCTCTTTTAAGCACTCCACAGACTCCGCTGTTATCACCTCCGATAGATAATTTTATATCCGAATACGCTAGAGACGATTTTAATCCTGCAAATCATAGAAGACCCCATTTCGAACCCCCACCACCCCTTTTATCGAATAATCGATTTATTCCTCCTCCTCACGCAAATCAAAGATTCAATCCTGTTTATAACAATAATAATAATTTTAACCCGATCCATAGAGATTCTGCACCGCCTTTGTTAGATTTCCAACCTCCTAGTAACATTCAGTCGCATCAATTCAATGTTGGACCTCCTTTATTATCCCCTGAAATTCCTCACTTCCACGAACCGAAGCCTAATTTTGGAGGGGGAGTCGTTAATAGAGAAATATTTCTCCCTAAAGAAGATTTAAGGTGGCAATTGGAAGATAGAAGACCTTCTTGGGATCGCAGAGAGTACGATTCAAGATTCAGAGGTCCTATGACTTACAAAGAGCACAGAGAAATGCGGGAAAATACCAGGGATCCCCGACTGGCTAGAGATCCCAGGGATAATAGAGAACGTACCATTCCTCGAGATAATAGAGAGAGGGACTTTAGAGATAAAGATTCTGTAGAAAACAAGGACGTTAAAGATCCCAGACTCAACAGAGATAAATCCAAAGATCCGAAAGATAAAGAAGTGAAAGAGAGAGAGAATAGAGACATACCGGAAAAACATAATAGAGATCCCAGACTGAATAGAGAAAAAGAATTTGACAAGGGAAGATCTAGAAATCGATACGAATCGAAATTTGATCGGATGTACTCGGCAACAAACAAAGATAGTTCCAGTTCACGCTCCAGATCAAAATCGTCCGCAAAGGAGAAAGAGGAATTTATATCGCCGTTAGACAGTTTATATTCCGGTAAAGATCAACATAAAACGGGTAAAGGATATGGAGTTCAACCGTTTCGTATTCCCAAAAAGAAGAAAGAGGAGAAGGAACAAGTACCAGAAATTGTCGAAGATACTAAAGATAGTGATGATACTTGTAGGGATGATCCGCCTGTTTTGGAGAAAGATTTAGACGATGACAATAAAAATAACTCCAGTAATAAGATAATAGATAGTGAAATTATTACCAAACACGCAACTTCAGAATCAAACAAAGAGAAAGAAATTAAAGTCGCATCAGAGGAAGCCGCTGCATCATCTGAGACAAAGATTCTAGTAGAAGATGATAAAAAAGCAAAATCCGAACCAGAAAGCACATCTCAGGCACAAACTTCGGAAAAGGAGGAGCCTAAAGCAACTACAGAACAAACGATATTAGCGCAGTTTTTTAGCAATCTACTGTCCAGCCAAAATAAAAAAGACAAGAAGTCTGCACTGTACTCACTCATAAGTACGTTTTCTGATACATTCAGTAGCAAAGAACTTTCGAAAATTACTAAAATTATTAACGCAAATGATACAGAAGAAACAGTTTCCGACGAAGATGAGGACTCGAAAGAAAAAAAATCCGAGACGAAAGAAGTAAATTTAAAAAATGAAATAATAGAAGAAAACCCCGTAATAGAAGAAATCGAAAAAATCGAAGACGAATCTGAGGTTATCGATAATAACGAAACTGAAGAAGTAATTGCTACTGTTCCGAAGCGAAAACTAAGATCCAGAAGAATTTCTTCTTCTTTTACTCCTACTAAAGAAACTACCGAACCACCAATAGTTGCTGAAGTTACCAAAGATGTCACTGACATCAACGAAGATGCCACTGACGTCAACGAAGATGCTACTGACGTCAACGAAGATGCTGCTGAAGCACCTGCTAAAGAGGTTCTTGTTACAGTGGGAGAAAGAATAAAATCTCGCAGACGAAACGCGAATGCGGCAGATAAACCGAAGAAGAAAAGGTCTGAGTTAGATAAGCTTCATGAGGATATACAAGAGATGTTCATAAGAGACGGTGTTCTAACGGCTTCAGGAAGACGCATGTGTAATTTATTGAAAGACGATCCTTGCGCTTTGACGAATGAAACACTTAAAACTGACGCAGAAGAAATTATAAAAACCCGCAAAAAACCGGGACCTAAATCGAAATCAAAGTCTCCTAGCGAGAACGAAGTGAAAGTCATGAAGCATGTAAGAGTGATGATTCAGAAAATACCCGATGCTACGATAGAGGACGCTTCGGCGGCTAGAAGACTTACTAGAAGTATGACGATGCCGGAAGAACAAGAGGATGAATGTTCGGTTTCGAGTAAGGAGCGTAGCGATGAGGAAGACAACGAATCAGGAAAAGAAAGTCTATCGTCGACCGCGGAAGCTCAAAAAACGAAAACGAACAAACGAAAACGTCTAAGAAATAATTGGGCGAGTGGAATAATTAAGAAAAAGAAGAGGAAACAACAAAACACCGATGATACGACACCGCAAAAATCTCCGGAACCAGAAGAAAATTCTATTGACGACTTTTTAACTCCCGATAAGAATTATTACGTAGATTTCGCGTTTAAAAAGTCGCATTCCTGCAGATTATGCGATTTTCATGGAAGATACATAACCACTCATTTTAAGACGGCTCATTCTGAATCCGAAGTTATGAGTTCTAGATTCAGTCCTTCGGTGGCAGCCGAGGCTATAAACGATGCTAAAACTAATTTGGAGAAGTACGAAAAGTATCAAACTCTAAAACCCGGCGCCAAAATATCTTACGTTTGTCGTTTCTGCGACTTTAGCACTACCATCGTTCCTACTTTGTTCTATGATCACTTGACGACGCATACCGGAGAATACAGACACATTTGCCCCAATTGCAACGTTTCTTTCTGCAACGGTAAAACTCTTAAGGCTCACATGCACAACTCCCATCTGGACGACGAGAAACCGATTGTACGAAAATGCTACAACTCGGTAATCCAGTTCGGTTATCTATGCGAGGAATGCAATTACGTACAGATCAATAAAAAAAACGTAGAGGAACACGTAAACATTTATCATCTCGAAAAACCTTTGATACACAAAATCAATTTTTCCTCCCAATTCGATGAAAAAATCGAGCAGATACACGATCTAGAACAAGAAAGAGAAAGTTACAGGGCAACTTTGGAAGAAGTTAATGATGAAACTGTTCCACCTAAAGAGAAACATGTTACTAAAGAATCTTCTAAACCCAACAAAGACGCTGTTGAAAGTGATAAGAAAAAGAAGGTGCGGACGAAACCAGGTCCAAAATCGAAGAAAAAGTATTTGACGGTTGAAAGTACAGCAACCATCAAACCAGCTTCTGAAGTTAACGCAAGTGCTCCCAAAGCGGTTGCAGAAAAACCCAAAATTGTTAGAGGCGATACCTTATTGGATACAGACAAGATACTTCCGTTCAGATCTAAAAGAGCAGCTAAGGAAAAGGCGCAAGAAAAATTAAAAGTTATGATGGAAATGAACGACTTTTCTAGCAGAAAGAAGATTAGTCCAGAGGAGAATAAAACAATCAACGAATCACCGCCAGCTAAAGTTGATGATAAAAAAGACGAGCCTGAAGAGAAATCCAGCTCTGAAAAAGGCTCTCAATCTTCAGTTATTGAAGAAAATACCAATTCTGAAGAGGAAGAAGTTACAAGTGAGGAAACAATCGACGTTGCCAAGGAAATCAATAAAAAAGTACAGAATAATATACAGAAGGTTGTGAAAAAAGAAATCGAGATGAACGTATTTACTTGCAATACAGATATACAGGAAGAAAACAAGAAAATCGAAGAAGAACGTCTTCAAAAAATGGACGAACTTAACAAATCTTTCGGTTCGAGAACGTCCTTGAATTTTATCGACAAGCTTTGCAATCGATTGAATCAAAACGATATATTAGTGAAAGAGGAGCCTAAAGATGATTTTGTCGATACCATATATCAAACGGTACGAAGTAAATCGCCGGTAACGATGCCTGTGTTAGAGAAAAATCCAACTGTGGCCGTGCAAATTAAGAAGCCGTTACTCGAATCCGTACAAGTATCAACTACGACATTCGACGTGGCGCAAAAGAACGATAAAAACATCATGAACATGATTGAAAAACTCAAAGGAAAATTGAGCGTTAACGATGACTTCAACTTAGACGCAGATATAGACAATGACGGTCCACCTCCTTTGACGCACGTCAACGAATTAACCAACGTCAAACCGACGAACGCGTCAGATAAAACGTTCGAAGTTTGCGGGCTATTGAAAGTAATCAAAACCGATCAATCGACTACTTTCTCTTGTTTAGTACCACCTTGCGTTTTCTCGACAGACAACAAAGATCAGTTTCAAATACACTGCAAAGAGAACCACGCGAAAGGAGTCTCCGGAAGGACTTCCACGTTGTGCGAGACTTGCGGCATGGAAATTAATATAACTGCAGACGGTAATTTATTGGAAAACCTGTTCAAACATACCATCGTACACCACGCTGATTTTATCAAAATTGAAGAAGCGTCCAAACCCGTAACTCCGGTGTTGAGGATTAGAAAACTTAGCGGAGATGCTCTATCTGTAATTAAGATGAATAAAGATGAGGAGATTGAGCCAATTAAGAATGCTGTAGATGAGTCGAGTAATGATAGTCAAATTGACGTTGATGTAACTTCGATGGATAGCGAACCAGTGGAGGATAATCCATTTCCGTTTAAGATTGCTGGTGTTATGTCGCTTGCCGAACCCCAGCCTCAACCTCCTCCTTTGACACCGATAACGAAGCAGAGCTTACCGATTTTAGTCAAGGAAGCTAAATTAACCGCAGCCGAATTGTCAAAACCGAGAAAAGCGTCGAAGGCCATGGCTAAGTTCGTTGAAGATGTCGGCAATTTGTATAAATGTCCTCATTTTTATTGCATATTTACCACGAATTTTAGAGAATTTTTAGAACGACATTTGAAAGCGCATAACACCGAAAAAGACGCTATGATCCCGTGCGTTTATTGTGATTTAAAAACGCCATGGGAACACGTAGGCATTCATATCGATATAAGACACAGCAACTGCAAGTACGCTTGTTCTTATTGCCTCTATCGAGCTTGTTTGAAAAATTACGTATTTCTGCATCAGGATAGAGCCCATCAATTTTTGGATTATTCCGTTATAGCGTTACCAACGCCGAAAACTCATAAGAAATTCGCCATTGCCGATGTCAAAATTGATCTGACAACGCTGTGCGAGCCGTACAAATGTTTACCGAGTAAGTAAATGGTTTTCGATGGTAATTTGGGTGGGTTTATGACTTTATTTCTGTTTCTAATGGAGTCGATCTGGCGGAAAAAATCCCGTTAAACGAAGTCGCTCTTAAGGGAGGTGTAGAGGGGGGAGAGGGGTAAATTAACATGTAAAGATACATTGAGGACCGCAGGTGTGCGTGATATATTTATAAAAACGAGTGCGCTCGCTGAGCCGCTGTAAAGTTAGATGTCGGGATAGGAGCTAAGCGCTCCCTTTTATCTCTCGTCTCTCTCACATTATCTGCTCTCTCACAAATACTATTCCGGCATCTAATTTCACGGCGGCTGAACGAGCGCACTCGTTTTTATAAATATATCACGCCCTCCCGCAGTCCTCAATGTAGATAGAGCTTTGGGGTAAAAAAATTTAGAGAGAGAACTGATTGCCCTTGAAAATGAGCCTAGCCCAAAGCTACTAACCCTATCCGTTGCCCTTCTACAGTTACCTCGAGTCAAAAATTAATCAGTGTTTGCACCGCCGCGGCGAAAATCCATATACTTTCAAATCGCAATATCTCAAGAACCGCTAGACCGATTTGGACGGGTTAAAATTCAGTTTAGGCGTTTTCGCGAGCTTTTTATTTGATATATAGAAGTCGTCTCGATCGGAAGAAACCTCAGAGAGCTACGTGCGAAAAACCTTCCTTAGCTTTCATCTAGTGATCACGTGAAAGAGGGACCTCGAATCTATGAAATCACAAAAAAAAAATAGAAAAGAGCGACTTCGTTTTCAAAACCAAATCTACTCCATTATTCCCAGCGCCACTTTAGGTACAGCACAGTTAATAAATCACACTTGGTAGAGATGAAGACAATTTGACATTAGATTATAAATAAATCAAGCACAAAAATACAAATCGCAGCATTGTTAATAAATCACACCTGGTAGGTGGTAGGTAGAGACTAAGACAATTTCCTTAAGGTAGTATTCTCGATACCACAATAGTCAAATGTGTTATTTGACTACTGTGGTATTTATATTTGGCAACGCCGCGTAAAAGCAAAATCGTACATCTGTCGCTTTCAGTAACTGTCTTTCAGTGCTATCTAATGCACTAGTAGGTCAATGGGTTTGACATTAGGTTATAAATAACTCGAGCACTCGAGCAATGAACAATATTTTTTTTTCAGTCTGCAATGTGGAATTCCTTTTCGAAAACGAATTTAACCAACACTTAACGCAAAACCATTCGGGCTTTCTCACATGCGGTCACGATGATTGTTCGAGTAGAGTAATGATTTCGAAAATGATACATCATTGGTCGGTGGCTCACAACGTTTCCGTTTATCAATGCGGTTATTGCAAATCGAACTCGAACGAACTGAATCTGCTCTATCATCACTTATCCCAAATGCACCAGAATTTGACACCGGAGATCCTCGTCAGGATACTTTCACCTAAACCGGTAAGTTTCAATGGCGCTCAAATAGCTGTATATTCTCCCTTGAGAGTAAAAGACACTTTACTCCAGTATAAAACACCTAAAAAGTTACTTTTCCTCCCTAGGGAGGATAAATTTATATATAAATATGGACGAATAGTGAGGGAAAGTAACTTTTTTCTCCCTAGAGAGGAAAAGACACTTTACTCCAGGGTAAAGCACCTAAAAAGTTACTTTTCCTTCCTAGGGAGGATAAATTTATATATAAATATGGGCGAATAGGGAGAAAAAGTAACTCTTTTCTCCCTAGGGAGGAAAAGACACTTTACTACAGTGTAAAGCACCTAAAAAGTTACTTTTTCTCCCTAGGGAGGATACATTTATATATAAATGTGGACTAATAGTGCGGGAAAGTAACTCTTTTCTCCCTAGGGAGGAAAAAACACTACTCCGGTGTAAAGCACCTAAAAAGTTACTTTTTCTCCCTAGGGAGGATAAATTTATATATAAATACGGACTAATAGTGAGGGAAAGTAACTCTTTTCTCCCTAAGGAGGAAAAAACACTTTACTCCGGTGTAAAGCACCTAAAAAGGTACTTTTCCTCCCCAGGGAGTATAAATTTATATATAACTATGGACTAATAGAGTTACTTTTCCTCCATAGTGAGGAAAAGTGCCTCTTTCTCAAAGGAGAATAAAATATTTTGACGTATTTTCAGAATGTAATGTTAGGATACACCGCCGATGCGTTTAAAAGAATGAGAATAATAGCGACGTTGCCGAATATCACCGAAGGCGAGAAAGGAGAAGTGCCGGCACCGACACAGTTTCAAGAACCCGCAAAAACTATACCGAGCGTTACCCATTTCCCGCAGACTATTCAAGTGGTAACGAATCAGAACAACGTACCCAGAACGATTTTTGTACCGGCTACAAAAGTTGTACCGCCTCCATCTTCTTGTTCTTCTACAGTATCGACTTCTTCGAACAACTTATACTTGGTAACTAATCCTTCTATCGGCGGACAAAATCCCTTGATTAAGGTTAATGTGGCCGGGAAAAATTCTTTGTTAAAGGTGAATTCTACTGGACAAAATTCGTTGTTAAATATTAACTCGTCCATGGGACAGCAGTTGGTTATGTCACCTGGTCTATCGACGACGGTAAGTAAATGTTTATATCACTAAACTTTATGTCAATGCGGGTCGAAACGTCTACGAAACTACATGCTGAATGCGGTGGTTGAAGCCGATTGTTGATCGAGTCGAAAACGACAGTATTTTTCAATTTTTTTTTTGATAAAAATTTTTTTCTTGTCCAAATGTTTCTTTTTATTTTGACCAATTTTTTTTTGACCAAAATTTATTTTCTTGTTCAAATTTTTTTTGATAAAAATTTTTTTCTTGTCCAAATTTTTTTTGATAAAAATTTTTTTCTTGTCCAAATTTTTTTTTAATAAAAATTTTTATTTTGACCAAATTTTTTCTTGTCCAAATTATTTTTTTTAATAAAAACTTTTATTTTCACCAATTTTTTTTTTAATAAAATTTTTTTCTTGTCCAAATGTTTTTTTATTTGGACCAAAATTTATTTTCTTGTCCAATTTTTTTTTGATAAAATTTTTTTTCTTGTCCAAATGTTTTTTTATTTGGACCAAAATTTATTTTCTTGTCCAATTTTTTTTGATAAAATTTTTTTTCTTGTCCAAATTTTTTTGTGTAATAAAATTTTTTTTCTTGTCAAACGTTTCTTTTTATTTTGACCAAATTTTTTTGACCAAAATTTATTTTCTCTAAATTTTTTTTGATAAAAATTTATTTTCTTGTCCAAATGTTTTTTTATATTGACTAAATTTTTTTTGACCAAAATTTATTTTCTTGTCCAAATGTTTTTTTATATTGACTAAATTTTTTTTGACCAAAATTTATTTTCTTGTCCAAATTTTTTTGGATAAAATTTTTTTTCTTGTCCAAATTTTTTTTTTGACCAATTTTTTTTACCTAAATTTTTTCCATGTCCAAATGTTTTTTATTTATTTTGACCAAATTTTTTTTTTACCAAAATTTTTTTTTGTCCAAATTTTTTTTTTTAATAAAAATTTTTATGTTGACCAATTTTTTTTTTTAATAAAATTTTTTTCTTGTCCAATTTTTTTTTTGATAAATTTTTTTTCTTGTCCAAATGTTTTTGTTTATTTGGACCAAAATTTATTTTCTTATTTTGACCAAAATTTATTTTCTTGTCCAAATTTTTTTTGATAAAATTTTTTTTCTTGTCCAATTTTTTTTATAAAATTTTTTTCTTGTCCAAATGTTTTTTTTTATTTTGACTAAAATCTATTTTGTCCAATTTTTTTTGATAAAAATTTTTGGTCTCCAAAATTATTTTTTTTAATAAAATTTTTTTTTACCCAAAATTTTTTCTTGTCCAAATTTTTTTTTTATTTTGACTAAATTTTTTTTACCAAAATTTTTTTCTTGTCCAAATGTTTTTTTTTGTTTGACCAATTGTTTTTTGACAAAAATTTTTATTTTGACCAATAACCATTATCCAACCCTTAAATTATTTGTCCAATTGATTTTTTTAATTTACTTATGAAATTTTTTATGAATTCAGGTATTTAAAATCGGTTTGGCCCTGGTCTATACAGGAAAATAACATTTTTAAGTTAATTTTTTGTATTGTCAGACTGAGAGTTGTCTCCCTTTAATTAAAGCCTCTTTTCAGGCAAATATATCGAAAGTATCAACTTTATCAACACAATCTCCAACAATAACATCTGTAACATCACAATCTCCAACAATATCACCTGTAACTTCACAACCCGTACCGGAAATATCAAATACCTTGGAAACTTTAGACACAAACGTCGTACCTTTAGAACACGTCACATTAAACGAAGAAACCAACCCCGACGAAATATCCGAGTGCGATGTGGATCCCCTGGATTTAGGAGATACGACCACGACTCAAAACGTGACTTACAGTTCGGAGGATGAAAGCGACAGCGCCAAATCCAAAAAGAAATTCGGACTGTTGGGATATCAATTGTTTAGATGCGCTTTTTGCGAATTTTCCTGTTCGAATTCGCTCGATTTCAGAAAACACGTTTCTAAATCGGTAGAATGCAAAAATACCGATAATCTGAACAAACCGTTCGCGTGCGTTCATTGCAAGAAAACTTTCAGGAATTCTCATATATTATCGGAACACATCCAGTGCCATGGGGTGCTTAGATTCTCTTGTTCGCTGTGCGGCAACAAATTTCCC
The DNA here is from genome assembly GCA_949320105.2 of Crepidodera aurea. Classification (NCBI taxonomy): domain Eukaryota; kingdom Metazoa; phylum Arthropoda; class Insecta; order Coleoptera; family Chrysomelidae; genus Crepidodera; species Crepidodera aurea. The sequence goes on from OX439480.2 coordinate 18,135,439, forward strand.
ACTTCTAGTCGAGCCAGGTAAGAATCGAATCATTTTTTATATTTATATTAAGTGTCCGTCACCTACACACGGCTCGGGGATCTCCCGAGGCTCATTTTAACTGTGTCGCTCATTTTAACTACGTCGCTCACTTTAACTAAGTCGCTCACTTTAATTATGTCGCTCATTTTAACTATGTCGCTCACTTTAACTATGTCGCTCATTTTAACTACGTCGCTCACTTTAACTACGTCGCTCACTTTTCCAACCTTTTTGGTTCATATGAAGGATAATACAATGGTCTTTTTTTCTTGAATGCTGGATTAAAAATTTATAGGCTTGAAAACATTCTTCAACCGGACAGTTTATTTATTATGACTTGCATCTTTTTTAGGACGCATATGAAAAGTCGCCATAATGTTAGTCAAACAACCCAAACCGTTTTAAATCCTGGAAAAATTTCTTCCGGAAACGAAGAATACATTATTAAACCTAAATCGTTACTAAGCGAATCTGTGCCTAAAGAAGCCGCTTCTGTCGAATTCTCTATGCCAGCTCCAGTCGCCGACAATACATTCATACCGGAGGATATCGAGAAAATTCCAATCCGTTCCATATTCAGCTCGGATTTAAGGTAAGTCGAACTTCGATGATTTCGATCTGTATAACAAATTGATTTGAACTAATTTTATTTATACATTAAAATACTATTGAATAATTCCTTGAGGATATTAACGTAGTTAACGAAACGTATGTTGAATGTACGAAACATCAGTTAGGTAAGTATTTGTCGAATTCTTATCGACTTAAAAAACACCTCTTGAGTCTAGAAGGCTTCTCCGGAACATTGGCAGACTGCAAGGATGTCTCCCTTGTTTATTTCCCGTTCTCTCGGGTTTTCCATTTCTCTTCACTTACATTTACAGAAAGCTTCCCAATTTTCTTTATTTTCTAACTTTTTCCCTATTATATTTTAAGGCGTTAGTCTGCCTGTTGTCACTTCAGCCTTTTTTCTATCTTCTTCCCAACGCGTTCAAAGATTGTATACTCCGCGATATCTACTGGCGTTCCTCTATGTCGCTTACTTTAACTCTGTCGCTCACTTTAACTATGTCGCTCACTTTAACTATGTCGCTCACTTTAACTATGTCGCTCACTTTAACTATGTCGCTCACTTTAACTATGTCGCTCACTTTAACTATGTCGCTCACTTTAACTAAGTCGCTCACTTTAAGTATTTCGCTTACTTTAACTACGTCGCTCACTTTTCCAAACTTTTCGGTTCATATGAAGGATAATACAACATTGTGGTCTTTTTTTCTTGAATGCTGGTCCTATCGTCAGCTACACTTCCTCTTGGGCTTTTTGTGCAGGTTATTCACCGGTCGGCTGTTGTATTTTTCGGGAGTTAGCCTGGGCCGTCCGTATATTGCCTGTCATTTGTTTCTCTCCCTTTGTCACATTGTATGCAGGAAAGTTGTCCGTTGTACAGCCTCTTTAACTATGTCGCTCACTTTAATTATGTCGCTCATTTTAACTATGTCGCTCACTTTAACTACTTCGCTTACTTTAACTACTTCGCTCAATTTTTCAGCCTTTCGGTTCATATGAAGGATAATACAACATTTTGGTCTTTTTTTCTTGAATGATGGTCCTATCGTCAGCGACTCCTCTTGGGCTTTTTGTGCATTCTGACAGTATACGTTTGGTTGTTTCTGTCCCTTTGCCACATTGTCTGCAGGAAAGTTCTTCGTCGTACAGCCCCATTTTGTGCAGGTGTCCTCTCATTGGACTGTGTGACCACTGAGAAGGCCCGTCATTGTTCTAACTTGATTCCTCCTCATCTTGAGTAGTTCTTCAGCTTTGTATTCGGATGGTTCTTCAATAAATATGTTCCCGTGGTACATGACAGGGGCTTCATTCCACCTTTCCCTTTGTTTTCGTTGGTACCCAACGCATTCAAAGATTGTATACACCGCGGTATCTACTGGCTTTCCTCTATGTCGCTCACTTTAACTATGTCGCTCATTTTAACTACGTCGCTCACTTTAACTACGTCGCTCATTTTAACAATGTCGCTCATTTTAACTACGTCGCTCATTGTAACTATGTCGCTTATTTGAACTATGTCGCTCACTTTAACTATGTCGTTCATTTTAACTATGTCGCTCATTTTAACTATGTCGCTCACTTTAACTACGTCGCTCACTTTTCCAGCCTTTTCGGTTCATATGAAGGATAATACAACATTGTGGTCTTTTTTTCTTGAATGCTGCATCCAATATATGGAGTCGATGAACCCTCTCTGGCTATAGTTCATCACCTTTGTAGTCTTAATTTTTATTTTTATTCGTAGATGCGGAATTTGTACGTACTCCACGAAAGTTAGAACGAATATGGTACGTCACTTGCAGTTCCATTCGCAGGAAAAGACCGTACCCGATAGCGCTCCGGTTAATCCCGTACCGTGTTTGGAAAAAAACGAAAAAATGTTCGATAAAATGATCAATTTGGCTTCGAGTTCGCATAAGACCGGCAGCCGAATGGGTGGAGGCAATAAAGCCGAAAATAAAGGTAAATATATTTTTTTTGCGAACCAATTACAGATTCCTACGTAGATTACACCCGTCCTACTTATCGACATCATCCGGTTCCGACACTCATTGACAGATGGCGCTGCAATTTTGTCATCTGTCACTTGTCAGTTGTCGTCTGTCACTTGCCAGTTGTCATCTGTCCCTGGTCAGTTGTCATCTGTCAATTGCCAGTTGACATCTGTCCATTGCCAGTTGTCATATGTCACTTGCCAGTTGTCATCTCTCACTTGTCAGTTGACATCTGCCCCTTGCCAGTTGTCATCTTTCACTTGTCAGTTGTCATCTGTCAATTGCCAATTCTCATCTGTCACTTGCCAGTTGTCATCTGTCCCTGGTCAGTTGTCATCTGTCCGTTGCCAGTTGTCATCCGCCACTTGCCAGTAGGCATCTGTGAGTTGTCATCTGTAACTTGCCAGTTGTCATCTGTTACTTGCCAGTTGTCATCTGTCACTTGCCAGTTGTCATCTGTCAATTGTCATTTGACATTTATCCCTTGCCAGTTGTCATCTTTCACTTGCCAATTGTCATCTGTCAATTGCCAGTTCTCATCTGTCACTTGCCAGTTGTCATCTGTCCTTGGCCAGTTGTCATCTGTCCTTGGCCAGTTGTCATCTGTCCCTGGTCAGTTGCCATCTGTCAATTGCCAGTTGTCATCTGTCCCTGGTCAGTTGACATCTGTCAATTGCCAGTTGTCATCTGTCCCTGGTCAGTTGACATCTGTCAATTGCCAGTTGACATCTGTCAATTGCCAGTTGAGATCTGTCTCTTGCCAGTTGTCATCTGTCCCTGGTCAGTTGTCATCTGTACATTGTCACTTGCCAGTTGTCATCTGTCCATGGCCAGTTGTCACCTGTCACTTGCCAGTTGTCATCTGCCACTTGTCAGTTGTCATCCGCCACTTGCCAGTAGGCATCTGTGAGTTGTCATCTTTAACTTGCCAGTTGTCATCTATCACTTGCCATCTGCCAGTTGTCATCTGTCACTTGCCATCTGCCACTTGTCAGCTGTCAAAAATGTTCTCACGCCCAAGTGCCGGAAACCCTGCTCCAAATAATTGTTTTATTTAAAAATTCATTTACTTTCAGAAATGGACATTCCCAAATTCATAGCATCTCACACGCGTTACACGTGCTGCGCCCAAGGATGTAATTACATCTGTCCCGAAGAGGCGAATCTTCGGCATCATTTGATGGCTCTCCACGCCGGAGAAACGTGTTTCATTTGCGTACACTGCAAAGCCCAATTGACGCCGACGGACGCCGATAGCTTGATAAAGCATCTGAAATTACACGGTCGACAATTGTACAAATGTCAGTATTGCAGCGTCGCGCACTATCTGAAACACAAAATCGAAAAACATTGCAACGATTTTCACGTCGATATGCCCAATAAAGTTGTCACTATAAGAAATTTAGAAGCCGAACCGGTAAACGAAGATTCTTCTACTGCTACGAACGTTTCGAATCAAAATAAAGGCAACAAACTTTGGAGGTGTTTGATGTGCAAATTTAGAGCCGCTACCGAGGAGTGCATCGGGAGCCACATAGTCGAAAAGCACGAAATCGATACTCAATACAAATGCGCTCTTTGCGCCTATAAAACCGACGATAAAACGACCTTCCTCGGACACTTTACCGACCACCATCCGAAGCAGGAAGTCGACATCATCCACAGTTACAGAAAGTTCGAAGAAGAAACCAAAGACGAAAAGGAAGTGGAGAATTTCGATACGACTCCTTTGTGGCAAAGAGACAGACCTAGAATAAAACATATCAGAGGGATTCTCTTCGACGAAGCCGCACCCACGCCCGTTAAGAGTCCTAAGAAACCCGCCAAAGCTCCTTCGGCGGCCGCCGTGAAGAGCGCGACTCGCAACTTGGATCTAGCAATAGAATCCGTAGCTACGGGTAGCGCTAGCGTTTTGAAAGACGACGGTAAAGATTTCTTCGATAAGGTTAACCAACTATTGAAAGTCGTGCCTGTTTCTCCGACCAAACGATCCAGCGATGTTATAGTGATAGATGATGATGATGAAGACGCCGAGACTTCACCACCACCAGCAGCAGCGCCACCACCAGCAGCAGCGCCACCACCAGCAGCAGCAGCGACTAGTAGAGTTTCTTTGAAACGGAAAAGCGTCGAAGAAGCGCCTCAAGTAAGGAAGATCCTTAAGACTGAGGATACCGTCGATGTGGGTGCTAGAATCGATGATGAAGAGGATGAAATAAATTTGAAGCAATTGTTTGGTGATTTCGGATTACCGTTGAACAAGCAGCTAAAGTGTCCCGAGTGTAATAGGTTCAAATCGAAGAGGATTTCGGATTTCATCTTCCATTTGTTCAAAGAGAAACGCGTCTATAGGTGAGCATTGAAATTTTTATTTAGTTTTTGATTCGTCGTGCTGTTCCAACACTAATGTCCTTAATTTACATAAATTGCTACCCGAAAATGAAAAAGTGTAATGGTATATTACGAAAAAAGGGCCGATTCGACAATTAAAAGAAAATTTAAAGGTTAAAGTGTCTCAAACGCGCTTACCTGTTGTATACTCCGTCTCTGGAGTAGTAGATAATGGATAAGTAGCAGCGGTAACTAAAAATGGCGCTGAAAAAAAAGATTTTTTTTAGTTGTTCTCAAATATCTTTTTCACTTTTTGTTTTGCGATTATTTCTTGGTCATAAGAGGAAATTGTAGATAATAAAAAGATCTTTCGATTGACCGTCTTGAAAGTATCGATTGTCCAATTACTTTTCGAGATATATCGAAAAAAAAACCGTTCAAAATCGTCATAAATATAGCTCTTGGCAACCCAAATACTTACGTTTTTGAAAAATTGCATAATATTATTTGTTTTTTGAGTTATATCGATTTTTCGAAAATCCAAAATCGTCATTTTTTGATTTTGCTATAACTTTTTCAATTTTTCATATAATGTCTTGATATTTACAGTAAATATAGCTCTTGGTAACCCAAAAACTTACGTTTTTGAAAAATTGCAAAATATTTTTTGTTTTTTTAGTTATATCGATTTTTCGAAAATCCAAAATCGTCATTTTTTGATTTTGCTATAACTTTTTCAATTTTTCATATAGTGTCTTGATATTTACAGTAAATATAGCTCTTGGTAACCCAAAAACTTACGTTTTTGAAAAATTGCAAAATATTTTTTGTTTTTTTAGTTATATCGATTTTTCGAAAAAAAGACGTTTTCGAAAATTATTCACTCTTGCTCGTGTAGTGGAAGTAGAGAAACGTTCAAGAGCTAATTTTGTTCGTAAGGAACTGTACTTTCATGCTATAAAAAATAAGTAACGATTTTTTATATTTTAAGCACCTAAAAATGGCGTTGAAAAAAAGTTTTTTTAGGTTATGTTTTTCACTTCTTGTTTTGCGATTATTTCTTGATCAAAACTCTATTGCTGGCATTATTTCACGAATTTAAATATAAAATTGTTCTACAACCTTTTGGGGCAAAGATATTTTTTTTTCGAATAATTCCTGAGGACGCAATTTACATAAAAAATTCGTAAAGTTGAAAAAAAACCGGTTTTTGTAAATAAGAAAGTGTAATAAAAAGAAAATTTAAAGGTTAACGTGTCTCAAACGCGTGTACCTGTTGTATAATCCGTCTCTGGAGTAGTAGATAATGGATAGTAGCGGTGGTACACGCCCAATGCAGTTCTCGAGGAACAAATTACACAAAATGTTTATTTATAGCGCAATAAATTAAACTTAGCGAAGTAAAGCGGCAGGTACGATGTATGTGCGTACAACCAGGAAAATTGTGCTTCTATTCAACCAAGGTCGTTTCATACCAGAAGCACATGAGTCCAAAAATAAGCGATTTGAGACTAGGCGCGAAATATTTAAAACAAGAAACACAAAATCATTCATTCTGGAACAAAAAAAAAAACATAGATTTTTGAAAATATGCAAAATATTTCTTGTTTTTTGAGTTATATCGATTTTTCGAAAAAAATTGTTTCCCGACTTTCATAGTTGTATAAATAAATCAGAATTGCGCCCAACCTGGGGCCAGGTTTAAATAATTAGCACTAAGAAATTTAATTCACAATTTGAGTAAGACTGCAATGATTAACAACAAGCTAATTAAGGAAAATATTGAACTGACCGTTTTGAAAGTATCGATTGTCGAATTACTTTTCGAGATATATCGAAAAAACCGTCCAAAATCGTCATTTTTTTAGTTTTGCTATAACTTTTTCAATTTTTCTTATAATGACTTGATATTTACAGTACATATAGCTCTTGGCAACTCAAAAACATACATTTTTGAAAAATTGTAAAATATTTTTTGTTTTTTGAGTTATATCGATTTTTCGAAAATCCAAAATCGTCATTTTTTTATTTTGCTTTAACTTTTTCAATTTTTCATATAATGTCTTGATATTTACAGTAAATATAGCTCTTGGTAACCCAAAAACATACATTTTTGAAAAATTGCAAAATATTTTTGTTTAGCGAGTTATATGGATTTTTCGAAAAAAAGACGTTTTCGAAAATCGTTCACTCTTGCTCGTGGAGTGGACGTAGAAAAACGTTCTGGCGCGCATTTTGTTCCTAAAGAGCTGTACTTTCATGCTATAAAAAATTCGTAACGATTTTTTATATTTTAAGTACCTAAAAATGGCGTTAAAAAAATTCCTGAGGGGGCATTTATATAAAAAATTCGTAAAGTTGAAAAAAAACGGTTTTTTTGTAAATAAGTGTAATAGAAAGAAGTATATTACGAAAAAAGGGCTGATTCAACAATTAAAAGAAAATTTAAATGTTAACGTGTCTCAAACGCGCTTACCTGTTGTAGTAGGCTATTAAGGCTATTAAAGTTGGAATAGCACAATTCCCGTCTCATCTATTAGATTGTTGCACCTTGTGCTGAATTTCCTTTTCCTCTATTTTTATTACTTGAAATGATCTTAAAATTGATACATTCCACCTACTTTCACTTTCACCCCCTGTTTCTCCCAAAATTCGCTCGACACACAAGTAAATTTCTCCCCTTTTACATCATTGTTTACCGACTTTCATAGTTGTATAAATAAATCAGAATTGCGCCCAACCTGGGGCCAGGTACATCTTGAAACGCATATTTGTTTCCAGATACAAGTGCGGCATTTGCGGTGACGAAAGTATCACTTATCGTTACATGTCGAAGCACGTAAAAGAGCACGAAGAAGATTTCAACACCGATTATATCATCAAGATGAAGAGAAACCCCAAATTAGAGTTGTGGCTGCAAATGCTCATTAGATCGCAATGCACGAAAATCGTTCCGTCTCTTACGCAAATCGTGGCCGCATCGACCGCAGATAAAACGACGGTGTTTTGTCGATACTGCAATAAAAGGTAAATAATTTTTTTTCGTCCAACCTCCAAAATTGTTTTAAATCTGATTATTAATTGCAGTTACAAATCGGAACAAGAACGCAACGAACACGCTCTAACTCATTGGAGTTGTATTCCGTTCAAGTGCCCGGAATGTCATTCGACGACTTACACTCGCGATCAAATGGACAAACATTTTGCCAAATCCCATCCTGGTCTTACTCTCACCACGGCAGACATTGGACCCACCGTTGGGGGAGAACTTCAACACGCCGACCACTTGCACATGAAAGAAGTCGAGGAGGAACTTGTCCCAGCCAGTGAGAAAGAGGTAATTTTTTGTGTGATTTGTTAATGTACACCGATAGACTCAATCTTTCGGCGTACATCGATAGACTCAACCATTCGGCGTACATCGATAGACTTAAACGTTCGGCGTACTTCTATAGACTTAAATCTTTGACTTACATCGATAGACTTAAATTTTCGGCTTACATCGATAGACTTAAACGTTCGGCGTACATTAAGAGACTCAAACATTCGGCGTACATAGATAGACTTAAATCTTCGACGTACGTCGATAGACTTAAACCTTTGACGAACCTCGATAGACTCAAACGTTCGACGTACATAGATAAACTTAAACCTTGGGCGAACATCGATAGACTTAAACGTTCGGCGTACATCGATAGACTTAAACCTTTGAAGTACGTCGATAGACTTAAATCTTTTGCGGATATCGATAGACTTAAACGTTCGGCGTATATCGATAGACTTAAACGTTCAGCGTACGTCGATAGACTTAAACCGAATTGGATTGAAGTCGAGGAGGAACTTGTCCCAGCCAGGGAGAAAGAGGTAATTTTTTGTGTAATTTGTCGATGTACATCGATAGACTCAAACGTTCGGCGTACATGTATAGACTTAAATCTTTGGAATACGTCGATAGACTTAAATCTTTTGCGGATATCGATAGACTTAAACGTTCGGCGTATATCGATAGACTCAAACGTTCGGCGTACGTCGATAGACTTAAACCGAATCGGATTGGAGTTAAGAAGCTGCTGTTTTACGTTTTGATTTTCGTTCTAGGCAAGCATCGCTGAAGTGATGGTACCGGCGATCTCCATTCCTGATATGGTCGACGAATCCGATCAAGATGGTACCGTACAAGGGATGGCCGATATTCTAGACATAGAAACTCCTTATGAGGTAAATATAATTATTTTTTTCATCGAATTTACTACAGTTTCGCAATTTTTTTTTTTTAGCCCGTTGAAGACTTGGTAATCGTAAGCAAAACGGACATGAACGTACCGCAAAACGGCGACGTATATTGTTGCGAATACTGTCCGTACATATCGAATTCGGAACCGATCATGTTGTCGCACATATCCGGACAACACGAACACATGCATATCAAATTCAAAGTATTGAATCAACGTGTTTGCGAAATGAAAAAGGACGATTTCGTTTCTTGCATGATTTGCCACGAAATCGGTTCGGAGATTAAAATCAGACAACACCACATGAAAGTACACGACGGGGAAACTTTCTTATTCTACAGGTAAGATTAATAAGAAAATTATCGTCACATGTCCATCTATCAACAGTGTTGACATCTGTCATATCTTGTCATCTGTCATATCTTGTCATCTGTCACATCTTGCCATCTGTCATGTCTTGTCATCTGTCACATCTTGTCATCTGTCATATCTTGTCATCTGTCACATCTTGTCATCTGTCACATCTTGTCATCTGAATAGGTAGTTTGAGAAACCCCATAAGTCAATGTTTTTATGAAAATGACTTTTATTGCAATGCATTCGTAACAGGTATTTGTTATCACTGAAGAGGAATCATATCAATCAGCCTTCCCAAAGTCGAGATATGGTTGGCCGAAAATCGCAGTTAAGAAACACCATAAGTCAGTAACTAGTTTTTTGTGTCTCCTGTAAAATGTTCTTTCCTTGACTTATGTGCTTTCTCAAATTACCGATTCATCTGTCACATCTTGTCATCTGACATATCTTGTCATCTGTCACATCTTGTCATCTGTCACATCTTGTCATCTGGATCTACTATACTTCAAATTAATTTTTAACATCTGTCACATGTCATCTATCAACAGTATTGTCATCTGTCTCATCTTGTCATCTGTCACATCTTGTCATCTGCCATATCTTGTCATCTGTCATTTAGCGATTTATACATTTACGTCGTATTTAAAAAAATTGATGCAACTTTTACGTGAAACTATAATTTCGTCATTTTTACATTGTTCATCGACTTCTTCTGGATCTACTACACTTGAAATTAATTTTTAACATGTGTCACATGTCATCTATCAACAGTGTTGACATCTGTCATATATTATCATCTGTCACATCTTATCTTGTCATCTGTCATATCTTGTCATCTGCCATATTTTGTCAGCTGTCATATTTTGCCATCTGTTATATGTTGTCATCTGTCACATCTTATCTTCTGTCATATCTTATCATCTGTCATATCTTGCCATCTGTCACGTCTTGTCATCTGTCATTTAGCGATCTATACATTTACGTCGTATTGAAAAAAAATGGATGCAACTTTTATGTGAAACTATAATTACGTCATTTTAACATCGTCATCTAACAACGGTGTTGTCATTTCTAAGAGACATCTGTCATATCTTGTCATCTGTCATTTAGCGATTAATTTTAGAATATTGTTAATTTTTAACATCTGTCACATGTCATACATCGACAGTGTTGTCACTTCTAAGAGACATGTGTTTATAGATTTACGTCATTTTTAGGTACACTTGCAACGCTTGCCATAAGAAATTCACGAAACTAACGGGCCTAAAATTACACTCTCAGCGAGTCCATCCCGGCGTACCCGTAACTTACACGGGTCTCTTTAACAACATCATTCCGATCGAGCAACATAAATCGGCGAAAGAAAAATCGCCGAAAGACAAATACAAAAATTCAGAGGACGGTACGCCGAACAGAAATCTTTTGACAGTTCTAACGCCCGCCGTCAGAGGATGGAAACGCTACCAATGTACCGAGTGTTCGTATCAGAGAGATTTCGCGCCGGGTGGCGTCAATAACGTCAGATGTCACGTGAGGACTCACTTTAAGGCATTTTTGTGCGGCGAATGCGGATTGAAGTAAGTTTTTTCGAAACTTTAATTTTTAATGTTGACGTAATTGACAGATTGACGTTTAGTTGTTTACGTTGTTTTATCGATTACAACCGAAAAACATTAATTTGTTGTTTTGTATATATATACAAGTAGTGTATCAACAATAAGCTAACGAGATAAGACATCAACCTTACTATGTTCACGTACAGTTAATATTGACATTAACAAATTATTATACTGGGCAGTATGTGTCTACATGCCACGCAACTCTATTTCCTTAACGCTTTTATTTACAGATTCAAGAAAAGAACGGACGCAGCTAGCCACTTTCGCAAAGAACATCCTGGCGTAGAAGAAAACGTCATACAAGATAAAGATATCGAAGATTCGTTCCAAGAATGCATGAAGATAATTCACGGAGAAGCGATACCGATAGAAAAACCCGCTACCGTCGTTCAGGAAACCAAAGGAAAAGCGACGTCGTCACCGACGCCGACGGCGAGAAAATCGACGTCGGCACCGCATTCGCTGTGGATGGAAGAGTTCAGTTACTACGGGAATCCCGCGCCGGTAGAAGATATGCACAAGATAATGACAACTGTAGAAATAAACGGAATTTGTCTGGATATGACGGCCGACAAGCTAGGAAAAATATTCGATTTGAATCCGATAGTATCTGTGAAAAAATGCGATGCTGATGAAGAATCGATGGTTATAGAAATCGATTCATGACCTGAGCTAAGCGCTATCGATTTCAGTTTGGACGATTTTAGCGTTGATAGTTTCGAATTGGAAAATATTATTCCGTCGGTCGATGCGTTATTCAACGATAATTTCCGCGATCACGAATATTTCAGAGATTGGGAAGCGTAAATAGACGCTCGGACTACCTGGAAATTCATGACTCGCTGACTGTACGCGCTCTGACAGATGTCCGTGCAGACTATACGGAAACTTAGTTTTTTTTTTAATAAAATAAGACTCAATTAACAGCTTTTACTAAATGCGTGTTTGTTTAGTGTTATTTTATTTTTAGTTAGCTTTACTTTTTATTTTTTTTACTGAAAACCTATCTGTGATGGAGTTAGATTAAATATGAATATTTCCGTTGTACATAATGTGACATTTAAGATTAAGAGAAATTAATTACGTGCTAAGTATCAAAACTTTGCTTAGTTGTAAGTTTTCTTTTTGTATAATAAAAACTACCAAAAAATTATTATTCTTATTAAAGTTATTTTTAATTTTAACGTATTTTCTTTTACTGTCTGAGATTAGAGGGGAATTGTGCTGTTCCAGCCCTAATCGCCTTAAATATTTTGTCTAATGATTAGTCGAAACAAAAGTTCCGCCCGGCCTAACTGTAGCGCGTACAAAACGGGGGGCGAATTGGGATTTGCCGCTTTGTTTTCGAACACACAGTAGGGTGAAGACATTACGTCAGTAGCTATTGCGTTACTTGGGAGGGCCTCCATTTTTAAGCCACGCCCCTTCTGTCAACTGTCATCTATCAATTATCATCTGCCGTCTATCAATTGTCATGTCATCTGTCATCAAGCAAATGTTTCCCTAAATGTATTTTATTTCTTTCTACTGTTTTATTAATAATATTTTTACATGTAAGTATTGTATATTTTAACTTTTTACGTTTTTATTTACCTTTTTGTATGAGGAGTTAGATGTAAGAGTAGCCCATGGCTAAATCTCGCTCACTCATTAAAAATTTGTACATTTTAAAAAATTTTCTAATAAAGACGATTTATTATTATTATCTGCCATCTATCAATTGTCATGTCGTCTGCTACCTATCAATTGTCATGTCGTCTGCCATCTATCAATTGTCATCTGCCGTCTGTCACCTAGAAACGCTTGGTTGGGTTGGGAGATGGGAAATTGACAATGACCTCTAATCTAACTGGATGAGCACATCCATATAAGAAAATTGACATTTTGGAGCAGGGTACATGCGCACCTGCCATCTATTAATTGTCATGTCATCTGTGATCTATCAATTCGTTACTCGCCATAAGCGACACTCCCTCTGGCGAGAATTTCTGTACTAATATATGTGACATCATTGAGTTTTGGATCATATTAATGCATATAAAATAAAGCGATTGTTAACAGTTAAAAAACCAAAAACTAGGTAAACTTTCTCTAAATCGAGAAAACACACGATTTAAATGTAAACAAAACTAATGTCACATAAACAGTTTCCGGTAGTCACCGACTACGCTTCAAACTTTTTTCAAAAAGACCCAAGAAATACGATGGTACACTTAAAACATTTCCAAAACCAACCTAAAGTCTTTAGTAACACGTTTAAAAAGTAGTTTATTACCAAACCGTGGTCACAATGAAATTGAGCCCTGTAAAGTTGTTTGAAACCGTCAAGGCGCACTTTGGAAATGAACGAATCAGTTGTCATGTCGTCTACCATCTATCGATTGTCATGTCATCTACCGTCCATCAATTGTCATGTCATCTGCGATCTGTCAATTGTCATCTGCCATATGCCACCTGTTACCTAGAAACCCTTGGTTGGGTGATGGGAACTTGAGCGGTTGTTTGATTTGTTTCTACAATATTTTCTTTTAATATAATAAAGTTTTTCAAAAATAATAGAATTCATGGTTTGTAAATTTGCTAAAAAAGACTGGACGTTCTTCTTTGTGTTTTAAATAAGTCTCAATTCGGTAATTTTGATATTGCCAAAATTCATTCTGCGAAAACTAAATTTTAGTTTTTTTGAATTTTTTTTGTAGATTTTAGCTCCATTTATATCCCAAAAAATTCACTTTTTGGCTCAAAAATGACCCAAACATTTTTTTTCGGTAATTTTGGCATTGCCAATCGTTTCTTAGATATAATTCATTCTGCGTAAACCAAATTTTAATTTTTTTGAATTTTTTTTGTAGGTTCTAAGTCCATTTATATCCCAAAAAATTCACTTTTCGCTCAAAAATGACCCAAACATTTTTTTTCGGTAATTTTGGCATTGCCATTCGTTTCTTAGATATAATTCATTCTGCGTACCAAATTTTAATTTTTTTGAATTTTTTTTGTAGGTTCTAGGTCCATTTATATCCCAAAAAACTCAGTTTTTCGCTCAAAAATGACCCAATCATTTTTTTCGGTAATTTTGGCATTGCCAATTGTTTCTTAGATATAATTCATTCTGCGTAAACCAAATTTGATTTTTTTTGTAGGTTCTAGGTCCATTTATATCCCAAAAAATTCACTTTTTGGCTCAAAAATGACCCAAACATTTTTTTTCGGTAATTCTGGCAATTGTCAATCGTTTCTTAGACAAAATTCATTCTGCATAAACCAAATTTTAATTTCTTTGTAGATTCTAGGTCCATTTATATCCTAAAAAACTCATTTTTTACCTCAAAAATGACCCAAAATTTTTTTTTTCGGTAATTTTGATATTGCCAATCATTTCTTATACAAAATTCATTCTGCGTAAACCAAATTTTAATTTTTTTGAATTTTTTATTAACACTAGTTGGTTTATTACAAAATAAAAATTCAATAACAATACAGAACACAGTTATTAGTTAGGAGGAAGCGATAACAGTCCAGACGTTAGTTCACTATCGCACAAACGCGGTTGTCCCATAATTTGTCCATTATTCCTTAAATTAATTTCCGAATTTTTAATTTTCCAATTATTATCACAAAAAGGATCCCTAGCCAAAGCGAACACTTGTTCGAACACGCCTACACAAGTTTGTTGAACGTGTAACGTCCCGCACACTAACACCATCACTAATCCATGGGGGTTCATCCTTCCTTGGGTTCCTTCTTTGCTGACATTAGGATTGAACATGAGGTTATGTTGCATTCTGATTCTGAATAATTGGTTCGCTATATCAACCGGATCATTTTCGATTACTGTCGTATCACAATCGTTATTCGAGTAAAGATTTATCTTTAGTTTCGCATCGGAATAGAAATGTTCACTACCTACGCCTTGATCGTTCATTAACGAATAGAACCAGCTCGCAAATTGTTCGGCAAGCGCAGTAATACTGTTGGTCTCTTCTTTTTGCCTTGGATCTGATATTTCTTGTAAATTCTCAGCAAGCTGAGTGCTAGTACTCTGTCCTTTTGACGAAACATTCCAATATTCCAGAATTTTGTCAATCAGTTCGTTTTTGGTAATTGGCAATCTTACAACTATATTTTTCTCGTCTAAATATGCAAATAACACTTCTCTAGTGATAGATTTTCTTCTTAAAATACTTAAAACGTCTGGAGAGTACTTTAAAATCCCCTTTATTGCCTCTAGAAGAGAAATAATTTAAGTTGTTTACGTTTTATAAGATAAAAATCAACTTACCATCAGGCGAGTAACTTTTTTTAAGACCTTGTGTTACAGTTCGTGCCAAAGTTAATAAATTATCATCGTCCAGTTTTGATAATAATTCAACAATTCCAGAGTCTTCAGTCGACATGGTCAATTTATAAATATATCATATTGATACAAAATTTAAAGCTACAAATGAGGTTAAGTAAGAAGTCAATGTCACTTATTTATCGTCTGCTTCTTTTCTTGTAACTGACTGGGATGGTGTACGAATTCAGTCCATAGTGGAAGACGCACTTCTAAAAACATTTCCCGTACTATTATAGTTTGGTAAAATTTTATTAAATTAAGTAAGGGAACAAAAAAATACGTTTTTTAAAATATAATTTTTATTAATTAGGTACATAAATCTGTATCACAAATTTTGCAAGATTTTATTTCACCGATATCAATTGGACAATCAAAGGTAAGATTTCCATCGTGATTTTTCGCCAATACGCATTTCCTCACAGTTTCCTCTTGGGATGTGGTTTTATCTGTAAAAAAAAATAAATAATAATTTATAAATGTTAGTTCTGCTGAAAAAACGGACTTACTTTTGAAATCGATTGTCAAACAAGACCATGTGAGTTTTAGAGGAACAGGAACTCTGTATACTCCACAATTAATTATTTCCCATGTGTCAGGTTTACTCTCATCGCAATTTTCGCATTTATAACATTCCAAACTAAAACCTATCGACATAATAATTAGTTAAACTTTTAATAAAATTTTATCGATGTATTTTGGCTCTAAAAAAATGAGTTTGATCCACAGAACACATAGAACTAGAAGGCTAAAATAACAATGGTGATCATGCGCAGATCATCAACAGCATTGCAACTTGTTCATGTACTTGTACGAAAATCTAAAATAATGGCAATTTGATTTACATATATATTACATTATAATCCCATAAAAAAGAGCCCGAACTCATCATTTCACGATTATTTAGGATCATTAAGTTCTTTTTTCATATGTATTCAGAAGAGAATATACAAGTTTGAGCATATATAACAACTGCTGGAATCGTAATAAAGAATTAGGATTTCCCACAACTCATTTGGCAACGCTGTTGTTTAACAACCTTGTGTTCTTGCGGTATTGCTTCAGTTTGTTTTTTTAATTCCTATTAGGTATATACTTTTTGTGTTATTTTCATTGTGTTGTTGTATAGTTAGAGTTATTTGACTCGGGTGTTTCACTTCAAGTGAGTAGATTTTCATTACTATGACCCTCCTGTCTTATTCTCTGAAATAATTTTATAAGAACAGTAGACCTTTGTTTATTATATTCTATTCATGAATGAGGTACGTGTTTTTTGCAAAAACAAACATTTTCTGATTGAAAATCAAACCAATAAACCACTGCTCCAAGATACATCAATCTAATGAGAAATAAAAGCATGTTTCTATGAGTTCTGTGGTGTGATCTGGTGTCACATTTTTGAGGTTATGGAAAAAATCTTTATTGTTAGTGCCGAGGTTGGCCACGACTTTCTTAAATTAAAATAAGTTATCATAACTTTGAAATCATTTACATTCGATTTTTTATTTTGTTTATCTTTTATTTGTTTAAAATTTTGTGGAAATGTATGTTTATATAATTTATTTAGATGGTTTTAGAATATATTCCTGAGTATTCAAGTAAACAGTAAATTTATAGTCAATTAAACAAATCAATTAAATAATATATCGATTATATATTTCACATGTAATATTTTCTAGTTGTAGAAATTATTTTAGGATTACGTGGAAGTAGATTTTCACAATGAATTTATTTATTGTAGAAGATGAACTTCGCCCTTTGGTTGTGAAATATTTAATAGACAAATAATATAACTGCACAACTACTTGGTTTTTGCTTTGTGTGGGATTTTAGTTCATTTGAAATCTTATAAACTGTAATAAATATTCTTGCACTTACCACTTTCGAATACTGTGAAACAGATGAACAAAATTACAAATTTTTTCATTTTTTAGAGTCTGGTAGGAACAATCGAAGTTTGTATTTTTTTAAAAAGTTGCTTCAGTTTGAAGTTATTGACGTTTATTTTTCTTTATCCACGACCCCGACTGTTATATGCTGCTACGATAAGATTAGCAATACACCGAATTCCCAGTAAATCTTAAAATTGAAAATATTGTTTAAATACAGATTGATTATCTATCAAAACAACCCAGGGACGGACCTACCCGTCCGCTTTTCATTTTTACAAGATGTTATTTTGAAAATACTGGTTATATCTACACAAATCGAGATTTATCAACTTTAAAAATAACAAAACTACCACAGAATAAAAGGAAATATATTTTTTTAAATAATTTTTACAATTTTAGAGATGTTACAGATTTAAAAAAAACGTTTTACCTGAAAAAAATAAACAAAATATTTCTTACGCTAACATCACCTAAGTACGGCCCTGAAGTGTTAAAAAAGGTGGAAATAACGTTGGAAAATAATCATTTCCCAATAAAAATCGTAAGAAGTAATCGTAAATAATGGATTTTTTAATATTACAATAACAATCTGGGAAAAAATAAACCAATATCGTCAATTCATAAATAAAAGAACAAAATACAAATCCAATTTAATTCTGTTGTCACTTCAAGTCTATAAATACAAAAAAACTTAAAATTAAATAGATATGTGCTGCCATCTATGATAAATCTGAGCGTTCTAAAAAATATAGAGGTCTATCTAACACAAATTTTAAAAGCAAGTTTATCAGCAAAAGTGTCTTTTTTTGACGCCTACAAAGATGAGGAAATATCTAGTTTGAACTTTAATTTATTTGCTTCGATATTCCAAGACCTTTGAATTGAATAAATACTCTTTAAAATCGCGTAGGCTTAGTAGCGATACCTTTTGGCTGAGTCCCTGTCTGTTGCAATAAGTAGTTTTCAACCCATCACATTTTTGTTAGTTAGTGATTTCTGTAGGGCGTCCTACTGTGTTAAACATGATTTGCTAGAAAAAAAAATACACACACAGTATTTTAAGCATCAAATATAACTAGCAGATCTGTTTTCCAAGAACGTTTATTTTATAAATATCTTCCCTTGTTATCCCGACGTAAATCCGTTTGGGATGGTATTTCTTTTGGCACGCGACAGAAATAAAATAAGTAGGTATATACAACAAATCATAAATAAAAAACTCACCACACGGACGGCAGTGCATTACCCCTACTGGGACAGAATTTTGACAGGTGGACAAATTTAAGAATATTATAAAACAGCGAGTGTTTTAAATATTAGTTATCCAGGAATACTTTACACTATTTTTTTATTGGTACACATTGAAAACATAAATACTGGTATTATTACTTCAAAAAATCTAATTAAGAACCAATAATAAAAATGGTTGAATTCGTAATGTGACATCAGTCTACCATCGTTGCCATGGAAACGAGAAAAACAAAATTTAATTTACAATCTGTCACATAAGATTAATTGTTGTTACTGGTGGTACATTGCTTAGAAATGATTTCTAACTGATTACTTAAATAGTAAATATTTGAATAAAGCTTTTGAAACGTTTGTTATCAATGATATAATTGACATTTAGACTTGACGTTTCTCGGATTGTTGATGTTGCTATGGTAACTTTAACCCGCGGCCATTTTTAAAAGTTGGATTTAAACACAGAGGCGTACTTTAAATAAGCAACATAGGGTACCGATAAAAAAAATGTATTTAAGTATCGAAAATCAGTTCCACATGTCAAAAAGTAAAAAACAATTGGAATTTTGTTTACTTTTTCTTTGACATATTAAATGTCATTTGGATTTTAAATTTAAATTTTTTTTTCCATTGCTTAGTTTTAAAATTAAGGAATGAAAATTTCAGGATGTATTTACAAGCTAATAAGGCACCTAAATACCAAATGAAAACTTTAAGTCTTTAAGTCTAATGGGTTCAATCCGCGATCACCCGAAACCCATATACCAAATTTCAGCTCAATCGGATTAAGCGTGCGGACGCTATCGTGGAAGAATACAGAGCCAGCGATTAAGTTATATTCAAATGATTTACAAACAATATACATGGTTATTCTACGCATTGAATGGGATATTTGGACAGTGATTCCTCAAAGTGCAGTCGATACTTTAAATGTAGCGGATCCTTGTTTGTTTCCGAACATTTTTACGCTATTCCAAATTTTAGCCGTTTTACCCGTTACCACTGCCTCTCTGTAGTAGAACGAACTGAACGAAGTTTCTCAACGATGAAAAGACTGATATCATATTTTCGGAATAATACATCTACCAATTGATTAACAGGCCAGCTTTGATGTCAGACAAACTCGCAGAATTGCCTTTGAATAATGCTCATTCAAAGTTCAATCTTATATTAATAATTAGTTGTCTTTTAATCTTATCTTAATAATTAACAAATTGTTGTTAAATAAAATAATGTATTTAAATAGCCTACATTGTATACAGGGTGACCCAGAGTTAAACGTTAGACGTTCAGGATCGGGTTTTCAGGAAAAAAATATGATTTTAATTTTTTCTCAAAAACTAAGCGAGATACGAATAAAATTGAAGAAGCAAAAAATTTGTGTGTTCAAATGTTTAATCCAAGAAAAGTAACGAACATACAAAAAAACGGTGGCGTACAATGATTTCTCCCAATATCTATTAAATTACCTCGTGGAATTAATAATTTAATTCTAATAATATTTAAATTATTGCCGCAAATAAGCGTGCAAAGTTTTATCAAAATTAACCGAATTGTTTTTTGAGCAATTCATAAAAAACTCTTTTGTTCAAAACAAGTTAGGGCCGAGGATTATGGGAATAAAAAATCTTATTTTTTCCTGAAAAACCGATCCTGAACGTTTGACGGTTAAACCCTGTATATTTACCCCATCCCTGCTGAAAAAAGTATTTATAGTATTATCTACGAGAAATGGTGGGCCCCTCCGAAAAAAATTCCTGGCTACGCCACTGCATTTAGTTGCAACTTAAAAAAAATTATTCAAGAAGGAAGCGACTTTTTTCTCAATAATTAGTATTAAAAAACATTTTTAACATTTCCGCTTGAATTGTTGTCCTTTTAAAAGCTCTAAACGATCCACCGTGCCGTTTCCTAAACGCTCAGAAATTCCTAAAGCCACAAGCTGCCGGTTTGCGCTATTCCACTCATTCCAGTTTGAACTTTCGGCCGCGTAGGATCGAACTACACGTCCCTATCTCCGTAACTCAAAAGTTCACGTGTTTCAGCTGCGAAACTTTAGTCACTTTTTTTTGAAACTCCTTTCCGGTGATTTTCGAAGATTTTTTTTTCGACGTCTGTTAGACAATTAGTCACGATGCGGTTAATAGCCGGTATTTTGATGTTGCTGTGTTGCTTCTTCGAAGAGGCTCTGTGCGGAAGTTGCAGAGAGGCAAAACTTTGTTGTACAGGAAGAGATTCGTCCTGTGTGGTGCAGAAGGCTCCCGTGAACGCTATCATAGAGGATTTGAGCGATAAACCGTGCTATTGTGATCACGCCTGCTTGAAATTGGGCGATTGTTGTCCAGATTTCAAGGAAGCTTGCGGAGGTTAGTTTTCTATTATTTATTTCCAAATAAAATGGTTTAAATGGGCTAAATCTTCTTTCTAGGAAGGGAAAAATAATGTCCGAAAGTCCGAAATTTCCAAAGCTTATAACTTTTAAACGAATGAAGACAGATTCATGCGGTTTTCACTGATTTTTTAAATGTAACACCCTGTATATTTTCTGATGCGACGAAAGCCACTTCTTTCAGCTATCTGCCGGTATAAGATTTTTTAAAATCGATGCAGATTTAATTGATTAATTAATGTTTAAGCATACGCCTGCAAAATCTAAAGCCAGAGACTTAACATATATAAAAATCTGGTACTGTCAAGTCTGGCGAATTTGAAGCCTATCCGATTCGCCCTCCCCTGACCAATTGAAATAAAATAAATAAATTCCAAGTACGCTCCTGTTAATCTCATTTTATTTAAGAAGGCCACAGATGGTTAGTTTGAAACAATGTTGCCAAACTAGTTTTTCTTATATTTGCTGTAAAATCCATAGACAATTTTTGAAAAGTTTGATTCAATAATTATTTTTTCAATGTACGTAAATCATCCATATTTTCGAAATGGTCCAAAATATATTAAAATACACACCCCCAATCAGTTTTTTTGTAGAAATCCTGTAAAAATTCGGATTCTACGGAACATTTGTCACTGAATTATGTCCCTAGAAACTTTTTTAGATGGTTTCTAGATGTATCTGATCTGATCATTATTCGTTCTCAGTTCTCTTATGCTTTTTCTTAACATTTAGTATTTCTTGATTCATTTTTTGGTGTCCTTACTTTACATTCTATTTACCCTTTTGCTACACTTGAAACTCTTCGTACTCTGTTGATGGATGTAAATAAATGACTGTGTAATTATTTTAAACAATAACAGCGGGAAAATGGTACAAAAAACCATTACAACGTATTAGATTCTGGTATAGTTTTTCCAAACTCAATTGAATGAGCTGAAAAAAACCGCTTTGAAGTTACACGTTTACTTGAAATAAATGCATATGTCATAAATAACTCCAGACGACTCAATAGCAATAAAACTAAGTTACTGATTGGTTTCCACGCAAGCGAACGGCGTTTTCATCCTGTATATTGAGGTAAAGGTAATAAATATTATTAGAAAAAGTATATATTACACACCTATATTTAATATTAACATTAACGTACTCGAAGCTCTCATTTTAAACACTTTTAATGATTGTTTCGGCCATGTAGTTTTGTAATTTGTACCATAGTGTATTGTCGCATTATATACCGAGACAGAAACGTCCGAATTCTGTTGCTGTAATAACTAATTACACTCACTCTTTACTTAGATAATAAATCAGCAAACAAAACACGCCCTCAGACTTGTACGACATGCCGAGGGGCCGGTAAAACGAGTATGGCTGCAAACCGCAATATATTTGTACTTATGTTAGTTAAGTGTTGATTTTTTTTAAAAGAAGGTTCAAAATCAACGGCGGCTCCAAGGGGGGCAGTAGGGGCAATTTTTTCGGTAATTTTGGCATTGCCAATCGTTTCTTAGACAAAATTCATTCTGCGTAAACCAAATTTTAATTTTTAAAAATTTTTTTTTTGTAGATTCTAGGTCCATTTATATCCTAAAAAACTCACTTTTTCCCTCAAAAATGGCCCAAACAGTTTTTTTCAGTAATTTTGATATTGCCAATCGTTTCTTATACAAAATTCATTCTGCGTAAACCAAATTTTAATTTTTTTGAATTTTTTTTGTAGATTCTAGGTCCATTTATATCCTAAAAACTCACTTTTTCCCCCAAAAATGGCCGAAATATTTTTTTTCGGTAATTTTAACATTGCCAATCGTTTCTGATACAAAATTCATCCTGCGTAAACCAAATTTTAATTTTTTTGAATTTTTTTTGTAGATTCTAGGTCCATTTATATCCCAAAAAATTCACTTTTTCGCTCAAAAATGACCCAAACATTTTTTTTCGGTAATTTTGGCATTGCCAATCGTTTCTTAGACAAAATTCATTCTGCATAAACCAAATTTTAATTTCTTTGTAGATTCTAGGTCCATTTTTGACCTCAAAAATTTTAATTTTTTTATTTTTTTTTATAGATTCTAGGTCCATTTATATCATAAATAATTCATTTTTTCCCCCAAAATTGGCCCAAACATTTTTTTTTCGGCCATTTTGACATTGCCAATCGTTTCTTATACAAAATTCATTCTGCGTAAACCAAATTTTAATTTTTTTGAATTTTTTTTGTAGATTCTAGGTCCATTTATATCCTAAAAAATTCATTTTTTCCCCCAAAATTGGCCCAAAAATTTTTTTTCCGTCATTTTGACATTGCCAATCATCTCTTATACAAAATTCATTCTGCGTAAACCAAATTTTAATTTTTTTGAATTTTTTTTTGTAGATTCTAGGTCCATTTATATCCTAAAAAATTCATTTTTTCCCCCAAAATTGGCCCAAACATTTTTTTTTCGGCCATTTTGACATTGCAAATCGTTTCTTATACAAAATTCATTCTGCGTAAACCAAATTTTAATTTTTTTGAATTTTTTTTGTAGATTCTAGGTCCATTTATATCCCAAAAAATTCACTTTTTCGCTCAAAAATGACCCAAACATTTTTTTCGGTAATTTTGGCATTGCCAATCGTTTCTTAGATATAATTCATTCTGCGTAAACCAAATTTTAATTTTTTTGAATTTTTTTTGTAGGTTCTAGGTCCATTTATATCCCAAAAAATTCACTTTTCGCTCAAAAATGACCCAAACATTTTTTTTCGGTAATTTTGTAATTGCCAATCGTTTTTTATGCTAAATTCATTCTGTTTAAACCAAATTTTAATTTTTTTGAATTTTTTTTGTAGATTCTGGGTCCATTTAAATAAAAAACCCAAAATATTAAACTTTTATATATATATATATAACCCTAACAGCCCCCCAAATCTCTGGGCTGGAGCCGCCCCTGTTCAAAATCAAAAGGTTTTTTGGTACAATGCCTGTTTCTTTATTTTAATCATACATTTTTGTTAGTGTAGGTACTATATTTTTTATTTATTTTTACATCCAAATTCGTCGACAATAATTCTGATGACAATTTAAAGTTTGTAGAAATAAATTTCGATGATTACAAAAAAAAAACGCGAAGTGAATGAACTCTAAATCTCCGTTTTAATATATTCATAACATAAATTATCAAATTTTTGGAAGCACCAAACGGTTTATTATTAAAATTTTACGTTGGGTATTTTTAGATTTTTCTATTACTATTAAATTTGACAATGACTTTCGTCTGAAACAGCCAAGGAGGTCGGTAAACTCATTAACGTTTTTTTCAGTGTTAAACATGATAAATTTCGTGTTCGCGCGAATTTCTAACCACAAAAACGATTTTCTACGAAATAAAATGCAATACAAATTAAAACAACCTCCTCTGTTATTGAGTCCACTGACTGACACCCATAAATTAGGTTTTGTAGAGGAAAAATGTGCGTCTTAAACGATCAAAAATTGTTTTCGAAATAAATCGACGCGTTTGAAACAAAATTGAAATATTACTTAAAAATAATCAATTGTCTGACAGTTGATAAACATTTTTAATTTAGCAATTGAATGAACTGCAATTTTTAGGAAATAATTTCATTGCCTATGATTGAATATCTGTTATTTTTCAATTATTATTTTTGCATTATTTGCGAACGGTAATTAAGTTCCGGAACGGGGTGGGGGTAGCTAAATATACAAGTTGAGGGTTGGATATTGGTTTTTTACGATTTGTGGCTGAAATATTCATCCTATCGAAAAAAGTTTAATAGGAAACCTATAGATAATTAAAAAATGTAAAACTTTTGTATAAATAATTTTTCCGAATAACCTCAAAATTATTGATAAAACGCTAAAAAGCCTATTTTTCGTTTTTAATTTTTATCTCCCGCAAGGCACTTCCGATCGAGCTAGATCAAAAAATTTTACATTTTTGGAATCTACGCTTCAAGGACTATAGGATGGCATAAAAAACAAACATAAAAATTGTCCAACTTTGAAAGCCTTTTTGAGGCACTTCCGTTAGAGCTAGACCAAAAAAGTGGACATTTTTGAAATCTACGGACCAAAATCTATAAGATAACATCAAAAACAGACATCGAAATTTTTTCAAATTTTTCAATTTTAGGTACAGTGGGATGCCGAGGACGATTTGGGTCATTTTTTGAACTCTTATATTAAACTTTTTCCGATAGGACGCATATTTCAATCACAAACCGTAAAAAACTTCCATCCCCCTTCCGGAACAAAAACGTTTTAAAAAACTTCTACACCTAAATATTTTATTGCGATATTTTTATCCTTTACATACTTTTCTACCTCTCACCTCGACGCCATTGGCTAGAACTTTCTCGATATCTCAGACTTTGATTCTTACTCGAAAAGTCAGGTAAGTGCGGTGTTAAAACCATAGCTTAATACCCTAGATCCATAGAAACTATAAACAAGCCTTATTTGAACCCTCCATTATCATTGTCTCGCACGAGACCGAACTGTCTGATTTCTGTAACGAATTGCGCGTTGGATTATAAATCAACAAACAAAACGTCCTGTCAGGTTAGTCCTAGAATTCGAGAGGAGCGTGGCGTCTTAGAAGTGGCTCGCCTTTATTAGTTTTGTCAATATTTGTTGATATCGGACAAAGAGTTTTTGGATATTCTAAAGTAACGTAATTCGAAAAGGGTAGTTTCTAAAATTTGAAACTATAATAACAAAGTTTATTATTTGAAAATCAACGTGGAGATCAAGGTGGTTGAATGTCATAAGTGATAGGCAACACGACTTACACAGAATACAAGTTTCGCTGATCAAGTCGGCGATGGATATCATTGCGTGTGTATCAGAGTCAACCAAATACACCTGCAGAAATTGTTTCAATATCTGGTCACCGAGCTTCGCTCTTAATATCCAAATCTACATTTTTAAGCAGCCCAATGAGTATATAAGAATATTTATAACATGACAAATTATTAATTAATTCGCGAAAATCACGGAGTGGGCGACATCTACTTGAACTACTGAAAGGGAGATAAATAAAAAGTTGATTGGCGATTGGCTTGAAATCCCAACATCCCAATGTTAAAGTGTCAGATGCATGAGGTTTATTTTTATTTTTTGTAAATAATATAACTTCAAAATTTAATCTACGAAGTGCGTATATATATTTTATATGCTGTGACCTTATTTATATTATGGAAACTTATTTTGCAAAGTACGCCTATGGAATGTGACGTTATATCCCCACTCTTACTGCGCTCCTCTCTCCTTTATAGTATATATTACTATAGAAACAAGTTATATTATCTCTGTCGTTGCTAGGAAATAAACTAAAAGCTTAACTTTTCTTGTAAATATCTCGGAAGATCGAATTTTCACAGACATGAGACCTGCATTTTTTGCCGATTTAGATAGGAATTAGTCTACCCTGAAAGTTTGAATTCTGACGAGTGGATTTTGATATCCTCCTGACATACTTATATACAAACCTTGCTCGTTTAATAGTATTTGATAAGTTGAAAGAAAATATCTCGTATGTAGTTTGGGGCGAAAATTGTTTATGAGCCCTTACAATGGGAATACGTAGAGTTTTCAAGAAGATAATTAATATTTGTCGCTACTTTTTCAACAAAGTAGGCCGGTATTTTCTTGTTTTCCACTACATTTATCTCATACTTGTCACACTTTTCAAAAACTTTTATGTCCCGTAAAGAGTTGATCTTCCAGGATGTTTTACAAGTTTTATTATATTTCCAGAACTAACAATAATGTTTGAAATGGACGACATGAGAAACTTGGAAAGAAGTTGAATTGAAAATGGTTATTTTTATGGAAAAATATAGTTTTAAAAACTTTCTTAGGTTGGAAGCAATGGCGTCGCATTTAACGGTTGGTACTACTTAAAAATCATGTAGCACCATCTACACGTTGTTCTAAGAACTCATCGAGTGAGAATAGACTTAAACGACGTCATTTTTCTGCGTGTACGCTCGAGCGATAAGCGCCCGCTTCAATGCAAACTTCTTGTTTGACAAATTCGCGAAAATTTTTCTTTGTCAACCCGTAGATGTGAAATAATTTAATCGGATGACTGGGAAAAATCGATAATTTAATTAACAGTGTAGAGCTTGTATAGCAAACGATTCGACGCTCCGGGACCCGGAAGCAGGATTAAAAAGTAAGAGCCAGAGTGAATTTCTGTATGAAAAATAAGTATTCAATGGTGCTTCCGCTAATAATTTTCTTGTTAAAACATTATAGAGCTTTTCGACAATCTATAATTATAAAGTCAAATAAGAACTGTCTTTAATTTGTATACAAATCGATCGTAAATTCTATTAAAAAATATTATTATTACGGCCCTGCGCTTACAAGAGAATATTTTAGAACCAATGGCATACTCTGAATAAAAGAGGAGTGCAATAATAGTTGGGATATAACGTCACGTTACATAGGCGTACTTTGCAAAATAAAAATAAACCAATAAATAACTTTTAAAATTATTTTTTGTTTTTTCAATTTTTGAGCATGTTTTTAAATGGGGACTATTATTTTTTTTATTGTATCAAAAAGTTCACTTAAAAACAAAAAAAAATAGCATCTAAAGAACCCTATACGATGATTTTTTGCCAACCAACTTTATTTTTGAAAAAAAATGTTTTTAACCTAAAAACTTTAATATCTCGAAAACCATTAGATGTTTTAATCTGAAAATTTTTTTGCTTATGTGAGACCTAAAAAGGTATGCTTCCACAAAATTTCATCAAAATTGAATTATTTTTGCGGAAATTAAAAATAAAAAACTAAAAAAAAATTTTAATAATTTTTTGCATTTTCCGCGAAAATTTTGAGGTTATGGAAAAAATGATTCACATAGAAGTTGTACATTTTTTCCAGATCTACAACTTTGCCATTGGATATTTTTTGATAAGACGTCAAGTTTCGCGGAAAATCGCAAAATACCATTTTGTCCCCATTTTCACCCCCCTCAAATTAACCCTTTAGCACCCCTCTTGTTGGACCAATTTTTTTACGTTCATTGTAAGCCCCTTTACCACTTCCAATCATAAAAACCTCGCAGAAAATTATTTTACGTTTTTTAAATTAAATTACCTCTCTTGCCTGCACTAATAGTACAGTGAATGGGTAAAAATCAACTATTATCTCCGATTTCTGTGAACCTCCATCGATTTGCGTGAAAATTTGGGATTGAGTATATTTTACCCTCAACTTCAAAAATGATATATTTTAGGGGTGAAATCCACCCATTTCGTTAAAAATGGTAAAAAATGCAGATTTAAGCATTCTGGCGTAAGTAATCTCGTTTAATTACATAAAATAAATATTTTTCAACATTTATATGCATGATTTATGATTTTAATAAATTTTTAAACCCTTTTAGCAACCACCCCTTAAATTGAAAATCATGAAATAATCATTTTTTATATTTCTGAAATATGAAATCGCATATTAACATTACACAACCAGTTTGTTTAATGTTTATGATATAATTTTTGGTTGACTGTGAAATTTCAACCCTTTAAAACCACCCCCTTAAACCAGAATCATTGAAAAAATTGGTTTCAAGAAACTTTAATTTAAATAATACATTACTGAATTAATACTGAGTATTAAAATCTTTATTTATTTATTGCGAAATTTTCCACCCTTAAAAACTACCCCTTGATCAGGTCAAAATCTAGTCTAATTGAAATCAGTTATTCATAGTAATCGTCATTTCATCGATAAGATCAATAACAAATCCTACAGCAGGTATTTAAATTTTCTGAATTAATTTTTAACGAATAAATCGTTTTTTTCAAATGGTACCTAAGAGAGCCATCTTGCCATTCTTCAAAAAAAAATCTGAGAATTTTTTTTATTGAAAAATAAAAAATTTGGCAACACTGTCGTATGTAATTTGAGCCATAGAATCAAAAAAATATCAAATATATTGGGCGTTCCATTTAAAAAATCGAAGTTAGTGACGTTTCTGGCGAAAAATCAAAATCTTTGAGCTTTAATAACTTAAAAAGTATTGATTTATTTTAATAACTTTATATAACAAATTTTGCTTAGAATTGGTACTTCTATCGATTCCTGGGGTTATTTTTAATAAAATAATTTCCACCCCCGAAAAGGGTAAAAGCGCAAGTTGGCACCATGTCACTTTTGTTTCTTGAGGTATCCTCTAACGACTCACCAATTTTCATGAAAATCGATGGAGGTTCAACGAAATCGGAGGTGAAAACCTTCAGTGACTGTATTAAGGGTAGTTCGTCAAACTTTCTATCTCGCCTGCACTAATGTGACCACGCAGATTTTATTTAATACGCATTCGTGTTGACAGAACTGACAGAAGAAAATCCAGGTCATCTTCTAAGTTCACGGTACAACGTATTTCAAATCTAAAACCTACAATATGTGTTTGCGATTGATCGTATATAGGCAAAGTTCCAAACAAATTGGGCAATCAATCGCGTACAAATTTCCCTATAGAAATTTCGAGTATCACCTCATAACCTTTTAACCCTCTTTTATCAGAGCAAATTTAAGTCGAACTCATTCGTTAGAATTTTCCCATCTTTGTGGACCCACAAAGTTATGGCTCGATAAAGCAACACCCATTATTTTTGCATGAATGACAAGAAAGAAGAGTGTTTCTCCCACAAAAAAAATCGTCGATCATGGCTACCACTCGATCACCGAAAAGGCTGACATGTAAAAGACCTCTTATATTTTAAGGTTAACTAGCCATAAAATTGGAACGCATTAGGTCGATGTGGATCCTTTTAGAGAAATACGTCTGATGTGTTAGCGAGAAAATGTATTCGTATAAAAACATATACAGGGTGGACCAAAGTTCTGAATAGAAAAACACCTAATGGAAGAAACATAGTAGACTATGGACTATAACTACACTCTCGCTAGAGATGTTCACCATACGCAGATTGGATTCGAAATTTTAATATCTAAAAACAAGAAAACCATAACACATATTCACCCCTACATAATCTGAATTTCCCATTCGCCCACCACCATCCGAACGCCGTCAGGCATTCGCAGAATGTATGACGTTTATGTTAATGAAGTTGCTGGTAATTAACAAATTGTCAGTGATTAACGGATCAGCACAATCTTGAAACGCCACAAACGCTACAAATTAACGCTCTATATTATAACGGATAGGTAAATGCAACTCTTATTGCTGTGATGTACGTAATTATATCACAATAATGTTCTATTACGGCTGTTCTAACCATCCCTCATCATTAAAGATGGTTATAATCGTACAATGTAATTATATATAATGTTGTTTGCGTCGGAGACAGTGATTATTTAACAGGAAAGAAGCGAGAAATAGTTATTTATGTACCAAGGACGAAAAACTGTGTATTATAGTCGAGTCTGCAAATTGATAGCCGAGGCGCAGCTGAGGCTAGCAAGCTAGGTCGACGAAAATAGTTATGTATGTGCCAATGACGAAAAACTGTCATTTTAACGGAAAACCTGCATCGGCCGACCTCGGAAATAGCTGCAAAAGGTATTCTTCTTATTGAAAATTTTTCTCTCTCGAAGAGCTAAGAGACCTCCCCTTGCATCTTCATCTCTACACGCCCCATTCACTGAATTACGATTCACAACATCAGCATATCTGTGTAAGTTTTCCAAATTTTGTTATTAAATCTTCGTCAAATACGATTTCACCTGTTTCCCTATATCCCATTCTCATCTTAAAGTTAGATCCATATACCATAAACTTCGCGCGTTTTGTTCTCGAGAATTTGATTCGTTTGAAAATTAATCATCGCGGTTGGTGTTTTAATAGACGTTCTGAACGCTTCCCGATTAATTTGATTCCCAATCAAAGGCAACAATAGATCGAGAAAAAGGTATACTAAAATCTAAAATCGAATTCAATATTTTATAGAGTTTCTTTTGATTCGATAGAAAATTTCTTTCTTTTTCTTGTAAATGGGATAATAAAAATCGGCTGGTCCAAAATGCGGACCTAAAAGGGTGGACTGCCTGTCACCAGAAAAGGTCCTATAATCCTATATGTCATTTAAACACATTAGCTCAGTTAATTTTAACAACTACGCCGAGGAATATCTCAAATTTTTCCTGTGATCTGAACACTATTGATTTTATATTAAATAAAAACGTTTTATTTATTTTTTTAGCAGGGAACAAATTAGTTTTACCTTCGAAACTTCCAATAACGAAGTTGGGGGATGAACTTTCCCGACTTATTAATCCATCATACTAAATTTCTGTTTATTTCGAGAACAAAAGCCATAGCAATGTCAGGAAATTAATAATACAAAACTTGGGTCTTCGTCCGGATCACGAGTATCTGTCAAGATATAAGAGCTAATTTAGAAGCGCCTTAAATACCTTAAAGAACAACTCCATTTTGATTAATTACTCTGATAGAGTTGAAGCAACTTTAATATTTGTTTTCTGATTATATGACATTGAAATTAGAATTTTAAGTTAAGAGAAATTTGAAATAGTTTCTAGTATTATCGAAGTCCACCAAATTTAATCTATAAAATTTAAGAGGACGAGTGGTATTTGGAAAGCGTTGGGTGTAGGTAAATCATTAATGTTGTTGATGGGTCCAGCTGTTGAGTGAGAAGCTCGAGGAGTGGCTCCAGGATCTTCTGTTTTCTGTTTTTTAGCTGAAGGTTCTGAGGCGCCACTTCTAAGGGTGTTTATGATCTTGGAATAATGCTCATTTTTGTGTTTTTGTACCATCCACTTGATTGTTCTTCGTTCCATGATGGGTTTACTGTTAAGAATAATCTATCAGCTGTCAAGTTTTGCCGCGGGTAAACTCGAAAAAACTGCTGACAGGAGCTGTCATACAGTTTTTTCATTCTAGAAACCATTTGTCCTTAAAATTTCCTTTTGAGTGAATAAGAATCTCACTTGAAGATCTTTTTAAATTAAAAATCGTGGATTATATATTGAAAAATAAATTAATTACACTCCGCACTGAGTAGCTGCAGCAATTTCTCTTATAGATACTTACTCATAATTTCAACGGCATTTCTGCACATTTTCCGCGCTGTAAAATTACTTTTACTAGAGAAAAAGTTTGCTCACTTGTCATTCCAACTAAAAAAAAAATCCATTAAGTAGATTGAAAACATTTCAGAAGTGCAAAAGTTATTGAAGCGAACTTAATATACATGTACAGAATCGGAATAATTTTATAGGGATTTTATTGACAGATACTGGGTGTATCGTTAACTTAGGACATCTAGAATTCTAGTAAAAATTATCGAAATGGGAAAATTCTTTTTCAAATCAAATTTTTCAAGACAAAAAACAAATCTTACGCCCGAACGAGGTTTTTAAAACTATTATTAAATGAATTTCGAATGGCAGTCATCCGTGCTTTAGTCTACATTTTAAGAAATAAACTTTTGAATGGGCGACCAGTAAACCGTAAAGCATAATTCGGGATTAAAAGTTAATAAAGCTACATTGTTCTCAATTTTAGAAGCAAATAATAATTAAGACCTACAAAATGCAAATTTAAACTCTCGTTACGCCGTATAGTCCGTGGGTGCACATTTTGCTAGATGGCGGCCCCTGGACATATTGGCAACCCTGCCATCAGACGACATATGACAGTTGACATATGAGAGATGACAGTTGACAGACGACATACGAGAGATGATCGTTGACAGACGACATATGAGAGATGATCGTTGACAGACGACATATGAGAGATGATCGTTGACAGACGACATATGAGAGATGATCGTTGACAGACGACATATGAGAGATGATCGTTGACAGACGACATATGAGAGATGATCGTTGACAGACGACGCATGAGAGATGATCGTTGACAGACGACATATCGTCCCCTGCAAGGCAGAGTATCGTAAGCACCAGCTAGCCAACTTTTCAGGAGGAAGAAAAAACATTGTAAAAAGAGAAATGAATGTTCAATAACAACAATTTTTTTCTGACATATGCTGGGACATAGTATTTTACATACTATAACCTAAAACCTTGGTTAAATTCAAATGCAAATGGCACAGAGCTGAATGTCGTAAGCACCGTAACTCATTTTCACAAAAAGTGGCGCTTACGGTACTCTGCCTTGCAAGGGACGATATGAGAGACCATCGTTGACAGACGACATATGAGAGATGATCGTTGACAGACGACATATGAGAGATGATCGTTGACAGACGACATATGAGAGATGATCGTTGACAGACGACATATGAGAGATGATCGTTGACAGACGACATATGAGAGATGATCGTTGACAGACGACATATGAGAGATGATCGTTGACAGACGACATATGAGAGATGATCGTTGACAGACGACGTATGAGAGATGATCGTTGACAGACGACATATGAGAGATGATCGTTGACAGACGACATATGAGAGATGATCGTTGACAGACGACATATGAGAGATGATCGTTGACAGACGACATATGAGAGATGATCGTTGACAGACGACATATGAGAGATGATCGTTGACAGACGACGTATGAGAGATGATCGTTGACAGACGACATATGAGAGATGACCGTTGACAAATGACTGTTGACAGATGTCAAATGGGGGGATTGACTTAAATGTGGAGTCATCTTCAAGGGGGGGCGTGGCTAATAAGTAGGCGTGGTTTAAAAGGAGAGGATAGGGGGTGGTATATCGCGACGGTATACTTACTCAGTTGATTTCTTTTATATTATAAAGCATGTTGAGGAGTTTATTTTAAAAATTAGATGCAATTTTAGAACAAATCAAAAAATGTAATAAAGGAAAAAGAGAATTGATTCTAGACGTTATAATGTGAGGAAAGGGGACGCAGGTACTAACTGTTAGAATCTCGCAATTTCGTCGTGCTCAATCACATTTATTAAGAGCGCGTGCACTCGTTTTCGTGTTGCGACGTTCGCAGCGATTACAATTTTCAAGAACAGTGTTTAATTTAACAGAGAATAAATTCTTGTTAAACGTAATAGCGATTTAAATTAAGTAATCCCTATTTAAACCGAATTAATATGAGAAGTGTTCTTGCCGTGGCTAAACCGATTTTATATACCCGAATTTATGGAAAATTCTTAGCAGTTTGTGCTAAAAAAACGGTTTTTAGCGTTTTTATCGCTAATTTTTACTCGGTTGTCTTGATTCTATGGAACCTTCCACAGGACATTTTAAAATAAATATTTAAGTCATTAGCTTTCGAACATTTCTGTAAGACAAACTTTTAAAAAGCTGAGTGTCATCGTTACATTTTTTCTCACTGCAAGTACGTTGGATATTCCACAGCTCTGCTGCAGATAAAAGGAAACTTGTCGACGGATCTGGATTAACGTATCACCGCTGACAAAAAAGACTGCTACTGTTAGTGAACCTTTCGCAAATGAAAGGACAGAAAGAAAACCATGTTGGTGTCAAACGGTCTACGCGATGTACGGTGGATCGAGTGGTTAGTGGAAATGGACCGAATTGGGTAAAAATCGAAAAATTTACTGAAATAGAGGATATATCCTTCAAAAAGCGTTTTAAAAAACATGCAGGACAACACTGAAATAAATTCCTGTTGTTTAAACGCAACTAATGTTGAAAGAAAAAACCGTTCTGAGAACAATCTCTACTTGCAATCTAACAGGCCGATTCCAGTTAAAGGTGACTGGAGTTGTATGAACAGGAAATTACCAGTAACATTCCATGGAAATTAAATAGTGTAGCATTACAATTTCCCTGTAGAGTATGCAACCCGTATTACGCTCCTAGCCAATGCCCCTGCAGTCTGCAGTTCCACAAGCTAGGGCAAGGACAAGTAGCATACGATATTCTCTAATTCTGATCTGAATTCTAAGAATTAGATACTTTTGGATTTGTGTATTGAAGTAAATATACTTTCTACAATAGGAAATGCAAGAAATTCCAGTTAAATACTAGGTAATTACAGGAAATTCCTGTAAAAGCTCAGGTTAAGAGCTTCGAATACAACTAACTAGTTGTGTAATGTATGAATGAAAGATCTTTATTTCATCGAAAAATTCCTGTTAAAGCGATACTACAGTTCCGATTAATTACTGGAAATTCCTGTAAAAACTGAAGTTCGAAGCTTCGAATACAACGATCTAGTTTGTTTATTAAACAGGAAATTCCGGTAAAAGCAAGGTAGTTCGTTAAAATGACTGGAATATTCTAGTTAAATCAATGTAACGATTCTGTAAATAGTACAGCATATTCCGGTTGTTTCTAGAGGAATTAAAAGACCGGAATCGTCACGTAAAACTAACAAATATTCCTGCTGTCGCTGTTGTATATACTGGTAAATTTCTTTGAGTGAATAGTGCTATTTGCGGTCAAAACAATTATCGTTCCACTTGCGGTCAATCGATTTTATCAAAAGAAAAAAATGTTAAGAGTGACTCCATTTGCTAACAAGTGAGATCGCCCCTGACATTATTTGCATTTTATCATATTGATTGACTTCCAAAAACTCGAGTCATTAAAAGATTGCACCTGTTACGCTTGAATACGAAGTAATTCTTAACATTCATAATCGGTTGCGGTCCGATGTAGAACTTGGCTTCGACATGGTATCGCAGTGAGTGTTGATCTGCTACTAAAAAAATTTAATTTGTATTGGTTTAGACTTCGCGCTCTATTTAAAATTGCCAGAAATTCTTCTGGCCCTGAGTGTTCAGCTCATATAGACTGTAAATTGGGTGTAAATCGTAAATCAGTGAATATTACGATTATGCAGCCATTTGCAAGGTCAGCCGGTGGAGGTTGTTACTGCGCCGCCTCTTTAAATGCTGTCTGAATTTGATGTAGAATTTGTGGACTGTATAGATTCAGTTTGTTGTAAAAACTCCCAGTAAAACTTGCGTTTTAACACATTTTATTTAAACTTTAATCGGGAAATAAACAAAACGTAACAAATAGAAATATTATATTGGATACACAAATTGGTTAATACAGTGATACGTAAATACATACATACTACAATATTAGGCATGAAGTGAATTAATATGATATAACGAATACCAGGAAGATTGACCTTAACCGTTCTTATATATAATAAATGATTAAACAAATAATCGTACGTGATAAGACATCAACCTTCCTATTTATACGTAATGAAAATATATACAATAACATGACCATAAACTATTACTAATAACTACATGAATGATTCTACTGGGCGATGTGCCTTGACATACCACACATGGGTTCTTCTCGACAGCGAATAGAAAATGGTCTACTGCAATAAGGTTGGTGGACCACTTCCAGTATATTTCGCGCCGTTCTTTTGGGTTTCCAGATCACAGTGCAGTGTGATTTCGAACAATGGCTAGAAAAAAAAAGAAGAAAAATAACGGTTTGAGCCATATGTCGATCTCCGCTCGGCATATCTCCGAGCCTAACGCAGATAAATCGACAGTTTCTAAAATTTAGATTTTTCTCATTAATCAGTGTTTCATCATTTTTCATTGGTAGCGAATATTGCGCCTAATTGAATTATTAAGTTAATAAACGGGAAAAAAACCAGTGATGGGAAATGCCTCATTTATAAAAATGAATTTATCTTTTCAAATATTTTTTTTTTGGAAAGCGTTCGTTCTATTGCGGGTCACGATTATAACAGGGCGATTTATTGAATGCTTACATACTTGTATCTTTAATTAAGCGATTCGGTTTTTACTGAATATATTTGTACAATGACGAAATTCCGCAACTCAATGTTTGTATGTGTGTGGGTAGATGGGATGATGAAATACATTCTTTTAGAGCTTTGGCGCAACTTTTTTACTAAGTATTTAATACTTTTTTAGATGTGCTACCATCTATGGTAAGAAGAGAGTACTGACATTAAATTTTGACTGAATCTAGTCAAGATGTCACTCTCTTCTTTTTTATCCCTTTCAGAGATTAATACAAAGTGAGTAAACCAGTAAGGAATTTTAATTTATTAGATTCGACATCCTAAGACCGGTTTCTGTCTTTCGACTTCATCAGTTAGGCTTTTCGAATCCAATAAATAAAATTCCAAACTCGTACAAGTCAATAGCTATATCCGCTATAAGATAACATTTTTAGATGTGCTACCATCTATGGTAAGAAGAGAGTATTGACATTAAATTTTGACTGAATCTAGTCAAGATGTCACTCTCTTCTTTTTTATCCCTTTCAGAGATTAATACAAAGTGAGTAAACCAGTAAGGAATTTTAATTTATTAGATTCGACATCCTAAGACCGGTTTCTGTCTTTCGACTTCATCAGTTAGGCTTTTCGAATCCAATAAATAAATTTCCAAACTCGTACAAGTCAATAGCTATATCCGCTATAAGATAACATTTTTAGATGTGCTACCATCTATGGTAAGAAGAGAGTATTGACATTAAATTTTGACTGAATCTAGTCAAGATGTCACTCTCTTCTTTTTTATCCCTTTCAGAGATTAATACAAAGTGAGTAAACCAGTAAGGAATTTTAATTTATTAGATTCGACATCCTAAGACCGGCTTCTGTCTTAGGATGTCGAATCTAATAAATTAAAATTCCTTACTGGTTTACTCACTTTGTATTAATCTCTGAAAGGGATAAAAAAGAAGAGAGTGACATCTTGACTAGATTCAGTCAAAATTTAATGTCAATACTCTCTTCTTACCATAGATGGTAGCACATCTAAAAATGTTATCTTATAGCGGATATAGCTATTGACTTGTACGAGTTTGGAATTTTATTTATTGGATTCGAAAAGCCTAACTGATGAAGTCGTCGAAAGACAGAAACCGGTCTTAGGATGTCGAATCTAATAAATTAAAATTCCTTACTGGTTTACTTATTTAATACTTGTTTGAGATTGTTAGCGACGGCACATAAACGTAAGACAGTAGTAGTTTCTAGGATGAATTAATACTTTCATAATATCTTGCATAATAATAATAATAATTAAAAAATTAGCTATCAATAACCTGACCTCTAGAATGTTAAATTTAAGCATAAATAAATTTTATAACGAAATAATCAACTCATCAATCTATTTGCATTTGTATATATTTTTAATTAATAGTGCCTGTATTTAAAAATTTGGTGAATTCACTGATTTTGGTGGATTCACTTAAAATTTTGGTGGGATGATATATCTCAAATGAATTTTTAATTATTAATGTAAAATATCCTAAGTAAAACCGTAGTTATCTGGTGTCATCATAAACAAGGTGGTTTTGACTTTTTATTTTCATTAAATTACTATATATATTGAACTTTTCTATGAGCAAATAGAATTTCAGGGAATATTAGAGCCGTACAAAATTCAGAATTAAAATGCGAGTTATTTTAAAGCTATTAGAAGTTTCGATATATACGAGTTTAGAAAAGCTCTTGCAATTCTTAGGGGAATCACTAAATCGATTTGTAATAAATTATTCCAAAAGTCAATGGAATTAACCGTTTTGTTCAAGTTGCATTTGGAATACTTAATAAGACTGAGTATTTATTGTTTGCCCTATAAAGTAAATTTACTCACTAAATGTATGCCCTACGTCATTTAATTTAGTTACTAAATACAGTCAAATATTAAGAGAAATACAGAAAAATATTTGGAGATGATGTACCATGAAACAAGAAATTTTATTTTAACAGAAAACCTGCAGCGTTAAAAATGCATACTATCTGAAATACTTCGATTGACAGAAAATCAAATTTAATATCTCTAAAATTTTTCGATATTTACATACTCATATTGGAAGTTCCTTATCCAAATAAAAGTTTCAT
The DNA here is from genome assembly GCA_949320105.2 of Crepidodera aurea. Taxonomy (NCBI): domain Eukaryota; kingdom Metazoa; phylum Arthropoda; class Insecta; order Coleoptera; family Chrysomelidae; genus Crepidodera; species Crepidodera aurea. Next base: position 18,174,218 of record OX439480.2, read on the forward strand.
TCTTTTTAAGAAACATTTATTTTTAAGGAATTACTCGCTCCACTTGGAACTTCTTATTTGAAGACAATTTATTTTATATTAGATTCGCCCGATATTATCGAAGCTGACGGAATTCAAAAGATGTCTTCAACTTATTTGAACGGCCCACATTGTCGTTTAATATATTCAGCTTTTAAATTTTAAGATTCTAAAAGAAAATGGAGCGGCACGTTTTTATAAAATATAGGGACTTCACTCGGGAGCGGGTAGATGCCAGGATAGTGGTAGAAAGGTGACATATGACAGTTGACAAATTACAGGTGATAAATGACAGCTGACAGAAGGTGAGTGGCATAAAAGTGGAGGAGTGGGGGTAGTTTAAAGTAAGGCAGTTACTACTAACAACGTCAATTTCTAAAATCGCGGAAATTCGTAGCTTAAACCTGTAATAGTGTAAAGAACTGCGATTTGCTACTTTTACATATACATTCCAAGCCTGATCGAGCTTTCATTTAATAAACGTTTGGCTAGATGAGGTAAATATTCATAGTAGTAAAATATTTTCTTGTTTTAAGGTGAGTTAACACAATCCACATCTACGTACCAGCTAGATATGACCAAAAAACCCAGTAAAATTAAAAAACGTTGTTTTAGCAAAGTTGTAAGTATATGTAGAATAACTCCCAACTTATTTTCCGCATATCCTCAGGCTTCGAAAGTACGTTATCACGTAAACAACTTTTGTAAGTTTACTTTCGTCTGCGATACATAGTCAGTGCGTTGAGACAACAATGATAATACAAGTTTTCTATCACAAATGTATATCGGCTAATTTATCCTTCAAGTCTGCAGCCTATAACTTAGTCAGGAGCAAAATATATCATATATCCTTGTATTTACCTTACGTCCAACGGAAAATTCCGAAATTAAAACGAAAATTAATACCTGTCAAGTTAAGCCGCGACTATTTCTGACAATAGAGTTTGGGACCCAACCATTTTCAGATCCTCTAACCTGATTATTTTGCTTGGAATTGAATTTGATGCTTGTAAAAGTATTCAGATGAATGCAACATAAGTTCGGGTTATTAAAATGATCTAAAAGTATAAGGACCATAAACTGTGGCGTTTGCGTAAAATGTTTAACCCTTCTTTCATTAAATTTTTCTTTAAAAAAATAAACTTGTGAAAACAGGAAGTGTCCGGAGTTTCCTATTAGTCCCACGAAGTCGTATTTTACGCACGGTTACCCGCTACAACTTAATGAACAACTCATTTTCATATAGGACTTCAAAATATCGCCAGTGTACACCGTCATCAATCAAGAAGATTTATAGTCGCTACCGCGCGAAATTTGCTCACATAATATAGCGACAGCTTAAGGAGATTTCCAATTTGACTTTCTAGGTAAACGTAATTTAAGGACGGAAAGTCCTGAAACTACGGTTAACTTAAAGAAGTCTTTGTTTTAATATAGATGTAACAATAAATTGTGCTATCCAGGTTGGGCGCCAAATACATTTACAATTGACGTTGAACGCCAATTTGTAACGTTTCAATAAAATTAAATTTGGGCGCCACGTGGTTAGCTCACTTATAACTACGAATACTTGCCGTATCAATCTGGTCAACAGTGACCAATGAGCAATTTAATTCTAACTTAATCTAGTAGAGGTATACTCATCAGCGTTACTTAGTAGAATGTAGAATGGATTGCACTAAACTTTAACGTGCACACACAAACTCTGCATTTGCACTAAAAACACCAAACTAACTCAAGGGCTTGATCCTTTTAAGTCTTCTTCCTAACCCAGTATTGTCAAGGAGCTGGATAGCCTCGAGATTGACATGATGATGAAGTCTTTCTTCATGACTCTTGGCTAATTTCTTGATGGTCTGGTCAACAGTGTCCATTTCCAGATCACTATGGAGATCACTATTGCGAATGTACCAAGGGGCATCTACTATGTTCCTCAGAAGCAACCCAATGCTTCTTCATTGCTCTCTCCTACTGCTAGAATGGCAATGTCGTCGGCGAAGGTGGGTACAGTAAGTATAGGACAGGTCCTAGGACACTTCCTTGTGGTACTCCAGCCTTAATTTCTTTAAGATCGGAATAGGCTTCTTCTTGCCTAATTCTAAAGTATCTTTCCGATATATATGAGTGGAGGATATTTGTAAATTGTTTTGGAATGAAAAGCTTGAGCTTATGTATTAAGCCTTCATGCCAAACCTTATCAAACGCTTGTGCTACATCAAGAAAGATAGTAGCACAAATGTTTTTCTCCTCTAATGATTTCTCTATAATGTTGGTTATTCTATGAACTTGGTCGATCGTTGAGTGCTTATTTCTATTTCTAAATGCTGAAGTCAAAACCTGGAGCTTTTTTCGGATTGATATTTTCTTTTATTTCGGTAATTACTTCTTTGGGAGAGGTAAATTCCTTTTCTTGATCAATCTGTGGATGTTCTTCCAGAGTGGGTTCTTCATCTTGATCTTCCTGAGGTTGAAAGATTTTTTCTAGATGATTTGCAAATCTTGTTGGTTTTTGCTCATTATTTCTAACCTACCATCTTCCAATCTGACACTACATCAATCGCGTCTCAGCTGGTCAAAAGTTGCAAAGCAAAGAGGACGTTTTCACTACATTCTCTATTACAATCTAGAATCGAAAAAGATCGTAACCACTGTGGCTGCAATAGTCACTGCACTTAAGAGCAATGTGGGTTGTCTAACTACAAAGAAATTGTATGATTTTAAACAATAACCCTGTTACGTTATTTATAACGTTACATAGACCAGGACCAAACGTGAAGAAATCTGGAAAGTCATCAAGGTAAACTAAAAAATGAATAATATAAGTTGCAGTAACAGTCTCACTCTAATCCACGAAATAAAGCGAGATATAAATTAAGGTTAAAAGGACCAATTTAAAACAATCATATAAAACTTGTTAGAGTCAGAATGAAGTGGAGAAATAAACCGACCGACAGACCCACCGGGTCGACGCGACCAAAAAAAGGTGTTGCCCCAAAACGCTAACTTCCGGCCAGTGCTCCTACTAAAATTTCCATCATCCCAATTTAATTCGTTGGAAATGTGTTCCAGTCTAGGCACTTTCCCGAAATGCGGACCAAACTTTCCGGACTGGATAATTTTGTTTGTCGCGCAAAAAAGTAAAAAAAAAAAGTAAACGGGATACGTTTCGGCGTTGGGCATGAGTTTTGTTGTATTTTTAAACGTTGCTTGTCGAAGTTTTTAAAGTTTGGAATGAAATTATATTTTGATAAGTTGATAGCGTTCCAGAATTCAACGTTACATCCCGTTTACTCTTCTTGCTTGTGCACATATACTGTTACTTACCTTCCGACGTAATCTTAGTCAGAACGTAATTAACTTCTGTTGGGCGCCACCTACTCAGTCAGTAGAGAAATGAAAGTCTCTTAAATCTCAGTCGTGCTTCTGAAATTGGCTTTGTTTTGTTTGTAAAAGTTTGAAATATCGATATTCAAAAATGCACAGGTACCTTTAATACTATTTAAATCTCTTAGTTATATCTGGTTACTTTCTTTCCAAATTAACGATGTGACGAAAATAAATCTTCTAATCTTCTAATCAGGGATACGGGTTAAAAATGCTACGGGATGTGGTTGGATCAGGATAATAGATGAAGAAACAACGGGAGCTGGATTTTCTTTCAGGAACAAACGATGGAATGTTAATTGGAATTCTTTTATTGATTTAATTCCAAGGTTTTCTTGTAAACATCGATTCTAACCTCACTTAAAATTTGACAGGTAAAATTTCCTTACAATTTCTTTCTTCGATCAGAGTGGCTTTGATTTTGCTTTTCTTTTGTTTTGACGATAAGAAATGATGTGTAGGTACTGTTCGAAAGATTTTTAGCAAAAGCCTCGCTTGACAGCAAGTTTTGGTTTTTATAAACCATCATGTCAAAGCCGTCTAGATCGGGATTTGACATAATTTTCAATTAAATTATTATAAAATTATTACCAAATCATTCCCGAGATTTCCTGTTCTAACTTATATTAAATGTACATGAAGACTTTCGTCATTATCGATTTTACTTTATTATTACTGCCTCTTTTACAATAATACTTTAATTTTGGAAATCCCCACACTTTATTTTCTTGATTTATTATATTTCCCCTGAATTTGCATTGATCATATTGGTAAATTAAGATACTGCACTTTGAGGTTAAGTTTAAAATTTATTTCTCTTCTAATATTTAAAATAACAATGTTTTCATTGATCTAATGATTGCAGACTTATCTAAGAATGTTTTGTCTTAACTTCTACTATTTAGTTATTTGCTAAATTGTTTGTAACTATTCTAAAATCGTCGAAGAAAGTTCCTTATGGAATTACCATGTTAAAATTTGTTATCAGAAATTTAATATTTTGCCATAAAAATTAGTTTCAAACTTTATTTTGTTAATTACGTTCTGCCTAGTGATTATTTAAATTAAAATAAACAGTTATTTAGTGGTTTTAATTAATTTATTTTGTTTGATAATTTCTCTATTATCGAATAAAAGTTTTGTATTCTCTTTATTTGGCTTTTCACATTATTTAACCGTTACAATACGTATGCTATTTATATGCAGCATTTTTAACGAGAAATTGGAACTCGGCATGATTAGATCCCATCCAAACATATTTGGAGCGGAAACGGAAAAACACACGATCTACATACGGCTCATAACTTTTTTTTTGATTTGCAATTCGTTTGCGGATAAAGATTGATTAGAGTAGACTGACGTTTCATTGATTTTTGGCCGACACTGTTTTATAGGAAGCTTATTACAGTTCGGCATGCTACCAACGCAGTGTGTGATCGATGAGATCTCGTGATTGGTTTCCCTATATTTTAAATAAAGGAAAAGAAAAAAATATATCTACAAGGTGTTTTAAAAATATGGCAATCTCATGATTTCATCAGTCAAAGACGTTGATGGAATGTATCACACTTTCAATTCTTTGTTAGATATTTTCATCCAACAACTAAAAACAAACTGATTGACAGATGGCGCCAAAACTTTAATTGACAATTAGATACACTGATACCAACTTACACTTATACCTTTTCCGCGGGCTTTTTGAATTAACCAGCAACAAAGAGATCAAAAAATATTTTTAAAACGCTCTGTAGTTGTTCTTAATTTAATGTAAAATAAAATAGTTTAATACGCTTTGACCCAGAATCTTTCAGTATTTCGCGATTCAAGTGGAACAAATTTTGAGCTGGTATGCCTACAATTTAGTGCATTTTCCGTTGTATTTAAAATCTAAATATATTTACCTACTCAAGTCGGAATGTAAATTTAGAATATTACTGGCTGTTGTTTAGTTTTAAACCGTGGGATAAACTCATCTGCAATTCTAAAACGAGCAGACATTAGAATAACGTTTCCCAAAACGCGTACATTTGTTGCAGATTATTTGCATAGTTGGAAAGATAATTATCATAGGCGTTTGATTGAAGATTGTTTAAATTGACGACCGAAAACTTTTACTTCTGTCAATGCGACATACACTACACTAAAAAGAAACCGAACAAACAAACAAGTGTAAGAAATGTAACATAATATAACTTAACCTACAAATGTCACTTGGTTTTGTTTAAAAATCAATACACAGGTTATTTTAAAAACATAATATTCGCAGCAATTACAGAAATGCTACTACAGGTTGGTAACAAAATTTTTTTATTACAACACAAAAAATGTTCTCAAAAAATTTAATTTAAGGACACATGTTTTTAATTGAACAAACGACTTTCGGTGGTCGTTTTCGTGATAGTCAGGAACTCCGAAATTAATTAAAATTTAAATTATGAAGGTCTGGCAACTTTAAAACGTATGTTCGCGTTCGTGGTGCAGGATACATTAATAGAACTGACATGTCATACGGTTTAAGGTCATTCTTTAAAAATTCAAAGCGAGTATGCTAGAACGGGAAAAAACTAACATTCATTTAATCAATATGGAAGCCAATATAACGTTTTTTTATTATTTAGTTAATAACTCGATACATTATCGTCTACAGGATGTTCCAACAGCGCCTCTAGATCTTCATTTTAGGGTCCGATGAGATGGTTACCTAATTACGCCAGCGCAAACATTTATTTTAATTTTTTTTGATGACCAGGTTCATGGGCAGCATGAGGATTTTCATCACTCCATATATGAGCGTTGTGCATATTAAATATTCCATCTCGGGTAAAAGTAGCCTCATCAGTAAATAAAATATTGTTCAATAATATCCACTGACAAAACCCAATTCTTCTCTCTTGCTCCTCTGGATATATTCCGGAAGATGAGCTACCAACCTGTAGACATTTTTCTTTTGGAGTTTTATCACCACAAACTAGACTTCCAATTAGTCTATCTGCGAAGCTTATACGGCCTCGATTTGTGAGAGATTTTCGCATTTTAGTAGGTGTGCATAAACTCAGCCGAAACTTCCACGAGATGGCAGAAACACCAATAAACAAGCTCGTAAATAACAAGCAATAAATACATTTTAACCACGGTGGAGCAAAAGATGTGGTTTCGTCGAAAACGAATGTTCCTTTTTTGAAATTACGTTTTTAGAGTGAGGAGTGAATTATGGACTCATAGAAATGCAATATGAGGCGTTTCTTGAATTGAAATTTAAAAATATGGAACCAAAATTGGATCATGTCGAAGTTAATCAAAATGCAGGAATATTTAGTCGCAAGATTAGTAAAAATGTTTGTAGAATGCATAAACACCCTGTATATACTGCTGTTCCAATATCTGAAGAAAGATCTACCTCGTTTTTTATTTATCTGTGATAGTGGGAAGAACGAAGATTTACTATTAATTGAATGCATTCTGTTTTTTATAAGGCCTGATCTTTATTTCTTTGACTATAGAAATATTTATCGATTTATTTAGTTATTTATTGAGCTCAATATAAAATGTTGGGTACCTTTATTATTTTAATTCTAATTTTAATTCAGGAAAAAGAGAGATATGCCTTATTGACTTCACAACCCAACGAATAGATGTTGCTCTTACAACAGGTAATAATGGACTGTCCTCTATTCTGTCAAAATTTGGTTTTTATAAACCGGCATCTCACGGCTTGCTGAGATGTGAAATTCTTTGATTTTTGTGTCAAAATCAACGTACTTAGTTAAATTCTTATATTTTGGAAATGTTTTTCACTATTATTTTCACTATTAAACCTTTTTTAAAACACTATAATTACTATTTTACCTAACCTAATTTCCTAAATACAATTTTAATTTTTTTACATTTGTCATAATTATTAACCTCTTTATTAATGTTATTTTTAGGTACTTTTTTATAGAATTAGGGCATTTTTAATCTTGAAAATTTGCATAACTATTCCTCTAACCATAATTAACATTGTGTAGATGATTAATTTCATCCAGAAGTTTCACAAATAGATAAATTTTTATGGTTAGAGGTATAAGTGGTACTGACATTTATAATCGCTACTAGTGATTCTAATTTTAATTACTAAAATCCAAATTATATCAGTAACTGACCATAAGACCCAATTCTAATAAATTATCGTAAAATTTTTTGAAAAATAACATTTTTATTAATAAAAAAATACATGAAGTTAAAATGTGCAACTTGACATTTCTCATTTCACTTATCCTTGTTATTTTTGATTGTATTTTTGAAGTTTAAATACTTGTTGATAAATTCTTTAATACTGATAGAAACCTTTATTAATTTACTTATTCACACCATCTTAGATTGATTGTTAACATCTTCAGGGATGTTACCCGTTACAATATACTGCTGTTCCAATATCTGAAGAAAACACCCTATATATGATTCTGTTCCAACTTAGATAAGTTAAGCTGGCAATAGTTTGTTGTGGACTGTATATCTTGGTAGTTCTTTTCGTAGGTTGACGATTTGTAATGGAAGAAAGCACTTTTAACTTTTAAACTTCTATTAAGTAACAACTAACTATGAAATTCTAAGAGTTTTTTCGCTTCGAGCTTATTCAATTAATTTCTATCAACTTTAAGTGTTTAGGGTAAAGGGTGCACTTAGGAAAAATACCTGACGTCATATTATCGACAAAACTGCTCATTCTGATTCGATGGGAGCGTTTAGTGGAAAAAAGCGTCTATTTATCTCCCCCAGGTTCGCATTTTTCTTCCTACCGAGTTCATAATTCAGCGGTAAGAGATTAAAAAACGTTTCATTTTCATAGGGATCGTCTTTTCGGGAACTTACAGTAACGGAGGGGCAAAACCTCGATAAAAATTTGCTCGGGAAATGAAATTACCGAGGCATAATGACTATAAAATAATAATAATAATAATAATAAAGAATAATCAGTGGCGGCGCGAGGGCTCTAGACGGTTTATTTTGCAAGTGTTGCACTAGAAACAAATCCAAATTTAATTTCCGTGAACTGCAATTTTATTGAAGACCCTGTATGCAATTTACGCATTGTATTTATTCTCACTTATTACCTACGGACTTACATCTTAAGTGTCTGTGATTTGGTCTTGTTTATTGCTTAATTAATTATAAAATAAGGATTAAATGCGTCATGTATCAAGTGTAGTATCCAAAAATTCAAGAATATACAGGGTATTCTATTTAAAATATCAAAGATGACCGGAAGTGACATGTCTGTCAAAATACGCCTATAAATGTTCTTCGTTTGAGTAGGTTTTGATATATAAATAGTTTAAGCTTGCAATCCACCCCGTAGAAACAAATGTATCTAATTTCATATAAAATCAACCAAATTTGAAGGCAACAAATAACATTCAATGAAATTTTGTGCAATAAGAATAATTTTGAATGAGATTTTTGCGATTATCCATCGCATCCAAGAGTATTTCGCGCTTTTTAAGTAAGTGTATATCCCATTTTGATATTTTATACGCAAATCCCTACATATTTTAGTGATAAAAACTTGGAAGCATATTTTATGTAAAGCCTTCTTAACGCTGAATTTAAATCATTCATTGTTGCACATTTTTAAATTATGTATGAAAAACGAGAAAGTTCGTTCTGTCGGAAACTAAAATTTATACCTAATCAGAAGTGGGATACTAAAGGAAAAAGAAGAAAAAAAATAAAATTTATCACTACATCTGTACCGAATTTTTGGTGAATTTTTCCATTTTACGAGCCGTAAACCGAACCTGTTCCACTTATCTTTAAATAATCTGCGTTCTTTGGGGAGTTTTTGATTTCCTTTTTTTCTCAAACGCGAAATTTTATGTTGGCACTTCGTCTGAGAGGATATGTGCTTTTATATATTATTAGGTTATACTAAAAACAAAGAGGTAGGTTTATGATATTCAGGGGATTTTTACAGTCACATTTCTGGCTTTGATCTAGATTGACATACCGAATATAAGTAACACTAAAATATATATCCGCTGAGACAAATAAACATTTCATGCAGTCATTAAAAATCATTTTTCTACGATCACTATCCAAAGTAGACATTTGCACATTAAAATCTAACTGAAAAGTTAATTTTTTACGCGATATGTCATAATTTGACATTATCGGCGCTCTAATGCGCCAAAGTTAGATTGCATTTCCCTCAATACATATTTAAACGATAATTGAAATACTAAAAGTAGCTTACCCTTACCCTGCACGTATATAGGCAACACAACACACACAGAATACACGTTTCACTGGTCAAGTTGGCGATGCCTGTCAAACATTCGGCAACATCACGCGTGTATCTATTTGTCAATTTAATGTACTTTTAAAAACTAAAAATTATGGTTAATGGTGCAAGAATGAAAATGGTGGTGTGTTTTAGTGTGATCGTAGAAAAATCTTGTGCGCAGTTTGATTCACTTCAAAAAAAAAATTCCAAATTTTATATTTATAAATACTTCAAAGATTTAGAACTCAATTAATTTAATCAACCCTTGAAATATGTTCGGAAGGGCGAAAGATACACCCGAAATAAGGGCTTGACGTATGTATCGGAATTTGAATGTGAACAATCAACAGTGGGTGCGTTCATTCATGCATATATTCCGTATCCGGATTGGGAATTATCATACTAGATTGGATGTACTTCAAGGTTATGTACCACAACTGATATATTGATAATCGACTACCCCAGTGGTAGAGAATCTATTATTAGGGCTCTAGATGCATTCCCAGAATATATTAAGTGTACATATACATTTATGAATCAAAGTATTGTCCACTCTCTTCTATCTTTCTTGTAGCGTATGAATCCCGCGTTGATAAACTGACGATCTCTTGAAGTGATCCAATTAGACGCACGACCATCTTCTTCTTTTATAGATAAATGTTGATTTAATTGTTTATTTTGATCGCCAAGAAGCTTCCTTGTTGTACTGTTTGTTTGAAGTGGCCTTATTAATTTTCTAATGAAGTCTTTCGATCCAAAAGGTATTGAAAACCATACTGTATAGTGTTTAACGTATACGCAATATGGCGGTGGTATCCGCCATTAAATAACCACAGGTTCCGCAGACTTCCCAAGTAAACAGATCGATGAGTGCTTTGATAGTATCCGGTATTATTGGTCTTACTGCAACTATTTGCAATTTACATGATAATTTCCAATCATAGGTGGTCTATTAACTTACCGTTATCCAAATGGCCTCACGTATTGGGAAATTGATAAAAAAAATCTGAAGGAAAATGAGAACACTAGATTGTTGAGTACTTTTAATAAATGTATACAAAGAAAGCTCTTTGAAAATTGAAGAATAAATGACTTAACGCAAAATATTCGCGATCTTTACATGTACACACTTGGATTCCTTTTGTTCTCTTTCGTAGGGGTAAAAGGTTCGTTTACCTTTCGCTTTTAACCCGCATGTTTGCATCTGTATATATATTTTGAATGCATTGTTTTCGTCAAATCTCATACAGTGTGGAAAATAAGTATTGCCACCCGCTGCGTGGTAGATTCAATTGGACTGGCATTTAAATTTTTCATTTCACCATGCAAACGAATTTCTGCCTTTCGGCGTCGTCAGTTGGGCTTTCGAACACCCAATGCTAGTTGGGAATTCGTATCTTTCTTTCTCTTCCTTTATTTCCAATTATTGTACAATTTATTTTGGACTTTTTTATTATATTTAAAATTTACTAGGAAAGATTAATTAGTATCTAATACAAAACTTTCATTGATAAATAATTAGAATCGTTGCGTGGAACAAAATAATTGACTATTAACGTATTAATTAAAAATATATAGAAATACAAACAGTTTGATGAGTGTATTATTTCGACATTTACGTTTAAATTTAGGTCAGGTTATTGATAGCTAATTTTAAATATTAAATCATCCTAAAAACTACCCAACTATCTACTGTCTTACGTTTATGTGCCATCGAACCGGAGTATTGTGTAAAATATGTTGTTTGTCACTTAACGTCAATTATTAAAGTAAATAGTAAAGTTAGATGTGCAAAACCCTATATTTTTTTAATGCGTATTAGGGAGAGCTTCTAACTGAGTAAAAATATACAGGGTGTCCCATTTGAAAAAATTAAGTTATTGCCATCTGAAAACTAGACTATTGGCACGCCATCGGCAAACACCCTGTGCAACAGGAGAAGATGTTGTGTGATTATTGTGATAGGTGCATGTTTCATTTACATCATAGTAGCTTTTTTGAGGAATTTTTTAAAAAATGTGGTTTTTGTGCTAATATTTCTGAAGTGCTGTTTTTTCATTAAATCTGCTTAAAATAGGAATAAGTTGTCAACGCCGCGTCGGATTTACAAATACAAAAAACTACCGTAAATCTAATTCAATTTAAAAAAACCAAATTAATTTTCATTCCACAAAAATTAGCCACCCTGTATACATCAAAATATTTTAAAATTGTAGTCCCAGTGATACTGTCTACCCCTACAAAAAATCTTGTTGATATCTCTTTTAGTTTCGGTGCTAGAGATCGAGTGGAAATAATTGGCGCACCCTGTATGTATTTTTTTATTATTACTTGTGTAAATTTTCGGTAAGTCTGCTCTGTTAAAACACTAGTGACAAATTTTTGACAGAAAACTGTGGTTTTTTAAATTTAATTTTATCAGGTGATATTGGTGACAAAGGTTTATTAATTCAAGATTCTCTACAAATATTAGGTGCGAATTTAAATATTCCAGCCTTTACAAAGGGAGAAATCAGCTACATCCGACTGATTTGGAAAATACACAATATTGCCACTGCTCGAATTCATGTAGAACGAATTATTGGTCTTATAAAAAAATAATATTTATACCAATGAGTATGTTGTCTAAAAACAGAGATTGTTATAGTCTCTCGCAAATACTATTGAATTTTAAGAGGTTTCTATACTCATATTAGGTTCGTTCGTGCTCAAATTCAAATGCTCAAATGTCAAACTGCAGATAAACAAACAATACGCGTTTCGGGCAGTTCAAATTTCCATCCACGACTGAAAATTCTACGTCTAGATGTCGTCCTTATCCGAGAATTGGTAACTATGCAACCGCAAATACACAGATGTATTTCATGCTGCCTAACAATTTCTTTAGAGGGGGGTTCAGCGAAGACGTAAGGGGCGAGGATTTAGAGGTTATGTATGAAATTGACAGAGTTGATGGGTATAGAACACTCTTAATAGCAGAAAGATTTAAGGACCTATCTCGTCTTCTCCTTTTCTATTTCCTGTTGAAAATACAATTCCAACAGGCGTTGAGGTTTGTAAATTACAATATTCTTGCTTTTCAATTTCATAATTTTCTCGTACAATAAAAAATTTCTTGGTGATTCGCCTGCAAGTACGAAAAACAATAGAATAAGAGCGGTACATTTCTAAATTTTAGACACATTTAATTAGATTTGTTTGTTCGAATTTTGAAACTCGATTAAAACGAGAACAAATTATTTTTAAGAAGTATTAGAAAGTATTTTAAAGCATCTTAATTTTAGGAAGATTTACATTAGCTCTTGTTGAATAAAAACATTTCCAACTCTTTGTTTGAATCACTGATTGTGGACACAAGATGTTTGTTCTCGGAAAGTTTAAAGTTAAAGACACAAATATTTGGTTAAATATCCGAAACGACCAGGGCCAAAGTTATTTTAAATTTAAAATATAGCGTAAAACTAGAGATCATTACCTAACCTATCTTTTTGAGCTCCTGTCAACTGTCGTCTGTCATTTGTCACCTGTTAACGGTGTTGCCACCAATCCGTCAACTGTCAACAGGCTTACCAACACTCAAACTTGAGGGATTTGTGGCTGAAATATGCATCCTATCGAAAAAAGTTTAATATAAAACTTAAAGATAATTAAAAAATCTAAAACAATAGCGACTTCATTGTACCACTCTGTTATTTTCAATCTAAAATAGGTCAAATTTCTTAGATACCCCGTTAAAAACAAACGAAAATCTCGAGTGGAGTGTAGACTTGATTTGACAGTTGTTAGACAGAAGAAGGTTTCGTGAGGCGTACACGTTTAATTTCATTTCTGGCTGAATCGAGAAGGATGCAACGCCCTGCCGGGATAAAGGATATATAGGGGATAAAATTGACTGTCGAAAACAGCGTTGCTTCTAGCTTTTTATTTCGGCTTAAATTTTTCACGTGGAACAGTAGGGAATCCTTCCAAAACCTCGAGGGTATTTGGAGTGTATCGTCTAGTTTATTGAAAATCGAAACGATCTAGTCAGCTAAACAATATTTTTAAATTTTTAGTATACGCGTAATTTGATTAGAAACTTCCTGTATGCATCCAAATTTTGAACTAGGGTGGTCTAAAACGTTTTTTTCAACTACTCAGGCCATCGTAAGAGCGTCCAGAACGCCGCGCTTTTCAATATGTCGCTCGTCTAAAAAACAAAAACTTCGAATACTCCAAACCCACACGAGAAGTTTGTTTCCCATTTTGGAGAGTCGAATTAGGTCCCAAAAGTTTACGGGAAATTACTTTGGAACAACATGCAAAATAAACGTTTTTTTTATTCGTTTAGTTTTTATTCCTCTGCATATCAAAAAAGAATTTAACTCAAATTGGATTTAAATCCCCATTTATTTTGGACGTACAATACCTCGAATTTAATTGACAATTTATTATAAATATGAACAGTTTCGCGAATGTATATTTTATGTTATCAATTATCTAACCTTGTGACAGAATCTGCTATGCTTTTCTAAACTTCTTAAACTTTACTTTTTATATGTGCCTTAAACCTTATAAACTTATAACACTTGTTCCATTCACTACCAGGCGGAAATTAAACATTCGGCCCCCAAATATGAATGGAATAACCCTTTCTTTCTCAGAAGAGGTAAAGTATCTATGAGTCATCCTTGATAGGAGACTTAAGTGGAACGAACACCTCGCGAATACTATCTCAAAAGCAATAAGGGCTCTGTGGAGGTGCCATAGGCTTTTTGGGATTGTCTGAAACTTACTGGTCATACTTAACGGTGGTCAGACCGATCGTCACCTATGCTGCGCTTGTTTGGTGGAACAAAACAATGCAGCAAAGGGCAATAACAGAGTTCCTGCTCTAGTACAGCCTTAGAGGTAACGCTGGACCTTATTCCACTACATCTACATGTGAGGGGGATCGCTCTGGAAAGTGCCTATAGGCTAACACAGGCCAAATCTTTGAAACCCGGCGACTTAACGCGCCATCTTGAGATACTAAGAGTTGGAGCAACCCAATCCATGACGATGCCCACGGACTTTATGTCTACTGAACAAGATTTCGAACATTATAATGATGAGGCGATCTGACCTATTTTTTTATAGTAAAAAAAACCATCTAAGGACGCATTCCCATAAAGAAGTTGTCTCAGAAAACTATTAGGAGATAGACAGCACATAAAGCTGTCACTTGCTAAATTTCCCTCGCCGCCTTTAGTCTCGCTGGAGATTTTAGTAAGTAACACAAACCGTCGCCGTCTGAGTTAGATTTCTACGGATTACCTTTCCCAGTTTTAGAGACAAGAAACGAATTACAACAGTAAAAAGATGGAGAGGGATATCCGAGAAGGAAAGTATCAGCGTGTCACGAGACCTGATGGATGAGAAACAATGAAACATTGTGAAAAAAGTAGACAAAACGCTCGAGAAAATACTCGTGCCTTCAGATTTCTAATTTCAGAACGTGTAAGTTTTAGTTCTAATTCCGCACTTCAGATTTAGATCCAATTTAGCGATTATTTCGGTTTTATTTTGTATAAAATTTAAGATTTTATTTGGGACACTTTTATTTTATTTGATAATCCTGTGGCATGTAGAGACACATAGCCCAGTATAATCATTCACATAATTGTTAGTAATAGTTTAAGGCCATATTATTGTACATATTTATATCACGTGTAAATAGGAAGGTTGATGTCTTACCATGTTAGTTTATTGTTTAGACACTACTTGTATATAATAGCGGTTAAGGTCAACCTTTCTCAGATCGATATTGATATTCTTATAGAGCTCAACCACATTCTAACAGGATACTTGATCTTTGGTAGAAAGCCTAAAGCCTTAAACCGCACAGCTATAAATTTAATAGACCTACCAAGTTAGATTTTGAAATAGTAAGTACAGATTCTTTATTATGCCTAAACATGCCGCTAGATAAATAAAAGAATAACCTTAATTTTTGAAGCGTCAGTACATTGGTGACAGCTCTTAAAAGAACCGAAATAAATTACCACAGGTATTTTGGATGAAAAATCTTTTTCTTTTCCCAATATTTTTTACAGCCGGTACAAACACAAAATACATTAACAAAAATATCGTTGTTCAGCGTATAATATCGGTATGACCTTTCCAATATCGGAGACGAGAATAAAACTCGAAATAAAATGAGGGCAGGTGACTTTTATCCGTACAGAAATCTCCTAAATCCTTTTTGTTTCCCAGTTAACCACTATATTCGGGTAAGTATGCGAGTTCGGGGTGTATCGAAATCGGTTTCTATATTGGAAAATAAATTGTTAAGAGATAGGAACTTGAAATCGAGATAGGATGAAAATTGTTGCTAGCAACGATGTGAGGAAATTGAAATTCGTAAAAAAATCTCCGGAGATGGATTCGTTTCAAAATAAAACTTAATCAAATTATAGTAAGAAAGATAATAGGAGACAGAAGAAGTGAGTTCCACAATCAAAACCACAATTTTTGCATCTAAATCTCACGCGTCATACGTCAACTGTCATCTACCAACTGTCATATGTCAACTGACATACGTCATCTGTCATATATCACATGTCGACGATCATATGTCACACGTCATCTAATACTGACAGTTAATTTCAGAAAATTCATTCCGTAGAATGAAAATACATGCAAATCGCATAAGAAGTAAGTGTTTGAGAAGTTATCTTCTTTTTCCTAAAAAAAAAATAGATTGAATTGTACGTTACGGATAGGAGAGTTTAACTGAAGTTTTAATCTTATTCGTTAGTAAAAATATCGGTGTTTTAATCTTATGAAGTCACGTAACTCCTTAAGCGAGTTATTTATGGTTTGAACTCGTGTTTTAAGAAACTTTTAATTCCCTAGATTATTTACTTCGCTCTGTTTAAAGTACACAACACGTAACTTTGAATGCTGCGACATGCACCGCAAAGTTCATCGCTTCATCGTCGAGTGAGATAAGCGAAATAATCGGCTTGTCCCTCATCATTTTTTATTTTATTATTGGCCAATATAAAAACCTGGAAGGAAAGTGAAGGTTTTGCAAGCTAGATGGCGCTGATTATATGAAGTTTAACTTCAATTACTAGAAGTCTCCAGCGCCGTCTAATAATATTGATTTGATTTTACGTCATTTATCGATTTACTACACAGCAAATGTATTTTTCAGTTTATAGACGCTAATTTTCGTTTGTAGTATCAATTTTATTGGTAAATTTGATATGTATTGAAGTTTTATCGTTTCTCTCGATGTTGATTGCTTCAAATCACGTTCAGCAACTATAAAAGTTGTACATGAAATTTGCAGTCAGTTGAACAGTCAAATCCACACTATTGTAATTTGCTGCACTGTCGGAGCACTTGAATTTATGATATATTTTTTTGCCGCATCAGAGAGCACTTGATTTTATCAGAGAATTTGAAAATTATGTTGCATTTGTATAACGGAGCAGACCTGCTTGGTTCGCAGCGAGGAACGTACTAATTATTGGGCATTTAATATCCCGATTACAAACCCTTGGACCTAGTATGGTACTAACGGGAAATGTTTCACTAGAAGCAGTGATACTGTGATGTGAAGCGTTTAAAATTCAAGCTCATACTAATTCAAATAATTTGTTAATCCGCGTTTCTAAGTGTTTAGTCTCGCAGTTGTGTTAAGCCCCGCACTGGTCCTATTTGAACGTGGAAAGCGGCTTAGTACTGTATGGGGTATACAGATTAAATACGTAAACAAAAATTGGTGCGCAATAGCGTTACCAAAAGGGCCTTAGCTAATAACTTGGGTACTATTGGTACGATTTGAATGGGGAAAACGGCCTAGTACTGTATGGGGTATACAGATTAAATGCGTAAACAAAAATCATGTGCAGTGACGTCACCAAAAAGGCCTTCTTAGAGGATATTGGAGGATAAAAAGTGTCAACGAACTTTCTGAATTTCTTTACTTACCGCGAAGTCGTGGGAGCTTTTTTTTCTTTCATTCGGAGATGAAATGTGGGGTAAAATCCCCCCAAATCCGACAACGGAAATGGAAACATCAAAAAACGTATCTCTAGAGTCGTTTTACGTGAGATTAAGTCATCAATTTCAATAGATTTTCGCCACTTTTACATAAAACAGTCCGTACGGAATAGCAATTCCCCGTTTTCGAACTTTATTGAATCAATTTCTTTCCGATATTATACGCTATTCATCACGATTCCCAAAAACAACTCCAGTTTCCGTTTATAAATCCATCTGGATTGTAAACTCCAAGTTCTCAAAACATCTGTCCCTATTAATATTTGAGAAGTTTCTGATCCTACGTGTCATCTTCGCGCTACACTTGTTCGAAAACATCGATTACGGCGACGTAATCCGCTGCTAGTCTTCTGCCTATGTAGAAATTGCGATTTTAAAGACGTGCAATAACCAATTTATGTTTGATTTATTGATTTGTTGACATAAGCGTTATTGCCGATGTAAATTCGGCTGTTGGAAATTTTTGCAGCAATAACAAATTGTGTGTCTCTTATCCGCATTATTATACCTATAGAACAGAAGTTAATGGCTAGAGTAGGTACGTCTCTGTTATATGTTTTTATATTTAGTATTTTATCGATGGAAAATTTTTAACTCTAATAAGTAAGTTTGCTACAAAGAAAAAGAAAACAAAAAGAAAATCGTGGTCGGATTGGCGGCGCTTTAATCTTGGTTTTAACGTGCCTTACACGTAGCTAGAGCTTTTTCGCTTTTTTACTTCCGCCTTTTTGATCTACCAATTATAAATGTGAAAGGTTTTGAAGTTTTTTTGACTCTCCTTTAAAGTGAAATGGTACATATAAGGCTAATGTGTTTATTAACCATCTACTGATAGAGTATTTCAAAGAAAGAGTTACATCTAAAAGTTTGTTAATATTACATTAACTTAAAAATAGATATAGCAGTCATATTCTTAGATTCTCAAAGTTTACTTCATTGTTTACATGTAGTGAGAAGTCTATCTAACCTGAAAGGGGATAAAACCAGGTCCTGAAAAACCACAGTTTTAAATTGATTTGCATAATTTGAAAGGGACAGATATAAATTAACAAATGAACCCTACTTGGGACGCCCTCTCGCAGGTTTTATGTCTGAAATTTTGCATAAATCGGTTAGAAAGTTTTGATTATTTTCTATGCTCTCCAAAACCTGGGAAGGACTACTCTCAGGCTAAATCATTCAGACCCATTACTTTATAATCTTTTATGATAAAGCTAATGGAAGAACTGGTTGAGATATGTGACAGGGAAAACTTCATAAAAACCAGCATGCTTATCAAACCGGAAAATCCTGTGAAACAGCACTCCATCAACCCGTTTCACGGAAATAAAGAAATAGCTTCAGCTGCAGCAAACCGTGGCTGAAGCAACATTGTTGGGAGATATCATGGAGGTGTCAATTTTCAAGGGATGCCCACAGGAAGGAATCTTATCACCTCTACTGTAGGATTTGGTAATTGACGAGCTCCTGGTACAGCTCAGCAATGCAGGATATTAAACCCACGGGTATGCAGAGGATGTACTTATTCTTGTAGTGGGGAATTTTAAAAATATTCCTTCAGACGTTACGCAACAGGCTCTGATTATCGTGGAGAGGTGGTGTCTAAAGGAAAACCTTAAAGTTTATCCTAATAAAACAGCACTAATTGCCTTCACGAAAAAGAAAAAGTTGGACACTCTCAGACTACCCAAGCTCTTCAACACTTAACTGCCATTAATCCAGGAGGTGAAGTATCTAGGTATAATCCTTGACGCTAAACTAACCTGGAACAAACCATTAGCCAATGGGGCTTACAACCACGTATGGTACACTGGTTGTACACTGCAGTAGTAAGACCCATGTTAACCTATGGCTCTTTAGTGTGGTGGCCTAAAATAATACAAAGAAAGGCGATACTGGAGCTTGCTAAACTCCTGCATTTGGATTACAGGTGCCATGAGGAGGGACACTTGATATTTATATCAGAACGGAGGCAAGAATGGGGGTTCTTATGAACAAGAACACAGTAGAATCACAAAAATCATAACTAACTCGCTGATGGAAATGAGAAGTAATGAAATGGCACCAAAAGACAACTTCACAAAGCCCTTCAGCGTTGAGCTGAGTTGGGAAGGTGAAGTAACAAACAACTATCAGGAAGGAACATTGGTTTGGTACACTGATGGGTCAAAAATCGCAAGTGCTCCAGTTCCACTTGGAATATATATGGTGAAACACCCAGATGCAACATACAAGCACCATTGGGGAATTACGCATCAGTAATTCAAGCAGAAGTACATGCTATACAGCTTTGTCTGAGGGAGAATATTGACAGGGGGTATAGAGGGAAAACAATCCTCATTTACTCTGACAGCCAAGCTGCCCTAGAGGCCTTATCATGTAACAAAATCCGATCAAAATTGGTCTGGAATTGTATACAAACCCTGCTCGTTCTGGCTAACCAAAACAAGGTAATGGGTCCCAGGGCATAAAGGGATAAAAGGCATGCCACGGGACTAATAACCGGACATTGTCACCTTAGGGAACACCTACATAAAATGGGCATCTTTCAAGATGAACCCATATGTAGATTATGTAATGAGGAGGATGAAACAGCCTCTCATATCATACTAGAGTGCCAGACACTCACACACTGGGGGTATAACCTACTGGGGCCAGTAAACGATGTAGCTGACATAATACAATAAGTCTTAAGGCTGCAGTATTGAGGCATTTATAAACCTCAGTCAGGTACATCGTCATAATCAATCAATGCTTTTGTGATATTAAATCTCAGATTGTGACTTTGGCTACTGAAATTGTTGCCCTCATCGAAAAATTTCGACTACGCCACTGATTTAGCTTGTAAAAGAAGACTTCTGTTTTGCAGATGCTGATGTTTTCGTTGTAGACGGTGTCTGGAGAGCAGAGGATATTTAAAATTATGAGTTTCTTTGCTATCGCTCCCAGGCAAACTGTTGAATACTGAGTTTTAATATATTAATTGCCTGGCTATGGAAATATGGTCGGGAAAAACTCTTTAAATAAGTCGATTCTTTATGAATGACGGCTAATGAAGGGGAAGTTTTAATTACAAATAGAGCATCTTTTGTTTTGTTTTAATCCCACTGGGTGTTTCGGAATAAAGCACCGTAAATTGGGGACTTCTTGTATGATTAAGTGAATTTGTGAATTTTTTGTAGCGAGAACTCTTTTGTTATAAAACAGTCGCCTGTGTAACGCTATGGCTTTTAATAATGCAATAATACAAATTTTCATTCCAACAGAGTATCAAACTGTACTTTCTCTACGCAGCTTATTTTTGTTCAGGCAAATTCAAACTAAATAAATAACTCGTCGCGTAGAACTGTCAAACATGAAATTCATGGCTATCTAGGATGCGGACAGCTAGATGTTACAGAATGAGCATTCTGACAATAGAGTAAGAATGAAATACGTATAAAATACATAAGAGACAAGTGTTTCAGGATTTTCTTTCAATCTCGAGAGCGAGAATGTTTCTTTTCGGTTATTATAAGTGGAGAAAATTATTTCTGTACTTTTAATTTTTGTCCAGAATTTATTTTATATTTACCGATTTAATAATCGTTAAATTCTTGCGAATTCGTTTAAAATATCGCATTGTTTAACTTTGCAAACGAAGTTTGATAAAAATACAGAAACTTTTTTAATTTTTCTATTCTATAAAAACTTTGGAAAGTAGTAAATCGTTTCCTATATTTTATGTTGCTATTACTGAAAGCGAACTTTTGCTATTGTTTCTCAAATATCGGAAAAAGTGCATCATGAAAGTTTTATAAGTTCATTAAAAACTTAAATAAAATTAGTTTCGAACGGTTACGGTGGATTTTTACAAAGCAATCTCAACCAATAACACAATTGTTGAGAAAATAGAGAGAAATAAACAATTTTTCAGGAAAAGGAAAATTTGAAGTTGCCAATTACACCTTAACAAACAAAAATTGGACCAAAACAAGTTTGGACAAAAAAATTGGACAAAAACAAGTTTTGAAAAAAAAATTGGAAAAATTTGGACAAAGAAATTTTGAAAAAAAAAAATTTGGAAAAAAAATTTGAAGTTGCCAATTAATTTTGAATTTTGAAAAAAAAATTTGCAGAAAAAAATTTGAAGTTGCTAATTAACCCTTTACAAAAAAAATTGGACAAAAACTAGTTTTGACAAAAAAAATTGAACCAAAAAAATTGGCCAAAAAAAATTAAAACAAAAAAATTTGAAGTTGCCAATTAACCCCTTAAAAAAAATTAGACAAAAACAAGTTTTGACAAAAAAAAAAGAACCAAAAAAATTGGCCAAAAAAAATTAAAACAAAAAAATTTGAAGTTGCCAATTAACCCCTTAAAAAAAATTAGACAAAAACAAGTTTTGACAAAAAAATTGGACAAAAATAAGTTTTGACAAAAAAATTGGACGAAAAAAAATTTGGACAAAAGAATTTTGAATTTTTTTTTGAAATTGCTATTTAAGACCTTAACAAAAAAATTGAATTTGGAAAAAAAATTTGAAGTTGCCAATTAACCCTTTACAAAAAAAATTGGACAAAAACAAGTTTTGACAAAAAAAATTGAACCAAAAAACTTTGAGACAAAAAAATTAAATCAAAAAAATTTGAAGTTGCCAATTAACCCCTTAAAAAAAATTAGAGAAAAACAAGTTTTGACAAAAAAATTGGACAAAAATAAATTTTGACAAAAAAAAAATTGGACAAAAAAATTTTGTATTTTTTTTAAATTGCCAATTAACACGTTAACAAAAAAATTGGACAAAAAAAATTGAACAAAAAAAATTGGAAAAATTTGGACAAAAAAAAATCCCAATTAACCCTTTACAAAAAAAATTGGACAAAATCAAGTTTTGACAAAAAAAATTGGACAAAAAAAATAAAACAAAAAAATTTGAGGGTGCCAATTAACCCCTTAAAAAAAATTAGACAACACAAGTTTTGACAAAAAAAATTGAACCAAAAAAATTGGACAAAAAAATTTTGAGAAAAAAAAATTGAAAAAAAATTGGACAAAAACTAGTTTTGACAAAAAAAAATTAAACTAAAAAAATTGGCCAAAAAAAATTAAAACAAAAATTTGAAGTTGCCAATTAACCCTTTACAAAAAAATTAGACAAAAACAAGTTTTGACAAAAAAAATTGGACAAAAATAAGTTTTGACAAAAAAAATTGAACCAAAAAAATTGGACAAAAAAATTTTGAGAAAAAAAAATTGAAAAAAAATTGGACAAAAACTAGTTTTGACAAAAAAAAATTGAACCAAAAAAATTGGCCAAAAAAAATTAAAACAAAAATTTGAAGTTGCCAATTAACCCTTTACAAAAAATTAGACAAAAACAAGTTTTGACAAAAAAAATTGGACAAAAATAAGTTTTGACAAAAAAAATTGGACAAAATTTTTTTTTTTTAAATTGCCAATTAACACGTTAACAAAAAAATTGGACAAAAAATTGAACAAAAAAATTCCCAATTGACCCTTTACAAAAAAAAATGGACAAAAACAAGTTTTGACAAAAAAAAATTGAACCAAAAAAATTGGACAAAAAAATTAAAACAAAAAAATTTGAGGGTGCCAATTAACCCCTTAAAAAAATTAGACAACACAAGTTTTGACAAAAAAAATTGAACCAAAAAAATTGGACAAAAAATTTTGAGAAAAAAAAATTGAAAAAAAATTTGAAGTTGCAAATTAACCCCTTAACAAAAAAAATTGGACAAAAACAAGTTTTGACAAAAAAATTGAACCAAAAAAATTGGACAAAAAATTTTGAGAAAAAAAATTTGAAGTTGCAAATTAACCCCTTAACAAAAAAAATTGGACAAAAACAAGTTTTGACAAAAAAATTGAACCAAAAAAATTGGACAAAAAATTTTGAGAAAAAAAAATTGAAAAAAAATTTGAAGTTGCAAATTAACCCCTTAACAAAAAAAATTGGACAAAAACAAGTTTTGACAAAAAAATTGAACCAAAAAAATTGGACAAAAAGTTTGGACAAAAAAATTGAACAAAAAAAATCTAAAAAACAGGCCAATTGTTTATTATTTCAAAAAATTGTTTGTACTTTGGTAGATCGATATTTACACCTCTAAAACGATACATCACTCACAAACTTGCTGGCATATTATTAAATTAATACTTTCGGATGGTTTTGAATCAATATAAAAATACCTAAACACGTTCCAAGATATTTAAGCGGAAATTTTTGACAGTGTAATTCATTTTTGTTAGCAAATATCCCCCGCCTCACTTACCAACACCACGGCCTGAAACCCTCGGACAGATTCTTTCAGCATCTCGCTTGTTTCTCTTTTACTGGAATTCCGAGGTTCTATATATTGCTTTGTCTTTTGGAGTATATCTAAATTGGTAATTACGTCGCATTCTAGATGTCAGAAGCCAAATAGGCTGTTTTAAGACACTCTTTCTAAAGAGTTAAAAATTTCAAGACATAATTTTATGTACTATTACAATTTTAAATATATTCTAATAACCCCTCTTGAATGTACGGCTATTGACTATTTTATTTCATGTTATACTCGAATTTTAAAGTTAAAAAAGGACGAAGGATCTAACCACTTAGAGACAATGGAGCATTTGTCCATGATTACATTCAAAAAAAAAACTTCTGTAGAAGAACAAGTTGTGACAAAGGACCCTTCGGGAAAAGGACAAGTTAATAAAGAGGAAGGGCCGAAATCCCGAAAGGGCTGGATAAACACAAATCGAAATATCGCAGAGTGTCGGCTGCAGTCAAATGTACATATTGTCGCGCTCTTTTACAGAAAAGGAACACCTGTCGAGTATATTTATTACAAGGATTTTTTTACTTCCAAAATGCGGACCAAAAAGGGTGGACTACCTGACACTAGGAAT
This sequence comes from Crepidodera aurea, assembly GCA_949320105.2. Classification (NCBI taxonomy): domain Eukaryota; kingdom Metazoa; phylum Arthropoda; class Insecta; order Coleoptera; family Chrysomelidae; genus Crepidodera; species Crepidodera aurea. The sequence goes on from OX439480.2 coordinate 18,198,813, forward strand.
GGTCCTGTAATCCCAGACGACATTTGCGCACCAGGCTGGTTTGATTTCCCCCGTAATGAGATAGATTGTCTTTTAAAAATAACAAATGTCTTCACAATGAAACTTTACGCTTTTCATTAGTTCGAATGTCTTAGAAAAAAAACTACTCCTTTGTTTTACGTCGCTGCATGTTGTCTGAAAGGCATTATTATTTGCAGACTATTTTAATGAGGCCTGAAAAGAATATACACAGTCATACTGCAGGAGGTTAACAGTGAGCCGCGTTGCCAGACGTGTAAGACATTCGTTATTTTGGGAAGAATTTCGTTTTTGCACAGACAATACCACAAAAATAGACACGATTCAATAACTCACTTTTAAGTACGGGAAAAAACATTTATAATTATAGAAGATATTCCACGGCACATGTCTGATAAATAATAAATAAAAAGGACTATGTTTCCATCTTATGGAAAATAAAAGACCACTTAAATGCGGATATTTTGATACCAACAGATTTATTTTCACAACATTGTCAGGTCATAAATGAAGATTTATTATTAGAGATAAATAACTAACACCAGACAGGGTCGAACTGACCTAATGCTATGCTAACAGTTGATCTGCAGTTGTACGAAATTAAGACTTTCAACAGATTATCAGGTAAATCATACTTTAGTTTTATTAAAAATTTAATAAGATCCCTTTTACTAATGACCTAAGTTTTTCCATATACAACAATGTCACTACAATATGTAAACATGTCCTCAAAGTTATTTTTACTCAAGTTTGTCATAAGTTTAAAGTCCTCATCATCAAAATTGTCTTCAGAGTCAAAATGATCTTTTACAGCATCAACAGAAGCATTTCTTAATGCTCGAAACCATTGTGATATCTCTCTAGGAGATATGACTACGTTGCGAGCATTAACAGCCAGAGCTCCGATTAAATCTGACAACAAATACCCTTCAGTATTAAAATGGTTAATACAGCACAAAGAACCTTTTGGAACATATATTTCTTTTTTTAAATATATGTCTATCCTGGCTTCAAAAGAAATTGTCTGGAACCTCCCTCAAGATGAAAATTTCTGTATCTTTATTTGAAATATTAGAAAAAACTTTTCTTTACGATGGACAAACTATAGGTCCTTCGATTTTTTTTTAATGAAAACCCCCCTCGAGCAAATCCTGCGCATTTGAGTGGTCTTTTATTTTCCATAAGATAGAAACATAGTCCTTTTTAACCGAATGTTCTAAATGTAGTTCTGACAACAGTGTTCGTAATGAAACGCGATACTTGAAAGAAAACTCTGACTCGAAGCATGAAGAGGATATAAAGGATGTCAGTAGGTAGCTTTACAAAATAAATTTTTAACGCGTTTTACGAGCAAATACATTGTTTAAAAAGTGGCCAAAAGTTTTAGCCCGGAGCTTTACTTTATCAGAAAGGCGTGCAGATAATTTTTGTTTTACGCACGAAGAAGGTTTAGAAATTGTTTCAATTTTTCTAAATTGATTTGCGAAATAGTCCAGATGAGAAGTAATCCAAAGATAACTAACTACAAGTACGAAGCCCTTACAGGGCACAAGAAAAGTTAGGTTAGGGTTCAGGACGGAAGTTAGCCCCGTTGACAGATTGTTGGCAACCCTGTTAATAGATGACAGGTCTGTTAGGTTATATTAGGGCCTGTCGTCTGTCAACGGACCTGTCATCCGTCAACAGGGTTGCCAACATCATCCATCAACAGGGTAGCCAACAATCTGTCAATGGGCATGTCATCCGTCATCTGTTTTGCGTGCGTTAGAGCGAGATGGAGGTATAAGCTCCGTTGGGATGTGTCAACGATATATACGAGGTATGTCGTCGAAAATTGTGAAAAAACGAGGTATGTAGGAGAAAGCGGGGGCAGTATGGGCTTTAAGCTTTAACGATTATTTTCTTTTTGATGTAAACTTTTTTATTGTATAACGAAGATTGGTCAAGAGTCACGTGTGCATATTTTTCGTAACCAAATTTCTAGAGGCAAGAATTTTATGTTCTTTCATATGGCGGGGTACAATTCAAAACGACGGAATTGATGTTATTTATTTGAAACTCGCACGGTTGAGAAACTCAAGAACGAAATACAACGTATTGAACCCTTTTTTTTACTGCCCGACCGATATATGATAAAAAGGTTATTGATATATTACAATATTTCCAAACGTGAAATATCATCATATTGGAAGTGTATGAAGAAAAAGGAAAATCGTAAGTTTCCACGTTGAAAATGGTAGTTTTATCCTGGTTTTTATTTATAAAGTGGATCATTTTTAAAACTAAACAAATTTTAGTAAAACTGTCAAATTTTAATCTAGAGAGCCGTGATATAATGGTTTATAAAAACTACGTTTCGCTGTCAAGCGAGGCTTTTGATCAAAATCTCTTGAACTGTTCACATCGGTGCTCGTAATAAAAACAAAAGAAATTTAAAATCAAAGCAATACTGATTGAAGATAAAAATTAAAAGAAATTTACCTGTCAAATTAAGTGAGGTTATATTTTTGTAAATCCAGAAACTTAAAGTTAAATCAAGAGAAGATTTGTTTCATCTTTGTAATTGTATCCTGTATTGATTTATCCTGTTCCTGATTTTGAATCCTGGAAGATAATGCATCCATCCCATTTTGAATTAACTGATTTTATAAATAAAGATACACATAAACTAAAAGGTTAACCGTTATTTTATGATTATTAATAAATGTTTTCGTATTTACTGAGTCGTTATTATCGATTTTTACAATCACGCGCCCATAGCTGAAGCACTACCTGGGATTAAGACTCTCAATTTTTCTACTGGAAAGTAGATGGCGCCCAAAATTATCAACAACAAATAATTACATTCTGTCTGAGATTACGACAGAAGGCAATAAAAAAATCAACAGTAATTTAATAGGTTATGTACTAAAACTAAAATTCAAATAAATAAAATAACGAAATTAAATATTGAACAAAAGTAATTTTTCTCTTTTACACAAAAGATAGTACGTAACAATATTGTTGACTCAGACAAGTCGAAAAGCTGACCTAAATTAAACTTGCATTTCAACTTACAACTTTCACCCTAAACAGAGATACAAGACTTAGAGGGCACCAGTTCAAGTTGCAGAAGGATTTAACAGCTATATCAAAACTTTTTACCCAACAGAATTTTTTATACCTGAAATAATTTAGACCAAGACCATCAATGCAACATATTGAGTAATTTCTGACCTTAGATAGATAGATCTATTGTAGTTCTACTGATAGTTAGATGACTTGCGCGAGCTTTGTCCTTTTAGACTCTCTGATAATGGATCTTCAAGCATAGGATATGGATTGAGGCTTCTTCTTCTGTCTGCCAAAACCTTCATATGGTTGCTTTTGCCAGATCTATGTGTTTTATGTGTTTACAGTGTCCTGTAAGCAAGCCTAGTATTGTTTTTACGGACCTTCTGTCCTTAATCATTAGATGAGCATAGCTTTGGGCCTATTTTTCCATCCATTAGCTGATTGCTTTCTTAACTGTTGCTTTTGCTATGCCGCAGAAGGATTTCGGGCTATATAATGCCATTGACGAGTCCCAAACACGCTTACCTGTCTCCGTTATTTAAAATAAGAAACATAAACTCATTCATTCTGGAACAGGCAGATTTATTTTATCATTCTCAGCATCCTTTTATGTAATAAATAATTTCATGGTGCACATTTTCATATTAATTATAAATCTTATCTTTTTTCCTGAAGCTCTAGTTTACTTTTGTATACTACCGACTAATTTTCTCTACCTCCGTGCACCCGCTGAAATGTAAAACTGGGAAAATAGGAGCAAAACATCGATGTTGTCTTCACAAACCGCTAAAAACTATAATGAAAACTCTGCTGAATAAAATTAGGTTTGAAAATGTCGAGTTGAAATACGGCGCGACGAGTTGAGACGTATTTCGTTCTTTTCTCGAATTCTCTGCGGTATTTAGAGGAAATTCCTCCTCTTTTCCTGCCACAAATCAATCTGGGAGGGCAGGTAAGCATTCCATTAATCTATTTACTACAGAATAAAGTTCTGGCAATCGAACAGCGACGAATTTCGACGTGTCGCGAGGAAGACACTTTGGGGAAAGCTTAAGAATATTTAAAGTTTTCCTTTATCGATATTTTTACTTATCCTTATCCAAATTTGAAGCAAATAAGCACTACAAAGCAAGAGAGATGCAGCTAATCAACAGACGCTTCGATCCCTCGCAAACAAAGGCCTGTGACGTGGCCGATAGATCTCTTAGAGAGATAAGAGTTACGGGACCTTTGTATGTAGCAGACATATCGTTGCAGGGCTACCAATCGGATACTGATGAATAGTTTGTGTTCAAAAAAATGTCAAATATAGTTCAAAGATTGTTTAATAACATATTGAGAACCCGAAGTGGTTGCATTAATTCTAATGCTCTAAAAAAATTTAGAAATCCCATGGTAGGAACTCTCCTTAAATGATAAAAGTTTACAACAAGTTTTCAGCAAACTCAGTATTCCAAAAGCTTTAGATATCCGAAGGAAATCCCTCCCGCAGATTAATTTATACTTGGTTTTTATCCCCAGAGACCGTTCTAATACTCGAACTAATTTCCCCGCAGAGTTGACGTAAGAACCAGGAATTATAGAGGCAATAATAGTCCGGTAGACTTTAAATGTTTGTTTTTTGTTACAGTGGTGGACTGTCAAGTAACAACATGGGGTCATTGGACGTCATGCGATACCGATTGCGGTCCGGGAACAATGTCACGAGTAAGGTCGATTAAGGTACATCCTCAGAACGGCGGAAGACATTGCCCGAGTTTGGAGCAAAAAAGGGGATGCCAAGTGTCCAATTGTCACCACCATCCGGACCCCGCTATCAAAGGTAAGTAATTACGCAAGTTGTTTTTGTTCCTTTCGAGTAGAAAACACGCACTTAGAAAACATACTGTCTGTTATATTTAGAAGCCACGGAAGTTTCGAGAAAACAATTAAATGTCCGCATTTTTCTTTTATCGATATTATTGAGTTAAATTCTTATTCGCAATTTCTAGACGATAGTAAATTCCGGGAAAGTCCGCAGGGCGATAGCGCCAACGTTCGGATGGCTAGTTTCTATAGTCGGTTTTCACGCAAATTTTCTTAGAGTCCAAAGGATATTTTCCATGCGAAAATTCCCCTTTTTTTCTATTTGTTTCTTAAACGGCGTTACGAAGTATAACAGGTCGTGTTTTAAAGTATAAATCGGCGGAAAATATTTGTGTTAAGCTTGGGAAACTGTTGACGCTTGTTTTGTATTGAGATACAACTTAATTATTTATGGTACAATTAAAATATAAATTGTAATTTTGGTACACAGTAGGAGTATTGTTCGAAATCTTTGTTAACTCATTGATAACGTTGGATGTAGGTAAATCATTAATGTTGTTGATGGGTCCAGCTGTAGATTAAGAAGCTCGAGGAGTGGCTGTAGGTTTTCTGTTTTTTAGCTGGAGGTTGAACATCAAAGATCATTCGCATCGCCTCTATTCAATAAGTGACTATTCATTTTGGGTTGTTTCGGAAAATAAATTAAATAGCACTTAGTGTAATTACGAGATTCTGTATCAGTAAATCTAGAAGGGTGGGTCACCCCACAGCACGTAGGCCACATTTGGCCCATTGTGCGTCCTTCTGAGGTTGAGCCTTCCTTCTAGCTCGTCAGCCAGCCTACTTGTTTAAAGTAGGCGATGACGTCGCCTGAAGGTAGCTCCCTCATGTTGGCATGTCTTAGCCACCGCTCGCCGAAAAGAAAATGTCTCATTTGTGAGAGTGTCGGGCATTCGCAAAGAATGTGTTCGACAGTCTCGTCTTCCTGTTCACATCCTCTACACAGTGGAGTGTCAGATAACCCCATCCTGTAGAGGTGTTTTCGTAGATGACAGTGGCCAGTCAGGATACCTGTGGCTGTGCGCAGGTTCTGTCTGTTCATAGTCATGTATTTTTTGGCTGTTTCGCTATTCGGATACTGTAATAGTTCCTTGGCTAGCTTGCAACCTGTTTCGTCGTCCCATCTACCCTTAAACTTGTCAAGGGAGTGTTTCTTCAGTAGGTCAGCCACAGCTGATGCCGATAAGCTTATGAAAGTGCCAGGTCCCAAAAGTTTTTGGGAGGCTGCTTTCTTAGCTAGAGAGTCAGCTGCACGGTTGCCTTTTGATTTTCCATGACCTTTGATCCAAGCTAACGTGACCACGTTGTTGTTACAAGCTTCGATCAGGGCCTGGTGACATTCTAGTACTAGACCTGATGTAATCCGTGGTCTATCCAGAGCTAGTAGTGCCTGTCTGCTGTCCGTGAGGATGTAAATAGTATTACCAGTAATGTTCCTACTGGTAGTCTCTTTTGCGGCGATTGAGATAGCAGTGAGCTCTGTTTGAGCTACACTGGCATTAGAACCCATTGCCCATTTTATATTGAGATTCAGGGATCTGGAATAAATTCCACAGCCTGACCCCTCATTTATTTTAGACCCATCGGTGTAGAAGCACAAGGCACCTGCTGCCAATGTAGCCTCTTGTACGTTTTTTGTTATTACCCTGTAGGGTCTGTAAAAGGCATATCTTGGTGCAATCGAATCTGTGTTGGCTTGTAGCAGTGGGACCTCTCCAAGGACCTCGTGCCACAAGTTACACCTCGACTGACCAGATCCTACGTCAGGTTGTATACCTGTAGAGCGTAGCCGTGTCATGGTCATCACTACAGCCTCCTTAATAAATATATCAAGGGGGGTGAGACTAAGGATCACCTCCATTGCTCTAGTTGGTGTGGTTCTCATGCCCCCCGTTATGTTGAGGCATGCTATTCTTTGGATTTGATCCAATTTGCGTACGACTGTCCGCTGGCTAGTTTTGACTCCCCAGGCAATCGCACCGTACGTTAGCATAGGTCTTATGATTGCAGTGTAGATCCAGGCCGTAACCTTGGGTGACATTCCCCAGGTGCGGCCAATGGTTCTACGGCACTGTTCATAAGATATGTATGCTCTTTTGACTCTGTTTTCTAGGTGAGAGTTCCATGTTAACTTGCTGTCAAAGGTGACCCCCAAATATTTCACATCTGCAGAAAAGTTCAAATTAGTATTTAGGAGCTTTGGAGCCTCGATGTTTGCAAGCTTCCTTTTATTCGTGAAAAGAACCATCTCTGTCTTTTTTTTTACGAGATTATGGAAACGTCTGATATATTTGGTCAAACAATCATGGCGGAATCAACATTAGTAACCTTATGATTATTAGAAAGCCTTATATCACTCTATGTAACCTAATATATTCTAAAGTAATAGTATATACCTCTGATTAGTGGTATTATATAACTCTAGGTTGACGAGTCATCTAGTAGTATCCTAGTGTAGCTTATAGTGATGAAATAAAACTTGACAACCTCTAAAAACCACTATATGAATTATAGTACTACAAGTGGTCTTATATACCTTAAGTTAGGCAACCTGTAATTGAATAGGTACTATCTAACCTCAAAATTTTCATGCGTGTTAGAGGTTAGAGACAAATTGATTGATTTTGAATATGTCATTCAAAATTGTTCAGACAAAAGAACCTGGCCGGAAGTTGCCAGCTTTAAGTATCGTGCCCTCAGCCTGGGAACGGAACTGGACGTTATTCTGGCCTCCAACAGCCAAAAAGGGACTTATTCTCAAACAGGTAAGAGATGGCTGTTCGAGGCCAGAAAAAAATTGGGTGCCCCAGCCATGTACCAACAAAATGCACACATTCCTTTCATGCGAAGCTGCTGTACTGGATTATTTCCTAATCCAGATGGAGGGATATTTTTTTTTACCTCGTTATGATGTCCTAAACTGGTACTGCTCCTCAAATTGACAGCAACACTAAAAGTGTGCTTTTATTTGTCAAAATAACTTCAAGGTTTATAAGGGTAATTTGTATCGATAATGGTAACGGTAGTTTTAAAAAAGAAACGATCGTTACCAACATGATCACCAAAAGTTTTATAACGTAATCACGCGAACACTACTGTCTTCAAGTTTTTATTGAGGTGATCAGAACACTACTATATAACTCAGGATACATCAGTTCTATAGAAGAGGTTCTGACAACCTTTATATACCTTTCTTATAAATACATTGGTAACCATCACTACAAGTTCTTTAAAAATGGTTATATAATAGTTATATAACTTCATTATATTACTAGAGTTTACAGTTGTGTAATAAAACCTTAATAAAACTTCATTACTAAAGGTGAGAATATAAAACTTCTTATATAATCCCGTTAACATTATATTTCCTTTATATAACTAGGCGTTACTATAAGTTGCGAAAATTGTTTATTGGGTTCTCTGCTGCTTCTTGAGTCCATTTTGAAAGTTCGTTTTTTCCCACTGGAGTGTTTTTGTACCATCACTTGATTGTTCTTTGTACCATGATGGGTTTACTGTTAAGAATAATCTATCAGTTGTTCTTCTAGATGAACGTTTAACCATTAGAATTTTAAAAAGACGGTCTGGTAGGGTTCTTCGTGTTTGGGGACCAGCCATTTACTATCGGCCATTTTTTTCTCCACCCTGGGCCGTTTTATTGAAGAGAGGATTATATTCTACTCTTCCTAGAAAGTAGGATTTTTGAAAATCAGTTATTTTAACAAATATGTAACTATGTTATCTACCTGTTTTAATCCCAGAATTACCCACTTCCTCTTTAAAATAATGCTTCTACACCTCTCCAGGCAAGTTCTACTGAAGTGATATGGTAAAATTTTCGCTGGAGTCGGAGTGTCTTCGTCCCATAATAAAGCCATTGGATAGTATTCTTCCAATTTTAATGAAGCAGAGCTCGATTTCCTTTTATTGGCGCACATCTACAAATTCCTTCATTTCGCATTACGAGCTCCCCTACTAGACTTGAAGATACTATAGCGTCGTTTTCTGGTGTCCTAGGAGACCATAATTACTTGTAATTTTTGGTCTGTCAAGTTTTGCCGCGGGTAAACTCGAAAAAACTTCTGACAGGAGCTGTCATACAGTTTTTTCATCTAGAAACCATTTGTAAATCAAAATTGCGCGTTTGTGATTAATGGAAATTAAGACGAGGGAAATAGTCAGTGTTATACAGCAAGGACCGAAGATTTACATGTACTCTGAGGCATATCACTTAATTTTCCCGTTGCGGAGCGCACAGGCTTACGCTGAGCTCTGACACCCGGTAACATGATATTTAATAATCTTATGACAGAAATATTATAGCATTATTACAGTCATCGTAAAAAATATACTCAAGATAATAAAAATGTTCTAAAATAGTAAGGAAATTTCATTTTTTCAGGCGTGCGAAAGACGCTTTTCTAATGACGGGCGTATAACAAGATTTACGATAAAAAAAAATATGGAAAGGAGGATAATTTTGTATGCATATGATTGCGTAGATATAGTTCAACCCACTGCTTTATGAGAATGAAAAAAGGTATAAAAACCGGCAAGTTTGAAAGGCTTTAAATTTCAAATACTTTTATCGAACATCGAAAAAATTTCACACTCTCGATGGGCCATTGTCTTTGTTTGAAAGACACTCAAGCGATTGTGAGAAATACCTACGGTTTGCGTAGTTCTAGATTTATATAGCTTTCGTTGATTTTTATTTATTATTTCGAAGCATGAAGTTTGGAAGTAGTTTTTTTTTATTTATTTTTGTTCAAAATCCGCTAACGCTTTTATTTCCAGTTCGGAAGTGTGTAAAATCGGTGAGTGCTTTTGGCAGCTTCTTTTCTATATTCCTTCATTCAATTATAAACGATTTATTCGTTAATTTTTGTCTCGTTGACTACCTGACTCTTGAACTTACAGTAATTGCAATACATAATACTACCAGCATATATTAATGTGACTGAATTTAGTTTTCTTCAAAGCATTAACACATGTAATAGATTCTGTAACTTCAGACTCACACGATTCATTTTTATTCTTTCCTTCTTTCCTTTCTTTATTCTTTCCAATTCGACTTTAATTTTTTTACTCTTGTTGTTTGTTTAACGTTGTAACGTTTGCTGAATCTTCTCCTAAATCATCAATGTCGCCTGACAACTCAGCTGTTGCAGCTCTACCAATATCTACTCCTCTGCCATCAAGCAGTGAAAGAAAATTGACCAATCGTAAAAGGAAGATGGAATAAGATGATATATTGACATCAAGTCCTCTGAAAGAGGCAGAAGCAGAAATTAATGCCTCTTTATTCCATCTTTCACTGCTTGATGGCAGAGGAGACTGTCGTCTAGATATTGGTAGAGCTGCAACAGCTGAGTTGTCAGACGACATCTATGATCTAGGAGAAGATTCAGCAAACGTTACAACAATAATGGCAGCAGCTGATTTGTCACGTATTCCCAATTTTCCAGAAGAAGGTTCAGTAGACCACAGAGATGGCAATTTGGCTGCGATATTTCAGCAGCGTATTTCGTACATTAAAATATTGCAGAAAATAAAACGAATGATCTTTCTCTCTCGAGTTAAACCTTTTTATATAGAATCGTAAAAAGGGGGAAGAAGCTATACCAATTTCTTTCATACGGAACAGGGTATAATAAGACATCTACCTATTTCTAAACCCATTCCATTTTTATCTCGGTCCCAAACATCATTTCTACTCTACCACGATCGCTTTATTATTATTTTGTGATAAAAGTTACACAATTTGAGAAAAGTCTGTTATTACCGCCGGCTTTCACCGATAATGCTTTTCTTGCATTGTACGACTTTACTCCAATTATTATCGAAAGTTTTTCAGAGAGCCATTTCGAGTTTACAAGGAATCATTCGAGTACTACAGTCCAGCTAGCTTATTATTACTCAGCGAGTGGATAAAAATTGGTAAGGGGTGTTTTCTGGGACCCAATTAATGTTTAAATCCAAACATACATAATCAATTTGTTTAATTTTTTATCGGTTTGCAAAACACGTCCATTTATCAGATGTGAATAATGTTTTCAGCGAGAGCGTTAGATCACTCAATCCTTTTCAACCCTAACAAACATTCGCAGGTGTTCAAACATGTGGGCCTCTATCCAATAGAGAAGAATCCTTGGCAGTTATAGATCACACTGCTTGTTTTGTGGCTTCAAAGGGCAGTGGCGTATTTTGAAATTACCATATAAGTATTTAGTATAGACGTTATTAGCATAACCGGTTGTCCTCCACTTTATGTACTGTCAACCTACCTCTACTATAACCTTATTATTATTTTCAACATAAAACTTAATCAAAGAATGTCATACGAAACGAATTGCGGGACTTTCCGTTCAAGGTTATTTCCCCAATTAATTTAACTAGATCATCTTAAAAGAAAAAGGAGAAAATCGCGCGCCAGACAACAAAGTTCTTAGCTTTGTTTCAATTTAGAAAAGCTGATGGTTAAAGCACCTAAAAATGGAGCGCCCAAGTACAAAGAAGTGTTTTATAGGAATTCGCTGACTGTGTCTGTTTTTTTTAGGAACATACAAAAAGGTTTTATTTTAGGTTATATGAATGAAAGCTTTGCATATTGAATTTAGCAATAGATTCTTTTTGTATTTATTTTCAATATGGAATATGAAATAAAGAAGTCGGTCTACGTCCAAACCCCAATAACTAGCAGGAAAACTTGTTGTAAAACATGTAAATAATAATAAATTTTTATTTCAAGCTGCAAAGTGCGTTGGAATATGTTATATTCCAAAAAAAATTAAAATACCAGCAATAGTAGTTTATAGAACTGAGTAAGAACAATAATACTAGATAATAATAATTTTAACAGAAGGTATAACAACAATTATAATTACAATAGACAATCCAATAATAATAATAACAATGTTACTTACAATAATAATAATCGACAATATAATGATGAGTATGGAAATAGGACATATCAAAATGGACAATATAATAAAGGAAGAATCGATGATAATCAAAACCGAAATTATGGAGATGAAAGGAAACAAAGAAGAAATTCAGAAGGAGAGATACCAAGGGAAGACAAGAAAATGAAAGACAAGTAAATTATCAAAGATGTGAACAAGAACACCGTAGTAGGTCTGAAGAAAGACCTAATACTATTGATGACAACTGTAAACAGAAGATTTGGTCTCATTTTCTTCACCAAAGACATGTCGACAAACAAGCGTCGAACGCGTAGTTGAGAGAACTCTACCCAGAAACGGAGGGGTTTATGGTAGCTCTACTAGACCAAGTAGTGAACACAAGGAACTACCTGAAACATATTGTCAACGATCCAACGATGTTAGATGACAGGTGTAGAAAATGTAATGAGAAACCTGAGACTATCCAACACATTACATCATCGTGCAGCTCCTTGTCTCAAAGCGAATACCTACACCGACATAACCAAGTCAGTGCTGTGATACACCAGGACATAGGCTATAGGCTAGAACTGAAAAAAGAGACGCCCAAAACACCTTACTACAAATATGAACCACCACCAGTAATCGAAACGTGGCAAGTTATCATCTATCACGATATGTCCATTATAACTAACCGCTGCATCACCCACAATAAACCTGATATCGTAGTAAGGGATAAAGCAGCAAAGGAGGCATTCATCATAGATGTGGCAATACCAAACACACACAATCTGATTCCTACCATCACAGAAAAAAGAAGAAAATATACAGAACTAGCTGATGAAATCAAGAAGTTGTTTAGCCTCGACAAAGTAACCATCGTACCTATCGTCATATCTTCAATAGGAGTCATATCAAAGGATCTACACAGAGCCACATGTATAAACTCCTCCAGAAAGCTGTTGTCATGAACACCACTCGAATAGTAAGAAGATTCTTGAGTCAAGAGTAGGCAAGAGTGCTTGGTAGAAACCCGTACTTCGACCAACATGCCAGACCTGATATCGTAGTAAGGGATAAAGCAGCAAAGGAGGCGTTCATCATAGATGTGGCAATACCAAACACACACAATCTGATTCCTACCATCACAGTAAAAAGAAGAAAATATACAGAACTAGCTGATGATATGGAGCCTCGACAAAGTAACCATCGTACCTATCGTCATATCTTCAACAGGAGACATATCAAAGGACCTACATAGAGCAGCCACATGTATAAACTCAAGAGTCAAGAGTAGGCAAGAGTGCTTGGTAGAAACCCGTACCTCGACCAAAATGCTAGGAGAACCTGAGACACCCAGAAATAATAATAATAATAATAATAATTTGTTTAATAAATTGATATCCTCAAACCCAAAGCATTATTATCCGTTTAGCAATCCCATTCAGCAATGGCTGTTTAATTAATAACCAAAGTACCTGTACCCATTCAAATTTCATGTATTAGCGTCATGTTCGAATATGATTTGTTGTATAAAGCCAATTCACATTTTCTCTAATAGCTCCAGTCGGTGTATTATTCCCCATAGAAATTGCCATAATACCAGTCATGTCTCGTTCTCCCTAATGTCATTATTTTTAACTAGAAATTTAATCGAACGTTGCAGGTTACAGGTTGAATTAATAAGATTTTTAATTTCTTTATTGATGATATTTAAAGCGCTATCGTGGTTTTGCGGAATTGCTTTTACGACAAATCGATAAAGAAACTGAACATAATTTAAAAAATTAAACGCTAAATTAAAATTTTTGATGGAGAGGGAGCGATTTAGAATTTCCTCGAAATGTATCACTCAATTACACCATCATACTACTTTCCCTAATCAGTTCAATTTACGAAAAAGTTCCCTAGACATTACACCACTAGATGTATTTTTTTTTGGTTTGTTTAAAAGGTTTGGAAATGCTAATGTTCAAATTGCGGGCTTAATACTCAACAAAAAAAAATATTTTTATGTATCCCTTATTATTCATCGTAGATTTTACCAGAAGATTTATATTTTAAAAGGTTTTGTCTTGTGTGTAGCGGCAGGTATTTTTGACGATCTTTTATATGTATTTTTTTATTATTACTTGTGTAAATTTTGGGTAAACCTGCTCTGTTAAAACACTAGTGACAAATTTTTGACAGAAAACTGTGGTTTTTTAAAATTTAATTTTACCAGGTGATATTGTTTTAGCCGACAGAGGTTTTTTAATTCAAGATTCTCTACAAATATTAGGTGCGAATTTTAAGCAGTTGTCCCGAATAAAAACTGTAAGTTAGTATCCAAAATTTATAGAAAAGAGGTTTCTATACAAAGTATTATTCTATGCCAATACTACTCAAAGATGGCGGCCGTTTCCGGTGACGTCACCCAAGGTCGGGTGACGTCAGTGGTCCCCAAGGTCGGGTGACGTCACTCAAGGTCAAGGTCAAGGTCGGGTGACGGTCCCAAGGTCGGGTGACGTGGTCCCCAAGGTTAAGGGGTCAAGGTCAAGGAAGGTCGGGTGACGGAAACGGCCGCCATCTTTGAGTAGTATTGGCATAGAATAACTACTATACAAGTTACTCATATTAGTTTCGTTCGCGCTCAAATTCAAATGCTCAAATGTCAAACTGCAGATAAATAAACAAACATTACGCGTTTCGGGCAGTTCAAATTAATACCGCTAGATCGCATAAAGTTGTGTTCATGACAATAGAAATCTAATTTCAAACCAAGACTGAAAATGCTACGTCTAGATGTCGTCCTTATCCGAGAATTGGTAACTATGCAACCGCAAATACACAGATGTATTTCATGCTGGCTAACAATTTCTTTAGAGGGAGGTTCAGCGAAGACGTAAGGGGGGAGGATTTCGAGGTTATGTATGAAATTCACAGAGTTGATGGGTATAGAACACTCTTAAGGGATTTGGATGATTTGCAAAATAAAGTAAGACCAATCAGATTAATCGTGGCACAATGTCTTGCTACCAACCATTAGACCGATTGCCGCGTATTATAATTAAAGGATATAAAAATTATTTAAAATACAAAAAATATAAACAGTCTAACATCGACGGAACTATCAACATGGCAAGTGACAACTGACTATACATTAATTTAACGGCCATCAACGTATATGTCAATTGTCACCGTCTCTTTCTGTGTTTAATAAATGGTGAGATTTTGCGTAGTCAGTTTTCATTCTTTTAGGAGGTTGAAATCAGATCGTGCACGAATGAATCAAAATAGACACCGCATAAATATAAAATGGACTTTATCAATTCTAATTAACTCGAATGAAAAACGATCTTCTTTTGCTTTCATTTGCACTCTCAAAACAAAAACCGCACGCATTTTTTTTTGTTATCTGCACCTATTCCATTCTATCTAAATTCCATTTAGAAAAAGTCCTTGTTTGTACGGAATCTGAATATGTCACGTAACTTTAGGGTGGGTAATCATTTATCAAGTAGCTGGCGGTGATAAAATCGCAGCTCTTCGATCTCTCCATTCGAATCGCGGGATGCGAGTTGACGTTTTGTTTTTCCAATTTTACGTACGATTTGATTTCTACGTTTGACATTTTTGATTCGATGTGGGGGAAAGGGTAATGTAAAAAGATGGACAGAAATTGATACGGGGAATCCCGTATTCGATGCTTTACAGACCATGCGATGTGTTACTGGAGAAATATTATGGTTTCTAATGTTGTCTGTATAGAAAATTCTTACTTAGTCCCTTTTTATGACTCCTCCTTCATTTCTGTAAGTCTAATAATAAAAAGAATAAATATCTTTTAGAAATTTGTTAGTAAAAACAATTTTTGGATTCCTCATTCCTTTTTCTCCAAGCAGTAACAATCTGTGGCACAATCTTAGCCAGCAAGAGATTAAAAACTAATGAAAAATATTTTCTATATTAATAATAATTCGGCAACTAACAACTTATGCTCCAGCCTTACCAATAATTTCCAAATTTAGCTCACATTAAAACAAATAACATCTTTCGACAATTTGATATTTCTCTTTCACGAAACACTAAATAAATCATTGAGCTATAAGGAAAGTCCCAAACAAATTGTCAACAGGAAGCGTGAAAGCTATTTATCATTTTGCTGCTTGAAAACTCTGACAAATGAGGAGTATGAAGGCAGCGCGTAAAAGTATAGCAACAAGTTCTGTGTATTTATCTTCCAGAATTCCGAATAGCGCGTTGAAAAGTAGATGTCGAGGGAGCAGACATTTTAAGCCAGGCAGAGTTAAAAAAATAGAGTCGGGATCGGAAGAGGATTTCGCAGTTAAAATTAAGGACTAATGGACGAAGAAGAGGATGCCAGGAAAGTGCGTCAAATTTAATAATAGGGTAGGTTCGGATTATCGGAAGTAGTATCATAAGGGCATCTAATTTTTCCCAAAAAATTAGAATCATTAATGTTGTTGATGGGTCCAGCTGTAGAGTGAGAAGCTCGAGGAGTGGCTGCAGGATCTTCTGTTTTCTGTTTTTTAGCTGGAGGTTCTAAGGCGTCACTTCTAAGGGTGTTTATGATGTTGAAATAATTCTCATTATCTATTTGAAGATAAGGCTTAATTGAGTTGGCTGAACTGTGGCCAGTAATTTTAATTAATTGTTGTTCATCCACCCCTCCTTTAGCCTGGTTACTGACTGCTATCGACCGCATAGAGTGGTTTATTATTTTTATTTCTTTTGCATTTAATCATGCCTTCTCTGCTGCTTCTTTAGTTATATATTCCGATAATATAAATATTAAATAGAATGGGGCTAAGAACTGACACTTGCGGTATACCATCTTCTCAACGAATATCATTAATTCAAGTCCCCAACTTGTACAAACCAGTTTTACATATTGGTGTAGTAGGAAACATAAAATGGTTTGAAGAAAATTACAACCGATTTACGATAAAGAAAAAGCACGGATACGGCTCTGGCTCGAATAATATATCTCCCTTTTCACTACGCATTATGCACATTTACCTAGATTGAGTGATATTGTTTTGGGCTGGAAATCAAATTAGGACATTGGCGTCACGCCAAAGGAGCAGTGACATCTACGCAAAGCTTTGACTATAATGGAATGCAACACGAGAAATTTCGTTAAGACTTTTCGAAGCAAATTACTTTGTACAGGTGTAGTCTACTCTTCGCTTTATGTGTAAATGATTCAATTGTTCGAGTTTAACCTTCTCGGATGTCTCGTAATATAATGAAGTTGGTAATCCGGGCGAGCAACTTCGTATGTTTCTCTGTTCGGATAATATAACTCGATTATGAAGTAAGTTCGGCTCGTATAAAGTTTTATTCTATATGTTCTATGGGCTATTGATAACTGTATCTATTTACTAATAATTCTACGTGTTGGAAGTGGCGATAATTTGGACGATAATACTACACTATGCTAAAATAAGAATGAATGTTAATACTACCAAAAGGGCTGGTTTAAACAATTAAAAGAAATCCAAGTTAACGAGTCTCAAACACGTTTACCTGTTATTGAATAATACATATTGTAACGGTTAACTAAATTGACCAGCTCATAAAGAGAATACAAATTTTAATATTCAATAAGAAGAGTAAAAAAAGAAGCAGATAATTTTATTAATGCCAATAAAATAACTATTTATTATACTTTAAGTAATCACACGACAGAATGTGATTTCAAAAATAAACTTTGAAACTAATTTTAACCTAGTAATTGTAAAAGAAACTATAAAATTTCATGTGTCAAAATCTAAAATGGTAATCCCATAAGAGATTTTCATCAACAGATTTAGGGTATTTACAAATAATCTAGCAAAGAACTGAATAGAAAAATTTTAAATAATACAATCTCAGATAAGTCTGCGTTCATAATACCAATGAGAACATTATTATATTAAGTGTTTGTAGAAAAATTTTTAAACTAATAATAACGAACATAAAAAGTATTTGTATAAAGTTAGTATAAGTAGGAATTGTACAAAAATTAAATTAAAAATTGTATAAAAATTAATAATTTTTTAATTTTGTAAAAATTTAAGTTAAAAAGCTGTCAAATTCCAATCTAGTAAGCTATGACTTGGGCTTTTATAAAAACTATTTCTCGCTGTCAAGCGAGTCTTTTTGCTTAAAACTCTTGAACAGTTCACATCGCTCTGCATGACTAAAAACAAACGAAGTCAAGTCAAAGCAACACTGATAAAAGAATAAAAATCATTACCTGTCAAGAAGTGACGCTATTTTTCAAGAAAAACGAAAAAACTTTTAAATCAAGAGAAGAAGCCCAATTATCCATCCTGTCATGTATCCCGATTAAGAGATCCAGAGTATCCTGATCGAATTGTATCCTGACTAAATTTATCCAGTTTCCGTTTTGAAAAACATTCATTTAACAACTATAACTGTAGGAATAAGGAAGACTTAGTCTTAAATAAAGGTACCAATTTTCATTAAATGTCGATATTTAAAAACATTTTAAAACAATAAAAGGCCATAACTAATTTTTCTAAGGTTAAAAATTACTTAACCTATAAATAACTTAGAGAATAACAATAAATTTAACTTGTAACTGTTAATTTTTCTTTGTAGTAAATAAAAATACACTTACCTTATTCGACCAAATATTATTGCACATTCAATTAAAAGGTTTTTCATTACTGATTTTTTTTGTTATTAATAAATGTTTATGAATTTATCTCAGTAGTCATTATTATTGATTTTTAAAATTACAAGCCAATTAGAAACATACTTGAGGTTAAGAATCCCTACTCTGCATAGTAGATGGCGCCCAATGCATTCTGTCAAACGTAAGAATTTACATTCTGTCTGAGCTTACGAAAGAGGTAAGAATAAAAATATTTCACATAAATTTTAAATTTATTTAAAAAGAAAAGTTAGTAAATTAGAAATAAATTAAATTAAATAAAAATTATTTATCTCAATTAAATAAGCGGCAATAACAATATTTGAGTAAATTTATTTGATCGAGCATATTTATTTAAGAATAATATTCCGCCAAGGCATCACTGATTTAATCTGAAAGTTTCTGCTGGCAATTCGATTAAGAAAGCACAACAATTCCGTTATCTAAGTGTTTTCCTCGCCTTGGAGAAATTGGATAACGCAGATGTCCCATTTTTAGCAAATTTCCTTCAAGGGGATTAACACTAAAAAGTATTTTTGGTGATTACGAGTTTCCGCTTCCTCAGTGAATATAAAAACCGGTTTGTTGTCGTCGCTTATCAGGAGTCAATCCCGGTCTATTTTAGAACATTCAGATTCTGGTGAAATTTACCTGAAAATGTTCCACGAAAATCTAATGATCTATAAACCAAAAAGGCCGGTGTCTAAAAGAGGAAACTTCAACTTTATCTCTTAAAGATCTTTCATTTTTGGAAGAGGTGTTAAGAAAGAACGTATAAATGTTTTGTTGAAGGCCGGGTGGAAGGGCGGGTGGAGCCCCGATTACTCTGGCTAGTAATCGCCACCCGATATGGTGTCGACCTCTCAGGGGCCGTGGTTTCGCTCAGGTTAGGATTTATAGCTGGGGTCTAGTTAAGCCATGATTGTGGAAGCGAAAGACTTTAGCGGGGAGGCGTAAGGGCCTATTCCCATCGGGGCTGCCGGTGAGACGGCGCTTGAAGCTGTCGGACCCGGCCTGCTGGGCACTAGAATCCGAGCCAGTCCTCATCACTCCGTGGTGTAGGAGTAACCGCAGTCCCGTGCCTCGCCACATCGGGCTATAGGTGTGTAATCAGAGTCATAGTAACGGTCCTACGGGGCGCATGTTCGAGGTATAGGTATTACCCGGGGTGGAGGTTCTTCGAGATGCTGCGCCTGTAATGCGTTAAGCAGGGTATCTATACCAAGTCTAGCAGTGAGTGGGTACTGGCTATCTGCCGTTGACGCCCCGTAAGGGAATGAACCT